>OX411766.1:19416629-20892296 GCA_948252205.1 Orthosia incerta | reverse complement strand
CCGTGACAAGATGCCCGATGACACCCTCAGGATGTTGTGGATGAGCCACCTACCCTCATCGACGAGAGCAGTATTGGCGGTCAGCGAAGCATCAAAATTAGACTCGCTAGCGGCGATGGCAGATAAGATGAGCGAGCAAACAAAAGAGGTAAATTCCGTGTGTTCCTGCAGTCACGCTAGCACCGCGTCACAATCGTCGACGCCATCGTCTAACGATCGAATTTTGAACATGATCGAGGCGCTTACGAGGGAGGTCGCTGCGTTGAAAATGGACAGGGGCAGATACCGATCAAGATCTCGGTCCAAGTCCACGAATCGTGACTCATCGATATGCTATTTCCATCGCAAGTTCGGCAAGGAAGCGTTTCGCTGTCAAAGGCCCTGTAACTTTGTGAGCAAGATGAGTACGGGCCAGGAAAACTAGTTCCGACTTTGGCTACGACGGGAGCCGAAGCCGATATAACCCAACACCGTCTGTTCATAAAAGAGTTGGGTACCGGTTTGCATTTCCTCATCGACACCGGCGCGAACGTCTCTGTATTACCTATCAAGAGGGTACGCAAAGAAAAAATGACGCCGAGCGAATATCTTTACGCCGCCAACGGTTCACGAATACCCTCCTATGGCGAACGCACTATGACGTTGAACATCGGATTACGTCGACCGTATATGTGCAATTTCGTCGTCGCAGAAGTGACTAGACCAATATTGGGAGCCGATTTTTTACATAAAAACCAACTGACGGTAGACATACACGGACGAAGGTTAATCGACAAAAAAACAGGCCTGTCCGTTGTCGGCTACGTAACGTCTACTTCAGACTCCAGCATCAACACCGTAGACGACCAGCAGCCATACCACGATCTAATCGCAAAATACCCAGACATCACCCGACCGAACTTGAAGCTCTGTAACAGCGAAGTGGAACACTACATACAGACTACCGGCCCGCCATTATATGCGAAATCACGACCGCTGCCACCGCACAAGTACAAGGCAGCCAAGGCAGAATTTGACGCCATGATCGAACAAGGCATTTGTCGGCCGTCGAAGAGTCCTTGGGCCAGTCCAATACACCTTGTCCTCAAGAAGGACGGCAAATACAGAGTCTGCGGAGATTATCGTCGTCTCAATGCGGTAACCGTGCCAGACCGGTACCCCATTCCAAGATTGCATGATTTTACCTACAACTTGCTAGGAAAAAAATACTTCTCCATAATAGACATGAAAAAGGCCTATTATCAAGTGAGGACTCGCGAAGAAGACATACAGAAGACAGCCGTTATCACACCATTCGGGTTATTCGAATTCCCGAGGATGTGTTTCGGTTTGCGCAACGCTGGGCAAACGTTCCAACGACACATCGACAACGTTCCACGGGGACTTCCTGTTTTCCCATTTGTCGACGACATTTTATTGGCTTCTGAGACCAAAGAACAGCACAGAAAAGAACTAGAAGATGTATTCAGAAGGCTTAACGACCATGGGTTACAACTAAATGTAGCTAAGTGTACATTTGGCCAACAAACACTCAACTTTCTTGGCTACACTATAAACACCGAAGGAATTAAGCCAACTGACGAGAAGATCGAAGCCATTAAGTCATACCCTCGCCCAGAAACAATCCAACAATTACGTCGATTCCTGGGAATGATAAATTTTTATCGTGAGAATACCCCACACGCCGCCGAATATCAAAAAGAACTGAACGCTTACCTAAAAGATTCGAAAAAAAACGACAAGAAGAAAATTATGTGGAGCGAGACAGCGATTAAGGCGTTTGAAAAATGCAAGGAAGACATCACCAGCGCCGTATTGTTGTCATACCCATCATCAACATTATCGTTCGTGCTTATGACCGACGCATCCGATACTTGCGCGGGGGCGGTACTTCAGTTTGGGGTGGGTATGGGATCTACCTCCTAGCGGTCCATCCCGGGCAACGGCACCACAGGCTTGCCTGTGGTACGGCTGAACGATCCCACTTAAGCGGTGGTAGGCTCCGCAAGGGGCCGCCTGGCTCGCGACCACCATCCCACCGGAGTCCGGTGCCAAGCAGCGTGCTGTGTTCCGCCGGTGTGTGGGACTGCCAGTGCCTTTGGGGGAGAAGGAGGATGTCAGTTGCGCTGTTCAGAACCGGTCTTGGTCTCTGGGCAAAACTGGCCGGGTAACTCATTTTGGAGGGTAGCGGGTTCCGAAGCACGGTGCCAGCCGTTGGCCGACCGCAGTCAGTAGGGGGCCCAAGTAGCACGCCAGCCACGTGCCAAAGGCTGCCCCGCCAACTCGCGAAAAATCCCGGTATGCGCCACCGTGCCAGCTGGCGACTGGATGGGAGGACCCGGTGGCCATATCCAGGGGGGTTCAGGCGTCCCCGCAGTCTCCAAATGAGTTCCCCATAGGTTGGGTTAGCTCCAGTTTTTCACTTGGTTCACTGAGCAGCGCCTCGACAGTTCGACTTCTTCCCCACCATACTCTAACACAATGACCAGAAAAAAGAAGAATAAGGTGAAACAATGGCTGCTTTTCCTCCCACTAAAAGTGCACCTCACTAACATCAGGGGGTTGCACTCTAATCTCGATCCGGTCCACCACCACCTCGAGACCGAGAAGCCGCACCTGTGTTTTCTAACGGAGACGAAGATAACAACCCCGTCGGACGTGGCGTACCTCAACTACCCGGGTTACTCTCTTGAACACAAATTCAAGAAGCAAGCTGGGGTCTGTGTGTACGTCCGCGATGACATTTGTTGTCGTCGTCTCCGTTGCTTTGAGAAATCGGGCTTTTCTGCCATATGGCTACATGTGGACACTGGCGTGGAGAAGTCTCTTTACATCGGCGTCTACCGATCGCACTCTGGTGACCAGGAGACGACAGCGCTTTTTAATTGCCTCATGGAGTCGGCTGACATAGCCCAGCAACGGTACCCAACAGCGAAGCTTAATTTTCTGGGGGACTTTAACGCCCATCATAAAGAATGGTTGTACCCATACCGGAAAACTGACCATGCCGGGTTAGAGGCGCGCAAGTTTTCTCTATCGCTAGATCTAACCCAGCTGGTGAATGTGGCAACGCGGGTACCGGATGTTGACGGCCATACACCCAACTGCTTAGATCTTCTACTGACAACTGATCCGGACAGTCATTCGGTGTCGGTCTCAGCCCCGCTGGGAACGTCTGACCACTGTCTGGTGAAATCCGTTTCGACTTGCTCCCCTCCAGATGAGAGCCCTAAAGGCACGAGGCGAGTATGGCGATACGAGTCAGCAGACTGGGACGAGATAAATAATAATAATAACTTTATTGACACAAAAATATTACAGCCATACATTTGAAGCCCCTGACTTCTGTGCTAGGCGAACCTGTGTTACAGAAATCAGTGTCCTCCGCTGATATAAATCAATAAACATTTAATTTTTTATGCAATAGAACACAATGAGTAAGTAACATTAGTAGTTATTGAAACAGTAAAACTAAACAATAAAAAAAAGGCAAAGCGAACGTGCGAGCGTGTGATTGCAAGTGTGTGTGTGATTGTGTGTGTGTGTGTGTGTGTATGTATGTATGTATGTGTGATGGTGAGTGGACGCATGAGTGAGCGAGTGGCTATCTTATATAATCTAAATCAACTTTTCGGTGTCGTCATAACTTAATGACTGAAGCCATGGTCTTAAAATTTGTTTTAATTTATATGACGTAAGCTTATAAATTGAGATAGATTTATTAACCCGGTTGTACAACTTTGAACTCAATGCACCAAAGTGTCTGGACGCGAGTGCAGTGCGACATTTGGTAACCCTGCAGACTGGAAAACCAGTGCGTCTATTATTTGCATCTAAGCTTATTGGTAACACGTGTCTACGTAGGACAGTACGGAGGATATATAATTGTCGAACCGTAAGGACATGGGCTTCCGAGTACAACTTTCTGGTGGGATAGATTTGTTTTTTGAAGGACATCACTTTAAGTACTGCCCGTTGTGCCCGTTCCGCTCTAAGCATAGCTGTCTTAAATGTCCCTCCCCATACTGGAATACAGTAGGTAATTATAGACTCGCATAACGTGCGGTAGACCATTGTTGCCGTCTCCTTGTCCGCAGAATGTCGTAGTTCTTTAAACAAATAAATAAGCTTACGGAGCCTGGAACATAAAGCATCTATGTGTGAACGCCAGTCAAGCTTTTCGTCTATATGGACTCCTAGATATTTGATGTGAGGTACCAAAGTGAGACCAATACATTTACATTGAGTAGGATCTGTGCATACATGTGGGATAATGTCTGTAGTAGTTGGAGGCTTAGGGCAGTTTGTTGGAGAGAACTGTATGATTTTTGTTTTAGCAATATTCAGTGTCAGCATGTTGTTGCTAAGCTAGTCCATTATACTACGCAATGAAAATTCTACTCTATCAGTGACCTTGGTCCAGTCTCTGTCATAAATAAGGAGTGCCGTATCATCAGCGTAGGTGAATATATCACAATGGATGATAGGTAATTGGCAGAGGTCATTAATGTAGATTTGGAAGAGGGTGGGCCCCAAAATACTACCTTGTGGTATGCCGTAGCAAACCGGTTCCTCTTTACTGATAAGGTCTTCAATTTTTACGCATTGACTACGGCCACTCAGGTAACATTTAAAAATATCCAGAGCCAAACCACGTATTCCTATATGCTCCATTTTGGCCAAAAGTTTAGGGATTGAGACGGTATCGAAGGCCTTAGTGAGATCCAGAAAGACTCCGTAGCATTTAAAGCGATTATCCAGTTTATCCACCAAGTTGTTAACAAAGTCTAACACTGCATCCTCGGTTGAGACACCTGTACGAAATCCGTATTGTTTTGGAGATAAAATATTATTTTTTGCAAGGAATTTAGTCAGGGAATTATTAAGAATACGTTCTAGGATTTTGGAGAATGCGCTGAGTACGGATATTGGTCGATAATTGGACACATCGCCTCTCGCCCCAGCCTTGAATATAGGGTGCACTACTGCACGCTTAAAAGCTTTTGGGAAAGTCCCCGAATTTATGGCACAGTTACAGATGTGAGCTATTATAGGAGCGAGAGACCTACTAGATTGGCGAAGTATTCTGGCAGGTATATTGTCCCAGCCAACCGCACAGTCACTGCGCAAATTCTGTATTATGCTTATCACCTGTTCTTCATCAACCAAGGGAATGACCAATGAGTTCAGTGGCGATGGGGAAAGGATGGAGGCGGTGCTGGGACTATCGGAGCCGAATTTTGTTGCAAGATTTTTGCCGATATTCACAAAGAAATGATTAACGTCGTCAATAGAGACAGCTGGATCGGGTTTCAATTTTAGTAGCACACTAGGTGATTCTTTAACGTGATAACTATTCGTGATATTTTTAATTACCTTCCACGTGGCCTTAGGGTTATCTTTCGCTTTTAATAACTCTGATCTTTCATGTGCTCGTTTGAGTTTTCTAAGTAAAGCATTGCAGAAATTACGATGTCGATTATATGATATTTTTAAAATTAAATTGTCGGGCTGAGCTTTGGCCTTACGATGCATGTCATCACGATGTCTTAAACAACGGACTAGACCAACAGTCATCCAAGGTTTCAGGACTGTTTTCCTGTTTGATGTGTATATGGTTTTACTATGCTTGAACAGTACTCTTTGCATGAAATCAACCAAAAAATTTGTTGCAAGGTCCGGGTCCTGCATACATAGACCAGCGGCAAAATCGAAGTTATCAATTTCGTTTTTTATGGATACGTAATCATATCGAATTGAGGATCTTTTTGATGGGGACTTGCAAACTTTTAAATCTATGAATAGGGTTGATTCCGCTTGGTCTACAGCTGTACAGAACAGTCGCGTTACGCGTGTTCTAATTAAAAAGTGCAAAGTGTCAACGCAGCGAAACATTACACTTCGGCCGGTGGCCGCGGGCCGCTACGATGACGCAATCGTCGTCGCTGCAAGGCAAGGTAATGTAAACAATTGTTAAGGCGAAGCTCTTTACTATCATTAAAATGTCGTCTAATAAACCAATCAAGCTCAACACGGAGAATGAACATCTTTTGTTCAAAGCTTACGCTGAAGAAAAAGAAGAAAATGCTAATCTTCGTAAAATTATTCAAAAAATGCAGACTCAAATTGACGAACTGCAAAAACAAATTATGAGTCTCACTCATGAAAGAGAAGCTACATCCGGTAAAACTCAAGCTATCCCAAAAGAGCATTCGACCCAATGCTCAGAATACTGCACAGATGAAGAAGACCTGGCAAAGGAAACCGAGTGGATAAGGGTTAAAAGTAGAAAGAAAAGAAAAATGAGCTCGTCACCTACTCAAGCGGAAGAACCTCAAAAATCAGACTCAGTACTCACCAAGAACGTTAGAACTAAGAAGGTCCCACCCCCTCCACCTATAATAGTGGATGGTATTGAAGATTATCAAACATTCTTCGATACCATAGCAACTACTCTCCAAGGAGATGCATTTAACACTAAAATCATGAATGGTAAATGTGTCAAAATCAATGCCCTCAATGAGGACACCTATAAATCACTTAGAAATATAATAACACAGAGTGGCCATTTGTGGCACTCATATGAAAACAAACAGGAAAGGCCTATAAGAGTAATGGTTAAAAATCTGCATTACACATGTAAGCCAGAAAGGATCATTGAAGACCTTCAAAACAAGTCTTTAAAAATATTAAATGCAGCTAATAAAATCAGCTGGAAGAAGAAAGAGCCTCTCAACATGTTCATGTTAACTTTTAACAAGGACGAGGATATTAGTAAAATCTACGGTATAAAATCTATACTAGGATGTAAAGTTGAAGTTCAGCCTATCAAAATATCTAGGCTCGTACCACAATGTAAAAGGTGTCAGGCGTATGGCCACACGCATAAATATTGTTCTAAGGAACCGCGATGCGTTAAGTGTACAGGAAAACATCTCACTCGAGACTGCAATAAACCTGCAGAGGAGAAGCCAAAATGTGTGCACTGTGGTGAAGCACATCCAGCTAACTACAGAGGATGCTTAGTTGCCAAAGAAATGCAAAACATAAAAAATAAAACTATCAAAAATTCATCAGCGTCTGCTCAGCAGCGAGTTGTTACAAAGAAAGCACCAGCACGTGTTAGAAGTGAAGAAATTACTTACGCACAAGCCACTGCTAAACCAGACCACTCAATAAACACTGTGAACAATACAAACCAAACACCATCTAACTTGTCAGAAAAATTAGATGAAATTATTAAAATTATGTCATCATTTGATGGCCGACTACAGAAATTAGAAAAAGGAGCCAAGACTGGCCTTGTTAATAAATCAAATAAAAAATGAATACAACACTTAAAATTATGGCATGGAATGCTAATGGACTACTTAAGCATCAACAAGAACTTCAGGTAGTCCTAAATATCGAAAATATTGACATATGTCTGGTGTCAGAAACTCACTTCACCAGACAATGTCACATTACCTTCAGAGGATATAAAGTGTACCATGCATTACATCCTAGCAATAGTGCCAGTGGTGGCAGTGCAGTAATAATAAAAGAAAATCTCCATCACCACGAAGAAATGAAGTACGAACATCCAGAAATTCAAGCAGTATCAGTACAAGTCAAGTGTGACCTTTACCCTCTCACGATAGCTGCATTGTATTCCCCTCCAAGACACTCCATAAAACAAGAAGAATATATAAACTTCCTAAGTCAACATGGGCAGAGATTTATTGTGGGCGGTGATTTCAACGCCAAGCATAAGCACTGGGGATCCCGACTTATAAATACCAAAGGCCGGGAATTATATAGAGCCATACAAGAGTTAAACTGTGAAGCTGTATCTACAGGGAAACCAACCTACTGGCCCACAGACCCTAACAGGATCCCGGACCTAATCGATTTCTTCATCTGTAAGAATATATCTAGAGGTGACTTTATTATAGAAGAGGGTCATGACATGAACTCGGACCATTCTACTATTCTGCTGACAATAAGTAGACGTATACTACATAATGAGAAACAACCCATACTAGTCAACAAGTTTACAGACTGGGATAGTTTCAGACTAGACCTAGATAATAGAATAGAATTAAGAGTTCAGCTCAAAACCCCTGAACAATTAGACTCAGAAGTTAGTAAATTTATCATAAATATACAACAGTCAGCTTGGAAAAATACACCTGAGAAACCAAAACTCATAAAGAGAACTGTGTACCCTGAACACATCATGAATCTTATTATGCTAAAACGAAGGCAACGAAGAAGATGGCATCTAACCAGAAGCCCTCAAGATAAAACTGAACTTAACAATTTGACTAAACGTCTTAAAAGGGAAATAATAAGTCATAATAACGCGTTAACGAATAACTATTTACGCCAGTTATCTGCTGATTGTAAGTCAGATCACTCATTATGGAAAGTGAC
Source organism: Orthosia incerta (assembly GCA_948252205.1). Classification (NCBI taxonomy): domain Eukaryota; kingdom Metazoa; phylum Arthropoda; class Insecta; order Lepidoptera; family Noctuidae; genus Orthosia; species Orthosia incerta. Next base: position 20,883,881 of record OX411766.1, on the reverse strand, counting down.
AAAGAACATAAAAAGACCCATCACACAAATCCCTCCTATAAGGGCAGAAAATGGGAAATGGGCTATTAGCAATCAACAAAAAGCTGACAGATTTGCTCAGTACCTGGAGCTCATATTTCAACCCAACGTGGAATCTTTGAACTCCGCTGAAATTATGAACTGCCCACCAAAAGTACAAAGTGACACCTCAGAAATAAAGCTCGTTACACCAAAAGAAGTATCAAATACGATTAGATATCATATGAACCCAAGAAAATCACCCGGCTACGATCTAATAACAGGTGAAATTCTTCAAAATTTGAATCGCAAGGCGATTGTAAAACTGACCACTCTTATCAATGCTGCATTTCGATTAAAGTATGTACCTGATCTGTGGAAAGTAGCTGAAATAATCATGATAGCAAAACCTGGCAAACCACCAGAGGAACCGACTTCATATAGACCAATATCTTTACTACCAATAATAGCAAAACTTTTTGAGAAACTACTATTAAAAAGGCTCAAACCAGTTATAGAAAATGGCAATCTTATTCCGGATCACCAGTTTGGCTTCAGAGACAAACATTCAACTATTGACCAGGTTCACAGGATTACCAATTATATCGAAACAGCGCTAGAAGAAAAGAAAGTTTGTTCCACTATATTCCTTGATGTAGCACAAGCTTTCGATAAAGTATGGCACGAAGGTCTCATCCACAAACTAAATAGTATGCTACCGAGACAGTTTACGGACATCCTCGAATCATACATTTCAAACAGAGCATTCCGCGTTCGATATGAAGACGCCTACTCAGAGACAAGGCCCATCAATGCTGGCGTGCCACAGGGAAGTGTATTAGGTCCGATCTTATACCTACTGTACACCAGTGATATCCCAGTTACAGAAAATAATCCTATTGCCACTTTTGCCGATGACACTGCTATTATGGCAATAGGTAATAATCATGAAGAAGCTGTGGAAAAAGTTCAAAAAGCGGTTGATCAAATTCTAACCTGGACTAAAAAATGGCGAATTAAGCTTAACGAAAGCAAGTCGATTCACGTTGACTTCACCAATAAAAGAACACAACATTTTCCTGTATTTATTAATGGCCAACAAGTTCCATACTCTAATACAGCTAAATATCTTGGTATGAATCTTGACGCCAAGCTGCGCTGGAAAGAACACGTCAAGAAAAAGAGATCTGAGTTGAAAATACGCTACCAGAAAATGTACTGGATACTTGGAAGACACTCCCCACTATCAGTACACAACAAAGTCCTATTATACAAACAGGTATTGATGCCAGTATGGACTTATGGTATCCAGCTCTGGGGCTGTACCAGTAAGAGCAATCGCCAGATCATCCAACGTTTCCAAAACAAAGTACTCAGGGACATAGTTAATGCACCCTGGTACATTCGGAACTGTGACCTACATCGAGACCTAAACATGGACGTCGTGGACCGAGTAATACAAAAATACGCAGAAGCTCACGAAAATAGACTTCATCACCATGTGAATGTTGAGGCTATCCAGCTTCTTGACATTACTAATATAGTAAGAAGACTGAAACGGACGAAACCGTTCGAGTTAGTGTAGTTTTTTTTTTTTTTTAAGTGACAAATAAACAAATGTAGTGATAAGTGCTGCTTTCAAAGAACACATGAACAAAGTGTCTTCGCCTTAATAAAAACTAAGTAAGTGTTAATGGACGCATTCTTAGAATTATATTTACGTAGTAGTTTAGGTGAAATTTGTTTACTAATTAGCCAATAAGGCTAGATTGTAATTGAAATAAAGTATTCAAATTTGGTACTTTATCAGAAAAAAAAAAAAAAAAAAAAAAAAAAAAATAGGGCAACGGGAAGATGGTCCGTAACGTGTGAATTTAGTACGATGACTCTAGCCGGTGACCGAGTTCTTAATAGAATATGGTCAAGACAGTTATTTATTCTAGTGGGGAATGTATGCGCGGGTAACAAACCGAGTGTCGCCATATTTGTTAAATAATCATTAGAATGTCGATCTGAGTTACCAGGCTTAATATCAATATTAATGTCACCTATTAATGTTATATTGCAGTAGGATTTGACAGATGTTACTATTTCACTTAAACTAGAATAAAAATTTGTAGCATCTTGATAAGATGGAGATCGATAGACAGCGATAATCGCTGTATTGTTGTAGCAACACACCAGACAGTTGGCGTCACGTATGGTTGGTTCATATGTGAGACAATTCAAGGTGCTTTTGGCATATATTACAACACCGTCATTTTTAATGGGATTATTTATTGTATGATAGGCATTATAGCCCTGTAAGTGGGGTAAGTATCCCGTGAGTTGTAACCAGCATTCAGTCAGAATTATGATATCAAAGTCGATTTTTGTAACTGAAATCATTGTGATAAATTGGTCCAGATTCTTTTTTATGCTCCTGATGTTTATATGAATTATGCCAAGTCTTTGATTGCTCTGTCTAGCAATGTTCCGACAATCTTCTGGACTACATATGAAAGATTCTGCAACTGAAACATTATCGATGTCAAGAGAAATTTCATTTATGTTCATCATTTTTAGTTGTATGCATGAATCTCGAGATCGAGTCATAGTAAGAGCTAAGAGTGTTATATATTGTCATAGTCATTTTACAATTTATAAGGTTACACAAACGAAAAACGTAGTATAATTGTGGGGTTTTAATTTTTTTGATTGTGTTGTAATTAGACCACATGATAAGTATATTGGGATTTAAATATTTTGTTTCATATATTTTTATGTACGTTAATTTAACTGATCTATGTAGAATGTTTATGTAATAGAATGATAGGTAAACGAGAATGTAGTGTAAGTGAGTATTGGACGAATGGATTGTGAGAGTGTTATGAGTGATATATTTTAATATTATAATAATAATAATAATAATAATAATATCGTTTATTTATAACATAAGGCACATTTTACAATAAAAATATCTTAAAAATATAAAAGAAGACAGTTGCTTATTTGCCTGAACTAGGTTGAACCTGTGTTTCAGACTATGAAGTGCTTAAAACTAATAATAATAATAAATTAACAATGACATAGCTTATATATGAATACTTAAATTAAAGACAAAGCAAAATTATTATTTTGTTACAGCCAGGAGATCTTCTGTCTCTCCGTAAGAGATGCGAAGCAGATGTTCAATAATAGTCTTTTTACAGCTAAAATAATTTAAGTTATAGATACTTAATTTTCTAATTATGAAAAAGTATTGATTAAATAGTAATGTACAAGTTATAGCTACAAAATTTGGTGTTTTAAAAGTAATATGAAAGAGAAGTAGTCATTGCTCAACGGTTTCAGATGGTATCAATTTGTTAAGACAGAGTTCCGACTCCACCAGTATATGTTTAGAACCTTGCTCCTTCCTCAGGAATACTTTTCCATTTGAGTACCAGCAGAATGTGTATTCGTGCGTTTTTGCAAACTCTCGTGCCATCAAGAAGGTTTTCCTTGCAGATGGTGCCTTATACTCTGCTACATAAATGGGCTGGCGCGCTCCAGGAAGGCCCAAGGATTCCGTATTCAATTTATTTTCCTTAGTGCGGTTTTTATTAAAGTTGCGAGTAGCTGTTAGCAGATTATTTTTCATATGCACTGTGGTGAGTTCCGCAACAATAGTTTTATTAGTGTTAGGCTTACCAGGCAGTCGGTATACGTCTCTTATGTCCTTGGGGTTAATGTCGAATTGGACCGCATTACCAACCTTGGTAATTAGGTTCGTCAAGTCGGCCATCGACTCTCCTTCCCGAGCTGGGACATTTCTCAATTCAATAACGGAGGTGCGTGAAGAAAGCTGCATATCTTGTATTTTTTTTTCAAGCCCGGTAATGGAATTTAGAAAGCCTTGCCGCTCATTTTCTAGAACTTTGATTTTATTTCTCATTTCTTCATAGTCCTTATTTATGAAATTGATTGATTTTTCAATTTCAAGGTTTGAATCCTTTATTTGTTGATTTTGTGCTTTTAATTCACCCACATCTCGGACTAACTTTTTTAAGATTGCCTCCTGGTCCGATTTCCAAGTTTCCAGCATTGTTTTTAGTTGTTCAAATTGGTTTTCAGGACACAGGTCATCCGACCTCATTCGTTTACGAGTCGTTTTGTTTGATAAATCATGGTCACTCACTCTCATCGAAGATAAATCCGGTTCAGAATGCGCGTCTTTTATGGCACCGGCAGCCGTAGGCGGAGGTAGTTTCGGTGTGCGTGGCATAGCAATCTACCAGTATTTTCCGCAGTTATTAAAAATTTAATAAATCTACACAGTGCGTTCAAGAACACTTTCGTAGCAGTTAAAGAAACGTTCGTAGCGCTCGTAGCATCCAGCGCGTAGCCGATGCGCGATAGTGACGTAGCGCGAGCTCCGTAGCAACGTAGCACGAGGACACAAACTCGCTGCAATGACGTCAGTGTTGATTTGGCGCAGTCGCTGAGCACGTTGTCCTGACGCTTGCTGCCCCAAGTTCGAATCCCGCACGGACAGTCCTCTTTTCGAGATTTATAAAAAATCTTTATCTTGACTCACCAGTGGGTCAACAGCAATGCTTCACTCGGTGAGTAAGTGAGACTTCCGACACCAACCAATATGTCCGCCGCGGCTTATGGACACTTCCCCAAGAAGGAAGAGGAGGGTCCGAGTTTCGGTATAATTTACTTAACGATTTAAAAATATATTAAAAGATATTTCAACATTTACTAAAATCACGCAGAACACACGTCCGTTCCGATCGGGCACAGAGCGGGTATCAAATGAGATGCGGCACTTTTTTGCGTCTTATCCTTGGCGGCATGTGTGCTTCTCCTCGGGTGACCCCTCGAGCTGTGCAGACGCGGTTGCGGATGTGATTTGGCAGGGAATGGAATATTTCATTCCATTCTCCGACATTCCGCTCGGTCACAAATCCCGACCTTGGTATAATGCAGAATGCGCCCATGCTGAGGCCCGAAAAGAGTCTGCTTACCAAGCCTGGGTCGGGGCCCGCGACCGCAAAGTTAGAGCGCGTAGGGTTCGCGCGAGGAAAAGAGCCTTTAATTCTGCCGCCAAGTTCTGCAAGCGGGTTCTACGTCGGGCACGTTTTGACCATATTGGACGTATTGGGGCCAAGCTGGCATCGCACCCTCCGGGTAGTAAACAGTTTTGGTCCCTGTCTAAAGCGGTTGAAACGAATTTCTGTCGGCCCACTTTACCTCCGATGCTGAAACCTTATGGGTCGCAGGCTCACTCTGCAAGTGACAAAGCAAATTTATTTGCATCTCTTTTTGCTAGCAATTCACGTCTGGACGCTGGCTCCAAGCAACCACCTACTGTACCTCATTGTGACTCTTCGATGCCGGAGATCGCTGTGCACACTAAAGAGGTCCGGAGAGTATTGTGCAGTCTAGACGTGAACAAGGCCAGCGGACCTGACGGCATTCCAGCGAGAGTGTTGAGGCAGTGTGCGCCAGAACTATCTCCTGTGTTGACTCGCTTGTTCCGCCTCTCTCTTGTAAAAGGGACGGTGCCGAAATCCTGGAAGCTTGCAAATGTTCAACCAGTGCCCAAAAAAGGCAACCGTGCAGACCCTGCCAATTACCGTCCGATCGCCATTACCTCCATTTTGTCCAAAGTTATGGAAAGGGTACTGAACAGAAAGTTGCTGACCTACCTTGAAGACAACAATCTCCTCAGTGACCGTCAATATGGCTTTCGCCGGGGACGGTCAACTGGCGATCTTCTTGTGTATGTCACGCACTGCTGGGGCGAAGCCATCGAGAGACACGGCGAAGCACTTGCTGTATCGCTTGATATCTCGAAGGCCTTCGACAGGGTCTGGCACGCGAGTCTGCTCAGTAAGCTTCCTGCTTATGGCATCCCCGCTGGTTTTTGTAGCTGGATATCAGACTTCCTTAGCGAACGGTCGATCCGAGTAGTCATTGACGGCTGCTCCTCAGACCTTATGGCTATTGATGCCGGAGTTCCTTAGGGGTGTTCTCTCTGCAACTATTTTCCTGCTGCACATCAATGACCTACTTCAGCCTGGTATTGTTGGGTACGCAGATGACAGTACTGTTTCAGAGAGATACTTGTCTAGCGCAAAAACCAGCGTGGATGAAGTTCGTTCCTTGAGGGAGGCTATGGTTGAGCGGACAGATTTGACCTTAAGCCTTGTCTCCCAGTGGGGTGATGACAATCTGGTCTCTTTTAACGCCACCAAAACACAGGCGTGTCTTTTTACCGCTAAAAGGAGTCTGTTCGATCAGACGCCTACATTTCGGGGTGCGTCTGTTCCTGTGACTGATCGGCTCGAGCTCCTAGGCATGGAGTTGACATCCAGTCTCAACTTCGGCTCCTCCATTGAGAACAAAGCCCAAATCGCGGCCAAAAAACTGGGCATCCTAAATAAAGTGAAGCGATACTTTACGCCTGGACAGCTTTTAACCCTATACAAAGCACAAGTCCGATCCTGCATGGAGTATTGCAGCCACCTTTCGGATGGTTCAGCTAAGTATCAGCTTGCCGCGCTTGACTCAGTGGAACGCAGAGCCAAGAGGCTCATTGGCAACGTTGAACTGGTGGACGCCAAGCTTCACAGCTTGGCTCATCGCCGCAAAGTTGACTGTACTTCGGTGAGTGTGCTCAGGAACTCCACGACCTCATCCCACCAGCCCCCTTCTACCATCGGACATCTAGACGCACTGCAAGTTATCATCCTTACCTTGTTGCCATTCCACCAATTCGAACCAAGCGCTTCCAAACATCCTTTATAATGCGCACAGCGAATGAGTGGAACTCACTGCCTGCGTCTGTGTTTCCGAACGCATTCAACCCGAATCTCTTCAAAGTTAGAGTGAACAGGCTTCTTCTGGGTAAGCTCACTCCATCGTAGACTCTGTCTCTGTCACCTATGACCTAGACTAGAGACAAGAGCAAACCCATTACAAATAAAAAAAAAAAAAAAAAAAAAAAACTTCAACAAAAAATTCAAGGCCGTTGGAGACCGCTTGGATTTTTTTCAAAAAAATTCAACGACGCTCAAAGGAAATACAGCACGTATGACAGAGAGCTAACGGCTATATACATGGCAGTTATACGTCACTTTCGCCGGACAATAGAAGGCCGTGACGTCACCATATTGACGGACCACAAACCTCTTACCACCGCACTGCGAGCGAACTACAAAGACGAAACACCGAGGCGCACAAGATATTTAGAATATATCAGCCAGTTCGTCACAGATATCAAGCACGTATCAGGCAAGGATGACTGTGTCGCCGACGCCTTGTCTCGGGTGGACACAATCTCATGTCCAACACCAATAAATTACGACGAGTTAGCAAAGTCACAAAAACAAGACGAAGAACTCAAACAACTCATGAAAAGCGACCGTTACATTTCCAAACGAATAGCACTGCCCGGTTCCGCTACCCAAGTCATATGCGAGATGTCAACAAAAGGCCCACGCCCGTACTTACCGCCACAATACAGAAAGCAAGCTTATCAAGCGATACACGACCTTAATCACCCCGGCGTAAGAGCGACCAGAAGATTAATTACCTCACGTTATTTCTGGTTGACTATGAAAAAAGAAGTCACACACTGGGCAAGAGCTTGCGACCAATGCCAGCGAGTGAAGGTTCATCGTCACACCAAGGCACCAGTATCCAGTTTGACGCCAGTAGACCGCTTAAGTCATCTCCACATCGACTTAGTCGGTCCCTTACCAACGTCAAATAACTGCCGTTATATACTAACGATGATCGACAGGGCAACGAAGTGGCCAGAAGCCCAGCCAATCGAGGACATGACGGCAGAAAAAGTCGCAAATACGTTGTACGAAACATGGATTGCAAGATTCGGATGCCCCGCGACCATAACAACAGACCAAGGTAGACAGTTCGAATCCGAACTATTTAATAAGCTGATGCATCGCATGGGAATACAGCAGCACGTACGAACAACAGCGTACCACCCCCAATCGAACGGTTTGGTAGAACGCTGGCATCGCACACTCAAAGCTTCACTCACCGCTAGATTAAATACAGTGAACTGGACGTACGAGTTACCCACTGTATTACTTGGACTTTGCGCCGCATACAAGAATGACATCGGCGCCAGTACTGCGGAATTATTACTCGGAAGAACGCTACGCCTGCCTGGTGAATTCTACGGAGAAGCAATAACAACATGCAACACGTCATCGCACTTTATGAGCCATCTTAGCGAAGCATTAAAAAAAGCACAGGTGCAGCGCGAAGCAAACAAAAGCACAGCTGTTTTCATTCACGGCGATCTGTATAAAACAACTCATGTTTACGTTCGCAACGACGCCGTGCGCAAACCACTAACACCTACCTACAACGGTCCGTATCGCGACATAGATCGTACAGATAAGTACTTCACCGTTCAGTTGGAGAATAGAAGATCAAATATATCCATTGATCGGCTGAAGCCCGCATTCCAGTGCAAAGAGGAGCAAGCAGATGAAGCACCTGTCACCTACAGCTACGTCACAAAATCCGGCAGGGCATCAAAACCTCCTGTACGCTTTGCTGAGGGGGGAATAATGTAGTGACCTTCATATTATAACAGTCATACGAGCACATCACAAGTCCGGCCGCTGGCACAGCGCGCAGCGTACTGAGTGTCTGAGTCACTCGTCTCAGCGCGCCCGCGCCGCCGCGCCGAACGAATGCGACAACATCCCTGCCTCGATGACCATCGGGCACTGAAGGTCGTGGAAGCCGAGCCGACGGTATTTACGTGTCGCACCGCGCACGTTTGCTACGTCATCCTCTGCCGGTACCACAAACTAGATCGCAACCATTGGTCGTATAGCTCCGCAGTACCACCACTTTCGTATGCTACCCTACTGTTATATATAAGCGATGATTTTGGAAATAAAATGTCAATTGATTCCTGTTCTTATTCGCCTTTCATTTTGACAAGAAACCTCACACGATCAGCTACCTCTAAAGTATAATTCCCTAAGAAATAGACGTAACAAAAACCATCGGGTGGACCCCTTTCGAGTGGAGGGCTACCCAATATGTCCCATCCCCCAATCCTGACAACTCAAACTTTCCTACCCCCGAACTTCCCCTCCCAAGTATCACCAACACTTCAACCTAATCTTCCCACCCACCCCAATATCCAGTATTAACCGCGAAACCTCCTGTGACTGAGTGGTCACAGGCTCGGCTGTTCTAAATTCTGCTGACGACGAGTTGGAGAGAATGGTCATCTGCGCTAGGACCAGTGCAGTTGGGCGCCGTAAGCAGGGATGAAGGAGTCCTGGGAGGTTGAGCCGTTAGGTTCTGGTGGTAATGAGTCCGTGAAGCACCACGCCTCCTTTGGTCTGGATTTCAAGCAAAACGGTAGCCCTAATCTTTAGCTAAGGGCAGGGCAATGGTCATGGTATCTCGTCAGAGGGCCACAGGTGAGATACGTGAGGTCCGCTGATGCCGTAATGTAAGCCAGCCTTGCGCACCTTTATCTCGAAGGTAGTAGTAACGTCTCACTTTAATCAGTAGAACGTTCCCAGATTTGATTTCGATGGAGGGTGTGAGCTGGAGAGATGAATTTGTCGTCGCCATAACCACTGGACACGTGATCTTTAATAAGCACTTTTTATCGCATAGGGATCACCGACAGCCTACTCTGCAGAGCATGCATAGTGGAAGATGAGAGAGAAGCCCACCCGCTCCTAATCTGCCCTGTAACCGCTAGTTAGTGGGCCAAAAACTTCGGTGTACCCCTCAGAAGAGGCTCCTCGTGGAAAAGAGATAAAATTATGAAATTGAATCCCACCCATACGCAAAATACGCGAGAACCGATCACTATGCCGAATTTTTTTGGTCGAATTTCATTTAACCGAAAAATATAGACCGATGTCTTTTCTGCTATATGCATTGTTTGACATATTTTGATATCATCAAAGTATCATTTGGCATATGTTTGATTTTACCGAACTACATTTCGCCGATTTACAAAAAAACTTTTTGCTTTAGGCCGAAGCCTCTTTTGAACTTTTTTTATTCGCTTTATTTTCTCCACATCGAAACATCATTTTAAGGAATATTATTTGGTCACAAATATATAGCCGGTGACTTGGTAGCATTTTCAATTTAAAATTGAAATAGTGTCATAAAAAGTCAATATATTGTGCTACAAAATTTAGTGACAGTAACGAATTGCTGCAAAACTGACTTCACGCAGTCTTGTCTGTGGTTTCGTATTTATTTTGTATTTTCTTGCAAATAATTCATTAATAGCTGTCATGTATTAGACGTTTTTATTGATTAATTATTGCAAAGAATTGGTCCAAGAGCGAGCGAAGAGAGCTCGTGCATTTGGGGCACCCCGACACGGATAGGTTAGGGAATCTCATCATCTCCTTTATGTTAGGTTACTTTAGACCCTGCAGACAGAAATAGGAGCTTCGTCGACAATATTTATTTCAAGTCGCTGTTTTAAACATTTGTATTCGCCCACTGTTTCTCTCTCACTTAGTACTTTGATATGCGTTTAAAAATAAAATAATCGAACATTCGGCTTAGTGTAACTTCGGTAAAAAGTTTTATGACCATGTGAAACGTCGGAGTAACGAAAAATGTTATAAGTTCAACTGAGACAGTGGCAGACGTGACTTCGATGAAGTAAAAAAAGACGAAAGAAAAAAAAGTTGAAAAGTTTAAGGCGAAATGAAATGCGTTCAAATGTTTTTCGAACTTATGATTGGTAATCAAAATACGCACTTAGTGGTGGAGTTGCGGAAACAGCCCGTCGAAACTAAAACAAACTAATTCTCCGACAAAAATCCTAAGATTTACCTGGTGATGCCTGGTAAAAGCCGGAAATGTGCAATTATCATAGATCATTTCGGGATTTAACCAGTATGACTTGGTCAATCCTGGGTTTTACCGTAGTTCGGGCTTTTACAGTAACATATGCATAACGAAATAGCGAAACCAATAAAAGTGTTTTTAATGACAACAAGATCTTGATGTAAACTTCAAGTTTTTAACCTTCGGTGTAAGTTATTAAGTTGAGTTTTTTTATGAAGCAGTCTGCTACGAACTGTTATTGAAATGATATTATGCGTCCTTACTCAAAGAGAAACGAATTTAAATATGGACCGAGGTATGAACGATGCGACTCTATCCATACGGCTGTTGTCTTTTTATGATAATGAAAATGTTAATTATCTTAATTTATATCACAGTTATTAAAGTACTGATTTAATGTTAGGTACTTACTTCCTGGAATTTTCAAGAGAAAAACAGTTATTTCAACTTGCTACTTGCTTAATGACAACAAGATCTTGATGTAAACTTCAAGTTTTTAACCTTCGGTGTAAGTTATTAAGTTGAGTTTTTTATAAAGCAGTCTGCTACGAACTGTTATTGAAATTATATTATGCGTCCTTACTCAAAGAGAAACGAATTTAAATATGGACCGAGGTATGAACGATGCGACTCTATCCATACGGCTGTTGTCTTTTTATGATAATGAAAATGTTAATTATCTTAATTTATATCACAGTTATTAAAGTACTGATTTAATGTTAGGTACTTACTTCCTGGAATTTTCAAGAGAAAAACAGTTATTTCAACTTGCTACTTGCTTAATGACAACAAGATCTTGATGTAAACTTCAAGTTTTTAACCTTCGGTTTAAGTTATTAAGTTGAGTTTTTTATGAAGCAATCTGCTACGAAATGTTATTGAAAAGATATTATGCGTCCTTACTCAAAGAGAAACGAATTTAAATATGGGCAGAGGTATAAACGATGCGACTATTTCTAAACGTTTGTTGTTTTTTTATGATAATCAACATTATAATTATCTAAATTTATATCATACTTATTAAAATACTGATTGAATGTTAGGTACTTACGCTCTGGAAATTTCAAGAGAAAAAGAGTTATTTAAAAATCCTCAATCTAGAGGGATTCAGACTCGCTCAGCGAACTCTGGCGGGTTCGAGCTCAGGAAGTGGTCCAGCAATCATGTGGCTGTACTACAAAATGTACCCAAAGAACACAAATTGGTACCAGATTTGACGATTGACGATGACACCAATTTTATCAAGGTTCTCGGTCTTGCCTGGAACGCTCATCAAGACGTCTTCAATTATCGGGTTAATCAAATCCCACGCGTTTGTACCAAACGGACAATGCTCTCAGAGCTTGCTCGCATCTATGACCCCATTGGTCTACTTACACCATTAACATTTTTAGCAAAATATCTCATCCAGCGTTTGTGGTTGTTGGGAACTTCATGGGATGAACCTGTACCCGACGACATTCATCAAGTTTGGTCAAAGTTCACCCACTAGTTATCAAATTTATCACATCTTCATATTCCGAGGCGTATCACACACCCTCAAGCGATGAGCTCTGAATTTGATTCATGGATTCTGCGATGCCAGTGAAGCTGGTTATACGGCAGTAATCTATCTTCGTGCCAATACAGGTTCAAATCAACATCAAGTCTGCCTTGTGAGCGCAAGATCACGTGTTGCTCCAACCAAGCGCAGGACATTACCAAGGCTCGAGCTATGTGGTGCTTCCCTGCTAGCAGACCTTATGAGTTATGTTATCAACACATTTTCGAACAAGATAAACATAGACAACATTTTCGCATGGTCTGATTCAATGATCGTTTTAACATGGATCAAGTCAAATTCAACAAATTTCAAAGCATACGTTGGGAATCGTATTGCAAATATTCAGCGGAAATTACCCACGGCTGTCTGGAAGCATGTGCCAGGCAAGCAAAACCCAGCTGATTGTGCGAGTCGTGGCTTACTACCAGACGAGCTTATCAATCATGCCTTCTGGTGGACAGGTCCAGAATGGTTATCATCACCAATCAATACATATAATAAATCTGTAGAAAAATATTTTTTGTACATCGAAAATATTTCCAAAAAAAATAGCATCATAATCATCTTGTACCACAGACGGTGACGTAATTTGCGAAAAGCGTACCACCGTTTTGGCTGGTATTGTTAATGTTAATCCCATCGATAATTTAATACAAAAACAATCTTCTTTGCGCAAGATTCAACGTATTTTAGCATATTGTAATCGTTTCATTGCCGCGTTACGCAAAAACAAACCATCATTTAATCATTTAACAGAAGTTGAACATCACATCGCGCTTATGATTTTAATTAAACATGCGCAAGAATCAGAATTTCGGGATGAAATTGGGTTATTATCCGCAGGGAAGACGTTACCTAAATGGTTAAGGAAGCTCAACCCTTTTTTGGACCATTCCGCTATTTTGCGGGTGGGGGAAAGGCTCTCCAGATCTGACCTCGAATTCGAGACCAAACATCCAGCGCTATTGCCACGTAAACATCGTTTGACTCATCTTATCATCCAATCAGTACATAATGAACATTTTCATCCAGGCTTACAACAGCTACAATTTCTTTTATTGCAAAACTTTTGGATATTGTCTCCACGGCGAGCAATATATCATGTCATATCAAATTGTTTTAGATGTTTTCGCACTAAGCCAGTCGCATTTCAACCTAAAATGGCAGACCTGCTTAGGGCGCGGATCACCCAATTAAAAGCATTTCAATCTGTTGGCTGCGATTACGCAGGTAACAGTACACACATACCGCGGTGCACGTACAACCAAAGCATATTTGTGTCTTTTTGTATGTTTCACTACAAAAGCACTTCATCTAGAGTTAGCTTCAGATATGTCCGCGGAAGCCTTTTTAGCTGCCTTACACAGATTTATAGCTCGCCGTGGCAGGTGTAACGTCATCCACTCTGATTGTGGAACCAATTTTAAGGGTGCTCAGTCACAGTTATCAAGCATCATGCAAACAGCTTGTGGAGACCGAGCGCATAGAGTTTCGTTTCAAACCTCCTGGGGCACCACATTTCGGGGGTTTAACAAGTTCTTAATTCAAATCTCTCAAATCAAAACAGGCTCTAAGAGTAGCAGATGGCAGTCAGCGGTAGTGTACCACTTTATATAAGCCAAAAAAGTCTTTATCGGATATGTGCTTTCAGAGATTATCTTTTACAAATAAATATTCTCTTCAACATTTTCACTTATTGGTATGATAATCAACATAACAAGCCCTCATTTAAGAAAAAAATATTAATTGCGCTTTAAAAATACTTAAAATAGGTGAGGTGTTTATTTGAGTACGTTTTAGATATTGCTTATGTTCAATTTCATGGAATTTAGACAAGTGTAGTTTCGAACCGGAAACAGTTTGCCTAGGCTCGGCACTTCCTAGTGAATATAATTTATTGAACTGTTTGCACTTAGCTTTATATGAATCAGATGAACATTTTTCGAAAAGTTGCCAAATGCTGTTTTTTAACGATATTTTCTTTCATCATAGATTTAATTTGTGATTCCTGGTAAAAGCCAAATATTTGCAATTATCATAGATCATTTCGGGCTTTTAACAGTATGACTTGGTCAATCCTAGGATTTGCCGTAGTGCGGGCTTTTACAGTAACGTATGTATAACGAAATGGCCAAATCAATAAAAGGGTTTCAGTTTTATGACAACAAGATCTTGATGTAAACTTCAAGTTTTTAACCTTCGGTTTAAGTTATTAAGTAGAGTTTTTATGAAGCAGTCTGCTACGAACTGTTATTGAAAAGATATTATGCGTCCTTACTCAAAGAGAAACGAATTAAAATATCGAAAGAGGTATGAACGATGCGTCTCTTTCTACACGTTTATTGTTTTTTATGATAATCAACATTATAATTATCTAATTTAATATCATACTTATTAAAATACTGATTGAATGTTAGGTACTTACGCTCTGGAAATTTCAAGAGAAAAAGAGTTATTTCAATATCCTCAATCTAGAGGGATTCAGACTCGCTCAGCGAATTCTGGCTCATGAGAACTTTACATCCGAATAACTCGGCAACGCGACACTTAGGAGCATGCCCCTATGGTTATGGGTCCCAAAATGGATATCCCCGCAAAATACTCCCCAATGTTAACTAATTTATATTAATATATATATATTTAAGTTTTTTCTATGTATTTTACGACATATTTTTTGCATGCATATATTTAAATAAGATGTAAATGTTCAATGTGTTCAATTATTTGAATGAAATTTCAAGAGCAAAAGAGTTATTTCAAAATCCTCAATCAAGAGGGATTCAGACTCGCTCAGCGAAATCTGGCTCATGAGAACTTTACATCCGAATAAATCGGCAACGCGACACTCACGGGCATTGATTCGGGTAGGCATTTAATGGTTCCCAAATGGATGTCCCCGCAAAATACTCCCTAATGTTAACTAATTTCGGAAGTAGCTGATGGCAGTCAGCGGTAGTGTACCTCTTTATATAAGCCAAAAAAATACTTTATCGGATATGTGCTTTCAGAGATTATCTTTTACAAATAAATATTTCGCAGATAATTTTAATTCTGTTTACTAGCTTTTTCTTACGAGCCAGATCTATGTTCACGCAAAGTGTCAATTAGTCGGGTCTCATGACCGAGCGTTTTAATCCCAAACGGCTCAAAACTTTAAAAGCCAATCAGTTTACAGTACTTTTACTGCTTGAGAACCTCAGCAATCGCAAACGTATAACTCGTAATTTATATAAGTAAGATTAAGACTGTAACTATCCCAAGGAATTATAATAATATTATTAAGTATTGTAACTCAAAACCTCCAAATCGACTCCTCCTTGAATCGTCAAACTGACTTATTGACTGACAGTTATAACTTCTTCTATTTTGACATTACTCGAAGGTTTTACCGTTCTCATGGCGACTGAGTCGCGTGGAGGTCCTGCAAACTGACTTTGAAAATTGGTTTAAGATTTTGATTACTTACTTTCTGAAAATGCAAAACGAAATAACATTAATATTTTGTCGTCGCAATTATTTTTATTAATTTATTATAAATGTAATCATAATTATAAAACACCGACTAGGAGAGATTTGGAAGTTCCAGTATCTTGTAATATTGAAGTCGCTGAGTCTACGGTTTCATTTGTTTGACCCCCGTACATATTTTAATTCGGTCACTTAGTAATGACGTAGCAAGTAATGTCAGTACATTTTTGGACTAGTTTTTGCTTCTGTTATTCTACCGTCTCAATAATCTTAGCTGTAACATCTATTTTATTTACTTTTCACTATGAATGTCTGCCGGTAGATGTTTTATTTTTATTTGTTTACCTTTTTAACACTGTACTTGACATGATGACATTTTTTGACGTCTGCCAATTTCATAATTTCTGTTTTACGTTCCGTTACACTCTGCGTTTATGTTCGTTTGTGATATTCTCGATTGCTTTTTAGGGTTTCGTATCCAAGGGGTAAAAACGGGGCCCTATTACTAAGAATCCATGATCTGTCTGCCTGTCTGTCCGTCTGTCACCTATCTGTATCTCATGAACCGTGAAAGCTAGAATTTATGATAAATAGAAAAAATAAAGAAGAAAGAAGGAAAGAACTGTCATTTGTTTCCTTTATGATATATACAATTAAATATTCTAAAAAATAAGACTAATAACTAAACAAACCTAGATATAAAGGGGACAGGGAAAAGGGCTCATTGCGAATTGTATTAGTAAGGTTAAGATTTAGCCCTATTATACAAATTTCCAGACATGTCTAGAAACTCGTCTTCTTCTCGAATTATCAAACTGACAGTCATAAGTTATTGTCTACTAGCTTCTGCCCCCGGCTTCGCCCGCGTAAAAAGTGTTTTATCATCCCAATGGAATACAAACTATCCTATGTCCTTCACAGGGTCTCAAACTACCTCCATGTCAAATTTTAGCTAAATCTGTTCAGTAGATCAAGAGATTACCCTCAACAAGCTCACAAACTTTACCTCTTTATAATAATTATTTGAGGAAATGTTCGATTGATTTGAGGGTAATCGTAAAAATATAAAATGTTATCTGTTCACGAAACGAATCGAAGCACAGACGTTGCAATCAATATAGCTACAGACACACACAGAGTTCGCTCTTCTAGCCAAATTTTACACCAAAAAGGTATTATTTACTGGGAGCTTAAAGTGCACATGACCTAACTCACACGACGCGGTTTGACTATATTATTTGATTTATGTCTTTTATCTGCAATTGCACGGTAAATGTCAGGATTCCTCAGAATCTTGCACTCACAATTTGAATGTCTATGACACACAATAATGCTATGAATAGTCGAATTTGTCGAACCGTCTAACAAACATAATACCAACTTTGGTGAAGCTTATCAGTCAGGCTTTAAATTGTTAACATCATTTTGTATCATAGTGTGTCATAGACATTATAATTGTTAAAACATTTACAATTCTCTGACTCGAGGAGGGGGCTGGGTCTATGTTTTTAATATTTTAACGTGCTTCGCTTTGTTCCACTCTGCTTGGCTTAGTAGTATAGATGCAGGCCTATCTTGTCACCTCTTGCAAAAGTGGCAGGATGGCGGGGTCTTGAGGGAGAGCGCAACAGTCATGTAGATCCTCAAGGCGAGTCCAGTGGTTGTACCTTCTCGTGGTTGCCACCGCATTATTGGTCTAATTCCCTAAGAAATAGACGTAACAAAAACCATCGGGTGGACCCCTTTCGAGTGGAGGGCTACCCAATATTTCCCATCCCCCAATCCGGACAACTCAAACTTTCCTACCCCCGACCTTCCCCTCCCAAGTATCATCAACACTTCAACCTAATCTTCCCACCCACCCCAATATCCAGTATTAACCGCGAAATTAGTTTTATGTACTTGCACTGCTTGAGAGCCTCAGCAAGTACAAACGTATATCATAGAAAGCAAATAATTTTAACAATAATAGACAGCTTTAGATTAAGTTATTCCAATAAGTCAAGACCTACAACTCGTGTCCACCTCGAATCGTCAAACTGATATTTACAACTCATTGGCTATTGACAATAATCGATATTTTTTCCGTTGTCATGGTGACTGAGTCGTGTGGAGGTTCTTCAAGCTGACTTTGATAATGAGCCTAAGATTATAATAACTTACTGGCTGAAAATGTAAAAGGAAATAAGATTAATAGTTTGTTGTCGCAATTATTTTCGTTAATTTAAGACAAAAAGAAATAAAGAAAGAAAGAAAAAGGTATCTATTATTTTCCTTTATTAAATATTCTAAAACATAGAACAAAACAAACAAATATACAAAGTGACAAAACAAACAAATATACAAAGTGGACAGGGAAAAGGGCTCATTGTGCATCAAACAATTTGTCCAAATTGATGACAATGGGAAACGTCCCCAGAACGCTGGCAGTATTGCCACTTTGAATGGCAATGCTGAATCTATGGCCAAAGAAAAGGTCAGCTTTAAGGTGACATGAAGAATCGCCAAGCTTTTTGCTAAAGCTCTCCTACTGCAGGATAGACCATGGTGTCCGAGGCGGTCTATTGCTTTACCACTTTGACAATGCTTGCATGATTATAAAACACCGACTAGGAGCGATTCGGAAGGTCCGGTATCCTCTAATATTGAAAATGTTCGCCCAATACTCAGTTTGGGGGCATTTTTTATTTATTTATTTACTTTAACTTAACACGGCCAAAGGCCAATTACATTTGTTAAATACATGTTTATAAAAAAGCATTAAAATAAAAATAATAAAAACAAACAACAATGATAATATCCATAATTACACGGCAGTCATACGCTCATCTCACAATACTCTAGACATACAGACGAAATCTTCTTCCATTCATCCGCGAACACATCACAATCGGGCTTAGCATCCAAGAGAGCATTGAGCGCGGCGAGTGTACGAGGGATGGGAGACTGGGCTCGAGCGACGGTTCGACTCTCCGGTACGGCGAACAATCTGTGCCTCCTACTACGTCTATAATTGACTGGGGAAAAATATGGGCTAGTTCGTCGTGTAGTTCAAGGACATCAGTTTTCCCGTGAAAGATTTTACACATATTTATGATTTGATAATTTTTCCTTCTGACATCGAGAGAATTGTAGCCTAAACACCCTAAGAGGAAGTTAGAAGGGTATAAGAATGGATAATATCCATATAGATGCTTATACAGATACCACAGAAAAGCTTTCTGAACCTTTTCCAAAATTAGTGAATATATCTGAGGCCATGGTAAATTCTCTTCCTTAATCTGTCCAATAACAAATAAGTCCTCAGTAACGAAATCGTTAGTGGAAGAGGATGTTCCTGGCTCCCTCCGATCCCAAGACACCACAGATTACAAGAGACTGTCGCAGGTGGGTTAGCCCTAGGACGTAACCTAACTGAAACCTAAACTTATATCTATATGCAGGCAATCGAATTTAACATAAATTCAATCTACACTCACACTACTATGCCTACTCATGCACGCATACACTCACACTATTACACACACACACTCAAAACCTACTCGCACAAATCGCACAAGCGCGCTGTTTTTGTATTTTCTCTTATTGTTTTGATTATTTATTTTTTTGTTATTCTGTTTACAATTGCATACACTGTATAATGTTAAGTGGAAGAGCGGAGTTACCTATCACAAGCATCTTCTTGCTTAAAAGGTGATCTCCATATCACGTATGTTAATGCTTTATGTAATTGAAATAAACAATTTTATTTAATTTATTATTATTTATCTGTTCATTAGGGGTTCCAGACACATGCACTAGACTCCAACTCACTGCGTACTAGTACATTAAAAATTGATTTGATTGCACTTATGTTCTTGAAATCCTTTGCATTTCGTAGAATAAAACCTAATCGCCTACATGAATCTTTTGCTACCATTACCATGTGATCGTGAAACGTTAATCTCATGTCAAAAGTGACACCCAGATCCTTCATTCCACTTGTTCTGGTAATAGTGCTATTATTCATTTTGTACGCAAAATTGATAGGGTGTCGTGCACGAGTAAAACTCATGACGAAACATTTGGTAGAATTAAAGTCCATTTTGTTCCTAACACTCCATTCTAATATCGCGTTTAAGTCACACTGCAGCGCAAGACAATCAGCTTCAGACTTGACTTCACAAAAAAGTTTCAAATCGTCCGCATATAGTAAACTTTTAGCGTGATGGATGACTGATGGTAGGTCATTAACCATTATATGAATTGAACCTATTTGACCTAGTGTTTGTATGTATTAGTAAGATTATGATAGTAAGTAATTGTATTAGTAAGGTAAAGGTTTAGTTAGCCCTTTATTACAATTTTCAAGTCATGTCTTCAAACTCGACTAAAGTATTAATTTGAATTTATGACATTTTATAGGGTATTAATTTATGAGATTTTATGAGGTATTAATTTGACTGTATGATATTGTATAGGGTAATAATTATGATTATATTACATTGCATAGGGTATTAATTGGAATTTATGACATTGTGTAATTTTCATGATAATTTTGCATGCCTAAACTGGTGCAACACATTGGACTGCGCATTCACTTGACATCTGGAAATGTTTGAATATGTACTGTGTTGAGCAATAAATATATTTGATTTTGAATTTGACTCCTTCTCGAATTATCAAACTGACAGTTAGAACTTAGTGTCTATTTACATTAATCGAGGGATTTTACGTTGTCATGCGACTGTATAGCAAATACATGACAATCAACCCGCTTAGCATTTTCCCAACAATAAGTGGGTCAGTTTCCGGTCTAACCAGATGGAGCTCAGTATCAGTATTTTATATAAAGCGACTGCCTATCTGACCCCCACACCACGTCACTGCAGTAACTGGGTATACCACTGCACTATACCCCTTCGCAAGACTGGTGTTACTATTGGCAGTCAGCGGTAGTGTACCTCTTTATATAAGCCAAAAAATACTTTATCGGATATGTGATTCACGATGTCATTGACACATAATCAAGCAGCTGCTTATTAAAAATATGATAATAATAATTAAATGAAAGGGCCAGACCATTAATAGGAGCAAGGTCTTGTTGTCATTAAACTGAAACCAGTTTAATGACAACAAGACCTTGATGTAAAGATAAGGTTTTTTAACCTTCAGTTCAAAGTATTAAGTACAGTTATTTATGAAGCAGTCTGCTTGGAACTGTAATTGAAAAGAATTTGATTAAATGTAATTTCATTATTTATGCGTCCTGACATTAAGAGAAACGAATTTAAAATTTGACAAAGGTATGAACGATTCGACTCTATTGACACTGCTGTTGTCTTTTTATGATTATAATTAAGTATCTATATCACACTTATTTAAATACTTATTAAATGTTAGGTACTTATGAGAAAAACAGTATTTTAAAAATCCGCTTAAGTGGGATTCGGACTAGTGTTGAAAATAACATGTAAAATACATTTATCTTTCAAACGCCCCATTTATCTATCAAAAAAATACAGAATCTTTCCTTGCAGATCTTCGATTAAATCTTTCACAAGTTTAAGTTTTTTACATGTATTTTACGACATATTTTTTGCATGCATATATTTAAATAAGATGTAAATGTTCAATGTGTTCAATTATTTCAATGAAATTTCAAGAGCAAAAGAGTTATTTTAAAATCCTCAATCAAGAGGGATTCAGACTCGCTCAGCGAACTCTCGCTCATGAGAACTTTACATCCGAATAAATCGGCAACGCGACACTTAGGAGCATGTCCCTATGGTTAAGGGTCCCAAAATGGATGTCCCCGCAAAATACTCCCCAATTTTAACTAATTTTGGTTCCAAATATAATTGTTCCACAAGTCCTGGCAAGTTAATTACTCTACTAAAAATTTGAAACCATTGGTTACTATTTGCTGACTGCCTATCTGACCTCCATAACCCAGAAACTGGGTAACAATAACGAGTGCAGTTTTGGTATGGAATGGATGATCATTTGAGCCTCATGAAAGAACGTGTTTACCCCAAATGGCTCAAAACTCTAATCGCAAATTAGTTTACAGTACTTGCACTGCTTGAGAGCCTCAGCAAGTACAAACGTATATCATAGAAAGCGAATAATTTTAACAATAATAGACAGCTTTAGATTAAGTTATTCCAATAAGTCAAGGCCTACAACTCGTGTCCACCTCGAATCGTCAAACTGATATTTACAACTCATTGGCTATTGACAATAATCGATATTTTTCCCGTTGTCATAGTGACTGAGTCGTGTGGAGGTTCTTCAAGCTGACTTTGATAATGAGCCTAAGATTATAATAACTTACTGGCTGAAAATGTAAAAGGAAATAAGATTAATAGTTTGTAGTCGCAATTATTTTCGTTAAATTATGATAAAAAGAAATAAATAAAGAAAAAAAAAGGTATCTATTATTTTCCTTAATTAAATATTCTAAAATATAGAACAAAACAAACAAATATACAAAGTGGACAGGGAAAAGGGCTCATTGTGCATCAAACAATTTGTCCAAATTGATGACAATGGGAAACGTCCCCAGAACGCTGGCAGTGTTGCCACTTTGAATGGCAATGCTGAATCTCTGGCCAAAGAAAAGGTCAGCTTTAAGGTGACGTAAAGAATCGCCAAGCTTTTTGCTAAAGCTCTCCTACTGCAGGATAGACCATGGTGTCCGAGGCGGTCTATTACTTTACCACTTTGACAATGCTTTAATACAATCATAATTATATATATACCACAGGGTGGCGTTTTATCCCCTTTACTTTTCGCAGTTTTTATAAACTCAATCTCCAATGAACTAATTTCTTCCTACTATCTTTATGCAGACGATCTGCAATTATACTCGCGAGCTCCTCTCGGAAAGCTGTCTGAGGCTATTGCTACCATTAATCTTGATCTGGCTCGCATTTGCGATTGGAGCAAGAGGTATGGGCTTATGGTCAACCCTGTAAAGACGCAGGTAATTGTAGTGGGCAGTTCTAGAATGGTTTCTAGGATTGACTGGACGTGTGTTCCCCAAGTTCTTTTTGACAATTCAGTAATTCCCTTCAGTGAGAAAGTTAAAAACTTAGGGATACTCATCGACAAGAGCTTCTCTTGGACTGCTCAACTGCAAGAAGTCAGCCGCAAGTTGTTTTCATCTGCTGCAACTTTGAGGAGACTGCGTAACTTTCTTCCGACTGCCACTAAGATTGCGCTTGCACAATCTCTTCTTCTTCCCATCCTTGATTATGCTGATGCCAGCTATCTTGACCTTACTCAAGAACAACTCGATAAACTTGAGCGGCTTCAAAATTTTTGTATAAGGTTCATATTTGGATTGCGCAAATATGACCATGTTTCCGAATTTCGTGTAAAGCTCAAGTGGTTGCCAATTCGCCTTCGCCGGAATGCTCATATTCTTTCTCTTTTGTTTAATGTGCTCTTTACTCCTTCCACCCCTCTTTACCTGAAGGATCGTTTTCAATTTATCTGCGATTCCCACACAAAATCTCTAAGGTCATCTGATAACTTGCGACTTAAAATGCCAGTGCATTCCACAACTTTCATGGATAAATCTTTTACTGTCCAAGCTGCTCGTCTGTGGAATGCATTGCCTGACTCAATAAAACGTTCTCAGTCGTTGCCTGTATTTAAAAAACTTGTCAAAGAATATTACCTGTCGCTGTGATTGTGCTCTTGGTTTTTTGACGTAATGTCCTATGATTGTTGTACATCATTTATTTTCATTGCTTATATATGTATGTATTTATGTATCTATTATTTAGCATATGTATGTATTTTTATTTTTAGTAAGTATTGTTGTATAAATATTATGTTCATAGTTGGTATTGTCGCACCACTGACAACCCCATGTCATGTCCAGGTAATCTCTGTCCATTCCAGGTTGCCTGGAAGAGATCGCGGAATGCGATAAGGCCGCCCATTGTATGTTTTTAGTATTAAGTTTCTTTTTTTCTTGTTTATTATGGTGTACAATAAAGTGTATATAAATAAATAATTATAAAACACCGACTAGGAGCGATTCGGAAGGTCCGGTATCCTCTAATATTGAAAATGTTCGCACAATACTCAGTTTGGGGGCATTTTTTATTTATTTATTTACTTTAACTTAACACGGCCAAAGGCCAATTACATTAGTTAAATACATGTTTATAAAGAAGCATTAAAATAAAAATATTAAAAACAAACAACAATGATAATATCCATAATTACACGGCAGTCATACGCTCATCTCACAATACTCCAGACATACCGACAAAATCTTCTTCCATTCATTCGCGAACACATCACAATCGGGCTTACCATCCAAGAGAGCATTGAGCGCAGCGCGTGTACGAGGGATGGGAGACTGGGCTCGAGTGACGGTTCGACTCTTCGGTACGGCGAACAATCTGTGCCTCCTACTACGTCTGTAATTGACTGGGGCAAAAATATGGGCTAGTTCGTCGTGTAGTTTAAGGGCATCAGTTTTGCCGTGAAAGATTTTACACATATTTATGATTTGATCATTTTTCCTTCTGACCTCGAGAGAATTGTAGCCTAAACACCCTAAGAGGAAGTTAGAAGGGTATAAGAATGGATAATATCCATATAGACGCTTATACAGATACCTAAAAGCTTTCTGAACCTTTTCCAAAATTAGTGAATATATCTGTTTTGAAATGAAATGAAATGAAATGAAATGAAATCGTTTATTTGCTAAATGTAGGTGTACAGATTAGATGTTCTTTTAGTAGAGAGTCCTTATACATTTTGCCTTGCGGCATGCAAATTTTTTTCTTTTGTAATTTACAGAAACATCAGTTTTTTTTTTTTTATTAATTATCAACATTTCAAAATTTCAAAGCAATAACCGGTCCAAACATTAAACATATAAAATGGCTTGAAACAGGAATGAAAAATGATTTAGGTTATTAGCGAAACATTGTTTGAATACACAATAGCCAACATTATAGACAATAATTTAATAATAATCAATCATCACAATGATCACAATAAATGGAAGTTATAAGATTGAGATGAATAATATTAGTAATGTCAAAATAATAATCAGATGTCTAACAAAATCTCTTCAAGTATATATGTCAGTTTAATATAAAATGAGCTGTGCTAAAATATAAATCAAATGTCAAATAAAATTAATATGTCATACCTATTTAAAATTCGTCAAATGTCAAAACAAAAGAATCTACTATAAAATCAGAATAAATTAATAAATGTCAACAAAATAATTACAATGTTAAAGCAAAAGTTTTATCATTTACAAAATCAGTAATAGTGTAGTAACACTTGTCCAATAACATTTTTGTCAACTGTTTTTTAAATACATTGGTGGGTGTTTCTAATAGAGTATTGGGTAGCTTATTATAAATAAGAGGACCCATGGATAAAATATTTTTTCTTAATAGGGCTGTTTTGTGCCCACCTGTATACAGTTGATTTTTATATTTAGACCTTATGGGTCCTGCGCGTTTTCTTATATCAGCCAATGAGGTAAATAACTGTTTATTAGTTTTAACGAATAGGGCAATTTCAAGAATATATAGGGATGGTAATGTGAGAATTTTTAGTGACTTAAATACTGGTACACAACTTTCTGTAGACTTCAGACCGGTCATCGATCTAAGGCAACGTTTTTGTGCCCTAAATATTCTTTCCCTTTCACTACAATTGCCCCAAAAAATTACTCCGTATCTTAATAATGATGCAACTAAGCCATGGTATGCTGTTACTAGTGTTTTTAAATTTACTTTTTTGGAAAGAATGTAAAGTAGATAGGCAGATTTACTTAGTTTTTGGCAAACGTATTCAGCATGGGGTTTCCACGTCAGTTGACTGTCGATATGTACTCCTAGGAATTTTGCCACTGAGGTTGTATCTATGATTTGATCTTTATATTTAGTAATTATGTCATCTGGCAGAAGCCGCTGATAATAATGCATCACTTTGGTTTTATTTAAATTTATGACCAGGTTATTTTTATTGAGCCAATCAATTATTGCTTTAAGTGTGGTGTTTATTTCATTTTCGTACTCAGTTTTGTCTACGCTTGCAATTATGGCTGTGCTGTCATCCGCAAATAATGTCATAGGATGTCGAATTTGGCGAGGCAGGTCGTTTATATAAAGTAAAAATAACAGTGGCCCAAGTACACTACCTTGCGGCACCCCAAATTTGGTTGTCCTACATGTAGATCGATATTTGAATTCACGTTTAGTTTTGGTACATACTCTTGAAATCTCTGTGTATTGATTTCGATCAGTGAGGTATGATTTTATTAAATTTAATACGTTGCCTCTTATACCATAATCGTTAAGCTTTTTTAGGAGCGTGTCATGTTTTACATAGTCAAATGCTTTCGTCATGTCTGTAAATATAGCACAAACAGGGTTTTTAATATCCACATTAGTCATAATAACCTTAATAAGCTCAAATATGGCCATATTGATATTTTTATTTTTCCGAAAGCCTTTTTGCTCTTCGCATAATATATTATGTTTTGTAACAAATTTATAGATAGATTCATAAATTATCTTTTCAAATATTTTTGAAAATACCGATATTAAAGCTACAGGTCTGTAGTTCGCCATATCTTCCTTGATACTTTTTTTATGTAAGGGTTTTATGATAGTTGTCTTTAGTTTTTGCGGAAATATACCTGAGCTTATAGATGCATTTATAATATGACTTAGAGGATTTGCTATTATATCAGCAACAAATTTTACAACAACGGTAGAAACGCCATCACAACCAAAACTTTTTTTATTTTTTAAGTTTTTTATTACCCGTATGATATCTTGAGGCACCACAGGGGGCATAAACAAAGAATTTGGGATAATGGTAATGCCACCCATTTTTTCCCGAGCGTTAACCGTAACATCCTGCACCTGATCCACGAAGAAATCATTAAACGAGTCCGCAATCTGCTTAGGATTTTTTATAACTTTGTTTTCCTTATTTATTTGCAAAATAGGTTCTTTTATTTGATTAAAATTATTAATTAACTGCCAAGATGCCTTGGATTTATTTTGTGAGATGTCAATCAGGTAATTATTTTGAGCTTTCTGAGTGAGGTTTACTATTCTTTTAAGTCTCTGTGAATAGTTTTTGAAAGTATTTTTATTTTCGCATGTAGGTGCTTTTCTGTATTTCCAAAGCAGGTTTCTTTGTTTTTTGCTACATAACCTTATTCCTCGTGAAATCCATTTTACTTTTTTATTCGATTTTACATTTAGTAATTGCTTAGGAAAACATAGATCGTAGAGTAAGCAAAAATGATCAATAAAATTATCATATGCCTCATTGGGGTTATCTGTTGCCAAAGTTTCATAGAAAGATAGGCATTGGAGGTGTTTTTTAAATAACATTAAGTTTTCTCTGGATAAGTTTCTTTTATGAACGCGCCAAGAATTTAGTATGCATGTTTTATTTACCCGGATTTTTAATTGTAGTTAGTGTTGTAAGGTGAAATTAAGTAGTATATCTCAGCGGGGCATTAATTTGTATTTAACAAAGCGGTTGATATGATTATAGCGTCAGTATGTTTTTTCGCACTTGATGTAGGTAGACCATTTTGAGAAAAAAATATGTTTATCACTTCTTCTTTTGGTTTATTTTCTCATAACACACTTTAATACTATGTGGTGGATTGATTGTTTTGATGATAGTCACCAGATAATTGTCACTGTAAGTTGTCACTTTTATAGTTTGTCGTATTCACTATTGATAATTGGTCACTTTTATTTTAGTCACTGTTATTTGAGTCCCTATTGGTTAAATTAGTTTGATAACATGTCCATTACTAAATTGGGCCTTTAAACACTGATTTTTTTAATATAAAACTACTGTAAACATTTTTAAATTAAAAGTAAATACGGAGCTTATTTATTGAGGTGTCAAGCGAATCAGCGCCAGCTACCCTCTTCAAGTTCATGAGGGTTCCAGACACATGCACTAGACTCCAGCTTACTGCGTACTAGTACATTTAAAATTGATTTGATTGCACTTATGTTCTTGAAATCCTTTTCATTTCGTAGAATACAACCTAATCGCCTAAATGAATCTTTTGCTACCATTACCATGTGATCGTGAAACGTTAATCTCATGTCAAAAGTGACACCCAGATCCTTCATTCCACTTGTTCTGGTAATAGTGCTATTATTAATTTTGTACGCAAAATTGATAGGGTGTCGTGCACGAGTAAAACTCATGACGAAACATTTGGTAGAATTAAATTCTATTTTGTTCCTAACACTCCATTCTAATATCGCGTTTAAGTCACACTGCAGCGCAAGACAATCAGCTTCAGACTTGACTTCACAAAAAAGTTTCAAATCATCCGCATATAGTAAACTTTTAGCGTGATGGATGACTGATGGTAGGTCATTAACCATTATATGAATTGAACCTATTTGACCTAGTGTTTGTATGTATTAGTAAGATTATGATAGTAAGGAATTGTATTAGTAAGGTAAAGGTTTAGTTAGCCCTTTATTACAATTTTCAAGTCATGACTTCAAACTCGACTAAAGTATTAATTTGAATTGGGAAATGGTATCTATTATTTTCCTTTATTAAATATTCTAAAACATAGAACAAAACAAACAAATATACAAAGTGACAAAACAAACAAATATACAAAGTGGACAGGGAAAAGGGCTCATTGTGCATCAAACAATTTGTCCAAATTGATGACAATGGCAAACGTCCCCAGATGGCTGGCATTATTGCCAATTTGAATGGCAATGCTGAATCTCTGGCCAAAGAAAAGGTCAGCTTTAAGGTGACGTAAAGAATCGCCAAGCTTTTTGCTAAAGCTCTCCTACTGCAGGATAGACCATGGTGTCCGAGGCGGTCTATTACTTTACCACTTTTACAATGCTTTAATACAATCATAATTATAAAACACCGACTAGGAGCGATTCGGAAGGTCCGGTATCCTCTAATATTGAAAATGTTCGCCCAATACTCAGTTTGGGGCATTTTTTATTTATTTATTTACTTAAACTTAACACGGCCAAAGGCCAATTACATTAGTTAAATACATTTTTATAAAAAGCATTAAAATAAAAATAATAAAAACAAACAACAATGATAATATCCATAATTACACGACAGTCATACGCTCATCTTACAATACTCCAGGCATACAGAAAAAAATCTTCTTCCATTTATCCGCGAACACATCACAATCGGGCTTAGCATCCAAGAGAGCATTGAGCGCGGCGAGTGTACCAGGGATGAGAGACTGGGCTCAAGCGACGGTTCGACTCTCCGGTACGGCGAACAATCTGTGCCTCCTACTACGTCTATAATTGACTGGGCAAAAATATGGGCTAGTTCGTCGTGTAGTTCATGGATATCAGTTTTCCCGTGAAAGATTTTATACTACAGTCCTATCGAAGGGACCCTTTTACAGAAGGAGTCCTGGGAGGTTGAGCCATTAGGTTCTGGCGGTAATGAGTCCGTGAAGCACCACGCCTCCTATGGTCTCAAGCATAACGGATCGGATTTCAAGCAAAACGGTAGCCCTACTCTTTAGCTAAGGGCAGGGCAATGGTCATGGTCCGCTGATGCCGTCCTTGAATGCTGAAGCGGTGGTGAACGTCACGCTAACGGTGCAAGGGAGGGTTGATCTGTTCAAGCCCAACCGAACGAGCACCCGATGTCACAATGTAAGCCAGCCTTGCACACTTTTATCTCAGAGGTAGTAGTAACGTCTCACTTTAATCAGTAGAACGTTCCCAGATTTGATCTCGATGGAGGGTGGGAGCTGGAGAGATGAATTTGTAGCCGCCATAACCACTGGACACGGGAACTTTAATAACCACTTTTCTCGCATAGGGATCACCGACAGCCTACTCTTTAGAGCATGCATGGTGGAAGATGAGACAGAAGCCCACCCGCTCCTAAGCTGGCCGGTAATCGCTAGTTAGAGGGCCAAATACTTCGGTGACCCAGGTACCCTGCAGACAGAAGAGCCTCCTCGTGGAAAGAGATAAAATTATGAAATTTAATCCCACCCGTACGCAAAATACGCGGGAACCGATCACTATTCCAAATTTTTTTTGGTCGAATATTTCGAAATTTTTTTTTCAAGTCTCTGTTTGAAACATTTGTATTCGCCCACTGTTTCTCTTTCACTCAGTATTTTGATATGCGTATAAAAATAAAAATTTCGAACAAATGTTTTTTCGGCTAAGTGTGACCACGGTAAAAAGTTTTTCAACCATGTGAAACGTTGGAGTAAAGAAAACAATCGAATTGTTATTAGGTCAACTGAGACAGTGGCAGACGTGACTTAGATGAAGTAAAAAAAAACGACAGAAAAAAAAGTTGAAAAGTTTTAGGTGAAATGAAATTCGGTCAAATGTTTTTCCAACTTATGATAGGTAACCAAAATACGCACTATGTCGTGGAGTTGCGGAAACAGCCCGTCAAATCTAAACCAAACTAATTCTCTGACAGAAATCCTAAGATTTACCATGTGCCATGCCTGGTAAAAGCGGGAAATTTGCAATTATCATAGATCGTTTGGGGATTTTACCAGTATGACTTGGTTCGGTCAATCCTAGGATTCACCGTAGTTCGGGCTTTTACAGTAACATATGTAAAACGAAATAGCGAAACCAATAAAAGGGTTTTAGTTTATTGTCAACAAGATCTTGATGTAAACTTCAAGTTTTAACCTTCGGTTTAAGTTATTAAGTAGAGTTTTTTATGAAGCAGTCTGCTACGAACTGAAAAGATATTATGCGTCCTTACTCAAAGAGAAACGAATTTAAATATGGACACAGGTATAAACGATGCGACTATTACTACACGTTTGTTGTTTTTTTATGATAATCAACATTATAATTATCTAAATTTATATCATACTTATTAAAATACTGATTGAATGTTAGGTATTTAAAAATCCTCAATCTAGAGGGATTCAGACTCGCTCAGCGAATTCTGGCGGGTTCGAGCTCAGGAAGTGGTCCAGCAATCATGTGGCTGTACTACAAAATGTACCCAAAGAACACAAATTGGTACCAGATTTGACGATTGACGATGACACCAATTTTATCAAGATTCTCGGTCTTGCCTGGAACGCTCATCAAGACGTCTTCAATTATCGGGTTAATCAAATCCCACGCGTCTGTACCAAACGGACAATGCTCTCAGAGCTTGCTCGCATCTATGACCCCATTGGTCTACTTACACCATTAACATTTTTAGCAAAATATCTCATCCAGCGTTTGTGGTTGTTGGGAACTTCATGGGATGAACCTGTACCCGACGACATTCATCAAGTTTTGTCAAAGTTCACCCACTAGTTATCAAATTTATCACATCTTCATATTCCGAGGCGTATCACACACCCTCAAGCGATGAGCTATCAAATTCATGGATTCTGCGATGCCAGTGAAGCTGGTTATGCGGCAGTAATCTATCTCCGTGCCAATACAGGTTCAAATCAACATCAAGTCTGCCTTGTGAGCGCAAGATCACGTGTTGCTCCAACCAAGCGCAGGACATTACCAAGGCTCGAGCTATGTGGTGCTTCCCTGCTCGCAGACCTTATGAGTTATGTTATCAACACATTTTCGAACAAGATAAACATAGACAACATTTTCGCATGGTCTGATTCAATGATCGTTTTAGCATGGATCAAGTCAAATTCAACAAATTTCAAAGCATACGTTGGGAATCGTATCGCAAATATTGAGCGGAAATTACCCACGGCTGTCTGGAAGCATGTGCCAGGCAAGCAAAACCCAGCTGATTGTGCGAGTCGTGGCTTACTACCAGACGAGCTTATCAATCATGCCCTCTAGTGGACAGGTCCAGAATGGTTATCATCATCAATCAATACATATTATAAATCTGTAGAAAAATAATTTTTGTACATAGAAAATATTTCCAAAAAAAATAGCCAGGGTGTTAAAGGATTGTAACAAATAAATATGTTACTATGTATATTAGCGACATCTGGTTTCCTTTTGCCAAACGAGTTCGATTATTAGTATCTATACTTGATTGTTTGGTAAGTTAGCTACTAGATGGCGCTGACAGATGTATGACATAGATGAACGTTTAAATAAAATATATTCTATTTGTGTGAAATCATTTAATTCAATAAACACACAAATTCAACATACAAAATAATAAATTATTAAATTCTTTTCAAATTAGTTACATAAAGGATAATTTAGTGAATGCGTCTATGGTTTTAAATAGAACGTTCAGGGTCTATGGTTGACGTGCCTGACAATTCTTTTACAAGGCTGGACTGGAGGTCACTAACACCTGTGAACTTAATATTCAAAAAAGAAAACCGAATAATCTTTGATGTCGGGAAGGACAAGGCTGGCTACCGTCAAAATGAAAGGAACATTCGTTAAGTAGGCGCTGTGAGTATTAGCTTGAATTTGTCAGAATTTTCATATTCGTGACACGTGCGTTTGATTTTATCATGCAATTTTCTTTTCCTTGGCAGGGCTCCAAATGTCTCCTTAGGAGTATCCTAGTTAATAAATATACCTTAAGAAATATATTGTTACGAGCTGGGGCTCAGGGATAAATTATTTAAACAGCAGACTTTAATTAATCACACTTTATTACAAAAACACTTCTTAAACAATTCTATTACTTCGCACTATTTTCCTTTTCTGATCGCTCTGTGTCGCTTCCGAATCGAAAACTGACTCACGACGAACCCGGCCGCTCTTTATATAGCACCGAAGATGTTTCTAGAACGTTCCACACTGTTCTAGATAATTCGAGAAACTTCCAGAACAATCGACTTTCGAACTCACTGTTCCCGAAGCGACTAGAAACTTCCATTCGACACGAGAAGATTAGTTCCGCTATTCGATACTAGATGGCGCCACTAGTAACTTAATTCTTCTACTCGTCACTAGATGGCGTTACCCTATCTTGTAACATTGCCTCCCTCTTAGACATGCTCGTCCCGAGCATCGTTAGACCCATGATAACGGGCCAATCGATCCACATGAACGACCTTTGATGCACCTCGGGGTCCCTTCTGAATTCGGTAGGTGACGTCATTATTCTGGGTAACTACGCGATACGGTCCATCCCATTTTGCTTGCAATTTAGGCGATTTTCCTTTGCTGTGTACCGGGTTATGTAACCATACCAGTGATCCTTCATCGAAGCCCTTATTGTTCGCCTTCCGATCGTAGCGAGTCTTCATCCTCTCAGACATCTGTTGACCTGTCTCTCTGATGTGCTCATATAATGCACCTCTACTACGAGTGTGTGGTCCTTTCACAGGCGCACCCGCACAACTTGTGCATTTGCGGCACCATTCCTTAACGTCCTCTCGACAATGGATCCAGTAAAAGCGTTCTCGGATCTTGATTAGAGTCCTCTTAACTCCCATGTGACTTCCTGAACTTCCATTGTGATAGAGCTGTAAGACCTCCGGCACCTTAACCTTAGGTACGACCATTTGTAGATGACACTGGTCACCGCGAGTACTCGCCCATTTCCGGCACAAAACTCCATCTTGGATAATCAAGCTTTCCCACTGTGCCCAATAACTTTTGGTGACAGAACTCATTGCTGCAACATCACCCCACCGAGGCCTCGGAGCTCCTGATTTCTTCCATTCGAGGATCGGTTTTATGTCTCTATCATCTTGCTGAGCACTCTGCAAGATTCCCTTCCAATCTTCGCTAAGATCCGTCCTCAACATCCTCACAAATGTTACCTGCTCAGCCTCTTGCCTGGCACAGGGCTTATATTGATTGGAACACGATCTACGCGAGAGAGCATCTGCATTTCCGTGTGGTGTTTTGTTCCCTTCACATGATTGTGACTCACACACAATTTGTGAAATCGAGTTCCTTGGGGCTCTTCCATCACCAGCCACCAACCGCCAATTAGTCCTGGCGTCTACTGGTTTTCCTGCTACTGGTAACTGAATGCCACAATGGGGGCTCCTTCGCTTCGGGCAGCTCAACCGGATGTGGCCTCTCTCTCCACAGCTATAGCACCGGGGTGAAGACACATCCTCCCTTATGCGGTGAGCTCGATCGTCCCGTCGTACAGCTTCCACCTCCAAAGCGTGGGCTAGGGCGTCCTTAAGGTTCTTGAAATGCCCTAGCCTTACGGCAGCTCTAACCTCCAAGTCACGGATCCCATCCGTGAACGCCTGTACGAGGTTCCCGTCGATCAGCACCGGTGATGACTGGTAGGCCTTTCGGACCAGCTTTTCCACATCAAGAGCCCACTGCTGAAGAGTTTCACCACTCCGTTGCGATCGGTCTTTCAGCTGGGCCCGAAACACATGTTCCAGGTGTGCGTCGCCGTATCTAGCTTCCAATGCTTCCAGAAGCTTCTCGAAAGTAAAGTTCTGTCCAAGTGCCTCTAACACAGTCAAGGCCTGGTCGCGAAGACCCAAGGTTAGAGCAGTCAAGGCCTGTTCTTTGGTCCACCTATTCGATTTCATGACGGCCTCGAACTGTATCTTGTAGGCAGACCATGACGAAGACCCGTCGAATGGTGGCACTTTAAAACCACCCGGCGAGGGTGCAACTACTGCAGCTGCCACGTCTCCTCCCCCAGATGTGAGCCCACGAATAATCTTCTCCAACTCGGCGATGCGGATCTCCTGCTGCTGGACCTGGTCCTTTACCTCTTTCATCTCCTTCCCGATGGCTCCGCGGAGGTCCTTTATCACCAAGAGCTGCTCCTCCTGACGGCGAGCCTGCTGCTCCTTGTCGCGCTGCAGCTGCTCCTCCAAGCGCCGCGCCTGCTCCTCCTGACGGCGAGCCTGCTCCTCCTTGTCGCGCTGCATCTGCTCCTCCAAGCGGCGAGCTTGCTCCTCCTGACGGCGAGCCTGCTCCTCCTTGTCACGCTGCATCTGCTCCTCCAAGCGGCGAGCTTGCTCCTCCAGACGGCGAGCCTGCTCCTGCATGAATGCCATAAGGGTGGCTAGGTCAGGCGACGCCGACGATTGAGCTGGTTCCGCTGCAGCCGTGGAGTCTCGATGTCCACCTGATGACGGTGAGGGAGCGTCTCCAAAGCGCCTCTGGTCTACATCTTGCTGGCGCTGACTCCTGGTGCGCACCCCTTCCGTTTCTTCCTTTGGTAGAACCGGCATAATTTATCCCGCACTTCTGACACCAATTTGTTACGAGCTGGGGCTCAGGGATAAATTATTTAAACAGCAGACTTCAATTAATCACACTTTATTACAAAAACACTTCTTAAACAATTCTATTACTTCGCACTATTTTCCTTTTCTGATCGCTCTGTGTCGCTTCCGAATCGAAAACTGACTCACGACGAACCCGGCCGCTCTTTATATAGCACCGAAGATGTTTCTAGAACGTTCCACACTGTTCTAGATAATTCGAGAAACTTCCAGAACAATCGACTTTCGAACTCACTGTTCCCGAAGCGACTAGAAACTTCCATTCGACACGAGAAGATTAGTTCCGCTATTCGATACTAGATGGCGCCACTAGTAACTTAATTCTTCTACTCGTCACTAGATGGCGTTACCCTATCTTGTAACAATATATAATAATGGTCAACTAGCCACAGCTACAGCAAGGTTTCGAACACTCCTGATGATATAATGTACCAAAGTTTGAAGACAGCTACACAGGATAACGGTACTGTTTGAGAAATCATATCTCCAGTATTGTGTATTGATGGTAAAATGTGTTCCTTCTGAAAGTGAGTTGTTTATACCTATATTTAGAACATCTACAAGTGGTGATAACGGACTGTATGCTCGATGAATTAAATTAGTTGACCAATCTCTGTGTGCCTTTTACTTCAATCAACTTCATGTTAATAAACCCTGCTATAGTCTCATGCAGAACACCTACCTCTGGGCAAGCCGGTGAAAAAGGAAAAAATCTACCTTACAATGTACGCCCAACGTGTAGCATGAAATTTGATTGAAGTACTTACTTAACTACTTATTTTGTGTCTAGAATAACTTTAATACTTGGGAACTTAACCAAACTATGGGTTAACTTCAGTATTGTTTAATTTAAATCTTAAAATAACAAAACATTAACTTTGTATAAAATTTTAAAGTGCGGTTATAGTCACATTTTTACTTAGGAACTATAACCTTTTCACTAATGAATGTTTTGTTAGTTGAAACAAACTAATTCTCTGACAGAAATCCTCAGATTTACCATGTGTTGCCTGGTAAAAGCCGGCAATTTGCAAATATCATAGACCATTTCGGGCTTTTACCAGTATGACTAGGTCAATCCTATGTATAACGAAACAGCGAAACCAATAAAAGGGTTTTAGTTTAATGACAACAAGATCTTGATGTAAACTTCAAGTTTTTAACCTTCGGTTTAAGTTATTAAGTTGAGTTTTTTATGAAGCAGTCTGCTACGAACTGTTATTGAAAAGATATTTCTCGACTCCTCCTTGAATCGTCAAACTGACTTATTGACTGACAGTTATAACTTCTTCTCTTTTGACATTACTCGAAGGTTTTACCGTTCTCAAGGCGACTGAGTCGCGTGGAGGTCCTGCAAACTGCTACCCAATATTTCCCATCCCCCAATCCTGACAACTCAAACTTTCCTACCCCCGACCTTCCCCTCCCAAGTATCACCAACACTTCAACCTAATCTTCCCACCCACCCCAATATCCAGTATTAACCGCGAAACCTCCTGTGACTGAGTGGTCACAGGCTCGGCTGTTCTAAATTCTGCTGACGACGAGTTGGAGAGAATGGTCATCTGCGCTAGGACCAGTGCAGTTGGGCGCCGTAAGCAGGGATGAAGGAGTCCTGGGAGGTTGAGCCGTTAGGTTCTGGCGGTAATGATTCCGTGAAGCACCACGCCTCCTTTGGTCTGGATTTCAAGCAAAACGGTAGCCCTAACCTTTAGCTAAGGGCAGGGTAATGGTCATGGTATCTCGTCAGAGGGCCACAGGTGAGATACGTGAGGTCCGCTGATGCCGTAATATAAGCCAGCCTTGCGCAACTTTATCTCGAAGGTAGTAGTAACGTCTCACTTTAATCAGTAGAACGTTTCCAGATTTGATTTCGATGGAGGTTGTGAGCTGGAGAGATGAATTTGTCGTCGCCATAACCACTGGACACGTGATCTTTAATAAGCACTTTTTATCGCATAGGGATCACCAACAGCCTACTCTGCAGAGCATGCATGGTGGAAGATGAGAGAGAAGCCCACCCGCTCCTAATCTGCCCTGTAATCGCTAGTTAGAGGGCCAAAAACTTCGGTGTACCCCGCAGAAGAGGCTCCTCGTGGAAAAGAGATAAAATTATGAAATTGAATCCCACCCATACGCAAAATACGCGAGAACCGATCACTATGCCGAATTTTATTGGTCGAATTTCATTTAACCGAAAACTACAGATCGATGTCTTTTTTGCTATATGCATTGTATGACATATTTTCACATCACCAAAGTATCATTTGGCATATGTTTGATTTTACCGAACTACATTTCGCCGATTTACAAAAAAACGTTTTGCTTTAGGCCGAAGCCTCTTTTGAACTTTTTTTATGCGCTTTATTTTCTCCACATCGAAACAACATTTTGAGGAATATTATTTGGTCACAAATATATAGCCGGTTACTTGGTATAATTTTCAATTTAAAATTGAAATAGTGTCATAAAAAGTCAATATGTTGTGCTACAAAATTTCAATGAGGTAGGAAAACTATGGAGACGGCCTATTCTACTATATGAAGAATAGTTATACACATATCTATCAAATCGACACACGCATGTCAAAAAGCGTTTTGTCTCTTTTTAACTAACCAAGAACTACATATGAAAAGAGAGATATCTAAATGTTTGTCAAGGACTAAACTTGGTAACACTTTTGTGTGACGTCAAAATCATGTCTATGCGTGGCCGGTCGCCATGTTGATTACCGAGTAAAATTGGTAGTTGTGTGCTGTTTATGTACGTTTATCTGTGTAGTTGTGCTGTCAAGCAGTTGCAAATGGCCTACCTCATTGGCCAATGGGCAGCCATCTTAAGTGCCCGATTTATGTAGGTATCACGCTAATTTCGTAGGTATGGCAAGTCCATAGGTTTATAAGTCAGTGCAAAATTTAGTGACGGTAACGAATTGCTGCAAAACCGACTTCACGCAGTCTTGTCTGTGGTTTCGTATTTATTTTGTATTATCATGCAAATAATTCATTAATAGCTGTCATGCATTAGACATTTTTATTGATTAATTATTTCAAAGAATTGGTCCAAGAGCGAGCGAAGCGAGCCCGGGCATTTAGGGCACCCCGACACGGATAGGTTAGGTTCCGAGCAAAGCGAGCGAACTTGGCTCCCATCATCTCCTTTGTGTTAGGTTACTTTAGACCCTGCAGACAGAAATAGGAGCTCCGTCGACAATTTTTATTTCAAGTCGCTGTTTTAAACATTTTTATTCGCTCACTGTTTCTCTCTCACTTAGTACTTTGATAGGCGTTTAAAAATAAAAAAAATCGACAAATGTTTTTTCGGCTTAGTGTAACTTCGGTAAAAAGTTTTTCGACCATGTGAAACGTCGGAGTAACGAAAAATGTTATTAGGTCAACTGAGACAGTGGCAGACGTGACTTCGATGACGTAAAAAAAAACGAAAGAAAAAAAAGTTGATAAGTTTAAGGCGAAATGAAATTCGTTCAAATGTTTTTCGAACTTATGATTGGTAACCAAAATACGCACTTAGTCGTGAGTTGCGGAAACAGCCCGTCGAAACTAAACCAAACTAATTCTCTGACAGAAATCCTCAGATTTACCATGTGATGCCTGGTAAAAGCCGGCAATTTGCAAATATCATAGACCATTTCGGGCTTTTACCAGTATGACTAGGTCAATCCTATGTATAACGAAACAGCGAAACCAATAAAAGGGTTTTAGTTTAATGACAACAAGATCTTGATGTAAACTTCAAGTTTTTAACCTTCGGTTTAAGTTATTAAGTTGAGTTTTTTATGAAGCAGTCTGCTACGAACTGTTATTGAAA
Organism: Orthosia incerta; assembly: GCA_948252205.1. Lineage (NCBI taxonomy): Eukaryota > Metazoa > Arthropoda > Insecta > Lepidoptera > Noctuidae > Orthosia > Orthosia incerta. The sequence continues at coordinate 20,845,008 of OX411766.1, read as the reverse complement.
AGATATTTCTCGACTCCTCCTTGAATCGTCAAACTGACTTATTGACTGACAGTTATAACTTCTTCTCTTTTGACATTACTCGAAGGTTTTACCGTTCTCAAGGCGACTGAGTCGCGTGGAGGTCCTGCAAACTGCTACCCAATATTTCCCATCCCCCAATCCTGACAACTCAAACTTTCCTACCCCCGACCTTCCCCTCCCAAGTATCACCAACACTTCAACCTAATCTTCCCACCCACCCCAATATCCAGTATTAACCGCGAAACCTCCTGTGACTGAGTGGTCACAGGCTCGGCTGTTCTAAATTCTGCTGACGACGAGTTGGAGAGAATGGTCATCTGCGCTAGGACCAGTGCAGTTGGGCGCCGTAAGCAGGGATGAAGGAGTCCTGGGAGGTTGAGCCGTTAGGTTCTGGCGGTAATGATTCCGTGAAGCACCACGCCTCCTTTGGTCTGGATTTCAAGCAAAACGGTAGCCCTAACCTTTAGCTAAGGGCAGGGTAATGGTCATGGTATCTCGTCAGAGGGCCACAGGTGAGATACGTGAGGTCCGCTGATGCCGTAATATAAGCCAGCCTTGCGCAACTTTATCTCGAAGGTAGTAGTAACGTCTCACTTTAATCAGTAGAACGTTTCCAGATTTGATTTCGATGGAGGTTGTGAGCTGGAGAGATGAATTTGTCGTCGCCATAACCACTGGACACGTGATCTTTAATAAGCACTTTTTATCGCATAGGGATCACCAACAGCCTACTCTGCAGAGCATGCATGGTGGAAGATGAGAGAGAAGCCCACCCGCTCCTAATCTGCCCTGTAATCGCTAGTTAGAGGGCCAAAAACTTCGGTGTACCCCGCAGAAGAGGCTCCTCGTGGAAAAGAGATAAAATTATGAAATTGAATCCCACCCATACGCAAAATACGCGAGAACCGATCACTATGCCGAATTTTATTGGTCGAATTTCATTTAACCGAAAACTACAGATCGATGTCTTTTTTGCTATATGCATTGTATGACATATTTTCACATCACCAAAGTATCATTTGGCATATGTTTGATTTTACCGAACTACATTTCGCCGATTTACAAAAAAACGTTTTGCTTTAGGCCGAAGCCTCTTTTGAACTTTTTTTATGCGCTTTATTTTCTCCACATCGAAACAACATTTTGAGGAATATTATTTGGTCACAAATATATAGCCGGTTACTTGGTATAATTTTCAATTTAAAATTGAAATAGTGTCATAAAAAGTCAATATGTTGTGCTACAAAATTTCAATGAGGTAGGAAAACTATGGAGACGGCCTATTCTACTATATGAAGAATAGTTATACACATATCTATCAAATCGACACACGCATGTCAAAAAGCGTTTTGTCTCTTTTTAACTAACCAAGAACTACATATGAAAAGAGAGATATCTAAATGTTTGTCAAGGACTAAACTTGGTAACACTTTTGTGTGACGTCAAAATCATGTCTATGCGTGGCCGGTCGCCATGTTGATTACCGAGTAAAATTGGTAGTTGTGTGCTGTTTATGTACGTTTATCTGTGTAGTTGTGCTGTCAAGCAGTTGCAAATGGCCTACCTCATTGGCCAATGGGCAGCCATCTTAAGTGCCCGATTTATGTAGGTATCACGCTAATTTCGTAGGTATGGCAAGTCCATAGGTTTATAAGTCAGTGCAAAATTTAGTGACGGTAACGAATTGCTGCAAAACCGACTTCACGCAGTCTTGTCTGTGGTTTCGTATTTATTTTGTATTATCATGCAAATAATTCATTAATAGCTGTCATGCATTAGACATTTTTATTGATTAATTATTTCAAAGAATTGGTCCAAGAGCGAGCGAAGCGAGCCCGGGCATTTAGGGCACCCCGACACGGATAGGTTAGGTTCCGAGCAAAGCGAGCGAACTTGGCTCCCATCATCTCCTTTGTGTTAGGTTACTTTAGACCCTGCAGACAGAAATAGGAGCTCCGTCGACAATTTTTATTTCAAGTCGCTGTTTTAAACATTTTTATTCGCTCACTGTTTCTCTCTCACTTAGTACTTTGATAGGCGTTTAAAAATAAAAAAAATCGACAAATGTTTTTTCGGCTTAGTGTAACTTCGGTAAAAAGTTTTTCGACCATGTGAAACGTCGGAGTAACGAAAAATGTTATTAGGTCAACTGAGACAGTGGCAGACGTGACTTCGATGACGTAAAAAAAAACGAAAGAAAAAAAAGTTGATAAGTTTAAGGCGAAATGAAATTCGTTCAAATGTTTTTCGAACTTATGATTGGTAACCAAAATACGCACTTAGTCGTGAGTTGCGGAAACAGCCCGTCGAAACTAAACCAAACTAATTCTCTGACAGAAATCCTCAGATTTACCATGTGATGCCTGGTAAAAGCCGGCAATTTGCAAATATCATAGACCATTTCGGGCTTTTACCAGTATGACTAGGTCAATCCTATGTATAACGAAACAGCGAAACCAATAAAAGGGTTTTAGTTTAATGACAACAAGATCTTGATGTAAACTTCAAGTTTTTAACCTTCGGTTTAAGTTATTAAGTTGAGTTTTTTATGAAGCAGTCTGCTACGAACTGTTATTGAAATGATATTATGCGTCCTTACTCGAAGAGAAACGAATTTAAATATGGACTGAGGTATGAACGATGCGACTCTATCTACACGGCTGTTGTCTTTGTATGATAATGAAAATGTTAATTATCTTAATTTTTATCACACTTATTAAAATACTGATTTAATGTTAGGTACTTACATCCTGGAATTTTCAAGAAAAAAACAGTTATTTCAACTTCCTACTTGCTTGCCTGTGTTGGTGGATTTTCAGGGTGTAAGCCCTGAAAATTTCAAGAGGAAAAGTATTATTTAAAAAATTCTCAATCAAGACGGATTTAGACTCGCTCAGCGAAATCTCGCTACTGAGAACTTTACATCTGAATGACTCGGCAACGCGACACTTAGGGGCATTGCTTCGGGTAAGCATTTAAGGGTTCCAAAATGGATGACCCCGCAAAATACTCCCCAATGTTAACTAATTTCGGAACCAAAAAGGGTTCGACAAGTTCTTAATTCAATTCTCTCAAATCAAAACTGGCTCTAAGAGTAGCTGATGGCAGTCAGAGGTTGTGTAGCTCTTTATATAAGCCAAAAAAATAATCTCGGTTAGGTAAGTGCTTTCAGAGATTATCTTTTACAAATCTATATTTTGCAGACATTTTAAATTCTGTGTACTAGCTTTTTCTTACGAGCCAGATTTATGTTCACGCAAAGTGTCAATTAGACTAGCCTCATGACCGAGCGTTTTAATCTCAAACGGCTCAAAACTTTAATAGCCAATTAGTTTACAGTACTTGCACTGCTTGAGAGCCTCAGCAAGTACAAACGTATATCATAGAAAGCGAATAATTTTAACAATAATAGACAGCTTTAGATTAAGTTATTCCAATGAGTCAAGGCCTACAACTCGTGTCCAACTCGAATCGTCAAACTGATATTTTCAACTCATTGGCTATTGACGATAATCGATATTTTTCTCATTGTCATGGGGACTCAGTCGTGTGGAGGTTCTTCAAGCTGACTTTGATAATGAGCCTAAGATTATGCAAAAATATGGGCTAGTTCATCGTGTAGTTCAGGGGCATCAGTTTTCCCGTGAAAGATTTTACACATATTTATGATTTGATCATTTTTCCTTCTGACCTCGAGAGAATTGTAGCCTAAACACCCTAAGAGGAAGTTTGAAGGGTAAAAGAATGGATAATATCCATATTGACGCTTATACTCATGCTGATACCTCAGAAAAGCTTTCTGAACCTTTTCCAAAATTAGTGAATATATCTGTTCATGAGGTACACATGCACTAGACTCCAGCTTACTGCGTACTAGTACATTAAAAATTGATTTGATTGCGCTTATGGTCTTGAAATCCTTTGCATTTCGTAGAATAAAACCTAATCGCCTAAATGAATCTTTTGCTACCATTACCATGTGATCGTGAAACGTTAATCTCATGTCAAAAGTGACACCCAGATCCTTCATTCCACTTGTTCTGGTAATAGTGCTATTATTCATTTAGTTCGCAAAATTGATAGGGTGTCGTGCACGAGTAAAACTCATGACGAAATATTTGGTAGAATTAAATTCCATTTTGTTCCTAACACTCCATTCTAACATCGCGTTTAAGTCACAGTGGTCGTTAAGTAAGTTAGTTCACAAAAAAGTTTCAAATCATCCGCATACAGTAAACTTTTAGCGTGATGGATGACTGATGGTAGGTCATTAACCATTATATGAATTGAACCTATTTGACCTAGTGTTTGTATGTATTAGTAAGATTATGATAGTAAGGAATTGTATTAGTAAGGTAAAGGTTTAGTTAGCCCTTTATTACAATTTTCAAGTCATGTCTTCAAACTCGACTAAAGTATTAATTTGAATTTATGACATTTTATAGGGTATTAATTTATGAGATTTTATGAGGTATTAATTTGACTGTATGATATTGTATAGAGTAATAATTTTGATTATATAACATTGCATAGGGTATTAATTGGAATTTATTACATTGTGAAATTTTAATGATAATTTTGCATGCCTAAACTGGTGCAACACATTGGACTGCGCATTCACTTGACATCTGGAAATGTTTGAATATGTACTGTGTTGAGCAATAAATATATTTCATTTTGAATTTGACTCCTTCTCGAATTATCAAACTGACAGTTAGAACTTAGTGTCTATTTACATTAATCGATGGATTTAACGTTGTCATGCAACTGCATAGAAAATACATGACAATCAACCCGCCTAGCATTTTCCCAAAAATAAGTGGGTCAGTTTCCAGTCTAACCAGATGGAGCTCAGTATCAGTATTTTATATAAAGCGACTGCCTATCTGACCCCCACACCACGTCACTGCAGTAACTGGGTAACACTATACCCCTTCGCAAGACTGGTATTACTATTTTCACGATGTCATTGACACATAATGACACGCAGCTGCTTATTAAAAATATGATAATAATAATTAAATGAAAGGGCCAGACCATTAATAGGGTTTCAGTTTAATGGCAACAAGACCTTGATGTAAAGATAAGGTTTTTTAACCTTCAGTTCAAAGTAGTAAGTACAGTTATTTATGAAGCAGTCTGCTTGGAACTGTAATTTAAAAGAATTTGAATAAATGTAATTTAATTATTTATGCGTCCTGACACTAAGAGAAACGAATTAAAAATTTGACAAAGGTATGAACTATTCGACCCTATTGACACGGCTGTTGTCTTTTTATGATTATAATTAAGTATCTATATCACACTTATTTAAATACTAATTAAATGTTAGGTACTTAAGAGAAAAACAGTATTTTAAAAATCCGCTTAAGAGGGATTCGGACTAGCGTTGAAAATAACATGTAAAATACATTTATCTTTCAAGCGCCCCATTTATCTATCAAAAAAATACAGAATCTTTCCTTGCAGATCTTCGTTTAAATCTTACACAAGTTTAAGTTTTTTCTATGTATTTGACATATTTTTTGCATGCATATATTTAAATAAGATGTCAATGTTCAATGTGTTCAATTATTTGAATGAAATTTCAAGAGCAAAAGAGTTATTTAAAAATCCTCAATCTAGAGGGATTCAGACTCGCTCAGCGAACTCTGGCTAATAAATCGGCAACGCGACACTCACGGGCATTGATTCGGGTAGGCTTTTAATGGTTCCCAAATGGATGTCCCCGCAAAATACGCCCTAATGTTAACGAATTTCGGAAGTAGCTGATGGCAGTCAGCGGTAGTGTACCTCTTTATATAAGCCAAAAAAAACTTTATCGGATATGTGCTTTCAGAGATTATCTTTTACAAATAAATATTTCGCAGATAATTTTAATTCTGTTTACTAGCTTTTTCTTACGAGCCAGATCTATGTTCACGCAAAGTGTCAATTAGTCGGGCCTCATGACCGAGCGTTTTAATCCCAAACGGCTCAAAACTTTAATAGCCAATTAGTTTACAGTACTTTTACTGCTTGAGAGCCTCAGCAATTGCAAACGTATAACTCGTATTTTATATAAGTAAGATTAAGACTGTAACTATACCAAGGAATTATAATAATATTATTAAGGATTGTAACTCAAAACCTCCAAATCGACTCCTCCTTGAATCGTCAAACTGACTTATTGACTGACAGTTATAACTTCTTCTCTTTTGACATTACTCGAAGGTTTTACCGTTCTCATGGCGACTGAGTCGCGTGGAGTTCCTGCAAACTGACTTTGAAAATTTGTTTAAGATTTTGATTACTTACGTTCTGAAAATGCAAAACGAAATAACATTAATATTTTGTCGTCTCAATTATTTTTTTTAATTTATTATAAATGTAATCATAATTATATACCGCGAAACCTCCTGTGACTGAGTGGTCACAGGCTCGGCAGTTCTAAATTCTGCTGACGACGAGTTGGAGAGAATGGTCATCTGCGCTAGGACCAGTGCAGTTGGGCGCCGTAAGCAGGGATGAAGGAGTCCTGGGAAGTTGAGCCGTTAGGTTCTGGCGGTAATGAGTCCGTGAAGCACCACGCCTCCTTTGGTCTGGATTTCAAGCAAAACGGTAGCCCTAATCATTAGCTAAGGGCAGGGCAATGGTCATGGTATCTCGTCAGAGGGCCACATGCGAGATACGTGAGGTCCGCTGATGCCATAATGTAAGCCAGCCTTGCGCATCTTTATCTCGAAGGTAGTAGTAACTTCTCACTTTAATCAGTAGAACGTTTCCAGATTTGATTTCGATGGAGGGTGTGAGCTGGAGAGATGAATTTGTCGTCGCCATAACCACTGGACACGTGATCTTTAATAAGCACTTTTTATCGCATAGGGATCACCAACAGCCTACTCTGCAGAGCATGCATGGTGGAAGATGAGAGAGAAGCCCACCCGCTCCTAATCTGCCCTGTAATCGCTTGTTAGAAGGCCAAAAACTTCGGTGTACCCCGCAGAAGAGGCTCCTCGTGGAAAAGAGATAAAATTATGAAATTGAAGCCCACCCATACGCAAAATACGCGAGAACCGATCACTATGCCGAATTTTTTTGGTCGAATTTCATTTAACCGAAAACTATAGGCCGATGTCTTTTTTGCTATATGCATTGTTTGACATATTTTCATATCACCAAAGTATCATTTGGCATATGTTTGATTTTACCGAACTACATTTCGCCGATTTACAAAAAAACGTTTCGCTTTATTTTCTCCACATCGAAACAACATTTTGAGGAATATTATTTGGTCACAAATATATAGCCGGTTACTTGGTAGAATTTTCAATTTAAAATTGAAATAGTGTCATAAAAAGTCAATAAGTTGTGCTACAAAATTTAGTGACGGTAACGAATTGCTGCAAAACCGACTTCACGCAGTCTTGTCTGTGGTTTCGTATTTATTTTGTATTATCATGCAAATAATTCATTAATAGCTGTCATGCATTATAAATTTTTATTGATTAATTATTTCAAAGAATTGGTCCAAGAGCGAGCGAAGCGAGCTCGGGCATTTAGGGCACCCCGACACGGATAGGTTAGGTTCCGAGCAAAGCGAGCGAACTCGGCTCCCATCATCTCCTTTGTGTTAGGTTACTTTAGACCCTGCAGACAGAAATAGGAGCTCCGTCGACAATTTTTATTTCAAGTCGCTGTTTTAAACATTTGTATTCGCTCACTAAATGTTAGGTACTTACGCCCTGGAAATTTCAAGAGAAAAAGAGTTAATTAAAAATCCTCAATCTAGAGGGATTCAGACTCGCTCAGCGAACTCTGTCTCATGAGAACTTTACATCCGAATAAATCGGCAACGCGACACACACGGGCATTGATTCGGGTAGGCATTTAATGGTTCCCAAATGGACGTCCCCGCAAAATAACCCTAATGTAAACTAATTTCGGAAGTAGCTGATGGCAGTCAGCGGTAGTGTACCTCTTTATATAAGCCAAAAAAATCTTTATCGGATATGTGCTTTCAGAGATTATCTTTTACACATAACTATTTCGCAGATAATTTTATTTCTGTTTACTAACTTTTTCTTACGAGCCAGATCTATGTTCACGCTGTGTCAATTAGTCTGGCCTCATGACCGAGCGTTTTAATCCGAAACGGCTCAAAACTTTAATACTCGTAGCCAATTAGTTTACAGTACTTTTACTGCTTGAGAGCCTCAGCAATCGCAAACGTATAACTCGTATTTTGTATAAGTAAGATTAAGATTGTAACTTTACCAAGGAATTATAATAATATTATTAAGGATTGCCAACTCAAAACCTCCTTCTCGACTCCTCCTTGAATCGTCAAACTGACTTATTGACTGACAGTTATAACTTCTTCTCTTTTGACATTACTCGTATCTTGTAATATTGAAGTCGCTGAGTCTATAGTTTCATTTGTTTGACCCCCGTACATATTTAAATTCGGCCACTTAGTAATAACGTAGCAAATAATGTCAGTACATTTTTGGACTAGTTTTTACTTCTGTTACCCTCACAATAATCTTTGCTGTAACATCTATTTTATTTACTTTTCACTATGAATGTCTGCCGGTAGATGTTTTATTTTTATTTGTTTACCTTTTTAATACTGTACTTGACATGATGACATTTGACGTCTGCCAATTTCATAATTTCTGTTTTACGTGCCGTTACACTCTGCGTTTATGTTCGTTTGTGATATTCTCGATTGCTTTTTAGGGTTCCGTATCCAAAGGGTAAAAACGGGGCCCTATTACTAAGAATCCATGATCCGTCTGCCTGTCTGTCCATCTGTCACCTATCTGTATCTCATGAACCGTGAAAGCTATAATTTATGATAAATAGAAAAAATAAAGAAGAAAGAAGGAAAGAACTATCATTTGTTTCCTTTATGATATATACAATTAAATATTCTAAAACATAAGACTAATAACTAAACAAACCTATATATAAAGATGACAGGGAAAAGGGCTCATTGCGAATTGTATTAGTAAGGTAAAGATTTAGCCCTATTATACAAATTTCAAGACATGTCTAGAAACTCGTCTTCTTCACGAATGATCAAATTGACAGTCATAAGTTATTGTCTACTAGCTTCTGCCCCCGGCTGCGCCCGCGTAAAAAGTATTTTATCATCCCAATGGAATACAAACTTTCCTATGTCCTTCCTGTTTTTCGACCATATGAAACGTCGGAGTAACGAAAAATGTTATAAGTTCAACTGAGACAGTGGCAGACGTGACTTCGATGAAGTAAAAAAAAACGAAAGAAAAAAAGTTGAAAAGTTTAAGGCGAAATAAAATTCGTTCAAATGTTTTTCGAACTTATCGATTGGTAACCAAAATACGCACTTAGTCGTGGAGTTGCGGAAACAGCCCGTCGAAACTAAACCAAACTAATTCTCTGACAGAAATCCTCAGATTTACCATGTGATGCCTGGTAAAAGCCGGCAATTTGCAATTATCATAGACCATTTCGGGCTTTTACCAGTATGACTAGGTCAATCCTATGTATAACGAAACAGCGAAACCAATAAAAGGGTTTTAGTTTAATAACAACAAGATCTTGATGTAAACTTCAAGTTTTTAACCTTCGGTTTAAGTTATTAAGTTGAGTTTTTTATGAAGCAGTCTGCTACGAACTGTTATTGAAATTATATTATGCGTCCTTACTCAAAGAGAAACGAATTTAAATATGGACCGAGGTATGAACGATGCGACTCTATCTACACGGCTGTTGTCTTTGTATGATAATGAAAATGTTAATTATCTTAATTTATATCACACTTATTAAAATACTTATTTAATGTTAGGTACTTACATCCTGGAATTTTCAAGAAAAAAAAACAGTTATTTCAACTTCCTACTTGCTTGCTTGTGTTGGTGGATTTTCAGGGCGGAAGCCCTGAAAATTTCAAGAGGAAAAGAGTTATTTAAAAAATTCTCAATCAAGACGGATTCAGACTCGCTCAGCGAAATCTCGCTAGTGAGAACTTTACATCTGAATGACTCGGCAACGCGACACTTAGGGGCATTGCTTCGGGTAAGCATTTAAGGGTTCCAAAATGGATGACCCCGCAAAATACTCCCCAATGTTAACTAATTTCGGAACCAAAAAGGGTTCGACAAGTTCTTAATTCAAATCTCTCAAATCAAAACTGGCTCTAAGAGTAGCTGATGGCAGTCAGCGGTTGTGTAGCTCTTTATATAAGCCAAAAAAATAATCTTGGTTAGGTAAGTCATCATCTTCATCATTTCAGCCGAAAGACGTCCACTGCTGGACATAGGCCTCCCCCAGGCGTCGCCACATTGACCGATCCCGTGCGTCTCGCATCCAGCGCCTTCCCACAACCTTAACCAGGTCATCGGTCCACCTAGTGGGAGGCCTTCTAACGTATCGTCTTCCGGTTCGCGGTCGCCATTCCAGAACTTTTCGGCCCCATCGGCCATCCGTTCTGCGAGCAATGTGCCCTGCCCACTGCCATTTAAGTTTGGCAATTCTTCGGGCTATTTCGGTAATCCTGGTTCTCTTGCGGATCTCCACATTTCTGATTCGATCACGCAAGGAAACTCCGAGCATAGCCCTCTCCAATGCCCTTTGAGTGACTGTAAGCTTCCTGATAAGGCCCATTGTAAGCGACCACGTCTCAGAGCCATATGTCATCACTGGCAACACACACTGGTCATAGACTTTCGGTCTTGAGACACTGTGGTAAGTTGGACGAGAAGATACCGCGCAACTTCCCGAACGCTGCCCAGCCGAGTCAGATTCGACGGTTGACCTCTTTCTCGAAGTTGGCCCTACCCAATTGGATCGTTTGTCCCAGGTAGACATAGTCGCCCACAACTTCAAGTGTAGAGTCTCCGACCTTGATAGGAGTGGGTGTAACATGGGCATTCACCATGACCTTGGTTTTGTCCATGTAAATTTTAAGACCCACTCTTTCGGAAGCTCTACTGAGGTCATCGAGCATTTTACTGAGGCTCTCCATGGTCTCAGCCATGACCACTATGTCGTCGGCAAACCGAAGGTGAGTGATGTACTCGCCATTAACGTTGATGCCAAGCCCTTTCCAATCCAGAACCTTGAAGACATCCTCCTCATCATGTTAGGTAAGTGCTTTCAGAGATTATCTTTTACAAATCAATATTTTGCAGACATTTTAAATTCTGTGTACTAGCTTTTTCTTACGAGCCACATTTATGTTCACGCAAAGTGTCAATTAGTCTGGCCTCATGACCGAGCGTTTTAATCTCAAACGGCACAAAACTTTAATAGCCAATTAGTTTACAGTACTTGCACTGCTTGAGAGCCTCAGCAAGTACAAACGTATATCATAGAAAGCGAATAATTTCAACAATAATAGACAGCTTTAGATTAAGTTATTCCAATAAGTCAAGGCCTACAACTCGTGTGCAACTCGAATCGTCAAACTGATATTTACAACTCATTGGCTATTGACAATAATCGATATTTTTCCCGTTGTCATGGTGACTGAGTCGTGTGGAGGTTCTTCAAGCTGACTTTGATTATGAGCCTAAGATTATGCAAAAATATGGGCTAGTTTGTCGTGTAGTTCAGGGGCATCTGTTTTCCCGTGAAAGATTTTATACATATTTATGATTTGATCATTTTTCCTTCTGACCTCGAGAGAATTGTAGCCTAAACACCCTAAGAGGAAGGTATAAGAATGGATAATATCCATATAGACGCTTATACAGATACCTCAGAAAAGCTTTGAACCTTTTCCAAAATTAGTGAATATCTGTTCATAAGGGTTCCAGACACATGCACTAGACTCCAGCTTACTGCGTACTAGTACATTAGAAATTGATTTGATTGTACTTATGTTCTTGAAATCCTTTGCATTTCGTAGAATAAAACCTAATCGCCTAAATGAATCTTTTGCTACCATTACCATGTGATCGTGAAACGTTAATCTCATGTCAAAAGTGACACCCAGATCCTTCATTCCACTTGTTCTGGTAATAGTGCTATTATTCATTTTGTACGCAAAATTGATAGGGTGTCGTGCACGAGTAAAACTCATGACGAAACATTTGGTAGAGTTAAATTCCATTTTGTTCCTAACACTCCATTCTAATATCGCGTTTAAGTCACACTGGTCGTTAAGTAAGTAAGTTCACAAAAAAGTTTCAAATCATCCGCATATAGTAAACTTTTAGCGTGATGGATGACTGATGGTAGGTCATTAACCATTATATGAATTGAACCTATTTGACCTAGTGTTTGTATGTATTAGTAAGATTATGATAGTAAGGAATTGTATTAGTAAGGTAAAGGTTTAGTTAGCCCTTTATTACAATTTTCAAGTCATGTCTTCAAACTCGACTAAAGTATTAATTTGAATTTATGACATTTTATAGGGTATTAATTTATGAGATTTTATGAGGTATTAATTTGACTGTATGATATTGTATAGAGTAATAATTTTGATTATATAACATTGCATAGGGTATTAATTGGAATTTATTACATTGTGAAATTTTAATGATAATTTTGCATACCTAAACTGGTGCAACACATTGGACTGCGCATTCACTTGACATCTGGAAATGTTTGAATATGTACTGTGTTGAGCAATAAATATATTTCATTTTGAATTTGACTCCTTCTCGAATTATCAAACTGACAGTTAGAACTTAGTGTCTATTTACATTAATCGATGGATTTTACGTTGTCATGCGACTGCATAGAAAATACATGACAATCAACCCGCCTAGCATTTTCCCAAAAATAAGTCGGTCAGTTTCCAGTCTAACCAGATGGAGCTCAGTATCAGTATTTTATATAAAGCGACTGCCTATCTGACCCCCACACCACGTCACTGCAGTAACTGGGTAACACTATACCCCTTCGCAAGACTGGTGTTACTATTTTCACGATGTCATTGACACATAATGACACGCAGCTGCTTATTAAAAATATGATAATAATAATTAAATGAAAGGGCCAGACCATTAATAGGGTTTCAGTTTAATGGCAACAAGACCTTGATGTAAAGATAAGGTTTTTTAACCTTCAGTTCAAAGTAGTAAGTACAGTTATTTATGAAGCAGTCTGCTTGGAACTGTAATTTAAAAGAATTTGAATAAATGTAATTTAATTATTTATGCGTCCTGACACTAAGAGAAACGAATTAAAAATTTGACAAAGGTATGAACTATTCGACCCTATTGACACGGCTGTTGTCTTTTTATGATTATAATTAAGTATCTATATCACACTTATTTAAATACTAATTAAATGTTAGGTACTTAAGAGAAAAACAGTATTTTAAAAATCCGCTTAAGAGGGATTCGGACTAGCGTTGAAAATAACATGTAAAATACATTTATCTTTCAAACGCCCCATTTATCTATCAAAAAAATACAGAATCTTTCCTTGCAGATCTTCGTTTAAATCTTTCACAAGTTTAAGTTTTTTCTATGTATTTTACGACATATTTTTTGCATGCATATATTTACATAAGATGTGAATGTTCAATGTGTTCAATTATTTGAATGAAATTTCAAGCGCAAAAGAGTTATTTAAAAATCCTCAATCAAGAGGGATTCAGTCCCTCCCTCCCTCCCTCAACCCCTAATGTTAACTAATGTCGGAAGTAGCTGATGGCAGTCAGCGGTAGTGTACCTCTTTATATAAGCCAAAAAAATCTTTATCGGATATGTGCTTTCAGAGATTATCTTTTACAAATAAATATTTTGCAGATAATTTTAATTCTGTTTACTAGCTTTTTCTTACGAGTCAGATCTATATTCACGCAAAGTGTCAATTAGTCGGGCCTCATGACCGAGCGTTTTAATCCGAAACGGCTCAAAACTTTAATACTCGTAGCCAATTATTTTACAGTACTTTTACTGCTTGAGAGCCTCAGCAATGGCAAACGTATAACTCGTATTTTATATAAGTAAGATTAAGACTGTAACTATACCAAGGAATTATAATAATATTATTAAGGATTGTAACTCAAAACCTCCAAATCGACTCCTCCTTGAATCGTCAAACTGACTTATTGACTGACAGTTATAACTTCTTCTCTTTTGACATTACTCGAAGGTTTTACCGTTCTCAAGGCGAAATTTGAAAATTGGTTTAAGATTTTGATTACTTACGTTCTCAAAATGCAAAACGAAATAACATTAATATTTTGTCATCGCAATTATTTTTATTAATTTATTACAAATGTAATCATAATTATAAAACACCGACTAGGAGAGATTTGGAAGTTCCAGTATCTTGTAATATTGAAGTCGCTGAGTCACGGTTTTATTTGTTTGACCCCCGTACATATTTTAATTCGGTCACTTAGTAATGACGTAGCAAGTAATGTCAGTACATTTTTGGACTAGTTTTTACTTCTGTTATTCTACCCTTACAATAATCTTAGCTGTAACATCTATTTTATTTACTTTTCACTATGAATGTCTGCCGGTAGATTGTTTTTTTTTTTTGTTTACCTTTTTAATACTGTACTTGACATGATGTCATTTGACGTCTGCCAATTTCATAATTTCTGTTTTACGTTCCGTTACACTCTGCGTTTATGTTCGTTTGTGATATTCTCGATTGCTTTTTAGGGTTCCGCATCCAAAGGGTAAAAACGGGGCCCTATTACTAAGAATCCATGATCCGTCTGCCTGTCTGTCCGCCTGTCACCTATCTGTATTCTATGAACCGTGAAAGATATAGATGGGAAATCACTCAATGACACTCTTTTGACTGGCAGTAAATTGCAAGCAGATATCAGTAACATCATTTTACGTTTTCGTCTCCATGCCATCGTTTTATCAGCTGACGTACGTCAAATGTACTGGCAAGTCATCATCGTTCAGGAACATAGGGATTATCAGCGTATACTTTTTCGGTTTTCACCCGAAGAACCCATTCAAGAATTCAGCACCATTTCTGGCCATAAGTACGATGCAACAACTGGCTCTAGATGAACAGGATTCGTTTCCGACCGCAGCAGAGGTTTTACGGAGCGATCTGTACGTCGATGATGTAGTCACCGGCTGCGATAGCATAGACCAAGCGACTTCTCTCCAACGGGAATTGTCCAGCATCATGACTGCCGGTGGGTTCGAGCTCAGGAAGTGGTCCAGCAATCATGAGGCTGTGCTACAAAATGTACCCAAAGAACACAAATTGGTACCAGATTTGACGATTGACGATGACACCAATTTTATCAAGGTTCCCGGTCTTGCCTGGAACGCTCATCAAGACGTCTTCAATTATCGGGTTAATCAAATCCCACGCGTCTGTACCAAACGGACAATACTCTCAGAGATTGCTCGCATCTATGACCCCATTGGTCTACTTACACCATTAACATTTTTAGCAAAATATCTCATCCAGCGTTTGTGGTTGTTGGGAACTTCATGGGATGAACCTGTACCCGACGACATTCATCAAGTTTGGTCAAAATTCACCCACTAGTTATCACATTTATCACATCTTCATATTCCGAGGCGTATCACACACCCTCAAGCGTTGAGCTATCAAATTCATGGATTCTGCGATGCCAGTGAAGCTGGTTATGCGGCAGTAATCTATCTCCGTGCCAATACAGGTTCAAATCAACATCCAGTCTGCCTTGTGAGCGCAAGATCACGTGTTGCTCCAACCAAGCGCAGGACATTACCAAGGCTCGAGCTATGTGGTGCTTCCCTGCTCGCAGACCTTATGAGTTATGTTATCAACACATTTTCGAACAAGATAAACATAGACAACATTTTCGCATGGTCTGATTCAATGATCGTTTTAGCATGGATCAAGTCAAATTCAACAAATTTCAAAGCATACGTTGGGAATCGTATTGCAAATATTCAGCGGAAATTACCCACGGCTGTCTGGAAGCATGTGCCAGACAAGCAAAACCCAGCTGATTGTGCGAGTCGTGGCTTACTACCAGACGAGCTTATCAATCATGCCCTCTAGTGGACAGGCCCAGAATGGTTATCATCATCAATCAATACATATAATAAATCTGTAGAAAAATAATTTTTGTACATCGAAAATATTTCCAAAAAAAATAGCCAGGGTGTTAAAGGATTGTAACAGATAAATATGTTACTATGTATATTAGCGACATCTAGTTTCCTTTTGCCAAACGAGTTCGATTATTAGTATCTATACTTGATTGTTTGGTAAGTTAGCTACTAGATGGCGCTGACAGATGTATGACATAGATGAACGTTTAAATAAAATATATTCTATTTGTGTGAAATCATTTAATTCAATAAACACACAAATTCAACATACAAAATAATAAATTATTAAATTCTTTTCAAATTAGTTACATAAAGGATAATTTAGTGAATGCGTCTATGGTTTAAAATAGAACGTAAAGGGTCTATGGTTGACGTGCCTGACAATTCTTTTACAAGGCTGGACTGGAGGTCACTAACACCTGTGAACTTAATATTCAAAAAAGAAAACCGAATAATCTTTGATGTCGGGAAGGACAAGGCTGGCTACCGTCAAAATGAAAGGAACATTCGTTAAGTAGGCGCTGTGAGTATTAGCTTGAATTTGTCTGAATTTTCATATTCGTGACACGTGCGTTTGATTTTATCATGCAATTTTCTTTTCCTTAGCAGGGCTCCAAATGTCTCCTTAGGAGTATCCTAGTTAATAAATATACCTTAAGAAATATATATAATAATGGTCAACTAGCCACAGCTACAGCAAGGTTTCGAACACTCCTGATGATATAATGTACCAAAGTTTGAAGACAGCTACCCAGGATAACGGTACTGTTTGAGAAATCATATCTCCAGTATTGTGTATTGATGGTAAAATGTGTTCCTTCTGAAAGTGAGTTGTTTATACCTATATTTAGAACATCTACAAGTGGTGATAACGGACTGTATGCTCGATGAATTAAATTAGTTGACCAATCTCTGTGTGCCTTTTACTTCAATCAACTTCATGTTAATAAACCCTGTGTTGGGCCGGCGCTAAGGTAAACAAAACATGATTATGAACTACGATCTCGCCCGGCCCTTCAGTCTCAGCCCGGTCGCGGTACTGTATAAGTGTATGTGTGTATCCAATGTAAAAGAAATTAATAGACATTACCTCGATAGAAACTGTTTAATTATTTAACCAAAACCGACGACACTAAGAACCCAACATTGGTGACCACCGTCGTGCAATTATTCATTTTTGATATTAGTATATGGACAGATCAATTAGAAGACAAGTTTAATTGAAGGCCGTCAGTTTACTATTTTTACGGACCACAAGCCACTCATCTTTGCTTTCACGAAAATAGGAACAGATAAAGAAATACCTAGAAGGGCCAGGCAACTGTTATATATCAGCGAATTCACTAGCGATATACAACACATAAGTGGCTCAGATAACGCAGTGGCGGACGCGTCATCGCGGGTTGAGTCCATTTCTGGCCCTACGACGATAGATTACAATGAAGTAGTGCAAGCACAGGTAGCCGAAGCTCTAGTGATAACAAAATTAAACAGCAATTTAGTGTTCAAACATGTTAATGTAACAAATTCTAATAATCAAGTGTACTGCGAAATGTCCACGGGCAATGCACGACCTTTACCCTCTAATTTTCGAAAACTAGAATTACCTTCTAATTTTCGAAAACTAGACTTTAATAGTATACACAACATAAGCCACCCTGGCGCTCGTACCACCCGTAAGATGATGACAAAGAGATTCTTTTGGCCAGAAATGAACAGGGATATTAATCATTGGACTAGGACTTGCATTTCATGTCAGAAGTCTAAAGTAGATAGACACACAGTTTCGGGTTTATCCAAGTTTCCACCGTGCACGAGATTTGAACACATACATACGGACATTGTGGGCCCGTTGCCTTCCTCGAAACATGGATATCGTTATTGCATTACAATTATAGACCGTTTTACGCGTTGGCCTGAGGCCACTCCAGTCTCAGACATATCAGCGGATACGGTATCTAGGGTTATCTTTGAGCAGTGGATTTGCAGATTTGGCTGCCCAAGTAGAATTACAACGGATCAGGGAAGGCAGTTTGAGAGCGACCTTTTTAATGCATTAATGAAACTAGTTGGGGTGCAAAGGATACGAACTACCCCGTATCATCCCCAAAGTAACGGGTTAATTGAAAGATGGCACCGTTCTTTAAAAAATGCGTTGACCGCTCGACTGTCGGCTGACAGAGACTGGGCAGAAGAGTTACCGATGGTTTTGTTAGGTTTGCGAGCAGCAAGTAGGACAGATACAGGCATAAGTGCAGCGGAAATGGTATATGGAGAAACAATCAAACTTCCAGGCGATTTTTTTCATGAAGATAATAAAAAGATTACGGACGAACATGTTTTGCTAAAACAATTACGACACACTGTGGGTAAAATAAGGCCTCAGTCGCGAGCGGATAGCGACTCGCGAAAAATATTTAATAGTAATAGTTTGATGTCGTGTGCGCATGTATTTATTCGAAACGATACTCTAAAAAAATCTTTGTGTCCCACGTACGATGGCCCATACCGCGTATTAAGCAGAAATGATAAAGTCTTTAAAGTAAGGCTACCCAATAGGATCATACAGGTGTCTATAGATAGGCTCAAACCGGCATATATATTAAATGAGGAAGAAGACCTTGATGATAAATTATGTTTAGATAGTAATTTAGAAGTAGGAAACAATGCTAGCAAAATTAAGGAAACGAAATCGCCCTCGCTTGATACTAGAACCACACGCTTCGGTCGGCACGTAAAGCCACCGGTACGATTTTTAATGTAGTAACCCACTTACATAAAACTACTAAAAATGTGAACATTGGGATACTTATTGAGAAAACATTGTTCAGATCAACAGGAACAATGGTATGGTTACATATATGTAAGTGTGTATTGTATAAGTATGTTTGCAGTTAATTAGTATTTAGTAACGTAGTTTTTTTTTTAGTAACGTAGTTTTTTATATCAAATATTCATACTTGTAGTAAATGAATAGGTACTGTGCGCTTATTCCGAGTTTTATTTTATTGTTTTCATTGTACTCTCTCGTGATAATGTAAACAATCTATTATATCGAAATGTATACAAAAAAAGAGGTTTCTCATTACCGTCTCCAGACGGTGCTTATCCAGTTTCAATACAGATTGATGTTTACGTTAACGCGATTGAGTGTGTACTCCATAGATTTAGAATTTTTTTGCTACGCAAAAAGATACACGAAGCGTGCGAGCGAGAAATCCTAATCAAGTACAAACCGCCCAAGAGAAAAAGAGAGAGTGAATGACGTACCGATATGTCATTTTTTTCTCGAATAAGTAAACCTAGCGGCCCATCTGTTTTACGCCGCGGAGAATTTCTTGCATTTAAATAATAATCTTTAGATTTAAATTGATAATATTAATTATACAATTATGGTGACTTGTTCTGTGAGTGAATGTGACGTTACAAGACGAAATAACCCCAATAAATACACGTTTCACAGGTAAATACAATTTTGTCCTTGGATTGTTTTGAACCACATTTTGACGAATTTCTGCTAGTAATCGGCTCAGAAAAAGAGTCTTACAATAGTATATTGATTTCCAATGTTTTATACAAGTATATTTCGTATATATACACAAAATTGGCGAAAATATTATGTAAAATAGTAAATTGTTTGTTTACGCTAGGGCTTGACAAAGCGGTGACGTCATGAGTATCGATAAAAACTTAATCGTTTTTAGTGACATTGTAGTGGACTGTATTTGGTTGTTCGTTGGAAGAATGAAAATGCTGTCGTGATTCGTATCTTCAATTTTATTCCTTATTGTTATTACAACTGTATGTTATTACAATTGTAGAGCTGAAGACTGACTGTGTCCGACTGTGCCTCAGCCTCCAAACGGTCCGTTATTTATACAAGAACCGCTAGGCGCGAACAATGGCGCCCCTCTCTCTCAATGGCGCTCGGGTATGGCGTCATAGAAATGCCGTAATCATCAATATTATCTTACTTAAATCTACACAAATTATACATTTCCTTAATCTACATACTTAATTCTACCTAGGAAACATATAAACTGTAAAAAGGTTAACACAGAAATCTTATCTAACCTAGATTCCTCCCTACTTATGAGCTATCAAAACATGCATAATCTTACCTAATTGTCTACCTTTCCTCTAGTTCTCGTATATTACAGTAGTTCTCATATGTTTTGTACTCATACTTTAAAACTCACATGGAACCTACATCAATTATATTTTAACATTCACGTGTTATTTTTAGTACCACGAAAAGAGAAATTTACAAATAATAACTAACTAACGGGATATCTTATTTTCTCACGCCGATCCCGGTAATTACTTAATGTGTTTTGGGATAACGACAATAGTCCATTCAATGTTTTATTAAGGCGGCGTACGGGTCTGCAGACAATAAGCATTTATAGTTATTTATTTTTCAAAGCGGTAAACCTTTGACAAACGAGGCGTTCACCGTTACGGAGCCATTAAACATGGATTGTTTCTTTATTTTTACAAAATGCCGACAACGGTCAGGGTTATTGCTTCATTCAAAGATTCGTTAAAAAGACCCAAACACATGGTCGCCATAAACACCGTTATAGGTCTACGTGGGAAGCCCTTATGCTAAAAAATCACCACGCAACGTACAAAGCCATGCGTCCGTTACAGTTCTCCCCCCGGCGCAGCTCGCGTAGCCTCCTTTGTTGACACGACGACGAGCTTGCTCACGGGGCGTCGGAAGGTGCCAGTCCTGGTGCGCACCTCGACGACTCTGATGCCGCCATCCGGTCCGCGATGCGTGCGCTCGACGATTCCCATCGGCCATGTGTTCCGTGGCAGCGTGTTGTCGACCACGAGGACCACGTCACCGGCTTGAATGGGTCGCACGTCGTTCCGTGGCTCGCCGCGAGGTACCAACGTGGGCAGGTACTCGCGTAGCCATCGTCGCCAGAAGTGGTCAGCGAGCGCCTGACTAGCTCGCCATGTCCTCCGGTCGTCCTCTTCGCAGGGTCCTGTCGTCGGCAGCCCCTTAGACGACCCCAACAAGAAGTGGTTGGGGGTTAGGGCCTCGGGGTCGCTGGGATCCACACTGACGTGTGTCAGCGGTCGCGCATTGATCGAGAACTCAGCCTCAGTGAGCAGAGTCCTCAGTACTTCTTCCGCCGGCGCCTTCTCTCGCAGGGTCACGCTGAGCGCCGTCTTCACGGAGCGCACCATACGTTCCCACGCGCCACCTTGGTTGGGCGCGCCGGGAGGGATGAAGCGCCACTCCAAGCGATGCAGTAGCCCCTCATCTCGCAGGGCAAGCATCCACTCGGCGTAGGCGTGGCGTAGCTCCTGGTCGGCCCCGCGAAAGTTAGTCGCGTTGTCGGAGTACATCACTCTCGGCCAGCC
The DNA here is from genome assembly GCA_948252205.1 of Orthosia incerta. Lineage (NCBI taxonomy): Eukaryota > Metazoa > Arthropoda > Insecta > Lepidoptera > Noctuidae > Orthosia > Orthosia incerta. The sequence goes on along the minus strand of OX411766.1, from coordinate 20,823,592 downwards.
TCTGCGCGCGGCCATTCGTCTCAGCGCCATGATTGCTGAGTCGGTGGAGAGTGAAGCGACAAGCTCGATGTGCACGGCGCGGGAGGTGAGGCACGTAAAGAGTGCGCCCTACCTCTTCTCTCGGCGGCGTCCTACCTTGACCATTATTGGCCCAAAATAGTCCACCCCACAGTTGGTGAACGGGCGGTGAAAAGGGTCAAGGCGGGCGTGTGGCAGGTCTCCTGTAGCTGGGGTTTGCGGCCTCGCCCGCCTCGTTTTGCAGAAGGCGCAGCTCCTCTCGACAGCGCGTACCGTGGGTCGCAAGTGAATGACCCAGTACCGCTGTCGCAGGTCGTTCGTCACACGCTCCCTATTGGCGTGGCCTGCAGCGCAGTGCTCCCGCAGCACGAGGAGCTTAGTCAGCTGATGACGGCCGTCGAGTATAATAGGCCGCTTCATCTCGGTCGGGGCGGGAGAGGCCTCGATCCGGCCCCTCACTCTTAGGACGCCGTTTTCCAGCACTGGATCCAGCCTGTACAATCGACTCGCCCTCGTGAGCGGGCGAGCAGACTGGATCTTCTTCATATCTTCCCCGAAGCTGTCCTCTTGTGCTTGTTTGATTAGTTCAGCCTCGGCGCGCTGGATATGATGATACTCCATCCTTGTTGCTCTTCGTCTGCAGATATCAGTGAAAGCGATCGCTCGAGCGACGGCTCTCACCAATACCTCATACTTTGAGAAGCGGGCCGGGTTCGGTAGCCAGTTATCTCGCTCCGTTTCTTCTCTCGTGTGAAGGACCTCCTCGTCCTCCTTGTCATCCGTCGACGTCGTGGGCCACTGCTCTTCTGGCAGGAGCAAGAAGTCCGGTCCTTGAAACCATCTATCCGTGGCGCATATGGGCGTGTCGACGAGCCGAGTGGCGTCGTCCGCTATGTTGCACGCAGTAGGCAGCCAACGCCACTCTTCTTTCTGGGTCAACTCTGCGATCTCTCCCAGCCGATGCGCGACGAATGGCGTGTAGCGTCGCACGTCGTGATGGATCCAGTGCACCACGGTAGATGAATCGGTCCAGTAGGTCGTCTGGCCGATGATGACTCGGTGCTCCCTTCTTATCGTCTCAGCGAGTCTTGGTCCAATCACTGCGGCTTGTAGCTCCAGGCGCGGTATAGTTTGCGCCCGACGAGGCGCCACCTTAGCTTTGGCGGCCACCAACACGACGTTCAGGCTCCCATCGACGTTTCTTATTCGCCAATAGGCCACAGCTGCGTAAGCTTGCTCGCTGGCGTCGCACAGTATGTGTAAGTCGACGCGTTCATACTTTTGCGTCACGTAACAGCGCGGTAGTCGCAGCTGAGCGAGTTCAGTCAGGCGAGCGAGCCAGGAGGCGAAGAGCTCGTTCTCTTCCTCGGGGATTTGCTCGTCCCACGTCGTCTGAAGGCGCCACAAGCTCTGCAGTATGATCTTCGATCGTATTGTGTAGTGGCTCAGCAACCCAAGCGGGTCGTATATGGACATCACGGCGCCGAGGGCTTCACGCTTAGTCGGGGCGCGCGTTCTCGCTCGTACTTCAGCCGGGACTCGGTTCATAGATGTGTTGAACCCCAGCTCATCGCGCTCCGCGTCCCAATGCAGCCCCAGAATCTTGCTCTCAGGCTGCTCACCCCCCAATTGTGTAGGAGAGGTGGCGTGCAGCTCGGTGGGCACGTCGCGTAGCACCGTCTTGTTGCTGGAGCTCCAACCTCGCAGCGTGAACCCTGCGTGCGCGTGCACTGCTCTCGTTTCCTCTACTGCTTTCCGTGCTTCTTCAGCGTCTTCATAGCTGGCCACCAAATCGTCCATATAGTGACTTCCTTTGATGGCCTCCAGCGCCCGCGGGTACTCCTGCCCATGTACGTCTGCGTTGTGGTTGCGAACGTAATGGGCCATGTACGGGGAGCTCGCGGCGCCGAATAGCATACTGGTCATCTTGTATTTCCTCGGCGGCTCTTGTCGGTCGTCACCTCTCCACAGGAACTGTTGCGCTGGTTGGTCCTCCGGCCTTATCCTGATTCTCAGGAACATCTCCTGCACGTCTGCTGTAATCGCTACCACCTTCTCTCGGAACCTAAATAGGATTCCTGGCAGCGACAGCAGTAGGTCGGGTCCCTCCAACAGTTCGTCGTTTAGGCAGACGCCGTTGCTCTTCGCTGCTGCGTCGAACACTAGCCTATGTTTGCCGGGCTTGTTCGGGTTCTGCACGGCGAAATGTGGCAGATACCAACAGATGGCATTCGCTCGCTCCGACCCGTCGCATGGCGTCGCGTACCCTTTGTCCAATAGGTTGTTAACCTGCTTGGAGTACTCAGCCGCGAACTGTGGGTTGGCGTCCATCTTCTGCTCGATCTTCTTCAGCCGGCGGAACGCTTGATTGTAGCTAGGCGGCATAGTGACCTCGTCTCGTCGCCATGGCAGCCCAACCTCGTACCCGGTGTCAATCTTCCTGATTGTCCTTCCGACTATGTCGATGGCCCGTTGATCGCTCGCCTTGACTCTCGGCCTTCCTTGTATGCCGAGCGCGTCGATCCTGAAGTGGGCTTCGACTAAGTCGTGGAGTTCCTGGCTGCACGCACCCGTAGTTCGGTTGGGCTCGTATACATGCAGCACGTTCCCTTCTTTGATGATGGTCTTGCGTGGTGCGGTTCCGTGTACCACCCATCCGAGTTGCGTTCTTGATGCTGCCGGTTGGTTAGGGCCGCCGATTCGGAGCTCACGGGACACGATGCACTCCCAGTGGTCTGTACCCACTAGAAGCCCGGGGCGCGCCAGTTCGTAGCACACCTCTTCTGGGGTCAGGTCCCTCAGGTGCTCGTAATCCAGCAGCGTGTCGGGAATGGACTGTTGGTGAAGCCGGAGATCCTTCATGGTCCTCGCTCTGACCCTGTAGCTTTCGTCACTCTTCAGTCCCTTCACGTTGATATTCACTACTTGGCTGCCCATATCTCGCTGCGACATGTTGACCCCGCTCAGGTGGAGCGGCCGTGATGGCCCTTCTGCCCCGACGCTCGCCGCCAGTGCTTCGTCCACTAGGGTGATCGTGGCCCCTTCGTCTAGGAGTGCGTAGGTCTTGACCTCCCCCCGTGGTCCGGACACGATGACAGGGCACATCTTGAGCAAGACTGCCCGTGGCCCGGTAGCGGGTTGGGTAGCCACAGACAGGACCGCTTCCTCCTTCCGTGGTTCATCCTTCCCCATGTCTTCCGTCTGCGCTTCGCGTACCGCTTGATGGAGCGTCGCGTGATGCGGGCGGCGACATTGATCCACGCCGCACAGCTGCGCCTTGCAACTTATGCGCCTGTGTTGCTTCTGGGCGCATTTGAAGCAAATCTTATTAGATTTAAGAAAGCTCCATCGCTGCTCTACCGTTAGCGCCTTGTACTGCGGATACCGCGTCAACAGGTGGGCTTGCTCGCACTTAGGGCACTTGTCCTTTTCTTCTTCCCTTCCCTCGGTCGTAGTGAACACGCTCGCCTTCTTTTTGAGTGTCATGATGGGTCGAGTTTCCTTTCTCGGTGCGGCGGCGCTTGTAGACGGAGCGTACGTATATCGTAACGCTCGGTCCGCCTCTCGCATTAGAAACCGTGACAGCACGACGATTTCCGGATCCGTTGTCCCTTCTTGATCGTAGGCGTAGTCACACCAGCGGGATCGGAGATGCGGGCTGAGCTTGTCCAGTACTTCCCGGGTCATAAAAGGGTTGAACAAGTAACCTCTTCGATCGATTGTTTGCAGTACGCAAATTATGTTCTGTAGCTTGACAGCGAAACTGTTGAGTTCTGTGGCCGATGTACCAGGTTTTGGAAGCTTCTTGAGGTCATCCAGTGCCCGGTCGATGATGACTTCCGGTCGTCCGAAGCACTGCTCAAGAGTCTTCATAATGACGCCTGGATCAGTGGCCGTATGTAGAAGGGCGGCCACGGCGTCTCTTGCTTCTCCTTTGAGGCAGCTTCTCAGCCTTTGTACGTTCTCGGCTGCTGTAACCTGGTACATATCTGTCGAATCTCGTACAGCCGCCTTGAATGGCAGCCACTCGTTGGCCGCTCCGGAGAATGTAGGTAGCTCCGTGTGCCTAGGCCTAGGTCGGGCCATTTTTTCTAGTGTTGCTGCCAAGTGCTCAATGCTGTCCTTTGCTCTTATGGGGGTCGGCGATCTCGTTCTAGACACGAAGCGTATCTGTTTGGATTCTCTTGGTCCCTCCTCCCCCCGTGAGTTGAGGGGGTTCGTCCTCAGCCATTCATCCACCATTTGATGAGGCTCTTCGCGTGGACGAGAGGGCTCTTGTTCCTCTTGTACGCTTTCTTCATCGTTGATCGCTGACACCTCCACTGCTAGTCTCTTCTTGACTAGCTCTTCTTCCAGTGCCAGTTTCTGGGTCCGGATGGCTGCTAGCTTCTCTGCAGCCTCCAGTTCCGCTATCCGTAGCCTTGTTGTGACGCTTGTCGTCGACCGTTGCGACCTCATTGTCCTGGTCGGTGACGTCATTCGCTGTCGGATCGCGGTGTTTGTCGTCTGTGCACTGGAAGGCCCCGCTGCGCTGTTGTGTGCCATTCTCGGAAATGGTGATGCTGGTGGGTCCGGTGAGAGTCTTCTTCTTCGCTCCCGTTCGATCAGCTCCGCTTCCTGGCGGCGCGCCTCCTCTTCTTGGACGCGTCGCGCTTCCTGTTCTTGGATGCGTAGCTGTTCTTCTATCTCGGTTGCGTCTCCCTGGCTCCTTGTGAACACCATCTTGAGTATAGCCGCACGTTCAGTTTGGCAAGGCGGGTTAGTACCTCTTCGGTTCGGTACTTCAGGTGAAACCGGTCGGCTCGGTTCGGTAAGCCGGTCGGGTTCAGTTGTGTTGAAGCCGGTCAGGTTCAAGACCGGTTAGGTTCGAAACCGGTCCTGTTCCGTACAGCTTTGTTCTTACCGCAGATCTTCTTACTTCGTCTGCGGCTCGGTGACAGCCGGGTTCCTTTCTTCGCTCTTGCCGCAGATCTTCGTACTTCGTCTGCAGCTCAGTGGTTCTGGTTGCAGCGGGTTCTTCGTTCTTGTATCCGCTGCTTGATGGACCAGACTGTAGTGGGCCTGGTTGCCGCTGGTTCTTGGTTCTTTATCCGAGCTCGTAGGACCAGACTGAAGTGGACCTGGTTGCCGCTGGTTCTTGGTTCTTTATCCGGCTCGAAGGACCAGACTGTAGTGGACTGTATTTGGTTGTTCGTTGGAAGAATGAAAATGCTGTCGTGATTCGTATCTTCAATTTTATTCCTTATTGTTATTACAACTGTATGTTGTTACAATTGTAGAGCTGAAGACTGACTGTGTCCGACTGTGCCTCAGCCTCCAAACGGTCCGTTATTTATACAAGAACCGCTAGGCGCGAACAATGGCGCCCCTCTCTCTCAATGGCGCTCGGGTATGGCGTCATAGAAATGCCGTAATCATCAATATTATCTTACTTAAATCTACACAAATTATACATTTCCTTAATCTACATACTTAATTCTACCTAGGAAACATATAAACTGTAAAAAGGTTAACACAGAAATCTTATCTAACCTAGATTCCTCCCTACTTATGAGCTATCAAAACATGCATAATCTTACCTAATTGTCTACCTTTCCTCTAGTTCTCGTATATTACAGTAGTTCTCATATGTTTTGTACTCATACTTTAAAACTCACATGGAACCTACATCAATTATATTTTAACATTCACGTGTTATTTTTAGTACCACGAAAAGAGAAATTTACAAATAATAACTAACTAACGGGATATCTTATTTTCTCACGCCGATCCCGGTAATTACTTAATGTGTTTTGGGATAACGACAATAGTCCATTCAATGTTTTATTAAGGCGGCGTACGGGTCTGCAGACAATAAGCATTTATAGTTATTTATTTTTCAAAGCGGTAAACCTTTGACAAACGAGGCGTTCACCGTTACGGAGCCATTAAACATGGATTGTTTCTTTATTTTTACAAAATGCCGACAACGGTCAGGGTTATTGCTTCATTCAAAGATTCGTTAAAAAGACCCAAACACATGGTCGCCATAAACACCGTTATAGGTCTACGTGGGAAGCCCTTATGCTAAAAAATCACCACGCAACGTACAAAGCCATGCGTCCGTTACAGACATCATGACATGAATACAAACTTATTTAGTCAGGTTTTGTTAAAATAGATTTAAGTTACGATTGAGAAGATGTTTTTATCGAAACTGTACTTAAAGTTGCATTTTTATTATATTAGCCTTTATTTTTAAAAAAAAATCAGAGAGTTTGATGTTTTGTTACTTTGAGTAGGTTTAGGAATGTCATTATATTCTTCTTCTTAGCGTGTCGAAGTAAAAGAAGAAGTTGTATAGAAGTTGAATTTTTGAAGTTTAATAGACAAACTTTAAGAACTCAATTAAATAAGGCTGTACTATTTAGAGGACAGTAATTTGTTTTTTTTTAATTAATAATTTTATTTTTCACAAAAAATAAAATTATTTTTAAATGAAAACATATTATTTTGAGAACTTCATAATGTGTGGGAATGTGTGCTTACCTCGATTGAAACAATTGGTAAACTTATTTTTTCATTAGACTTTTCCCACACTAGAAATTTCTTCCTGTATCGTGGGTGCGTTTACAAAAATTTCAACTCACATACACAAGGCACCCAGATCTGGAACAACTATATTCCAGGCCTTATCCACAGTATTCTTAGGCTTAACTGTGGATGCTAAGTTACAATGGGGCCCACATATAGATAAATTGTCAAAAAAGCTAAGCTCCGCAGCATATGCTGTTAGAAAAATTCGTAATTAGTGTAATGTCGTACGGTATTCTGTTGTGGGGAAATGCCGCCGACATCCAGACTATCTTTGTTTTACAGAAAAGAGCTGTTCGATCAATTTATAAATTAAGCGCAAGCCATTCTCTCAGAGAGAAATTTAAGGAGATTAATGTAATGACTGTATATTTATGTGTATACTGTGCTTCTCAGTATATTTATGAAAACCTTTCATGGTCTGGCAGTTTGAGTAGTTTATGCGGCCTACCCGAATGTCCTTTCTTTGGTATTGTTCGTCGAATCGTTGAACCCCTTAAATTCTGAGTAGAGCTGCACGGTTATTGACAAATCCGTGCACTGACTGGACAGGTCCACTCAATCTGGCTGGTTCTTTCCTCAAAAGACCATTTCAGATATCAGTCTACATGGTCTTCACATGATCTAACCAAGATTTTGTCTAGAATTTAAAAGAGACTGTGACCTCTGAGTTTGTTTCGGCCTTTCTTCTCGGAGTAGTCAGATAGGAAACGCCGACCTCATCTACTTTTATAAAATATGTAAACGTGTTTGTACAAACCAACTTACAGAAATAATATCATTTATCATTGAACTATCTGCAGGCCATACAAATTGTTCCGTGCGGGAATCGAACTCGCGACACGCAGCGCAGCAGCCGATCGCTCAACCACTACGCCAATCGTGTCGTCAATTTCAAATACCTGACGCTGCGGTATTTTTTTATTAGTACTTCAAATACTTGTGGCTTCAAAATACATTTAGCGATTTTATTAATAGATGCGTTCTGCAGAAAATAGCGCTTGATAGCTTTCATAAGCAAAATGGCGACCACGTACGTCAAATTGTCAAGTACCTTGTAAATAGTCATTTTCATTTCAAACGGTTATTTTCACCGAACTTCTGTGTATTGATTAAGTTTATTAGTACGAATGTCACGATGGATGACCGACTGTATTTTGTTATTTGTATTTTAAATAAAAATAGTTAAAATACTGTATTTTACATTTTAAATACACGACTTAAAAATATTTTGTATTTCGTATTTTAAATACATGCGAGATATTATTTTGTAATTTGTATTTTAATTAAAGCAAAGCATGGTTTTTGCCCAGCAATCGTGTTTCTTATGGTGTTCACCAAGTATCGATATCGATATTGAACATGGACTTTTTATCAACACTTTTTTAACTAACACATGGACAAATTCCCTCACACATAGATTTTATATTTTTGGTTTCGTTTTCCATCTGACTCTGTGTATCTTGTACATACTATATCTATGGTGTACTCACACTAAGGCCTCTGATTGTACTACGGTAACATGATAAATTAAACAACTTGTCCTATTCTAAATAAGTTGTAACATGATACGATGTTTATGTCACACATTCGTATGTTTGGGATCTTGATAGAAACCACTATAATTCACTGTTAATCGTTTATTATAACACTGCTTACACTTTCATATATTACTAGGATTCTTAATTACTTCTAAACTATATAATATTTATAAAGCTCTAAAGAGACAGAGACGTGTGCGCGCTGTTCATTGTGACAGTAGAAGCCCACAGACAACATCTGTCAAGCTCGTATTTATTTTGACAATGACATTACTAATTTACTAAACATTCTCGGGCCTCCAAAGAAAGGAAAGCCCTCGGTACATATCTAAGTTTGCACAATAATAGATAAAATTATTGGACTTAAAAAACAGTTATATAATAATATAAAGTAAGTATAGTTAGGGCATATAGCAATAATTATATTATAGCATAGCATCACCTAGGTAGTAGTTTAATTTCTTACCTATCAGATAAGTTACATGGGTAAACAATATTAATTAGGTACCTTCTAGATTGGTTTAGTAAAATTATAAGTTTAGATAAGCAAAAGAAGTTAAAGAATGTAGCATTCTTGAGAACATAGAAATTAAATGAACAACATGGCTAGGTAATCTTAATCTAGGTTAAATCTAAGTCTTAGGAACCATTATATACACACACTTATGTGTATAATATAGAAAGTTACACATAGGTATATGTTAACACAAGTAAAAAATACACAATATTAAGATACTTATTAGTTTTAATATTTGCTTGGTAGCAATATTATTTTATTAACAGGTCTAGTAAATTCTCCTTTACTAGTTTGAATCTTTACAGATCTACATAGGCCATCTGTCTTATTAATGTTTACAGAGGTAATTCGACCTAAAGCCCATGAAGTGGGTGGACAAGCTTCATCTTTAATTAAAACTAAGTCGCCTATACTTAAGTTATCTTGTGGTTGTACCCACTTATTTCTAGTTTGCAATTCGGATAAATAACTAAAATAGAATTGTTTCCAAAATCTTTGTTTAAATTGTATTATTTTTTGGTACACATTCAGTCTAGATTCACTGACATCTAGTACATTAGGTTCAGGTAGGTCAGTTATTGCAGCACCTATAATAAAATGAGCAGGTGTCAGGCAGGTTAAATCATTAGGTAAATCAGTAACAGGACACAATGGTCTGGAATTAAGTATGCCCTCAATCTGAACCAGAATAGTATATAACAACTCATATGTTAATTTAGTGTTAAATAGGTGTCTCTTGAGGAGAGATTTCACAGATTTAATCCCTGCTTCATATATGCCTCCCATGTGGCTTGCAAGAGGACAGGTAAACTTGTATTCTATGTAATTTGCAGTACATAAATCAATAATTTCACTGTAGCTAGTATCATTTTTAAACATTTTATAGAGTGCATGTAACTCTGTTTTGGAACCTTTAAAATTTGTTGCATTGTCTGTATATAAGCAAGTAGGTATTCCTCTCCTAGAAATAAATCTTTTAAGAGCACAAATAAAGGCTTGTGCGGATAAGTCAGTAACTAATTCCAAATGAATAGCTCGAGTAGCTAGGCAAACAAATAGGCATATATAACCCCTAGAGTATTTACAGTTTCGGGTCATAGAACTTCTTACGGCTATAGCACCACTAAAGTCTATCCCTACATGAGTAAATGCACGAGTCAACGTGACTCTGGGACCAGGAAGATCTGACATCTGCTGCCCACAGACCTTGCCTCTATATCTAGTGCATCTAACACAGGAATATATGCATTTCTTTACTTCACCTCTACCATTGATAGGCCAGTATTTCAGTCTTATGTTACAGAGTGTGTTCTGAACACCTGAGTGCAGTAGCTTGAGGTGATAATGCTGTATCAAAATCTGTGTGATGTGATTTTTGCCAGGAAGTATGATAGGATGTGCTTGATTGTATGGAATGTCTGAGTGTTTTATGCGACCACCAACTCTTAGTATGCTGTCTCCATCTAAGAATGGATTCAGTTTCCTTAGTGGGCTGGATGTGAATGTGTAAGACTTTTGTGTATGTGAAGTCTGCATGTTAGTAATGTTTTTTAAAGATTGTAGTTCATACATTTCCTTTGGGAAAGAATGACTTTGTGTGGTGTGAACTATAAAGTTGTGAGCATCTTTTAGTTCAGTAACTGTCAAAAGGGATGTATGTTTGTCATGTTTGTTTTTTATATTATGTACAAATCTAAGTGTGTATGCGACAATTCTGACAAGCTTAGAGAAACTGGAGTGTTCTGTAAATTTATCAAAGAAGAATGAATGATTGATGAGTGAATCTGTGCAGAAATTGACTACTTTGACTTGTAAGGTTTGATTGTGTGTAGTATTTATGTCTACATTAGGTATCTGTATCATTGAAGATGGCCATTGTGATTGATCTTGAGCCAAACATGAAGGGCCTTGCCACCATAGTGTACAAGATTGAAGATCTTTAGGCATGACTCCCCGGGTAATCAGATCAGCTGGGTTTTGTTTTGTGTTTATGTAGTACCAGTCATCACCGCTGGTGATGTCAATGACCTGCATGAGGCGGTGAGTGACATATGTGTCGTGTTTGTGCTTGTATGGAGCTTTGATCCAGTGTAGTACAATAGATGAGTCTGAAAATAAATAAGTTTTCTCAATGTTAATTTTGTTATTTATAGTTTTTATGAACCTTTTTGCTAATTGGGCTAGCAGGAGCGATCCACACAGCTCTAAGCGTGGTATAGATTGTTGTTTTTTGATAGGTGCAACTTTAGACTTAGCTGTAATTATTGTGCAGGTTGTAGGCTTGTTAAGGTAGGTTGCTCTTAGGTACAGGCAAGCACCATAGGCTTTGTGTGAAGCATCACAGAACCCTAATAATGTTATTTGTGTAGGTATATCTGTAAAATAACATCTAGGTATGTGTATAGTTTTCAAACAGTGTAGTTGCTGAACATAGTTCTGCCAGATGACTATAGAGTCCTTTGAGATCAAAGAATCCCAGTCAATACTTTGTTTCCATATGTCTTGCATCAATATCTTAGCTAGAATAGTTGTAGGTGCTAGGATACCTATAGGATCAAATATCTGAGCTATTTGTGAGAGTATGTTCCTTTTAGTACAAGGAGCATCACTGTAGGCAGGTATGCTGACCTGAAGTGTGTCTTGTGTAGGTAGCCATTGTAAACCAAGCGTTTTGACAGAAGATGATGTAAAATTGTATGTTTCTTGTGTAGCTGATGGTACATTGTTAGGTAATGACTGTATGTGTTTTGTGTTTTCTATAGAACTTGTGCCTACATGTGACAGTATGTCAGTGTGGTTAGATGACCACTTGTGCAGTTGAAATCCTGCTTTTCTCAATAAGTCTATAAGCTCAGAACATATTTGTTTACATTGTTCTAGGGTTTGAGATCCATACAGATAGTCATCCATGTACCCAGAGCTTTTAATACAGTCAGCTGCCTGAGGGTGAGTATCTGAGTGTGAGTCAGCTAAATGTATCATTGTGCGACAGGCCAAGTATGGGGCACACTTTGTACCATAGCAGACCCTGTTGATCTCTAAACACTTGAGTGGTTCAGATCTGGCGTCTCTCCATAACACCCTTTGTAAAGATGTCTGTTGTGAATTAATTTTTATTGCTCTAAACATTTTGACTATGTCACAAGAGAAAGCGTATTTGTACTGTCTAAATCTGAGGATAATTTCTAAAAGATCATTGTATATGTTTGGACCTTCATACATTATATCATTGAGTGATATACCAGTAGATGTCTTGGCACTAGCATTGAAGACTGTACGTAATTTTGTTGTGATACTGTCAGGCTTTATGACCGCTAGATGTGGCATATAGTAAGCGTGTGTATCGGTTGGTGAGTATTCCTCTATGTAATGAGCATGTCCTAACTGTATGAACTCATGTATGAATGCTTTATACTGTGTGTAGAGATTTGTATCTCTTTGCATTTTAGATTCAAGTTTTAGAAAGCATCTATAAGCTGTGTTGAAAGAATTACCTAGATCCTCTATTCTATCAACCTGTAGTGGTAAGTCCACTGTGTATCTGCCTGAGCTGTCCTGTGTAGTTGTAGACATGTATAACTCTTCGCAATGTTTGTCTTCAGGTGAGAGTAGCTTTTTAGGAAGCAGCTCCTCTTGCTCCCAAAAGGATTGTAGTATGTCATCTGTTGATGTAGAAATAGAAAACAAGCTAGCATGCAAGGTGCATTTTGGAGTATATAGGTGAGTATCAGGTAGGTAGGATCCAGAAACGACCCATCCAAATAGTGTTTCAATTAGGAAAGGCAGGTGTGAACCAAGCTCTATGCGCCCAGTTTGAAGTGTAGCATAGAACACTTCAGCGTTAAGCAGTAAGTCTATAGAGCCCGACATGAAGAATGTGGGGTCAGCGAGTGATTGAGCTTGTTTGTCTGGTATATGCCATGTTTGAGTATGTACATGCGTGTGAGGTAGTGGCACTGAAATACTGTCCATTACCAAGAATGTTTGATTGCTTTGATAGGAGTTGTACCGAGATGCAACATTTGTGTTTACACTTACTTGAGTATGCTCTTGGCTATTGCCTACACCAACTATAAGGCACGATTGCTGATTAACCTGTAGTCCCAATTGAGTTGCAAGTCTGTGGGTAGCAACGTTGACCTCACTTCCTGTGTCCAGAAGTGCTCGGGCAATGATCCACCGGCCCGAAGCATGCTGAACTCGTACCAGAGCTGTGGAGAGCAACATTTGATATCTGTTAGTGTTTGTTACTAATACTGTAGAAGGTACAGTGAATGATGTGTTTGAGGATTGAGTCTGAGCTGGCTGTGAAGAATCTGGTTGTATGTGTGCTTGTGTAGCAGCTGTTGTCAGAGTGTTTGCTGTTGCAAGTGTAGAATGTTCCGCCTGTTGGGTTTGTAAAGAATGATATGTATTGCATGTCTGTTGACTGTGAGTTTGGTTATTTGCCTTTTGGCTGTGAATAGCTGTAATGTGATTAACCTGCGGTTGAGGCCTGTCTTCGTGTATGGATGTGTGATGTTTACCTTTGCATTTCAGGCAGTGATATTTGGAACACATATGCCTGAATTTGTAGGGCTGTAAACAGTTATAACACAGTGCTTTAGATTTGATCAGTTCAATACGTTTCTGAGTTGTAAGCTCAAGATATGTAGGGCATTTATGCAAAGCATGACTGCTACTGCATAGAATACATGTTTCCCTGATGGTTGTAGATGCTACATGAGAGACTTTGACATTTTGAATTTTATCATTATTAGATTTAGCATCATACATTAACTCGAAGGCTGTTCTGCGTTGGTTTAAGAAATCAAGCAGCTCGCTTAGGGAAGCAATAGAATTTTCTTTGCGGTTGATTTCCCAAGCGGCTCGGAGTGAATTATCCAATTTTTGTGTTATTAGAAAAACCAACAACGCATCCCAGTGCTCAACAGGGAGCTGGATGGATCTTAGGGAATCTAAACTTTGTTGTAGCAGAACCAAGTACTCTTTGAGGTTATTTCGAGAGATAGTACAAAAGCTAGTGATACTTTTTAAGTGAAAATTTACAATTATTGTTTGATTTTCATACCTCTTAGCTAGGATTTTGAGCGCTTTGGGATAGTTCTCCTCAATGATGAGCAGAGAGGCTATGAGGCCCGCAGCTTCCCCCGTCAGCGCCGTCTTCAGGTACTGCAGCTTGTTCACCAAGGGCAGGTCAGTGCTGTCAACGGACGCGAAGAAGATGTTCTTAAACGCAGGCCATTGCCGGATGTCCCCATCGAACTTAGGGAGTTCCAGTAGAGGCAGCTTGACACGTGGCTTGGTGTGGTCATAGTGTGTACAGTTAAATTGATCAGCGTGGCGTGAAGGCGATGCCGCCGCCGCGGGTATTGGCGATCTTGCCGTTAAGGCGTTCATCATGCCTGCCTTCAGTCCATAGAATCTGTCCTCGAAGGCGCCCCGCTCCTCTTCGTGGATGTCTTGTCTGTCCGCGGCGTCGTCGATTGATTCTATTTGTAGCTGCAGTTCCTCGAACCGCTGAATCAATTGTTCTAAATCGCCTTGTCGTACTTTGATTTCGTTCATGGAGTGTCGATCTGCATCGAAGTTCTGTAGGTATCTTTCAAACCTAGTAAGCTTGCCTTTGATTGCGCTTCTCTTCTGTTTGAGGGTTTGTAGATTGATTTCGAGATTTTCTTCTTCATTTTGAGACATTTTTTCTTTGTAGAATGAAAATATAAATCGCGTGCTCGCTAACGCTTGCTGACCGCGTTGCCGATTCCAAGGACAAGAAGAAAAAATGGCGTAGCGGAAGTCTGCGGAAGTCGGTAGCTCAAAAATGTTCTGGGCTGCCCAGTGTCCGCTCCGGTCCGCTCGCGAAAAATGTCGGTTGACGGACGTCCTGTATTTGCAGGTTTTTCGAGTTCGCTGATTGGCCGATTAGAGATGCCGTGTACAAATTATGTGGCTGTTGCCTGTGTGCGAATGTAGATGTCGCTGTGCGGTATGGCTCGCTATGTTGGTAGAAATTTTGACTGTCGGTAAAAGCAGTGTCTTGGTTGATTGATTACTTGAATTTATTATTGATTTTCGACTGTTGTCACTGCCCGCTGCTGGTTCGCCGCCCAAACGGCCCGTGTTTGCGTGATGCGTACGAGCGATGTTTGCTTCGTTTTCTCCGCCTCCACACCAAACGACGCGAAGAAAAAAAGATGGCGATCCTTGTATTGACGGCTTTCGAAGGACCAAAATGTTTGGGATCTTGATAGAAACCACTATAATTCACTGTTAATCGTTTATTATAACACTGCTTACACTTTCATATATTACTAGGATTCTTAATTACTTCTAAACTATATAATATTTATAAAGCTCTAAAGAGACAGAGACGTGTGCGCGCTGTTCATTGTGACAGTAGAAGCCCATAGACAACATCTGTCAAGCTCGTATTTATTTTGACAATGACATTACTAATTTACTAAACAGAAGGCAAACATTCAAATCATCAATTAAGCCCATTCATCTTGTAACTAAACAAATTCCTGTGTGCGTTGTGCGCTCAAATATAAATGTTAGAACTTTTGTAATTAATTATTTGTACTGATAATATTTTATTCTGTAATTTTATTTTCATTTTTGACAAAGGGAGGATTGTTGGGCCGGCGCTAAGGTAAACAAAACATGATTATGAACTACGATCTCACCCGGCCCTTCAGTCTCAGCCCGGTCGCGGTACTGTATAAGTGTATGTGTGTATCCAATGTAAAAGAAATTAATAGACATTACCTCGATAGAAACTGTTTAATTATTTAACCAAAACCGACGACACTAAGAACCCAACACCCTGCTATAGTCTCATGCAAAACACCTACCTCTGGGCAAGCCGGTGAGAAAGGAAAAAATCTACCTTACAATGTACGCCCAACGTGTAGCATGAAATTTGATTGAAGTACTTACTTAACTACTTATTTTGTGTCTAGAATAACTTTAATACTTGGGAACTTAACCAAACTATGGGTTAACTTCAGTATTGTTTAATTTAAATCTTAAAATAACAAAACATTAACTTTGTATAAAATTTTAAAGTGCGGTTATAGTCACATTTTTACTTAGGAACTATATAACCTTTTCACTAATGAATGTTTTGTTAGACTTAATATAAATTACTCTAATGTAACATAGTTATTATAACTGTTAATTAGATATATATACATATATGGAACAAACTTTTGTTTTGTTCAATATGCATAAAATATTTCTTTAAACTAAAAATAAAAAAATTAAAAAAACAAAACATTATATAAAAATTCAAAAGTGGGGTTATAGTCACATGTTTTATATAAAACTATATACCTTTTCACTAATGAATGTTTTGTTAGACTTAATATAAATTACTCTAATTTAACATAGTTATTATAACTGTTAATTAGATATATATACATATATAGACCCACATCTATACAATGAATGGGTGCTCAATGTAATGCATTCCATATTGTTGTGGGGTGATTACTTTCTGTTGCGAATCTTAACTTGATTGGGTATGTCCCTATATCTATACAACGGATGGGTATTTAATGTGACGTTTGCTATTTTAGAAAGCAACGTTGCTCTTCATTAAGAATCTTAGCTTGATGTGGTACTTTCCTACATTTGTTTGTTTGTATTTGATCAACAACTTGATACTAGAAATAACACTTGTTTTATCTAAAGGCAGTGTTACTTGTTGTTGTAAAACTTAAGTAAATTGGACATTTTTCTCTATATTTAAATAATGAAAGGTTAAATACAGCTAAGGAGTGGAATTCCCTTCCGGGGTCTTTGTTCCCTGATAGCTACAACCTTGGGGTCTTTAAGTCAAGAGTGAATAGGTTTCTTCTAGCCAAGCGTGCTTCACCGTAGACCACGTCATCGCTTAACATCAGGCGAGATAGTGGTCAAACGCGAGCCTATAGACTATAAACAAAAAAAAAAAAAAGATTATAACCTGAACGTTACACGTTTAATATACTAAAATCCTTAGTAAATCAAGCATTAACTTTAATCAAATTGGATTAAGGCTTGATTTATAAATTAGCTAACTGCTTGGCGGTTGTGCTGTGATAAATGAGTGTGATGCATTACTAATTTATTGTAGGACAATTACTAAGTATGTTTGATTAGTTTTAGATAAGAGCAATCAAAGTTCGTATCCTTTAGTTAATATACTATCTCGATTATTTTAATGTTTAGTACATTTTGTACTTAAAAACTTTGAAATTTGATAAATAAGTTTTGAACTTATTTCTTTTTTTAGAAAACTTAATGTAGGTAGTTCTAATATAAATTATTTTTGACTACCTCAATACCTGTCAAGGAAAATGATAATTTCACAATGTGCATTGATATTGACTAAATTAAATAAAAAAATTGTTTCAAAATTTTTTAACCGGGAAAGGAGATATTGTAACAGATAAATATGTTACTATGTATATTAGCGACATCTGGTTTCCTTTTGAAACGTCGGACCATGTGAAACGTCGGAGTAACGAAAAATGTTATAAGTTCAACTGAGACAGTGGCAGACGTGACTTCGATGAAGTAAAAAAAGACGAAAGAAAAAAAAGTTGATAAGTTTAAGGCGAAATTAAATTCGTTTAAATGTTTTTCGAACTTATGATTGGTTATCAAAATACGCACTTAGTCGTGGAGTTGCGGAAACAGCCCGTCGAAACTAAACCAAACTAATTCTCTGACAAAAATCCTAAGATTTACCTGGTGATGCCTGGTAAAAGCCGGAAATGTGCAATTATCATAGATCATTTCGGGATTTAACCAGTATGACTTGGTCAATCCTGGAATTTACCGTAGTTCGGCTTTTACTGTACCATATGCATAACGAAATAGCGAAACCAATAAAAAGGTTTTTAATGACAACAAGATCTTGATGTAAACTTCAAGTTTTTAACCTTCGGTGTAAGTTATTAAGTTGAGTTTTTTATAAAGCAGTCTGCTACGAACTGTTATTGAAATGATATTATGCGTCCTTACTCAAAGAGAAACGAATTAAAATATGGACCGAGGTATGAAGGATGTGAATCTATCTACACGGCTGTTGTCTTTGTATGATAATGAAAATGTTAATTATCTTAATTTATATCACACTTATTAAAGTACTGATTTAATGTTAGGTACTTACTTCCTGGAATTTTCAAGAGAAAAACAGTTATTTCAACTTGCTACTTGCTTAATGACAACAAGATCTTGATGTAAACTTCAAGTTTTTAACCTTCGGTTTAAGTTATTAAGTTGAGTTTTTTATGAAGCAATCTGCTACGAACTGTTATTGAAAAGATATTATGCGTCCTTACTCAAAGAGAAACGAATTTAAATATGGGCAGAGGTATAAACGATGCGACTATTTCTAAACGTTTGTTGTTTTTTTATGATAATCAACATTATAATTATCTAAATTTATATCACACTTATTAAAATACTGATTGAATGTTAGATACTTACGCTCTGGAAATTTCAAGAGAAAAAGAGTTATTTAAAAATCCTCAATCTAGAGGGATTCAGACTCGCTCAGCGAACTCTGGCGGGTTCGAGCTCAGGAAGTGGTCCAGCAATCATGTGGCTGTACTACAAAATGTACCCAAAGAACACAAATTGGTACCAGATTTGACGATTGACGATGACACCAATTTTATCAAGGTTCTCGGTCTTGCCTGGAACGCTCATCAAGACGTCTTCGATTATCGGGTTAATCAAATCCCACGCGTTTGTACCAAACGGACAATGCTCTCAGAGCTTGCTCGCATCTATGACCCCATTGGTCTACTTACACCATTAACATTTTTAGCAAAATATCTCATCCAGCGTTTGTGGTTGTTGGGAACTTCATGGGATGAACCTGTACCCGACGACATTCATCAAGTTTGGTCAAAGTTCACCCACTAGTTATCAAATTTATCACATCTTCATATTCCGAGGCGTATCACACACCCTCAAGCGATGAGCTCTGAATTTGATTCATGGATTCTGCGATGCCAGTGAAGCTGGTTATACGGCAGTAATCTATCTTCGTGCCAATACAGGTTCAAATCAACATCAAGTCTGCCTTGTGAGCGCAAGATCACGTGTTGCTCCAACCAAGCGCAGGACATTACCAAGGCTCGAGCTATGTGGTGCTTCCCTGCTAGCAGACCTTATGAGTTATGTTATCAACACATTTTCGAACAAGATAAACATAGACAACATTTTCGCATGGTCTGATTCAATGATCGTTTTAACATGGATCAAGTCAAATTCAACAAATTTCAAAGCATACGTTGGGAATCGTATTGCAAATATTCAGCGGAAATTACCCACGGCTGTCTGGAAGCATGTGCCAGGCAAGCAAAACCCAGCTGATTGTGCGAGTCGTGGCTTACTACCAGACGAGCTTATCAATCATGCCTTCTGGTGGACAGGTCCAGAATGGTTATCATCACCAATCAATACATATAATAAATCTGTAGAAAAATATTTTTTGTACATCGAAAATATTTCCAAAAAAAATAGCATCATAATCATCTTGTACCACAGACGGTGACGTAATTTGCGAAAAGCGTACCACCGTTTTGGCTGGTATTGTTAATGTTAATCCCATCGATAATTTAATACAAAAACAATCTTCTTTGCGCAAGATTCAACGTATTTTAGCATATTGTAATCGTTTCATTGCCGCGTTACGCAAAAACAAACCATCATTTAATCATTTAACAGAAGTTGAACATCACATCGCGCTTATGATTTTAATTAAACATGCGCAAGAATCAGAATTTCGGGATGAAATTGGGTTATTATCCGCAGGGAAGACGTTACCTAAATGGTTAAGAAAGCTCAACCCTTTTTTGGACCATTCCGCTATTTTGCGGGTGGGGGAAAGGCTCTCCAGATCTGACCTCGAATTCGAGACCAAACATCCAGCGCTATTGCCACGTAAACATCGTTTGACTCATCTTATCATCCAATCAGTACATAATGAACATTTTCATCCAGGCTTACAACAGCTACAATTTCTTTTATTGCAAAACTTTTGGATATTGTCTCCACGGCGAGCAATATATCATGTCATATCAAATTGTTTTAGATGTTTTCGCACTAAGCCAGTCGCATTTCAACCTAAAATGGCAGACCTGCTTAGGGCGCGGATCACCCAATTAAAAGCATTTCAATCTGTTGGCTGCGATTACGCAGGTAACAGTACACACATACCGCGGTGCACGTACAACCAAAGCATATTTGTGTCTTTTTGTATGTTTCACTACAAAAGCACTTCATCTAGAGTTAGCTTCAGATATGTACGCGGAAGCCTTTTTAGCTGCCTTACACAGATTTATAGCTCGCCGTGGCAGGTGTAACGTCATCCACCGTCTGATTGTGGAACCAATTTTAAGGGTGCTCAGTCACAGTTATCAAGCATCATGCAAACAGCTTGTGGAGACCGAGCGCATAGAGTTTCGTTTCAAACCTCCTGGGGCACCACATTTCGGGGGTTTAACAAGTTCTTAATTCAAATCTCTCAAATCAAAACTGGCTCTTAGAGTAGCAGATGGCAGTCAGCGGTAGTGTACCACTTTATATAAGCCAAAAAAGTCTTTATCGGATATGTGCTTTCAGAGATTATCTTTTACAAATAAATATTCTCTTCAACATTTTCACTTATTGGTATGATAATCAACATAACAAGCCCTCATTTAAGAAAAAAATATTAATTGCGGTTTAAAAATACTTAAAATAGGTGAGGTGTTTATTTGAGTACGTTTTAGATATTGCTTATGTTCAATTTCATGGAATTTAGACAAGTGTAGTTTCGAACCGGAAACAGTTTGCCTAGGCTCGGCACTTCCTAGTGAATATAATTTATTGAATTGTTTGCACTTAGCTTTATATGAATCAGATGAACATTTTTAGAAAAGTTGCCAAATGCTGTTTTTTAACGATATTTTCTTTCATCATAGATTTAATTTGTGATTCCTGGTAAAAGCCAAAAATTTGCATTTATCATAGATCATTTCGGGCTTTTAACAGTATGACTTGGTCAATCCTAGGATTTGCCGTAGTGCGGGCTTTTACAGTAACGTATGTATAACGAAATGGCCAAATCAATAAAAGGGTTTCAGTTTTATGACAACAAGATCTTGATGTAAACTTCAAGTTTTTAACCTTCGTTTTAAGTTATTAAGTAGAGTTTTTTATGAAGCAGTCTGCTACGAACTGTTATTGAAAAGATATTATGCGTCCTTACTCAAAGAGAAACGAATTTAAATATCGACAGAGGTATGAACGCTGCGTCTCTTTCTACACGTTTATTGTTTTTTTATGATAATCAACATTATAATTATCTAAATTTATATCATACTTATTAAAATACTGATTGAATGTTAGGTACTTACGCCCTGGAAATTTCAAGAGAAAAAGAGTTATTTAAAAATTCTCAATCTAGAGGGATTCAGACTCGCTCAGCGAACTCTGGCTCATGAGAACTTTACATCCGAATAAATCGGCAACGCGACACTCACGGGCATTGATTCGGGTAGGCATTTAATGGTTCCCAAATGGATGTCCCCGCAAAATACTCCCTAATGTTAACTAATTTCGGAAGTAGCTGATGGCAGTCAGCGGTAGTGTACCTCTTTATATAAGCCAAAAAAATCTTTATCGGATATGTGCTTTCAGAGATTATCTTTCACAAATAAATATTTCAGGTAATTTTAATTCTGTTTACTAGCTTTTTCTTACGAGCCAGATCTATGTTCACGCAAAGTGTCAATTAGTCTTGCCTCATGACCGAGCGTTTTAATCCGAAACGGCTCAAAACTTTAATACTCGTAGCCAATTAGTTTACAGTACTTTTACTGCTTGAGAGCCTCAGCAATCGCAAACGTATAACTCGTATTTTATATAAGTAAGACTAAGATTGTAACTTTACCAAGGAATTATAATAATATTATTAAGGATTGCCAACTCAAAACCTCCTTCTCGACTCATCCTTGAATCGTCAAACTGACTTATTGACTGACAGTTATAACTTCTTCTCTTTTGACATTACTCGAAGGTTTTACGGTTCTCAAGGCGACTGAGTCGCGTGGAGGTCCTGCAAACTGACTTTGAAAATTGGCTTAAGATTTTGATTACTTACTTTCTGAAAATGCAAACGAAATAACATTAATATTTTGTCGTCGCAATTATTTTTATTAATTTATTAAAAATGTAATCATAATTATAAAACACCGACTAGGAGAAATTTGGAAGTTCCAGTATCTTGTAATATTGAAGTCGCTGACTCTATAGTTTCATTTGTTTGACCCCCGTACATATTTAAATTCGGCCACTTAGTAATAACGTAGCAAGTAATGTCGGCACATTTTTGGACTAGTTTTTACTTCTGTTATTCTACCCTCACAATAATCTTTGCTGTAACATCTATTTTATTTACTTTTCACTATGAATGTCTGCCGGTAGATGTTTTATTTTTATTTGTTTACCTTTATATAAAGGGGACAGGGAAAAGGGCTCATTGCGAATTGTATTAGTAAGGTTAAGATTTAGCCCTATTATACAAATTTCAAGACATGTCTAGAAACTCGTCTTCTTCTCGAATTATCAAACTGACAGTTATAAGTTATTGTCTACTAGCTTCTGCCCTCGGTTTCCCCGCGTAAAAAGTGTTTTATCATCCCAATGGAATACAAACTATCCTATGTCCTTCAGAGGGTCTCAAACTATCTCCATGTCAAATTTTAGCTAAATCTGTTCAGTAGATCAAGAGATTATCCACTACAAGATCACAAACTTTACCTCTTTACAATAATTATTTGAGGAAATGTTCGATTGATTTGAGGGTAATCGTAAAAATATAAAATGTAATCTGTTCACGAAACGATTCGAAGCACAGACGTTGCAATCAATATTACTACAGTTCACTAAACACTCAAACTGTCCAGACACACACAGAGTTCGCTCTTCTAGCCAAATTTTACACCAAAAAGGTATTATTTACTGGGAGCACTTTAAACATGACCTAATTGAGTGAGCGCTTGTTTGAGGCCGGGGAATTGTTGGACTTGGTGAAGTACAATGCAGAGAGGTATGAGTCTCTGACTAGTGCCTCATGTAGCTGTGCCAACCATACACCACCCACCCCGCTGCAAGGTGACTTGTCTCCACCAATGTTGGTGCTTCCAGAAAAAAGTTGTATACCCAATTCACAGGAATATAAAACAATAATGTTTAGTGACGAAATAGGTTCTGGCTTTGGAAAAGTATTAAATAATTACCTTAGCTACAGTTTATTGCTACCATAATATTAGTTTCAAGCAAATGATTAAAAAAATTATAAATTCGAATATGGATAATTATTCTACAATGGTTTTGCTATTAGGTAATAGTACTGGCATTACCAAAAAGGACATAGTGGGCGGTATTGACACCTTGTTAGGATTAAATTTAAGAAATCTGATGGTATGTGCTTTTCCATACTCTGATAAGTTCTCAGAACAGGAGAACAATCGTATTTTTAAATTAAATAACATTTTGCAAATGTTGACTTGTCATAATGACAAATTATTGTTTTTTGACACTAATAAATTTATTAGTGGACTCCATGTAACACAGAGAGCTTTCTCTCTGTCACCTAGGTGTAGGCGTACGATTGCTATGTTGATAGCATATTCTTTAAATGAATTGAATTTATCTTTTACTATAAACTCAGACATAAATAGTATGTCGAAGGCATTTACTGAAGTTGATATTAGTAGTAATACTAATTTGGTCAATAAGTTTAATAACGTTAGCACTTCAGCTATTAATATTTATAGTTTAAACTAGTTTGTAGGACAAGGGAGGGTACCAACAACGAAATAGTTACGAGAACATCCACCATCAAGAAGGTACCTTCTTGCTCTCACTTAGTTAAGTTAAAAAAGTGGCTAAGCAGAATTCCTTGAAATTATTCCATCAAAATATTCAAGGTTTTTCTGCGAAGCAATTGGAAATAGAACTGTTTTTGGAAAAAACAATGTTTGAAATTGTTTGTTTTACTGAGCATTGGCTCAAAGATCATACAATGCTAATTAACTATGAGAATTATACCGTGGGCAGTTGTTTTAATAGAAATATTATGTTGCGTGGAGGTTCACTTATATTAATTAAAAATGGCATTAAATCAAAATCTCGTAAAGATATTGTAGATCTATCAGTTGAACGTAGTGTTGAACTGTCCTGCGTTGAGCTGGACCCCCCAATTATGGAAACTACTCTATATTTGAGTCAGTGATGGAGGATGTTTTGGCAAAACTTGCAAATAGTAATAAACTAGTCATAATCTGCGGTGACTTTAATGTAAATGTTTTAGAAAATAATTCAGATAGCAGTAGATTATTAAATCTCTTCAAATCTTTTAATTTGTCACATGTATTTATGGAACCAACACGAACAACTGTGACAACTGCTACATGTATTGATAATGTTTTTTGTTGCTGCGATTACTTAGACAAAGCCATTATGAATTGTCTGCCTTCGGATCATAGTGGGCTACTGGTAACATTTGAGTCCAACATACCAATAAAACAAGTGCAGATTCAATCCAGACCAATAACATCCGGTAAATTAAATAAATTTAACAGCACTTTAATCAGCAAGTTAAGTTATCAGGACCTCACAGTGAATGATGGTAATATTTTGTATGATGAGGTTTTCTCAGTGGTTCAGAAAGAATTCAATAACACTTTTAAGAAGAAAACTAAAACTATATGCCCTAAGTTTTTATTCAGTGACTGGGCAACTACAGGACTTAGAAAAAGTAGGGAAAGACTTTACGAGCTATATGGCCTTAAGCCTTGTATTAACACTGAAACGTTTAATAAGTATGTTGCTACTTACTCAAGAATTTTTAAAAATACTTGCAAGGCAGCTAAGGCCTTGTACATTAGCAATAAGGTTAAATTTGCAGAAAATAAAATCAAGACGGTTTGGAAAATTATAAACAATGAAACGAATAGGAATAAAAGAAATAATACTGATTACACGCTTGAGACCACACACGGACTTATTACAGATAACAAAAAAGTTTGCGCAAGAATTTGTAAATTTCTTTACCAACATCCCAATTAAAACTACTGAAACCTTAAATTCTTCGCCCTCGCTTGCTTACGGATTATTAAACGCGAACGTTTCAGCCTGCCCGAATGTATTTAACTTTTCACATATAAACCCCATAACAGTAATAAAAGCTTTTAAGCAAATCAAGATCAAGCCGACTGAAGATCTGTGGGGAATGTCCATCAAAGCTTGTACCTCCATTATTTAGACTATAGCGCCGTACTTGGCTTTGATTTTCAATTTGTGTGTGGATCAAGGAGTCTTTCCGGATCTAATGAAATATAGTAAGGTTATCTTTTTAAATCCGGGGACAGTAAAGACACAAATAATTATAGACCAGTATCCGTGTTGCCGGTTTTCAGCAAGGTTTTTGAGAAGATAATGCTAAATCAGATGCTCATTCATTTTAATACTTATAAAATTTTGCATGATAAACAATATGGTTTCCCCAGAGGACGTTGTACAACTGACGCTGGTGTCACCCTATTAAAACACATCTTTAATGCGTGGGAAGATTCGCGGGATGCCATAGGTATCTTCTGCGACCTGTCGAAGGCGTTTGATTGCGTTAATCATGAAACATTACTTCTGAAACTTGAGCATTACGGACTAGGTCAATCAGCGTTAAGTTTGATTAAATCTTATTTGAATGATAGACAGCAATTAGTTCAAATAAACGGTGTGAACTCGTCCGGGTTAAACGTGAAAATGGGGGTACCCCAGGGCTCAATTTTAGGTCCTTTCTTATTTTAAGTATACATCAACGATTTACCTCGTTTATTGGAAAACAAACTAAACATGGTGTTATTTGCTGATGACACATCTTTAATTTTTAAAATAAATAGACGTGCTTGTCAGGTTGACGACGTAAATAACGCGCTACGGCAGGTTCAGGATTGGTTCACTGCCAATAATTTAGTTTTAAATGGTAAAAAACCAAGTGCGTAAAATTTTCATTGCCGAATGTCAAAAGTACTGATTGTGACATTATGTTAAACAAGGAGAAGCTAGAATTCGTCGATAAAACGGTTTTCCTGGGGATCGCGCTGGACTCAGGGTTGCAGTGGGGTCCTCATTTGGTGTCCCTTGCGGGGCGGCTGAGTTCGGCGGCTTATGCTGTTGGGAAGATTCGTCGGTTGACGGATGTGGATACCGCGAGACTGGTATATTTTAGTTATTTTCATAGTATAATGTCTTACGGTATCTTACTATGGGGAAGGGCTGCAGACATTGAGTCAATTTTTATTCTGCAAAAACGAGTCATCAGAGCAATATATAATCTTCGCCGGCGCGATTCTCTAAGGGAACTGTTTAAGGACATTAACATCATGACGGTTCCTTGTCAATATATTTATGAAAACATCATGTACGTGAGAAAGAATTTACATCATTTTAGTAAAAACGGCGACAGACATAATTACGTTACTAGAAATAGGGACCAATTAGTTCAACCAGGTTTAGACTGGCAAAAGTAGCCTCTTCTTTAATGGGGTACTGTACAAAATGTTACAATAAAATTCCACCCCACATTCTTGAACTGAATGAGACGAAATTTAAAACTTGTATAAAACGCACACTATGCAGGCTGGCATATTATAAGTTGGGGGATTACTTCACTGATAAAAATGCTTGGCTAAATGCTATTCCTGCTCCACATCCACTAGGGCGCAAAACCAAGTGATATGCAGAACATTATTGTTTTGCAGTGTTCTTGGAACTGCTGAAGACTGAATGAATATATTTGTATTGTATAAACTCAATTTCCTTACTATTGTATAACTCCAAAGCACGTGTGTGAGTACTATGTACCTAACTGTAAATCTACCATTTACTGTACCTGTGTGTCGTTCGTTGACTTGTGTGTGCCCTGGCAGTTGAGTGTGTCATGCTCTCTCAAATGTCTCTCTGAGGGTGGCGCGTGTGTTGGATCATCCGGTTCCCTTCATGATGGTTGAGCTGGGTGGTGCCAATTCATGCGTCATGTTCGTGAACGGACGCCGTCAGCTGGGACTGGTCATAACTTAACTGCTTCAGATGTTAATGCTTTTTTTCTAGCTTCTATTATATAACTGCACAGTGCATGTGTGAGTATTTTTATTACTTTATGCCTGTACGTAGTATAGTGTGTAGTGCTATTCTGGGTGCATTGTCCTCACATATATGAATTTATTAATGAATGTACTTATATGTAACTAAATATTGTAAAAAAAATTTTTTTTTTTTAAAAGAGTAAGTATGGAGTTTCTTGTGCGTTCTTCTCCATAACAAGCTACTTTCCGAATGCACGGTAGAATCAACTTTTATAACTTGTAAATTTTAATGTACCTAACGTTCAAAAGTGCCGCTTGGTGGCCTACTTGAAATAAAAT
The DNA here is from genome assembly GCA_948252205.1 of Orthosia incerta. Lineage (NCBI taxonomy): Eukaryota > Metazoa > Arthropoda > Insecta > Lepidoptera > Noctuidae > Orthosia > Orthosia incerta. The sequence continues at coordinate 20,796,467 of OX411766.1, read as the reverse complement.
ATCTTTGTCTTTGTCTTTAACTCACACGACGCGGTTCGACTATATTATTTGATTTATGCCTTTTATCTGCAATTGCACGGTAAATGTCAGGATTCCTCAGAATCTTGCACTCACAATTTGAATGTCTATGACACACAATAATGCTATGAGTAGTCGAATTTGTCGAAAAAAACCGTCTAACAAACATAATACCAACTTTGGTGAAGCTTATCAGTCAGGCTTTAAATTGTTAACATCATTTTGTATCATAGTGTGTCATAGACATTATAATTGTTAAAACATTTACAATTCTCTAACTCGAGGAGGGGGCTGGGTCTATGTTTTTAATATTTTAACATGCTTCGCTTTGTTCCACTCTAATTGGCTTAGTAGTATAGATGCAGGCCTATCTTGTCACCTTCTGCAAAATTGGCAGGATGGCGGGGTCTTGAGGGAGAGCGCAACAGTCATGTAGATCCTGAAGGCGAGTCCAGTGGTTGTACCTTCTCGTGGTTGCCACCGCATTATTGGTATTGTAGTGACCTACATATTATAACAGTCATACGAGCACATCACAAGTCCGGCCGCTGGCACAGCGCGCAGCGTACTGAGTGTCTGAGTCACTCGTCTCAGCGCGCCCGCGCCGCCGCGCCGAACGAATGCGACAACATCCCTGCGTCGATGACCATCGAGCACTGAAGGTCGTGGAAGCCGAGCCAACGGTATTTACGTGTCGCACCGCGCACGTTTGCTACGTCATCCTCTGCCGGTACCACAAACTAGATCGCAACCATTGGTCGTATAGCTCCGCAGTACCACCACTTTCGTATGCTACCCTACTGTTATATATAAGCGATGATTTTGGAAATAAAATGTCAATTGATTCCTGTTCTTATTCGCCTTTCATTTTGACAAGAAACCTCACACGATCAGCTACCTCTAAATTGGTGACCCCGATGTGATCCAACAAAAATAATTATGGAGAACGCAAGTCAAGTGCCGCGAACGACGCTGTCTGAAGAAGATGTCGAGATGATCTCCGTCAAGTCTCGGATACCTCCATTCTGGCGCGACAAACCCAGATTATGGTTCGCGCAATTCAAAACCATGGTGGCGAACCAAAAACTCGGCGAAGAAGCGCAAAGTTTGGACTCGCTGTGGCACAACTCGATAAGGTAGACGTCGAACAAATTAGCGACATCATATTATCGTCGGCCAGGACGGGTAGATTTGAAGCGCTAAAGACCCGATTGTTATCTGTCTACGAGGAGTCAGAGAAGAAGCAGCTACAAAAACTGCTCAACGAGGTTGAACTAGGCGACCAGCGTCCTTCTCAGCTGCTGCGGCGTATGCGTGATTTGGCCCGTGACAAGATGCCCGATGACACCCTCAGGATGTTGTGGATGAGCCACCTACCCTCATCGACGAGAGCAGTATTGGCGGTCAGCGAAGCATCAAAATTAGACTCGCTAGCGGCGATGGCAGATAAGATGAGCGAGCAAACAAAAGAGGTAAATTCCGTGTGTTCCTGCAGTCACGCTAGCACCGCGTCACAATCGTCGACGCCATCGTCTAACGATCGAATTTTGAACATGATCGAGGCGCTTACGAGGGAGGTCGCTGCGTTGAAAATGGACAGATCGCGCAACCACTACCGCGGACCGCAGCGAGGCAGATACCGATCAAGATCTCGGTCCAAGTCCACGAATCGTGACTCATCGATATGCTATTTCCATCGCAAGTTCGGCAAGGAAGCGTTTCGCTGTCAAAGGCCCTGTAACTTTGTGAGCAAGATGAGTACGGGCCAGGAAAACTAGTTCCGACTTTGGCTACGACGGGAGCCGAAGCCGATATAACCCAACACCGTCTGTTCATAAAAGAGTTGGGTACCTCATCGACACCGGCGCGAACGTCTCTGTATTACCTATCAAGAGGGTACGCAAAGAAAAAAACTTGAAGCTCTGTAACAGCGAAGTGGAACACTACATACAGACTACCGGCCCGCCATTATATGCGAAATCACGACCGCTGCCACCGCACAAGTACAAGGCAGCCAAGGCAGAATTTGACGCCATGATCGAACAAGGCATTTGTCGGCCGTCGAAGAGTCCTTGGGCCAGTCCAATACACCTTGTCCTCAAGAAGGACGGCAAATACAGAGTCTGCGGAGATTATCGTCGTCTCAATGCGGTAACCGTGCCAGACCGGTACCCCATTCCAAGATTGCATGATTTTACCTACAACTTGCTAGGAAAAAAATACTTCTCCATAATAGACATGAAAAAGGCCTATTATCAAGTGAGGACTCGCGAAGAAGACATACAGAAGACAGCCGTTATCACACCATTCGGGTTATTCGAATTCCCGAGGATGAGTTTCGGTTTGCGCAACGCTGGGCAAACGTTCCAACGACACATCGACAACGTTCCACGGGGACTTCCTGTTTTCCCATTTGTCGACGACATTTTATTGGCTTCTGAGACCAAAGAACAGCACAGAAAAGAACTAGAAGATGTATTCAGAAGGCTTAACGACCATGGGTTACAACTAAATGTAGCTAAGTGTACATTTGGCCAACAAACACTCAACTTTCTTGGCTACACTATAAACACCGAAGGAATTAAGCCAAGTGACGAGAAGATCGAAGCCATTAAGTCATACCCTCGCCCAGAAACAATCCAACAATTACGTCGATTCCTGGGAATGATAAATTTTTATCGTGAGAATACCCCACACGCCGCCGAATATCAAAAAGAAATCAACGCTTACCTAAAAGATTCGAAAAAAAACGACAAGAAGAAAATTATGTGGAGCGAGACAGCGATTAAGGCGTTTGAAAAATGCAAGGAAGACATCACCAGCGCCGTATTGTTGTCATACCCATCATCAACATTATCGTTCGTGCTTATGACCGACGCATCCGATACTTGCGCGGGGGCGGTACTTCAGTTTGGGGTGGGTATGGGATCTACCTCCTAGCGGTCCATCCCGGGCAACGGCACCACAGGCTTGCCTGTGGTACGGCTGAACGATCCCACTTAAGCGGTGGTAGGCTCCGCAAGGGGCCGCCTGGCTCGCGACCACCATCCCACCGGAGTCCGGCGCCAAGCAGCGTGCTGTGTTCCGCCGGTGTGTGGGACTGCCAGTGCCTTTGGGGGAGAAGGAGGATGTCAGTTGCGCTGTTCAGAACCGGTCTTGGTCTCTGGGCAAAACTGGCCGGGTAACTCATTTTGGAGGGTAGCGGGATCCGAAGCACGGTGCCAGCCGTTGGCCGACCGCAGTCAGTAGGGGGCCCAAGTAGCACGCCAGCCACGTGCCAAAGGCTGCCCCGCCAACTCGCGAAAAATCCCGGTATGCGCCACCGTGCCAGCTGGCGACTGGATGGGAGGACCCGGTGGCCATATCCAGGGGGGTTCAGGCGTCCCCGCAGTCTCCAAATGAGTTCCCCATAGGTTGGGTTAGCTCCAGTTTTTCACTTGGTTCACTGAGCAGCGCCTCGACAGTTCGACTTCTTCCCCAACATACTCTAACACAATGACCAGAAAAAAGAAGAATAAGGTGAAACAACGGCTGCTTTTCCTCCCACTAAAAGTGCACCTCACTAACATCAGGGGGTTGCACTCTAATCTCGATCCGGTCCACCACCACCTCGAGACCGAGAAGCCGCACCTGTTTTTTCTAACGGAGACGAAGATAACAACCCCGTCGGACGTGGCGTACCTCAACTACCCGGGTTACTCTCTTGAACACAAATTCAAGAAGCAAGCTGGGGTCTGTGTGTACGTCCGCGATGACATTTGTTGTCGTCGTCTCCGTTGCTTTGAGAAATCGGGCTTTTCTGCCATATGGCTACATGTGGACACTGGCGTGGAGAAGTCTCTTTACATCGGCGTCTACCGATCGCACTCTGGTGACCAGGAGACGACAGCGCTTTTTAATTGCCTCGTGGAGTCGGCTGACATAGCCCAGCAACGGTACCCAACAGCGAAGCTTAATTTTCTGGGGGACTTTAACGCCCATCATAAAGAATGGTTGTACCCATACCGGAAAACTGACCATGCCGGGTTAGAGGCGCGCAAGTTTTCTCTATCGCTAGATCTAACCCAGTTGGTGAATGTGGCAACGCGGGTACCGGATGTTGACGGCCATACACCCAACTGCTTAGATCTTCTACTGACAACTGATCCGGACAGTCATTCGGTGTCGGTCTCAGCCCCGCTGGGAACGTCTGACCACTGTCTGGTGAAATCCGTTTCGACTTGCTCCCCTCCAGATGAGAGCCCTAGAGGCACGAGGCGAGTATGGCGATACGAGTCAGCAGACTGGGACGAGATGCGGCACTTTTTTGCGTCTTATCCTTGGCGGCATGTGTGCTTCTCCTCGGGTGACCCCTCGAGCTGTGCAGACGCGGTTGCGGATGTGATTTGGCAGGAAATGGAATATTTCATTCCATTCTCCGACATTCCGCTCGGTCACAAATCCCGACCTTGGTATAATGCAGAATGCGCCCATGCTGAGGCCCGAAAAGAGTCTGCTTACCAAGCCTGGGTCGGGGCCCGCGACCGCAAAGTTAGAGCGTGTAGGGTTCGCGCGAGGAAAAGAGCCTTTAATTCTGCCGCCAAGTTCTGCAAGCGGGTTCTGCGTCGGGCACGTTTTGACCATATTGGACGTATTGGGGCCAAGCTGGCATCGTACCCTCCGGGTAGTAAACAGTTTTGGTCCCTGTCTAAAGCGGTTGAAACGAATTTCTGTCGGCCCACTTTACCTCCGATGCTGAAACCTTATGGGTCGCAGGCTCACTCTGCAAGTGACAAAGCAAATTTATTTGCATCTCTTTTTGCTAGCAATTCACGTCTGGACGCTGGCTCCAAGCAACCACCTACTGTACCTCATTGTGACTCTTCGATGCCGGAGATCGCTGTGCACACTAAAGAGGTCCGGAGAGTATTGTGCAGTCTAGACGTGAACAAGGCCAGCGGACCTGACGGCATTCCAGCGAGAGTGTTGAGGCAGTGTGCGCCAGAACTATCTCCTGTGTTGACTCGCTTGTTCCGCCTCTCTCTTGTAAAAGGGACGGTGCCGAAATCCTGGAAGCTTGCAAATGTTCAACCAGTGCCCAAAAAAGGCAACCGTGCAGACCCTGCCAATTACCGTCCGATCGCCATTACCTCCATTTTGTCCAAAGTTATGGAAAGGGTACTGAACAGAAAGTTGCTGACCTACCTTGAAGACAACAATCTCCTCAGTGACCGTCAATATGGCTTTCGCCGGGGACGGTCAACTGGCGATCTTCTTGTGTATGTCACGCACTGCTGGGGCGAAGCCATCGAGAGACACGGCGAAGCACTTGCTGTATCGCTTGATATCTCGAAGGCCTTCGACAGGGTCTGGCACGCGAGTCTGCTCAGAAAGCTTCCTGCTTATGGCATCCCCGCTGGTTTTTGTAGCTGGATATCAGACTTCCTTAGCGAACGGTCGATCCGAGTAGTCATTGACGGCTGCTCCTCAGACCTTATGGCTATTGATGCCGGAGTTCCTTAGGGGTGTTCTCTCTGCAACTATTTTCCTGCTGCACATCAATGACCTACTTCAGCCTGGTATTGTTGGGTACGCAGATGACAGTACTGTTTCAGAGAGATACTTGTCTAGCGCAAAAACCAGCGTGGATGAAGTTCGTTCCTTGAGGGAGGCTATGGTTGAGCGGACAGATTTGACCTTAAGCCTTGTCTCCCAGTGGGGTGATGACAATCTGGTCTCTTTTAACGCCACCAAAACACAGGCGTGTCTTTTTACCGCTAAAAGGAGTCTGTTCGATCAGACGCCTACATTTCGGGGTGCGTCTGTTCCTGTGACTGATCGGCTCGAGCTCCTAGGCATGGAGTTGACATCCAGTCTCAACTTCGGCTCCTCCATTGAGAACAAAGCCCAAATCGCGGCCAAAAAACTGGGCATCCTAAATAAAGTGAAGCGATACTTTACGCCTGGACAGCTTTTAACCCTATACAAAGCACAAGTCCGATCCTGCATGGAGTATTGCAGCCACCTTTCGGATGGTTCAGCTAAGTATCAGCTTGCCGCGCTTGACTCAGTGGAACGCAGAGCCAAGAGGCTCATTGGCAACGTTGAACTGGTGGACGCCAAGCTTCACAGCTTGGCTCATCGCCGCAAAGTTGACTGTACCTCGGTGAGTGTGCTCAGGAACTCCACGACCTCATCCCACCAGCCCCCTTCTACCATCGGACATCTAGACGCACTGCAAGTTATCATCCTTACCTTGTTGCCATTCCACCAATTCGAACCAAGCGCTTCCAAACATCCTTTATAATGCGCACAGCGAATGAGTGGAACTCACTGCCTGCGTCTGTGTTTCCGATCGCATTCAACCCGAATCTCTTCAAAGTTAGAGTGAACAGGCTTCTTCTGGGTAAGCTTACTCCATCGTAGACTCTGTCTCTGTCACCTATGACCTAGACTAGAGACAAGAGCAATCCCATTACAAATAAAAAAAAAAAAAAAAAAAAACTTCAACAAAAAATTCAAGGCCGTTGGAGACCGCTTGGATTTTTTTCAAAAAAATTCAACGACGCTCAAAGGAAATACAGCACGTATGACAGAGAGCTAACGGCTATATACATGGCAGTACGTCACTTTCGCCGGACAATAGAAGGCCGTGACGTCACCATATTGACGGACCACAAACCTCTTACCACCGCACTGCGAGCGAACTACAAAGACGAAACACCGAGGCGCACAAGATATTTAGAATATATCAGCCAGTTCGTCACAGATATCAAGCACGTATCAGGCAAGGATGACTGTGTCGCCGACGCCTTGTCTCGGGTGGACACAATCTCATGTCCAACACCAATAAATTACGACGAGTTAGCAAAGTCACAAAAACAAGACGAAGAACTCAAACAACTCATGAAAAGCGACCGTTACATTTCCAAACGAATAGCACTGCCCGGTTCCGCTACCCAAGTCATATGCGAGATGTCAACAAAAGGCCCACGCCCGTACTTACCGCCACAATACAGAAAGCAAGCTTATCAAGCGATACACGACCTTAATCACCCCGGCGTAAGAGCGACCAGAAGATTAATTACCTCACGTTATTTCTGGTTGACTATGAAAAAAGAAGTCACACACTGGGCAAGAGCTTGCGACCAATGCCAGCGAGTGAAGGTTCATCGTCACACCAAGGCACCAGTATCCAGTTTGACGCCAGTAGACCGCTTAAGTCATCTCCACATCGACTTAGTCGGTCCCTTACCAACGTCAAATAACTGCCGTTATATACTAACGATGATCGACAGGGCAACGAAGTGGCCAGAAGCCCAGCCAATCGAGGACATGACGGCAGAAAAAGTCGCAAATACGTTGTACGAAACATGGATTGCAAGATTCGGATGCCCCGCGACCATAACAACAGACCAAGGTAGACAGTTCGAATCCGAACTATTTAATAAGCTGATGCATCGCATGGGAATACAGCAGCACGTACGAACAACAGCGTACCACCCCCAATCGAACGGTTTGGTAGAACGCTGGCATCGCACACTCAAAGCTTCACTCACCGCTAGATTAAATACAGTGAACTGGACGTACGAGTTACCCACTGTATTACTTGGACTTTGCGCCGCATACAAGAATGACATCGGCGCCAGTACTGCGGAATTATTACTCGGAAGAACGCTACGCCTGCCTGGTGAATTCTACGGAGAAGCAATAACAACATGCAACACGTCATCGCACTTTATGAGCCATCTTAGCGAAGCATTAAAAAAAGCACAGGTGCAGCGCGAAGCAAACAAAAGCACAGCTGTTTTCATTCACGGCGATCTGTATAAAACAACTCATGTTTACGTTCGCAACGACGCCGTGCGCAAACCACTAACACCTACCTACAACGGTCCGTATCGCGACATAGATCGTACAGATAAGTACTTCACCGTTCAGTTGGAGAATAGAAGATCAAATATATCCATTGATCGGCTGAAGCCCGCATTCCAGTGCAAAGAGGAGCAAGCAGATGAAGCACCTTTCACCTACAGCTACGTCACAAAATCCGGCAGGGCATCAAAACCTCCTGTACGCTTTGCTGAGGGGGGAATAATGTAGTGACCTTCATATTATAACAGTCATACGAGCACATCACAAGTCCGGCCGCTGGCACAGCGCGCAGCGTACTGAGTGTCTGAGTCACTCGTCTCAGCGCGCCCGCGCCGCCGCGCCGAACGAATGCGACAACATCCCTGCCTCGATGACCATCGGGCACTGAAGGTCGTGGAAGCCGAGCCGACGGTATTTACGTGTCGCACCGCGCACGTTTGCTACGTCATCCTCTGCCGGTACCACAAACTAGATCGCAACCATTGGTCGTATAGCTCCGCAGTACCACCACTTTCGTATGCTACCCTACTGTTATATATAAGCGATGATTTTGGAAATAAAATGTAAATTGATTCCTGTTCTTATTCGCCTTTCATTTTGACAAGAAACCTCACACGATCAGCTACCTCTAAAGTATAATTCCCTAAGAAATAGACGTAACAAAAACCATCGGGTGGACCCCTTTCGAGTGGAGGGCTACCCAATATGTCCCATCCCCCAATCCTGACAACTCAAACTTTCCTACCCCCGAACTTCCCCTCCCAAGTATCACCAACACTTCAACCTAATCTTCCCACCCACCCCAATATCCAGTATTGACCGCGAAACCTCCTGTGACTGAGTGGTCACAGGCTCGGCTGTTCTAAATTCTGCTGACGACGAGTTGGAGAGAATGGTCATCTGCGCTAGGACCAGTGCAGTTGGGCGCCGTAAGCAGGGATGAAGGAGTCCTGGGAGGTTGAGCCGTTAGGTTCTGGTGGTAATGAGTCCGTGAAGCACCACGCCTCCTTTGGTCTGGATTTCAAGCAAAACGGTAGCCCTAATCTTTAGCTAAGGGCAGGGCAATGGTCATGGTATCTCGTCAGAGGGCCACAGGTGAGATACGTGAGGTCCGCTGATGCCGTAATGTAAGCCAGCCTTGCGCACCTTTATCTCGAAGGTAGTAGTAACGTCTCACTTTAATCAGTAGAACGTTCCCAGATTTGATTTCGATGGAGGGTGTGAGCTGGAGAGATGAATTTGTCGTCGCCATAACCACTGGACACGTGATCTTTAATAAGCACTTTTTATCGCATAGGGATCACCGACAGCCTACTCTGCAGAGCATGCATAGTGGAAGATGAGAGAGAAGCCCACCCGCTCCTAATCTGCCCTGTAACCGCTAGTTAGTGGGCCAAAAACTTCGGTGTACCCCTCAGAAGAGGCTCCTCGTGGAAAAGAGATAAAATTATGAAATTGAATCCCACCCATACGCAAAATACGCGAGAACCGATCACTATGCCGAATTTTTTTGGTCGAATTTCATTTAACCGAAAAATATAGACCGATGTCTTTTCTGCTATATGCATTGTTTGACATATTTTGATATCATCAAAGTATCATTTGGCATATGTTTGATTTTACCGAACTACATTTCGCCGATTTACAAAAAAACTTTTTGCTTTAGGCCGAAGCCTCTTTTGAACTTTTTTCATTCGCTTTATTTTCTCCACATCGAAACATCATTTTAAGGAATATTATTTGGTCACAAATATATAGCCGGTGACTTGGTAGCATTTTCAATTTAAAATTGAAATAGTGTCATAAAAAGTCAATATATTGTGCTACAAAATTTAGTGACAGTAACGAATTGCTGCAAAACTGACTTCACGCAGTCTTGTCTGTGGTTTCGTATTTATTTTGTATTTTCTTGCAAATAATTCATTAATAGCTGTCATGTATTAGACGTTTTTATTGATTAATTATTGCAAAGAATTGGTCCAAGAGCGAGTGAAGAGAGCTCGTGCATTTGGGGCACCCCGACACGGATAGGTTAGGGAATCTCATCATCTCCTTTATGTTAGGTTACTTTAGACCCTGCAGACAGAAATAGGAGCTTCGTCGACAATATTTATTTCAAGTCGCTGTTTTAAACATTTGTATTCGCCCACTGTTTCTCTCTCACTTAGTACTTTGATATGCGTTTAAAAATAAAAAAATCGAACATTCGGCTTAGTGTAACTTCGGTAAAAAGTTTTATGACCATGTGAAACGTCGGAGTAACGAAAAATGTTATAAGTTCAACTGAGACAGTGGCAGACGTGACTTCGATGAAGTAAAAAAAGACGAAAGAAAAAAAAGTTGAAAAGTTTAAGGCGAAATGAAATGCGTTCAAATGTTTTTCGAACTTATGATTGGTAATCAAAATACGCACTTAGTGGTGGAGTTGCGGAAACAGCCCGTCGAAACTAAAACAAACTAATTCTCCGACAAAAATCCTAAGATTTACCTGGTGATGCCTGGTAAAAGCCGGAAATGTGCAATTATCATAGATCATTTCGGGATTTAACCAGTATGACTTGGTCAATCCTGGGTTTTACCGTAGTTCGGGCTTTTACAGTAACATATGCATAACGAAATAGCGAAACCAATAAAAGTGTTTTTAATGACAACAAGATCTTGATGTAAACTTCAAGTTTTTAACCTTCGGTGTAAGTTATTAAGTTGAGTTTTTTTATGAAGCAGTCTGCTACGAACTGTTATTGAAATGATATTATGCGTCCTTACTCAAAGAGAAACGAATTTAAATATGGACCGAGGTATGAACGATGCGACTCTATCCATACGGCTGTTGTCTTTTTATGATAATGAAAATGTTAATTATCTTAATTTATATCACAGTTATTAAAGTACTGATTTAATGTTAGGTACTTACTTCCTGGAATTTTCAAGAGAAAAACAGTTATTTCAACTTGCTACTTGCTTAATGAAAACAAGATCTTGATGTAAACTTCAAGTTTTTAACCTTCGGTTTAAGTTATTAAGTTGAGTTTTTTATGAAGCAATCTGCTACGAAATGTTATTGAAAAGATATTATGCGTCCTTACTCAAAGAGAAACGAATTTAAATATGGGCAGAGGTATAAACGATGCGACTATTTCTAAACGTTTGTTGTTTTTTTATGATAATCAACATTATAATTATCTAAATTTATATCATACTTATTAAAATACTGATTGAATGTTAGGTACTTACGCTCTGGAAATTTCAAGAGAAAAAGAGTTATTTAAAAATCCTCAATCTAGAGGGATTCAGACTCGCTCAGCGAACTCTGGCGGGTTCGAGCTCAGGAAGTGGTCCAGCAATCATGTGGCTGTACTACAAAATGTACCCAAAGAACACAAATTGGTACCAGATTTGACGATTGACGATGACACCAATTTTATCAAGGTTCTCGGTCTTGCCTGGAACGCTCATCAAGACGTCTTCAATTATCGGGTTAATCAAATCCCACGCGTTTGTACCAAACGGACAATGCTCTCAGAGCTTGCTCGCATCTATGACCCCATTGGTCTACTTACACCATTAACATTTTTAGCAAAATATCTCATCCAGCGTTTGTGGTTGTTGGGAACTTCATGGGATGAACCTGTACCCGACGACATTCATCAAGTTTGGTCAAAGTTCACCCACTAGTTATCAAATTTATCACATCTTCATATTCCGAGGCGTATCACACACCCTCAAGCGATGAGCTCTGAATTTGATTCATGGATTCTGCGATGCCAGTGAAGCTGGTTATACGGCAGTAATCTATCTTCGTGCCAATACAGGTTCAAATCAACATCAAGTCTGCCTTGTGAGCGCAAGATCACGTGTTGCTCCAACCAAGCGCAGGACATTACCAAGGCTCGAGCTATGTGGTGCTTCCCTGCTAGCAGACCTTATGAGTTATGTTATCAACACATTTTCGAACAAGATAAACATAGACATCATTTTCGCATGGTCTGATTCAATGATCGTTTTAACATGGATCAAGTCAAATTCAACAAATTTCAAAGCATACGTTGGGAATCGTATTGCAAATATTCAGCGGAAATTACCCACGGCTGTCTGGAAGCATGTGCCAGGCAAGCAAAACCCAGCTGATTGTGCGAGTCGTGGCTTACTACCAGACGAGCTTATCAATCATGCCTTCTGGTGGACAGGTCCAGAATGGTTATCATCACCAATCAATACATATAATAAATCTGTAGAAAAATATTTTTTGTACATCGAAAATATTTCCAAAAAAAATAGCATCATAATCATCTTGTACCACAGACGGTGACGTAATTTGCGAAAAGCGTACCACCGTTTTGGCTGGTATTGTTAATGTTAATCCCATCGATAATTTAATACAAAAACAATCTTCTTTGCGCAAGATTCAACGTATTTTAGCATATTGTAATCGTTTCATTGCCGCGTTACGCAAAAACAAACCATCATTTAATCATTTAACAGAAGTTGAACATCACATCGCGCTTATGATTTTAATTAAACATGCGCAAGAATCAGAATTTCGGGATGAAATTGGGTTATTATCCGCAGGGAAGACGTTACCTAAATGGTTAAGGAAGCTCAACCCTTTTTTGGACCATTCCGCTATTTTGCGGGTGGGGGAAAGGCTCTCCAGATCTGACCTCGAATTCGAGACCAAACATCCAGCGCTATTGCCACGTAAACATCGTTTGACTCATCTTATCATCCAATCAGTACATAATGAACATTTTCATCCAGGCTTACAACAGCTACAATTTCTTTTATTGCAAAACTTTTGGATATTGTCTCCACGGCGAGCAATATATCATGTCATATCAAATTGTTTTAGATGTTTTCGCACTAAGCCAGTCGCATTTCAACCTAAAATGGCAGACCTGCTTAGGGCGCGGATCACCCAATTAAAAGCATTTCAATCTGTTGGCTGCGATTACGCAGGTAACAGTACACACATACCGCGGTGCACGTACAACCAAAGCATATTTGTGTCTTTTTGTATGTTTCACTACAAAAGCACTTCATCTAGAGTTAGCTTCAGATATGTCCGCGGAAGCCTTTTTAGCTGCCTTACACAGATTTATAGCTCGCCGTGGCAGGTGTAACGTCATCCACTCTGATTGTGGAACCAATTTTAAGGGTGCTCAGTCACAGTTATCAAGCATCATGCAAACAGCTTGTGGAGACCGAGCGCATAGAGTTTCGTTTCAAACCTCCTGGGGCACCACATTTCGGGGGTTTAACAAGTTCTTAATTCAAATCTCTCAAATCAAAACTGGCTCTAAGAGTAGCAGATGGCAGTCAGCGGTAGTGTACCACTTTATATAAGCCAAAAAAGTCTTTATCGGATATGTGCTTTCAGAGATTATCTTTTACAAATAAATATTCTCTTCAACATTTTCACTTATTGGTATGATAATCAACATAACAAGCCCTCATTTAAGAAAAAAATATTAATTGCGCTTTAAAAATACTTAAAATAGGTGAGGTGTTTATTTGAGTACGTTTTAGATATTGCTTATGTTCAATTTCATGGAATTTAGACAAGTGTAGTTTCGAACCGGAAACAGTTTGCCTAGGCTCGGCACTTCCTAGTGAATATAATTTATTGAACTGTTTGCACTTAGCTTTATATGAATCAGATGAACATTTTTCGAAAAGTTGCCAAATGCTGTTTTTTAACGATATTTTCTTCCATCATAGATTTAATTTGTGATTCCTGGTAAAAGCCAAACATTTGCAATTATCATAGATCATTTCGGGCTTTTAACAGTATGACTTGGTCAATCCTAGGATTTGCCGTAGTGCGGGCTTTTACAGTAACGTATGTATAACGAAATGGCCAAATCAATAAAAGGGTTTCAGTTTTATGACAACAAGATCTTGATGTAAACTTCAAGTTTTTAACCTTCGGTTTAAGTTATTAAGTAGAGTTTTTATGAAGCAGTCTGCTACGAACTGTTATTGAAAAGATATTATGCGTCCTTACTCAAAGAGAAACGAATTTAAATATCGAAAGAGGTATGAACGATGCGTCTCTTTCTACACGTTTATTGTTTTTTATGATAATCAACATTATAATTATCTAATTTAATATCATACTTATTAAAATACTGATTGAATGTTAGGTACTTACGCTCTGGAAATTTCAAGAGAAAAAGAGTTATTTCAAAATCCTCAATCTAGAGGGATTCAGACTCGCTCAGCGAATTCTGGCTCATGAGAACTTTACATCCGAATAACTCGGCAACGCGACACTTAGGAGCATGCCCCTATGGTTAAGGGTCCCAAAATGGATATCCCCGCAAAATACTCCCCAATGTTAACTAATTTATATTAATATATATATATTTAAGTTTTTTCTATGTATTTTACGACATATTTTTTGCATGCATATATTTAAATAAGATGTAAATGTTCAATGTGTTCAATTATTTGAATGAAATTTCAAGAGCAAAAGAGTTATTTCAAAATCCTCAATCAAGAGGGATTCAGACTCGCTCAGCGAAATCTGGCTCATGAGAACTTTACATCCGAATAAATCGGCAACGCGACACTCACGGGCATTGATTCGGGTAGGCATTTAATGGTTCCCAAATGGATGTCCCCGCAAAATACTCCCTAATGTTAACTAATTTCGGAAGTAGCTGATGGCAGTCAGCGGTAGTGTACCTCTTTATATAAGCCAAAAAAATACTTTATCGGATATGTGCTTTCAGAGATTATCTTTTACAAATAAATATTTCGCAGATAATTTTAATTCTGTTTACTAGCTTTTTCTTACGAGCCAGATCTATGTTCACGCAAAGTGTCAATTAGTCGGGTCTCATGACCGAGCGTTTTAATCCCAAACGGCTCAAAACTTTAAAAGCCAATCAGTTTACAGTACTTTTACTGCTTGAGAGCCTCAGCAATCGCAAACGTATAACTCGTAATTTATATAAGTAAGATTAAGACTGTAACTATCCCAAGGAATTATAATAATATTATTAAGTATTGTAACTCAAAACCTCCAAATCGACTCCTCCTTGAATCGTCAAACTGACTTATTGACTGACAGTTATAACTTCTTCTATTTTGACATTACTCGAAGGTTTTACCGTTCTCATGGCGACTGAGTCGCGTGGAGGTCCTGCAAACTGACTTTGAAAATTGGTTTAAGATTTTGATTACTTACTTTCTGAAAATGCAAAACGAAATAACATTAATATTTTGTCGTCGCAATTATTTTTATTAATTTATTATAAATGTAATCATAATTTCATTTCATGATGAACTGAAATATAATTGATTACAGAGTAGTTCCCAATTCGCTAGTATTTGGCATCGCAGTTTTAGAGAAAATAAAAATAAAACTTTTCTCTATGGATTGGTAACCCTGATTTGACACTTCTTTTTCGCGCGTTTACCGGCATCGCATGCTAAAATGGTTTCGGAAGAAAAATTACTTCGAAAAATACGGAAATATAATAAAAAGTTCGAACGTCAGCGTCGAAGGAAAAGACGGAGTCATGATAGTGTACGCGGGCGCAGCCTCAGTTCAAATCGGCGGCAAAGTGTCGAACTTGACCGGAGCCCTTTGCGCGCTAGTACACTGGATAACGAAGGTAAGCTTTGATTTAGGTACAGCTTAGTCTAAACACGTGGCTGGCTACAATGGTCGAGTATAATATACCTACCGTGTTAGTACGAGATACTTAAACACGAAGATCAACTTTGATACGAGATATCAACTTTGATATAAAACAGATTTCTGTTTCCGGCACGTGATGCCGATTTGGTCAAAACCAGCATGTGCTTTCAGTACGAGATACTGTTTAGTGAATGGTCGAGTATAATATACCTACCGTGTTAGTACGAGATACTTATACACGAAGATCAACTTTGATATAAAACAGATTTCTGTTTCCGGCACGTGATGCCGATTTGGTCAAAACCAGCATGTGCTTTCAGTACGAGATACTGTTTAGTGCTATTAAAGTGCTGTTGAGAAACGTAAGGGTTTTTTCTCATATTTCAGAAGAAATCATCGAACAGAGTGAAATTTATCCTCAAATTTCGTCGGTCCTGAAGAACAATCTGATGCTCATAATGTCACAGTTTGCCTGAAAACTGCCAACTCTTAGATGCCCCAATCTTGAACGAAGAAGTGAAAGCAGTGATCTCTGAAACGGGCATAACTAGAGACAAGTGTATTGCCTACCAGAAAAGACAGATGGGCACAGCACTTACAATAATAGGCAAAGTCATGTCTCATATAATTAACAACCCACCAGATAAAATAACTATGTTAAAATCACTCAGTGAAGCATCAAAGTTGGTGTGTGACCACCATCATCAACAAACAAAACCAGAAGGTCACTAGTGTCTCCCCAACTGGACAAACATTTCTTAGAAATGACTCAAAATACTACCCGAAATGAATTTTTATATGGAGACAATTTATCAGAAAGGATTAAGATAATACAACAGAGTTCAAACTCTATTAAGAAGACTGCACCATAGCCAGCAATCCCTGCTAAGAACACATATAACAAATATATGGGAAACAGGAACAGTCCACCACAACAGTTGAATCAGAGTCAACCAACCAAGGGGATGGCACGAGGTGAACCACGGACTCGACCACAGCCATCACAATACAGGACATCCTTCAACCCACAGCGTTCCGAGAGAACCCGGGGTGCCCACTACAACAACAGGAAATAAATAAGGTACATGCTGGCAATTTAAAAAACTACTTTGCTTGTTGGTTGTCATTAACAAATGATCCCATTATATTGCAGTGGATTAAAGGATATCATATTCCTTTCATGTCTCGGTTTACCAAAGTATAGTCCCTAAAAATAATTTACCTGATTGTGAAATTCCACTTATGCAGGAAGCTATTGTTAACCTTTCACAATTAGGAGCTATAACACCATGTTGTCATTCAAAGGGAGAATTCATCTCCAAAGGTTTTCCTTGTTCCAAAACCTAACGGCAAGCAAAGATTCATTTTCAATCTAAAACCTTTGAACATGTTTATAAAAGTTAGTCACTTTAAGATGGAAGATATTCGCACTGCAGTAAGGTTAATTGATAAACATTATTATATGTGTTGCATAGACCTTAAGGAATCATACTTATTAGTACCTATAGCATCTGAACACAGAAAGTACCTCCGTTTTGATTTTGATGGAACATTATATGAATTTACAGCATTGCCATATGGATTATGTACTGCACCTAGTGTGTTTACCAAATTGTTAAAACCTGTGGTTGGTTATCTCAGAAATTTAGGCCTCCTATCCACAATATACATTTATGATCTTTTATGTATTAGCCAAACTTATAATGAGTGTTTACAGAACATGGAAACAGCAATTGGTGTGTTAAAGGGCTTAGGCTTTATTATTAATTCTGAAAAAAGCAACCTAGTGCCTAGTATATATTGCAAATTTTTGGGGTTCATGATTAACTCCACATCAATGTGCCTTGAGCTATTTAGCTACCTTTAGAAAAAAGAAATACAATTAAGAGTATGATTGATAAATTCCTAAAATAAAAAAAAAATAAGATTAGAGAATTTGCTAGATTGTTAGGTACATTAGTAGCAGCATGTCCAGCTATACCATATGGCATAGTACATACAAAGCAAATGGAACATGTTAGGTATTTAGCATTACTGATATCAAAGGACAATTATGATGCATCCATGACCTTACCTATACTATTACAGTCAGACTTTCAATGGTGGAAACATAACATAATGCATAACAGCAAAACATATAAGTCAAGAAAATTTGATTTACAAGTATATACAGATGCTTCCCTGACAGGTTGGGTTGCTTATTGCAATGGTGAGAGTGTTGGAGGCCTGTGGTCATTATCAGAACAAAAGTATCACATAAACCAGTTAGAACTAATGGCAGCATTTTTTGGTTTAAAATGCTTTGCAAATTAAAAAAAAAAAAAAAAAAAAAAAAACTTCTTCGAATTGACAACACTACTGCCATTGCCTGTATTAACAAGATGAGTAGTGTTCAATATCCACACCTCAATGATGTTAGTAGAATGATATGGGATTGGTGTGAATCTAGGTTCATTAATGTCCAGGCATCTTACATAAAATCTAAAGATAACTTGGCAGATGAGGAATCAAGGAATACTAACATTGACACAGAGTGGGGATTATCAATAGATGATTGAAAAAGAGTTTGGCAAGCCTAGTATTGATTTATTTGCTACCAGAAATAATGCAAAATGTAAAACATATGTGTCATGGCATAGAGACCCATATGCATTTGAAATAGATGCCTTTACATCTGACTGGAGCTCCTATTTTTTTTTTTATGCATTCCCACCATTTGCAATAATTACAAAATGTCTGCAAAAAATTAAAAACAATGGGGTGAAGGGAATCCTAGTATACCCACTGTGGACTTGTCAGCCATGGTATCCTTTGGCAACAATGTTGATGGTTACAAAACTAATCATATTCTATCCTAATAAGAATTTATTACAATCTCCTTTCAGCATGGAACACCCATTAAGCAACCAGCTTACCCTGGCAGCGAGCATCTTTTGCGGGAAGCATTCAGACGTAGAGGTTTGCCAGAGGGCTCACTAAACATTATGTTATCATCCATTTCACCAGGTATGCTAAAGCAATATAGTACTACTTATAAGAGTTGGTGGTTATTCTGTCAAAACCACAGTGTAGATGTTTATACAGCTTCAATACCAGATGTAATACAGTACCTAACGGAAATACATAAAATTAATGTTGGCTACAGCTTGTTAAATACAGCAAGATCTGCACTTTCCCTTCTGTTAAATGAAAGAATTGGCAGGGCTGATCACATCAAACGTTTTTTTTTAAGGGTTTATACAGAATTAAACCTGCTTTACGAAAGTATGTTAATACTTGGGATCCTTCAATAGTGCTAAGATTTCTGTCTAATTGGGGTGATGATAAAAATTTAAATTTGGAAATGTTAAGTCACCTTATTAGCTCTTGCTACTGCTTAAAGAGTACAGACTATATCAGTAATTAAAATACAAGATATATCCATGTCACAAGACATAATACATATTATCATTACAGATCTTATAAAAACATCACTGTCATCAAGAACTGAAACATTAATTAAACTACCGTTTTTTGATCAGAACCCCAATGTTTGCCCAGCTAGAGCTATAAAAACATAATATGTTTAGCTATAAAAACATAACATAATATGTTGAGCTAACATCATCTCTTAGGATTGATGAACAATACTTGCTATTGACTAGTAGGAAACCTTATAAAAGAGCATCAAACCAAACAATTAGTAGATGGATTAAATCAGTTATGAAGGAAAGTGGTATTGATACCAAAATATTTAGCTCATAGGGTATCATTAGATGTGATTAGGAAAACTGCTGGCTGGTCAGATAGCTCTCTTACATTTGCCAGGTTTTATGATGTACCAGTGAATGTTAATGCCCCACATGACAGCTTTATTAATGCTGTCTTTAATGCCAACTTGAGGATGTAATTATTGTTTATTCTCTCTTTTATAAAATTAATAAATGGTCAATGAATATTTATGTTATTTATACACTGTCATTAGAGTTATATTTTGGTTATATTGCTAAGGGTCAGTCAAGGATGTTTCACTATAGCATTTATTGTTACTAATTTTATCTGATTAAGATACAAGACTGATATTAATAGTACTTATGTTATGTTGTTGTTGCTGCTAGTATTTTCATTGCAATTTTATTGTCATGAAAATACTAGTAGCAAATTGTCATTTCTGTTTGACTTAAATGACGCCCTGTTTATGTAAGCCCGCAAAATGGCATTTTTTTTTTCTTATTTTAACATTTTAAATATCTTAAGATTATTGATGTTACATACCTAAGTATGTACTAGGTTACTGTTGTTTGAGTATATAAGTCTCAAATAAATTTGATTCATAGTTTTGATATGTATCTTTTCAAAATAGTGGCCCATATCGACTTTGACTCTAAACAGCTACTCTGTAATCAATTATATTTCAGTTCATCATGAAATGAAATTGATTAGTCAGACGAACTTACCTTAAGTGAAGTCCGATTACAATTTCATGAAGGATGAACTGAAATATAATTACCCACCCAACCCATCCTTTTAAGGATCAGTCCCTTGTCGAACGGGCCAACAGAGCAACGCTATCTCTAAAGAGTGTCAAATCAGGGTTACCAATCCATAGAGAAAAGTTTTATTTTTATTTTCTCTAAAACTGCGATGCCAAATACTAGCGAATTGGGAACTACTCTGTAATCAATTATATTTCAGTTCATCCTTCATGAAATTGTAATCGGACTTCACTTAAGGTAAGTTCGTCTGACTAATCAATTATAAAACACCGACTAGGAGAGATTTGGAAGTTCCAGTATCTTGTAATATTGAAGTCGCTGAGTCTACGGTTTCATTTGTTTGACCCCCGTACATATTTTAATTCGGTCACTTAGTAATGACGTAGCAAGTAATGTCAGTACATTTTTGGACTAGTTTTTGCTTCTGTTATTCTACCGTCTCAATAATCTTAGCTGTAACATCTATTTTATTTACTTTTCACTATGAATGTCTGCCGGTAGATGTTTTATTTTTATTTGTTTACCTTTTTAATACTGTACTTGACATGATGACATTTTTTGACGTCTGCCAATTTCATAATTTCTGTTTTACGTTCCGTTACACTCTGCGTTTATGTTCGTTTGTGATATTCTCGATTGCTTTTTAGGGTTTCGTATCCAAGGGGTAAAAACGGGGCCCTATTACTAAGAATCCATGATCTGTCTGCCTGTCTGTCCGTCTGTCACCTATCTGTATCTCATGAACCGTGAAAGCTAGAATTTAATGATAAATAGAAAAAATAAAGAAGAAAGAAGGAAAGAACTGTCATTTGTTTCCTTTATGATATATACAATTAAATATTCTAAAAAATAAGACTAATAACTAAACAAACCTAGATATAAAGGGGACAGGGAAAAGGGCTCATTGCGAATTGTATTAGTAAGGTTAAGATTTAGCCCTATTATACAAATTTCCAGACATGTCTAGAAACTCGTCTTCTTCTCGAATTATCAAACTGACAGTCATAAGTTATTGTCTACTAGCTTCTGCCCCCGGCTTCGCCCGCGTAAAAAGTGTTTTATCATCCCAATGGAATACAAACTATCCTATGTCCTTCACAGGGTCTCAAACTATCTCCATGTCAAATTTTAGCTAAATCTGTTCAGTAGATCAAGAGATTACCCTCAACAAGCTCACAAACTTTACCTCTTTATAATAATTATTTGAGGAAATGTTCGATTGATTTGAGGGTAATCGTAAAAATATAAAATGTTATCTGTTCACGAAACGAATCGAAGCACAGACGTTGCAATCAATATAGCTACAGACACACACAGAGTTCGCTCTTCTAGCCAAATTTTACACCAAAAAGGTATTATTTACTGGGAGCTTAAAGTGCACATGACCTAACTCACACGACGCGGTTTGACTATATTATTTGATTTATGTCTTTTATCTGCAATTGCACGGTAAATGTCAGGATTCCTCAGAATCTTGCACTCACAATTTGAATGTCTATGACACACAATAATGCTATGAATAGTCGAATATGTCGAACCGTCTAACAAACATAATACCAACTTTGGTGAAGCTTATCAGTCAGGCTTTAAATTGTTAACATCATTTTGTATCATAGTGTGTCATAGACATTATAATTGTTAAAACATTTACAATTCTCTGACTCGAGGAGGGGGCTGGGTCTATGTTTTTAATATTTTAACGTGCTTCGCTTTGTTCCACTCTGCTTGGCTTAGTAGTATAGATGCAGGCCTATCTTGTCACCTCTTGCAAAAGTGGCAGGATGGCGGGGTCTTGAGGGAGAGCGCAACAGTCATGTAGATCCTCAAGGCGAGTCCAGTGGTTGTACCTTCTCGTGGTTGCCACCGCATTATTGGTCTAATTCCCTAAGAAATAGACGTAACAAAAACCATCGGGTGGACCCCTTTCGAGTGGAGGGCTACCCAATATTTCCCATCCCCCAATCCGGACAACTCAAACTTTCCTACCCCCGACCTTCCCCTCCCAAGTATCATCAACACTTCAACCTAATCTTCCCACCCACCCCAATATCCAGTATTAACCGCGAAATTAGTTTTATGTACTTGCACTGCTTGAGAGCCTCAGCAAGTACAAACGTATATCATAGAAAGCAAATAATTTTAACAATAATAGACAGCTTTAGATTAAGTTATTCCAATAAGTCAAGACCTACAACTCGTGTCCACCTCGAATCGTCAAACTGATATTTACAACTCATTGGCTATTGACAATAATCGATATTTTTTCCGTTGTCATGGTGACTGAGTCGTGTGGAGGTTCTTCAAGCTGACTTTGATAATGAGCCTAAGATTATAATAACTTACTGGCTGAAAATGTAAAAGGAAATAAGATTAATAGTTTGTTGTCGCAATTATTTTCGTTAATTTATGACAAAAAGAAATAAAGAAAGAAAGAAAAAGGTATCTATTATTTTCCTTTATTAAATATTCTAAAACATAGAACAAAACAAACAAATATACAAAGTGACAAAACAAACAAATATACAAAGTGGACAGGGAAAAGGGCTCATTGTGCATCAAACAATTTGTCCAAATTGATGACAATGGGAAACGTCCCCAGAACGCTGGCAGTATTGCCACTTTGAATGGCAATGCTGAATCTATGGCCAAAGAAAAGGTCAGCTTTAAGGTGACATGAAGAATCGCCAAGCTTTTTGCTAAAGCTCTCCTACTGCAGGATAGACCATGGTGTCCGAGGCGGTCTATTGCTTTACCACTTTGACAATGCTTGCATGATTATAAAACACCGACTAGGAGCGATTCGGAAGGTCCGGTATCCTCTAATATTGAAAATGTTCGCCCAATACTCAGTTTGGGGGCATTTTTTATTTATTTATTTACTTTAACTTAACACGGCCAAAGGCCAATTACATTTGTTAAATACATGTTTATAAAAAAGCATTAAAATAAAAATAATAAAAACAAACAACAATGATAATATCCATAATTACACGGCAGTCATACGCTCATCTCACAATACTCTAGACATACAGACGAAATCTTCTTCCATTCATCCGCGAACACATCACAATCGGGCTTAGCATCCAAGAGAGCATTGAGCGCGGCGAGTGTACGAGGGATGGGAGACTGGGCTCGAGCGACGGTTCGACTCTCCGGTACGGCGAACAATCTGTGCCTCCTACTACGTCTATAATTGACTGGGGAAAAATATGGGCTAGTTCGTCGTGTAGTTCAAGGACATCAGTTTTCCCGTGAAAGATTTTACACATATTTATGATTTGATAATTTTTCCTTCTGACATCGAGAGAATTGTAGCCTAAACACCCTAAGAGGAAGTTAGAAGGGTATAAGAATGGATAATATCCATATAGATGCTTATACAGATACCACAGAAATGCTTTCTGAACCTTTTCCAAAATTAGTGAATATATCTGAGGCCATGGTAAATTCTCTTCCTTAATCTGTCCAATAACAAATAAGTCCTCAGTAACGAAATCGTTAGTGGAAGAGGATGTTCCTGGCTCCCTCCGATCCCAAGACACCACAGATTACAAGAGACTGTCGCAGGTGGGTTAGCCCTAGGACGTAACCTAACTGAAACCTAAACTTATATCTATATGCAGGCAATCGAATTTAACATAAATTCAATCTACACTCACACTACTATGCCTACTCATGCACGCATACACTCACACTATTACACACACACACTCAAAACCTACTCGCACAAATCGCACAAGCGCGCTGTTTTTGTATTTTCTCTTATTGTTTTGATTACTTATTTTTTTGTTATTCTGTTTACAATTGCATACACTGTATAATGTTAAGTGGAAGAGCGGAGTTACCTATCACAAGCATCTTCTTGCTTAAAAGGTGATCTCCATATCACGTATGTTAATGCTTTATGTAATTGAAATAAACAATTTTATTTAATTTATTATTATTTATCTGTTCATGAGGGTTCCAGACACATGCACTAGACTCCAACTCACTGCGTACTAGTACATTAAAAATTGATTTGATTGCACTTATGTTCTTGAAATCCTTTGCATTTCGTAGAATAAAACCTAATCGCCTACATGAATCTTTTGCTACCATTACCATGTGATCGTGAAACGTTAATCTCATGTCAAAAGTGACACCCAGATCCTTCATTCCACTTGTTCTGGTAATAGTGCTATTATTCATTTTGTACGCAAAATTTATAGGGTGTCGTGCACGAGTAAAACTCATGACGAAACATTTGGTAGAATTAAAGTCCATTTTGTTCCTAACACTCCATTCTAATATCGCGTTTAAGTCACACTGCAGCGCAAGACAATCAGCTTCAGACTTGACTTCACAAAAAAGTTTCAAATCATCCGCATATAGTAAACTTTTAGCGTGATGGATGACTGATGGTAGGTCATTAACCATTATAAGAATTGAACCTATTTGACCTAGTGTTTGTATGTATTAGTAAGATTATGATAGTAAGTAATTGTATTAGTAAGGTAAAGGTTTAGTTAGCCCTTTATTACAATTTTCAAGTCATGTCTTCAAACTCGACTAAAGTATTAATTTGAATTTATGACATTTTATAGGGTATTAATTTATGAGATTTTATGAGGTATTAATTTGACTGTATGATATTGTATAGGGTAATAATTATGATTATATTACATTGCATAGGGTATTAATTGGAATTTATGACATTGTGTAATTTTCATGATAATTTTGCATGCCTAAACTGGTGCAACACATTGGACTGCGCATTCACTTGACATCTGGAAATGTTTGAATATGTACTGTGTTGAGCAATAAATATATTTGATTTTGAATTTGACTCCTTCTCGAATTATCAAACTGACAGTTAGAACTTAGTGTCTATTTACATTAATCGAGGGATTTTACGTTGTCATGCGACTGTATAGCAAATACATGACAATCAACCCGCTTAGCATTTTCCCAACAATAAGTGGGTCAGTTTCCAGTCTAACCAGATGGAGCTCAGTATCAGTATTTTATATAAAGCGACTGCCTATCTGACCCCCACACCACGTCACTGCAGTAACTGGGTATACCACTGCACTATACCCCTTCGCAAGACTGGTGTTACTATTGGCAGTCAGCGGTAGTGTACCTCTTTATATAAGCCAAAAAATACTTTATCGGATATGTGATTCACGATGTCATTGACACATAATCACGCAGCTGCTTATTAAAAATATGATAATAATAATTAAATGAAAGGGCCAGACCATTAATAGGAGGTCTTGGTGCGGTCAGGAGCAAGGTCTTGTTGTCATTAAACTGAAACCAGTTTAATGACAACAAGACCTTGATGTAAAGATAAGGTTTTTTAACCTTCAGTTCAAAGTATTAAGTACAGTTATTTATGAAGCAGTCTGCTTGGAACTGTAATTGAAAAGAATTTGATTAAATGTAATTTCATTATTTATGCGTCCTGACATTAAGAGAAACGAATTTAAAATTTGACAAAGGTATGAACGATTCGACTCTATTGACACTGCTGTTGTCTTTTTATGATTATAATTAAGTATCTATATCACACTTATTTAAATACTTATTAAATGTTAGGTACTTATGAGAAAAACAGTATTTTAAAAATCCGCTTAAGTGGGATTCGGACTAGTGTTGAAAATAACATGTAAAATACATTTATCTTTCAAACGCCCCATTTATCTATCAAAAAAATACAGAATCTTTCCTTGCAGATCTTCGATTAAATCTTTCACAAGTTTAAGTTTTTTACATGTATTTTACGACATATTTTTTGCATGCATATATTTAAATAAGATGTAAATGTTCAATGTGTTCAATTATTTCAATGAAATTTCAAGAGCAAAAGAGTTATTTAAAAATCCTCAATCAAGAGGGATTCAGACTCGCTCAGCGAACTCTCGCTCATGAGAACTTTACATCCGAATAAATCGGCAACGCGACACTTAGGAGCATGTCCCTATGGTTAAGGGTCCCAAAATGGATGTCCCCGCAAAATACTCCCCAATTTTAACTAATTTTGGTTCCAAATATAATTGTTCCACAAGTCCTGGCAAGTTAATTACTCTACTAAAAATTTGAAACCATTGGTTACTATTTGCTGACTGCCTATCTGACCTCCATAACCCAGAAACTGGGTAACAATAACGAGTGCAGTTTTGGTATGGAATGGATGATCATTTGAGCCTCATGAAAGAACGTGTTTACCCCAAATGGCTCAAAACTCTAATCGCAAATTAGTTTACAGTACTTGCACTGCTTGAGAGCCTCAGCAAGTACAAACGTATATCATAGAAAGCGAATAATTTTAACAATAATAGACAGCTTTAGATTAAGTTATTCCAATAAGTCAAGGCCTACAACTCGTGTCCACCTCGAATCGTCAAACTGATATTTACAACTCATTGGCTATTGACAATAATCGATATTTTTCCCGTTGTCATGGTGACTGAGTCGTGTGGAGGTTCTTCAAGCTGACTTTGATAATGAGCCTAAGATTATAATAACTTACTGGCTGAAAATGTAAAAGGAAATAAGATTAATAGTTTGTAGTCGCAATTATTTTCGTTAATTTATGATAAAAAGAAATAAATAAAGAAAGAAAAAGGTATCTATTATTTTCCTTAATTAAATATTCTAAAACATAGAACAAAACAAACAAATATACAAAGTGGACAGGGAAAAGGGCTCATTGTGCATCAAACAATTTGTCCAAATTGATGACAATGGGAAACGTCCCCAGAACGCTGGCAGTGTTGCCACTTTGAATGACAATGCTGAATCTCTGGCCAAAGAAAAGGTCAGCTTTAAGGTGACGTAAAGAATCGCCAAGCTTTTTGCTAAAGCTCTCCTACTGCAGGATAGACCATGGTGTCCGAGGCGGTCTATTACTTTACCACTTTGACAATGCTTTAATACGATCATAATTATAAAACACCGACTAGGAGCGATTCGGAAGGTCCGGTATCCTCTAACATTGAAAATGTTCGCCCAATACTCAGTTTGGGGGCATTTTTTATTTATTTATTTACTTTAACTTAACACGGCCAAAGGCCAATTACATTAGTTAAATACATGTTTATAAAGAAGCATTAAAATAAAAATATTAAAAACAAACAACAATGATAATATCCATAATTACACGGCAGTCATACGCTCATCTCACAATACTCCAGACATACCGACAAAATCTTCTTCCATTCATCCGCGAACACATCACAATCGGGCTTAGTAGTAACTTCTCACTTTAATCAGTAGAACGTTTCCAGATTTGATTTCGATGGAGGGTGTGAGCTGGAGAGATGAATTTGTCGTCGCCATAACCACTGGACACGTGATCTTTAATAAGCACTTTTTATCGCATAGGGATCACCAACAGCCTACTCTGCAGAGCATGCATGGTGGAAGATGAGAGAGAAGCCCACCCGCTCCTGCCCAATCTGCCCTGTAATCGCTAGTTAGAAGGCCAAAAACTTCGGTGTACCCCGCAGAAGAGGCTCCTCGTGGAAAAGAGATAAAATTATGAAATTGAAGCCCACCCATACGCAAAATACGCGAGAACCGATCACTATGCCGAATTTTTTTGGTCGAATTTCATTTAACCGAAAACTATAGGCCGATGTCTTTTTTGCTATATGCATTGTTTGACATATTTTCGTATCACCAAAGTATCATTTGGCATATGTTTGATTTTACCGAACTACATTTCGCCGATTTACAAAAAAACATCGATTTACATCTGAATGACTCGGCAACGCGACACTTAGGGGCATTGCTTCGGGTAAGCATTTAAGGGTTCCAAAATGGATGACCCCGCAAAATACTCCCCAATGTTAACTAATTTCGGAACCAAAAAGGGTTCGACAAGTTCTTAATTCAAATCTCTCAAATCAAAACTGGCTCTAAGAGTAGCTGATGGCAGTCAGCGGTTGTGTAGCTCTTTATATAAGCCAAAAAAATAATCTTGGTTAGGTAAGTCATCATCTTCATCATTTCAGCCGAAAGACGTCCACTGCTGGACATAGGCCTCCCCCAGGCGTCGCCACATTGACCGATCCCGTGCGTCTCGCATCCAGCGCCTTCCCGCAACCATAACCAGGTCATCGGTCCACCTAGTGGGAGGCCTTCCAACGTATCGTCTTCCGGTTCGCGGTTGCCATTCCAGAACTTTTCGGCCCCATCGGCCATCCGTTCTGCGAGCAATGTGCCCTGCCCAGTGCCATTTAAGTTTGGCAATTCTTCGGGCTATGTCGGTAATCCTGGTTCTCTTGCGGATCTCCACATTTCTGATTCGATCACGCAAGGAAACTCCGAGCATAGCCCTCTCCAATGCCCTTTGAGTGACTGTAAGCTTCCTGATAAGGCCCATTGTAAGCGACCACGTCTCAGAGCCATATGTCATCACTGGCAACACACACTGGTCATAGACTTTCGGTCTTGAGACACTGTGGTAAGTTGGACGAGAAGATACCGCGCAACTTCCCGAACGCTGCCCAGCCGAGTCGGATTCGACGGTTGAACTCTTTCTCGAAGTTGGCCCTACCCAATTGGATCGTTTGTCCCAGGTAGACATAGTCGCCCACAACTTCGAGTGTAGAGTCTCCGACCTTGATAGGAGTGGGTGTAACATGGGCATTCACCATGACCTTGGTTTTGTCCATGTTCATTTTAAGACCCACTCTTTCGGAAGCTCTACTGAGGTCATCGAGCATTTTACTGAGGCTCTCCATGGTCTCAGCCATGACCACTATGTCGTCGGCAAACCGAAGGTGAGTGATGTACTCGCCATCAACGTTGATGCCAAGCCCTTTCCAATCCAGAACCTTGAAGACATCCTCCTCATCATGTTAGGTAAGTGCTTTCAGAGATTATCTTTTACAAATCAATATTTTGCAGACATTTTAAATTCTGTGTACTAGCTTTTTCTTACGAGCCACATTTATGTTCACGCAAAGTGTCAATTAGTCTGGCCTCATGACCGAGCGTTTTAATCTCAAACGGCACAAAACTTTAATAGCCAATTAGTTTACAGTACTTGCACTGCTTGAGAGCCTCAGCAAGTACAAACGTATATCATAGAAAGCGAATAATTTCAACAATAATAGACAGCTTTAGATTAAGTTATTCCAATAAGTCAAGGCCTACAACTCGTGTGCAACTCGAATCGTCAAACTGATATTTACAACTCATTGGCTATTGACAATAATCGATATTTTTCCCGTTGTCATGGTGACTGAGTCGTGTGGAGGTTCTTCAAGCTGACTTTGATAATGAGCCTAAGATTATGCAAAAATATGGGCTAGTTTGTCGTGTAGTTCAGGGGCATCTGTTTTCCCGTGAAAGATTTTATACATATTTATGATTTGATCATTTTTCCTTCTGACCTCGAGAGAATTGTAGCCTAAACACCCTAAGAGGAAGTTAGAAGGGTATAAGAATGGATAATATCCATATAGACGCTTATACAGATACCTCAGAAAAGCTTTGAACCTTTTCCAAAATTAGTGAATATCTGTTCATAAGGGTTCCAGACACATGCACTAGACTCCAGCTTACTGCGTACTAGTACATTAGAAATTGATTTGATTGTACTTATGTTCTTGAAATCCTTTGCATTTCGTAGAATAAAACCTAATCGCCTAAATGAATCTTTTGCTACCATTACCATGTGATCGTGAAACGTTAATCTCATGTCAAAAGTGACACCCAGATCCTTCATTCCACTTGTTCTGGTAATAGTGCTATTATTCATTTTGTACGCAAAATTGATAGGGTGTCGTGCACGAGTAAAACTCATGACGAAACATTTGGTAGAGTTAAATTCCATTTTGTTCCTAACACTCCATTCTAATATCGCGTTTAAGTCACACTGGTCGTTAAGTAAGTAAGTTCACAAAAAAGTTTCAAATCATCCGCATATAGTAAACTTTTAGCGTGATGGATGACTGATGGTAGGTCATTAACCATTATATGAATTGAACCTATTTGACCTAGTGTTTGTATGTATTAGTAAGATTATGATAGTAAGTAATTGTATTAGTAAGGTAAAGGTTTAGTTAGCCCTTTATTACAATTTTCAAGTCATGTCTTCAAACTCGACTAAAGTATTAATTTGAATTTATGACATTTTATAGGGTATTAATTGGAATTTATTACATTGTGAAATTTTAATGATAATTTTGCATACCTAAACTGGTGCAACACATTGGACTGCGCATTCACTTGACATCTGGAAATGTTTGAATATGTACTGTGTTGAGCAATAAATATATTTCATTTTGAATTTGACTCCTTCTCGAATTATCAAACTGACAGTTAGAACTTAGTGTCTATTTACATTAATCGATGGATTTTACGTTGTCATGCGACTGCATAGAAAATACATGACAATCAACCCGCCTAGCATTTTCCCAAAAATAAGTGGGTCAGTTTCCAGTCTAACCAGATGGAGCTCAGTATCAGTATTTTATATAAAGCGACTGCCTATCTGACCCCCACACCACGTCACTGCAGTAACTGGGTAACACTATACCCCTTCGCAAGACTGGTGTTACTATTTTCACGATGTCATTGACACATAATGACACGCAGCTGCTTATTAAAAATATGATAATAATAATTAAATGAAAGGGCCAGACCATTAATAGGGTTTCAGTTTAATGGCAACAAGACCTTGATGTAAAGATAAGGTTTTTTAACCTTCAGTTCAAAGTAGTAAGTACAGTTATTTATGAAGCAGTCTGCTTGGAACTGTAATTTAAAAGAATTTGAATAAATGTAATTTAATTATTTATGCGTCCTGACACTAAGAGAAACGAATTAAAAATTTGACAAAGGTATGAACTATTCGACCCTATTGACACGGCTGTTGTCTTTTTATGATTATAATTAAGTATCTATATCACACTTATTTAAATACTAATTAAATGTTAGGTACTTAAGAGAAAAACAGTATTTTAAAAATCCGCTTAAGAGGGATTCGGACTAGCGTTGAAAATAACATGTAAAATACATTTATCTTTCAAGCGCCCCATTTATCTATCAAAAAAATACAGAATCTTTCCTTGCAGATCTTCGTTTAAATCTTACACAAGTTTAAGTTTTTTCTATGTATTTGACATATTTTTTGCATGCATATATTTAAATAAGATGTCAATGTTCAATGTGTTCAATTATTTGAATGAAATTTCAAGAGCAAAAGAGTTATTTAAAAATCCTCAATCTAGAGGGATTCAGACTCGCTCAGCGAACTCTGGCTAATAAATCGGCAACGCGACACTCACGGGCATTGATTCGGGTAGGCTTTTAATGGTTCCCAAATGGATGTCCCCGCAAAATACGCCCTAATGTTAACGAATTTCGGAAGTAGCTGATGGCAGTCAGCGGTAGTGTACCTCTTTATATAAGCCAAAAAAAACTTTATCGGATATGTGCTTTCAGAGATTATCTTTTACAAATAAATATTTCGCAGATAATTTTAATTCTGTTTACTAGCTTTTTCTTACGAGCCAGATCTATGTTCACGCAAAGTGTCAATTAGTCGGGCCTCATGACCGAGCGTTTTAATCCCAAACGGCTCAAAACTTTAATAGCCAATTAGTTTACAGTACTTTTACTGCTTGAGAGCCTCAGCAATTGCAAACGTATAACTCGTATTTTATATAAGTAAGATTAAGACTGTAACTATACCAAGGAATTATAATAATATTATTAAGGATTGTAACTCAAAACCTCCAAATCGACTCCTCCTTGAATCGTCAAACTGACTTATTGACTGACAGTTATAACTTCTTCTCTTTTGACATTACTCGAAGGTTTTACCGTTCTCATGGCGACTGAGTCGCGTGGAGTTGCTGCAAACTGACTTTGAAAATTTGTTTAAGATTTTGATTACTTACGTTCTGAAAATGCAAAACGAAATAACATTAATATTTTGTCGTCTCAATTATTTTTTTTAATTTATTATAAATGTAATCATAATTATATACCGCGAAACCTCCTGTGACTGAGTGGTCACAGGCTCGGCTGTTCTAAATTCTGCTGACGACGAGTTGGAGAGAATGGTCATCTGCGCTAGGACCAGTGCAGTTGGGCGCCGTAAGCAGGGATGAAGGAGTCCTGGGAAGTTGAGCCGTTAGGTTCTGGCGGTAATGAGTCCGTGAAGCACCACGCCTCCTTTGGTCTGGATTTCAAGCAAAACGGTAGCCCTAATCTTTAGCTAAGGGCAGGGCAATGGTCATGGTATCTCGTCAGAGGGCCACATGCGAGATACGTGAGGTCCGCTGATGCCATAATGTAAGCCAGCCTTGCGCATCTTTATCTCGAAGGTAGTAGTAACTTCTCACTTTAATCAGTAGAACGTTTCCAGATTTGATTTCGATGGAGGGTGTGAGCTGGAGAGATGAATTTGTCGTCGCCATAACCACTGGACACGTGATCTTTAATAAGCACTTTTTATCGCATAGGGATCACCAACAGCCTACTCTGCAGAGCATGCATGGTGGAAGATGAGAGAGAAGCCCACCCGCTCCTAATCTGCCCTGTAATCGCTAGTTAGAAGGCCAAAAACTTCGGTGTACCCCGCAGAAGAGGCTCCTCGTGGAAAAGAGATAAAATTATGAAATTGAAGCCCACCCATACGCAAAATACGCGAGAACCGATCACTATGCCGAATTTTTTTGGTCGAATTTCATTTAACCGAAAACTATAGGCCGATGTCTTTTTTGCTATATGCATTGTTTGACATATTTTCATATCACCAAAGTATCATTTGGCATATTATGTTTGATTTTACCGAACTACATTTCGCCGATTTACAAAAAAACGTTTCGCTTTATTTTCTCCACATCGAAACAACATTTTGAGGAATATTATTTGGTCACAAATATATAGCCGGTTACTTGGTAGAATTTTCCATTTAAAATTGAATTTTTTTTTTTTTTTTTTTTTTTATCATTACGATGTAACTGAATAGTTACCTCATAACAGTCACAATCTAGCATCGAGGCTAATAAGTAACTTAAATTTAACCTAATTTGCTAATAATTTATATGGTAAAGAATGTGTCCATTGGCACTTTTCTTATTGTCTCTATTATGATGGGAAGACACTTAGTTCATGTGTTCTTAAAAGGTAGCACTCACTGCACTTCGTAACACTAATTTCACTTTAAACTAACTCAAAAGGCTTAGTCCTTTTCAGTCTCCTTATTATGTCCGTGGTGTCAAGGAGCTGGATAGCCTCGACATTCACATGTTTATGAAGTCTCTGTTCATGAGCTTCGGCGTATTTTTTTATAACTTTGGCGACGAGGTCCACTCCTAAGTCCCGGTGGATATCCTCGTTTCTAATATACCAGGGAGCGTTTACTATGCTCCGCAGTACCTTGTTTTGAAATCTTTGAATAATTTCAACATTGGTACGTTTTGTACAGCCCCAAAGCTGTATACCGTATGCCCATACAGGCATAAGTACTTGTTTGTACAGAAGTACTTTGTTGAACACTGACAATGATGAATGTCTGCCAAGTAGCCAGTACATATTCCTGTAGCGGATAAAATTGAAATAGTGTCATAAAAAGTCAATATGTTGTGCTACAAAATTTAGTGACGGTAACGAATTGCTGCAAAACCGACTTCACGCAGTCTTGTCTGTGGTTTCGTATTTATTTTGTATTATCATGCAAATAATTCATTAATAGCTGTCATGCATTATAAATTTTTATTGATTAATTATTTCAAAGAATTGGTCCAAGAGCGAGCGAAGCGAGCTCGGGCATTTAGGGCACCCCGACACGGATAGGTTAGGTTCCGAGCAAAGCGAGCGAACTCGGCTCCCATCATCTCCTTTGTGTTAGGTTACTTTAGACCCTGCAGACAGAAATAGGAGCTCCGTCGACAATTTTTATTTCAAGTCGCTGTTTTAAACATTTGTATTCGCTCACTAAATGTTAGGTACTTACGCCCTGGAAATTTCAAGAGAAAAAGAGTTAATTAAAAATCCTCAATCTAGAGGGATTCAGACTCGCTCAGCGAACTCTGTCTCATGAGAACTTTACATCCGAATAAATCGGCAACGCGACACACACGGGCATTGATTCGGGTAGGCATTTAATGGTTCCCAAATGGACGTCCCCGCAAAATAACCCTAATGTAAACTAATTTCGGAAGTAGCTGATGGCAGTCAGCGGTAGTGTACCTCTTTATATAAGCCAAAAAAATCTTTATCGGATATGTGCTTTCAGAGATTATCTTTTACACATAACTATTTCGCAGATAATTTTATTTCTGTTTACTAACTTTTTCTTACGAGCCAGATCTATGTTCACGCTGTGTCAATTAGTCTAACCTCATGACCGAGCGTTTTAATCCGAAACGGCTCAAAACTTTAATACTCGTAGCCAATTAGTTTACAGTACTTTTACTGCTTGAGAGCCTCAGCAATCGCAAACGTATAACTCGTATTTTGTATAAGTAAGATTAAGATTGTAACTTTACCAAGGAATTATAATAATATTATTAAGGATTGCCAACTCAAAACCTCCTTCTCGACTCCTCCTTGAATCGTCAAACTGACTTATTGACTGACAGTTATAACTTCTTCTCTTTTGACATTACTCGTATCTTGTAATATTGAAGTCGCTGAGTCTATAGTTTCATTTGTTTGACCCCCGTACATATTTAAATTCGGCCACTTAGTAATAACGTAGCAAATAATGTCAGTACATTTTTGGACTAGTTTTTACTTCTGTTACCCTCACAATAATCTTTGCTGTAACATCTATTTTATTTACTTTTCACTATGAATGTCTGCCGGTAGATGTTTTATTTTTATTTGTTTACCTTTTTAATACTGTACTTGACATGATGACATTTGACGTCTGCCAATTTCATAATTTCTGTTTTACGTGCCGTTACACTCTGCGTTTATGTTCGTTTGTGATATTCTCGATTGCTTTTTAGGGTTCCGTATCCAAAGGGTAAAAACGGGGCCCTATTACTAAGAATCCATGATCCGTCTGCCTGTCTGTCCGCCTGTCACCTATCTGTATTCTATGAACCGTGAAAGATATAGATGGGAAATCACTCAATGACACTCTTTTGACTGGCAGTAAATTGCAAGCAGATATCAGTAACATCATTTTACGTTTTCGTCTCCATGCCATCGTTTTATCAGCTGACGTACGTCAAATGTACTGGCAAGTCATCATCGTTCAGGAACATAGGGATTATCAGCGTATACTTTTTCGGTTTTCACCCGAAGAACCCATTCAAGAATTCAGCACCATTTCTGGCCATAAGTACGATGCAACAACTGGCTCTAGATGAACAGGATTCGTTTCCGACCGCAGCAGAGGTTTTACGGAGCGATCTGTACGTCGATGATGTAGTCACCGGCTGCGATAGCATAGACCAAGCGACTTCTCTCCAACGGGAATTGTCCAGCATCATGACTGCCGGTGGGTTCGAGCTCAGGAAGTGGTCCAGCAATCATGAGGCTGTGCTACAAAATGTACCCAAAGAACACAAATTGGTACCAGATTTGACGATTGACGATGACACCAATTTTATCAAGGTTCTCGGTCTTGCCTGGAACGCTCATCAAGACGTCTTCAATTATCGGGTTAATCAAATCCCACGCGTCTGTACCAAACGGACAATACTCTCAGAGATTGCTCGCATCTATGACCCCATTGGTCTACTTACACCATTAACATTTTTAGCAAAATATCTCATCCAGCGTTTGTGGTTGTTGGGAACTTCATGGGATGAACCTGTACCCGACGACATTCATCAAGTTTGGTCAAAACTCACCCACTAGTTATCACATTTATCACATCTTCATATTCCGAGGCGTATCACACACCCTCAAGCGTTGAGCTATCAAATTCATGGATTCTGCGATGGCAGTGAAGCTGGTTATGCGGCAGTAATCTATCTCCGTGCCAATACAGGTTCAAATCAACATCCAGTCTGCCTTGTGAGCGCAAGATCACGTGTTGCTCCAACCAAGCGCAGGACATTACCAAGGCTCGAGCTATGTGGTGCTTCCCTGCTCGCAGACCTTATGAGTTATGTTATCAACACATTTTCGAACAAGATAAACATAGACAACATTTTCGCATGGTCTGATTCAATGATCGTTTTAGCATGGATCAAGTCAAATTCAACAAATTTCAAAGCATACGTTGGGAATCGTATTGCAAATATTCAGCAGAAATTACCCACGGCTGTCTGGAAGCATGTGCCAGACAAGCAAAACCCAGCTGATTGTGCGAGTCGTGGCTTACTACCAGACGAGCTTATCAATCATGCCCTCTAGTGGACAGGTCCACAATGGTTATCATCATCAATCAATACATATAATAAATCTGTAGAAAAATAATTTTTGTACATCGAAAATATTTCCAAAAAAAATAGCCAGGGTGTTAAAGGATTGTAACAGATAAATATGTTACTATGTATATTAGCGACATCTGGTTTCCTTTTGCCAAACGAGTTCGATTATTAGTATCTATACTTGATTGTTTGGTAAGTTAGCTACTAGATGGCGCTGACAGATGTATGACATAGATGAACGTTTAAATAAAATATATTCTATTTGTGTGAAATCATTTAATTCAATAAACACACAAATTCAACATACAAAATAATAAATTATTAAATTCTTTTCAAATTAGTTACATAAAGGATAATTTAGTGAATGCGTCTATGGTTTAAAATAGAACGTTCAGGGTCTATGGTTGACGTGCCTGACAATTCTTTTACAAGGCTGGACTGGAGGTCACTAACACCTGTGAACTTAATATTCAAAAAAGAAAACCGAATAATCTTTGATGTCGGGAAGGACAAGGCTGGCTACCGTCAAAATGAAAGGAACATTCGTTAAGTAGGCGCTGTGAGTATTAGCTTGAATTTGTCTGAATTTTCATATTCGTGACACGTGCGTTTGATTTTATCATGCAATTTTCTTTTCCTTAGCAGGGCTCCAAATGTCTCCTTAGGAGTATCCTAGTTAATA
This sequence comes from Orthosia incerta, assembly GCA_948252205.1. Taxonomy (NCBI): domain Eukaryota; kingdom Metazoa; phylum Arthropoda; class Insecta; order Lepidoptera; family Noctuidae; genus Orthosia; species Orthosia incerta. The sequence continues at coordinate 20,759,450 of OX411766.1, read as the reverse complement.
AATATACCTTAAGAAATATATATAATAATGGTCAACTAGCCACAGCTACAGCAAGGTTTCGAACACTCCTGATGATATAATGTACCAAAGTTTGAAGACAGCTACCCAGGATAACGGTACTGTTTGAGAAATCATATCTCCAGTATTGTGTATTGATGGTAAAATGTGTTCCTTCTGAAAGTGAGTTGTTTATACCTATATTTAGAACATCTAGAAGTGGTGATAACGGACTGTATGCTCGATGAATTAAATTAGTTGACCAATCTCTGTGTGCCTTTTACTTCAATCAACTTCATGTTAATAAACCCTGTGTTGGGCCGGCGCTAAGGTAAACAAAACATGATTATGAACTACGATCTCGCCCGGCCCTTCAGTCTCAGCTCGGTCGCGGTACTGTATAAGTGTATGTGTGTATCCAATGTAAAAGAAATTAATAGACATTACCTCGATAGAAACTGTTTAATTATTTAACCAAAACCGACGACACTAAGAACCCAACATTGGTGACCACAGTCGTGCAATTATTCATTTTTGATATTAGTATATGGACAGATCAATTAGAAGACAAGTTTAATTGAAGGCCGTCAGTTTACTATTTTTACGGACCACAAGCCACTCATCTTTGCTTTCACGAAAATAGGAACAGATAAAGAAATACCTAGAAGGGCCAGGCAACTGTTATATATCAGCGAATTCACTAGCGATATACAACACATAAGTGGCTCAGATAACGCAGTGGCGGACGCGTCATCGCGGGTTGAGTCCATTTCTGGCCCTACGACGATAGATTACAATGAAGTAGCGCAAGCACAGGTAGCCGAAGCTCTAGTGATAACAAAATTAAACAGCAATTTAGTGTTCAAACATGTTAATGTAACAAATTCTAATAATCAAGTGTACTGCGAAATGTCCACGGGCAATGCACGACCTTATTTACCTTCTAATTTTCGAAAACTAGCCTTTAATAGTATACACAACATAAGCCACCCTGGCGCTCGTACCACCCGTAAGATGATGACAAAGAGATTCTTTTGGCCAGAAATGAACAGGGATATTAATCATTGGACTAGGACTTGCATTTCATGTCAGAAGTCTAAAGTAGATAGACACACAGTTTCGGGTTTATCCAAGTTTCCACCGTGCACGAGATTTGAACACATACATACGGACATTGTGGGCCCGTTGCCTTCCTCGAAACATGGATATCGTTATTGCATTACAATTATAGACCGTTTTACGCGTTGGCCTGAGGCCACTCCAGTCTCAGACATATCAGCGGATACGGTATCTAGGGTTATCTTTGAGCAGTGGATTTGCAGATTTGGCTGCCCAAGTAGAATTACAACGGATCAGGGAAGGCAGTTTGAGAGCGACCTTTTTAATGCATTAATGAAACTAGTTGGGGTGCAAAGGATACGAACTACCCCGTATCATCCCCAAAGTAACGGGTTAATTGAAAGATGGCACCGTTCTTTAAAAAATGCGTTGACCGCTCGACTGTCGGCTGACAGAGACTGGGCAGAAGAGTTACCGATGGTTTTGTTAGGTTTGCGAGCAGCAAGTAGGACAGATACAGGCATAAGTGCAGCGGAAATGGTATATGGAGAAACAATCAAACTTCCAGGCGATTTTTTTCATGAAGATAATAAAAAGATTACGGACGAACATGTTTTGCTAAAACAATTACGACACACTGTGGGTAAAATAAGGCCTCAGTCGCGAGCGGATAGCGACTCGCGAAAAATATTTAATAGTAATAGTTTGATGTCGTGTGCGCATGTATTTATTCGAAACGATACTCTAAAAAAATCTTTGTGTCCCACGTACGATGGCCCATACCGCGTATTAAGCAGAAATGATAAAGTCTTTAAAGTAAGGCTACCCAATAGGATCATACAGGTGTCTATAGATAGGCTCAAACCGGCATATATATTAAATGAGGAAGAAGACCTTGATGATAAATTATGTTTAGATAGTAATTTAGAAGTAGGAAACAATGCTAGCAAAATTAAGGAAACGAAATCGCCCTCGCTTGATACTAGAACCACACGCTTCGGTCGGCACGTAAAGCCACCGGTACGATTTTTAATGTAGTAACCCACTTACATAAAACTACTAAAAATGTGAACATTGGGATACTTATTGAGAAAACATTGTTCAGATCAACAGGAACAATGGTATGGTTACATATATGTAAGTGTGTATTGTATAAGTATGTTTGCAGTTAATTAGTATTTAGTAACGTAGTTTTTTTTTTAGTAACGTAGTTTTTTATATTAAATATTCATACTTGTAGTAAATGAATAGGTACTGTGCGCTTATTCCGAGTTTTATTTTATTGTTTTCATTGTACTCTCTCGTGATAATGTAAACAATCTATTATATCGAAATGTATACAAAAAAAGAGGTTTCTCATTACCGTCTCCAGACGGTGCTTATCCAGTTTCAATACAGATTGATGTTTACGTTAACGCGATTGAGTGTGTACTCACACTAAGGCCTCTGATTGTACTACGGTAACATGATAAATTAAACAACTTGTCCTATTCTAAATAAGTTGTAACATGATACGATGTTTATGTCACACATTCGTAGAAGGCAAACATTCAAATCATCAATTAAGCCCATTCATCTTGTAACTAAACAAATTCCTGTGTGCGTTGTGCGCTCAAATATAAATGTTAGAACTTTTGTAATTAATTATTTGTACTGATAATATTTTATTCTGTAATTTTATTTTCATTTTTGACAAAGGGAGGATTGTTGGGCCGGCGCTAAGGTAAACAAAACATGATTATGAACTACGATCTCACCCGGCCCTTCAGTCTCAGCCCGGTCGCGGTACTGTATAAGTGTATGTGTGTATCCAATGTAAAAGAAATTAATAGACATTACCTCGATAGAAACTGTTTAATTATTTAACCAAAACCGACGACACTAAGAACCCAACACCCTGCTATAGTCTCATGCAAAACACCTACCTCTGGGCAAGCCGGTGAGAAAGGAAAAAATCTACCTTACAATGTACGCCCAACGTGTAGCATGAAATTTGATTGAAGTACTTACTTAACTACTTATTTTGTGTCTAGAATAACTTTAATACTTGGGAACTTAACCAAACTATGGGTTAACTTCAGTATTGTTTAATTTAAATCTTAAAATAACAAAACATTAACTTTGTATAAAATTTTAAAGTGCGGTTATAGTCACATTTTTACTTAGGAACTATATAACCTTTTCACTAATGAATGTTTTGTTAGACTTAATATAAATTACTCTAATGTAACATAGTTATTATAACTGTTAATTAGATATATATACATATATGGAACAAACTTTTGTTTTGTTCAATATGCATAAAATATTTCTTTAAACAAAAAATAAAAAAAATAAAAAAACAAAACATTATATAAAAATTCAAAAGTGGGGTTATAGTCACATGTTTTATATAAAACTATATACCTTTTCACTAATGAATGTTTTGTTAGACTTAATATAAATTACTCTAATTTAACATAGTTATTATAACTGTTAATTAGATATATATACATATATAGACCCACATCTATACAATGAATGGGTGCTCAATGTAATGCATTCCATATTGTTGTGGGGTGATTACTTTCTGTTGCGAATCTTAACTTGATTGGGTATGTCCCTATATCTATACAACGGATGGGTATTTAATGTGACGTTTGCTATTTTAGAAAGCAACGTTGCTCTTCATTAAGAATCTTAGCTTGATGTGGTACTTTCCTACATTTGTTTGTTTGTATTTGATCAACAACTTGATACTAGAAATAACACTTGTTTTATCTAAAGGCAGTGTTACTTGTTGTTGTAAAACTTAAGTAAATTGGACATTTTTCTCTATATTTAAATAATGAAAGGTTAAATACAGCTAAGGAGTGGAATTCCCTTCCGGGGTCTTTGTTCCCTGATAGCTACAACCTTGGGGTCTTTAAGTCAAGAGTGAATAGGTTTCTTCTAGCCAAGCGTGCTTCACCGTAGACCACGTCATCGCTTAACATCAGGCGAGATAGTGGTCAAACGCGAGCCTATAGACTATAAACAAAAAAAAAAAAAGATTATAACCTGAACGTTACACGTTTAATATACTAAATTCCTTAGTAAATCAAGCATTAACTTTAATCAAATTGGATTAAGGCTTGATTTATAAATTAGCTAACTGCTTGGCGGTTGTGCTGTGATAAATGAGTGTGATGCATTACTAATTTATTGTAGGACAATTACTAAGTATGTTTGATTAGTTTTAGATAAGAGCAATCAAAGTTCGTATCCTTTAGTTAATATACTATCTCGATTATTTTAATGTTTAGTACATTTTGTACTTAAAAACTTTTAAATTTGATAAATAAGTTTTGAACTTATTTCTTTTTTTAGAAAACTTAATGTAGGTAGTTCTAATATAAATTATTTTTGACTACCTCAATACCTGTCAAGGAAAATGATAATTTCACAATGTGCATTGATATTGACTAAATTAAATAAAAAAATTGTTTCAAATTTTTTTAACCGGGAAAGGAGATATTGTAACAGATAAATATGTTACTATGTATATTAGCGACATCTGGTTTCCTTTTGAAACGTCGGACCATGTGAAACGTCGGAGTAACGAAAAATGTTATAAGTTCAACTGAGACAGTGGCAGACGTGACTTCGATGAAGTAAAAAAAGACGAAAGAAAAAAAAGTTGATAAGTTTAAGGCGAAATTAAATTCGTTTAAATGTTTTTCGAACTTATGATTGGTTATCAAAATACGCACTTAGTCGTGGAGTTGCGGAAACAGCCCGTCGAAACTAAACCAAACTAATTCTCTGACAAAAATCCTACGATTTACCTGGTGATGCCTGGTAAAAGCCGGAAATGTGCAATTATCATAGATCATTTCGGGATTTAACCAGTATGACTTGGTCAATCCTGGAATTTACCGTAGTTCGGCTTTTACTGTACCATATGCATAACGAAATAGCGAAACCAATAAAAGGGTTTTTAATGACAACAAGATCTTGATGTAAACTTCAAGTTTTTAACCTTCGGTGTAAGTTATTAAGTTGAGTTTTTTATAAAGCAGTCTGCTACGAACTGTTATTGAAATGATATTATGCGTCCTTACTCAAAGAGAAACGAATTAAAATATGGACCGAGGTATGAAGGATGTGAATCTATCTACACGGCTGTTGTCTTTGTATGATAATGAAAATGTTAATTATCTTAATTTATATCACACTTATTAAAGTACTGATTTAATGTTAGGTACTTACTTCCTGGAATTTTCAAGAGAAAAACAGTTATTTCAACTTGCTACTTGCTTAATGACAACAAGATCTTGATGTAAACTTCAAGTTTTTAACCTTCGGTTTAAGTTATTAAGTTGAGTTTTTTATGAAGCAATCTGCTACGAACTGTTATTGAAAAGATATTATGCGTCCTTACTCAAAGAGAAACGAATTTAAATATGGGCAGAGGTATAAACGATGCGACTATTTCTAAACGTTTGTTGTTTTTTTATGATAATCAACATTATAATTATCTAAATTTATATCACACTTATTAAAATACTGATTGAATGTTAGATACTTACGCTCTGGAAATTTCAAGAGAAAAAGAGTTATTTAAAAATCCTCAATCTAGAGGGATTCAGACTCGCTCAGCGAACTCTGGCGGGTTCGAGCTCAGGAAGTGGTCCAGCAATCATGTGGCTGTACTACAAAATGTACCCAAAGAACACAAATTGGTACCAGATTTGACGATTGACGATGACACCAATTTTATCAAGGTTCTCGGTCTTGCCTGGAACGCTCATCAAGACGTCTTCGATTATCGGGTTAATCAAATCCCACGCGTTTGTACCAAACGGACAATGCTCTCAGAGCTTGCTCGCATCTATGACCCCATTGGTCTACTTACACCATTAACATTTTTAGCAAAATATCTCATCCAGCGTTTGTGGTTGTTGGGAACTTCATGGGATGAACCTGTACCCGACGACATTCATCAAGTTTGGTCAAAGTTCACCCACTAGTTATCAAATTTATCACATCTTCATATTCCGAGGCGTATCACACACCCTCAAGCGATGAGCTCTGAATTTGATTCATGGATTCTGCGATGCCAGTGAAGCTGGTTATACGGCAGTAATCTATCTTCGTGCCAATACAGGTTCAAATCAACATCAAGTCTGCCTTGTGAGCGCAAGATCACGTGTTGCTCCAACCAAGCGCAGGACATTACCAAGGCTCGAGCTATGTGGTGCTTCCCTGCTAGCAGACCTTATGAGTTATGTTATCAACACATTTTCGAACAAGATAAACATAGACAACATTTTCGCATGGTCTGATTCAATGATCGTTTTAACATGGATCAAGTCAAATTCAACAAATTTCAAAGCATACGTTGGGAATCGTATTGCAAATATTCAGCGGAAATTACCCACGGCTGTCTGGAAGCATGTGCCAGGCAAGCAAAACCCAGCTGATTGTGCGAGTCGTGGCTTACTACCAGACGAGCTTATCAATCATGCCTTCTGGTGGACAGGTCCAGAATGGTTATCATCACCAATCAATACATATAATAAATCTGTAGAAAAATATTTTTTGTACATCGAAAATATTTCCAAAAAAAATAGCATCATAATCATCTTGTACCACAGACGGTGACGTAATTTGCGAAAAGCGTACCACCGTTTTGGCTGGTATTGTTAATGTTAATCCCATCGATAATTTAATACAAAAACAATCTTCTTTGCGCAAGATTCAACGTATTTTAGCATATTGTAATCGTTTCATTGCCGCGTTACGCAAAAACAAACCATCATTTAATCATTTAACAGAAGTTGAACATCACATCGCGCTTATGATTTTAATTAAACATGCGCAAGAATCAGAATTTCGGGATGAAATTGGGTTATTATCCGCAGGGAAGACGTTACCTAAATGGTTAAGAAAGCTCAACCCTTTTTTGGACCATTCCGCTATTTTGCGGGTGGGGGAAAGGCTCTCCAGATCTGACCTCGAATTCGAGACCAAACATCCAGCGCTATTGCCACGTAAACATCGTTTGACTCATCTTATCATCCAATCAGTACATAATGAACATTTTCATCCAGGCTTACAACAGCTACAATTTCTTTTATTGCAAAACTTTTGGATATTGTCTCCACGGCGAGCAATATATCATGTCATATCAAATTGTTTTAGATGTTTTCGCACTAAGCCAGTCGCATTTCAACCTAAAATGGCAGACCTGCTTAGGGCGCGGATCACCCAATTAAAAGCATTTCAATCTGTTGGCTGCGATTACGCAGGTAACAGTACACACATACCGCGGTGCACGTACAACCAAAGCATATTTGTGTCTTTTTGTATGTTTCACTACAAAAGCACTTCATCTAGAGTTAGCTTCAGATATGTACGCGGAAGCCTTTTTTGCTGCCTTACACAGATTTATAGCTCGCCGTGGCAGGTGTAACGTCATCCACTCTGATTGTGGAACCAATTTTAAGGGTGCTCAGTCACAGTTATCAAGCATCATGCAAACAGCTTGTGGAGACCGAGCGCATAGAGTTTCGTTTCAAACCTCCTGGGGCACCACATTTCGGGGGTTTAACAAGTTCTTAATTCAAATCTCTCAAATCAAAACTGGCTCTTAGAGTAGCAGATGGCAGTCAGCGGTAGTGTACCACTTTATATAAGCCAAAAAAGTCTTTATCGGATATGTGCTTTCAGAGATTATCTTTTACAAATAAATATTCTCTTCAACATTTTCACTTATTGGTATGATAATCAACATAACAAGCCCTCATTTAAGAAAAAAATATTAATTGCGGTTTAAAAATACTTAAAATAGGTGAGGTGTTTATTTGAGTACGTTTTAGATATTGCTTATGTTCAATTTCATGGAATTTAGACAAGTGTAGTTTCGAACCGGAAACAGTTTGCCTAGGCTCGGCACTTCCTAGTGAATATAATTTATTGAATTGTTTGCACTTAGCTTTATATGAATCAGATGAACATTTTTAGAAAAATTGCCTAATGCTGTTTTTTAACGATATTTTCTTTCATCATAGATTTAATTTGTGATTCCTGGTAAAAGCCAAAAATTTGCATTTATCATAGATCATTTCGGGCTTTTAACAGTATGACTTGGTCAATCCTAGGATTTGCCGTAGTGCGGGCTTTTACAGTAACGTATGTATAACGAAATGGCCAAATCAATAAAAGGGTTTCAGTTTTATGACAACAAGATCTTGATGTAAACTTCAAGTTTTTAACCTTCGTTTTAAGTTATTAAGTAGAGTTTTTTATGAAGCAGTCTGCTACGAACTGTTATTGAAAAGATATTATGCGTCCTTACTCAAAGAGAAACGAATTTAAATATCGACAGAGGTATGAACGCTGCGTCTCTTTCTACACGTTTATTGTTTTTTTATGATAATCAACATTATAATTATCTAAATTTATATCATACTTATTAAAATACTGATTGAATGTTAGGTACTTACGCCCTGGAAATTTCAAGAGAAAAAGAGTTATTTAAAAATTCTCAATCTAGAGGGATTCAGACTCGCTCAGCGAACTCTGGCTCATGAGAACTTTACATCCGAATAAATCGGCAACGCGACACTCACGGGCATTGATTCGGGTAGGCATTTAATGGTTCCCAAATGGATGTCCCCGCAAAATACTCCCTAATGTTAACTAATTTCGGAAGTAGCTGATGGCAGTCAGCGGTAGTGTACCTCTTTATATAAGCCAAAAAAATCTTTATCGGATATGTGCTTTCAGAGATTATCTTTCACAAATTAATATTTCAGGTAATTTTAATTCTGTTTACTAGCTTTTTCTTACGAGCCAGATCTATGTTCACGCAAAGTGTCAATTAGTCTTGCCTCATGACCGAGCGTTTTAATCCGAAAAGGCTCAAAACTTTAATACTCGTAGCCAATTAGTTTACAGTACTTTTACTGCTTGAGAGCCTCAGCAATCGCAAACGTATAACTCGTATTTTATATAAGTAAGATTAAGATTGTAACTTTACCAAGGAATTATAATAATATTATTAAGGATTGCCAACTCAAAACCTCCTTCTCGACTCATCCTTGAATCGTCAAACTGACTTATTGACTGACAGTTATAACTTCTTCTCTTTTGACATTACTCGAAGGTTTTACGGTTCTCAAGGCGACTGAGTCGCGTGGAGGTCCTGCAAACTGACTTTGAAAATTGGCTTAAGATTTTGATTACTTACTTTCTGAAAATGCAAACGAAATAACATTAATATTTTGTCGTCGCAATTATTTTTATTAATTTATTAAAAATGTAATCATAATTATAAAACACCGACTAGGAGAAATTTGGAAGTTCCAGTATCTTGTAATATTGAAGTCGCTGACTCTATAGTTTCATTTGTTTGACCCCCGTACATATTTAAATTCGGCCACTTAGTAATAACGTAGCAAGTAATGTCGGCACATTTTTGGACTAGTTTTTACTTCTGTTATTCTACCCTCACAATAATCTTTGCTGTAACATCTATTTTATTTACTTTTCACTATGAATGTCTGCCGGTAGATGTTTTATTTTTATTTGTTTACCTTTATATAAAGGGGACAGGGAAAAGGGCTCATTGCGAATTGTATTAGTAAGGTTAAGATTTAGCCCTATTATACAAATTTCAAGACATGTCTAGAAACTCGTCTTCTTCTCGAATTATCAAACTGACAGTTATAAGTTATTGTCTACTAGCTTCTGCCCTCGGTTTCCCCGCGTAAAAAGTGTTTTATCATCCCAATGGAATACAAACTATCCTATGTCCTTCAGAGGGTCTCAAACTATCTCCATGTCAAATTTTAGCTAAATCTGTTCAGTAGATCAAGAGATTATCCACTACAAGATCACAAACTTTACCTCTTTACAATAATTATTTGAGGAAATGTTCGATTGATTTGAGGGTAATCGTAAAAATATAAAATGTAATCTGTTCACGAAACGATTCGAAGCACAGACGTTGCAATCAATATTACTACAGTTCACTAAACACTCAAACTGTCCAGACACACACAGAGTTCGCTCTTCTAGCCAAATTTTACACCAAAAAGGTATTATTTACTGGGAGCACTTTAAACATGACCTAATTGAGTGAGCGCTTGTTTGAGGCCGGGGAATTGTTGGACTTGGTGAAGTACAATGCAGAGAGGTATGAGTCTCTGACTAGTGCCTCATGTAGCTGTGCCAACCATACACCACCCACCCCGCTGCAAGGTGACTTGTCTCCACCAATGTTGGTGCTTCCAGAAAAAAGTTGTATACCCAATTCACAGGAATATAAAACAATAATGTTTAGTGACGAAATAGGTTCTGGCTTTGGAAAAGTATTAAATAATTACCTTAGCTACAGTTTATTGCTACCATAATATTAGTTTCAAGCAAATTATTAAAAAAATTATAAATTCGAATATGGATAATTATTCTACAATGGTTTTGCTATTAGGTAATAGTACTGGCATTACCAAAAAGGACATAGTGGGCGGTATTGACACCTTGTTAGGATTAAATTTAAGAAATCTGATGGTATGTGCTTTTCCATACTCTGATAAGTTCTCAGAACAGGAGAACAATCGTATTTTTAAATTAAATAACATTTTGCAAATGTTGACTTGTCATAATGACAAATTATTGTTTTTTGACACTAATAAATTTATTAGTGGACTCCATGTAACACAGAGAGCTTTCTCTCTGTCACCTAGGTGTAGGCGTACGATTGCTATGTTGATAGCATATTCTTTAAATGAATTGAATTTATCTTTTACTATAAACTCAGACATAAATAGTATGTCGAAGGCATTTACTGAAGTTGATATTAGTAGTAATACTAATTTGGTCAATAAGTTTAATAACGTTAGCACTTCAGCTATTAATATTTATAGTTTAAACTAGTTTGTAGGACAAGGGAGGGTACCAACAACGAAATAGTTACGAGAACATCCACCATCAAGAAGGTACCTTCTTGCTCTCACTTAGTTAAGTTAAAAAAGTGGCTAAGCAGAATTCCTTGAAATTATTCCATCAAAATATTCAAGGTTTTTCTGCGAAGCAATTGGAAATAGAACTGTTTTTGGAAAAAACAATGTTTGAAATTGTTTGTTTTACTGAGCATTGGCTCAAAGATCATACAATGCTAATTAACTATGAGAATTATACCGTGGGCAGTTGTTTTAATAGAAATATTATGTTGCGTGGAGGTTCACTTATATTAATTAAAAATGGCATTAAATCAAAATCTCGTAAAGATATTGTAGATCTATCAGTTGAACGTAGTGTTGAACTGTCCTGCGTTGAGCTGGACCCCCCAATTATGGAAACTACTCTATATTTGAGTCAGTGATGGAGGATGTTTTGGCAAAACTTGCAAATAGTAATAAACTAGTCATAATCTGCGGTGACTTTAATATAAATGTTTTAGAAAATAATTCAGATAGCAGTAGATTATTAAATCTCTTCAAATCTTTTAATTTGTCACATGTATTTATGGAACCAACACGAACAACTGTGACAACTGCTACATGTATTGATAATGTTTTTTGTTGCTGCGATTACTTAGACAAAGCCATTATGAATTGTCTGCCTTCGGATCATAGTGGGCTACTGGTAACATTTGAGTCCAACATACCAATAAAACAAGTGCAGATTCAATCCAGACCAATAACATCCGGTAAATTAAATAAATTTAACAGCACTTTAATCAGCAAGTTAAGTTATCAGGACCTCACAGTGAATGATGGTAATATTTTGTATGATGAGGTTTTCTCAGTGGTTCAGAAAGAGTTCAATAACACTTTTAAGAAGAAAACTAAAACTATATGCCCTAAGTTTTTATTCAGTGACTGGGCAACTACAGGACTTAGAAAAAGTAGGGAAAGACTTTACGAGCTATATGGCCTTAAGCCTTGTATTAACACTGAAACGTTTAATAAGTATGTTGCTACTTACTCAAGAATTTTTAAAAATACTTGCAAGGCAGCTAAGGCCTTGTACATTAGCAATAAGGTTAAATTTGCAGAAAATAAAATCAAGACGGTTTGGAAAATTATAAACAATGAAACGAATAGGAATAAAAGAAATAATACTGATTACACGCTTGAGACCACACACGGACTTATTACAGATAACAAAAAAGTTTGCGCAAGAATTTGTAAATTTCTTTACCAACATCCCAATTAAAACTACTGAAACCTTAAATTCTTCGCCCTCGCTTGCTTACGGATTATTAAACGCGAACGTTTCAGCCTGCCCGAATGTATTTAACTTTTCACATATAAACCCCATAACAGTAATAAAGGCTTTTAAGCAAATCAAGATCAAGCCGACTGAAGATCTGTGGGGAATGTCCATCAAAGCTTGTACCTCCATTATTTAGACTATAGCGCCGTACTTGGCTTTGATTTTCAATTTGTGTGTGGATCAAGGAGTCTTTCCGGATCTAATGAAATATAGTAAGGTTATCTTTTTAAATCCGGGGACAGTAAAGACACAAATAATTATAGACCAGTATCCGTGTTGCCGGTTTTCAGCAAGGTTTTTGAGAAGATAATGCTAAATCAGATGCTCATTCATTTTAATACTTATAAAATTTTGCATGATAAACAATATGGTTTCCCCAGAGGACGTTGTACAACTGACGCTGGTGTCACCCTATTAAAACACATCTTTAATGCGTGGGAAGATTCGCGGGATGCCATAGGTATCTTCTGCGACCTGTCGAAGGCGTTTGATTGCGTTAATCATGAAACATTACTTCTGAAACTTGAGCATTACGGACTAGGTCAATCAGCGTTAAGTTTGATTAAATCTTATTTGAATGATAGACAGCAATTAGTTCAAATAAACGGTGTGAACTCGTCCGGGTTAAACGTGAAAATGGGGGTACCCCAGGGCTCAATTTTAGGTCCTTTCTTATTTTAAGTATACATCAACGATTTACCTCGTTTATTGGAAAACAAACTAAACATGGTGTTATTTGCTGATGACACATCTTTAATTTTTAAAATAAATAGACGTGCTTGTCAGGTTGACGACGTAAATAACGCGCTACGGCAGGTTCAGGATTGGTTCACTGCCAATAATTTAGTTTTAAATGGTAAAAAACCAAGTGCGTAAAATTTTCATTGCCGAATGTCAAAAGTACTGATTGTGACATTATGTTAAACAAGGAGAAGCTAGAATTCGTCGATAAAACGGTTTTCCTGGGGATCGCGCTGGACTCAGGGTTGCAGTGGGGTCCTCATTTGGTGTCCCTTGCGGGGCGGCTGAGTTCGGCGGCTTATGCTGTTGGGAAGATTCGTCGGTTGACGGATGTGGATACCGCGAGACTGGTATATTTTAGTTATTTTCATAGTATAATGTCTTACGGTATCTTACTATGGGGAAGGGCTGCAGACATTGAGTCAATTTTTATTCTGCAAAAACGAGTCATCAGAGCAATATATAATCTTCGCCGGCGCGATTCTCTAAGGGAACTGTTTAAGGACATTAACATCATGACGGTTCCTTGTCAATATATTTATGAAAACATCATGTACGTGAGAAAGAATTTACATCATTTTAGTAAAAACGGCGACAGACATAATTACGTTACTAGAAATAGGGACCAATTAGTTCAACCAGGTTTCAGACTGGCAAAAGTAGCCTCTTCTTTAATGGGGTACTGTACAAAATGTTACAATAAAATTCCACCCCACATTCTTGAACTGAATGAGACGAAATTTAAAACTTGTATAAAACGCACACTATGCAGGCTGGCATATTATAAGTTGGGGGATTACTTCACTGATAAAAATGCTTGGCTAAATGCTATTCCTGCTCCACATCCACTAGGGCGCAAAACCAAGTGATATGCAGAACATTATTGTTTTGCAGTGTTCTTGGAACTGCTGAAGACTGAATGAATATATTTGTATTGTATAAACTCAATTTCCTTACTATTGTATAACTCCAAAGCACGTGTGTGAGTACTATGTACCTAACTGTAAATCTACCATTTACTGTACCTGTGTGTCGTTCGTTGACTTGTGTGTGCCCTGGCAGTTGAGTGTGTCATGCTCTCTCAAATGTCTCTCTGAGGGTGGCGCGTGTGTTGGATCATCCGGTTCCCTTCATGATGGTTGAGCTGGGTGGTGCCAATTCATGCGTCATGTTCGTGAACGGACGCCGTCAGCTGGGACTGGTCATAACTTAACTGCTTCAGATGTTAATGCTTTTTTTCTAGCTTCTATTATATAACTGCACAGTGCATGTGTGAGTATTTTTATTACTTTATGCCTGTACGTAGTATAGTGTGTAGTGCTATTCTGGGTGCATTGTCCTCACATATATGAATTTATTAATGAATGTAATTATATGTAACTAAATATTGTAAAAAAAACTTTTTTTTTTTAAAAGAGTAAGTATGGAGTTTCTTGTGCGTTCTTCTCCATAACAAGCTACTTTCCGAATGCACGGTAGAATCAACTTTTATAACTTGTAAATTTTAATGTACCTAACGTTCAAAAGTGCCGCTTGGTGGCCTACTTGAAATAAAATATCTTTGTCTTTGTCTTTAACTCACACGACGCGGTTCGACTATATTATTTGATTTATGCCTTTTATCTGCAATTGCACGGTAAATGTCAGGATTCCTCAGAATCTTGCACTCACAATTTGAATGTCTATGACACACAATAATGCTATGAGTAGTCGAATTTGTCGAAAAAAACCGTCTAACAAACATAATACCAACTTTGGTGAAGCTTATCAGTCAGGCTTTAAATTGTTAACATCATTTTGTATCATAGTGTGTCATAGACATTATAATTGTTAAAACATTTACAATTCTCTAACTCGAGGAGGGGGCTGGGTCTATGTTTTTAATATTTTAACATGCTTCGCTTTGTTCCACTCTAATTGGCTTAGTAGTATAGATGCAGGCCTATCTTGTCACCTTCTGCAAAATTGGCAGGATGGCGGGGTCTTGAGGGAGAGCGCAACAGTCATGTAGATCCTGAAGGCGAGTCCAGTGGTTGTACCTTCTCGTGGTTGCCACCGCATTATTGGTATTGTAGTGACCTACATATTATAACAGTCATACGAGCACATCACAAGTCCGGCCGCTGGCACAGCGCGCAGCGTACTGAGTGTCTGAGTCACTCGTCTCAGCGCGCCCGCGCCGCCGCGCCGAACGAATGCGACAACATCCCTGCGTCGATGACCATCGAGCACTGAAGGTCGTGGAAGCCGAGCCAACGGTATTTACGTGTCGCACCGCGCACGTTTGCTACGTCATCCTCTGCCGGTACCACAAACTAGATCGCAACCATTGGGCGTATAGCTCCGCAGTACCACCACTTTCGTATGCTACCCTACTGTTATATATAAGCGATGATTTTGGAAATAAAATGTCAATTGATGCCTGTTCTTATTCGCCTTTCATTTTGACAAGAAACCTCACACGATCAGCTACCTCTAAATTGGTGACCCCGATGTGATCCAACAAAAATAATTATGGAGAACGCAAGTCAAGTGCCGCGAACGACGCTGTCTGAAGAAGATGTCGAGATGATCTCCGTCAAGTCTCGGATACCTCCATTCTGGCGCGACAAACCCAGATTATGGTTCGCGCAATTCGAAACCATGGTGGCGAACCAAAAACTCGGCGAAGAAGCGCAAAGTTTGGACTCGCTGTGGCACAACTCGATAAGGTAGACGTCGAACAAATTAGCGACATCATATTATCGTCGGCCAGGACGGGTAGATTTAAAGCGCTAAAGACCCGATTGTTATCTGTCTACGAGGAGTCAGAGAAGAAGCAGCTACAAAAACTGCTCAACGAGGTTGAACTAGGCGACCAGCGTCCTTCTCAGCTGCTGCGGCGTATGCGTGATTTGGCCCGTGACAAGATGCCCGATGACACCCTCAGGATGTTGTGGATGAGCCACCTACCCTTATCGACGAGAGCAGTATTGGCGGTCAGCGAAGCATCAAAATTAGACTCGCTAGCGGCGATGGCAGATAAGATGAGCGAGCAAACAAAAGAGGTAAATTCCGTGTGTTCCTGCAGTCACGCTAGCACCGCGTCACAATCGTCGACGCCATCGTCTAACGATCGAATTTTGAACATGATCGAGGCGCTTACGAGGGAGGTCGCTGCGTTGAAAATGGACAGATCGCGCAACCACTACCGCGGACCGCAGCGAGGCAGATACCGATCAAGATCTCGGTCCAAGTCCACGAATCGTGACTCATCGATATGCTATTTCCATCGCAAGTTCGGCAAGGAAGCGTTTCGCTGTCAAAGGCCCTGTAACTTTGTGAGCAAGATGAGTACGGGCCAGGAAAACTAGTTCCGACTTTGGCTACGACGGGAGCCGAAGCCGATATAACCCAACACCGTCTGTTCATAAAAGAGTTGGGTACCGGTTTGCATTTCCTCATCGACACCGGCGCGAACGTCTCTGTATTACCTATCAAGAGGGTACGCAAAGAAAAAATGACGCCGAGCGAATATCTTTACGCCGCCAACGGTTCACGAATACCCTCCTATGGCGAACGCACTATGACGTTGAACATCGGATTACGTCGACCGTATATGTGCAATTTCGTCGTCGCAGAAGTGACTAGACCAATATTGGGAGCCGATTTTTTACATAAAAACCAACTGACGGTAGACATACACGGACGAAGGTTAATCGTCAAAAAAACAGGCCTGTCCGTTGTCGGCTACGTAACGTCTACTTCAGACTCCAGCATCAACACCGTAGACGACCAGCAGCCATACCACGATCTAATCGCAAAATACCCAGACATCACCCGACCGAACTTGAAGCTCTGTAACAGCGAAGTGGAACACTACATACAGACTACCGGCCCGCCATTATATGCGAAATCACGACCGCTGCCACCGCACAAGTACAAGGCAGCCAAGGCAGAATTTGACGCCATGATCGAACAAGGCATTTGTCGGCCGTCGAAGAGTCCTTGGGCCAGTCCAATACACCTTGTCCTCAAGAAGGACGGCAAATACAGAGTCTGCGGAGATTATCGTCGTCTCAATGCGGTAACCGTGCCAGACCGGTACCCCATTCCAAGATTGCATGATTTTACCTACAACTTGCTAGGAAAAAAATACTTCTCCATAATAGACATGAAAAAGGCCTATTATCAAGTGAGGACTCGCGAAGAAGACATACAGAAGACAGCCGTTATCACACCATTCGGGTTATTCGAATTCCCGAGGATGTGTTTCGGTTTGCGCAACGCTGGGCAAACGTTCCAACGACACATCGACAACGTTCCACGGGGACTTCCTGTTTTCCCATTTGTCGACGACATTTTATTGGCTTCTGAGACCAAAGAACAGCACAGAAAAGAACTAGAAGATGTATTCAGAAGGCTTAACGACCATGGGTTACAACTAAATGTAGCTAAGTGTACATTTGGCCAACAAACACTCAACTTTCTTGGCTACACTATAAACACCGAAGGAATTAAGCCAACTGACGAGAAGATCGAAGCCATTAAGTCATACCCTCGCCCAGAAACAATCCAACAATTACGTCGATTCCTGGGAATGATAAATTTTTATCGTGAGAATACCCCACACGCCGCCGAATATCAAAAAGAACTGAACGCTTACCTAAAAGATTCGAAAAAAAACGACAAGAAGAAAATTATGTGGAGCGAGACAGCGATTAAGGCGTTTGAAAAATGCAAGGAAGACATCACCAGCGCCGTATTGTTGTCATACCCATCATCAACATTATCGTTCGTGCTTATGACCGACGTATCCGATACTTGCGCGGGGGCGGTACTTCAGTTTGGGGTGGGTATGGGATCTACCTCCTAGCGGTCCATCCCGGGCAACGGCACCACAGGCTTGCCTGTGGTACGGCTGAACGATCCCACTTAAGCGGTGGTAGGCTCCGCAAGGGGCCGCCTGGCTCGCGACCACCATCCCACCGGAGTCCGGTGCCAAGCAGCGTGCTGTGTTCCGCCGGTGTGTGGGACTGCCAGTGCCTTTGGGGGAGAAGGAGGATGTCAGTTGCGCTGTTCAGAACCGGTCTTGGTCTCTGGGCAAAACTGGCCGGGTAACTCATTTTGGAGGGTAGCGGGATCCGAAGCACGGTGCCAGCCGTTGGCCGACCGCAGTCAGTAGGGGGCCCAAGTAGCACGCCAGCCACGTGCCAAAGGCTGCCCCGCCAACTCGCGAAAAATCCCGGTATGCGCCACCGTGCCAGCTGGCGACTGGATGGGAGGACCCGGTGGCCATATCCAGGGGGGTTCAGGCGTCCCCGCAGTCTCCAAATGAGTTCCCCATAGGTTGGGTTAGCTCCAGTTTTTCACTTGGTTCACTGAGCAGCGCCTCGACAGTTCGACTTCTTCCCCACCATACTCTAACACAATGACCAGAAAAAAGAAGAATAAGGTGAAACAATGGCTGCTTTTCCTCCCACTAAAAGTGCACCTCACTAACATCAGGGGGTTGCACTCTAATCTCGATCCGGGTTACTCTCTTGAACACAAATTCAAGAAGCAAGCTGGGGTCTGTGTGTACGTCCGCGATGACATTTGTTGTCGTCGTCTCCGTTGCTTTGAGAAATCGGGCTTTTCTGCCATATGGCTACATGTGGACACTGGCGTGGAGAAGTCTCTTTACATCGGCGTCTACCGATCGCACTCTGGTGACCAGGAGACGACAGCGCTTTTTAATTGCCTCATGGAGTCGGCTGACATAGCCCAGCAACGGTACCCAACAGCGAAGCTTAATTTTCTGGGGGACTTTAACGCCCATCATAAAGAATGGTTGTACCCATACCGGAAAACTGACCATGCCGGGTTAGAGGCGCGCAAGTTTTCTCTATCGCTAGATCTAACCCAGCTGGTGAATGTGGCAACGCGGGTACCGGATGTTGACGGCCATACACCCAACTGCTTAGATCTTCTACTGACAACTGATCCGGACAGTCATTCGGTGTCGGTCTCAGCCCCGCTGGGAACGTCTGACCACTGTCTGGTGAAATCCGTTTCGACTTGCTCCCCTCCAGATGAGAGCCCTAAAGGCACGAGGCGAGTATGGCGATACGAGTCAGCAGACTGGGACGAGATAAATAATAATAATAACTTTATTGACACAAAAATATTACAGCCATACATTTGAAGCCCCTGACTTCTGTGCTAGGCGAACCTGTGTTACAGAAATCAGTGTCCTCCGCTGATATAAATCAATAAACATTTAATTTTTTATGCAATAGAACACAATGAGTAAGTAACATTAGTAGTTATTGAAACAGTAAAACTAAACAATAAAAAAAAGGCAAAGCGAACGTGCGAGCGTGTGATTGCAAGTGTGTGTGTGATTGTGTGTGTGTGTGTGTGTGTATGTATGTATGTATGTGTGATGGTGAGTGGACGCATGAGTGAGCGAGTGGCTATCTTATATAATCTAAATCAACTTTTCGGTGTCGTCATAACTTAATGACTGAAGCCATGGTCTTAAAATTTGTTTTAATTTATATGACGTAAGCTTATAAATTGAGATAGATTTATTAACCCGGTTGTACAACTTTGAACTCAATGCACCAAAGTGTCTGGACGCGAGTGCAGTGCGACATTTGGTAACCCTGCAGACTGGAAAACCAGTGCGTCTATTATTTGCATCTAAGCTTATTGGTAACACGTGTCTACGTAGGACAGTACGGAGGATATATAATTGTCGAACCGTAAGGACATGGGCTTCCGAGTACAACTTTCTGGTGGGATAGATTTGTTTTTTGAAGGACACCACTTTAAGTACTGCCCGTTGTGCCCGTTCCGCTCTAAGCATAGCTGTCTTAAATGTCCCTCCCCATACTGGAATACAGTAGGTAATTATAGACTCGCATAACGTGCGGTAGACCATTGTTGCCGTCTCCTTGTCCGCAGAATGTCGTAGTTCTTTAAACAAATAAATAAGCTTACGGAGCCTGGAACATAAAGCATCTATGTGTGAACGCCAGTCAAGCTTTTCGTCTATATGGACTCCTAGATATTTGATGTGAGGTACCAAAGTGAGACCAATACATTTACATTGAGTAGGATCTGTGCATACATGTGGGATAATGTCTGTAGTAGTTGGAGGCTTAGGGCAGTTTGTTGGAGAGAACTGTATGATTTTTGTTTTAGCAATATTCAGTGTCAGCATGTTGTTGCTAAGCCAGTCCATTATACTACGCAATGAAAATTCTACTCTATCAGTGACCTTGGTCCAGTCTCTGTCATAAATAAGGAGTGCCGTATCATCAGCGTAGGTGAATATATCACAATGGATGATAGGTAATTGGCAGAGGTCATTAATGTAGATTTGGAAGAGGGTGGGCCCCAAAATACTACCTTGTGGTATGCCGTAGCAAACCGGTTCCTCTTTACTGATAAGGTCTTCAATTTTTACGCATTGACTACGGCCACTCAGGTAACATTTAAAAATATCCAGAGCCAAACCACGTATTCCTATATGCTCCATTTTGGCCAAAAGTTTAGGGATTGAGACGGTATCGAAGGCCTTAGTGAGATCCAGAAAGACTCCGTAGCATTTAAAGCGATTATCCAGTTTATCCACCAAGTTGTTAACAAAGTCTAACACTGCATCCTCGGTTGAGACACCTGTACGAAATCCGTATTGTTTTGGAGATAAAATATTATTTTTTGCAAGGAATTTAGTCAGGGAATTATTAAGAATACGTTCTAGGATTTTGGAGAATGCGCTGAGTACGGATATTGGTCGATAATTGGACACATCGCCTCTCGCCCCAGCCTTGAATATAGGGTGCACTACTGCACGCTTAAAAGCTTTTGGGAAAGTCCCCGAATTTATGGCACAGTTACAGATGTGAGCTATTATAGGAGCGAGAGACCTACTAGATTGGCGAAGTATTCTGGCAGGTATATTGTCCCAGCCAACCGCACAGTCACTGCGCAAATTCTGTATTATGCTTATCACCTGTTCTTCATCAACCAAGGGAATGACCAATGAGTTCAGTGGCGATGGGGAAAGGATGGAGGCGGTGCTGGGACTATCGGAGCCGAATTTTGTTGCAAGATTTTTGCCGATATTCACAAAGAAATGATTAACGTCGTCAATAGAGACAGCTGGATCGGGTTTCAATTTTAGTAGCACACTAGGTGATTCTTTAACGTGATAACTATTCGTGATATTTTTAATTACCTTCCACGTGGCCTTAGGGTTATCTTTCGCTTTTAATAACTCTGATCTTTCATGTGCTCGTTTGAGTTTTCTAAGTAAAGCATTGCAGAAATTACGATATCGATTATATGATATTTTTAAAATTAAATTGTCGGGCTGAGCTTTGGCCTTACGATGCATGTCATCACGATGTCTTAAACAACGGACTAGACCAACAGTCATCCAAGGTTTCAGGACTGTTTTCCTGTTTGATGTGTATATGGTTTTACTATGCTTGAACAGTACTCTTTGCATGAAATCAACCAAAAAATTTGTTGCAAGGTCCGGGTCCTGCATACATAGACCAGCGGCAAAATCGAAGTTATCAATTTCGTTTTTTATGGATACGTAATCATATCGAATTGAGGATCTTTTTGATGGGGACTTGCAAACTTTTAAATCTATGAATAGGGTTGATTCCGCTTGGTCTACAGCTGTACAGAACAGTCGCGTTACGCGTGTTCTAATTAAAAAGTGCAAAGTGTCAACGCAGCGAAACATTACACTTCGGCCGGTGGCCGCGGGCCGCTACGATGACGCAATCGTCGTCGCTGCAAGGCAAGGTAATGTAAACAATTGTTAAGGCGAAGCTCTTTACTATCATTAAAATGTCGTCTAATAAACCAATCAAGCTCAACACGGAGAATGAACATCTTTTGTTCAAAGCTTACGCTGAAGAAAAAGAAGAAAATGCTAATCTTCGTAAAATTATTCAAAAAATGCAGACTCAAATTGACGAACTGCAAAAACAAATTATGAGTCTCACTCATGAAAGAGAAGCTACATCCGGTAAAACTCAAGCTATCCCAAAAGAGCATTCGACCCAATGCTCAGAATACTGCACAGATGAAGAAGACCTGGCAAAGGAAACCGAGTGGATAAGGGTTAAAAGTAGAAAGAAAAGAAAAATGAGCTCGTCACCTACTCAAGCGGAAGAACCTCAAAAATCAGACTCAGTACTCACCAAGAACGTTAGAACTAAGAAGGTCCCACCCCCTCCACCTATAATAGTGGATGGTATTGAAGATTATCAAACATTCTTCGATACCATAGCAACTACTCTCCAAGGAGATGCATTTAACACTAAAATCATGAATGGTAAATGTGTCAAAATCAATGCCCTCAATGAGGACACCTATAAATCACTTAGAAATATAATAACACAGAGTGGCCATTTGTGGCACTCATATGAAAACAAACAGGAAAGGCCTATAAGAGTAATGGTTAAAAATCTGCATTACACATGTAAGCCAGAAAGGATCATTGAAGACCTTCAAAACAAGTCTTTAAAAATATTAAATGCAGCTAATAAAATCAGCTGGAAGAAGAAAGAGCCTCTCAACATGTTCATGTTAACTTTTAACAAGGACGAGGATATTAGTAAAATCTACGGTATAAAATCTATACTAGGATGTAAAGTTGAAGTTCAGCCTATCAAAATATCTAGGCTCGTACCACAATGTAAAAGGTGTCAGGCGTATGGCCACACGCATAAATATTGTTCTAAGGAACCGCGATGCGTTAAGTGTACAGGAAAACATCTCACTCGAGACTGCAATAAACCTGCAGAGGAGAAGCCAAAATGTGTGCACTGTGGTGAAGCACATCCAGCTAACTACAGAGGATGCTTAGTTGCCAAAGAAATGCAAAACATAAAAAATAAAACTATCAAAAATTCATCAGCGTCTGCTCAGCAGCGAGTTGTTACAAAGAAAGCACCAGCACGTGTTAGAAGTGAAGAAATTACTTACGCACAAGCCACTGCTAAACCAGACCACTCAATAAACACTGTGAACAATACAAACCAAACACCATCTAACTTGTCAGAAAAATTAGATGAAATTATTAAAATTATGTCATCATTTGATGGCCGACTACAGAAATTAGAAAAAGGAGCCAAGACTGGCCTTGTTAATAAATCAAATAAAAAATGAATACAACACTTAAAATTATGGCATGGAATGCTAATGGACTACTTAAGCATCAACAAGAACTTCAGGTAGTCCTAAATATCGAAAATATTGACATATGTCTGGTGTCAGAAACTCACTTCACCAGACAATGTCACATTACCTTCAGAGGATATAAAGTGTACCATGCATTACATCCTAGCAATAGTGCCAGTGGTGGCAGTGCAGTAATAATAAAAGAAAATCTCCATCACCACGAAGAAATGAAGTACGAACATCCAGAAATTCAAGCAGTATCAGTACAAGTCAAGTGTGACCTTTACCCTCTCACGATAGCTGCATTGTATTCCCCTCCAAGACACTCCATAAAACAAGAAGAATATATAAACTTCCTAAGTCAACATGGGCAGAGATTTATTGTGGGCGGTGATTTCAACGCCAAGCATAAGCACTGGGGATCCCGACTTATAAATACCAAAGGCCGGGAATTATATAGAGCCATACAAGAGTTAAACTGTGAAGCTGTATCTACAGGGAAACCAACCTACTGGCCCACAGACCCTAACAGGATCCCGGACCTAATCGATTTCTTCATCTGTAAGAATATATCTAGAGGTGACTTTATTATAGAAGAGGGTCATGACATGAACTCGGACCATTCTACTATTCTGCTGACAATAAGTAGACGTATACTACATAATGAGAAACAACCCATACTAGTCAACAAGTTTACAGACTGGGATAGTTTCAGACTAGACCTAGATAATAGAATAGAATTAAGAGTTCAGCTCAAAACCCCTGAACAATTAGACTCAGAAGTTAGTAAATTTATCATAAATATACAACAGTCAGCTTGGAAAAATACACCTGAGAAACCAAAACTCATAAAGAGAACTGTGTACCCTGAACACATCATGAATCTTATTATGCTAAAACGAAGGCAACGAAGAAGATGGCATCTAACCAGAAGCCCTCAAGATAAAACTGAACTTAACAATTTGACTAAACGTCTTAAAAGGGAAATAATAAGTCATAATAACGCGTTAACGAATAACTATTTACGCCAGTTATCTGCTGATTGTAAGTCAGATCACTCATTATGGAAAGTGACAAAGAACATAAAAAGACCCATCACACAAATCCCTCCTATAAGGGCAGAAAATGGGAAATGGGCTATTAGCAATCAACAAAAAGCTGACAGATTTGCTCAGTACCTGGAGCTCATATTTCAACCCAACGTGGAATCTTTGAACTCCGCTGAAATTATGAACTGCCCACCAAAAGTACAAAGTGACACCTCAGAAATAAAGCTCGTTACACCAAAAGAAGTATCAAATACGATTAGATATCATATGAACCCAAGAAAATCACCCGGCTACGATCTAATAACAGGTGAAATTCTTCAAAATTTGAATCGCAAGGCGATTGTAAAACTGACCACTCTTATCAATGCTGCATTTCGATTAAAGTATGTACCTGATCTGTGGAAAGTAGCTGAAATAATCATGATAGCAAAACCTGGCAAACCACCAGAGGAACCGACTTCATATAGACCAATATCTTTACTACCAATAATAGCAAAACTTTTTGAGAAACTACTATTAAAAAGGCTCAAACCAGTTATAGAAAATGGCAATCTTATTCCGGATCACCAGTTTGGCTTCAGAGACAAACATTCAACTATTGACCAGGTTCACAGGATTACCAATTATATCGAAACAGCGCTAGAAGAAAAGAAAGTTTGTTCCACTATATTCCTTGATGTAGCACAAGCTTTCGATAAAGTATGGCACGAAGGTCTCATCCACAAACTAAATAGTATGCTACCGAGACAGTTTACGGACATCCTCGAATCATACATTTCAAACAGAGCATTCCGCGTTCGATATGAAGACGCCTACTCAGAGACAAGGCCCATCAATGCTGGCGTGCCACAGGGAAGTGTATTAGGTCCGATCTTATACCTACTGTACACCAGTGATATCCCAGTTACAGAAAATAATCCTATTGCCACTTTTGCCGATGACACTGCTATTATGGCAATAGGTAATAATCATGAAGAAGCTGTGGAAAAAGTTCAAAAAGCGGTTGATCAAATTCTAACCTGGACTAAAAAATGGCGAATTAAGCTTAACGAAAGCAAGTCGATTCACGTTGACTTCACCAATAAAAGAACACAACATTTTCCTGTATTTATTAATGGCCAACAAGTTCCATACTCTAATACAGCTAAATATCTTGGTATGAATCTTGACGCCAAGCTGCGCTGGAAAGAACACGTCAAGAAAAAGAGATCTGAGTTGAAAATACGCTACCAGAAAATGTACTGGATACTTGGAAGACACTCCCCACTATCAGTACACAACAAAGTCCTATTATACAAACAGGTATTGATGCCAGTATGGACTTATGGTATCCAGCTCTGGGGCTGTACCAGTAAGAGCAATCGCCAGATCATCCAACGTTTCCAAAACAAAGTACTCAGGGACATAGTTAATGCACCCTGGTACATTCGGAACTGTGACCTACATCGAGACCTAAACATGGACGTCGTGGACCGAGTAATACAAAAATACGCAGAAGCTCACGAAAATAGACTTCATCACCATGTGAATGTTGAGGCTATCCAGCTTCTTGACATTACTAATATAGTAAGAAGACTGAAACGGACGAAACCGTTCGAGTTAGTGTAGTTTTTTTTTTTTTTTAAGTGACAAATAAACAAATGTAGTGATAAGTGCTGCTTTCAAAGAACACATGAACAAAGTGTCTTCGCCTTAATAAAAACTAAGTAAGTGTTAATGGACGCATTCTTAGAATTATATTTACGTAGTAGTTTAGGTGAAATTTGTTTACTAATTAGCCAATAAGGCTAGATTGTAATTGAAATAAAGTATTCATATTTGGTACTTTATCAGAAAAAAAAAAAAAAAAAAAAAATAAATAAATAGGGCAACGGGAAGATGGTCCGTAACGTGTGAATTTAGTACGATGACTCTAGCCGGTGACCGAGTTCTTAATAGAATATGGTCAAGACAGTTATTTATTCTAGTGGGGAATGTATGCGCGGGTAACAAACCGAGTGTCGCCATATTTGTTAAATAATCATTAGAATGTCGATCTGAGTTACCAGGCTTAATATCAATATTAATGTCACCTATTAATGTTATATTGCAGTAGGATTTGACAGATGTTACTATTTCACTTAAACTAGAATAAAAATTTGTAGCATCTTGATAAGATGGAGATCGATAGACAGCGATAATCGCTGTATTGTTGTAGCAACACACCAGACAGTTGGCGTCACGTATGGTTGGTTCATATGTGAGACAATTCAAGGTGCTTTTGGCATATATTACAACACCGTCATTTTTAATGGGATTATTTATTGTATGATAGGCATTATAGCCCTGTAAGTGGGGTAAGTATCCCGTGAGTTGTAACCAGCATTCAGTCAGAATTATGATATCAAAGTCGATTTTTGTAACTGAAATCATTGTGATAAATTGGTCCAGATTCTTTTTTATGCTCCTGATGTTTATATGAATTATGCCAAGTCTTTGATTGCTCTGTCTAGCAATGTTCCGACAATCTTCTGGACTACATATGAAAGATTCTGCAACTGAAACATTATCGATGTCAAGAGAAATTTCATTTATGTTCATCATTTTTAGTTGTATGCATGAATCTCGAGATCGAGTCATAGTAAGAGCTAAGAGTGTTATATATTGTCATAGTCATTTTACAATTTATAAGGTTACACAAACGAAAAACGTAGTATAATTGTGGGGTTTTAATTTTTTTGATTGTGTTGTAATTAGACCACATGATAAGTATATTGGGATTTAAATATTTTGTTTCATATATTTTTATGTACGTTAATTTAACTGATCTATGTAGAATGTTTATGTAATAGAATGATAGGTAAACGAGAATGTAGTGTAAGTGAGTATTGGACGAATGGATTGTGAGAGTGTTATGAGTGATATATTTTAATATTATGAAAAAGTATTGATTAAATAGTAATGTACAAGTTATAGCTACAAAATTTGGTGTTTTAAAAGTAATATGAAAGAGAAGTAGTCATTGCTCAACGGTTTCAGATGGTATCAATTTGTTAAGACAGAGTTCCGACTCCACCAGTATATGTTTAGAACCTTGCTCCTTCCTCAGGAATACTTTTCCATTTGAGTACCAGCAGAATGTGTATTCGTGCGTTTTTGCAAACTCTCGTGCCATCAAGAAGGTTTTCCTTGCAGATGGTGCCTTATACTCTGCTACATAAATGGGCTGGCGCGCTCCAGGAAGGCCCAAGGATTCCGTATTCAATTTATTTTCCTTAGTGCGGTTTTTATTAAAGTTGCGAGTAGCTGTTAGCAGATTATTTTTCATATGCACTGTGGTGAGTTCCGCAACAATAGTTTTATTAGTGTTAGGCTTACCAGGCAGTCGGTATACGTCTCTTATGTCCTTGGGGTTAATGTCGAATTGGACCGCATTACCAACCTTGGTAATTAGGTTCGTCAAGTCGGCCATCGACTCTCCTTCCCGAGCTGGGACATTTCTCAATTCAATAACGGAGGTGCGTGAAGAAAGCTGCATATCTTGTATTTTTTTTTCAAGCCCGGTAATGGAATTTAGAAAGCCTTGCCGCTCATTTTCTAGAACTTTGATTTTATTTCTCATTTCTTCATAGTCCTTATTTATGAAATTGATTGATTTTTCAATTTCAAGGTTTGAATCCTTTATTTGTTGATTTTGTGCTTTTAATTCACCCACATCTCGGACTAACTTTTTTAAGATTGCCTCCTGGTCCGATTTCCAAGTTTCCAGCATTGTTTTTAGTTGTTCAAATTGGTTTTCAGGACACAGGTCATCCGACCTCATTCGTTTACGAGTCGTTTTGTTTGATAAATCATGGTCACTCACTCTCATCGAAGATAAATCCGGTTCAGAATGCGCGTCTTTTATGGCACCGGCAGCCGTAGGCGGAGGTAGTTTCGGTGTGCGTGGCATAGCAATCTACCAGTATTTTCCGCAGTTATTAAAAATTTAATAAATCTACACAGTGCGTTCAAGAACACTTTCGTAGCAGTTAAAGAAACGTTCGTAGCGCTCGTAGCATCCAGCGCGTAGCCGATGCGCGATAGTGACGTAGCGCGAGCTCCGTAGCAACGTAGCACGAGGACACAAACTCGCTGCAATGACGTCAGTGTTGATTTGGCGCAGTCGCTGAGCACGTTGTCCTGACGCTTGCTGCCCCAAGTTCGAATCCCGCACGGACAGTCCTCTTTTCGAGATTTATAAAAAATCTTTATCTTGACTCACCAGTGGGTCAACAGCAATGCTTCACTCGGTGAGTAAGTGAGACTTCCGACACCAACCAATATGTCCGCCGCGGCTTATGGACACTTCCCCAAGAAGGAAGAGGAGGGTCCGAGTTTCGGTATAATTTACTTAACGATTTAAAAATATATTAAAAGATATTTCAACATTTACTAAAATCACGCAGAACACACGTCCGTTCCGATCGGGCACAGAGCGGGTATCAAATGAGATGCGGCACTTTTTTGCGTCTTATCCTTGGCGGCATGTGTGCTTCTCCTCGGGTGACCCCTCGAGCTGTGCAGACGCGGTTGCGGATGTGATTTGGCAGGGAATGGAATATTTCATTCCATTCTCCGACATTCCGCTCGGTCACAAATCCCGACCTTGGTATAATGCAGAATGCGCCCATGCTGAGGCCCGAAAAGAGTCTGCTTACCAAGCCTGGGTCGGGGCCCGCGACCGCAAAGTTAGAGCGCGTAGGGTTCGCGCGAGGAAAAGAGCCTTTAATTCTGCCGCCAAGTTCTGCAAGCGGGTTCTACGTCGGGCACGTTTTGACCATATTGGACGTATTGGGGCCAAGCTGGCATCGCACCCTCCGGGTAGTAAACAGTTTTGGTCCCTGTCTAAAGCGGTTGAAACGAATTTCTGTCGGCCCACTTTACCTCCGATGCTGAAACCTTATGGGTCGCAGGCTCACTCTGCAAGTGACAAAGCAAATTTATTTGCATCTCTTTTTGCTAGCAATTCACGTCTGGACGCTGGCTCCAAGCAACCACCTACTGTACCTCATTGTGACTCTTCGATGCCGGAGATCGCTGTGCACACTAAAGAGGTCCAGAGAGTATTGTGCAGTCTAGACGTGAACAAGGCCAGCGGACCTGACGGCATTCCAGCGAGAGTGTTGAGGCAGTGTGCGCCAGAACTATCTCCTGTGTTGACTCGCTTGTTCCGCCTCTCTCTTGTAAAAGGGACGGTGCCGAAATCCTGGAAGCTTGCAAATGTTCAACCAGTGCCCAAAAAAGGCAACCGTGCAGACCCTGCCAATTACCGTCCGATCGCCATTACCTCCATTTTGTCCAAAGTTATGGAAAGGGTACTGAACAGAAAGTTGCTGACCTACCTTGAAGACAACATTCTCCTCAGTGACCGTCAATATGGCTTTCGCCGGGGACGGTCAACTGGCGATCTTCTTGTGTATGTCACGCACTGCTGGGGCGAAGCCATCGAGAGACACGGCGAAGCACTTGCTGTATCGCTTGATATCTCGAAGGCCTTCGACAGGGTCTGGCACGCGAGTCTGCTCAGTAAGCTTCCTGCTTATGGCATCCCCGCTGGTTTTTGTAGCTGGATATCAGACTTCCTTAGCGAACGGTCGATCCGAGTAGTCATTGACGGCTGCTCCTCAGACCTTATGGCTATTGATGCCGGAGTTCCTTAGGGGTGTTCTCTCTGCAACTATTTTCCTGCTGCACATCAATGACCTACTTCAGCCTGGTATTGTTGGGTACGCAGATGACAGTACTGTTTCAGAGAGATACTTGTCTAGCGCAAAAACCAGCGTGGATGAAGTTCGTTCCTTGAGGGAGGCTATGGTTGAGCGGACAGATTTGACCTTAAGCCTTGTCTCCCAGTGGGGTGATGACAATCTGGTCTCTTTTAACGCCACCAAAACACAGGCGTGTCTTTTTACCGCTAAAAGGAGTCTGTTCGATCAGACGCCTACATTTCGGGGTGCGTCTGTTCCTGTGACTGATCGGCTCGAGCTCCTAGGCATGGAGTTGACATCCAGTCTCAACTTCGGCTCCTCCATTGAGAACAAAGCCCAAATCGCGGCCAAAAAACTGGGCATCCTAAATAAAGTGAAGCGATACTTTACGCCTGGACAGCTTTTAACCCTATACAAAGCACAAGTCCGATCCTGCATGGAGTATTGCAGCCACCTTTCGGATGGTTCAGCTAAGTATCAGCTTGCCGCGCTTGACTCAGTGGAACGCAGAGCCAAGAGGCTCATTGGCAACGTTGAACTGGTGGACGCCAAGCTTCACAGCTTGGCTCATCGCCGCAAAGTTGACTGTACTTCGGTGAGTGTGCTCAGGAACTCCACGACCTCATCCCACCAGCCCCCTTCTACCATCGGACATCTAGACGCACTGCAAGTTATCATCCTTACCTTGTTGCCATTCCACCAATTCGAACCAAGCGCTTCCAAACATCCTTTATAATGCGCACAGCGAATGAGTGGAACTCACTGCCTGCGTCTGTGTTTCCGAACGCATTCAACCCGAATCTCTTCAAAGTTAGAGTGAACAGGCTTCTTCTGGGTAAGCTCACTCCATCGTAGACTCTGTCTCTGTCACCTATGACCTAGACTAGAGACAAGAGCAAACCCATTACAAATAAAAAAAAAAAAAAAAAAAAAAAAACTTCAACAAAAAATTCAAGGCCGTTGGAGACCGCTTGGATTTTTTTCAAAAAAATTCAACGACGCTCAAAGGAAATACAGCACGTATGACAGAGAGCTAACGGCTATATACATGGCAGTTATACGTCACTTTCGCCGGACAATAGAAGGCCGTGACGTCACCATATTGACGGACCACAAACCTCTTACCACCGCACTGCGAGTGAACTACAAAGACGAAACACCGAGGCGCACAAGATATTTAGAATATATCAGCCAGTTCGTCACAGATATCAAGCACGTATCAGGCAAGGATGACTGTGTCGCCGACGCCTTGTCTCGGGTGGACACAATCTCATGTCCAACACCAATAAATTACGACGAGTTAGCAAAGTCACAAAAACAAGACGAAGAACTCAAACAACTCATGAAAAGCGACCGTTACATTTCCAAACGAATAGCACTGCCCGGTTCCGCTACCCAAGTCATATGCGAGATGTCAACAAAAGGCCCACGCCCGTACTTACCGCCACAATACAGAAAGCAAGCTTATCAAGCGATACACGACCTTAATCACCCCGGCGTAAGAGCGACCAGAAGATTAATTACCTCACGTTATTTCTGGTTGACTATGAAAAAAGAAGTCACACACTGGGCAAGAGCTTGCGACCAATGCCAGCGAGTGAAGGTTCATCGTCACACCAAGGCACCAGTATCCAGTTTGACGCCAGTAGACCGCTTAAGTCATATCCACATCGACTTAGTCGGTCCCTTACCAACGTCAAATAACTGCCGTTATATACTAACGATGATCGACAGGGCAACGAAGTGGCCAGAAGCCCAGCCAATCGAGGACATGACGGCAGAAAAAGTCGCAAATACGTTGTACGAAACATGGATTGCAAGATTCGGATGCCCCGCGACCATAACAACAGACCAAGGTAGACAGTTCGAATCCGAACTATTTAATAAGCTGATGCATCGCATGGGAATACAGCAGCACGTACGAACAACAGCGTACCACCCCCAATCGAACGGTTTGGTAGAACGCTGGCATCGCACACTCAAAGCTTCACTCACCGCTAGATTAAATACAGTGAACTGGACGTACGAGTTACCCACTGTATTACTTGGACTTTGCGCCGCATACAAGAATGACATCGGCGCCAGTACTGCGGAATTATTACTCGGAAGAACGCTACGCCTGCCTGGTGAATTCTACGGAGAAGCAATAACAACATGCGACACGTCATCGCACTTTATGAGCCATCTTAGCGAAGCATTAAAAAAAGCACAGGTGCAGCGCGAAGCAAACAAAAGCACAGCTGTTTTCATTCACGGCGATCTGTATAAAACAACTCATGTTTACGTTCGCAACGACGCCGTGCGCAAACCACTAACACCTACCTACAACGGTCCGTATCGCGACATAGATCGTACAGATAAGTACTTCACCGTTCAGTTGGAGAATAGAAGATCAAATATATCCATTGATCGGCTGAAGCCCGCATTCCAGTGCAAAGAGGAGCAAGCAGATGAAGCACCTGTCACCTACAGCTACGTCACAAAATCCGGCAGGGCATCAAAACCTCCTGTACGCTTTGCTGAGGGGGGAATAATGTAGTGACCTTCATATTATAACAGTCATACGAGCACATCACAAGTCCGGCCGCTGGCACAGCGCGCAGCGTACTGAGTGTCTGAGTCACTCGTCTCAGCGCGCCCGCGCCGCCGCGCCGAACGAATGCGACAACATCCCTGCCTCGATGACCATCGGGCACTGAAGGTCGTGGAAGCCGAGCCGACGGTATTTACGTGTCGCACCGCGCACGTTTGCTACGTCATCCTCTGCCGGTACCACAAACTAGATCGCAACCATTGGTCGTATAGCTCCGCAGTACCACCACTTTCGTATGCTACCCTACTGTTATATATAAGCGATGATTTTGGAAATAAAATGTCAATTGATTCCTGTTCTTATTCGCCTTTCATTTTGACAAGAAACCTCACACGATCAGCTACCTCTAAAGTATAATTCCCTAAGAAATAGACGTAACAAAAACCATCGGGTGGACCCCTTTCGAGTGGAGGGCTACCCAATATGTCCCATCCCCCAATCCTGACAACTCAAACTTTCCTACCCCCGAACTTCCCCTCCCAAGTATCACCAACACTTCAACCTTATCTTCCCACCCACCCCAATATCCAGTATTAACCGCGAAACCTCCTGTGACTGAGTGGTCACAGGCTCGGCTGTTCTAAATTCTGCTGACGACGAGTTGGAGAGAATGGTCATCTGCGCTAGGACCAGTGCAGTTGGGCGCCGTAAGCAGGGATGAAGGAGTCCTGGGAGGTTGAGCCGTTAGGTTCTGGTGGTAATGAGTCCGTGAAGCACCACGCCTCCTTTGGTCTGGATTTCAAGCAAAACGGTAGCCCTAATCTTTAGCTAAGGGCAGGGCAATGGTCATGGTATCTCGTCAGAGGGCCACAGGTGAGATACGTGAGGTCCGCTGATGCCGTAATGTAAGCCAGCCTTGCGCACCTTTATCTCGAAGGTAGTAGTAACGTCTCACTTTAATCAGTAGAACGTTCCCAGATTTGATTTCGATGGAGGGTGTGAGCTGGAGAGATGAATTTGTCGTCGCCATAACCACTGGACACGTGATCTTTAATAAGCACTTTTTATCGCATAGGGATCACCGACAGCCTACTCTGCAGAGCATGCATAGTGGAAGATGAGAGAGAAGCCCACCCGCTCCTAATCTGCCCTGTAACCGCTAGTTAGTGGGCCAAAAACTTCGGTGTACCCCTCAGAAGAGGCTCCTCGTGGAAAAGAGATAAAATTATGAAATTGAATCCCACCCATACGCAAAATACGCGAGAACCGATCACTATGCCGAATTTTTTTGGTCGAATTTCATTTAACCGAAAAATATAGACCGATGTCTTTTCTGCTATATGCATTGTTTGACATATTTTGATATCATCAAAGTATCATTTGGCATATGTTTGATTTTACCGAACTACATTTCGCCGATTTACAAAAAAACTTTTTGCTTTAGGCCGAAGCCTCTTTTGAACTTTTTTTATTCGCTTTATTTTCTCCACATCGAAACATCATTTTAAGGAATATTATTTGGTCACAAATATATAGCCGGTGACTTGGTAGCATTTTCAATTTAAAATTGAAATAGTGTCATAAAAAGTCAATATATTGTGCTACAAAATTTAGTGACAGTAACGAATTGCTGCAAAACTGACTTCACGCAGTCTTGTCTGTGGTTTCGTATTTATTTTGTATTTTCTTGCAAATAATTCATTAATAGCTGTCATGTATTAGACGTTTTTATTGATTAATTATTGCAAAGAATTGGTCCAAGAGCGAGCGAAGAGAGCTCGTGCATTTGGGGCACCCCGACACGGATAGGTTAGGGAATCTCATCATCTCCTTTATGTTAGGTTACTTTAGACCCTGCAGACAGAAATAGGAGCTTCGTCGACAATATTTATTTGCGCTTTAAACATTTATATCGCTGTTTTAAACATTTGTATTCGCCCACTGTTTCTCTCTCACTTAGTACTTTGATATGCGTTTAAAAATAAAAAAATCGAACATTCGGCTTAGTGTAACTTCGGTAAAAAGTTTTATGACCATGTGAAACGTCGGAGTAACGAAAAATGTTATAAGTTCAACTGAGACAGTGGCAGACGTGACTTCGATGAAGTAAAAAAAGACGAAAGAAAAAAAAGTTGAAAAGTTTAAGGCGAAATGAAATGCGTTCAAATGTTTTTCGAACTTATGATTGGTAATCAAAATACGCACTTAGTGGTGGAGTTGCGGAAACAGCCCGTCGAAACTAAAACAAACTAATTCTCCGACAAAAATCCTAAGATTTACCTGGTGATGCCTGGTAAAAGCCGGAAATGTGCAATTATCATAGATCATTTCGGGATTTAACCAGTATGACTTGGTCAATCCTGGGTTTTACCGTAGTTCGGGCTTTTACAGTAACATATGCATAACGAAATAGCGAAACCAATAAAAGTGTTTTTAATGACAACAAGATCTTGATGTAAACTTCAAGTTTTTAACCTTCGGTGTAAGTTATTAAGTTGAGTTTTTTTATGAAGCAGTCTGCTACGAACTGTTATTGAAATGATATTATGCGTCCTTACTCAAAGAGAAACGAATTTAAATATGGACCGAGGTATGAACGATGCGACTCTATCCATACGGCTGTTGTCTTTTTATGATAATGAAAATGTTAATTATCTTAATTTATATCACAGTTATTAAAGTACTGATTTAATGTTAGGTACTTACTTCCTGGAATTTTCAAGAGAAAAACAGTTATTTCAACTTGCTACTTGCTTAATGACAACAAGATCTTGATGTAAACTTCAAGTTTTTAACCTTCGGTTTAAGTTATTAAGTTGAGTTTTTTATGAAGCAATCTGCTACGAAATGTTATTGAAAAGATATTATGCGTCCTTACTCAAAGAGAAACGAATTTAAATATGGGCAGAGGTATAAACGATGCGACTATTTCTAAACGTTTGTTGTTTTTTTATGATAATCAACATTATAATTATCTAAATTTATATCATACTTATTAAAATACTGATTGAATGTTAGGTACTTACGCTCTGGAAATTTCAAGAGAAAAAGAGTTATTTAAAAATCCTCAATCTAGAGGGATTCAGACTCGCTCAGCGAACTCTGGCGGGTTCGAGCTCAGGAAGTGGTCCAGCAATCATGTGGCTGTACTACAAAATGTACCCAAAGAACACAAATTGGTACCAGATTTGACGATTGACGATGACACCAATTTTATCAAGGTTCTCGGTCTTGCCTGGAACGCTCATCAAGACGTCTTCAATTATCGGGTTAATCAAATCCCACGCGTTTGTACCAAACGGACAATGCTCTCAGAGCTTGCTCGCATCTATGACCCCATTGGTCTACTTACACCATTAACATTTTTAGCAAAATATCTCATCCAGCGTTTGTGGTTGTTGGGAACTTCATGGGATGAACCTGTACCCGACGACATTCATCAAGTTTGGTCAAAGTTCACCCACTAGTTATCAAATTTATCACATCTTCATATTCCGAGGCGTATCACACACCCTCAAGCGATGAGCTCTGAATTTGATTCATGGATTCTGCGATGCCAGTGAAGCTGGTTATACGGCAGTAATCTATCTTCGTGCCAATACAGGTTCAAATCAACATCAAGTCTGCCTTGTGAGCGCAAGATCACGTGTTGCTCCAACCAAGCGCAGGACATTACCAAGGCTCGAGCTATGTGGTGCTTCCCTGCTAGCAGACCTTATGAGTTATGTTATCAACACATTTTCGAACAAGATAAACATAGACAACATTTTCGCATGGTCTGATTCAATGATCGTTTTAACATGGATCAAGTCAAATTCAACAAATTTCAAAGCATACGTTGGGAATCGTATTGCAAATATTCAGCGGAAATTACCCACGGCTGTCTGGAAGCATGTGCCAGGCAAGCAAAACCCAGCTGATTGTGCGAGTCGTGGCTTACTACCAGACGAGCTTATCAATCATGCCTTCTGGTGGACAGGTCCAGAATGGTTATCATCACCAATCAATACATATAATAAATCTGTAGAAAAATATTTTTTGTACATCGAAAATATTTCCAAAAAAAATAGCATCATAATCATCTTGTACCACAGACGGTGACGTAATTTGCGAAAAGCGTACCACCGTTTTGGCTGGTATTGTTAATGTTAATCCCATCGATAATTTAATACAAAAACAATCTTCTTTGCGCAAGATTCAACGTATTTTAGCATATTGTAATCGTTTCATTGCCGCGTTACGCAAAAACAAACCATCATTTAATCATTTAACAGAAGTTGAACATCACATCGCGCTTATGATTTTAATTAAACATGCGCAAGAATCAGAATTTCGGGATGAAATTGGGTTATTATCCGCAGGGAAGACGTTACCTAAATGGTTAAGGAAGCTCAACCCTTTTTTGGACCATTCCGCTATTTTGCGGGTGGGGGAAAGGCTCTCCAGTGTGCTTAGTGCGAGTTTTTTAACGTACTCACTGGTGATAACGTTAACGATCTCTTATGTCAAAATGTATACAAAAAAAGAGGTTTCGCCTTTCCGTCACCAGACGGCGCTTATCCAGTTTCAATACAAATTGGCGTTAACGTTTACGCGATTGAGCGTGAGTAAAAACTCGCACTAAGGCCTCAGATCTGACCTCGAATTCGAGACCAAACATCCAGCGCTATTGCCACGTAAACATCGTTTGACTCATCTTATCATCCAATCAGTACATAATGAACATTTTCATCCAGGCTTACAACAGCTACAATTTCTTTTATTGCAAAACTTTTGGATATTGTCTCCACGGCGAGCAATATATCATGTCATATCAAATTGTTTTAGATGTTTTCGCACTAAGCCAGTCGCATTTCAACCTAAAATGGCAGACCTGCTTAGGGCGCGGATCACCCAATTAAAAGCATTTCAATCTGTTGGCTGCGATTACGCAGGTAACAGTACACACATACCGCGGTGCACGTACAACCAAAGCATATTTGTGTCTTTTTGTATGTTTCACTACAAAAGCACTTCATCTAGAGTTAGCTTCAGATATGTCCGCGGAAGCCTTTTTAGCTGCCTTACACAGATTTATAGCTCGCCGTGGCAGGTGTAACGTCATCCACTCTGATTGTGGAACCAATTTTAAGGGTGCTCAGTCACAGTTATCAAGCATCATGCAAACAGCTTGTGGAGACCGAGCGCATAGAGTTTCGTTTCAAACCTCCTGGGGCACCACATTTCGGGGGTTTAACAAGTTCTTAATTCAAATCTCTCAAATCAAAACAGGCTCTAAGAGTAGCAGATGGCAGTCAGCGGTAGTGTACCACTTTATATAAGCCAAAAAAGTCTTTATTGGATATGTGCTTTCAGAGATTATCTTTTACAAATAAATATTCTCTTCAACATTTTCACTTATTGGTATGATAATCAACATAACAAGCCCTCATTTAAGAAAAAAATATTAATTGCGCTTTAAAAATACTTAAAATAGGTGAGGTGTTTATTTGAGTACGATTTAGATATTGCTTATGTTCAATTTCATGGAATTTAGACAAGTGTAGTTTCGAACCGGAAACAGTTTGCCTAGGCTCGGCACTTCCTAGTGAATATAATTTATTGAACTGTTTGCACTTAGCTTTATATGAATCAGATGAACATTTTTCGAAAAGTTGCCAAATGCTGTTTTTTAACGATATTTTCTTTCATCACAGATTTAATTTGTGATTCCTGGTAAAAGCCAAATATTTGCAATTATCATAGATCATTTCGGGCTTTTAACAGTATGACTTGGTCAATCCTAGGATTTGCCGTAGTGCGGGCTTTTACAGTAACGTATGTATAACGAAATGGCCAAATCAATAAAAGGGTTTCAGTTTTATGACAACAAGATCTTGATGTAAACTTCAAGTTTTTAACCTTCGGTTTAAGTTATTAAGTAGAGTTTTTATGAAGCAGTCTGCTACGAACTGTTATTGAAAAGATATTATGCGTCCTTACTCAAAGAGAAACGAATTTAAATATCGAAAGAGGTATGAACGATGCGTCTCTTTCTACACGTTTATTGTTTTTTATGATAATCAACATTATAATTATCTAATTTAATATCATACTTATTAAAATACTGATTGAATGTTAGGTACTTACGCTCTGGAAATTTCAAGAGAAAAAGAGTTATTTCAAAATCCTCAATATAGAGGGATTCAGACTCGCTCAGCGAATTCTGGCTCATGAGAACTTTACATCCGAATAACTCGGCAACGCGACACTTAGGAGCATGCCCCTATGGTTAAGGGTCCCAAAATGGATATCCCCGCAAAATACTCCCCAATGTTAACTAATTTATATTAATATATATATATTTAAGTTTTTTCTATGTATTTTACGACATATTTTTTGCATGCATATATTTAAATAAGATGTAAATGTTCAATGTGTTCAATTATTTGAATGAAATTTCAAGAGCAAAAGAGTTATTTCAAAATCCTCAATCAAGAGGGATTCAGACTCGCTCAGCGAAATCTGGCTCATGAGAACTTTACATCCGAATAAATCGGCAACGCGACACTCACGGGCATTGATTCGGGTAGGCATTTAATGGTTCCCAAATGGATGTCCCCGCAAAATACTCCCTAATGTTAACTAATTTCGGAAGTAGCTGATGGCAGTCAGCGGTAGTGTACCTCTTTATATAAGCCAAAAAAATACTTTATCGGATATGTGCTTTCAGAGATTATCTTTTACAAATAAATATTTCGCAGATAATTTTAATTCTGTTTACTAGCTTTTTCTTACGAGCCAGATCTATGTTCACGCAAAGTGTCAATTAGTCGGGTCTCATGACCGAGCGTTTTAATCCGAAACGGCTCAAAACTTTAATACTCGTAGCCAATTAGTTTACAGTACTTTTACTGCTTGAGAGCCTCAGCAATCGCAAACGTATAACTCGTATTTTGTATAAGTAAGATTAAGATTGTAACTTTACCAAGGAATTATAATAATATTATTAAGGATTGCCAACTCAAAACCTCCTTCTCGACTCCTCCTTGAATCGTCAAACTGACTTATTGACTGACAGTTATAACTTCTTCTCTTTTGACATTACTCGTATCTTGTAATATTGAAGTCGCTGAGTCTATAGTTTCATTTGTTTGACCCCCGTACATATTTAAATTCGGCCACTTAGTAATAACGTAGCAAATAATGTCAGTACATTTTTGGACTAGTTTTTACTTCTGTTACCCTCACAATAATCTTTGCTGTAACATCTATTTTATTTACTTTTCACTATGAATGTCTGCCGGTAGATGTTTTATTTTTATTTGTTTACCTTTTTAATACTGTACTTGACATGATGACATTTGACGTCTGCCAATTTCATAATTTCTGTTTTACGTGCCGTTACACTCTGCGTTTATGTTCGTTTGTGATATTCTCGATTGCTTTTTAGGGTTCCGTATCCAAAGGGTAAAAATGGGGCCCTATTACTAAGAATCCATGATCCGTCTGCCTGTCTGTCCGCCTGTCACCTATCTGTATTCTATGAACCGTGAAAGATATAGATGGGAAATCACTCAATGACACTCTTTTGACTGGCAGTAAATTGCAAGCAGATATCAGTAACATCATTTTACGTTTTCGTCTCCATGCCATCGTTTTATCAGCTGACGTACGTCAAATGTACTGGCAAGTCATCATCGTTCAGGAACATAGGGATTATCAGCGTATACTTTTTCGGTTTTCACCCGAAGAACCCATTCAAGAATTCAGCACCATTTCTGGCCATAAGTACGATGCAACAACTGGCTCTAGATGAACAGGATTCGTTTCCGACCGCAGCAGAGGTTTTACGGAGCGATCTGTACGTCGATGATGTAGTCACCGGCTGCGATAGCATAGACCAAGCGACTTCTCTCCAACGGGAATTGTCCAGCATCATGACTGCCGGTGGGTTCGAGCTCAGGAAGTGGTCCAGCAATCATGAGGCTGTGCTACAAAATGTACCCAAAGAACACAAATTGGTACCAGATTTGACGATTGACGATGACACCAATTTTATCAAGGTTCTCGGTCTTGCCTGGAACGCTCATCAAGACGTCTTCAATTATCGGGTTAATCAAATCCCACGCGTCTGTACCAAACGGACAATACTCTCAGAGATTGCTCGCATCTATGACCCCATTGGTCTACTTACACCATTAACATTTTTAGCAAAATATCTCATCCAGCGTTTGTGGTTGTTGGGAACTTCATGGGATGAACCTGTACCCGACGACATTCATCAAGTTTGGTCAAAACTCACCCACTAGTTATCACATTTATCACATCTTCATATTCCGAGGCGTATCACACACCCTCAAGCGTTGAGCTATCAAATTCATGGATTCTGCGATGCCAGTGAAGCTGGTTATGCGGCAGTAATCTATCTCCGTGCCAATACAGGTTCAAATCAACATCCAGTCTGCCTTGTGAGCGCAAGATCACGTGTTGCTCCAACCAAGCGCAGGACATTACCAAGGCTCGAGCTATGTGGTGCTTCCCTGCTCGCAGACCTTATGAGTTATGTTATCAACACATTTTCGAACAAGATAAACATAGACAACATTTTCGCATGGTCTGATTCAATGATCGTTTTAGCATGGATCAAGTCAAATTCAACAAATTTCAAAGCATACGTTGGGAATCGTATTGCAAATATTCAGCGGAAATTACCCACGGCTGTCTGGAAGCATGTGCCAGACAAGCAAAACCCAGCTGATTGTGCGAGTCGTGGCTTACTACCAGACGAGCTTATCAATCATGCCCTCTAGTGGACAGGTCCAGAATGGTTATCATCATCAATCAATACATATAATAAATCTGTAGAAAAATAATTTTTGTACATCGAAAATATTTCCAAAAAAAATAGCCAGGGTGTTAAAGGATTGTAACAGATAAATATGTTACTATGTATATTAGCGACATCTGGTTTCCTTTTGCCAAACGAGTTCGATTATTAGTATCTATACTTGATTGTTTGGTAAGTTAGCTACTAGATGGCGCTGACAGATGTATGACATAGATGAACGTTTAAATAAAATATATTCTATTTGTGTGAAATCATTTAATTCAATAAACACACAAATTCAACATACAAAATAATAAATTATTAAATTCTTTTCAAATTAGTTACATAAAGGATAATTTAGTGAATGCGTCTATGGTTTAAAATAGAACGTTCAGGGTCTATGGTTGACGTGCCTGACAATTCTTTTACAAGGCTGGACTGGAGGTCACTAACACCTGTGAACTTAATATTCAAAAAAGAAAACCGAATAATCTTTGATGTCGGGAAGGACAAGGCTGGCTACCGTCAAAATGAAAGGAACATTCGTTAAGTAGGCGCTGTGAGTATTAGCTTGAATTTGTCTGAATTTTCATATTCGTGACACGTGCGTTTGATTTTATCATGCAATTTTCTTTTCCTTAGCAGGGCTCCAAATGTCTCCTTAGGAGTATCCTAGTTAATAAATATACCTTAAGAAATATATATAATAATGGTCAACTAGCCACAGCTACAGCAAGGTTTCGAACACTCCTGATGATATAATGTACCAAAGTTTGAAGACAGCTACCCAGGATAACGGTACTGTTTGAGAAATCATATCTCCAGTATTGTGTATTGATGGTAAAATGTGTTCCTTCTGAAAGTGAGTTGTTTATACCTATATTTAGAACATCTAGAAGTGGTGATAACGGACTGTATGCTCGATGAATTAAATTAGTTGACCAATCTCTGTGTGCCTTTTACTTCAATCAACTTCATGTTAATAAACCCTGTGTTGGGCCGGCGCTAAGGTAAACAAAACATGATTATGAACTACGATCTCGCCCGGCCCTTCAGTCTCAGCCCGGTCGCGGTACTGTATAAGTGTATGTGTGTATCCAATGTAAAAGAAATTAATAGACATTACCTCGATAGAAACTGTTTAATTATTTAACCAAAACCGACGACACTAAGAACCCAACATTGGTGACCACAGTCGTGCAATTATTCATTTTTGATATTAGTATATGGACAGATCAATTAGAAGACAAGTTTAATTGAAGGCCGTCAGTTTACTATTTTTACGGACCACAAGCCACTCATCTTTGCTTTCACGAAAATAGGAACAGATAAAGAAATACCTAGAAGGGCCAGGCAACTGTTATATATCAGCGAATTCACTAGCGATATACAACACATAAGTGGCTCAGATAACGCAGTGGCGGACGCGTCATCGCGGGTTGAGTCCATTTCTGGCCCTACGACGATAGATTACAATGAAGTAGCGCAAGCACAGGTAGCCGAAGCTCTAGTGATAACAAAATTAAACAGCAATTTAGTGTTCAAACATGTTAATGTAACAAATTCTAATAATCAAGTGTACTGCGAAATGTCCACGGGCAATGCACGACCTTATTTACCTTCTAATTTTCGAAAACTAGCCTTTAATAGTATACACAACATAAGCCACCCTGGCGCTCGTACCACCCGTAAGATGATGACAAAGAGATTCTTTTGGCCAGAAATGAACAGGGATATTAATCATTGGACTAGGACTTGCATTTCATGTCAGAAGTCTAAAGTAGATAGACACACAGTTTCGGGTTTATCCAAGTTTCCACCGTGCACGAGATTTGAACACATACATACGGACATTGTGGGCCCGTTGCCTTCCTCGAAACATGGATATCGTTATTGCATTACAATTATAGACCGTTTTACGCGTTGGCCTGAGGCCACTCCAGTCTCAGACATATCAGCGGATACGGTATCTAGGGTTATCTTTGAGCAGTGGATTTGCAGATTTGGCTGCCCAAGTAGAATTACAACGGATCAGGGAAGGCAGTTTGAGAGCGACCTTTTTAATGCATTAATGAAACTAGTTGGGGTGCAAAGGATACGAACTACCCCGTATTATCCCCAAAGTAACGGGTTAATTGAAAGATGGCACCGTTCTTTAAAAAATGCGTTGACCGCTCGACTGTCGGCTGACAGAGACTGGGCAGAAGAGTTACCGATGGTTTTGTTAGGTTTGCGAGCAGCAAGTAGGACAGATACAGGCATAAGTGCAGCGGAAATGGTATATGGAGAAACAATCAAACTTCCAGGCGATTTTTTTCATGAAGATAATAAAAAGATTACGGACGAACATGTTTTGCTAAAACAATTACGACACACTGTGGGTAAAATAAGGCCTCAGTCGCGAGCGGATAGCGACTCGCGAAAAATATTTAATAGTAATAGTTTGATGTCGTGTGCGCATGTATTTATTCGAAACGATACTCTAAAAAAATCTTTGTGTCCCACGTACGATGGCCCATACCGCGTATTAAGCAGAAATGATAAAGTCTTTAAAGTAAGGCTACCCAATAGGATCATACAGGTGTCTATAGATAGGCTCAAACCGGCATATATATTAAATGAGGAAGAAGACCTTGATGATAAATTATGTTTAGATAGTAATTTAGAAGTAGGAAACAATGCTAGCAAAATTAAGGAAACGAAATCGCCCTCGCTTGATACTAGAACCACACGCTTCGGTCGGCACGTAAAGCCACCGGTACGATTTTTAATGTAGTAACCCACTTACATAAAACTACTAAAAATGTGAACATTGGGATACTTATTGAGAAAACATTGTTCAGATCAACAGGAACAATGGTATGGTTACATATATGTAAGTGTGTATTGTATAAGTATGTTTGCAGTTAATTAGTATTTAGTAACGTAGTTTTTTTTTTAGTAACGTAGTTTTTTATATTAAATATTCATACTTGTAGTAAATGAATAGGTACTGTGCGCTTATTCCGAGTTTTATTTTATTGTTTTCATTGTACTCTCTCGTGATAATGTAAACAATCTATTATATCGAAATGTATACAAAAAAAGAGGTTTCTCATTACCGTCTCCAGACGGTGCTTATCCAGTTTCAATACAGATTGATGTTTACGTTAACGCGATTGAGTGTGTACTCACACTAAGGCCTCTGATTGTACTACGGTA
The DNA here is from genome assembly GCA_948252205.1 of Orthosia incerta. Classification (NCBI taxonomy): domain Eukaryota; kingdom Metazoa; phylum Arthropoda; class Insecta; order Lepidoptera; family Noctuidae; genus Orthosia; species Orthosia incerta. Next base: position 20,714,912 of record OX411766.1, on the reverse strand, counting down.
ACATGATAAATTAAACAACTTGTCCTATTCTAAATAAGTTGTAACATGATACGATGTTTATGTCACACATTCGTAGAAGGCAAACATTCAAATCATCAATTAAGCCCATTCATCTTGTAACTAAACAAATTCCTGTGTGCGTTGTGCGCTCAAATATAAATGTTAGAACTTTTGTAATTAATTATTTGTACTGATAATATTTTATTCTGTAATTTTATTTTCATTTTTGACAAAGGGAGGATTGTTGGGCCGGCGCTAAGGTAAACAAAACATGATTATGAACTACGATCTCACCCGGCCCTTCAGTCTCAGCCCGGTCGCGGTACTGTATAAGTGTATGTGTGTATCCAATGTAAAAGAAATTAATAGACATTACCTCGATAGAAACTGTTTAATTATTTAACCAAAACCGACGACACTAAGAACCCAACACCCTGCTATAGTCTCATGCAAAACACCTACCTCTGGGCAAGCCGGTGAGAAAGGAAAAAATCTACCTTACAATGTACGCCCAACGTGTAGCATGAAATTTGATTGAAGTACTTACTTAACTACTTATTTTGTGTCTAGAATAACTTTAATACTTGGGAACTTAACCAAACTATGGGTTAACTTCAGTATTGTTTAATTTAAATCTTAAAATAACAAAACATTAACTTTGTATAAAATTTTAAAGTGCGGTTATAGTCACATTTTTACTTAGGAACTATATAACCTTTTCACTAATGAATGTTTTGTTAGACTTAATATAAATTACTCTAATGTAACATAGTTATTATAACTGTTAATTAGATATATATACATATATGGAACAAACTTTTGTTTTGTTCAATATGCATAAAATATTTCTTTAAACTAAAAATAAAAAAATTAAAAAAACAAAACATTATATAAAAATTCAAAAGTGGGGTTATAGTCACATGTTTTATATAAAACTATATACCTTTTCACTAATGAATGTTTTGTTAGACTTAATATAAATTACTCTAATTTAACATAGTTATTATAACTGTTAATTAGATATATATACATATATAGACCCACATCTATACAATGAATGGGTGCTCAATGTAATGCATTCCATATTGTTGTGGGGTGATTACTTTCTGTTGCGAATCTTAACTTGATTGGGTATGTCCCTATATCTATACAACGGATGGGTATTTAATGTGACGTTTGCTATTTTAGAAAGCAACGTTGCTCTTCATTAAGAATCTTAGCTTGATGTGGTACTTTCCTACATTTGTTTGTTTGTATTTGATCAACAACTTGATACTAGAAATAACACTTGTTTTATCTAAAGGCAGTGTTACTTGTTGTTGTAAAACTTAAGTAAATTGGACATTTTTCTCTATATTTAAATAATGAAAGGTTAAATACAGCTAAGGAGTGGAATTCCCTTCCGGGGTCTTTGTTCCCTGATAGCTACAACCTTGGGGTCTTTAAGTCAAGAGTGAATAGGTTTCTTCTAGCCAAGCGTGCTTCACCGTAGACCACGTCATCGCTTAACATCAGGCGAGATAGTGGTCAAACGCGAGCCTATAGACTATAAACAAAAAAAAAAAAAGATTATAACCTGAACGTTACACGTTTAATATACTAAATTCCTTAGTAAATCAAGCATTAACTTTAATCAAATTGGATTAAGGCTTGATTTATAAATTAGCTAACTGCTTGGCGGTTGTGCTGTGATAAATGAGTGTGATGCATTACTAATTTATTGTAGGACAATTACTAAGTATGTTTGATTAGTTTTAGATAAGAGCAATCAAAGTTCGTATCCTTTAGTTAATATACTATCTCGATTATTTTAATGTTTAGTACATTTTGTACTTAAAAACTTTGAAATTTGATAAATAAGTTTTGAACTTATTTCTTTTTTTAGAAAACTTAATGTAGGTAGTTCTAATATAAATTATTTTTGACTACCTCAATATCTGTCAAGGAAAATGATAATTTCACAATGTGCATTGATATTGACTAAATTAAATAAAAAAATTGTTTCAAAATTTTTTAACCGGGTAAGGAGATATTGTAACAGATAAATATGTTACTATGTATATTAGCGACATCTGGTTTCCTTTTGAAACGTCGGACCATGTGAAACGTCGGAGTAACGAAAAATGTTATAAGTTCAACTGAGACAGTGGCAGACGTGACTTCGATGAAGTAAAAAAAGACGAAAGAAAAAAAAGTTGATAAGTTTAAGGCGAAATTAAATTCGTTTAAATGTTTTTCGAACTTATGATTGGTTATCAAAATACGCACTTAGTCGTGGAGTTGCGGAAACAGCCCGTCGAAACTAAACCAAACTAATTCTCTGACAAAAATCCTAAGATTTACCTGGTGATGCCTGGTAAAAGCCGGAAATGTGCAATTATCATAGATCATTTCGGGATTTAACCAGTATGACTTGGTCAATCCTGGAATTTACCGTAGTTCGGCTTTTACTGTACCATATGCATAACGAAATAGCGAAACCAATAAAAGGGTTTTTAATGACAACAAGATCTTGATGTAAACTTCAAGTTTTTAACCTTCGGTGTAAGTTATTAAGTTGAGTTTTTTATAAAGCAGTCTGCTACGAACTGTTATTGAAATGATATTATGCGTCCTTACTCAAAGAGAAACGAATTAAAATATGGACCGAGGTATGAAGGATGTGAATCTATCTACACGGCTGTTGTCTTTGTATGATAATGAAAATGTTAATTATCTTAATTTATATCACACTTATTAAAGTACTGATTTAATGTTAGGTACTTACTTCCTGGAATTTTCAAGAGAAAAACAGTTATTTCAACTTGCTACTTGCTTAATGACAACAAGATCTTGATGTAAACTTCAAGTTTTTAACCTTCGGTTTAAGTTATTAAGTTGAGTTTTTTATGAAGCAATCTGCTACGAACTGTTATTGAAAAGATATTATGCGTCCTTACTCAAAGAGAAACGAATTTAAATATGGGCAGAGGTATAAACGATGCGACTATTTCTAAACGTTTGTTGTTTTTTTATGATAATCAACATTATAATTATCTAAATTTATATCATACTTATTAAAATACTGATTGAATGTTAGATACTTACGCTCTGGAAATTTCAAGAGAAAAAGAGTTATTTAAAAATCCTCAATCTAGAGGGATTCAGACTCGCTCAGCGAACTCTGGCGGGTTCGAGCTCAGGAAGTGGTCCAGCAATCATGTGGCTGTACTACAAAATGTACCCAAAGAACACAAATTGGTACCAGATTTGACGATTGACGATGACACCAATTTTATCAAGGTTCTCGGTCTTGCCTGGAACGCTCATCAAGACGTCTTCGATTATCGGGTTAATCAAATCCCACGCGTTTGTACCAAACGGACAATGCTCTCAGAGCTTGCTCGCATCTATGACCCCATTGGTCTACTTACACCATTAACATTTTTAGCAAAATATCTCATCCAGCGTTTGTGGTTGTTGGGAACTTCATGGGATGAACCTGTACCCGACGACATTCATCAAGTTTGGTCAAAGTTCACCCACTAGTTATCAAATTTATCACATCTTCATATTCCGAGGCGTATCACACACCCTCAAGCGATGAGCTCTGAATTTGATTCATGAATTCTGCGATGCCAGTGAAGCTGGTTATACGGCAGTAATCTATCTTCGTGCCAATACAGGTTCAAATCAACATCAAGTCTGCCTTGTGAGCGCAAGATCACGTGTTGCTCCAACCAAGCGCAGGACATTACCAAGGCTCGAGCTATGTGGTGCTTCCCTGCTAGCAGACCTTATGAGTTATGTTATCAACACATTTTCGAACAAGATAAACATAGACAACATTTTCGCATGGTCTGATTCAATGATCGTTTTAACATGGATCAAGTCAAATTCAACAAATTTCAAAGCATACGTTGGGAATCGTATTGCAAATATTCAGCGGAAATTACCCACGGCTGTCTGGAAGCATGTGCCAGGCAAGCAAAACCCAGCTGATTGTGCGAGTCGTGGCTTACTACCAGACGAGCTTATCAATCATGCCTTCTGGTGGACAGGTCCAGAATGGTTATCATCACCAATCAATACATATAATAAATCTGTAGAAAAATATTTTTTGTACATCGAAAATATTTCCAAAAAAAATAGCATCATAATCATCTTGTACCACAGACGGTGACGTAATTTGCGAAAAGCGTACCACCGTTTTGGCTGGTATTGTTAATGTTAATCCCATCGATAATTTAATACAAAAACAATCTTCTTTGCGCAAGATTCAACGTATTTTAGCATATTGTAATCGTTTCATTGCCGCGTTACGCAAAAACAAACCATCATTTAATCATTTAACAGAAGTTGAACATCACATCGCGCTTATGATTTTAATTAAACATGCGCAAGAATCAGAATTTCGGGATGAAATTGGGTTATTATCCGCAGGGAAGACGTTACCTAAATGGTTAAGAAAGCTCAACCCTTTTTTGGACCATTCCGCTATTTTGCGGGTGGGGGAAAGGCTCTCCAGATCTGACCTCGAATTCGAGACCAAACATCCAGCGCTATTGCCACGTAAACATCGTTTGACTCATCTTATCATCCAATCAGTACATAATGAACATTTTCATCCAGGCTTACAACAGCTACAATTTCTTTTATTGCAAAACTTTTGGATATTGTCTCCACGGCGAGCAATATATCATGTCATATCAAATTGTTTTAGATGTTTTCGCACTAAGCCAGTCGCATTTCAACCTAAAATGGCAGACCTGCTTAGGGCGCGGATCACCCAATTAAAAGCATTTCAATCTGTTGGCTGCGATTACGCAGGTAACAGTACACACATACCGCGGTGCACGTACAACCAAAGCATATTTGTGTCTTTTTGTATGTTTCACTACAAAAGCACTTCATCTAGAGTTAGCTTCAGATATGTACGCGGAAGCCTTTTTAGCTGCCTTACACAGATTTATAGCTCGCCGTGGCAGGTGTAACGTCATCCACTCTGATTGTGGAACCAATTTTAAGGGTGCTCAGTCACAGTTATCAAGCATCATGCAAACAGCTTGTGGAGACCGAGCGCATAGAGTTTCGTTTCAAACCTCCTGGGGCACCACATTTCGGGGGTTTAACAAGTTCTTAATTCAAATCTCTCAAATCAAAACTGGCTCTTAGAGTAGCAGATGGCAGTCAGCGGTAGTGTACCACTTTATATAAGCCAAAAAAGTCTTTATCGGATATGTGCTTTCAGAGATTATCTTTTACAAATAAATATTCTCTTCAACATTTTCACTTATTGGTATGATAATCAACATAACAAGCCCTCATTTAAGAAAAAAATATTAATTGCGGTTTAAAAATACTTAAAATAGGTGAGGTGTTTATTTGAGTACGTTTTAGATATTGCTTATGTTCAATTTCATGGAATTTAGACAAGTGTAGTTTCGAACCGGAAACAGTTTGCCTAGGCTCGGCACTTCCTAGTGAATATAATTTATTGAATTGTTTGCACTTAGCTTTATATGAATCAGATGAACATTTTTCGAAAAATTGCCAAATGCTGTTTTTTAACGATATTTTCTTTCATCATAGATTTAATTTGTGATTCCTGGTAAAAGCCAAAAATTTGCATTTATCATAGATCATTTCGGGCTTTTAACAGTATGACTTGGTCAATCCTAGGATTTGCCGTAGTGCGGGCTTTTACAGTAACGTATGTATAACGAAATGGCCAAATCAATAAAAGGGTTTCAGTTTTATGACAACAAGATCTTGATGTAAACTTCAAGTTTTTAACCTTCGTTTTAAGTTATTAAGTAGAGTTTTTTATGAAGCAGTCTGCTACGAACTGTTATTGAAAAGATATTATGCGTCCTTACTCAAAGAGAAACGAATTTAAATATCGACAGAGGTATGAACGCTGCGTCTCTTTCTACACGTTTATTGTTTTTTTATGATAATCAACATTATAATTATCTAAATTTATATCATACTTATTAAAATACTGATTGAATGTTAGGTACTTACGCCCTGGAAATTTCAAGAGAAAAAGAGTTATTTAAAAATTCTCAATCTAGAGGGATTCAGACTCGCTCAGCGAACTCTGGCTCATGAGAACTTTACATCCGAATAAATCGGCAACGCGACACTCACGGGCATTGATTCGGGTAGGCATTTAATGGTTCCCAAATGGATGTCCCCGCAAAATACTCCCTAATGTTAACTAATTTCGGAAGTAGCTGATGGCAGTCAGCGGTAGTGTACCTCTTTATATAAGCCAAAAAAATCTTTATCGGATATGTGCTTTCAGAGATTATCTTTCACAAATTAATATTTCAGGTAATTTTAATTCTGTTTACTAGCTTTTTCTTACGAGCCAGATCTATGTTCACGCAAAGTGTCAATTAGTCTTGCCTCATGACCGAGCGTTTTAATCCGAAACGGCTCAAAACTTTAATACTCGTAGCCAATTAGTTTACAGTACTTTTACTGCTTGAGAGCCTCAGCAATCGCAAACGTATAACTCGTATTTTATATAAGTAAGATTAAGATTGTAACTTTACCAAGGAATTATAATAATATTATTAAGGATTGCCAACTCAAAACCTCCTTCTCGACTCATCCTTGAATCGTCAAACTGACTTATTGACTGACAGTTCAGTTCTTCTTCTCTTTTGACATTACTCGAAGGTTTTACGGTTCTCAAGGCGACTGAGTCGCGTGGAGGTCCTGCAAACTGACTTTGAAAATTGGCTTAAGATTTTGATTACTTACTTTCTGAAAATGCAAACGAAATAACATTAATATTTTGTCGTCGCAATTATTTTTATTAATTTATTAAAAATGTAATCATAATTATAAAACACCGACTAGGAGAAATTTGGAAGTTCCAGTATCTTGTAATATTGAAGTCGCTGACTCTATAGTTTCATTTGTTTGACCCCCGTACATATTTAAATTCGGCCACTTAGTAATAACGTAGCAAGTAATGTCGGCACATTTTTGGACTAGTTTTTACTTCTGTTATTCTACCCTCACAATAATCTTTGCTGTAACATCTATTTTATTTACTTTTCACTATGAATGTCTGCCGGTAGATGTTTTATTTTTATTTGTTTACCTTTATATAAAGGGGACAGGGAAAAGGGCTCATTGCGAATTGTATTAGTAAGGTTAAGATTTAGCCCTATTATACAAATTTCAAGACATGTCTAGAAACTCGTCTTCTTCTCGAATTATCAAACTGACAGTTATAAGTTATTGTCTACTAGCTTCTGCCCTCGGTTTCCCCGCGTAAAAAGTGTTTTATCATCCCAATGGAATACAAACTATCCTATGTCCTTCAGAGGGTCTCAAACTATCTCCATGTCAAATTTTAGCTAAATCTGTTCAGTAGATCAAGAGATTATCCACTACAAGATCACAAACTTTACCTCTTTACAATAATTATTTGAGGAAATGTTCGATTGATTTGAGGGTAATCGTAAAAATATAAAATGTAATCTGTTCACGAAACGATTCGAAGCACAGACGTTGCAATCAATATTACTACAGTTCACTAAACACTCAAACTGTCCAGACACACACAGAGTTCGCTCTTCTAGCCAAATTTTACACCAAAAAGGTATTATTTACTGGGAGCACTTTAAACATGACCTAATTGAGTGAGCGCTTGTTTGAGGCCGGGGAATTGTTGGACTTGGTGAAGTACAATGCAGAGAGGTATAAGTCTCTGACTAGTGCCTCATGTAGCTGTGCCAACCATACACCACCCACCCCGCTGCAAGGTGACTTGTCTCCACCAATGTTGGTGCTTCCAGAAAAAAGTTGTATACCCAATTCACAGGAATATAAAACAATAATGTTTAGTGACGAAATAGGTTCTGGCTTTGGAAAAGTATTAAATAATTACCTTAGCTACAGTTTATTGCTACCATAATATTAGTTTCAAGCAAATGATTAAAAAAATTATAAATTCGAATATGGATAATTATTCTACAATGGTTTTGCTATTAGGTAATAGTACTGGCATTACCAAAAAGGACATAGTGGGCGGTATTGACACCTTGTTAGGATTAAATTTAAGAAATCTGATGGTATGTGCTTTTCCATACTCTGATAAGTTCTCAGAACAGGAGAACAATCGTATTTTTAAATTAAATAACATTTTGCAAATGTTGACTTGTCATAATGACAAATTATTGTTTTTTGACACTAATAAATTTATTAGTGGACTCCATGTAACACAGAGAGCTTTCTCTCTGTCACCTAGGTGTAGGCGTACGATTGCTATGTTGATAGCATATTCTTTAAATGAATTGAATTTATCTTTTACTATAAACTCAGACATAAATAGTATGTCGAAGGCATTTACTGAAGTTGATATTAGTAGTAATACTAATTTGGTCAATAAGTTTAATAACGTTAGCACTTCAGCTATTAATATTTATAGTTTAAACTAGTTTGTAGGACAAGGGAGGGTACCAACAACGAAATAGTTACGAGAACATCCACCATCAAGAAGGTACCTTCTTGCTCTCACTTAGTTAAGTTAAAAAAGTGGCTAAGCAGAATTCCTTGAAATTATTCCATCAAAATATTCAAGGTTTTTCTGCGAAGCAATTGGAAATAGAACTGTTTTTGGAAAAAACAATGTTTGAAATTGTTTATTTTACTGAGCATTGGCTCAAAGATCATACAATGCTAATTAACTATGAGAATTATACCGTGGGCAGTTGTTTTAATAGAAATATTATGTTGCGTGGAGGTTCACTTATATTAATTAAAAATGGCATTAAATCAAAATCTCGTAAAGATATTGTAGATCTATCAGTTGAACGTAGTGTTGAACTGTCCTGCGTTGAGCTGGACCCCCCAATTATGGAAACTACTCTATATTTGAGTCAGTGATGGAGGATGTTTTGGCAAAACTTGCAAATAGTAATAAACTAGTCATAATCTGCGGTGACTTTAATGTAAATGTTTTAGAAAATAATTCAGATAGCAGTAGATTATTAAATCTCTTCAAATCTTTTAATTTGTCACATGTATTTATGGAACCAACACGAACAACTGTGACAACTGCTACATGTATTGATAATGTTTTTTGTTGCTGCGATTACTTAGACAAAGCCATTATGAATTGTCTGCCTTCGGATCATAGTGGGCTACTGGTAACATTTGAGTCCAACATACCAATAAAACAAGTGCAGATTCAATCCAGACCAATAACATCCGGTAAATTAAATAAATTTAACAGCACTTTAATCAGCAAGTTAAGTTATCAGGACCTCACAGTGAATGATGGTAATATTTTGTATGATGAGGTTTTCTCAGTGGTTCAGAAAGAATTCAATAACACTTTTAAGAAGAAAACTAAAACTATATGCCCTAAGTTTTTATTCAGTGACTGGGCAACTACAGGACTTAGAAAAAGTAGGGAAAGACTTTACGAGCTATATGGCCTTAAGCCTTGTATTAACACTGAAACGTTTAATAAGTATGTTGCTACTTACTCAAGAATTTTTAAAAATACTTGCAAGGCAGCTAAGGCCTTGTACATTAGCAATAAGGTTAAATTTGCAGAAAATAAAATCAAGACGGTTTGGAAAATTATAAACAATGAAACGAATAGGAATAAAAGAAATAATACTGATTACACGCTTGAGACCACACACGGACTTATTACAGATAACAAAAAAGTTTGCGCAAGAATTTGTAAATTTCTTTACCAACATCCCAATTAAAACTACTGAAACCTTAAATTCTTCGCCCTCGCTTGCTTACGGATTATTAAACGCGAACGTTTCAGCCTGCCCGAATGTATTTAACTTTTCACATATAAACCCCATAACAGTAATAAAAGCTTTTAAGCAAATCAAGATCAAGCCGACTGAAGATCTGTGGGGAATGTCCATCAAAGCTTGTACCTCCATTATTTAGACTATAGCGCCGTACTTGGCTTTGATTTTCAATTTGTGTGTGGATCAAGGAGTCTTTCCGGATCTAATGAAATATAGTAAGGTTATCTTTTTAAATCCGGGGACAGTAAAGACACAAATAATTATAGACCAGTATCCGTGTTGCCGGTTTTCAGCAAGGTTTTTGAGAAGATAATGCTAAATCAGATGCTCATTCATTTTAATACTTATAAAATTTTGCATGATAAACAATATGGTTTCCCCAGAGGACGTTGTACAACTGACGCTGGTGTCACCCTATTAAAACACATCTTTAATGCGTGGGAAGATTCGTGGGATGCCATAGGTATCTTCTGCGACCTGTCGAAGGCGTTTGATTGCGTTAATCATGAAACATTACTTCTGAAACTTGAGCATTACGGACTAGGTCAATCAGCGTTAAGTTTGATTAAATCTTATTTGAATGATAGACAGCAATTAGTTCAAATAAACGGTGTGAACTCGTCCGGGTTAAACGTGAAAATGGGGGTACCCCAGGGCTCAATTTTAGGTCCTTTCTTATTTTAAGTATACATCAACGATTTACCTCGTTTATTGGAAAACAAACTAAACATGGTGTTATTTGCTGATGACACATCTTTAATTTTTAAAATAAATAGACGTGCTTGTCAGGTTGACGACGTAAATAACGCGCTACGGCAGGTTCAGGATTGGTTCACTGCCAATAATTTAGTTTTAAATGGTAAAAAACCAAGTGCGTAAAATTTTCATTGCCGAATGTCAAAAGTACTGATTGTGACATTATGTTAAACAAGGAGAAGCTAGAATTCGTCGATAAAACGGTTTTCCTGGGGATCGCGCTGGACTCAGGGTTGCAGTGGGGTCCTCATTTGGTGTCCCTTGCGGGGCGGCTGAGTTCGGCGGCTTATGCTGTTGGGAAGATTCGTCGGTTGACGGATGTGGATACCGCGAGACTGGTATATTTTAGTTATTTTCATAGTATAATGTCTTACGGTATCTTACTATGGGGAAGGGCTGCAGACATTGAGTCAATTTTTATTCTGCAAAAACGAGTCATCAGAGCAATATATAATCTTCGCCGGCGCGATTCTCTAAGGGAACTGTTTAAGGACATTAACATCATGACGGTTCCTTGTCAATATATTTATGAAAACATCATGTACGTGAGAAAGAATTTACATCATTTTAGTAAAAACGGCGACAGACATAATTACGTTACTAGAAATAGGGACCAATTAGTTCAACCAGGTTTAGACTGGCAAAAGTAGCCTCTTCTTTAATGGGGTACTGTACAAAATGTTACAATAAAATTCCACCCCACATTCTTGAACTGAATGAGACGAAATTTAAAACTTGTATAAAACGCACACTATGCAGGCTGGCATATTATAAGTTGGGGGATTACTTCACTGATAAAAATGCTTGGCTAAATGCTATTCCTGCTCCACATCCACTAGGGCGCAAAACCAAGTGATATGCAGAACATTATTGTTTTGCAGTGTTCTTGGAACTGCTGAAGACTGAATGAATATATTTGTATTGTATAAACTCAATTTCCTTACTATTGTATAACTCCAAAGCACGTGTGTGAGTACTATGTACCTAACTGTAAATCTACCATTTACTGTACCTGTGTGTCGTTCGTTGACTTGTGTGTGCCCTGGCAGTTGAGTGTGTCATGCTCTCTCAAATGTCTCTCTGAGGGTGGCGCGTGTGTTGGATCATCCGGTTCCCTTCATGATGGTTGAGCTGGGTGGTGCCAATTCATGCGTCATGTTCGTGAACGGACGCCGTCAGCTGGGACTGGTCATAACTTAACTGCTTCAGATGTTAATGCTTTTTTTCTAGCTTCTATTATATAACTGCACAGTGCATGTGTGAGTATTTTTATTACTTTATGCCTGTACGTAGTATAGTGTGTAGTGCTATTCTGGGTGCATTGTCCTCACATATATGAATTTATTAATGAATGTACTTATATGTAACTAAATATTGTAAAAAAAATTTTTTTTTTTTAAACGAGTAAGTATGGAGTTTCTTGTGCGTTCTTCTCCATAACAAGCTACTTTCCGAATGCACGGTAGAATCAACTTTTATAACTTGTAAATTTTAATGTACCTAACGTTCAAAAGTGCCGCTTGGTGGCCTACTTGAAATAAAATATCTTTGTCTTTGTCTTTAACTCACACGACGCGGTTCGACTATATTATTTGATTTATGCCTTTTATCTGCAATTGCACGGTAAATGTCAGGATTCCTCAGAATCTTGCACTCACAATTTGAATGTCTATGACACACAATAATGCTATGAGTAGTCGAATTTGTCGAAAAAAACCGTCTAACAAACATAATACCAACTTTGGTGAAGCTTATCAGTCAGGCTTTAAATTGTTAACATCATTTTGTATCATAGTGTGTCATAGACATTATAATTGTTAAAACATTTACAATTCTCTAACTCGAGGAGGGGGCTGGGTCTATGTTTTTAATATTTTAACATGCTTCGCTTTGTTCCACTCTAATTGGCTTAGTAGTATAGATGCAGGCCTATCTTGTCACCTTCTGCAAAATTGGCAGGATGGCGGGGTCTTGAGGGAGAGCGCAACAGTCATGTAGATCCTGAAGGCGAGTCCAGTGGTTGTACCTTCTCGTGGTTGCCACCGCATTATTGGTATTGTAGTGACCTACATATTATAACAGTCATACGAGCACATCACAAGTCCGGCCGCTGGCACAGCGCGCAGCGTACTGAGTGTCTGAGTCACTCGTCTCAGCGCGCCCGCGCCGCCGCGCCGAACGAATGCGACAACATCCCTGCGTCGATGACCATCGAGCACTGAAGGTCGTGGAAGCCGAGCCAACGGTATTTACGTGTCGCACCGCGCACGTTTGCTACGTCATCCTCTGCCGGTACCACAAACTAGATCGCAACCATTGGTCGTATAGCTCCGCAGTACCACCACTTTCGTATGCTACCCTACTGTTATATATAAGCGATGATTTTGGAAATAAAATGTCAATTGATTCCTGTTCTTATTCGCCTTTCATTTTGACAAGAAACCTCACACGATCAGCTACCTCTAAATTGGTGACCCCGATGTGATCCAACAAAAATAATTATGGAGAACGCAAGTCAAGTGCCGCGAACGACGCTGTCTGAAGAAGATGTCGAGATGATCTCCGTCAAGTCTCGGATACCTCCATTCTGGCGCGACAAACCCAGATTATGGTTCGCGCAATTCAAAACCATGGTGGCGAACCAAAAACTCGGCGAAGAAGCGCAAAGTTTGGACTCGCTGTGGCACAACTCGATAAGGTAGACGTCGAACAAATTAGCGACATCATATTATCGTCGGCCAGGACGGGTAGATTTGAAGCGCTAAAGACCCGATTGTTATCTGTCTACGAGGAGTCAGAGAAGAAGCAGCTACAAAAACTGCTCAACGAGGTTGAACTAGGCGACCAGCGTCCTTCTCAGCTGCTGCGGCGTATGCGTGATTTGGCCCGTGACAAGATGCCCGATGACACCCTCAGGATGTTGTGGATGAGCCACCTACCCTCATCGACGAGAGCAGTATTGGCGGTCAGCGAAGCATCAAAATTAGACTCGCTAGCGGCGATGGCAGATAAGATGAGCGAGCAAACAAAAGAGGTAAATTCCGTGTGTTCCTGCAGTCACGCTAGCACCGCGTCACAATCGTCGACGCCATCGTCTAACGATCGAATTTTGAACATGATCGAGGCGCTTACGAGGGAGGTCGCTGCGTTGAAAATGGACAGATCGCGCAACCACTACCGCGGACCGCAGCGAGGCAGATACCGATCAAGATCTCGGTCCAAGTCCACGAATCGTGACTCATCGATATGCTATTTCCATCGCAAGTTCGGCAAGGAAGCGTTTCGCTGTCAAAGGCCCTGTAACTTTGTGAGCAAGATGAGTACGGGCCAGGAAAACTAGTTCCGACTTTGGCTACGACGGGAGCCGAAGCCGATATAACCCAACACCGTCTGTTCATAAAAGAGTTGGGTACCTCATCGACACCGGCGCGAACGTCTCTGTATTACCTATCAAGAGGGTACGCAAAGAAAAAAACTTGAAGCTCTGTAACAGCGAAGTGGAACACTACATACAGACTACCGGCCCGCCATTATATGCGAAATCACGACCGCTGCCACCGCACAAGTACAAGGCAGCCAAGGCAGAATTTGACGCCATGATCGAACAAGGCATTTGTCGGCCGTCGAAGAGTCCTTGGGCCAGTCCAATACACCTTGTCCTCAAGAAGGACGGCAAATACAGAGTCTGCGGAGATTATCGTCGTCTCAATGCGGTAACCGTGCCAGACCGGTACCCCATTCCAAGATTGCATGATTTTACCTACAACTTGCTAGGAAAAAAATACTTCTCCATAATAGACATGAAAAAGGCCTATTATCAAGTGAGGACTCGCGAAGAAGACATACAGAAGACAGCCGTTATCACACCATTCGGGTTATTCGAATTCCCGAGGATGTGTTTCGGTTTGCGCAACGCTGGGCAAACGTTCCAACGACACATCGACAACGTTCCACGGGGACTTCCTGTTTTCCCATTTGTCGACGACATTTTATTGGCTTCTGAGACCAAAGAACAGCACAGAAAAGAACTAGAAGATGTATTCAGAAGGCTTAACGACCATGGGTTACAACTAAATGTAGCTAAGTGTACATTTGGCCAACAAACACTCAACTTTCTTGGCTACACTATAAACACCGAAGGAATTAAGCCAAGTGACGAGAAGATCGAAGCCATTAAGTCATACCCTCGCCCAGAAACAATCCAACAATTACGTCGATTCCTGGGAATGATAAATTTTTATCGTGAGAATACCCCACACGCCGCCGAATATCAAAAAGAAATCAACGCTTACCTAAAAGATTCGAAAAAAAACGACAAGAAGAAAATTATGTGGAGCGAGACAGCGATTAAGGCGTTTGAAAAATGCAAGGAAGACATCACCAGCGCCGTATTGTTGTCATACCCATCATCAACATTATCGTTCGTGCTTATGACCGACGCATCCGATACTTGCGCGGGGGCGGTACTTCAGTTTGGGGTGGGTATGGGATCTACCTCCTAGCGGTCCATCCCGGGCAACGGCACCACAGGCTTGCCTGTGGTACGGCTGAACGATCCCACTTAAGCGGTGGTAGGCTCCGCAAGGGGCTGCCTGGCTCGCGACCACCATCCCACCGGAGTCCGGCGCCAAGCAGCGTGCTGTGTTCCGCCGGTGTGTGGGACTGCCAGTGCCTTTGGGGGAGAAGGAGGATGTCAGTTGCGCTGTTCAGAACCGGTCTTGGTCTCTGGGCAAAACTGGCCGGGTAACTCATTTTGGAGGGTAGCGGGATCCGAAGCACGGTGCCAGCCGTTGGCCGACCGCAGTCAGTAGGGGGCCCAAGTAGCACGCCAGCCACGTGCCAAAGGCTGCCCCGCCAACTCGCGAAAAATCCCGGTATGCGCCACCGTGCCAGCTGGCGACTGGATGGGAGGACCCGGTGGCCATATCCAGGGGGGTTCAGGCGTCCCCGCAGTCTCCAAATGAGTTCCCCATAGGTTGGGTTAGCTCCAGTTTTTCACTTGGTTCACTGAGCAGCGCCTCGACAGTTCGACTTCTTCCCCAACATACTCTAACACAATGACCAGAAAAAAGAAGAATAAGGTGAAACAACGGCTGCTTTTCCTCCCACTAAAAGTGCACCTCACTAACATCAGGGGGTTGCACTCTAATCTCGATCCGGTCCACCACCACCTCGAGACCGAGAAGCCGCACCTGTTTTTTCTAACGGAGACGAAGATAACAACCCCGTCGGACGTGGCGTACCTCAACTACCCGGGTTACTCTCTTGAACACAAATTCAAGAAGCAAGCTGGGGTCTGTGTGTACGTCCGCGATGACATTTGTTGTCGTCGTCTCCGTTGCTTTGAGAAATCGGGCTTTTCTGCCATATGGCTACATGTGGACACTGGCGTGGAGAAGTCTCTTTACATCGGCGTCTACCGATCGCACTCTGGTGACCAGGAGACGACAGCGCTTTTTAATTGCCTCGTGGAGTCGGCTGACATAGCCCAGCAACGGTACCCAACAGCGAAGCTTAATTTTCTGGGGGACTTTAACGCCCATCATAAAGAATGGTTGTACCCATACCGGAAAACTGACCATGCCGGGTTAGAGGCGCGCAAGTTTTCTCTATCGCTAGATCTAACCCAGTTGGTGAATGTGGCAACGCGGGTACCGGATGTTGACGGCCATACACCCAACTGCTTAGATCTTCTACTGACAACTGATCCGGACAGTCATTCGGTGTCGGTCTCAGCCCCGCTGGGAACTTCTGACCACTGTCTGGTGAAATCCGTTTCGACTTGCTCCCCTCCAGATGAGAGCCCTAGAGGCACGAGGCGAGTATGGCGATACGAGTCAGCAGACTGGGACGAGATGCGGCACTTTTTTGCGTCTTATCCTTGGCGGCATGTGTGCTTCTCCTCGGGTGACCCCTCGAGCTGTGCAGACGCGGTTGCGGATGTGATTTGGCAGGAAATGGAATATTTCATTCCATTCTCCGACATTCCGCTCGGTCACAAATCCCGACCTTGGTATAATGCAGAATGCGCCCATGCTGAGGCCCGAAAAGAGTCTGCTTACCAAGCCTGGGTCGGGGCCCGCGACCGCAAAGTTAGAGCGCGTAGGGTTCGCGCGAGGAAAAGAGCCTTTAATTCTGCCGCCAAGTTCTGCAAGCGGGTTCTGCGTCGGGCACGTTTTGACCATATTGGACGTATTGGGGCCAAGCTGGCATCGCACCCTCCGGGTAGTAAACAGTTTTGGTCCCTGTCTAAAGCGGTTGAAACGAATTTCTGTCGGCCCACTTTACCTCCGATGCTGAAACCTTATGGGTCGCAGGCTCACTCTGCAAGTGACAAAGCAAATTTATTTGCATCTCTTTTTGCTAGCAATTCACGTCTGGACGCTGGCTCCAAGCAACCACCTACTGTACCTCATTGTGACTCTTCGATGCCGGAGATCGCTGTGCACACTAAAGAGGTCCGGAGAGTATTGTGCAGTCTAGACGTGAACAAGGCCAGCGGACCTGACGGCATTCCAGCGAGAGTGTTGAGGCAGTGTGCGCCAGAACTATCTCCTGTGTTGACTCGCTTGTTCCGCCTCTCTCTTGTAAAAGGGACGGTGCCGAAATCCTGGAAGCTTGCAAATGTTCAACCAGTGCCCAAAAAAGGCAACCGTGCAGACCCTGCCAATTACCGTCCGATCGCCATTACCTCCATTTTGTCCAAAGTTATGGAAAGGGTACTGAACAGAAAGTTGCTGACCTACCTTGAAGACAACAATCTCCTCAGTGACCGTCAATATGGCTTTCGCCGGGGACGGTCAACTGGCGATCTTCTTGTGTATGTCACGCACTGCTGGGGCGAAGCCATCGAGAGACACGGCGAAGCACTTGCTGTATCGCTTGATATCTCGAAGGCCTTCGACAGGGTCTGGCACGCGAGTCTGCTCAGAAAGCTTCCTGCTTATGGCATCCCCGCTGGTTTTTGTAGCTGGATATCAGACTTCCTTAGCGAACGGTCGATCCGAGTAGTCATTGACGGCTGCTCCTCAGACCTTATGGCTATTGATGCCGGAGTTCCTTAGGGGTGTTCTCTCTGCAACTATTTTCCTGCTGCACATCAATGACCTACTTCAGCCTGGTATTGTTGGGTACGCAGATGACAGTACTGTTTCAGAGAGATACTTGTCTAGCGCAAAAACCAGCGTGGATGAAGTTCGTTCCTTGAGGGAGGCTATGGTTGAGCGGACAGATTTGACCTTAAGCCTTGTCTCCCAGTGGGGTGATGACAATCTGGTCTCTTTTAACGCCACCAAAACACAGGCGTGTCTTTTTACCGCTAAAAGGAGTCTGTTCGATCAGACGCCTACATTTCGGGGTGCGTCTGTTCCTGTGACTGATCGGCTCGAGCTCCTAGGCATGGAGTTGACATCCAGTCTCAACTTCGGCTCCTCCATTAAGAACAAAGCCCAAATCGCGGCCAAAAAACTGGGCATCCTAAATAAAGTGAAGCGATACTTTACGCCTGGACAGCTTTTAACCCTATACAAAGCACAAGTCCGATCCTGCATGGAGTATTGCAGCCACCTTTGGGATGGTTCAGCTAAGTATCAGCTTGCCGCGCTTGACTCAGTGGAACGCAGAGCCAAGAGGCTCATTGGCAACGTTGAACTGGTGGACGCCAAGCTTCACAGCTTGGCTCATCGCCGCAAAGTTGACTGTACCTCGGTGAGTGTGCTCAGGAACTCCACGACCTCATCCCACCAGCCCCCTTCTACCATCGGACATCTAGACGCACTGCAAGTTATCATCCTTACCTTGTTGCCATTCCACCAATTCGAACCAAGCGCTTCCAAACATCCTTTATAATGCGCACAGCGAATGAGTGGAACTCACTGCCTGCGTCTGTGTTTCCGATCGCATTCAACCCGAATCTCTTCAAAGTTAGAGTGAACAGGCTTCTTCTGGGTAAGCTTACTCCATCGTAGACTCTGTCTCTGTCACCTATGACCTAGACTAGAGACAAGAGCAAACCCATTACAAATAAAAAAAAAAAAAAAAACTTCAACAAAAAATTCAAGGCCGTTGGAGACCGCTTGGATTTTTTTCAAAAAAATTCAACGACGCTCAAAGGAAATACAGCACGTATGACAGAGAGCTAACGGCTATATACATGGCAGTACGTCACTTTCGCCGGACAATAGAAGGCCGTGACGTCACCATATTGACGGACCACAAACCTCTTACCACCGCACTGCGAGCGAACTACAAAGACGAAACACCGAGGCGCACAAGATATTTAGAATATATCAGCCAGTTCGTCACAGATATCAAGCACGTATCAGGCAAGGATGACTGTGTCGCCGACGCCTTGTCTCGGGTGGACACAATCTCATGTCCAACACCAATAAATTACGACGAGTTAGCAAAGTCACAAAAACAAGACGAAGAACTCAAACAACTCATGAAAAGCGACCGTTACATTTCCAAACGAATAGCACTGCCCGGTTCCGCTACCCAAGTCATATGCGAGATGTCAACAAAAGGCCCACGCCCGTACTTACCGCCACAATACAGAAAGCAAGCTTATCAAGCGATACACGACCTTAATCACCCCGGCGTAAGAGCGACCAGAAGATTAATTACCTCACGTTATTTCTGGTTGACTATGAAAAAAGAAGTCACACACTGGGCAAGAGCTTGCGACCAATGCCAGCGAGTGAAGGTTCATCGTCACACCAAGGCACCAGTATCCAGTTTGACGCCAGTAGACCGCTTAAGTCATCTCCACATCGACTTAGTCGGTCCCTTACCAACGTCAAATAACTGCCGTTATATACTAACGATGATCGACAGGGCAACGAAGTGGCCAGAAGCCCAGCCAATCGAGGACATGACGGCAGAAAAAGTCGCAAATACGTTGTACGAAACATGGATTGCAAGATTCGGATGCCCCGCGACCATAACAACAGACCAAGGTAGACAGTTCGAATCCGAACTATTTAATAAGCTGATGCATCGCATGGGAATACAGCAGCACGTACGAACAACAGCGTACCACCCCCAATCGAACGGTTTGGTAGAACGCTGGCATCGCACACTCAAAGCTTCACTCACCGCTAGATTAAATACAGTGAACTGGACGTACGAGTTACCCACTGTATTACTTGGACTTTGCGCCGCATACAAGAATGACATCGGCGCCAGTACTGCGGAATTATTACTCGGAAGAACGCTACGCCTGCCTGGTGAATTCTACGGAGAAGCAATAACAACATGCAACACGTCATCGCACTTTATGAGCCATCTTAGCGAAGCATTAAAAAAAGCACAGGTGCAGCGCGAAGCAAACAAAAGCACAGCTGTTTTCATTCACGGCGATCTGTATAAAACAACTCATGTTTACGTTCGCAACGACGCCGTGCGCAAACCACTAACACCTACCTACAACGGTCCGTATCGCGACATAGATCGTACAGATAAGTACTTCACCGTTCAGTTGGAGAATAGAAGATCAAATATATCCATTGATCGGCTGAAGCCCGCATTCCAGTGCAAAGAGGAGCAAGCAGATGAAGCACCTTTCACCTACAGCTACGTCACAAAATCCGGCAGGGCATCAAAACCTCCTGTACGCTTTGCTGAGGGGGGAATAATGTAGTGACCTTCATATTATAACAGTCATACGAGCACATCACAAGTCCGGCCGCTGGCACAGCGCGCAGCGTACTGAGTGTCTGAGTCACTCGTCTCAGCGCGCCCGCGCCGCCGCGCCGAACGAATGCGACAACATCCCTGCCTCGATGACCATCGGGCACTGAAGGTCGTGGAAGCCGAGCCGACGGTATTTACGTGTCGCACCGCGCACGTTTGCTACGTCATCCTCTGCCGGTACCACAAACTAGATCGCAACCATTGGTCGTATAGCTCCGCAGTACCACCACTTTCGTATGCTACCCTACTGTTATATATAAGCGATGATTTTGGAAATAAAATGTAAATTGATTCCTGTTCTTATTCGCCTTTCATTTTGACAAGAAACCTCACACGATCAGCTACCTCTAAAGTATAATTCCCTAAGAAATAGACGAAACAAAAACCATCGGGTGGACCCCTTTCGAGTGGAGGGCTACCCAATATGTCCCATCCCCCAATCCTGACAACTCAAACTTTCCTACCCCCGAACTTCCCCTCCCAAGTATCACCAACACTTCAACCTAATCTTCCCACCCACCCCAATATCCAGTATTGACCGCGAAACCTCCTGTGACTGAGTGGTCACAGGCTCGGCTGTTCTAAATTCTGCTGACGACGAGTTGGAGAGAATGGTCATCTGCGCTAGGACCAGTGCAGTTGGGCGCCGTAAGCAGGGATGAAGGAGTCCTGGGAGGTTGAGCCGTTAGGTTCTGGTGGTAATGAGTCCGTGAAGCACCACGCCTCCTTTGGTCTGGATTTCAAGCAAAACGGTAGCCCTAATCTTTAGCTAAGGGCAGGGCAATGGTCATGGTATCTCGTCAGAGGGCCACAGGTGAGATACGTGAGGTCCGCTGATGCCGTAATGTAAGCCAGCCTTGCGCACCTTTATCTCGAAGGTAGTAGTAACGTCTCACTTTAATCAGTAGAACGTTCCCAGATTTGATTTCGATGGAGGGTGTGAGCTGGAGAGATGAATTTGTCGTCGCCATAACCACTGGACACGTGATCTTTAATAAGCACTTTTTATCGCATAGGGATCACCGACAGCCTACTCTGCAGAGCATGCATAGTGGAAGATGAGAGAGAAGCCCACCCGCTCCTAATCTGCCCTGTAACCGCTAGTTAGTGGGCCAAAAACTTCGGTGTACCCCTCAGAAGAGGCTCCTCGTGGAAAAGAGATAAAATTATGAAATTGAATCCCACCCATACGCAAAATACGCGAGAACCGATCACTATGCCGAATTTTTTTGGTCGAATTTCATTTAACCGAAAAATATAGACCGATGTCTTTTCTGCTATATGCATTGTTTGACATATTTTGATATCATCAAAGTATCATTTGGCATATGTTTGATTTTACCGAACTACATTTCGCCGATTTACAAAAAAACTTTTTGCTTTAGGCCGAAGCCTCTTTTGAACTTTTTTTATTCGCTTTATTTTCTCCACATCGAAACATCATTTTAAGGAATATTATTTGGTCACAAATATATAGCCGGTGACTTGGTAGCATTTTCAATTTAAAATTGAAATAGTGTCATAAAAAGTCAATATATTGTGCTACAAAATTTAGTGACAGTAACGAATTGCTGCAAAACTGACTTCACGCAGTCTTGTCTGTGGTTTCGTATTTATTTTGTATTTTCTTGCAAATAATTCATTAATAGCTGTCATGTATTAGACGTTTTTATTGATTAATTATTGCAAAGAATTGGTCCAAGAGCGAGTGAAGAGAGCTCGTGCATTTGGGGCACCCCGACACGGATAGGTTAGGGAATCTCATCATCTCCTTTATGTTAGGTTACTTTAGACCCTGCAGACAGAAATAGGAGCTTCGTCGACAATATTTATTTGCGCTTTAAACATTTATATCGCTGTTTTAAACATTTGTATTCGCCCACTGTTTCTCTCTCACTTAGTACTTTGATATGCGTTTAAAAATAAAAAAATCGAACATTCGGCTTAGTGTAACTTCGGTAAAAAGTTTTATGACCATGTGAAACGTCGGAGTAACGAAAAATGTTATAAGTTCAACTGAGACAGTGGCAGACGTGACTTCGATGAAGTAAAAAAAGACGAAAGAAAAAAAAGTTGAAAAGTTTAAGGCGAAATGAAATGCGTTCAAATGTTTTTCGAACTTATGATTGGTAATCAAAATACGCACTTAGTGGTGGAGTTGCGGAAACAGCCCGTCGAAACTAAAACAAACTAATTCTCCGACAAAAATCCTAAGATTTACCTGGTGATGCCTGGTAAAAGCCGGAAATGTGCAATTATCATAGATCATTTCGGGATTTAACCAGTATGACTTGGTCAATCCTGGGTTTTACCGTAGTTCGGGCTTTTACAGTAACATATGCATAACGAAATAGCGAAACCAATAAAAGTGTTTTTAATGACAACAAGATCTTGATGTAAACTTCAAGTTTTTAACCTTCGGTGTAAGTTATTAAGTTGAGTTTTTTTATGAAGCAGTCTGCTACGAACTGTTATTGAAATGATATTATGCGTCCTTACTCAAAGAGAAACGAATTTAAATATGGACCGAGGTATGAACGATGCGACTCTATCCATACGGCTGTTGTCTTTTTATGATAATGAAAATGTTAATTATCTTAATTTATATCACAGTTATTAAAGTACTGATTTAATGTTAGGTACTTACTTCCTGGAATTTTCAAGAGAAAAACAGTTATTTCAACTTGCTACTTGCTTAATGAAAACAAGATCTTGATGTAAACTTCAAGTTTTTAACCTTCGGTTTAAGTTATTAAGTTGAGTTTTTTATGAAGCAATCTGCTACGAAATGTTATTGAAAAGATATTATGCGTCCTTACTCAAAGAGAAACGAATTTAAATATGGGCAGAGGTATAAACGATGCGACTATTTCTAAACGTTTGTTGTTTTTTTATGATAATCAACATTATAATTATCTAAATTTATATCATACTTATTAAAATACTGATTGAATGTTAGGTACTTACGCTCTGGAAATTTCAAGAGAAAAAGAGTTATTTAAAAATCCTCAATCTAGAGGGATTCAGACTCGCTCAGCGAACTCTGGCGGGTTCGAGCTCAGGAAGTGGTCCAGCAATCATGTGGCTGTACTACAAAATGTACCCAAAGAACACAAATTGGTACCAGATTTGACGATTGACGATGACACCAATTTTATCAAGGTTCTCGGTCTTGCCTGGAACGCTCATCAAGACGTCTTCAATTATCGGGTTAATCAAATCCCACGCGTTTGTACCAAACGGACAATGCTCTCAGAGCTTGCTCGCATCTATGACCCCATTGGTCTACTTACACCATTAACATTTTTAGCAAAATATCTCATCCAGCGTTTGTGGTTGTTGGGAACTTCATGGGATGAACCTGTACCCGACGACATTCATCAAGTTTGGTCAAAGTTCACCCACTAGTTATCAAATTTATCACATCTTCATATTCCGAGGCGTATCACACACCCTCAAGCGATGAGCTCTGAATTTGATTCATGGATTCTGCGATGCCAGTGAAGCTGGTTATACGGCAGTAATCTATCTTCGTGCCAATACAGGTTCAAATCAACATCAAGTCTGCCTTGTGAGCGCAAGATCACGTGTTGCTCCAACCAAGCGCAGGACATTACCAAGGCTCGAGCTATGTGGTGCTTCCCTGCTAGCAGACCTTATGAGTTATGTTATCAACACATTTTCGAACAAGATAAACATAGACATCATTTTCGCATGGTCTGATTCAATGATCGTTTTAACATGGATCAAGTCAAATTCAACAAATTTCAAAGCATACGTTGGGAATCGTATTGCAAATATTCAGCGGAAATTACCCACGGCTGTCTGGAAGCATGTGCCAGGCAAGCAAAACCCAGCTGATTGTGCGAGTCGTGGCTTACTACCAGACGAGCTTATCAATCATGCCTTCTGGTGGACAGGTCCAGAATGGTTATCATCACCAATCAATACATATAATAAATCTGTAGAAAAATATTTTTTGTACATCGAAAATATTTCCAAAAAAAATAGCATCATAATCATCTTGTACCACAGACGGTGACGTAATTTGCGAAAAGCGTACCACCGTTTTGGCTGGTATTGTTAATGTTAATCCCATCGATAATTTAATACAAAAACAATCTTCTTTGCGCAAGATTCAACGTATTTTAGCATATTGTAATCGTTTCATTGCCGCGTTACGCAAAAACAAACCATCATTTAACAGAAGTTGAACATCACATCGCGCTTATGATTTTAATTAAACATGCGCAAGAATCAGAATTTCGGGATGAAATTGGGTTATTATCCGCAGGGAAGACGTTACCTAAATGGTTAAGGAAGCTCAACCCTTTTTTGGACCATTCCGCTATTTTGCGGGTGGGGGAAAGGCTCTCCAGATCTGACCTCGAATTCGAGACCAAACATCCAGCGCTATTGCCACGTAAACATCGTTTGACTCATCTTATCATCCAATCAGTACATAATGAACATTTTCATCCAGGCTTACAACAGCTACAATTTCTTTTATTGCAAAACTTTTGGATATTGTCTCCACGGCGAGCAATATATCATGTCATATCAAATTGTTTTAGATGTTTTCGCACTAAGCCAGTCGCATTTCAACCTAAAATGGCAGACCTGCTTAGGGCGCGGATCACCCAATTAAAAGCATTTCAATCTGTTGGCTGCGATTACGCAGGTAACAGTACACACATACCGCGGTGCACGTACAACCAAAGCATATTTGTGTCTTTTTGTATGTTTCACTACAAAAGCACTTCATCTAGAGTTAGCTTCAGATATGTCCGCGGAAGCCTTTTTAGCTGCCTTACACAGATTTATAGCTCGCCGTGGCAGGTGTAACGTCATCCACTCTGATTGTGGAACCAATTTTAAGGGTGCTCAGTCACAGTTATCAAGCATCATGCAAACAGCTTGTGGAGACCGAGCGCATAGAGTTTCGTTTCAAACCTCCTGGGGCACCACATTTCGGGGGTTTAACAAGTTCTTAATTCAAATCTCTCAAATCAAAACAGGCTCTAAGAGTAGCAGATGGCAGTCAGCGGTAGTGTACCACTTTATATAAGCCAAAAAAGTCTTTATCGGATATGTGCTTTCAGAGATTATCTTTTACAAATAAATATTCTCTTCAACATTTTCACTTATTGGTATGATAATCAACATAACAAGCCCTCATTTAAGAAAAAAATATTAATTGCGCTTTAAAAATACTTAAAATAGGTGAGGTGTTTATTTGAGTACGTTTTAGATATTGCTTATGTTCAATTTCATGGAATTTAGACAAGTGTAGTTTCGAACCGGAAACAGTTTGCCTAGGCTCGGCACTTCCTAGTGAATATAATTTATTGAACTGTTTGCACTTAGCTTTATATGAATCAGATGAACATTTTTCGAAAAGTTGCCAAATGCTGTTTTTTAACGATATTTTCTTCCATCATAGATTTAATTTGTGATTCCTGGTAAAAGCCAAACATTTGCAATTATCATAGATCATTTCGGGCTTTTAACAGTATGACTTGGTCAATCCTAGGATTTGCCGTAGTGCGGGCTTTTACAGTAACGTATGTATAACGAAATGGCCAAATCAATAAAAGGGTTTCAGTTTTATGACAACAAGATCTTGATGTAAACTTCAAGTTTTTAACCTTCGGTTTAAGTTATTAAGTAGAGTTTTTATGAAGCAGTCTGCTACGAACTGTTATTGAAAAGATATTATGCGTCCTTACTCAAAGAGAAACGAATTTAAATATCGAAAGAGGTATGAACGATGCGTCTCTTTCTACACGTTTATTGTTTTTTATGATAATCAACATTATAATTATCTAATTTAATATCATACTTATTAAAATACTGATTGAATGTTAGGTACTTACGCTCTGGAAATTTCAAGAGAAAAAGAGTTATTTCAAAATCCTCAATCTAGAGGGATTCAGACTCGCTCAGCGAATTCTGGCTCATGAGAACTTTACATCCGAATAACTCGGCAACGCGACACTTAGGAGCATGCCCCTATGGTTAAGGGTCCCAAAATGGATATCCCCGCAAAATACTCCCCAATGTTAACTAATTTATATTAATATATATATATTTAAGTTTTTTCTATGTATTTTACGACATATTTTTTGCATGCATATATTTAAATAAGATGTAAATGTTCAATGTGTTCAATTATTTGAATGAAATTTCAAGAGCAAAAGAGTTATTTCAAAATCCTCAATCAAGAGGGATTCAGACTCGCTCAGCGAAATCTGGCTCATGAGAACTTTACATCCGAATAAATCGGCAACGCGACACTCACGGGCATTGATTCGGGTAGGCATTTAATGGTTCCCAAATGGATGTCCCCGCAAAATACTCCCTAATGTTAACTAATTTCGGAAGTAGCTGATGGCAGTCAGCGGTAGTGTACCTCTTTATATAAGCCAAAAAAATACTTTATCGGATATGTGCTTTCAGAGATTATCTTTTACAAATAAATATTTCGCAGATAATTTTAATTCTGTTTACTAGCTTTTTCTTACGAGCCAGATCTATGTTCACGCAAAGTGTCAATTAGTCGGGTCTCATGACCGAGCGTTTTAATCCCAAACGGCTCAAAACTTTAAAAGCCAATCAGTTTACAGTACTTTTACTGCTTGAGAGCCTCAGCAATCGCAAACGTATAACTCGTAATTTATATAAGTAAGATTAAGACTGTAACTATCCCAAGGAATTATAATAATATTATTAAGTATTGTAACTCAAAACCTCCAAATCGACTCCTCCTTGAATCGTCAAACTGACTTATTGACTGACAGTTATAACTTCTTCTATTTTGACATTACTCGAAGGTTTTACCGTTCTCATGGCGACTGAGTCGCGTGGAGGTCCTGCAAACTGACTTTGAAAATTGGTTTAAGATTTTGATTACTTACTTTCTGAAAATGCAAAATGAAATAACATTAATATTTTGTCGTCGCAATTATTTTTATTAATTTATTATAAATGTAATCATAATTTCATTTCATGATGAACTGAAATATAATTGATTACAGAGTAGTTCCCAATTCGCTAGTATTTGGCATCGCAGTTTTAGAGAAAATAAAAATAAAACTTTTCTCTATGGATTGGTAACCCTGATTTGACACTTCTTTTTCGCGCGTTTACCGGCATCGCATGCTAAAATGGTTTCGGAAGAAAAATTACTTCGAAAAATACGGAAATATAATAAAAAGTTCGAACGTCAGCGTCGAAGGAAAAGACGGAGTCATGATAGTGTACGCGGGCGCAGCCTCAGTTCAAATCGGCGGCAAAGTGTCGAACTTGACCGGAGCCCTTTGCGCGCTAGTACACTGGATAACGAAGGTAAGCTTTGATTTAGGTACAGCTTAGTCTAAACACGTGGCTGGCTACAATGGTCGAGTATAATATACCTACCGTGTTAGTACGAGATACTTAAACACGAAGATCAACTTTGATACGAGATATCAACTTTGATATAAAACAGATTTCTGTTTCCGGCACGTGATGCCGATTTGGTCAAAACCAGCATGTGCTTTCAGTACGAGATACTGTTTAGTGAATGGTCGAGTATAATATACCTACCGTGTTAGTACGAGATACTTATACACGAAGATCAACTTTGATACGAGATATCAACTTTGATATAAAACAGATTTCTGTTTCCGGCACGTGATGCCGATTTGGTCAAAACCAGCATGTGCTTTCAGTACGAGATACTGTTTAGTGCTATTAAAGTGCTGTTGAGAAACGTAAGGGTTTTTTCTCATATTTCAGAAGAAATCATCGAACAGAGTGAAATTTATCCTCAAATTTCGTCGGTCCTGAAGAACAATCTGATGCTCATAATGTCACAGTTTGCCTGAAAACTGCCAACTCTTAGATGCCCCAATCTTGAACGAAGAAGTGAAAGCAGTGATCTCTGAAACGGGCATAACTAGAGACAAGTGTATTGCCTACCAGAAAAGACAGATGGGCACAGCACTTACAATAATAGGCAAAGTCATGTCTCATATAATTAACAACCCACCAGATAAAATAACTATGTTAAAATCACTCAGTGAAGCATCAAAGTTGGTGTGTGACCACCATCATCAACAAACAAAACCAGAAGGTCACTAGTGTCTCCCCAACTGGACAAACATTTCTTAGAAATGACTCAAAATACTACCCGAAATGAATTTTTATATGGAGACAATTTATCAGAAAGGATTAAGATAATACAACAGAGTTCAAACTCTATTAAGAAGACTGCACCATAGCCAGCAATCCCTGCTAAGAACACATATAACAAATATATGGGAAACAGGAACAGTCCACCACAACAGTTGAATCAGAGTCAACCAACCAAGGGGATGGCACGAGGTGGACCACGGACTCGACCACAGCCATCACAATACAGGACATCCTTCAACCCACAGCGTTCCGAGAGAACCCGGGGTGCCCACTACAACAACAGGAAATAAATAAGGTACATGCTGGCAATTTAAAAAACTACTTTGCTTGTTGGTTGTCATTAACAAATGATCCCATTATATTGCAGTGGATTAAAGGATATCATATTCCTTTCATGTCTCGGTTTACCAAAGTATAGTCCCTAAAAATAATTTACCTGATTGTGAAATTCCACTTATGCAGGAAGCTATTGTTAACCTTTCACAATTAGGAGCTATAACACCATGTTGTCATTCAAAGGGAGAATTCATCTCCAAAGGTTTTCCTTGTTCCAAAACCTAACGGCAAGCAAAGATTCATTTTCAATCTAAAACCTTTGAACATGTTTATAAAAGTTAGTCACTTTAAGATGGAAGATATTCGCACTGCAGTAAGGTTAATTGATAAACATTATTATATGTGTTGCATAGACCTTAAGGAATCATACTTATTAGTACCTATAGCATCTGAACACAGAAAGTACCTGCGTTTTGATTTTGATGGAACATTATATGAATTTACAGCATTGCCATATGGATTATGTACTGCACCTAGTGTGTTTACCAAATTGTTAAAACCTGTGGTTGGTTATCTCAGAAATTTAGGCCTCCTATCCACAATATACATTTATGATCTTTTATGTATTAGCCAAACTTATAATGAGTGTTTACAGAACATGGAAACAGCAATTGGTGTGTTAAAGGGCTTAGGCTTTATTATTAATTCTGAAAAAAGCAACCTAGTGCCTAGTATATATTGCAAATTTTTGGGGTTCATGATTAACTCCACATCAATGTGCCTTGAGCTATTTAGCTACCTTTAGAAAAAAGAAATACAATTAAGAGTATGATTGATAAATTCCTAAAATTAAAAAAAAATAAGATTAGAGAATTTGCTAGATTGTTAGGTACATTAATAGCAGCATGTCCAGCTATACCATATGGCATAGTACATACAAAGCAAATGGAACATGTTAGGTATTTAGCATTACTGATATCAAAGGACAATTATGATGCATCCATGACCTTACCTATACTATTACAGTCAGACTTTCAATGGTGGAAACATAACATAATGCATAACAGCAAAACATATAAGTCAAGAAAATTTGATTTACAAGTATATACAGATGCTTCCCTGACAGGTTGGGTTGCTTATTGCAATGGTGAGAGTGTTGGAGGCCTGTGGTCATTATCAGAACAAAAGTATCACATAAACCAGTTAGAACTAATGGCAGCATTTTTTGGTTTAAAATGCTTTGCAAATTAAAAAAAAAAAAAAAAAAAAAAAATCTTCTTCGAATTGACAACACTACTGCCATTGCCTGTATTAACAAGATGAGTAGTGTTCAATATCCACACCTCAATGATGTTAGTAGAATGATATGGGATTGGTGTGAATCTAGGTTCATTAATGTCCAGGCATCTTACATAAAATCTAAAGATAACTTGGCAGATGAGGAATCAAGGAATACTAACATTGACACAGAGTGGGGATTATCAATAGATGATTGAAAAAGAGTTTGGCAAGCCTAGTATTGATTTATTTGCTACCAGAAATAATGCAAAATGTAAAACATATGTGTCATGGCATAGAGACCCATATGCATTTGAAATAGATGCCTTTACATCTGACTGGAGCTCCTATTTTTTTTTTTATGCATTCCCACCATTTGCAATAATTACAAAATGTCTGCAAAAAATTAAAAACAATGGGGTGAAGGGAATCCTAGTATACCCACTGTGGACTTGTCAGCCATGGTATCCTTTGGCAACAATGTTGATGGTTACAAAACTAATCATATTCTATCCTAATAAGAATTTATTACAATCTCCTTTCAGCATGGAACACCCATTAAGCAACCAGCTTACCCTGGCAGCGAGCATCTTTTGCGGGAAGCATTCAGACGTAGAGGTTTGCCAGAGGGCTCACTAAACATTATGTTATCATCCATTTCACCAGGTATGCTAAAGCAATATAGTACTACTTATAAGAGTTGGTGGTTATTCTGTCAAAACCACAGTGTAGATGTTTCTACAGCTTCAATACCAGATGTAATACAGTACCTAACGGAAATACATAAAATTAATGTTGGCTACAGCTTGTTAAATACAGCAAGATCTGCACTTTCCCTTCTGTTAAATGAAAGAATTGGCAGGGCTGATCACATCAAACGTTTTTTTTTAAGGGTTTATACAGAATTAAACCTGCTTTACGAAAGTATGTTAATACTTGGGATCCTTCAATAGTGCTAAGATTTCTGTCTAATTGGGGTGATGATAAAAATTTAAATTTGGAAATGTTAAGTCACCTTATTAGCTCTTGCTACTGCTTAAAGAGTACAGACTATATCAGTAATTAAAATACAAGATATATCCATGTCACAAGACATAATACATATTATCATTACAGATCTTATAAAAACATCACTGTCATCAAGAACTGAAACATTAATTAAACTACCGTTTTTTGATCAGAACCCCAATGTTTGCCCAGCTAGAGCTATAAAAACATAATATGTTTAGCTATAAAAACATAACATAATATGTTGAGCTAACATCATCTCTTAGGATTGATGAACAATACTTGCTATTGACTAGTAGGAAACCTTATAAAAGAGCATCAAACCAAACAATTAGTAGATGGATTAAATCAGTTATGAAGGAAAGTGGTATTGATACCAAAATATTTAGCTCATAGGGTATCATTAGATGTGATTAGGAAAACTGCTGGCTGGTCAGATAGCTCTCTTACATTTGCCAGGTTTTATGATGTACCAGTGAATGTTAATGCCCCACATGACAGCTTTATTAATGCTGTCTTTAATGCCAACTTGAGGATGTAATTATTGTTTATTCTCTCTTTTATAAAATTAATAAATGGTCAATGAATATTTATGTTATTTATACACTGTCATTAGAGTTATATTTTGGTTATATTGCTAAGGGTCAGTCAAGGATGTTTCACTATAGCATTTATTGTTACTAATTTTATCTGATTAAGATACAAGACTGATATTAATAGTACTTATGTTATGTTGTTGTTGCTGCTAGTATTTTCATTGCAATTTTATTGTCATGAAAATACTAGTAGCAAATTGTCATTTCTGTTTGACTTAAATGACGCCCTGTTTATGTAAGCCCGCAAAATGGCATTTTTTTTTTCTTATTTTAACATTTTAAATATCTTAAGATTATTGATGTTACATACCTAAGTATGTACTAGGTTACTGTTGTTTGAGTATATAAGTCTCAAATAAATTTGATTCATAGTTTTGATATGTATCTTTTCAAAATAGTGGCCCATATCGACTTTGACTCTAAACAGCTACTCTGTAATCAATTATATTTCAGTTCATCATGAAATGAAATTGATTAGTCAGACGAACTTACCTTAAGTGAAGTCCGATTACAATTTCATGAAGGATGAACTGAAATATAATTACCCACCCAACCCATCCTTTTAAGGATCAGTCCCTTGTCGAACGGGCCAACAGAGCAACGCTATCTCTAAAGAGTGTCAAATCAGGGTTACCAATCCATAGAGAAAAGTTTTATTTTTATTTTCTCTAAAACTGCGATGCCAAATACTAGCGAATTGGGAACTACTCTGTAATCAATTATATTTCAGTTCATCCTTCATGAAATTGTAATCGGACTTCACTTAAGGTAAGTTCGTCTGACTAATCAATTATAAAACACCGACTAGGAGAGATTTGGAAGTTCCAGTATCTTGTAATATTGAAGTCGCTGAGTCTACGGTTTCATTTGTTTGACCCCCGTACATATTTTAATTCGGTCACTTAGTAATGACGTAGCAAGTAATGTCAGTACATTTTTGGACTAGTTTTTGCTTCTGTTATTCTACCGTCTCAATAATCTTAGCTGTAACATCTATTTTATTTACTTTTCACTATGAATGTCTGCCGGTAGATGTTTTATTTTTATTTGTTTACCTTTTTAATACTGTACTTGACATGATGACATTTTTTGACGTCTGCCAATTTCATAATTTCTGTTTTACGTTCCGTTACACTCTGCGTTTATGTTCGTTTGTGATATTCTCGATTGCTTTTTAGGGTTTCGTATCCAAGGGGTAAAAACGGGGCCCTATTACTAAGAATCCATGATCTGTCTGCCTGTCTGTCCGTCTGTCACCTATCTGTATCTCATGAACCGTGAAAGCTAGAATTTAATGATAAATAGAAAAAATAAAGAAGAAAGAAGGAAAGAACTGTCATTTGTTTCCTTTATGATATATACAATTAAATATTCTAAAAAATAAGACTAATAACTAAACAAACCTAGATATAAAGGGGACAGGGAAAAGGGCTCATTGCGAATTGTATTAGTAAGGTTAAGATTTAGCCCTATTATACAAATTTCCAGACATGTCTAGAAACTCGTCTTCTTCTCGAATTATCAAACTGACAGTCATAAGTTATTGTCTACTAGCTTCTGCCCCCGGCTTCGCCCGCGTAAAAAGTGTTTTATCATCCCAATGGAATACAAACTATCCTATGTCCTTCACAGGGTCTCAAACTATCTCCATGTCAAATTTTAGCTAAATCTGTTCAGTAGATCAAGAGATTACCCTCAACAAGCTCACAAACTTTACCTCTTTATAATAATTATTTGAGGAAATGTTCGATTGATTTGAGGGTAATCGTAAAAATATAAAATGTTATCTGTTCACGAAACGAATCGAAGCACAGACGTTGCAATCAATATAGCTACAGACACACACAGAGTTCGCTCTTCTAGCCAAATTTTACACCAAAAAGGTATTATTTACTGGGAGCTTAAAGTGCACATGACCTAACTCACACGACGCGGTTTGACTATATTATTTGATTTATGTCTTTTATCTGCAATTGCACGGTAAATGTCAGGATTCCTCAGAATCTTGCACTCACAATTTGAATGTCTATGACACACAATAATGCTATGAATAGTCGAATATGTCGAACCGTCTAACAAACATAATACCAACTTTGGTGAAGCTTATCAGTCAGGCTTTAAATTGTTAACATCATTTTGTATCATAGTGTGTCATAGACATTATAATTGTTAAAACATTTACAATTCTCTGACTCGAGGAGGGGGCTGGGTCTATGTTTTTAATATTTTAACGTGCTTCGCTTTGTTCCACTCTGCTTGGCTTAGTAGTATAGATGCAGGCCTATCTTGTCACCTCTTGCAAAAGTGGCAGGATGGCGGGGTCTTGAGGGAGAGCGCAACAGTCATGTAGATCCTCAAGGCGAGTCCAGTGGTTGTACCTTCTCGTGGTTGCCACCGCATTATTGGTCTAATTCCCTAAGAAATAGACGTAACAAAAACCATCGGGTGGACCCCTTTCGAGTGGAGGGCTACCCAATATTTCCCATCCCCCAATCCGGACAACTCAAACTTTCCTACCCCCGACCTTCCCCTCCCAAGTATCATCAACACTTCAACCTAATCTTCCCACCCACCCCAATATCCAGTATTAACCGCGAAATTAGTTTTATGTACTTGCACTGCTTGAGAGCCTCAGCAAGTACAAACGTATATCATAGAAAGCAAATAATTTTAACAATAATAGACAGCTTTAGATTAAGTTATTCCAATAAGTCAAGACCTACAACTCGTGTCCACCTCGAATCGTCAAACTGATATTTACAACTCATTGGCTATTGACAATAATCGATATTTTTTCCGTTGTCATGGTGACTGAGTCGTGTGGAGGTTCTTCAAGCTGACTTTGATAATGAGCCTAAGATTATAATAACTTACTGGCTGAAAATGTAAAAGGAAATAAGATTAATAGTTTGTTGTCGCAATTATTTTCGTTAATTTATGACAAAAAGAAATAAAGAAAGAAAGAAAAAGGTATCTATTATTTTCCTTTATTAAATATTCTAAAACATAGAACAAAACAAACAAATATACAAAGTGACAAAACAAACAAATATACAAAGTGGACAGGGAAAAGGGCTCATTGTGCATCAAACAATTTTTCCAAATTGATGACAATGGGAAACGTCCCCAGAACGCTGGCAGTATTGCCACTTTGAATGGCAATGCTGAATCTATGGCCAAAGAAAAGGTCAGCTTTAAGGTGACATGAAGAATCGCCAAGCTTTTTGCTAAAGCTCTCCTACTGCAGGATAGACCATGGTGTCCGAGGCGGTCTATTGCTTTACCACTTTGACAATGCTTGCATGATTATAAAACACCGACTAGGAGCGATTCGGAAGGTCCGGTATCCTCTAATATTGAAAATGTTCGCCCAATACTCAGTTTGGGGGCATTTTTTATTTATTTATTTACTTTAACTTAACACGGCCAAAGGCCAATTACATTTGTTAAATACATGTTTATAAAAAAGCATTAAAATAAAAATAATAAAAACAAACAACAATGATAATATCCATAATTATTACACGGCAGTCATACGCTCATCTCACAATACTCTAGACATACAGACGAAATCTTCTTCCATTCATCCGCGAACACATCACAATCGGGCTTAGCATCCAAGAGAGCATTGAGCGCGGCGAGTGTACGAGGGATGGGAGACTGGGCTCGAGCGACGGTTCGACTCTCCGGTACGGCGAACAATCTGTGCCTCCTACTACGTCTATAATTGACTGGGGAAAAATATGGGCTAGTTCGTCGTGTAGTTCAAGGACATCAGTTTTCCCGTGAAAGATTTTACACATATTTATGATTTGATAATTTTTCCTTCTGACATCGAGAGAATTGTAGCCTAAACACCCTAAGAGGAAGTTAGAAGGGTATAAGAATGGATAATATCCATATAGATGCTTATACAGATACCACAGAAATGCTTTCTGAACCTTTTCCAAAATTAGTGAATATATCTGAGGCCATGGTAAATTCTCTTCCTTAATCTGTCCAATAACAAATAAGTCCTCAGTAACGAAATCGTTAGTGGAAGAGGATGTTCCTGGCTCCCTCCGATCCCAAGACACCACAGATTACAAGAGACTGTCGCAGGTGGGTTAGCCCTAGGACGTAACCTAACTGAAACCTAAACTTATATCTATATGCAGGCAATCGAATTTAACATAAATTCAATCTACACTCACACTACTATGCCTACTCATGCACGCATACACTCACACTATTACACACACACACTCAAAACCTACTCGCACAAATCGCACAAGCGCGCTGTTTTTGTATTTTCTCTTATTGTTTTGATTACTTATTTTTTTGTTATTCTGTTTACAATTGCATACACTGTATAATGTTAAGTGGAAGAGCGGAGTTACCTATCACAAGCATCTTCTTGCTTAAAAGGTGATCTCCATATCACGTATGTTAATGCTTTATGTAATTGAAATAAACAATTTTATTTAATTTATTATTATTTATCTGTTCATGAGGGTTCCAGACACATGCACTAGACTCCAACTCACTGCGTACTAGTACATTAAAAATTGATTTGATTGCACTTATGTTCTTGAAATCCTTTGCATTTCGTAGAATAAAACCTAATCGCCTACATGAATCTTTTGCTACCATTACCATGTGATCGTGAAACGTTAATCTCATGTCAAAAGTGACACCCAGATCCTTCATTCCACTTGTTCTGGTAATAGTGCTATTATTCATTTTGTACGCAAAATTTATAGGGTGTCGTGCACGAGTAAAACTCATGACGAAACATTTGGTAGAATTAAAGTCCATTTTGTTCCTAACACTCCATTCTAATATCGCGTTTAAGTCACACTGCAGCGCAAGACAATCAGCTTCAGACTTGACTTCACAAAAAAGTTTCAAATCATCCGCATATAGTAAACTTTTAGCGTGATGGATGACTGATGGTAGGTCATTAACCATTATAAGAATTGAACCTATTTGACCTAGTGTTTGTATGTATTAGTAAGATTATGATAGTAAGTAATTGTATTAGTAAGGTAAAGGTTTAGTTAGCCCTTTATTACAATTTTCAAGTCATGTCTTCAAACTCGACTAAAGTATTAATTTGAATTTATGACATTTTATAGGGTATTAATTTATGAGATTTTATGAGGTATTAATTTGACTGTATGATATTGTATAGGGTAATAATTATGATTATATTACATTGCATAGGGTATTAATTGGAATTTATGACATTGTGTAATTTTCATGATAATTTTGCATGCCTAAACTGGTGCAACACATTGGACTGCGCATTCACTTGACATCTGGAAATGTTTGAATATGTACTGTGTTGAGCAATAAATATATTTGATTTTGAATTTGACTCCTTCTCGAATTATCAAACTGACAGTTAGAACTTAGTGTCTATTTACATTAATCGAGGGATTTTACGTTGTCATGCGACTGTATAGCAAATACATGACAATCAACCCGCTTAGCATTTTCCCAACAATAAGTGGGTCAGTTTCCAGTCTAACCAGATGGAGCTCAGTATCAGTATTTTATATAAAGCGACTGCCTATCTGACCCCCACACCACGTCACTGCAGTAACTGGGTATACCACTGCACTATACCCCTTCGCAAGACTGGTGTTACTATTGGCAGTCAGCGGTAGTGTACCTCTTTATATAAGCCAAAAAATACTTTATCGGATATGTGATTCACGATGTCATTGACACATAATCACGCAGCTGCTTATTAAAAATATGATAATAATAATTAAATGAAAGGGCCAGACCATTAATAGGAGGTCTTGGTGCGGTCAGGAGCAAGGTCTTGTTGTCATTAAACTGAAACCAGTTTAATGACAACAAGACCTTGATGTAAAGATAAGGTTTTTTAACCTTCAGTTCAAAGTATTAAGTACAGTTATTTATGAAGCAGTCTGCTTGGAACTGTAATTGAAAAGAATTTGATTAAATGTAATTTCATTATTTATGCGTCCTGACATTAAGAGAAACGAATTTAAAATTTGACAAAGGTATGAACGATTCGACTCTATTGACACTGCTGTTGTCTTTTTATGATTATAATTAAGTATCTATATCACACTTATTTAAATACTTATTAAATGTTAGGTACTTATGAGAAAAACAGTATTTTAAAAATCCGCTTAAGTGGGATTCGGACTAGTGTTGAAAATAACATGTAAAATACATTTATCTTTCAAACGCCCCATTTATCTATCAAAAAAATACAGAATCTTTCCTTGCAGATCTTCGATTAAATCTTTCACAAGTTTAAGTTTTTTACATGTATTTTACGACATATTTTTTGCATGCATATATTTAAATAAGATGTAAATGTTCAATGTGTTCAATTATTTCAATGAAATTTCAAGAGCAAAAGAGTTATTTAAAAATCCTCAATCAAGAGGGATTCAGACTCGCTCAGCGAACTCTCGCTCATGAGAACTTTACATCCGAATAAATCGGCAACGCGACACTTAGGAGCATGTCCCTATGGTTAAGGGTCCCAAAATGGATGTCCCCGCAAAATACTCCCCAATTTTAACTAATTTTGGTTCCAAATATAATTGTTCCACAAGTCCTGGCAAGTTAATTACTCTACTAAAAATTTGAAACCATTGGTTACTATTTGCTGACTGCCTATCTGACCTCCATAACCCAGAAACTGGGTAACAATAACGAGTGCAGTTTTGGTATGGAATGGATGATCATTTGAGCCTCATGAAAGAACGTGTTTACCCCAAATGGCTCAAAACTCTAATCGCAAATTAGTTTACAGTACTTGCACTGCTTGAGAGCCTCAGCAAGTACAAACGTATATCATAGAAAGCGAATAATTTTAACAATAATAGACAGCTTTAGATTAAGTTATTCCAATAAGTCAAGGCCTACAACTCGTGTCCACCTCGAATCGTCAAACTGATATTTACAACTCATTGGCTATTGACAATAATCGATATTTTTCCCGTTGTCATGGTGACTGAGTCGTGTGGAGGTTCTTCAAGCTGACTTTGATAATGAGCCTAAGATTATAATAACTTACTGGCTGAAAATGTAAAAGGAAATAAGATTAATAGTTTGTAGTCGCAATTATTTTCGTTAATTTATGATAAAAAGAAATAAATAAAGAAAGAAAAAGGTATCTATTATTTTCCTTAATTAAATATTCTAAAACATAGAACAAAACAAACAAATATACAAAGTGGACAGGGAAAAGGGCTCATTGTGCATCAAACAATTTGTCCAAATTGATGACAATGGGAAACGTCCCCAGAACGCTGGCAGTGTTGCCACTTTGAATGACAATGCTGAATCTCTGGCCAAAGAAAAGGTCAGCTTTAAGGTGACGTAAAGAATCGCCAAGCTTTTTGCTAAAGCTCTCCTACTGCAGGATAGACCATGGTGTCCGAGGCGGTCTATTACTTTACCACTTTGACAATGCTTTAATACAATCATAATTATAAAACACCGACTAGGAGCGATTCGGAAGGTCCGGTATCCTCTAATATTGAAAATGTTCGCCCAATACTCAGTTTGGGGGCATTTTTTATTTATTTATTTACTTTAACTTAACACGGCCAAAGGCCAATTACATTAGTTAAATACATGTTTATAAAGAAGCATTAAAATAAAAATATTAAAAACAAACAACAATGATAATATCCATAATTACACGGCAGTCATACGCTCATCTCACAATACTCCAGACATACCGACAAAATCTTCTTCCATTCATCCGCGAACACATCACAATCGGGCTTAGTAGTAACTTCTCACTTTAATCAGTAGAACGTTTCCAGATTTGATTTCGATGGAGGGTGTGAGCTGGAGAGATGAATTTGTCGTCGCCATAACCACTGGACACGTGATCTTTAATAAGCACTTTTTATCGCATAGGGATCACCAACAGCCTACTCTGCAGAGCATGCATGGTGGAAGATGAGAGAGAAGCCCACCCGCTCCTGCCCAATCTGCCCTGTAATCGCTAGTTAGAAGGCCAAAAACTTCGGTGTACCCCGCAGAAGAGGCTCCTCGTGGAAAAGAGATAAAATTATGAAATTGAAGCCCACCCATACGCAAAATACGCGAGAACCGATCACTATGCCGAATTTTTTTGGTCGAGTTTCATTTAACCGAAAACTATAGGCCGATGTCTTTTTTGCTATATGCATTGTTTGACATATTTTCGTATCACCAAAGTATCATTTGGCATATGTTTGATTTTACCGAACTACATTTCGCCGATTTACAAAAAAACATCGATTTACATCTGAATGACTCGGCAACGCGACACTTAGGGGCATTGCTTCGGGTAAGCATTTAAGGGTTCCAAAATGGATGACCCCGCAAAATACTCCCCAATGTTAACTAATTTCGGAACCAAAAAGGGTTCGACAAGTTCTTAATTCAAATCTCTCAAATCAAAACTGGCTCTAAGAGTAGCTGATGGCAGTCAGCGGTTGTGTAGCTCTTTATATAAGCCAAAAAAATAATCTTGGTTAGGTAAGTCATCATCTTCATCATTTCAGCCGAAAGACGTCCACTGCTGGACATAGGCCTCCCCCAGGCGTCGCCACATTGACCGATCCCGTGCGTCTCGCATCCAGCGCCTTCCCGCAACCATAACCAGGTCATCGGTCCACCTAGTGGGAGGCCTTCCAACGTATCGTCTTCCGGTTCGCGGTTGCCATTCCAGAACTTTTCGGCCCCATCGGCCATCCGTTCTGCGAGCAATGTGCCCTGCCCAGTGCCATTTAAGTTTGGCAATTCTTCGGGCTATGTCGGTAATCCTGGTTCTCTTGCGGATCTCCACATTTCTGATTCGATCACGCAAGGAAACTCCGAGCATAGCCCTCTCCAATGCCCTTTGAGTGACTGTAAGCTTCCTGATAAGGCCCATTGTAAGCGACCACGTCTCAGAGCCATATGTCATCACTGGCAACACACACTGGTCATAGACTTTCGGTCTTGAGACACTGTGGTAAGTTGGACGAGAAGATACCGCGCAACTTCCCGAACGCTGCCCAGCCGAGTCGGATTCGACGGTTGAACTCTTTCTCGAAGTTGGCCCTACCCAATTGGATCGTTTGTCCCAGGTAGACATAGTCGCCCACAACTTCGAGTGTAGAGTCTCCGACCTTGATAGGAGTGGGTGTAACATGGGCATTCACCATGACCTTGGTTTTGTCCATGTTCATTTTAAGACCCACTCTTTCGGAAGCTCTACTGAGGTCATCGAGCATTTTACTGAGGCTCTCCATGGTCTCAGCCATGACCACTATGTCGTCGGCAAACCGAAGGTGAGTGATGTACTCGCCATCAACGTTGATGCCAAGCCCTTTCCAATCCAGAACCTTGAAGACATCCTCCTCATCATGTTAGGTAAGTGCTTTCAGAGATTATCTTTTACAAATCAATATTTTGCAGACATTTTAAATTCTGTGTACTAGCTTTTTCTTACGAGCCACATTTATGTTCACGCAAAGTGTCAATTAGTCTGGCCTCATGACCGAGCGTTTTAATCTCAAACGGCACAAAACTTTAATAGCCAATTAGTTTACAGTACTTGCACTGCTTGAGAGCCTCAGCAAGTACAAACGTATATCATAGAAAGCGAATAATTTCAACAATAATAGACAGCTTTAGATTAAGTTATTCCAATAAGTCAAGGCCTACAACTCGTGTGCAACTCGAATCGTCAAACTGATATTTACAACTCATTGGCTATTGACAATAATCGATATTTTTCCCGTTGTCATGGTGACTGAGTCGTGTGGAGGTTCTTCAAGCTGACTTTGATAATGAGCCTAAGATTATGCAAAAATATGGGCTAGTTTGTCGTGTAGTTCAGGGGCATCTGTTTTCCCGTGAAAGATTTTATACATATTTATGATTTGATCATTTTTCCTTCTGACCTCGAGAGAATTGTAGCCTAAACACCCTAAGAGGAAGTTAGAAGGGTATAAGA
Organism: Orthosia incerta; assembly: GCA_948252205.1. Lineage (NCBI taxonomy): Eukaryota > Metazoa > Arthropoda > Insecta > Lepidoptera > Noctuidae > Orthosia > Orthosia incerta. Next base: position 20,673,372 of record OX411766.1, on the reverse strand, counting down.
ATGGATAATATCCATATAGACGCTTATACAGATACCTCAGAAAAGCTTTGAACCTTTTCCAAAATTAGTGAATATCTGTTCATAAGGGTTCCAGACACATGCACTAGACTCCAGCTTACTGCGTACTAGTACATTAGAAATTGATTTGATTGTACTTATGTTCTTGAAATCCTTTGCATTTCGTAGAATAAAACCTAATCGCCTAAATGAATCTTTTGCTACCATTACCATGTGATCGTGAAACGTTAATCTCATGTCAAAAGTGACACCCAGATCCTTCATTCCACTTGTTCTGGTAATAGTGCTATTATTCATTTTGTACGCAAAATTGATAGGGTGTCGTGCACGAGTAAAACTCATGACGAAACATTTGGTAGAGTTAAATTCCATTTTGTTCCTAACACTCCATTCTAATATCGCGTTTAAGTCACACTGGTCGTTAAGTAAGTAAGTTCACAAAAAAGTTTCAAATCATCCGCATATAGTAAACTTTTAGCGTGATGGATGACTGATGGTAGGTCATTAACCATTATATGAATTGAACCTATTTGACCTAGTGTTTGTATGTATTAGTAAGATTATGATAGTAAGTAATTGTATTAGTAAGGTAAAGGTTTAGTTAGCCCTTTATTACAATTTTCAAGTCATGTCTTCAAACTCGACTAAAGTATTAATTTGAATTTATGACATTTTATAGGGTATTAATTGGAATTTATTACATTGTGAAATTTTAATGATAATTTTGCATACCTAAACTGGTGCAACACATTGGACTGCGCATTCACTTGACATCTGGAAATGTTTGAATATGTACTGTGTTGAGCAATAAATATATTTCATTTTGAATTTGACTCCTTCTCGAATTATCAAACTGACAGTTAGAACTTAGTGTCTATTTACATTAATCGATGGATTTTACGTTGTCATGCGACTGCATAGAAAATACATGACAATCAACCCGCCTAGCATTTTCCCAAAAATAAGTGGGTCAGTTTCCAGTCTAACCAGATGGAGCTCAGTATCAGTATTTTATATAAAGCGACTGCCTATCTGACCCCCACACCACGTCACTGCAGTAACTGGGTAACACTATACCCCTTCGCAAGACTGGTGTTACTATTTTCACGATGTCATTGACACATAATGACACGCAGCTGCTTATTAAAAATATGATAATAATAATTAAATGAAAGGGCCAGACCATTAATAGGGTTTCAGTTTAATGGCAACAAGACCTTGATGTAAAGATAAGGTTTTTTAACCTTCAGTTCAAAGTAGTAAGTACAGTTATTTATGAAGCAGTCTGCTTGGAACTGTAATTTAAAAGAATTTGAATAAATGTAATTTAATTATTTATGCGTCCTGACACTAAGAGAAACGAATTAAAAATTTGACAAAGGTATGAACTATTCGACCCTATTGACACGGCTGTTGTCTTTTTATGATTATAATTAAGTATCTATATCACACTTATTTAAATACTAATTAAATGTTAGGTACTTAAGAGAAAAACAGTATTTTAAAAATCCGCTTAAGAGGGATTCGGACTAGCGTTGAAAATAACATGTAAAATACATTTATCTTTCAAGCGCCCCATTTATCTATCAAAAAAATACAGAATCTTTCCTTGCAGATCTTCGTTTAAATCTTACACAAGTTTAAGTTTTTTCTATGTATTTGACATATTTTTTGCATGCATATATTTAAATAAGATGTCAATGTTCAATGTGTTCAATTATTTGAATGAAATTTCAAGAGCAAAAGAGTTATTTAAAAATCCTCAATCTAGAGGGATTCAGACTCGCTCAGCGAACTCTGGCTAATAAATCGGCAACGCGACACTCACGGGCATTGATTCGGGTAGGCTTTTAATGGTTCCCAAATGGATGTCCCCGCAAAATACGCCCTAATGTTAACGAATTTCGGAAGTAGCTGATGGCAGTCAGCGGTAGTGTACCTCTTTATATAAGCCAAAAAAAACTTTATCGGATATGTGCTTTCAGAGATTATCTTTTACAAATAAATATTTCGCAGATAATTTTAATTCTGTTTACTAGCTTTTTCTTACGAGCCAGATCTATGTTCACGCAAAGTGTCAATTAGTCGGGCCTCATGACCGAGCGTTTTAATCCCAAACGGCTCAAAACTTTAATAGCCAATTAGTTTACAGTACTTTTACTGCTTGAGAGCCTCAGCAATTGCAAACGTATAACTCGTATTTTATATAAGTAAGATTAAGACTGTAACTATACCAAGGAATTATAATAATATTATTAAGGATTGTAACTCAAAACCTCCAAATCGACTCCTCCTTGAATCGTCAAACTGACTTATTGACTGACAGTTATAACTTCTTCTCTTTTGACATTACTCGAAGGTTTTACCGTTCTCATGGCGACTGAGTCGCGTGGAGTTGCTGCAAACTGACTTTGAAAATTTGTTTAAGATTTTGATTACTTACGTTCTGAAAATGCAAAACGAAATAACATTAATATTTTGTCGTCTCAATTATTTTTTTTAATTTATTATAAATGTAATCATAATTATATACCGCGAAACCTCCTGTGACTGAGTGGTCACAGGCTCGGCTGTTCTAAATTCTGCTGACGACGAGTTGGAGAGAATGGTCATCTGCGCTAGGACCAGTGCAGTTGGGCGCCGTAAGCAGGGATGAAGGAGTCCTGGGAAGTTGAGCCGTTAGGTTCTGGCGGTAATGAGTCCGTGAAGCACCACGCCTCCTTTGGTCTGGATTTCAAGCAAAACGGTAGCCCTAATCTTTAGCTAAGGGCAGGGCAATGGTCATGGTATCTCGTCAGAGGGCCACATGCGAGATACGTGAGGTCCGCTGATGCCATAATGTAAGCCAGCCTTGCGCATCTTTATCTCGAAGGTAGTAGTAACTTCTCACTTTAATCAGTAGAACGTTTCCAGATTTGATTTCGATGGAGGGTGTGAGCTGGAGAGATGAATTTGTCGTCGCCATAACCACTGGACACGTGATCTTTAATAAGCACTTTTTATCGCATAGGGATCACCAACAGCCTACTCTGCAGAGCATGCATGGTGGAAGATGAGAGAGAAGCCCACCCGCTCCTAATCTGCCCTGTAATCGCTAGTTAGAAGGCCAAAAACTTCGGTGTACCCCGCAGAAGCGGCTCCTCGTGGAAAAGAGATAAAATTATGAAATTGAAGCCCACCCATACGCAAAATACGCGAGAACCGATCACTATGCCGAATTTTTTTGGTCGAATTTCATTTAACCGAAAACTATAGGCCGATGTCTTTTTTGCTATATGCATTGTTTGACATATTTTCATATCACCAAAGTATCATTTGGCATATTATGTTTGATTTTACCGAACTACATTTCGCCGATTTACAAAAAAACGTTTCGCTTTATTTTCTCCACATCGAAACAACATTTTGAGGAATATTATTTGGTCACAAATATATAGCCGGTTACTTGGTAGAATTTTCCATTTAAAATTGAATTTTTTTTTTTTTTTTTTTTTTATCATTACGATGTAACTGAATAGTTACCTCATAACAGTCACAATCTAGCATCGAGGCTAATAAGTAACTTAAATTTAACCTAATTTGCTAATAATTTATATGGTAAAGAATGTGTCCATTGGCACTTTTCTTATTGTCTCTATTATGATGGGAAGACACTTAGTTCATGTGTTCTTAAAAGGTAGCACTCACTGCACTTCGTAACACTAATTTCACTTTAAACTAACTCAAAAGGCTTAGTCCTTTTCAGTCTCCTTATTATGTCCGTGGTGTCAAGGAGCTGGATAGCCTCGACATTCACATGTTTATGAAGTCTCTGTTCATGAGCTTCGGCGTATTTTTTTATAACTTTGGCGACGAGGTCCACTCCTAAGTCCCGGTGGATATCCTCGTTTCTAATATACCAGGGAGCGTTTACTATGCTCCGCAGTACCTTGTTTTGAAATCTTTGAATAATTTCAACATTGGTACGTTTTGTACAGCCCCAAAGCTGTATACCGTATGCCCATACAGGCATAAGTACTTGTTTGTACAGAAGTACTTTGTTGAACACTGACAATGATGAATGTCTGCCAAGTAGCCAGTACATATTCCTGTAGCGGATAAAATTGAAATAGTGTCATAAAAAGTCAATATGTTGTGCTACAAAATTTAGTGACGGTAACGAATTGCTGCAAAACCGACTTCACGCAGTCTTGTCTGTGGTTTCGTATTTATTTTGTATTATCATGCAAATAATTCATTAATAGCTGTCATGCATTATAAATTTTTATTGATTAATTATTTCAAAGAATTGGTCCAAGAGCGAGCGAAGCGAGCTCGGGCATTTAGGGCACCCCGACACGGATAGGTTAGGTTCCGAGCAAAGCGAGCGAACTCGGCTCCCATCATCTCCTTTGTGTTAGGTTACTTTAGACCCTGCAGACAGAAATAGGAGCTCCGTCGACAATTTTTATTTCAAGTCGCTGTTTTAAACATTTGTATTCGCTCACTAAATGTTAGGTACTTACGCCCTGGAAATTTCAAGAGAAAAAGAGTTAATTAAAAATCCTCAATCTAGAGGGATTCAGACTCGCTCAGCGAACTCTGTCTCATGAGAACTTTACATCCGAATAAATCGGCAACGCGACACACACGGGCATTGATTCGGGTAGGCATTTAATGGTTCCCAAATGGACGTCCCCGCAAAATAACCCTAATGTAAACTAATTTCGGAAGTAGCTGATGGCAGTCAGCGGTAGTGTACCTCTTTATATAAGCCAAAAAAATCTTTATCGGATATGTGCTTTCAGAGATTATCTTTTACACATAACTATTTCGCAGATAATTTTATTTCTGTTTACTAACTTTTTCTTACGAGCCAGATCTATGTTCACGCTGTGTCAATTAGTCTGGCCTCATGACCGAGCGTTTTAATCCGAAACGGCTCAAAACTTTAATACTCGTAGCCAATTAGTTTACAGTACTTTTACTGCTTGAGAGCCTCAGCAATCGCAAACGTATAACTCGTATTTTGTATAAGTAAGATTAAGATTGTAACTTTACCAAGGAATTATAATAATATTATTAAGGATTGCCAACTCAAAACCTCCTTCTCGACTCCTCCTTGAATCGTCAAACTGACTTATTGACTGACAGTTATAACTTCTTCTCTTTTGACATTACTCGTATCTTGTAATATTGAAGTCGCTGAGTCTATAGTTTCATTTGTTTGACCCCCGTACATATTTAAATTCGGCCACTTAGTAATAACGTAGCAAATAATGTCAGTACATTTTTGGACTAGTTTTTACTTCTGTTACCCTCACAATAATCTTTGCTGTAACATCTATTTTATTTACTTTTCACTATGAATGTCTGCCGGTAGATGTTTTATTTTTATTTGTTTACCTTTTTAATACTGTACTTGACATGATGACATTTGACGTCTGCCAATTTCATAATTTCTGTTTTACGTGCCGTTACACTCTGCGTTTATGTTCGTTTGTGATATTCTCGATTGCTTTTTAGGGTTCCGTATCCAAAGGGTAAAAACGGGGCCCTATTACTAAGAATCCATGATCCGTCTGCCTGTCTGTCCGCCTGTCACCTATCTGTATTCTATGAACCGTGAAAGATATAGATGGGAAATCACTCAATGACACTCTTTTGACTGGCAGTAAATTGCAAGCAGATATCAGTAACATCATTTTACGTTTTCGTCTCCATGCCATCGTTTTATCAGCTGACGTACGTCAAATGTACTGGCAAGTCATCATCGTTCAGGAACATAGGGATTATCAGCGTATACTTTTTCGGTTTTCACCCGAAGAACCCATTCAAGAATTCAGCACCATTTCTGGCCATAAGTACGATGCAACAACTGGCTCTAGATGAACAGGATTCGTTTCCGACCGCAGCAGAGGTTTTACGGAGCGATCTGTACGTCGATGATGTAGTCACCGGCTGCGATAGCATAGACCAAGCGACTTCTCTCCAACGGGAATTGTCCAGCATCATGACTGCCGGTGGGTTCGAGCTCAGGAAGTGGTCCAGCAATCATGAGGCTGTGCTACAAAATGTACCCAAAGAACACAAATTGGTACCAGATTTGACGATTGACGATGACACCAATTTTATCAAGGTTCTCGGTCTTGCCTGGAACGCTCATCAAGACGTCTTCAATTATCGGGTTAATCAAATCCCACGCGTCTGTACCAAACGGACAATACTCTCAGAGATTGCTCGCATCTATGACCCCATTGGTCTACTTACACCATTAACATTTTTAGCAAAATATCTCATCCAGCGTTTGTGGTTGTTGGGAACTTCATGGGATGAACCTGTACCCGACGACATTCATCAAGTTTGGTCAAAACTCACCCACTAGTTATCACATTTATCACATCTTCATATTCCGAGGCGTATCACACACCCTCAAGCGTTGAGCTATCAAATTCATGGATTCTGCGATGGCAGTGAAGCTGGTTATGCGGCAGTAATCTATCTCCGTGCCAATACAGGTTCAAATCAACATCCAGTCTGCCTTGTGAGCGCAAGATCACGTGTTGCTCCAACCAAGCGCAGGACATTACCAAGGCTCGAGCTATGTGGTGCTTCCCTGCTCGCAGACCTTATGAGTTATGTTTTCAACACATTTTCGAACAAGATAAACATAGACAACATTTTCGCATGGTCTGATTCAATGATCGTTTTAGCATGGATCAAGTCAAATTCAACAAATTTCAAAGCATACGTTGGGAATCGTATTGCAAATATTCAGCAGAAATTACCCACGGCTGTCTGGAAGCATGTGCCAGACAAGCAAAACCCAGCTGATTGTGCGAGTCGTGGCTTACTACCAGACGAGCTTATCAATCATGCCCTCTAGTGGACAGGTCCACAATGGTTATCATCATCAATCAATACATATAATAAATCTGTAGAAAAATAATTTTTGTACATCGAAAATATTTCCAAAAAAAATAGCCAGGGTGTTAAAGGATTGTAACAGATAAATATGTTACTATGTATATTAGCGACATCTGGTTTCCTTTTGCCAAACGAGTTCGATTATTAGTATCTATACTTGATTGTTTGGTAAGTTAGCTACTAGATGGCGCTGACAGATGTATGACATAGATGAACGTTTAAATAAAATATATTCTATTTGTGTGAAATCATTTAATTCAATAAACACACAAATTCAACATACAAAATAATAAATTATTAAATTCTTTTCAAATTAGTTACATAAAGGATAATTTAGTGAATGCGTCTATGGTTTAAAATAGAACGTTCAGGGTCTATGGTTGACGTGCCTGACAATTCTTTTACAAGGCTGGACTGGAGGTCACTAACACCTGTGAACTTAATATTCAAAAAAGAAAACCGAATAATCTTTGATGTCGGGAAGGACAAGGCTGGCTACCGTCAAAATGAAAGGAACATTCGTTAAGTAGGCGCTGTGAGTATTAGCTTGAATTTGTCTGAATTTTCATATTCGTGACACGTGCGTTTGATTTTATCATGCAATTTTCTTTTCCTTAGCAGGGCTCCAAATGTCTCCTTAGGAGTATCCTAGTTAATAAATATACCTTAAGAAATATATATAATAATGGTCAACTAGCCACAGCTACAGCAAGGTTTCGAACACTCCTGATGATATAATGTACCAAAGTTTGAAGACAGCTACCCAGGATAACGGTACTGTTTGAGAAATCATATCTCCAGTATTGTGTATTGATGGTAAAATGTGTTCCTTCTGAAAGTGAGTTGTTTATACCTATATTTAGAACATCTAGAAGTGGTGATAACGGACTGTATGCTCGATGAATTAAATTAGTTGACCAATCTCTGTGTGCCTTTTACTTCAATCAACTTCATGTTAATAAACCCTGTGTTGGGCCGGCGCTAAGGTAAACAAAACATGATTATGAACTACGATCTCGCCCGGCCCTTCAGTCTCAGCCCGGTCGCGGTACTGTATAAGTGTATGTGTGTATCCAATGTAAAAGAAATTAATAGACATTACCTCGATAGAAACTGTTTAATTATTTAACCAAAACCGACGACACTAAGAACCCAACATTGGTGACCACAGTCGTGCAATTATTCATTTTTGATATTAGTATATGGACAGATCAATTAGAAGACAAGTTTAATTGAAGGCCGTCAGTTTACTATTTTTACGGACCACAAGCCACTCATCTTTGCTTTCACGAAAATAGGAACAGATAAAGAAATACCTAGAAGGGCCAGGCAACTGTTATATATCAGCGAATTCACTAGCGATATACAACACATAAGTGGCTCAGATAACGCAGTGGCGGACGCGTCATCGCGGGTTGAGTCCATTTCTGGCCCTACGACGATAGATTACAATGAAGTAGCGCAAGCACAGGTAGCCGAAGCTCTAGTGATAACAAAATTAAACAGCAATTTAGTGTTCAAACATGTTAATGTAACAAATTCTAATAATCAAGTGTACTGCGAAATGTCCACGGGCAATGCACGACCTTATTTACCTTCTAATTTTCGAAAACTAGCCTTTAATAGTATACACAACATAAGCCACCCTGGCGCTCGTACCACCCGTAAGATGATGACAAAGAGATTCTTTTGGCCAGAAATGAACAGGGATATTAATCATTGGACTAGGACTTGCATTTCATGTCAGAAGTCTAAAGTAGATAGACACACAGTTTCGGGTTTATCCAAGTTTCCACCGTGCACGAGATTTGAACACATACATACGGACATTGTGGGCCCGTTGCCTTCCTCGAAACATGGATATCGTTATTGCATTACAATTATAGACCGTTTTACGCGTTGGCCTGAGGCCACTCCAGTCTCAGACATATCAGCGGATACGGTATCTAGGGTTATCTTTGAGCAGTGGATTTGCAGATTTGGCTGCCCAAGTAGAATTACAACGGATCAGGGAAGGCAGTTTGAGAGCGACCTTTTTAATGCATTAATGAAACTAGTTGGGGTGCAAAGGATACGAACTACCCCGTATCATCCCCAAAGTAACGGGTTAATTGAAAGATGGCACCGTTCTTTAAAAAATGCGTTGACCGCTCGACTGTCGGCTGACAGAGACTGGGCAGAAGAGTTACCGATGGTTTTGTTAGGTTTGCGAGCAGCAAGTAGGACAGATACAGGCATAAGTGCAGCGGAAATGGTATATGGAGAAACAATCAAACTTCCAGGCGATTTTTTTCATGAAGATAATAAAAAGATTACGGACGAACATGTTTTGCTAAAACAATTACGACACACTGTGGGTAAAATAAGGCCTCAGTCGCGAGCGGATAGCGACTCGCGAAAAATATTTAATAGTAATACTCTAAAAAAATCTTTGTGTCCCACGTACGATGGCCCATACCGCGTATTAAGCAGAAATGATAAAGTCTTTAAAGTAAGGCTACCCAATAGGATCATACAGGTGTCTATAGATAGGCTCAAACCGGCATATATATTAAATGAGGAAGAAGACCTTGATGATAAATTATGTTTAGATAGTAATTTAGAAGTAGGAAACAATGCTAGCAAAATTAAGGAAACGAAATCGCCCTCGCTTGATACTAGAACCACACGCTTCGGTCGGCACGTAAAGCCACCGGTACGATTTTTAATGTAGTAACCCACTTACATAAAACTACTAAAAATGTGAACATTGGGATACTTATTGAGAAAACATTGTTCAGATCAACAGGAACAATGGTATGGTTACATATATGTAAGTGTGTATTGTATAAGTATGTTTGCAGTTAATTAGTATTTAGTAACGTAGTTTTTTTTTAAGTAACGTAGTTTTTTATATTAAATATTCATACTTGTAGTAAATGAATAGGTACTGTGCGCTTATTCCGAGTTTTATTTTATTGTTTTCATTGTACTCTCTCGTGATAATGTAAACAATCTATTATATCGAAATGTATACAAAAAAAGAGGTTTCTCATTACCGTCTCCAGACGGTGCTTATCCAGTTTCAATACAGATTGATGTTTACGTTAACGCGATTGAGTGTGTACTCACACTAAGGCCTCTGATTGTACTACGGTAACATGATAAATTAAACAACTTGTCCTATTCTAAATAAGTTGTAACATGATACGATGTTTATGTCACACATTCGTAGAAGGCAAACATTCAAATCATCAATTAAGCCCATTCATCTTGTAACTAAACAAATTCCTGTGTGCGTTGTGCGCTCAAATATAAATGTTAGAACTTTTGTAATTAATTATTTGTACTGATAATATTTTATTCTGTAATTTTATTTTCATTTTTGACAAAGGGAGGATTGTTGGGCCGGCGCTAAGGTAAACAAAACATGATTATGAACTACGATCTCACCCGGCCCTTCAGTCTCAGCCCGGTCGCGGTACTGTATAAGTGTATGTGTGTATCCAATGTAAAAGAAATTAATAGACATTACCTCGATAGAAACTGTTTAATTATTTAACCAAAACCGACGACACTAAGAACCCAACACCCTGCTATAGTCTCATGCAAAACACCTACCTCTGGGCAAGCCGGTGAGAAAGGAAAAAATCTACCTTACAATGTACGCCCAACGTGTAGCATGAAATTTGATTGAAGTACTTACTTAACTACTTATTTTGTGTCTAGAATAACTTTAATACTTGGGAACTTAACCAAACTATGGGTTAACTTCAGTATTGTTTAATTTAAATCTTAAAATAACAAAACATTAACTTTGTATAAAATTTTAAAGTGCGGTTATAGTCACATTTTTACTTAGGAACTATATAACCTTTTCACTAATGAATGTTTTGTTAGACTTAATATAAATTACTCTAATGTAACATAGTTATTATAACTGTTAATTAGTTATATATACATATATGGAACAAACTTTTGTTTTGTTCAATATGCATAAAATATTTCTTTAAACTAAAAATAAAAAAAAATAAAAAAACAAAACATTATATAAAAATTCAAAAGTGGGGTTATAGTCACATGTTTTATATAAAACTATATACCTTTTCACTAATGAATGTTTTGTTAGACTTAATATAAATTACTCTAATTTAACATAGTTATTATAACTGTTAATTAGATATATATACATATATAGACCCACATCTATACAATGAATGGGTGCTCAATGTAATGCATTCCATATTGTTGTGGGGTGATTACTTTCTGTTGCGAATCTTAACTTGATTGGGTATGTCCCTATATCTATACAACGGATGGGTATTTAATGTGACGTTTGCTATTTTAGAAAGCAACGTTGCTCTTCATTAAGAATCTTAGCTTGATGTGGTACTTTCCTACATTTGTTTGTTTGTATTTGATCAACAACTTGATACTAGAAATAACACTTGTTTTATCTAAAGGCAGTGTTACTTGTTGTTGTAAAACTTAAGTAAATTGGACATTTTTCTCTATATTTAAATAATGAAAGGTTAAATACAGCTAAGGAGTGGAATTCCCTTCCGGGGTCTTTGTTCCCTGATAGCTACAACCTTGGGGTCTTTAAGTCAAGAGTGAATAGGTTTCTTCTAGCCAAGCGTGCTTCACCGTAGACCACGTCATCGCTTAACATCAGGCGAGATAGTGGTCAAACGCGAGCCTATAGACTATAAACAAAAAAAAAAAAGATTATAACCTGAACGTTACACGTTTAATATACTAAATTCCTTAGTAAATCAAGCATTAACTTTAATCAAATTGGATTAAGGCTTGATTTATAAATTAGCTAACTGCTTGGCGGTTGTGCTGTGATAAATGAGTGTGATGCATTACTAATTTATTGTAGGACAATTACTAAGTATGTTTGATTAGTTTTAGATAAGAGCAATCAAAGTTCGTATCCTTTAGTTAATATACTATCTCGATTATTTTAATGTTTAGTACATTTTGTACTTAAAAACTTTGAAATTTGATAAATAAGTTTTGAACTTATTTCTTTTTTTAGAAAACTTAATGTAGGTAGTTCTAATATAAATTATTTTTGACTACCTCAATACCTGTCAAGGAAAATGATAATTTCACAATGTGCATTGATATTGACTAAATTAAATAAAAAAATTGTTTCAAAATTTTTTAACCGGGTAAGGAGATATTGTAACAGATAAATATGTTACTATGTATATTAGCGACATCTGGTTTCCTTTTGAAACGTCGGACCATGTGAAACGTCGGAGTAACGAAAAATGTTATAAGTTCAACTGAGACAGTGGCAGACGTGACTTCGATGAAGTAAAAAAAGACGAAAGAAAAAAAAGTTGATAAGTTTAAGGCGAAATTAAATTCGTTTAAATGTTTTTCGAACTTATGATTGGTTATCAAAATACGCACTTAGTCGTGGAGTTGCGGAAACAGCCCGTCGAAACTAAACCAAACTAATTCTCTGACAAAAATCCTAAGATTTACCTGGTGATGCCTGGTAAAAGCCGGAAATGTGCAATTATCATAGATCATTTCGGGATTTAACCAGTATGACTTGGTCAATCCTGGAATTTACCGTAGTTCGGCTTTTACTGTACCATATGCATAACGAAATAGCGAAACCAATAAAAGGGTTTTTAATGACAACAAGATCTTGATGTAAACTTCAAGTTTTTAACCTTCGGTGTAAGTTATTAAGTTGAGTTTTTTATAAAGCAGTCTGCTACGAACTGTTATTGAAATGATATTATGCGTCCTTACTCAAAGAGAAACGAATTAAAATATGGACCGAGGTATGAAGGATGTGAATCTATCTACACGGCTGTTGTCTTTGTATGATAATGAAAATGTTAATTATCTTAATTTATATCACACTTATTAAAGTACTGATTTAATGTTAGGTACTTACTTCCTGGAATTTTCAAGAGAAAAACAGTTATTTCAACTTGCTACTTGCTTAATGACAACAAGATCTTGATGTAAACTTCAAGTTTTTAACCTTCGGTTTAAGTTATTAAGTTGAGTTTTTTATGAAGCAATCTGCTACGAACTGTTATTGAAAAGATATTATGCGTCCTTACTCAAAGAGAAACGAATTTAAATATGGGCAGAGGTATAAACGATGCGACTATTTCTAAACGTTTGTTGTTTTTTTATGATAATCAACATTATAATTATCTAAATTTATATCATACTTATTAAAATACTGATTGAATGTTAGATACTTACGCTCTGGAAATTTCAAGAGAAAAAGAGTTATTTAAAAATCCTCAATCTAGAGGGATTCAGACTCGCTCAGCGAACTCTGGCGGGTTCGAGCTCAGGAAGTGGTCCAGCAATCATGTGGCTGTACTACAAAATGTACCCAAAGAACACAAATTGGTACCAGATTTGACGATTGACGATGACACCAATTTTATCAAGGTTCTCGGTCTTGCCTGGAACGCTCATCAAGACGTCTTCGATTATCGGGTTAATCAAATCCCACGCGTTTGTACCAAACGGACAATGCTCTCAGAGCTTGCTCGCATCTATGACCCCATTGGTCTACTTACACCATTAACATTTTTAGCAAAATATCTCATCCAGCGTTTGTGGTTGTTGGGAACTTCATGGGATGAACCTGTACCCGACGACATTCATCAAGTTTGGTCAAAGTTCACCCACTAGTTATCAAATTTATCACATCTTCATATTCCGAGGCGTATCACACACCCTCAAGCGATGAGCTCTGAATTTGATTCATGGATTCTGCGATGCCAGTGAAGCTGGTTATACGGCAGTAATCTATCTTCGTGCCAATACAGGTTCAAATCAACATCAAGTCTGCCTTGTGAGCGCAAGATCACGTGTTGCTCCAACCAAGCGCAGGACATTACCAAGGCTCGAGCTATGTGGTGCTTCCCTGCTAGCAGACCTTATGAGTTATGTTATCAACACATTTTCGAACAAGATAAACATAGACAACATTTTCGCATGGTCTGATTCAATGATCGTTTTAACATGGATCAAGTCAAATTCAACAAATTTCAAAGCATACGTTGGGAATCGTATTGCAAATATTCAGCGGAAATTACCCACGGCTGTCTGGAAGCATGTGCCAGGCAAGCAAAACCCAGCTGATTGTGCGAGTCGTGGCTTACTACCAGACGAGCTTATCAATCATGCCTTCTGGTGGACAGGTCCAGAATGGTTATCATCACCAATCAATACATATAATAAATCTGTAGAAAAATATTTTTTGTACATCGAAAATATTTCCAAAAAAAATAGCATCATAATCATCTTGTACCACAGACGGTGACGTAATTTGCGAAAAGCGTACCACCGTTTTGGCTGGTATTGTTAATGTTAATCCCATCGATAATTTAATACAAAAACAATCTTCTTTGCGCAAGATTCAACGTATTTTAGCATATTGTAATCGTTTCATTGCCGCGTTACGCAAAAACAAACCATCATTTAATCATTTAACAGAAGTTGAACATCACATCGCGCTTATGATTTTAATTAAACATGCGCAAGAATCAGAATTTCGGGATGAAATTGGGTTATTATCCGCAGGGAAGACGTTACCTAAATGGTTAAGAAAGCTCAACCCTTTTTTGGACCATTCCGCTATTTTGCGGGTGGGGGAAAGGCTCTCCAGATCTGACCTCGAATTCGAGACCAAACATCCAGCGCTATTGCCACGTAAACATCGTTTGACTCATCTTATCATCCAATCAGTACATAATGAACATTTTCATCCAGGCTTACAACAGCTACAATTTCTTTTATTGCAAAACTTTTGGATATTGTCTCCACGGCGAGCAATATATCATGTCATATCAAATTGTTTTAGATGTTTTCGCACTAAGCCAGTCGCATTTCAACCTAAAATGGCAGACCTGCTTAGGGCGCGGATCACCCAATTAAAAGCATTTCAATCTGTTGGCTGCGATTACGCAGGTAACAGTACACACATACCGCGGTGCACGTACAACCAAAGCATATTTGTGTCTTTTTGTATGTTTCACTACAAAAGCACTTCATCTAGAGTTAGCTTCAGATATGTACGCGGAAGCCTTTTTAGCTGCCTTACACAGATTTATAGCTCGCCGTGGCAGGTGTAACGTCATCCACTCTGATTGTGGAACCAATTTTAAGGGTGCTCAGTCACAGTTATCAAGCATCATGCAAACAGCTTGTGGAGACCGAGCGCATAGAGTTTCGTTTCAAACCTCCTGGGGCACCACATTTCGGGGGTTTAACAAGTTCTTAATTCAAATCTCTCAAATCAAAACTGGCTCTTAGAGTAGCAGATGGCAGTCAGCGGTAGTGTACCACTTTATATAAGCCAAAAAAGTCTTTATCGGATATGTGCTTTCAGAGATTATCTTTTACAAATAAATATTCTCTTCAACATTTTCACTTATTGGTATGATAATCAACATAACAAGCCCTCATTTAAGAAAAAAATATTAATTGCGCTTTAAAAATACTTAAAATAGGTGAGGTGTTTATTTGAGTACGATTTAGATATTGCTTATGTTCAATTTCATGGAATTTAGACAAGTGTAGTTTCGAACCGGAAACAGTTTGCCTAGGCTCGGCACTTCCTAGTGAATATAATTTATTGAACTGTTTGCACTTAGCTTTATATGAATCAGATGAACATTTTTAGAAAAATTGCCAAATGCTGTTTTTTAACGATATTTTCTTTCATCATAGATTTAATTTGTGATTCCTGGTAAAAGCCAAAAATTTGCATTTATCATAGATCATTTCGGGCTTTTAACAGTATGACTTGGTCAATCCTAGGATTTGCCGTAGTGCGGGCTTTTACAGTAACGTATGTATAACGAAATGGCCAAATCAATAAAAGGGTTTCAGTTTTATGACAACAAGATCTTGATGTAAACTTCAAGTTTTTAACCTTCGTTTTAAGTTATTAAGTAGAGTTTTTTATGAAGCAGTCTGCTACGAACTGTTATTGAAAAGATATTATGCGTCCTTACTCAAAGAGAAACGAATTTAAATATCGACAGAGGTATGAACGCTGCGTCTCTTTCTACACGTTTATTGTTTTTTTATGATAATCAACATTATAATTATCTAAATTTATATCATACTTATTAAAATACTGATTGAATGTTAGGTACTTACGCCCTGGAAATTTCAAGAGAAAAAGAGTTATTTAAAAATTCTCAATCTAGAGGGATTCAGACTCGCTCAGCGAACTCTGGCTCATGAGAACTTTACATCCGAATAAATCGGCAACGCGACACTCACGGGCATTGATTCGGGTAGGCATTTAATGGTTCCCAAATGGATGTCCCCGCAAAATACTCCCTAATGTTAACTAATTTCGGAAGTAGCTGATGGCAGTCAGCGGTAGTGTACCTCTTTATATAAGCCAAAAAAATCTTTATCGGATATGTGCTTTCAGAGATTATCTTTCACAAATTAATATTTCAGGTAATTTTAATTCTGTTTACTAGCTTTTTCTTACGAGCCAGATCTATGTTCACGCAAAGTGTCAATTAGTCTTGCCTCATGACCGAGCGTTTTAATCCGAAACGGCTCAAAACTTTAATACTCGTAGCCAATTAGTTTACAGTACTTTTACTGCTTGAGAGCCTCAGCAATCGCAAACGTATAACTCGTATTTTATATAAGTAAGATTAAGATTGTAACTTTACCAAGGAATTATAATAATATTATTAAGGATTGCCAACTCAAAACCTCCTTCTCGACTCATCCTTGAATCGTCAAACTGACTTATTGACTGACAGTTATAACTTCTTCTCTTTTGACATTACTCGAAGGTTTTACGGTTCTCAAGGCGACTGAGTCGCGTGGAGGTCCTGCAAACTGACTTTGAAAATTGGCTTAAGATTTTGATTACTTACTTTCTGAAAATGCAAACGAAATAACATTAATATTTTGTCGTCGCAATTATTTTTATTAATTTATTAAAAATGTAATCATAATTATAAAACACCGACTAGGAGAAATTTGGAAGTTCCAGTATCTTGTAATATTGAAGTCGCTGACTCTATAGTTTCATTTGTTTGACCCCCGTACATATTTAAATTCGGCCACTTAGTAATAACGTAGCAAGTAATTTCGGCACATTTTTGGACTAGTTTTTACTTCTGTTATTCTACCCTCACAATAATCTTTGCTGTAACATCTATTTTATTTACTTTTCACTATGAATGTCTGCCGGTAGATGTTTTATTTTTATTTGTTTACCTTTATATAAAGGGGACAGGGAAAAGGGCTCATTGCGAATTGTATTAGTAAGGTTAAGATTTAGCCCTATTATACAAATTTCAAGACATGTCTAGAAACTCGTCTTCTTCTCGAATTATCAAACTGACAGTTATAAGTTATTGTCTACTAGCTTCTGCCCTCGGTTTCCCCGCGTAAAAAGTGTTTTATCATCCCAATGGAATACAAACTATCCTATGTCCTTCAGAGGGTCTCAAACTATCTCCATGTCAAATTTTAGCTAAATCTGTTCAGTAGATCAAGAGATTATCCACTACAAGATCACAAACTTTACCTCTTTACAATAATTATTTGAGGAAATGTTCGATTGATTTGAGGGTAATCGTAAAAATATAAAATGTAATCTGTTCACGAAACGATTCGAAGCACAGACGTTGCAATCAATATTACTACAGTTCACTAAACACTCAAACTGTCCAGACACACACAGAGTTCGCTCTTCTAGCCAAATTTTACACCAAAAAGGTATTATTTACTGGGAGCACTTTAAACATGACCTAATTGAGTGAGCGCTTGTTTGAGGCCGGGGAATTGTTGGACTTGGTGAAGTACAATGCAGAGAGGTATGAGTCTCTGACTAGTGCCTCATGTAGCTGTGCCAACCATACACCACCCACCCCGCTGCAAGGTGACTTGTCTCCACCAATGTTGGTGCTTCCAGAAAAAAGTTGTATACCCAATTCACAGGAATATAAAACAATAATGTTTAGTGACGAAATAGGTTCTGGCTTTGGAAAAGTATTAAATAATTACCTTAGCTACAGTTTATTGCTACCATAATATTAGTTTCAAGCAAATGATTAAAAAAATTATAAATTCGAATATGGATAATTATTCTACAATGGTTTTGCTATTAGGTAATAGTACTGGCATTACCAAAAAGGACATAGTGGGCGGTATTGACACCTTGTTAGGATTAAATTTAAGAAATCTGATGGTATGTGCTTTTCCATACTCTGATAAGTTCTCAGAACAGGAGAACAATCGTATTTTTAAATTAAATAACATTTTGCAAATGTTGACTTGTCATAATGACAAATTATTGTTTTTTGACACTAATAAATTTATTAGTGGACTCCATGTAACACAGAGAGCTTTCTCTCTGTCACCTAGGTGTAGGCGTACGATTGCTATGTTGATAGCATATTCTTTAAATGAATTGAATTTATCTTTTACTATAAACTCAGACATAAATAGTATGTCGAAGGCATTTACTGAAGTTGATATTAGTAGTAATACTAATTTGGTCAATAAGTTTAATAACGTTAGCACTTCAGCTATTAATATTTATAGTTTAAACTAGTTTGTAGGACAAGGGAGGGTACCAACAACGAAATAGTTACGAGAACATCCACCATCAAGAAGGTACCTTCTTGCTCTCACTTAGTTAAGTTAAAAAAGTGGCTAAGCAGAATTCCTTGAAATTATTCCATCAAAATATTCAAGGTTTTTCTGCGAAGCAATTGGAAATAGAACTGTTTTTGGAAAAAACAATGTTTGAAATTGTTTGTTTTACTGAGCATTGGCTCAAAGATCATACAATGCTAATTAACTATGAGAATTATACCGTGGGCAGTTGTTTTAATAGAAATATTATGTTGCGTGGAGGTTCACTTATATTAATTAAAAATGGCATTAAATCAAAATCTCGTAAAGATATTGTAGATCTATCAGTTGAACGTAGTGTTGAACTGTCCTGCGTTGAGCTGGACCCCCCAATTATGGAAACTACTCTATATTTGAGTCAGTGATGGAGGATGTTTTGGCAAAACTTGCAAATAGTAATAAACTAGTCATAATCTGCGGTGACTTTAATATAAATGTTTTAGAAAATAATTCAGATAGCAGTAGATTATTAAATCTCTTCAAATCTTTTAATTTGTCACATGTATTTATGGAACCAACACGAACAACTGTGACAACTGCTACATGTATTGATAATGTTTTTTGTTGCTGCGATTACTTAGACAAAGCCATTATGAATTGTCTGCCTTCGGATCATAGTGGGCTACTGGTAACATTTGAGTCCAACATACCAATAAAACAAGTGCAGATTCAATCCAGACCAATAACATCCGGTAAATTAAATAAATTTAACAGCACTTTAATCAGCAAGTTAAGTTATCAGGACCTCACAGTGAATGATGGTAATATTTTGTATGATGAGGTTTTCTCAGTGGTTCAGAAAGAGTTCAATAACACTTTTAAGAAGAAAACTAAAACTATATGCCCTAAGTTTTTATTCAGTGACTGGGCAACTACAGGACTTAGAAAAAGTAGGGAAAGACTTTACGAGCTATATGGCCTTAAGCCTTGTATTAACACTGAAACGTTTAATAAGTATGTTGCTACTTACTCAAGAATTTTTAAAAATACTTGCAAGGCAGCTAAGGCCTTGTACATTAGCAATAAGGTTAAATTTTCAGAAAATAAAATCAAGACGGTTTGGAAAATTATAAACAATGAAACGAATAGGAATAAAAGAAATAATACTGATTACACGCTTGAGACCACACACGGACTTATTACAGATAACAAAAAAGTTGCGCAAGAATTTGTAAATTTCTTTACCAACATCCCAATTAAAACTACTGAAACCTTAAATTCTTCGCCCTCGCTTGCTTACGGATTATTAAACGCGAACGTTTCAGCCTGCCCGAATGTATTTAACTTTTCACATATAAACCCCATAACAGTAATAAAAGCTTTTAAGCAAATCAAGATCAAGCCGACTGAAGATCTGTGGGGAATGTCCATCAAAGCTTTTACCTCCATTATTTAGACTATAGCGCCGTACTTGGCTTTGATTTTCAATTTGTGTGTGGATCAAGGAGTCTTTCCGGATCTAATGAAATATAGTAAGGTTATCTTTTTAAATCCGGGGACAGTAAAGACACAAATAATTATAGACCAGTATCCGTGTTGCCGGTTTTCAGCAAGGTTTTTGAGAAGATAATGCTAAATCAGATGCTCATTCATTTTAATACTTATAAAATTTTGCATGATAAACAATATGGTTTCCCCAGAGGACGTTGTACAACTGACGCTGGTGTCACCCTATTAAAACACATCTTTAATGCGTGGGAAGATTCGCGGGATGCCATAGGTATCTTCTGCGACCTGTCGAAGGCGTTTGATTGCGTTAATCATGAAACATTACTTCTGAAACTTGAGCATTACGGACTAGGTCAATCAGCGTTAAGTTTGATTAAATCTTATTTGAATGATAGACAGCAATTAGTTCAAATAAACGGTGTGAACTCGTCCGGGTTAAACGTGAAAATGGGGGTACCCCAGGGCTCAATTTTAGGTCCTTTCTTATTTTAAGTATACATCAACGATTTACCTCGTTTATTGGAAAACAAACTAAACATGGTGTTATTTGCTGATGACACATCTTTAATTTTTAAAATAAATAGACGTGCTTGTCAGGTTGACGACGTAAATAACGCGCTACGGCAGGTTCAGGATTGGTTCACTGCCAATAATTTAGTTTTAAATGGTAAAAAACCAAGTGCGTAAAATTTTCATTGCCGAATGTCAAAAGTACTGATTGTGACATTATGTTAAACAAGGAGAAGCTAGAATTCGTCGATAAAACGGTTTTCCTGGGGATCGCGCTGGACTCAGGGTTGCAGTGGGGTCCTCATTTGGTGTCCCTTGCGGGGCGGCTGAGTTCGGCGGCTTATGCTGTTGATGTGGATACCGCGAGACTGGTATATTTTAGTTATTTTCATAGTATAATGTCTTACGGTATCTTACTATGGGGAAGGGCTGCAGACATTGAGTCAATTTTTATTCTGCAAAAACGAGTCATCAGAGCAATATATAATCTTCGCCGGCGCGATTCTCTAAGGGAACTGTTTAAGGACATTAACATCATGACGGTTCCTTGTCAATATATTTATGAAAACATCATGTACGTGAGAAAGAATTTACATCATTTTAGTAAAAACGGCGACAGACATAATTACGTTACTAGAAATAGGGACCAATTAGTTCAACCAGGTTTAGACTGGCAAAAGTAGCCTCTTCTTTAATGGGGTACTGTACAAAATGTTACAATAAAATTCCACCCCACATTCTTGAACTGAATGAGACGAAATTTAAAACTTGTATAAAACGCACACTATGCAGGCTGGCATATTATAAGTTGGGGGATTACTTCACTGATAAAAATGCTTGGCTAAATGCTATTCCTGCTCCACATCCACTAGGGCGCAAAACCAAGTGATATGCAGAACATTATTGTTTTGCAGTGTTCTTGGAACTGCTGAAGACTGAATGAATATATTTGTATTGTATAAACTCAATTTCCTTACTATTGTATAACTCCAAAGCACGTGTGTGAGTACTATGTACCTAACTGTAAATCTACCATTTACTGTACCTGTGTGTCGTTCGTTGACTTGTGTGTGCCCTGGCAGTTGAGTGTGTCATGCTCTCTCAAATGTCTCTCTGAGGGTGGCGCGTGTGTTGGATCATCCGGTTCCCTTCATGATGGTTGAGCTGGGTGGTGCCAATTCATGCGTCATGTTCGTGAACGGACGCCGTCAGCTGGGACTGGTCATAACTTAACTGCTTCAGATGTTAATGCTTTTTTTCTAGCTTCTATTATATAACTGCACAGTGCATGTGTGAGTATTTTTATTACTTTATGCCTGTACGTAGTATAGTGTGTAGTGCTATTCTGGGTGCATTGTCCTCACATATATGAATTTATTAATGAATGTAATTATATGTAACTAAATATTGTAAAAAAAATTTTTTTTTTTAAAAGAGTAAGTATGGAGTTTCTTGTGCGTTCTTCTCCATAACAAGCTACTTTCCGAATGCACGGTAGAATCAACTTTTATAACTTGTAAATTTTAATGTACCTAACGTTCAAAAGTGCCGCTTGGTGGCCTACTTGAAATAAAATATCTTTGTCTTTGTCTTTAACTCACACGACGCGGTTCGACTATATTATTTGATTTATGCCTTTTATCTGCAATTGCACGGTAAATGTCAGGATTCCTCAGAATCTTGCACTCACAATTTGAATGTCTATGACACACAATAATGCTATGAGTAGTCGAATTTGTCGAAAAAAACCGTCTAACAAACATAATACCAACTTTGGTGAAGCTTATCAGTCAGGCTTTAAATTGTTAACATCATTTTGTATCATAGTGTGTCATAGACATTATAATTGTTAAAACATTTACAATTCTCTAACTCGAGGAGGGGGCTGGGTCTATGTTTTTAATATTTTAACATGCTTCGCTTTGTTCCACTCTAATTGGCTTAGTAGTATAGATGCAGGCCTATCTTGTCACCTTCTGCAAAATTGGCAGGATGGCGGGGTCTTGAGGGAGAGCGCAACAGTCATGTAGATCCTGAAGGCGAGTCCAGTGGTTGTACCTTCTCGTGGTTGCCACCGCATTATTGGTATTGTAGTGACCTACATATTATAACAGTCATACGAGCACATCACAAGTCCGGCCGCTGGCACAGCGCGCAGCGTACTGAGTGTCTGAGTCACTCGTCTCAGCGCGCCCGCGCCGCCGCGCCGAACGAATGCGACAACATCCCTGCGTCGATGACCATCGAGCACTGAAGGTCGTGGAAGCCGAGCCAACGGTATTTACGTGTCGCACCGCGCACGTTTGCTACGTCATCCTCTGCCGGTACCACAAACTAGATCGCAACCATTGGGCGTATAGCTCCGCAGTACCACCACTTTCGTATGCTACCCTACTGTTATATATAAGCGATGATTTTGGAAATAAAATGTCAATTGATGCCTGTTCTTATTCGCCTTTCATTTTGACAAGAAACCTCACACGATCAGCTACCTCTAAATTGGTGACCCCGATGTGATCCAACAAAAATAATTATGGAGAACGCAAGTCAAGTGCCGCGAACGACGCTGTCTGAAGAAGATGTCGAGATGATCTCCGTCAAGTCTCGGATACCTCCATTCTGGCGCGACAAACCCAGATTATGGTTCGCGCAATTCGAAACCATGGTGGCGAACCAAAAACTCGGCGAAGAAGCGCAAAGTTTGGACTCGCTGTGGCACAACTCGATAAGGTAGACGTCGAACAAATTAGCGACATCATATTATCGTCGGCCAGGACGGGTAGATTTAAAGCGCTAAAGACCCGATTGTTATCTGTCTACGAGGAGTCAGAGAAGAAGCAGCTACAAAAACTGCTCAACGAGGTTGAACTAGGCGACCAGCGTCCTTCTCAGCTGCTGCGGCGTATGCGTGATTTGGCCCGTGACAAGATGCCCGATGACACCCTCAGGATGTTGTGGATGAGCCACCTACCCTTATCGACGAGAGCAGTATTGGCGGTCAGCGAAGCATCAAAATTAGACTCGCTAGCGGCGATGGCAGATAAGATGAGCGAGCAAACAAAAGAGGTAAATTCCGTGTGTTCCTGCAGTCACGCTAGCACCGCGTCACAATCGTCGACGCCATCGTCTAACGATCGAATTTTGAACATGATCGAGGCGCTTACGAGGGAGGTCGCTGCGTTGAAAATGGACAGATCGCGCAACCACTACCGCGGACCGCAGCGAGGCAGATACCGATCAAGATCTCGGTCCAAGTCCACGAATCGTGACTCATCGATATGCTATTTCCATCGCAAGTTCGGCAAGGAAGCGTTTCGCTGTCAAAGGCCCTGTAACTTTGTGAGCAAGATGAGTACGGGCCAGGAAAACTAGTTCCGACTTTGGCTACGACGGGAGCCGAAGCCGATATAACCCAACACCGTCTGTTCATAAAAGAGTTGGGTACCGGTTTGCATTTCCTCATCGACACCGGCGCGAACGTCTCTGTATTACCTATCAAGAGGGTACGCAAAGAAAAAATGACGCCGAGCGAATATCTTTACGCCGCCAACGGTTCACGAATACCCTCCTATGGCGAACGCACTATGACGTTGAACATCGGATTACGTCGACCGTATATGTGCAATTTCGTCGTCGCAGAAGTGACTAGACCAATATTGGGAGCCGATTTTTTACATAAAAACCAACTGACGGTAGACATACACGGACGAAGGTTAATCGTCAAAAAAACAGGCCTGTCCGTTGTCGGCTACGTAACGTCTACTTCAGACTCCAGCATCAACACCGTAGACGACCAGCAGCCATACCACGATCTAATCGCAAAATACCCAGACATCACCCGACCGAACTTGAAGCTCTGTAACAGCGAAGTGGAACACTACATACAGACTACCGGCCCGCCATTATATGCGAAATCACGACCGCTGCCACCGCACAAGTACAAGGCAGCCAAGGCAGAATTTGACGCCATGATCGAACAAGGCATTTGTCGGCCGTCGAAGAGTCCTTGGGCCAGTCCAATACACCTTGTCCTCAAGAAGGACGGCAAATACAGAGTCTGCGGAGATTATCGTCGTCTCAATGCGGTAACCGTGCCAGACCGGTACCCCATTCCAAGATTGCATGATTTTACCTACAACTTGCTAGGAAAAAAATACTTCTCCATAATAGACATGAAAAAGGCCTATTATCAAGTGAGGACTCGCGAAGAAGACATACAGAAGACAGCCGTTATCACACCATTCGGGTTATTCGAATTCCCGAGGATGTGTTTCGGTTTGCGCAACGCTGGGCAAACGTTCCAACGACACATCGACAACGTTCCACGGGGACTTCCTGTTTTCCCATTTGTCGACGACATTTTATTGGCTTCTGAGACCAAAGAACAGCACAGAAAAGAACTAGAAGATGTATTCAGAAGGCTTAACGACCATGGGTTACAACTAAATGTAGCTAAGTGTACATTTGGTCAACAAACACTCAACTTTCTTGGCTACACTATAAACACCGAAGGAATTAAGCCAACTGACGAGAAGATCGAAGCCATTAAGTCATACCCTCGCCCAGAAACAATCCAACAATTACGTCGATTCCTGGGAATGATAAATTTTTATCGTGAGAATACCCCACACGCCGCCGAATATCAAAAAGAACTGAACGCTTACCTAAAAGATTCGAAAAAAAACGACAAGAAGAAAATTATGTGGAGCGAGACAGCGATTAAGGCGTTTGAAAAATGCAAGGAAGACATCACCAGCGCCGTATTGTTGTCATACCCATCATCAACATTATCGTTCGTGCTTATGACCGACGCATCCGATACTTGCGCGGGGGCGGTACTTCAGTTTGGGGTGGGTATGGGATCTACCTCCTAGCGGTCCATCCCGGGCAACGGCACCACAGGCTTGCCTGTGGTACGGCTGAACGATCCCACTTAAGCGGTGGTAGGCTCCGCAAGGGGCCGCCTGGCTCGCGACCACCATCCCACCGGAGTCCGGTGCCAAGCAGCGTGCTGTGTTCCGCCGGTGTGTGGGACTGCCAGTGCCTTTGGGGGAGAAGGAGGATGTCAGTTGCGCTGTTCAGAACCGGTCTTGGTCTCTGGGCAAAACTGGCCGGGTAACTCATTTTGGAGGGTAGCGGGATCCGAAGCACGGTGCCAGCCGTTGGCCGACCGCAGTCAGTAGGGGGCCCAAGTAGCACGCCAGCCACGTGCCAAAGGCTGCCCCGCCAACTCGCGAAAAATCCCGGTATGCGCCACCGTGCCAGCTGGCGACTGGATGGGAGGACCCGGTGGCCATATCCAGGGGGGTTCAGGCGTCCCCGCAGTCTCCAAATGAGTTCCCCATAGGTTGGGTTAGCTCCAGTTTTTCACTTGGTTCACTGAGCAGCGCCTCGACAGTTCGACTTCTTCCCCACCATACTCTAACACAATGACCAGAAAAAAGAAGAATAAGGTGAAACAATGGCTGCTTTTCCTCCCACTAAAAGTGCACCTCACTAACATCAGGGGGTTGCACTCTAATCTCGATCCGGGTTACTCTCTTGAACACAAATTCAAGAAGCAAGCTGGGGTCTGTGTGTACGTCCGCGATGACATTTGTTGTCGTCGTCTCCGTTGCTTTGAGAAATCGGGCTTTTCTGCCATATGGCTACATGTGGACACTGGCGTGGAGAAGTCTCTTTACATCGGCGTCTACCGATCGCACTCTGGTGACCAGGAGACGACAGCGCTTTTTAATTGCCTCATGGAGTCGGCTGACATAGCCCAGCAACGGTACCCAACAGCGAAGCTTAATTTTCTGGGGGACTTTAACGCCCATCATAAAGAATGGTTGTACCCATACCGGAAAACTGACCATGCCGGGTTAGAGGCGCGCAAGTTTTCTCTATCGCTAGATCTAACCCAGCTGGTGAATGTGGCAACGCGGGTACCGGATGTTGACGGCCATACACCCAACTGCTTAGATCTTCTACTGACAACTGATCCGGACAGTCATTCGGTGTCGGTCTCAGCCCCGCTGGGAACGTCTGACCACTGTCTGGTGAAATCCGTTTCGACTTGCTCCCCTCCAGATGAGAGCCCTAAAGGCACGAGGCGAGTAT
The DNA here is from genome assembly GCA_948252205.1 of Orthosia incerta. NCBI lineage: Eukaryota > Metazoa > Arthropoda > Insecta > Lepidoptera > Noctuidae > Orthosia > Orthosia incerta. The sequence goes on along the minus strand of OX411766.1, from coordinate 20,646,726 downwards.
GGCGATACGAGTCAGCAGACTGGGACGAGATAAATAATAATAATAACTTTATTGACACAAAAATATTACAGCCATACATTTGAAGCCCCTGACTTCTGTGCTAGGCGAACCTGTGTTACAGAAATCAGTGTCCTCCGCTGATATAAATCAATAAACATTTAATTTTTTATGCAATAGAACACAATGAGTAAGTAACATTAGTAGTTATTGAAACAGTAAAACTAAACAATAAAAAAAAGGCAAAGCGAACGTGCGAGCGTGTGATTGCAAGTGTGTGTGTGATTGTGTGTGTGTGTGTGTGTGTATGTATGTATGTATGTGTGATGGTGAGTGGACGCATGAGTGAGCGAGTGGCTATCTTATATAATCTAAATCAACTTTTCGGTGTCGTCATAACTTAATGACTGAAGCCATGGTCTTAAAATTTGTTTTAATTTATATGACGTAAGCTTATAAATTGAGATAGATTTATTAACCCGGTTGTACAACTTTGAACTCAATGCACCAAAGTGTCTGGACGCGAGTGCAGTGCGACATTTGGTAACCCTGCAGACTGGAAAACCAGTGCGTCTATTATTTGCATCTAAGCTTATTGGTAACACGTGTCTACGTAGGACAGTACGGAGGATATATAATTGTCGAACCGTAAGGACATGGGCTTCCGAGTACAACTTTCTGGTGGGATAGATTTGTTTTTTGAAGGACATCACTTTAAGTACTGCCCGTTGTGCCCGTTCCGCTCTAAGCATAGCTGTCTTAAATGTCCCTCCCCATACTGGAATACAGTAGGTAATTATAGACTCGCATAACGTGCGGTAGACCATTGTTGCCGTCTCCTTGTCCGCAGAATGTCGTAGTTCTTTAAACAAATAAATAAGCTTACGGAGCCTGGAACATAAAGCATCTATGTGTGAACGCCAGTCAAGCTTTTCGTCTATATGGACTCCTAGATATTTGATGTGAGGTACCAAAGTGAGACCAATACATTTACATTGAGTAGGATCTGTGCATACATGTGGGATAATGTCTGTAGTAGTTGGAGGCTTAGGGCAGTTTGTTGGAGAGAACTGTATGATTTTTGTTTTAGCAATATTCAGTGTCAGCATGTTGTTGCTAAGCCAGTCCATTATACTACGCAATGAAAATTCTACTCTATCAGTGACCTTGGTCCAGTCTCTGTCATAAATAAGGAGTGCCGTATCATCAGCGTAGGTGAATATATCACAATGGATGATAGGTAATTGGCAGAGGTCATTAATGTAGATTTGGAAGAGGGTGGGCTCCAAAATACTACCTTGTGGTATGCCGTAGCAAACCGGTTCCTCTTTACTGATAAGGTCTTCAATTTTTACGCATTGACTACGGCCACTCAGGTAACATTTAAAAATATCCAGAGCCAAACCACGTATTCCTATATGCTCCATTTTGGCCAAAAGTTTAGGGATTGAGACGGTATCGAAGGCCTTAGTGAGATCCAGAAAGACTCCGTAGCATTTAAAGCGATTATCCAGTTTATCCACCAAGTTGTTAACAAAGTCTAACACTGCATCCTCGGTTGAGACACCTGTACGAAATCCGTATTGTTTTGGAGATAAAATATTATTTTTTGCAAGGAATTTAGTCAGGGAATTATTAAGAATACGTTCTAGGATTTTGGAGAATGCGCTGAGTACGGATATTGGTCGATAATTGGACACATCGCCTCTCGCCCCAGCCTTGAATATAGGGTGCACTACTGCACGCTTAAAAGCTTTTGGGAAAGTCCCCGAATTTATGGCACAGTTACAGATGTGAGCTATTATAGGAGCGAGAGACCTACTAGATTGGCGAAGTATTCTGGCAGGTATATTGTCCCAGCCAACCGCACAGTCACTGCGCAAATTCTGTATTATGCTTATCACCTGTTCTTCATCAACCAAGGGAATGACCAATGAGTTCAGTGGCGATGGGGAAAGGATGGAGGCGGTGCTGGGACTATCGGAGCCGAATTTTGTTGCAAGATTTTTGCCGATATTCACAAAGAAATGATTAACGTCGTCAATAGAGACAGCTGGATCGGGTTTCAATTTTAGTAGCACACTAGGTGATTCTTTAACGTGATAACTATTCGTGATATTTTTAATTACCTTCCACGTGGCCTTAGGGTTATCTTTCGCTTTTAATAACTCTGATCTTTCATGTGCTCGTTTGAGTTTTCTAAGTAAAGCATTGCAGAAATTACGATATCGATTATATGATATTTTTAAAATTAAATTGTCGGGCTGAGCTTTGGCCTTACGATGCATGTCATCACGATGTCTTAAACAACGGACTAGACCAACAGTCATCCAAGGTTTCAGGACTGTTTTCCTGTTTGATGTGTATATGGTTTTACTATGCTTGAACAGTACTCTTTGCATGAAATCAACCAAAAAATTTGTTGCAAGGTCCGGGTCCTGCATACATAGACCAGCGGCAAAATCGAAGTTATCAATTTCGTTTTTTATGGATACGTAATCATATCGAATTGAGGATCTTTTTGATGGGGACTTGCAAACTTTTAAATCTATGAATAGGGTTGATTCCGCTTGGTCTACAGCTGTACAGAACAGTCGCGTTACGCGTGTTCTAATTAAAAAGTGCAAAGTGTCAACGCAGCGAAACATTACACTTCGGCCGGTGGCCGCGGGCCGCTACGATGACGCAATCGTCGTCGCTGCAAGGCAAGGTAATGTAAACAATTGTTAAGGCGAAGCTCTTTACTATCATTAAAATGTCGTCTAATAAACCAATCAAGCTCAACACGGAGAATGAACATCTTTTGTTCAAAGCTTACGCTGAAGAAAAAGAAGAAAATGCTAATCTTCGTAAAATTATTCAAAAAATGCAGACTCAAATTGACGAACTGCAAAAACAAATTATGAGTCTCACTCATGAAAGAGAAGCTACATCCGGTAAAACTCAAGCTATCCCAAAAGAGCATTCGACCCAATGCTCAGAATACTGCACAGATGAAGAAGACCTGGCAAAGGAAACCGAGTGGATAAGGGTTAAAAGTAGAAAGAAAAGAAAAATGAGCTCGTCACCTACTCAAGCGGAAGAACCTCAAAAATCAGACTCAGTACTCACCAAGAACGTTAGAACTAAGAAGGTCCCACCCCCTCCACCTATAATAGTGGATGGTATTGAAGATTATCAAACATTCTTCGATACCATAGCAACTACTCTCCAAGGAGATGCATTTAACACTAAAATCATGAATGGTAAATGTGTCAAAATCAATGCCCTCAATGAGGACACCTATAAATCACTTAGAAATATAATAACACAGAGTGGCCATTTGTGGCACTCATATGAAAACAAACAGGAAAGGCCTATAAGAGTAATGGTTAAAAATCTGCATTACACATGTAAGCCAGAAAGGATCATTGAAGACCTTCAAAACAAGTCTTTAAAAATATTAAATGCAGCTAATAAAATCAGCTGGAAGAAGAAAGAGCCTCTCAACATGTTCATGTTAACTTTTAACAAGGACGAGGATATTAGTAAAATCTACGGTATAAAATCTATACTAGGATGTAAAGTTGAAGTTCAGCCTATCAAAATATCTAGGCTCGTACCACAATGTAAAAGGTGTCAGGCGTATGGCCACACGCATAAATATTGTTCTAAGGAACCGCGATGCGTTAAGTGTACAGGAAAACATCTCACTCGAGACTGCAATAAACCTGCAGAGGAGAAGCCAAAATGTGTGCACTGTGGTGAAGCACATCCAGCTAACTACAGAGGATGCTTAGTTGCCAAAGAAATGCAAAACATAAAAAATAAAACTATCAAAAATTCATCAGCGTCTGCTCAGCAGCGAGTTGTTACAAAGAAAGCACCAGCACGTGTTAGAAGTGAAGAAATTACTTACGCACAAGCCACTGCTAAACCAGACCACTCAATAAACACTGTGAACAATACAAACCAAACACCATCTAACTTGTCAGAAAAATTAGATGAAATTATTAAAATTATGTCATCATTTGATGGCCGACTACAGAAATTAGAAAAAGGAGCCAAGACTGGCCTTGTTAATAAATCAAATAAAAAATGAATACAACACTTAAAATTATGGCATGGAATGCTAATGGACTACTTAAGCATCAACAAGAACTTCAGGTAGTCCTAAATATCGAAAATATTGACATATGTCTGGTGTCAGAAACTCACTTCACCAGACAATGTCACATTACCTTCAGAGGATATAAAGTGTACCATGCATTACATCCTAGCAATAGTGCCAGTGGTGGCAGTGCAGTAATAATAAAAGAAAATCTCCATCACCACGAAGAAATGAAGTACGAACATCCAGAAATTCAAGCAGTATCAGTACAAGTCAAGTGTGACCTTTACCCTCTCACGATAGCTGCATTGTATTCCCCTCCAAGACACTCCATAAAACAAGAAGAATATATAAACTTCCTAAGTCAACATGGGCAGAGATTTATTGTGGGCGGTGATTTCAACGCCAAGCATAAGCACTGGGGATCCCGACTTATAAATACCAAAGGCCGGGAATTATATAGAGCCATACAAGAGTTAAACTGTGAAGCTGTATCTACAGGGAAACCAACCTACTGGCCCACAGACCCTAACAGGATCCCGGACCTAATCGATTTCTTCATCTGTAAGAATATATCTAGAGGTGACTTTATTATAGAAGAGGGTCATGACATGAACTCGGACCATTCTACTATTCTGCTGACAATAAGTAGACGTATACTACATAATGAGAAACAACCCATACTAGTCAACAAGTTTACAGACTGGGATAGTTTCAGACTAGACCTAGATAATAGAATAGAATTAAGAGTTCAGCTCAAAACCCCTGAACAATTAGACTCAGAAGTTAGTAAATTTATCATAAATATACAACAGTCAGCTTGGAAAAATACACCTGAGAAACCAAAACTCATAAAGAGAACTGTGTACCCTGAACACATCATGAATCTTATTATGCTAAAACGAAGGCAACGAAGAAGATGGCATCTAACCAGAAGCCCTCAAGATAAAACTGAACTTAACAATTTGACTAAACGTCTTAAAAGGGAAATAATAAGTCATAATAACGCGTTAACGAATAACTATTTACGCCAGTTATCTGCTGATTGTAAGTCAGATCACTCATTATGGAAAGTGACAAAGAACATAAAAAGACCCATCACACAAATCCCTCCTATAAGGGCAGAAAATGGGAAATGGGCTATTAGCAATCAACAAAAAGCTGACAGATTTGCTCAGTACCTGGAGCTCATATTTCAACCCAACGTGGAATCTTTGAACTCCGCTGAAATTATGAACTGCCCACCAAAAGTACAAAGTGACACCTCAGAAATAAAGCTCGTTACACCAAAAGAAGTATCAAATACGATTAGATATCATATGAACCCAAGAAAATCACCCGGCTACGATCTAATAACAGGTGAAATTCTTCAAAATTTGAATCGCAAGGCGATTGTAAAACTGACCACTCTTATCAATGCTGCATTTCGATTAAAGTATGTACCTGATCTGTGGAAAGTAGCTGAAATAATCATGATAGCAAAACCTGGCAAACCACCAGAGGAACCGACTTCATATAGACCAATATCTTTACTACCAATAATAGCAAAACTTTTTGAGAAACTACTATTAAAAAGGCTCAAACCAGTTATAGAAAATGGCAATCTTATTCCGGATCACCAGTTTGGCTTCAGAGACAAACATTCAACTATTGACCAGGTTCACAGGATTACCAATTATATCGAAACAGCGCTAGAAGAAAAGAAAGTTTGTTCCACTATATTCCTTGATGTAGCACAAGCTTTCGATAAAGTATGGCACGAAGGTCTCATCCACAAACTAAATAGTATGCTACCGAGACAGTTTACGGACATCCTCGAATCATACATTTCAAACAGAGCATTCCGCGTTCGATATGAAGACGCCTACTCAGAGACAAGGCCCATCAATGCTGGCGTGCCACAGGGAAGTGTATTAGGTCCGATCTTATACCTACTGTACACCAGTGATATCCCAGTTACAGAAAATAATCCTATTGCCACTTTTGCCGATGACACTGCTATTATGGCAATAGGTAATAATCATGAAGAAGCTGTGGAAAAAGTTCAAAAAGCGGTTGATCAAATTCTAACCTGGACTAAAAAATGGCGAATTAAGCTTAACGAAAGCAAGTCGATTCACGTTGACTTCACCAATAAAAGAACACAACATTTTCCTGTATTTATTAATGGCCAACAAGTTCCATACTCTAATACAGCTAAATATCTTGGTATGAATCTTGACGCCAAGCTGCGCTGGAAAGAACACGTCAAGAAAAAGAGATCTGAGTTGAAAATACGCTACCAGAAAATGTACTGGATACTTGGAAGACACTCCCCACTATCAGTACACAACAAAGTCCTATTATACAAACAGGTATTGATGCCAGTATGGACTTATGGTATCCAGCTCTGGGGCTGTACCAGTAAGAGCAATCGCCAGATCATCCAACGTTTCCAAAACAAAGTACTCAGGGACATAGTTAATGCACCCTGGTACATTCGGAACTGTGACCTACATCGAGACCTAAACATGGACGTCGTGGACCGAGTAATACAAAAATACGCAGAAGCTCACGAAAATAGACTTCATCACCATGTGAATGTTGAGGCTATCCAGCTTCTTGACATTACTAATATAGTAAGAAGACTGAAACGGACGAAACCGTTCGAGTTAGTGTAGTTTTTTTTTTTTTTTAAGTGACAAATAAACAAATGTAGTGATAAGTGCTGCTTTCAAAGAACACATGAACAAAGTGTCTTCGCCTTAATAAAAACTAAGTAAGTGTTAATGGACGCATTCTTAGAATTATATTTACGTAGTAGTTTAGGTGAAATTTGTTTACTAATTAGCCAATAAGGCTAGATTGTAATTGAAATAAAGTATTCATATTTGGTACTTTATCAGAAAAAAAAAAAAAAAAAAAAATAAATAAATAGGGCAACGGGAAGATGGTCCGTAACGTGTGAATTTAGTACGATGACTCTAGCCGGTGACCGAGTTCTTAATAGAATATGGTCAAGACAGTTATTTATTCTAGTGGGGAATGTATGCGCGGGTAACAAACCGAGTGTCGCCATATTTGTTAAATAATCATTAGAATGTCGATCTGAGTTACCAGGCTTAATATCAATATTAATGTCACCTATTAATGTTATATTGCAGTAGGATTTGACAGATGTTACTATTTCACTTAAACTAGAATAAAAATTTGTAGCATCTTGATAAGATGGAGATCGATAGACAGCGATAATCGCTGTATTGTTGTAGCAACACACCAGACAGTTGGCGTCACGTATGGTTGGTTCATATGTGAGACAATTCAAGGTGCTTTTGGCATATATTACAACACCGTCATTTTTAATGGGATTATTTATTGTATGATAGGCATTATAGCCCTGTAAGTGGGGTAAGTATCCCGTGAGTTGTAACCAGCATTCAGTCAGAATTATGATATCAAAGTCGATTTTTGTAACTGAAATCATTGTGATAAATTGGTCCAGATTCTTTTTTATGCTCCTGATGTTTATATGAATTATGCCAAGTCTTTGATTGCTCTGTCTAGCAATGTTCCGACAATCTTCTGGACTACATATGAAAGATTCTGCAACTGAAACATTATCGATGTCAAGAGAAATTTCATTTATGTTCATCATTTTTAGTTGTATGCATGAATCTCGAGATCGAGTCATAGTAAGAGCTAAGAGTGTTATATATTGTCATAGTCATTTTACAATTTATAAGGTTACACAAACGAAAAACGTAGTATAATTGTGGGGTTTTAATTTTTTTGATTGTGTTGTAATTAGACCACATGATAAGTATATTGGGATTTAAATATTTTGTTTCATATATTTTTATGTACGTTAATTTAACTGATCTATGTAGAATGTTTATGTAATAGAATGATAGGTAAACGAGAATGTAGTGTAAGTGAGTATTGGACGAATGGATTGTGAGAGTGTTATGAGTGATATATTTTAATATTATGAAAAAGTATTGATTAAATAGTAATGTACAAGTTATAGCTACAAAATTTGGTGTTTTAAAAGTAATATGAAAGAGAAGTAGTCATTGCTCAACGGTTTCAGATGGTATCAATTTGTTAAGACAGAGTTCCGACTCCACCAGTATATGTTTAGAACCTTGCTCCTTCCTCAGGAATACTTTTCCATTTGAGTACCAGCAGAATGTGTATTCGTGCGTTTTTGCAAACTCTCGTGCCATCAAGAAGGTTTTCCTTGCAGATGGTGCCTTATACTCTGCTACATAAATGGGCTGGCGCGCTCCAGGAAGGCCCAAGGATTCCGTATTCAATTTATTTTCCTTAGTGCGGTTTTTATTAAAGTTGCGAGTAGCTGTTAGCAGATTATTTTTCATATGCACTGTGGTGAGTTCCGCAACAATAGTTTTATTAGTGTTAGGCTTACCAGGCAGTCGGTATACGTCTCTTATGTCCTTGGGGTTAATGTCGAATTGGACCGCATTACCAACCTTGGTAATTAGGTTCGTCAAGTCGGCCATCGACTCTCCTTCCCGAGCTGGGACATTTCTCAATTCAATAACGGAGGTGCGTGAAGAAAGCTGCATATCTTGTATTTTTTTTTCAAGCCCGGTAATGGAATTTAGAAAGCCTTGCCGCTCATTTTCTAGAACTTTGATTTTATTTCTCATTTCTTCATAGTCCTTATTTATGAAATTGATTGATTTTTCAATTTCAAGGTTTGAATCCTTTATTTGTTGATTTTGTGCTTTTAATTCACCCACATCTCGGACTAACTTTTTTAAGATTGCCTCCTGGTCCGATTTCCAAGTTTCCAGCATTGTTTTTAGTTGTTCAAATTGGTTTTCAGGACACAGGTCATCCGACCTCATTCGTTTACGAGTCGTTTTGTTTGATAAATCATGGTCACTCACTCTCATCGAAGATAAATCCGGTTCAGAATGCGCGTCTTTTATGGCACCGGCAGCCGTAGGCGGAGGTAGTTTCGGTGTGCGTGGCATAGCAATCTACCAGTATTTTCCGCAGTTATTAAAAATTTAATAAATCTACACAGTGCGTTCAAGAACACTTTCGTAGCAGTTAAAGAAACGTTCGTAGCGCTCGTAGCATCCATCGCGTAGCCGATGCGCGATAGTGACGTAGCGCGAGCTCCGTAGCAACGTAGCACGAGGACACAAACTCGCTGCAATGACGTCAGTGTTGATTTGGCGCAGTCGCTGAGCACGTTGTCCTGACGCTTGCTGCCCCAAGTTCGAATCCCGCACGGACAGTCCTCTTTTCGAGATTTATAAAAAATCTTTATCTTGACTCACCAGTGGGTCAACAGCAATGCTTCACTCGGTGAGTAAGTGAGACTTCCGACACCAACCAATATGTCCGCCGCGGCTTATGGACACTTCCCCAAGAAGGAAGAGGAGGGTCCGAGTTTCGGTATAATTTACTTAACGATTTAAAAATATATTAAAAGATATTTCAACATTTACTAAAATCACGCAGAACACACGTCCGTTCCGATCGGGCACAGAGCGGGTATCAAATGAGATGCGGCACTTTTTTGCGTCTTATCCTTGGCGGCATGTGTGCTTCTCCTCGGGTGACCCCTCGAGCTGTGCAGACGCGGTTGCGGATGTGATTTGGCAGGGAATGGAATATTTCATTCCATTCTCCGACATTCCGCTCGGTCACAAATCCCGACCTTGGTATAATGCAGAATGCGCCCATGCTGAGGCCCGAAAAGAGTCTGCTTACCAAGCCTGGGTCGGGGCCCGCGACCGCAAAGTTAGAGCGCGTAGGGTTCGCGCGAGGAAAAGAGCCTTTAATTCTGCCGCCAAGTTCTGCAAGCGGGTTCTACGTCGGGCACGTTTTGACCATATTGGACGTATTGGGGCCAAGCTGGCATCGCACCCTCCGGGTAGTAAACAGTTTTGGTCCCTGTCTAAAGCGGTTGAAACGAATTTCTGTCGGCCCACTTTACCTCCGATGCTGAAACCTTATGGGTCGCAGGCTCACTCTGCAAGTGACAAAGCAAATTTATTTGCATCTCTTTTTGCTAGCAATTCACGTCTGGACGCTGGCTCCAAGCAACCACCTACTGTACCTCATTGTGACTCTTCGATGCCGGAGATCGCTGTGCACACTAAAGAGGTCCGGAGAGTATTGTGCAGTCTAGACGTGAACAAGGCCAGCGGACCTGACGGCATTCCAGCGAGAGTGTTGAGGCAGTGTGCGCCAGAACTATCTCCTGTGTTGACTCGCTTGTTCCGCCTCTCTCTTGTAAAAGGGACGGTGCCGAAATCCTGGAAGCTTGCAATTGTTCAACCAGTGCCCAAAAAAGGCAACCGTGCAGACCCTGCAAATTACCGTCCGATCGCCATTACCTCCATTTTGTCCAAAGTTATGGAAAGGGTACTGAACAGAAAGTTGCTGACCTACCTTGAAGACAACAATCTCCTCAGTGACCGTCAATATGGCTTTCGCCGGGGACGGTCAACTGGCGATCTTCTTGTGTATGTCACGCACTGCTGGGGCGAAGCCATCGAGAGACACGGCGAAGCACTTGCTGTATCGCTTGATATCTCGAAGGCCTTCGACAGGGTCTGGCACGCGAGTCTGCTCAGTAAGCTTCCTGCTTATGGCATCCCCGCTGGTTTTTGTAGCTGGATATCAGACTTCCTTAGCGAACGGTCGATCCGAGTAGTCATTGACGGCTGCTCCTCAGACCTTATGGCTATTGATGCCGGAGTTCCTTAGGGGTGTTCTCTCTGCAACTATTTTCCTGCTGCACATCAATGACCTACTTCAGCCTGGTATTGTTGGGTACGCAGATGACAGTACTGTTTCAGAGAGATACTTGTCTAGCGCAAAAACCAGCGTGGATGAAGTTCGTTCCTTGAGGGAGGCTATGGTTGAGCGGACAGATTTGACCTTAAGCCTTGTCTCCCAGTGGGGTGATGACAATCTGGTCTCTTTTAACGCCACCAAAACACAGGCGTGTCTTTTTACCGCTAAAAGGAGTCTGTTCGATCAGACGCCTACATTTCGGGGTGCGTCTGTTCCTGTGACTGATCGGCTCGAGCTCCTAGGCATGGAGTTGACATCCAGTCTCAACTTCGGCTCCTCCATTGAGAACAAAGCCCAAATCGCGGCCAAAAAACTGGGCATCCTAAATAAAGTGAAGCGATACTTTACGCCTGGACAGCTTTTAACCCTATACAAAGCACAAGTCCGATCCTGCATGGAGTATTGCAGCCACCTTTCGGATGGTTCAGCTAAGTATCAGCTTGCCGCGCTTGACTCAGTGGAACGCAGAGCCAAGAGGCTCATTGGCAACGTTGAACTGGTGGACGCCAAGCTTCACAGCTTGGCTCATCGCCGCAAAGTTGACTGTACTTCGGTGAGTGTGCTCAGGAACTCCACGACCTCATCCCACCAGCCCCCTTCTACCATCGGACATCTAGACGCACTGCAAGTTATCATCCTTACCTTGTTGCCATTCCACCAATTCGAACCAAGCGCTTCCAAACATCCTTTATAATGCGCACAGCGAATGAGTGGAACTCACTGCCTGCGTCTGTGTTTCCGAACGCATTCAACCCGAATCTCTTCAAAGTTAGAGTGAACAGGCTTCTTCTGGGTAAGCTCACTCCATCGTAGACTCTGTCTCTGTCACCTATGACCTAGACTAGAGACAAGAGCAAACCCATTACAAATAAAAAAAAAAAAAAAAAAAAAAAAAACTTCAACAAAAAATTCAAGGCCGTTGGAGACCGCTTGGATTTTTTTCAAAAAAATTCAACGACGCTCAAAGGAAATACAGCACGTATGACAGAGAGCTAACGGCTATATACATGGCAGTTATACGTCACTTTCGCCGGACAATAGAAGGCCGTGACGTCACCATATTGACGGACCACAAACCTCTTACCACCGCACTGCGAGTGAACTACAAAGACGAAACACCGAGGCGCACAAGATATTTAGAATATATCAGCCAGTTCGTCACAGATATCAAGCACGTATCAGGCAAGGATGACTGTGTCGCCGACGCCTTGTCTCGGGTGGACACAATCTCATGTCCAACACCAATAAATTACGACGAGTTAGCAAAGTCACAAAAACAAGACGAAGAACTCAAACAACTCATGAAAAGCGACCGTTACATTTCCAAACGAATAGCACTGCCCGGTTCCGCTACCCAAGTCATATGCGAGATGTCAACAAAAGGCCCACGCCCGTACTTACCGCCACAATACAGAAAGCAAGCTTATCAAGCGATACACGACCTTAATCACCCCGGCGTAAGAGCGACCAGAAGATTAATTACCTCACGTTATTTCTGGTTGACTATGAAAAAAGAAGTCACACACTGGGCAAGAGCTTGCGACCAATGCCAGCGAGTGAAGGTTCATCGTCACACCAAGGCACCAGTATCCAGTTTGACGCCAGTAGACCGCTTAAGTCATCTCCACATCGACTTAGTCGGTCCCTTACCAACGTCAAATAACTGCCGTTATATACTAACGATGATCGACAGGGCAACGAAGTGGCCAGAAGCCCAGCCAATCGAGGACATGACGGCAGAAAAAGTCGCAAATACGTTGTACGAAACATGGATTGCAAGATTCGGATGCCCCGCGACCATAACAACAGACCAAGGTAGACAGTTCGAATCCGAACTATTTAATAAGCTGATGCATCGCATGGGAATACAGCAGCACGTACGAACAACAGCGTACCACCCCCAATCGAACGGTTTGGTAGAACGCTGGCATCGCACACTCAAAGCTTCACTCACCGCTAGATTAAATACAGTGAACTGGACGTACGAGTTACCCACTGTATTACTTGGACTTTGCGCCGCATACAAGAATGACATCGGCGCCAGTACTGCGGAATTATTACTCGGAAGAACGCTACGCCTGCCTGGTGAATTCTACGGAGAAGCAATAACAACATGCAACACGTCATCGCACTTTATGAGCCATCTTAGCGAAGCATTAAAAAAAGCACAGGTGCAGCGCGAAGCAAACAAAAGCACAGCTGTTTTCATTCACGGCGATCTGTATAAAACAACTCATGTTTACGTTCGCAACGACGCCGTGCGCAAACCACTAACACCTACCTACAACGGTCCGTATCGCGACATAGATCGTACAGATAAGTACTTCACCGTTCAGTTGGAGAATAGAAGATCAAATATATCCATTGATCGGCTGAAGCCCGCATTCCAGTGCAAAGAGGAGCAAGCAGATGAAGCACCTGTCACCTACAGCTACGTCACAAAATCCGGCAGGGCATCAAAACCTCCTGTACGCTTTGCTGAGGGGGGAATAATGTAGTGACCTTCATATTATAACAGTCATACGAGCACATCACAAGTCCGGCCGCTGGCACAGCGCGCAGCGTACTGAGTGTCTGAGTCACTCGTCTCAGCGCGCCCGCGCCGCCGCGCCGAACGAATGCGACAACATCCCTGCCTCGATGACCATCGGGCACTGAAGGTCGTGGAAGCCGAGCCGACGGTATTTACGTGTCGCACCGCGCACGTTTGCTACGTCATCCTCTGCCGGTACCACAAACTAGATCGCAACCATTGGTCGTATAGCTCCGCAGTACCACCACTTTCGTATGCTACCCTACTGTTATATATAAGCGATGATTTTGGAAATAAAATGTCAATTGATTCCTGTTCTTATTCGCCTTTCATTTTGACAAGAAACCTCACACGATCAGCTACCTCTAAAGTATAATTCCCTAAGAAATAGACGTAACAAAAACCATCGGGTGGACCCCTTTCGAGTGGAGGGCTACCCAATATGTCCCATCCCCCAATCCTGACAACTCAAACTTTCCTACCCCCGAACTTCCCCTCCCAAGTATCACCAACACTTCAACCTAATCTTCCCACCCACCCCAATATCCAGTATTAACCGCGAAACCTCCTGTGACTGAGTGGTCACAGGCTCGGCTGTTCTAAATTCTGCTGACGACGAGTTGGAGAGAATGGTCATCTGCGCTAGGACCAGTGCAGTTGGGCGCCGTAAGCAGGGATGAAGGAGTCCTGGGAGGTTGAGCCGTTAGGTTCTGGTGGTAATGAGTCCGTGAAGCACCACGCCTCCTTTGGTCTGGATTTCAAGCAAAACGGTAGCCCTAATCTTTAGCTAAGGGCAGGGCAATGGTCATGGTATCTCGTCAGAGGGCCACAGGTGAGATACGTGAGGTCCGCTGATGCCGTAATGTAAGCCAGCCTTGCGCACCTTTATCTCGAAGGTAGTAGTAACGTCTCACTTTAATCAGTAGAACGTTCCCAGATTTGATTTCGATGGAGGGTGTGAGCTGGAGAGATGAATTTGTCGTCGCCATAACCACTGGACACGTGATCTTTAATAAGCACTTTTTATCGCATAGGGATCACCGACAGCCTACTCTGCAGAGCATGCATAGTGGAAGATGAGAGAGAAGCCCACCCGCTCCTAATCTGCCCTGTAACCGCTAGTTAGTGGGCCAAAAACTTCGGTGTACCCCTCAGAAGAGGCTCCTCGTGGAAAAGAGATAAAATTATGAAATTGAATCCCACCCATACGCAAAATACGCGAGAACCGATCACTATGCCGAATTTTTTTGGTCGAATTTCATTTAACCGAAAAATATAGACCGATGTCTTTTCTGCTATATGCATTGTTTGACATATTTTGATATCATCAAAGTATCATTTGGCATATGTTTGATTTTACCGAACTACATTTCGCCGATTTACAAAAAAACTTTTTGCTTTAGGCCGAAGCCTCTTTTGAACTTTTTTTATTCGCTTTATTTTCTCCACATCGAAACATCATTTTAAGGAATATTATTTGGTCACAAATATATAGCCGGTGACTTGGTAGCATTTTCAATTTAAAATTGAAATAGTGTCATAAAAAGTCAATATATTGTGCTACAAAATTTAGTGACAGTAACGAATTGCTGCAAAACTGACTTCACGCAGTCTTGTCTGTGGTTTCGTATTTATTTTGTATTTTCTTGCAAATAATTCATTAATAGCTGTCATGTATTAGACGTTTTTATTGATTAATTATTGCAAAGAATTGGTCCAAGAGCGAGTGAAGAGAGCTCGTGCATTTGGGGCACCCCGACACGGATAGGTTAGGGAATCTCATCATCTCCTTTATGTTAGGTTACTTTAGACCCTGCAGACAGAAATAGGAGCTTCGTCGACAATATTTATTTCAAGTCGCTGTTTTAAACATTTGTATTCGCCCACTGTTTCTCTCTCACTTAGTACTTTGATATGCGTTTAAAAATAAAAAAATCGAACATTCGGCTTAGTGTAACTTCGGTAAAAAGTTTTATGACCATGTGAAACGTCGGAGTAACGAAAAATGTTATAAGTTCAACTGAGACAGTGGCAGACGTGACTTCGATGAAGTAAAAAAAGACGAAAGAAAAAAAAGTTGAAAAGTTTAAGGCGAAATGAAATGCGTTCAAATGTTTTTCGAACTTATGATTGGTAATCAAAATACGCACTTAGTGGTGGAGTTGCGGAAACAGCCCGTCGAAACTAAAACAAACTAATTCTCCGACAAAAATCCTAAGATTTACCTGGTGATGCCTGGTAAAAGCCGGAAATGTGCAATTATCATAGATCATTTCGGGATTTAACCAGTATGACTTGGTCAATCCTGGGTTTTACCGTAGTTCGGGCTTTTACAGTAACATATGCATAACGAAATAGCGAAACCAATAAAAGTGTTTTTAATGACAACAAGATCTTGATGTAAACTTCAAGTTTTTAACCTTCGGTGTAAGTTATTAAGTTGAGTTTTTTTATGAAGCAGTCTGCTACGAACTGTTATTGAAATGATATTATGCGTCCTTACTCAAAGAGAAACGAATTTAAATATGGACCGAGGTATGAACGATGCGACTCTATCCATACGGCTGTTGTCTTTTTATGATAATGAAAATGTTAATTATCTTAATTTATATCACAGGTATTAAAGTACTGATTTAATGTTAGGTACTTACTTCCTGGAATTTTCAAGAGAAAAACAGTTATTTCAACTTGCTACTTGCTTAATGACAACAAGATCTTGATGTAAACTTCAAGTTTTTAACCTTCGGTTTAAGTTATTAAGTTGAGTTTTTTATGAAGCAATCTGCTACGAAATGTTATTGAAAAGATATTATGCGTCCTTACTCAAAGAGAAACGAATTTAAATATGGGCAGAGGTATAAACGATGCGACTATTTCTAAACGTTTGTTGTTTTTTTATGATAATCAACATTATAATTATCTAAATTTATATCATACTTATTAAAATACTGATTGAATGTTAGGTACTTACGCTCTGGAAATTTCAAGAGAAAAAGAGTTATTTAAAAATCCTCAATCTAGAGGGATTCAGACTCGCTCAGCGAACTCTGGCGGGTTCGAGCTCAGGAAGTGGTCCAGCAATCATGTGGCTGTACTACAAAATGTACCCAAAGAACACAAATTGGTACCAGATTTGACGATTGACGATGACACCAATTTTATCAAGGTTCTCGGTCTTGCCTGGAACGCTCATCAAGACGTCTTCAATTATCGGGTTAATCAAATCCCACGCGTTTGTACCAAACGGACAATGCTCTCAGAGCTTGCTCGCATCTATGACCCCATTGGTCTACTTACACCATTAACATTTTTAGCAAAATATCTCATCCAGCGTTTGTGGTTGTTGGGAACTTCATGGGATGAACCTGTACCCGACGACATTCATCAAGTTTGGTCAAAGTTCACCCACTAGTTATCAAATTTATCACATCTTCATATTCCGAGGCGTATCACACACCCTCAAGCGATGAGCTCTGAATTTGATTCATGGATTCTGCGATGCCAGTGAAGCTGGTTATACGGCAGTAATCTATCTTCGTGCCAATACAGGTTCAAATCAACATCAAGTCTGCCTTGTGAGCGCAAGATCACGTGTTGCTCCAACCAAGCGCAGGACATTACCAAGGCTCGAGCTATGTGGTGCTTCCCTGCTAGCAGACCTTATGAGTTATGTTATCAACACATTTTCGAACAAGATAAACATAGACAACATTTTCGCATGGTCTGATTCAATGATCGTTTTAACATGGATCAAGTCAAATTCAACAAATTTCAAAGCATACGTTGGGAATCGTATTGCAAATATTCAGCGGAAATTACCCACGGCTGTCTGGAAGCATGTGCCAGGCAAGCAAAACCCAGCTGATTGTGCGAGTCGTGGCTTACTACCAGACGAGCTTATCAATCATGCCTTCTGGTGGACAGGTCCAGAATGGTTATCATCACCAATCAATACATATAATAAATCTGTAGAAAAATATTTTTTGTACATCGAAAATATTTCCAAAAAAAATAGCATCATAATCATCTTGTACCACAGACGGTGACGTAATTTGCGAAAAGCGTACCACCGTTTTGGCTGGTATTGTTAATGTTAATCCCATCGATAATTTAATACAAAAACAATCTTCTTTGCGCAAGATTCAACGTATTTTAGCATATTGTAATCGTTTCATTGCCGCGTTACGCAAAAACAAACCATCATTTAATCATTTAACAGAAGTTGAACATCACATCGCGCTTATGATTTTAATTAAACATGCGCAAGAATCAGAATTTCGGGATGAAATTGGGTTATTATCCGCAGGGAAGACGTTACCTAAATGGTTAAGGAAGCTCAACCCTTTTTTGGACCATTCCGCTATTTTGCGGGTGGGGGAAAGGCTCTCCAGTGTGCTTAGTGCGAGTTTTTTAACGTACTCACTGGTGATAACGTTAACGATCTCTTATGTCAAAATGTATACAAAAAAAGAGGTTTCGCCTTTCCGTCACCAGACGGCGCTTATCCAGTTTCAATACAAATTGGCGTTAACGTTTACGCGATTGAGCGTGAGTAAAAACTCGCACTAAGGCCTCAGATCTGACCTCGAATTCGAGACCAAACATCCAGCGCTATTGCCACGTAAACATCGTTTGACTCATCTTATCATCCAATCAGTACATAATGAACATTTTCATCCAGGCTTACAACAGCTACAATTTCTTTTATTGCAAAACTTTTGGATATTGTCTCCACGGCGAGCAATATATCATGTCATATCAAATTGTTTTAGATGTTTTCGCACTAAGCCAGTCGCATTTCAACCTAAAATGGCAGACCTGCTTAGGGCGCGGATCACCCAATTAAAAGCATTTCAATCTGTTGGCTGCGATTACGCAGGTAACAGTACACACATACCGCGGTGCACGTACAACCAAAGCATATTTGTGTCTTTTTGTATGTTTCACTACAAAAGCACTTCATCTAGAGTTAGCTTCAGATATGTCCGCGGAAGCCTTTTTAGCTGCCTTACACAGATTTATAGCTCGCCGTGGCAGGTGTAACGTCATCCACTCTGATTGTGGAACCAATTTTAAGGGTGCTCAGTCACAGTTATCAAGCATCATGCAAACAGCTTGTGGAGACCGAGCGCATAGAGTTTCGTTTCAAACCTCCTGGGGCACCACATTTCGGGGGTTTAACAAGTTCTTAATTCAAATCTCTCAAATCAAAACAGGCTCTAAGAGTAGCAGATGGCAGTCAGCGGTAGTGTACCACTTTATATAAGCCAAAAAAGTCTTTATCGGATATGTGCTTTCAGAGATTATCTTTTACAAATAAATATTCTCTTCAACATTTTCACTTATTGGTATGATAATCAACATAACAAGCCCTCATTTAAGAAAAAAATATTAATTGCGCTTTAAAAATACTTAAAATAGGTGAGGTGTTTATTTGAGTACGATTTAGATATTGCTTATGTTCAATTTCATGGAATTTAGACAAGTGTAGTTTCGAACCGGAAACAGTTTGCCTAGGCTCGGCACTTCCTAGTGAATATAATTTATTGAACTGTTTGCACTTAGCTTTATATGAATCAGATGAACATTTTTAGAAAAATTGCCAAATGCTGTTTTTTAACGATATTTTCTTTCATCATAGATTTAATTTGTGATTCCTGGTAAAAGCCAAATATTTGCAATTATCATAGATCATTTCGGGCTTTTAACAGTATGACTTGGTCAATCCTAGGATTTGCCGTAGTGCGGGCTTTTACAGTAACGTATGTATAACGAAATGGCCAAATCAATAAAAGGGTTTCAGTTTTATGACAACAAGATCTTGATGTAAACTTCAAGTTTTTAACCTTCGGTTTAAGTTATTAAGTAGAGTTTTTATGAAGCAGTCTGCTACGAACTGTTATTGAAAAGATATTATGCGTCCTTACTCAAAGAGAAACGAATTTAAATATCGAAAGAGGTATGAACGATGCGTCTCTTTCTACACGTTTATTGTTTTTTATGATAATCAACATTATAATTATCTAATTTAATATCATACTTATTAAAATACTGATTGAATGTTAGGTACTTACGCTCTGGAAATTTCAAGAGAAAAAGAGTTATTTCAAAATCCTCAATCTAGAGGGATTCAGACTCGCTCAGCGAATTCTGGCTCATGAGAACTTTACATCCGAATAACTCGGCAACGCGACACTTAGGAGCATGCCCCTATGGTTAAGGGTCCCAAAATGGATATCCCCGCAAAATACTCCCCAATGTTAACTAATTTATATTAATATATATATATTTAAGTTTTTTCTATGTATTTTACGACATATTTTTTGCATGCATATATTTAAATAAGATGTAAATGTTCAATGTGTTCAATTATTTGAATGAAATTTCAAGAGCAAAAGAGTTATTTCAAAATCCTCAATCAAGAGGGATTCAGACTCGCTCAGCGAAATCTGGCTCATGAGAACTTTACATCCGAATAAATCGGCAACGCGACACTCACGGGCATTGATTCGGGTAGGCATTTAATGGTTCCCAAATGGATGTCCCCGCAAAATACTCCCTAATGTTAACTAATTTCGGAAGTAGCTGATGGCAGTCAGCGGTAGTGTACCTCTTTATATAAGCCAAAAAAATACTTTATCGGATATGTGCTTTCAGAGATTATCTTTTACAAATAAATATTTCGCAGATAATTTTAATTCTGTTTACTAGCTTTTTCTTACGAGCCAGATCTATGTTCACGCAAAGTGTCAATTAGTCGGGTCTCATGACCGAGCGTTTTAATCCGAAACGGCTCAAAACTTTAATACTCGTAGCCAATTAGTTTACAGTACTTTTACTGCTTGAGAGCCTCAGCAATCGCAAACGTATAACTCGTATTTTGTATAAGTAAGATTAAGATTGTAACTTTACCAAGGAATTATAATAATATTATTAAGGATTGCCAACTCAAAACCTCCTTCTCGACTCCTCCTTGAATCGTCAAACTGACTTATTGACTGACAGTTATAACTTCTTCTCTTTTGACATTACTCGTATCTTGTAATATTGAAGTCGCTGAGTCTATAGTTTCATTTGTTTGACCCCCGTACATATTTAAATTCGGCCACTTAGTAATAACGTAGCAAATAATGTCAGTACATTTTTGGACTAGTTTTTACTTCTGTTACCCTCACAATAATCTTTGCTGTAACATCTATTTTATTTACTTTTCACTATGAATGTCTGCCGGTAGATGTTTTATTTTTATTTGTTTACCTTTTTAATACTGTACTTGACATGATGACATTTGACGTCTGCCAATTTCATAATTTCTGTTTTACGTGCCGTTACACTCTGCGTTTATGTTCGTTTGTGATATTCTCGATTGCTTTTTAGGGTTCCGTATCCAAAGGGTAAAAACGGGGCCCTATTACTAAGAATCCATGATCCGTCTGCCTGTCTGTCCGCCTGTCACCTATCTGTATTCTATGAACCGTGAAAGATATAGATGGGAAATCACTCAATGACACTCTTTTGACTGGCAGTAAATTGCAAGCAGATATCAGTAACATCATTTTACGTTTTCGTCTCCATGCCATCGTTTTATCAGCTGACGTACGTCAAATGTACTGGCAAGTCATCATCGTTCAGGAACATAGGGATTATCAGCGTATACTTTTTCGGTTTTCACCCGAAGAACCCATTCAAGAATTCAGCACCATTTCTGGCCATAAGTACGATGCAACAACTGGCTCTAGATGAACAGGATTCGTTTCCGACCGCAGCAGAGGTTTTACGGAGCGATCTGTACGTCGATGATGTAGTCACCGGCTGCGATAGCATAGACCAAGCGACTTCTCTCCAACGGGAATTGTCCAGCATCATGACTGCCGGTGGGTTCGAGCTCAGGAAGTGGTCCAGCAATCATGAGGCTGTGCTACAAAATGTACCCAAAGAACACAAATTGGTACCAGATTTGACGATTGACGATGACACCAATTTTATCAAGGTTCTCGGTCTTGCCTGGAACGCTCATCAAGACGTCTTCAATTATCGGGTTAATCAAATCCCACGCGTCTGTACCAAACGGACAATACTCTCAGAGATTGCTCGCATCTATGACCCCATTGGTCTACTTACACCATTAACATTTTTAGCAAAATATCTCATCCAGCGTTTGTGGT
This sequence comes from Orthosia incerta, assembly GCA_948252205.1. Classification (NCBI taxonomy): domain Eukaryota; kingdom Metazoa; phylum Arthropoda; class Insecta; order Lepidoptera; family Noctuidae; genus Orthosia; species Orthosia incerta. The sequence continues at coordinate 20,625,119 of OX411766.1, read as the reverse complement.
TGTTGGGAACTTCATGGGATGAACCTGTACCCGACGACATTCATCAAGTTTGGTCAAAACTCACCCACTAGTTATCACATTTATCACATCTTCATATTCCGAGGCGTATCACACACCCTCAAGCGTTGAGCTATCAAATTCATGGATTCTGCGATGCCAGTGAAGCTGGTTATGCGGCAGTAATCTATCTCCGTGCCAATACAGGTTCAAATCAACATCCAGTCTGCCTTGTGAGCGCAAGATCACGTGTTGCTCCAACCAAGCGCAGGACATTACCAAGGCTCGAGCTATGTGGTGCTTCCCTGCTCGCAGACCTTATGAGTTATGTTATCAACACATTTTCGAACAAGATAAACATAGACAACATTTTCGCATGGTCTGATTCAATGATCGTTTTAGCATGGATCAAGTCAAATTCAACAAATTTCAAAGCATACGTTGGGAATCGTATTGCAAATATTCAGCGGAAATTACCCACGGCTGTCTGGAAGCATGTGCCAGACAAGCAAAACCCAGCTGATTGTGCGAGTCGAGGCTTACTACCAGACGAGCTTATCAATCATGCCCTCTAGTGGACAGGTCCAGAATGGTTATCATCATCAATCAATACATATAATAAATCTGTAGAAAAATAATTTTTGTACATCGAAAATATTTCCAAAAAAAATAGCCAGGGTGTTAAAGGATTGTAACAGATAAATATGTTACTATGTATATTAGCGACATCTGGTTTCCTTTTGCCAAACGAGTTCGATTATTAGTATCTATACTTGATTGTTTGGTAAGTTAGCTACTAGATGGCGCTGACAGATGTATGACATAGATGAACGTTTAAATAAAATATATTCTATTTGTGTGAAATCATTTAATTCAATAAACACACAAATTCAACATACAAAATAATAAATTATTAAATTCTTTTCAAATTAGTTACATAAAGGATAATTTAGTGAATGCGTCTATGGTTTAAAATAGAACGTTCAGGGTCTATGGTTGACGTGCCTGACAATTCTTTTACAAGGCTGGACTGGAGGTCACTAACACCTGTGAACTTAATATTCAAAAAAGAAAACCGAATAATCTTTGATGTCGGGAAGGACAAGGCTGGCTACCGTCAAAATGAAAGGAACATTCGTTAAGTAGGCGCTGTGAGTATTAGCTTGAATTTGTCTGAATTTTCATATTCGTGACACGTGCGTTTGATTTTATCATGCAATTTTCTTTTCCTTAGCAGGGCTCCAAATGTCTCCTTAGGAGTATCCTAGTTAATAAATATACCTTAAGAAATATATATAATAATGGTCAACTAGCCACAGCTACAGCAAGGTTTCGAACACTCCTGATGATATAATGTACCAAAGTTTGAAGACAGCTACCCAGGATAACGGTACTGTTTGAGAAATCATATCTCCAGTATTGTGTATTGATGGTAAAATGTGTTCCTTCTGAAAGTGAGTTGTTTATACCTATATTTAGAACATCTAGAAGTGGTGATAACGGACTGTATGCTCGATGAATTAAATTAGTTGACCAATCTCTGTGTGCCTTTTACTTCAATCAACTTCATGTTAATAAACCCTGTGTTGGGCCGGCGCTAAGGTAAACAAAACATGATTATGAACTACGATCTCGCCCGGCCCTTCAGTCTTCAGTCCCGGTCGCGGTACTGTATAAGTGTATGTGTGTATCCAATGTAAAAGAAATTAATAGACATTACCTCGATAGAAACTGTTTAATTATTTAACCAAAACCGACGACACTAAGAACCCAACATTGGTGACCACAGTCGTGCAATTATTCATTTTTGATATTAGTATATGGACAGATCAATTAGAAGACAAGTTTAATTGAAGGCCGTCAGTTTACTATTTTTACGGACCACAAGCCACTCATCTTTGCTTTCACGAAAATAGGAACAGATAAAGAAATACCTAGAAGGGCCAGGCAACTGTTATATATCAGCGAATTCACTAGCGATATACAACACATAAGTGGCTCAGATAACGCAGTGGCGGACGCGTCATCGCGGGTTGAGTCCATTTCTGGCCCTACGACGATAGATTACAATGAAGTAGCGCAAGCACAGGTAGCCGAAGCTCTAGTGATAACAAAATTAAACAGCAATTTAGTGTTCAAACATGTTAATGTAACAAATTCTAATAATCAAGTGTACTGCGAAATGTCCACGGGCAATGCACGACCTTATTTACCTTCTAATTTTCGAAAACTAGCCTTTAATAGTATACACAACATAAGCCACCCTGGCGCTCGTACCACCCGTAAGATGATGACAAAGAGATTCTTTTGGCCAGAAATGAACAGGGATATTAATCATTGGACTAGGACTTGCATTTCATGTCAGAAGTCTAAAGTAGATAGACACACAGTTTCGGGTTTATCCAAGTTTCCACCGTGCACGAGATTTGAACACATACATACGGACATTGTGGGCCCGTTGCCTTCCTCGAAACATGGATATCGTTATTGCATTACAATTATAGACCGTTTTACGCGTTGGCCTGAGGCCACTCCAGTCTCAGACATATCAGCGGATACGGTATCTAGGGTTATCTTTGAGCAGTGGATTTGCAGATTTGGCTGCCCAAGTAGAATTACAACGGATCAGGGAAGGCAGTTTGAGAGCGACCTTTTTAATGCATTAATGAAACTAGTTGGGGTGCAAAGGATACGAACTACCCCGTATCATCCCCAAAGTAACGGGTTAATTGAAAGATGGCACCGTTCTTTAAAAAATGCGTTGACCGCTCGACTGTCGGCTGACAGAGACTGGGCAGAAGAGTTACCGATGGTTTTGTTAGGTTTGCGAGCAGCAAGTAGGACAGATACAGGCATAAGTGCAGCGGAAATGGTATATGGAGAAACAATCAAACTTCCAGGCGATTTTTTTCATGAAGATAATAAAAAGATTACGGACGAACATGTTTTGCTAAAACAATTACGACACACTGTGGGTAAAATAAGGCCTCAGTCGCGAGCGGATAGCGACTCGCGAAAAATATTTAATAGTAATAGTTTGATGTCGTGTGCGCATGTATTTATTCGAAACGATACTCTAAAAAAATCTTTGTGTCCCACGTACGATGGCCCATACCGCGTATTAAGCAGAAATGATAAAGTCTTTAAAGTAAGGCTACCCAATAGGATCATACAGGTGTCTATAGATAGGCTCAAACCGGCATATATATTAAATGAGGAAGAAGACCTTGATGATAAATTATGTTTAGATAGTAATTTAGAAGTAGGAAACAATGCTAGCAAAATTAAGGAAACGAAATCGCCCTCGCTTGATACTAGAACCACACGCTTCGGTCGGCACGTAAAGCCACCGGTACGATTTTTAATGTAGTAACCCACTTACATAAAACTACTAAAAATGTGAACATTGGGATACTTATTGAGAAAACATTGTTCAGATCAACAGGAACAATGGTATGGTTACATATATGTAAGTGTGTATTGTATAAGTATGTTTGCAGTTAATTAGTATTTAGTAACGTAGTTTTTTTTTTAGTAACGTAGTTTTTTATATTAAATATTCATACTTGTAGTAAATGAATAGGTACTGTGCGCTTATTCCGAGTTTTATTTTATTGTTTTCATTGTACTCTCTCGTGATAATGTAAACAATCTATTATATCGAAATGTATACAAAAAAAGAGGTTTCTCATTACCGTCTCCAGACGGTGCTTATCCAGTTTCAATACAGATTGATGTTTACGTTAACGCGATTGAGTGTGTACTCACACTAAGGCCTCTGATTGTACTACGGTAACATGATAAATTAAACAACTTGTCCTATTCTAAATAAGTTGTAACATGATACGATGTTTATGTCACACATTCGTAGAAGGCAAACATTCAAATCATCAATTAAGCCCATTCATCTTGTAACTAAACAAATTCCTGTGTGCGTTGTGCGCTCAAATATAAATGTTAGAACTTTTGTAATTAATTATTTGTACTGATAATATTTTATTCTGTAATTTTATTTTCATTTTTGACAAAGGGAGGATTGTTGGGCCGGCGCTAAGGTAAACAAAACATGATTATGAACTACGATCTCACCCGGCCCTTCAGTCTCAGCCCGGTCGCGGTACTGTATAAGTGTATGTGTGTATCCAATGTAAAAGAAATTAATATACATTACCTCGATAGAAACTGTTTAATTATTTAACCAAAACCGACGACACTAAGAACCCAACACCCTGCTATAGTCTCATGCAAAACACCTACCTCTGGGCAAGCCGGTGAGAAAGGAAAAAATCTACCTTACAATGTACGCCCAACGTGTAGCATGAAATTTGATTGAAGTACTTACTTAACTACTTATTTTGTGTCTAGAATAACTTTAATACTTGGGAACTTAACCAAACTATGGGTTAACTTCAGTATTGTTTAATTTAAATCTTAAAATAACAAAACATTAACTTTGTATAAAATTTTAAAGTGCGGTTATAGTCACATTTTTACTTAGGAACTATATAACCTTTTCACTAATGAATGTTTTGTTAGACTTAATATAAATTACTCTAATGTAACATAGTTATTATAACTGTTAATTAGATATATATACATATATGGAACAAACTTTTGTTTTGTTCAATATGCATAAAATATTTCTTTAAACTAAAAATAAAAAAATTAAAAAAACAAAACATTATATAAAAATTCAAAAGTGGGGTTATAGTCACATGTTTTATATAAAACTATATACCTTTTCACTAATGAATGTTTTGTTAGACTTAATATAAATTACTCCAATTTAACATAGTTATTATAACTGTTAATTAGATATATATACATATATAGACCCACATCTATACAATGAATGGGTGCTCAATGTAATGCATTCCATATTGTTGTGGGGTGATTACTTTCTGTTGCGAATCTTAACTTGATTGGGTATGTCCCTATATCTATACAACGGATGGGTATTTAATGTGACGTTTGCTATTTTAGAAAGCAACGTTGCTCTTCATTAAGAATCTTAGCTTGATGTGGTACTTTCCTACATTTGTTTGTTTGTATTTGATCAACAACTTGATACTAGAAATAACACTTGTTTTATCTAAAGGCAGTGTTACTTGTTGTTGTAAAACTTTAGTAAATTGGACATTTTTCTCTATATTTAAATAATGAAAGGTTAAATACAGCTAAGGAGTGGAATTCCCTTCCGGGGTCTTTGTTCCCTGATAGCTACAACCTTGGGGTCTTTAAGTCAAGAGTGAATAGGTTTCTTCTAGCCAAGCGTGCTTCACCGTAGACCACGTCATCGCTTAACATCAGGCGAGATAGTGGTCAAACGCGAGCCTATAGACTATAAACAAAAAAAAAAAAGATTATAACCTGAACGTTACACGTTTAATATACTAAATTCCTTAGTAAATCAAGCATTAACTTTAATCAAATTGGATTAAGGCTTGATTTATAAATTAGCTAACTGCTTGGCGGTTGTGCTGTGATAAATGAGTGTGATGCATTACTAATTTATTGTAGGACAATTACTAAGTATGTTTGATTAGTTTTAGATAAGAGCAATCAAAGTTCGTATCCTTTAGTTAATATACTATCTCGATTATTTTAATGTTTAGTACATTTTGTACTTAAAAACTTTGAAATTTGATAAATAAGTTTTGAACTTATTTCTTTTTTTAGAAAACTTAATGTAGGTAGTTCTAATATAAATTATTTTTGACTACCTCAATACCTGTCAAGGAAAATGATAATTTCACAATGTGCATTGATATTGACTAAATTAAATAAAAAAATTGTTTCAAAATTTTTTAACCGGGTAAGGAGATATTGTAACAGATAAATATGTTACTATGTATATTAGCGACATCTGGTTTCCTTTTGAAACGTCGGACCATGTGAAACGTCGGAGTAACGAAAAATGTTATAAGTTCAACTGAGACAGTGGCAGACGTGACTTCGATGAAGTAAAAAAAGACGAAAGAAAAAAAAGTTGATAAGTTTAAGGCGAAATTAAATTCGTTTAAATGTTTTTCGAACTTATGATTGGTTATCAAAATACGCACTTAGTCGTGGAGTTGCGGAAACAGCCCGTCGAAACTAAACCAAACTAATTCTCTGACAAAAATCCTAAGATTTACCTGGTGATGCCTGGTAAAAGCCGGAAATGTGCAATTATCATAGATCATTTCGGGATTTAACCAGTATGACTTGGTCAATCCTGGAATTTACCGTAGTTCGGCTTTTACTGTACCATATGCATAACGAAATAGCGAAACCAATAAAAGGGTTTTTAATGACAACAAGATCTTGATGTAAACTTCAAGTTTTTAACCTTCGGTGTAAGTTATTAAGTTGAGTTTTTTATAAAGCAGTCTGCTACGAACTGTTATTGAAATGATATTATGCGTCCTTACTCAAAGAGAAACGAATTAAAATATGGACCGAGGTATGAAGGATGTGAATCTATCTACACGGCTGTTGTCTTTGTATGATAATGAAAATGTTAATTATCTTAATTTATATCACACTTATTAAAGTACTGATTTAATGTTAGGTACTTACTTCCTGGAATTTTCAAGAGAAAAACAGTTATTTCAACTTGCTACTTGCTTAATGACAACAAGATCTTGATGTAAACTTCAAGTTTTTAACCTTCGTTTTAAGTTATTAAGTAGAGTTTTTTATGAAGCAGTCTGCTACGAACTGTTATTGAAAAGATATTATGCGTCCTTACTCAAAGAGAAACGAATTTAAATATCGACAGAGGTATGAACGCTGCGTCTCTTTCTACACGTTTATTGTTTTTTTATGATAATCAACATTATAATTATCTAAATTTATATCATACTTATTAAAATACTGATTGAATGTTAGGTACTTACGCCCTGGAAATTTCAAGAGAAAAAGAGTTATTTAAAAATTCTCAATCTAGAGGGATTCAGACTCGCTCAGCGAACTCTGGCTCATGAGAACTTTACATCCGAATAAATCGGCAACGCGACACTCACGGGCATTGATTCGGGTAGGCATTTAATGGTTCCCAAATGGATGTCCCCGCAAAATACTCCCTAATGTTAACTAATTTCGGAAGTAGCTGATGGCAGTCAGCGGTAGTGTACCTCTTTATATAAGCCAAAAAAATCTTTATCGGATATGTGCTTTCAGAGATTATCTTTCACAAATAAATATTTCAGGTAATTTTAATTCTGTTTACTAGCTTTTTCTTACGAGCCAGATCTATGTTCACGCAAAGTGTCAATTAGTCTTGCCTCATGACCGAGCGTTTTAATCCGAAACGGCTCAAAACTTTAATACTCGTAGCCAATTAGTTTACAGTACTTTTACTGCTTGAGAGCCTCAGCAATCGCAAACGTATAACTCGTATTTTATATAAGTAAGATTAAGATTGTAACTTTACCAAGGAATTATAATAATATTATTAAGGATTGCCAACTCAAAACCTCCTTCTCGACTCATCCTTGAATCGTCAAACTGACTTATTGACTGACAGTTATAACTTCTTCTCTTTTGACATTACTCGAAGGTTTTACGGTTCTCAAGGCGACTGAGTCGCGTGGAGGTCCTGCAAACTGACTTTGAAAATTGGCTTAAGATTTTGATTACTTACTTTCTGAAAATGCAAACGAAATAACATTAATATTTTGTCGTCGCAATTATTTTATTAATTTATTAAAAATGTAATCATAATTATAAAACACCGACTAGGAGAAATTTGGAAGTTCCAGTATCTTGTAATATTGAAGTCGCTGACTCTATAGTTTCATTTGTTTGACCCCCGTACATATTTAAATTCGGCCACTTAGTAATAACGTAGCAAGTAATGTCGGCACATTTTTGGACTAGTTTTTACTTCTGTTATTCTACCCTCACAATAATCTTTGCTGTAACATCTATTTTATTTACTTTTCACTATGAATGTCTGCCGGTAGATGTTTTATTTTTATTTGTTTACCTTTATATAAAGGGGACAGGGAAAAGGGCTCATTGCGAATTGTATTAGTAAGGTTAAGATTTAGCCCTATTATACAAATTTCAAGACATGTCTAGAAACTCGTCTTCTTCTCGAATTATCAAACTGACAGTTATAAGTTATTGTCTACTAGCTTCTGCCCTCGGTTTCCCCGCGTAAAAAGTGTTTTATCATCCCAATGGAATACAAACTATCCTATGTCCTTCAGAGGGTCTCAAACTATCTCCATGTCAAATTTTAGCTAAATCTGTTCAGTAGATCAAGAGATTATCCACTACAAGATCACAAACTTTACCTCTTTACAATAATTATTTGAGGAAATGTTCGATTGATTTGAGGGTAATCGTAAAAATATAAAATGTAATCTGTTCACGAAACGATTCGAAGCACAGACGTTGCAATCAATATTACTACAGTTCACTAAACACTCAAACTGTCCAGACACACACAGAGTTCGCTCTTCTAGCCAAATTTTACACCAAAAAGGTATTATTTACTGGGAGCACTTTAAACATGACCTAATTGAGTGAGCGCTTGTTTGAGGCCGGGGAATTGTTGGACTTGGTGAAGTACAATGCAGAGAGGTATGAGTCTCTGACTAGTGCCTCATGTAGCTGTGCCAACCATACACCACCCACCCCGCTGCAAGGTGACTTGTCTCCACCAATGTTGGTGCTTCCAGAAAAAAGTTGTATACCCAATTCACAGGAATATAAAACAATAATGTTTAGTGACGAAATAGGTTCTGGCTTTGGAAAAGTATTAAATAATTACCTTAGCTACAGTTTATTGCTACCATAATATTAGTTTCAAGCAAATGATTAAAAAAATTATAAATTCGAATATGGATAATTATTCTACAATGGTTTTGCTATTAGGTAATAGTACTGGCAAAAAAAAAAAAAAGGACAAAAAGGACATAGTGGGCGGTATTGACACCTTGTTAGGATTAAATTTAAGAAATCTGATGGTATGTGCTTTTCCATACTCTGATAAGTTCTCAGAACAGGAGAACAATCGTATTTTTAAATTAAATAACATTTTGCAAATGTTGACTTGTCATAATGACAAATTATTGTTTTTTGACACTAATAAATTTATTAGTGGACTCCATGTAACACAGAGAGCTTTCTCTCTGTCACCTAGGTGTAGGCGTACGATTGCTATGTTGATAGCATATTCTTTAAATGAATTGAATTTATCTTTTACTAAAAACTCAGACATAAATAGTATGTCGAAGGCATTTACTGAAGTTGATATTAGTAGTAATACTAATTTGGTCAATAAGTTTAATAACGTTAGCACTTCAGCTATTAATATTTATAGTTTAAACTAGTTTGTAGGACAAGGGAGGGTACCAACAACGAAATAGTTACGAGAACATCCACCATCAAGAAGGTACCTTCTTGCTCTCACTTAGTTAAGTTAAAAAAGTGGCTAAGCAGAATTCCTTGAAATTATTCCATCAAAATATTCAAGGTTTTTCTGCGAAGCAATTGGAAATAGAACTGTTTTTGGAAAAAACAATGTTTGAAATTGTTTGTTTTACTGAGCATTGGCTCAAAGATCATACAATGCTAATTAACTATGAGAATTATACCGTGGGCAGTTGTTTTAATAGAAATATTATGTTGCGTGGAGGTTCACTTATATTAATTAAAAATGGCATTAAATCAAAATCTCGTAAAGATATTGTAGATCTATCAGTTGAACGTAGTGTTGAACTGTCCTGCGTTGAGCTGGACCCCCCAATTATGGAAACTACTCTATATTTGAGTCAGTGATGGAGGATGTTTTGGCAAAACTTGCAAATAGTAATAAACTAGTCATAATCTGCGGTGACTTTAATATAAATGTTTTAGAAAATAATTCAGATAGCAGTAGATTATTAAATCTCTTCAAATCTTTTAATTTGTCACATGTATTTATGGAACCAACACGAACAACTGTGACAACTGCTACATGTATTGATAATGTTTTTTGTTGCTGCGATTACTTAGACAAAGCCATTATGAATTGTCTGCCTTCGGATCATAGTGGGCTACTGGTAACATTTGAGTCCAACATACCAATAAAACAAGTGCAGATTCAATCCAGACCAATAACATCCGGTAAATTAAATAAATTTAACAGCACTTTAATCAGCAAGTTAAGTTATCAGGACCTCACAGTGAATGATGGTAATATTTTGTATGATGAGGTTTTCTCAGTGGTTCAGAAAGAGTTCAATAACACTTTTAAGAAGAAAACTAAAACTATATGCCCTAAGTTTTTATTCAGTGACTGGGCAACTACAGGACTTAGAAAAAGTAGGGAAAGACTTTACGAGCTATATGGCCTTAAGCCTTGTATTAACACTGAAACGTTTAATAAGTATGTTGCTACTTACTCAAGAATTTTTAAAAATACTTGCAAGGCAGCTAAGGCCTTGTACATTAGCAATAAGGTTAAATTTTCAGAAAATAAAATCAAGACGGTTTGGAAAATTATAAACAATGAAACGAATAGGAATAAAAGAAATAATACTGATTACACGCTTGAGACCACACACGGACTTATTACAGATAACAAAAAAGTTGCGCAAGAATTTGTAAATTTCTTTACCAACATCCCAATTAAAACTACTGAAACCTTAAATTCTTCGCCCTCGCTTGCTTACGGATTATTAAACGCGAACGTTTCAGCCTGCCCGAATGTATTTAACTTTTCACATATAAACCCCATAACAGTAATAAAAGCTTTTAAGCAAATCAAGATCAAGCCGACTGAAGATCTGTGGGGAATGTCCATCAAAGCTTGTACCTCCATTATTTAGACTATAGCGCCGTACTTGGCTTTGATTTTCAATTTGTGTGTGGATCAAGGAGTCTTTCCGGATCTAATGAAATATAGTAAGGTTATCTTTTTAAATCCGGGGACAGTAAAGACACAAATAATTATAGACCAGTATCCGTGTTGCCGGTTTTCAGCAAGGTTTTTGAGAAGATAATGCTAAATCAGATGCTCATTCATTTTAATACTTATAAAATTTTGCATGATAAACAATATGGTTTCCCCAGAGGACGTTGTACAACTGACGCTGGTGTCACCCTATTAAAACACATCTTTAATGCGTGGGAAGATTCGCGGGATGCCATAGGTATCTTCTGCGACCTGTCGAAGGCGTTTGATTGCGTTAATCATGAAACATTACTTCTGAAACTTGAGCATTACGGACTAGGTCAATCAGCGTTAAGTTTGATTAAATCTTATTTGAATGATAGACAGCAATTAGTTCAAATAAACGGTGTGAACTCGTCCGGGTTAAACGTGAAAATGGGGGTACCCCAGGGCTCAATTTTAGGTCCTTTCTTATTTTAAGTATACATCAACGATTTACCTCGTTTATTGGAAAACAAACTAAACATGGTGTTATTTGCTGATGACACATCTTTAATTTTTAAAATAAATAGACGTGCTTGTCAGGTTGACGACGTAAATAACGCGCTACGGCAGGTTCAGGATTGGTTCACTGCCAATAATTTAGTTTTAAATGGTAAAAAACCAAGTGCGTAAAATTTTCATTGCCGAATGTCAAAAGTACTGATTGTGACATTATGTTAAACAAGGAGAAGCTAGAATTCGTCGATAAAACGGTTTTCCTGGGGATCGCGCTGGACTCAGGGTTGCAGTGGGGTCCTCATTTGGTGTCCCTTGCGGGGCGGCTGAGTTCGGCGGCTTATGCTGTTGATGTGGATACCGCGAGACTGGTATATTTTAGTTATTTTCATAGTATAATGTCTTACGGTATCTTACTATGGGGAAGGGCTGCAGACATTGAGTCAATTTTTATTCTGCAAAAACGAGTCATCAGAGCAATATATAATCTTCGCCGGCGCGATTCTCTAAGGGAACTGTTTAAGGACATTAACATCATGACGGTTCCTTGTCAATATATTTATGAAAACATCATGTACGTGAGAAAGAATTTACATCATTTTAGTAAAAACGGCGACAGACATAATTACGTTACTAGAAATAGGGACCAATTAGTTCAACCAGGTTTAGACTGGCAAAAGTAGCCTCTTCTTTAATGGGGTACTGTACAAAATGTTACAATAAAATTCCACCCCACATTCTTGAACTGAATGAGACGAAATTTAAAACTTGTATAAAACGCACACTATGCAGGCTGGCATATTATAAGTTGGGGGATTACTTCACTGATAAAAATGCTTGGCTAAATGCTATTCCTGCTCCACATCCACTAGGGCGCAAAACCAAGTGATATGCAGAACATTATTGTTTTGCAGTGTTCTTGGAACTGCTGAAGACTGAATGAATATATTTGTATTGTATAAACTCAATTTCCTTACTATTGTATAACTCCAAAGCACGTGTGTGAGTACTATGTACCTAACTGTAAATCTACCATTTACTGTACCTGTGTGTCGTTCGTTGACTTGTGTGTGCCCTGGCAGTTGAGTGTGTCATGCTCTCTCAAATGTCTCTCTGAGGGTGGCGCGTGTGTTGGATCATCCGGTTCCCTTCATGATGGTTGAGCTGGGTGGTGCCAATTCATGCGTCATGTTCGTGAACGGACGCCGTCAGCTGGGACTGGTCATAACTTAACTGCTTCAGATGTTAATGCTTTTTTTCTAGCTTCTATTATATAACTGCACAGTGCATGTGTGAGTATTTTTATTACTTTATGCCTGTACGTAGTATAGTGTGTAGTGCTATTCTGGGTGCATTGTCCTCACATATATGAATTTATTAATGAATGTAATTATATGTAACTAAATATTGTAAAAAAAATTTTTTTTTTTAAAAGAGTAAGTATGGAGTTTCTTGTGCGTTCTTCTCCATAACAAGCTACTTTCCGAATGCACGGTAGAATCAACTTTTATAACTTGTAAATTTTAATGTACCTAACGTTCAAAAGTGCCGCTTGGTGGCCTACTTGAAATAAAATATCTTTGTCTTTGTCTTTAACTCACACGACGCGGTTCGACTATATTATTTGATTTATGCCTTTTATCTGCAATTGCACGGTAAATGTCAGGATTCCTCAGAATCTTGCACTCACAATTTGAATGTCTATGACACACAATAATGCTATGAGTAGTCGAATTTGTCGAAAAAAACCGTCTAACAAACATAATACCAACTTTGGTGAAGCTTATCAGTCAGGCTTTAAATTGTTAACATCATTTTGTATCATAGTGTGTCATAGACATTATAATTGTTAAAACATTTACAATTCTCTAACTCGAGGAGGGGGCTGGGTCTATGTTTTTAATATTTTAACATGCTTCGCTTTGTTCCACTCTAATTGGCTTAGTAGTATAGATGCAGGCCTATCTTGTCACCTTCTGCAAAATTGGCAGGATGGCGGGGTCTTGAGGGAGAGCGCAACAGTCATGTAGATCCTGAAGGCGAGTCCAGTGGTTGTACCTTCTCGTGGTTGCCACCGCATTATTGGTATTGTAGTGACCTACATATTATAACAGTCATACGAGCACATCACAAGTCCGGCCGCTGGCACAGCGCGCAGCGTACTGAGTGTCTGAGTCACTCGTATCAGCGCGCCCGCGCCGCCGCGCCGAACGAATGCGACAACATCCCTGCGTCGATGACCATCGAGCACTGAAGGTCGTGGAAGCCGAGCCAACGGTATTTACGTGTCGCACCGCGCACGTTTGCTACGTCATCCTCTGCCGGTACCACAAACTAGATCGCAACCATTGGGCGTATAGCTCCGCAGTACCACCACTTTCGTATGCTACCCTACTGTTATATATAAGCGATGATTTTGGAAATAAAATGTCAATTGATTCCTGTTCTTATTCGCCTTTCATTTTGACAAGAAACCTCACACGATCAGCTACCTCTAAATTGGTGACCCCGATGTGATCCAACAAAAATAATTATGGAGAACGCAAGTCAAGTGCCGCGAACGACGCTGTCTGAAGAAGATGTCGAGATGATCTCCGTCAAGTCTCGGATACCTCCATTCTGGCGCGACAAACCCAGATTATGGTTCGCGCAATTCGAAACCATGGTGGCGAACCAAAAACTCGGCGAAGAAGCGCAAAGTTTGGACTCGCTGTGGCACAACTCGATAAGGTAGACGTCGAACAAATTAGCGACATCATATTATCGTCGGCCAGGACGGGTAGATTTAAAGCGCTAAAGACCCGATTGTTATCTGTCTACGAGGAGTCAGAGAAGAAGCAGCTACAAAAACTGCTCAACGAGGTTGAACTAGGCGACCAGCGTCCTTCTCAGCTGCTGCGGCGTATGCGTGATTTGGCCCGTGACAAGATGCCCGATGACACCCTCAGGATGTTGTGGATGAGCCACCTACCCTCATCGACGAGAGCAGTATTGGCGGTCAGCGAAGCATCAAAATTAGACTCGCTAGCGGCGATGGCAGATAAGATGAGCGAGCAAACAAAAGAGGTAAATTCCGTGTGTTCCTGCAGTCACGCTAGCACCGCGTCACAATCGTCGACGCCATCGTCTAACGATCGAATTTTGAACATGATCGAGGCGCTTACGAGGGAGGTCGCTGCGTTGAAAATGGACAGATCGCGCAACCACTACCGCGGACCGCAGCGAGGCAGATACCGATCAAGATCTCGGTCCAAGTCCACGAATCGTGACTCATCGATATGCTATTTCCATCGCAAGTTCGGCAAGGAAGCGTTTCGCTGTCAAAGGCCCTGTAACTTTGTGAGCAAGATGAGTACGGGCCAGGAAAACTAGTTCCGACTTTGGCTACGACGGGAGCCGAAGCCGATATAACCCAACACCGTCTGTTCATAAAAGAGTTGGGTACCGGTTTGCATTTCCTCATCGACACCGGCGCGAACGTCTCTGTATTACCTATCAAGAGGGTACGCAAAGAAAAAATGACGCCGAGCGAATATCTTTACGCCGCCAACGGTTCACGAATACCCTCCTATGGCGAACGCACTATGACGTTGAACATCGGATTACGTCGACCGTATATGTGCAATTTCGTCGTCGCAGAAGTGACTAGACCAATATTGGGAGCCGATTTTTTACATAAAAACCAACTGACGGTAGACATACACGGACGAAGGTTAATCGACAAAAAAACAGGCCTGTCCGTTGTCGGCTACGTAACGTCTACTTCAGACTCCAGCATCAACACCGTAGACGACCAGCAGCCATACCACGATCTAATCGCAAAATACCCAGACATCACCCGACCGAACTTGAAGCTCTGTAACAGCGAAGTGGAACACTACATACAGACTACCGGCCCGCCATTATATGCGAAATCACGACCGCTGCCACCGCACAAGTACAAGGCAGCCAAGGCAGAATTTGACGCCATGATCGAACAAGGCATTTGTCGGCCGTCGAAGAGTCCTTGGGCCAGTCCAATACACCTTGTCCTCAAGAAGGACGGCAAATACAGAGTCTGCGGAGATTATCGTCGTCTCAATGCGGTAACCGTGCCAGACCGGTACCCCATTCCAAGATTGCATGATTTTACCTACAACTTGCTAGGAAAAAAATACTTCTCCATAATAGACATGAAAAAGGCCTATTATCAAGTGAGGACTCGCGAAGAAGACATACAGAAGACAGCCGTTATCACACCATTCGGGTTATTCGAATTCCCGAGGATGAGTTTCGGTTTGCGCAACGCTGGGCAAACGTTCCAACGACACATCGACAACGTTCCACGGGGACTTCCTGTTTTCCCATTTGTCGACGACATTTTATTGGCTTCTGAGACCAAAGAACAGCACAGAAAAGAACTAGAAGATGTATTCAGAAGGCTTAACGACCATGGGTTACAACTAAATGTAGCTAAGTGTACATTTGGCCAACAAACACTCAACTTTCTTGGCTACACTATAAACACCGAAGGAATTAAGCCAACTGACGAGAAGATCGAAGCCATTAAGTCATACCCTCGCCCAGAAACAATCCAACAATTACGTCGATTCCTGGGAATGATAAATTTTTATCGTGAGAATACCCCACACGCCGCCGAATATCAAAAAGAACTGAACGCTTACCTAAAAGATTCGAAAAAAAACGACAAGAAGAAAATTATGTGGAGCGAGACAGCGATTAAGGCGTTTGAAAAATGCAAGGAAGACATCACCAGCGCCGTATTGTTGTCATACCCATCATCAACATTATCGTTCGTGCTTATGACCGACGCATCCGATACTTGCGCGGGGGCGGTACTTCAGTTTGGGGTGGGTATGGGATCTACCTCCTAGCGGTCCATCCCGGGCAACGGCACCACAGGCTTGCCTGTGGTACGGCTGAACGATCCCACTTAAGCGGTGGTAGGCTCCGCAAGGGGCCGCCTGGCTCGCGACCACCATCCCACCGGAGTCCGGCGCCAAGCAGCGTGCTGTGTTCCGCCGGTGTGTGGGACTGCCAGTGCCTTTGGGGGAGAAGGAGGATGTCAGTTGCGCTGTTCAGAACCGGTCTTGGTCTCTGGGCAAAACTGGCCGGGTAACTCATTTTGGAGGGTAGCGGGATCCGAAGCACGGTGCCAGCCGTTGGCCGACCGCAGTCAGTAGGGGGCCCAAGTAGCACGCCAGCCACGTGACAAAGGCTGCCCCGCCAACTCGCGAAAAATCCCGGTATGCGCCACCGTGCCAGCTGGCGACTGGATGGGAGGACCCGGTGGCCATATCCAGGGGGGTTCAGGCGTCCCCGCAGTCTCCAAATGAGTTCCCCATAGGTTGGGTTAGCTCCAGTTTTTCACTTGGTTCACTGAGCAGCGCCTCGACAGTTCGACTTCTTCCCCACCATACTCTAACACAATGACCAGAAAAAAGAAGAATAAGGTGAAACAATGGCTGCTTTTCCTCCCACTAAAAGTGCACCTCACTAACATCAGGGGGTTGCACTCTAATCTCGATCCGGTCCACCACCACCTCGAGACCGAGAAGCCGCACCTGTGTTTTCTAACGGAGACGAAGATAACAACCCCGTCGGACGTGGCGTACCTCAACTACCCGGGTTACTCTCTTGAACACAAATTCAAGAAGCAAGCTGGGGTCTGTGTGTACGTCCGCGATGACATTTGTTGTCGTCGTCTCCGTTGCTTTGAGAAATCGGGCTTTTCTGCCATATGGCTACATGTGGACACTGGCGTGGAGAAGTCTCTTTACATCGGCGTCTACCGATCGCACTCTGGTGACCAGGAGACGACAGCGCTTTTTAATTGCCTCGTGGAGTCGGCTGACATAGCCCAGCAACGGTACCCAACAGCGAAGCTTAATTTTCTGGGGGACTTTAACGCCCATCATAAAGAATGGTTGTACCCATACCGGAAAACTGACCATGCCGGGTTAAAGGCGCGCAAGTTTTCTCTATCGCTAGATCTAACCCAGCTGGTGAATGTGGCAACGCGGGTACCGGATGTTGACGGCCATACACCCAACTGCTTAGATCTTCTACTGACAACTGATCCGGACAGTCATTCGGTGTCGGTCTCAGCCCCGCTGGGAACGTCTGACCACTGTCTGGTGAAATCCGTTTCGACTTGCTCCCCTCCAGATGAGAGCCCTAAAGGCACGAGGCGAGTATGGCGATACGAGTCAGCAGACTGGGACGAGATAAATAATAATAATAACTTTATTGACACAAAAATATTACAGCCATACATTTGAAGCCCCTGACTTCTGTGCTAGGCGAACCTGTGTTACAGAAATCAGTGTCCTCCGCTGATATAAATCAATAAACATTTAATTTTTTATGCAATAGAACACAATGAGTAAGTAACATTAGTAGTTATTGAAACAGTAAAACTAAACAATAAAAAAAAGGCAAAGCGAACGTGCGAGCGTGTGATTGCAAGTGTGTGTGTGATTGTGTGTGTGTGTGTGTATGTATGTATGTATGTGTGATGGTGAGTGGACGCATGAGTGAGCGAGTGGCTATCTTATATAATCTAAATCAACTTTTCGGTGTCGTCATAACTTAATGACTGAAGCCATGGTCTTAAAATTTGTTTTAATTTATATGACGTAAGCTTATAAATTGAGATAGATTTATTAACCCGGTTGTACAACTTTGAACTCAATGCACCAAAGTGTCTGGACGCGAGTGCAGTGCGACATTTGGTAACCCTGCAGACTGGAAAACCAGTGCGTCTATTATTTGCATCTAAGCTTATTGGTAACACGTGTCTACGTAGGACAGTACGGAGGATATATAATTGTCGAACCGTAAGGACATGGGCTTCCGAGTACAACTTTCTGGTGGGATAGATTTGTTTTTTGAAGGACATCACTTTAAGTACTGCCCGTTGTGCCCGTTCCGCTCTAAGCATAGCTGTCTTAAATAGCCTCCCCATACTGGAAAACAGTAGGTAATTATAGACTCGCATAACGTGCGGTAGACCATTGTTGCCGTCTCCTTGTCCGCAGAATGTCGTAGTTCTTTAAACAAATAAATAAGCTTACGGAGCCTGGAACATAAAGCATCTATGTGTGAACGCCAGTCAAGCTTTTCGTCTATATGGACTCCTAGATATTTGATGTGAGGTACCAAAGTGAGACCAATACATTTACATTGAGTAGGATCTGTGCATACATGTGGGATAATGTCTGTAGTAGTTGGAGGCTTAGGGCAGTTTGTTGGAGAGAACTGTATGATTTTTGTTTTAGCAATATTCAGTGTCAGCATGTTGTTGCTATGCCAGTCCATTATACTACGCAATGAAAATTCTACTCTATCAGTGACCTTGGTCCAGTCTCTGTCATAAATAAGGAGTGCCGTATCATCAGCGTAGGTGAATATATCACAATGGATGATAGGTAATTGGCAGAGGTCATTAATGTAGATTTGGAAGAGGGTGGGCCCCAAAATACTACCTTGTGGTATGCCGTAGCAAACCGGTTCCTCTTTACTGATAAGGTCTTCAATTTTTACGCATTGACTACGGCCACTCAGGTAACATTTAAAAATATCCAGAGCCAAACCACGTATTCCTATATGCTCCATTTTGGCCAAAAGTTTAGGGATTGAGACGGTATCGAAGGCCTTAGTGAGATCCAGAAAGACTCCGTAGCATTTAAAGCGATTATCCAGTTTATCCACCAAGTTGTTAACAAAGTCTAACACTGCATCCTCGGTTGAGACACCTGTACGAAATCCGTATTGTTTTGGAGATAAAATATTATTTTTTGCAAGGAATTTAGTCAGGGAATTATTAAGAATACGTTCTAGGATTTTGGAGAATGCGCTGAGTACGGATATTGGTCGATAATTGGACACATCGCCTCTCGCCCCAGCCTTGAATATAGGGTGCACTACTGCACGCTTAAAAGCTTTTGGGAAAGTCCCCGAATTTATGGCACAGTTACAGATGTGAGCTATTATAGGAGCGAGAGACCTACTAGATTGGCGAAGTATTCTGGCAGGTATATTGTCCCAGCCAACCGCACAGTCACTGCGCAAATTCTGTATTATGCTTATCACCTGTTCTTCATCAACCAAGGGAATGACCAATGAGTTCAGTGGCGATGGGGAAAGGATGGAGGCGGTGCTGGGACTATCGGAGCCGAATTTTGTTGCAAGATTTTTGCCGATATTCACAAAGAAATGATTAACGTCGTCAATAGAGACAGCTGGATCGGGTTTCAATTTTAGTAGCACACTAGGTGATTCTTTAACGTGATAACTATTCGTGATATTTTTAATTACCTTCCACGTGGCCTTAGGGTTATCTTTCACTTTTAATAACTCTGATCTTTCATGTGCTCGTTTGAGTTTTCTAAGTAAAGCATTGCAGAAATTACGATATCGATTATATGATATTTTTAAAATTAAATTGTCGGGCTGAGCTTTGGCCTTACGATGCATGTCATCACGATGTCTTAAACAACGGACTAGACCAACAGTCATCCAAGGTTTCAGGACTGTTTTCCTGTTTGATGTGTATATGGTTTTACTATGCTTGAACAGTACTCTTTGCATGAAATCAACCAAAAAATTTGTTGCAAGGTCCGGGTCCTGCATACATAGACCAGCGGCAAAATCGAAGTTATCAATTTCGTTTTTTATGGATACGTAATCATATCGAATTGAGGATCTTTTTGATGGGGACTTGCAAACTTTTAAATCTATGAATAGGGCAACGGGAAGATGGTCCGTAACGTGTGAATTTAGTACGATGACTCTAGCCGGTGACCGAGTTTTTAATAGAATATGGTCAAGACAGTTATTTATTCTAGTGGGGAATGTATGCGCGGGTAACAAACCGAGTGTCGCCATATTTGTTAAATAATCATTAGAATGTCGATCTGAGTTACCAGGCTTAATATCAATATTAATGTCACCTATTAATGTTATATTGCAGTAGGATTTGACAGATGTTACTATTTCACTTAAACTAGAATAAAAATTTGTAGCATCTTGATAAGATGGAGATCGATAGACAGCGATAATCGCTGTATTGTTGTAGCAACACACCAGACAGTTGGCGTCACGTATGGTTGGTTCATATGTGAGACAATTCAAGGTGCTTTTGGCATATATTACAACACCGTCATTTTTAATGGGATTATTTATTGTATGATAGGCATTATAGCCCTGTAAGTGGGGTAAGTATCCCGTGAGTTGTAACCAGCATTCAGTCAGAATTATGATATCAAAGTCGATTTTTGTAACTGAAATCATTGTGATAAATTGGTCCAGATTCTTTTTTATGCTCCTGATGTTTATATGAATTATGCCAAGTCTTTGATTGCTCTGTCTAGCAATGTTCCGACAATCTTCTGGACTACATATGAAAGATTCTGCAACTGAAACATTATCGATGTCAAGAGAAATTTCATTTATGTTCATCATTTTTAGTTGTATGCATGAATCTCGAGATCGAGTCATAGTAAGAGCTAAGAGTGTTATATATTGTCATAGTCATTTAACAATTTATAAGGTTACACAAACGAAAAACGTAGTATAATTGTGGGGTTTTAATTTTTTTGATTGTGTTGTAATTAGACCACATGATAAGTATATTGGGATTTAAATATTTTGTTTCATATATTTTTATGTACGTTAATTTAACTGATCTATGTAGAATGTTTATGTAATAGAATGATAGGTAAACGAGAATGTAGTGTAAGTGAGTATTGGACGAATGGATTGTGAGAGTGTTATGAGTGATATATTTTAATATTATGAAAAAGTATTGATTAAATAGTAATGTACAAGTTATAGCTACAAAATTTGGTGTTTTAAAAGTAATATGAAAGAGAAGTAGTCATTGCTCAACGGTTTCAGATGGTATCAATTTGTTAAGACAGAGTTCCGACTCCACCAGTATATGTTTAGAACCTTGCTCCTTCCTCAGGAATACTTTTCCATTTGAGTACCAGCAGAATGTGTATTCGTGCGTTTTTGCAAACTCTCGTGCCATCAAGAAGGTTTTCCTTGCAGATGGTGCCTTA
Organism: Orthosia incerta; assembly: GCA_948252205.1. NCBI lineage: Eukaryota > Metazoa > Arthropoda > Insecta > Lepidoptera > Noctuidae > Orthosia > Orthosia incerta. Next base: position 20,603,687 of record OX411766.1, on the reverse strand, counting down.
TACTCTGCTACATAAATGGGCTGGCGCGCTCCAGGAAGGCCCAAGGATTCCGTATTCAATTTATTTTCCTTAGTGCGGTTTTTATTAAAGTTGCGAGTAGCTGTTAGCAGATTATTTTTCATATGCACTGTGGTGAGTTCCGCAACAATAGTTTTATTAGTGTTAGGCTTACCAGGCAGTCGGTATACGTCTCTTATGTCCTTGGGGTTAATGTCGAATTGGACCGCATTACCAACCTTGGTAATTAGGTTCGTCAAGTCGGCCATCGACTCTCCTTCCCGAGCTGGGACATTTCTCAATTCAATAACGGAGGTGCGTGAAGAATGCTGCATATCTTGTATTTTTTTTTCAAGCCCGGTAATGGAATTTAGAAAGCCTTGCCGCTCATTTTCTAGAACTTTGATTTTATTTCTCATTTCTTCATAGTCCTTATTTATGAAATTGATTGATTTTTCAATTTCAAGGTTTGAATCCTTTATTTGTTGATTTTGTGCTTTTAATTCACCCACATCTCGGACTAACTTTTTTAAGATTGCCTCCTGGTCCGATTTCCAAGTTTCCAGCATTGTTTTTAGTTGTTCAAATTGGTTTTCAGGACACAGGTCATCCGACCTCATTCGTTTACGAGTCGTTTTGTTTGATAAATCATGGTCACTCACTCTCATCGAAGATAAATCCGGTTCAGAATGCGCGTCTTTTATGGCACCGGCAGCCGTAGGCGGAGGTAGTTTCGGTGTGCGTGGCATAGCAATCTACCAGTATTTTCCGCAGTTATTAAAAATTTAATAAATCTACACAGTGCGTTCAAGAACACTTTCGTAGCAGTTAAAGAAACGTTCGTAGCGCTCGTAGCATCCAGCGCGTAGCCGATGCGCGATAGTGACGTAGCGCGAGCTCCGTAGCAACGTAGCACGAGGACACAAACTCGCTGCAATGACGTCAGTGTTGATTTGGCGCAGTCGCTGAGCACGTTGTCCTGACGCTTGCTGCCCCAAGTTCGAATCCCGCACGGACAGTCCTCTTTTCGAGATTTATAAAAAATCTTTATCTTGACTCACCAGTGGGTCAACAGCAATGCTTCACTCGGTGAGTAAGTGAGACTTCCGACACCAACCAATATGTCCGCCGCGGCTTATGGACACTTCCCCAAGAAGGAAGAGGAGGGTCCGAGTTTCGGTATAATTTACTTAACGATTTAAAAATATATTAAAAGATATTTCAACATTTACTAAAATCACGCAGAACACACGTCCGTTCCGATCGGGCACAGAGCGGGTATCAAATGAGATGCGGCACTTTTTTGCGTCTTATCCTTGGCGGCATGTGTGCTTCTCCTCGGGTGACCCCTCGAGCTGTGCAGACGCGGTTGCGGATGTGATTTGGCAGGGAATGGAATATTTCATTCCATTCTCCGACATTCCGCTCGGTCACAAATCCCGACCTTGGTATAATGCAGAATGCGCCCATGCTGAGGCCCGAAAAGAGTCTGCTTACCAAGCCTGGGTCGGGGCCCGCGACCGCAAAGTTAGAGCGCGTAGGGTTCGCGCGAGGAAAAGAGCCTTTAATTCTGCCGCCAAGTTCTGCAAGCGGGTTCTACGTCGGGCACGTTTTGACCATATTGGACGTATTGGGGCCAAGCTGGCATCGCACCCTCCGGGTAGTAAACAGTTTTGGTCCCTGTCTAAAGCGGTTGAAACGAATTTCTGTCGGCCCACTTTACCTCCGATGCTGAAACCTTATGGGTCGCAGGCTCACTCTGCAAGTGACAAAGCAAATTTATTTGCATCTCTTTTTGCTAGCAATTCACGTCTGGACGCTGGCTCCAAGCAACCACCTACTGTACCTCATTGTGACTCTTCGATGCCGGAGATCGCTGTGCACACTAAAGAGGTCCGGAGAGTATTGTGCAGTCTAGACGTGAACAAGGCCAGCGGACCTGACGGCATTCCAGCGAGAGTGTTGAGGCAGTGTGCGCCAGAACTATCTCCTGTGTTGACTCGCTTGTTCCGCCTCTCTCTTGTAAAAGGGACGGTGCCGAAATCCTGGAAGCTTGCAAATGTTCAACCAGTGCCCAAAAAAGGCAACCGTGCAGACCCTGCCAATTACCGTCCGATCGCCATTACCTCCATTTTGTCCAAAGTTATGGAAAGGGTACTGAACAGAAAGTTGCTGACCTACCTTGAAGACAACAATCTCCTCAGTGACCGTCAATATGGCTTTCGCCGGGGACGGTCAACTGGCGATCTTCTTGTGTATGTCACGCACTGCTGGGGCGAAGCCATCGAGAGACACGGCGAAGCACTTGCTGTATCGCTTGATATCTCGAAGGCCTTCGACAGGGTCTGGCACGCGAGTCTGCTCAGTAAGCTTCCTGCTTATGGCATCCCCGCTGGTTTTTGTAGCTGGATATCAGACTTCCTTAGCGAACGGTCGATCCGAGTAGTCATTGACGGCTGCTCCTCAGACCTTATGGCTATTGATGCCGGAGTTCCTTAGGGGTGTTCTCTCTGCAACTATTTTCCTGCTGCACATCAATGACCTACTTCAGCCTGGTATTGTTGGGTACGCAGATGACAGTACTGTTTCAGAGAGATACTTGTCTAGCGCAAAAACCAGCGTGGATGAAGTTCGTTCCTTGAGGGAGGCTATGGTTGAGCGGACAGATTTGACCTTAAGCCTTGTCTCCCAGTGGGGTGATGACAATCTGGTCTCTTTTAACGCCACCAAAACACAGGCGTGTCTTTTTACCGCTAAAAGGAGTCTGTTCGATCAGACGCCTACATTTCGGGGTGCGTCTGTTCCTGTGACTGATCGGCTCGAGCTCCTAGGCATGGAGTTGACATCCAGTCTCAACTTCGGCTCCTCCATTGAGAACAAAGCCCAAATCGCGGCCAAAAAACTGGGCATCCTAAATAAAGTGAAGCGATACTTTACGCCTGGACAGCTTTTAACCCTATACAAAGCACAAGTCCGATCCTGCATGGAGTATTGCAGCCACCTTTCGGATGGTTCAGCTAAGTATCAGCTTGCCGCGCTTGACTCAGTGGAACGCAGAGCCAAGAGGCTCATTGGCAACGTTGAACTGGTGGACGCCAAGCTTCACAGCTTGGCTCATCGCCGCAAAGTTGACTGTACTTCGGTGAGTGTGCTCAGGAACTCCACGACCTCATCCCACCAGCCCCCTTCTACCATCGGACATCTAGACGCACTGCAAGTTATCATCCTTACCTTGTTGCCATTCCACCAATTCGAACCAAGCGCTTCCAAACATCCTTTATAATGCGCACAGCGAATGAGTGGAACTCACTGCCTGCGTCTGTGTTTCCGAACGCATTCAACCCGAATCTCTTCAAAGTTAGAGTGAACAGGCTTCTTCTGGGTAAGCTCACTCCATCGTAGACTCTGTCTCTGTCACCTATGACCTAGACTAGAGACAAGAGCAAACCCATTACAAATAAAAAAAAAAAAAAAAAAAAAAAACTTCAACAAAAAATTCAAGGCCGTTGGAGACCGCTTGGATTTTTTTCAAAAAAATTCAACGACGCTCAAAGGAAATACAGCACGTATGACAGAGAGCTAACGGCTATATACATGGCAGTTATACGTCACTTTCGCCGGACAATAGAAGGCCGTGACGTCACCATATTGACGGACCACAAACCTCTTACCACCGCACTGCGAGCGAACTACAAAGACGAAACACCGAGGCGCACAAGATATTTAGAATATATCAGCCAGTTCGTCACAGATATCAAGCACGTATCAGGCAAGGATGACTGTGTCGCCGACGCCTTGTCTCGGGTGGACACAATCTCATGTCCAACACCAATAAATTACGACGAGTTAGCAAAGTCACAAAAACAAGACGAAGAACTCAAACAACTCATGAAAAGCGACCGTTACATTTCCAAACGAATAGCACTGCCCGGTTCCGCTACCCAAGTCATATGCGAGATGTCAACAAAAGGCCCACGCCCGTACTTACCGCCACAATACAGAAAGCAAGCTTATCAAGCGATACACGACCTTAATCACCCCGGCGTAAGAGCGACCAGAAGATTAATTACCTCACGTTATTTCTGGTTGACTATGAAAAAAGAAGTCACACACTGGGCAAGAGCTTGCGACCAATGCCAGCGAGTGAAGGTTCATCGTCACACCAAGGCACCAGTATCCAGTTTGACGCCAGTAGACCGCTTAAGTCATCTCCACATCGACTTAGTCGGTCCCTTACCAACGTCAAATAACTGCCGTTATATACTAACGATGATCGACAGGGCAACGAAGTGGCCAGAAGCCCAGCCAATCGAGGACATGACGGCAGAAAAAGTCGCAAATACGTTGTACGAAACATGGATTGCAAGATTCGGATGCCCCGCGACCATAACAACAGACCAAGGTAGACAGTTCGAATCCGAACTATTTAATAAGCTGATGCATCGCATGGGAATACAGCAGCACGTACGAACAACAGCGTACCACCCCCAATCGAACGGTTTGGTAGAACGCTGGCATCGCACACTCAAAGCTTCACTCACCGCTAGATTAAATACAGTGAACTGGACGTACGAGTTACCCACTGTATTACTTGGACTTTGCGCCGCATACAAGAATGACATCGGCGCCAGTACTGCGGAATTATTACTCGGAAGAACGCTACGCCTGCCTGGTGAATTCTACGGAGAAGCAATAACAACATGCAACACGTCATCGCACTTTATGAGCCATCTTAGCGAAGCATTAAAAAAAGCACAGGTGCAGCGCGAAGCAAACAAAAGCACAGCTGTTTTCATTCACGGCGATCTGTATAAAACAACTCATGTTTACGTTCGCAACGACGCCGTGCGCAAACCACTAACACCTACCTACAACGGTCCGTATCGCGACATAGATCGTACAGATAAGTACTTCACCGTTCAGTTGGAGAATAGAAGATCAAATATATCCATTGATCGGCTGAAGCCCGCATTCCAGTGCAAAGAGGAGCAAGCAGATGAAGCACCTGTCACCTACAGCTACGTCACAAAATCCGGCAGGGCATCAAAACCTCCTGTACGCTTTGCTGAGGGGGCAATAATGTAGTGACCTTCATATTATAACAGTCATACGAGCACATCACAAGTCCGGCCGCTGGCACAGCGCGCAGCGTACTGAGTGTCTGAGTCACTCGTCTCAGCGCGCCCGCGCCGCCGCGCCGAACGAATGCGACAACATCCCTGCCTCGATGACCATCGGGCACTGAAGGTCGTGGAAGCCGAGCCGACGGTATTTACGTGTCGCACCGCGCACGTTTGCTACGTCATCCTCTGCCGGTACCACAAACTAGATCGCAACCATTGGTCGTATAGCTCCGCAGTACCACCACTTTCGTATGCTACCCTACTGTTATATATAAGCGATGATTTTGGAAATAAAATGTAAATTGATTCCTGTTCTTATTCGCCTTTCATTTTGACAAGAAACCTCACACGATCAGCTACCTCTAAAGTATAATTCCCTAAGAAATAGACGTAACAAAAACCATCGGGTGGACCCCTTTCGAGTGGAGGGCTACCCAATATGTCCCATCCCCCAATCCTGACAACTCAAACTTTCCTACCCCCGAACTTCCCCTCCCAAGTATCACCAACACTTCAACCTAATCTTCCCACCCACCCCAATATCCAGTATTGACCGCGAAACCTCCTGTGACTGAGTGGTCAAAGGCTCGGCTGTTCTAAATTCTGCTGACGACGAGTTGGAGAGAATGGTCATCTGCGCTAGGACCAGTGCAGTTGGGCGCCGTAAGCAGGGATGAAGGAGTCCTGGGAGGTTGAGCCGTTAGGTTCTGGTGGTAATGAGTCCGTGAAGCACCACGCCTCCTTTGGTCTGGATTTCAAGCAAAACGGTAGCCCTAATCTTTAGCTAAGGGCAGGGCAATGGTCATGGTATCTCGTCAGAGGGCCACAGGTGAGATACGTGAGGTCCGCTGATGCCGTAATGTAAGCCAGCCTTGCGCACCTTTATCTCGAAGGTAGTAGTAACGTCTCACTTTAATCAGTAGAACGTTCCCAGATTTGATTTCGATGGAGGGTGTGAGCTGGAGAGATGAATTTGTCGTCGCCATAACCACTGGACACGTGATCTTTAATAAGCACTTTTTATCGCATAGGGATCACCGACAGCCTACTCTGCAGAGCATGCATAGTGGAAGATGAGAGAGAAGCCCACCCGCTCCTAATCTGCCCTGTAACCGCTAGTTAGTGGGCCAAAAACTTCGGTGTACCCCTCAGAAGAGGCTCCTCGTGGAAAAGAGATAAAATTATGAAATTGAATCCCACCCATACGCAAAATACGCGAGAACCGATCACTATGCCGAATTTTTTTGGTCGAATTTCATTTAACCGAAAAATATAGACCGATGTCTTTTCTGCTATATGCATTGTTTGACATATTTTGATATCATCAAAGTATCATTTGGCATATGTTTGATTTTACCGAACTACATTTCGCCGATTTACAAAAAAACTTTTTGCTTTAGGCCGAAGCCTCTTTTGAACTTTTTTTATTCGCTTTATTTTCTCCACATCGAAACATCATTTTAAGGAATATTATTTGGTCACAAATATATAGCCGGTGACTTGGTAGCATTTTCAATTTAAAATTGAAATAGTGTCATAAAAAGTCAATATATTGTGCTACAAAATTTAGTGACAGTAACGAATTGCTGCAAAACTGACTTCACGCAGTCTTGTCTGTGGTTTCGTATTTATTTTGTATTTTCTTGCAAATAATTCATTAATAGCTGTCATGTATTAGACGTTTTTATTGATTAATTATTGCAAAGAATTGGTCCAAGAGCGAGTGAAGAGAGCTCGTGCATTTGGGGCACCCCGACACGGATAGGTTAGGGAATCTCATCATCTCCTTTATGTTAGGTTACTTTAGACCCTGCAGACAGAAATAGGAGCTTCGTCGACAATATTTATTTCAAGTCGCTGTTTTAAACATTTGTATTCGCCCACTGTTTCTCTCTCACTTAGTACTTTGATATGCGTTTAAAAATAAAAAAATCGAACATTCGGCTTAGTGTAACTTCGGTAAAAAGTTTTATGACCATGTGAAACGTCGGAGTAACGAAAAATGTTATAAGTTCAACTGAGACAGTGGCAGACGTGACTTCGATGAAGTAAAAAAAGACGAAAGAAAAAAAAGTTGAAAAGTTTAAGGCGAAATGAAATGCGTTCAAATGTTTTTCGAACTTATGATTGGTAATCAAAATACGCACTTAGTGGTGGAGTTGCGGAAACAGCCCGTCGAAACTAAAACAAACTAATTCTCCGACAAAAATCCTAAGATTTACCTGGTGATGCCTGGTAAAAGCCGGAAATGTGCAATTATCATAGATCATTTCGGGATTTAACCAGTATGACTTGGTCAATCCTGGGTTTTACCGTAGTTCGGGCTTTTACAGTAACATATGCATAACGAAATAGCGAAACCAATAAAAGTGTTTTTAATGACAACAAGATCTTGATGTAAACTTCAAGTTTTTAACCTTCGGTGTAAGTTATTAAGTTGAGTTTTTTATGAAGCAGTCTGCTACGAACTGTTATTGAAATGATATTATGCGTCCTTACTCAAAGAGAAACGAATTTAAATATGGACCGAGGTATGAACGATGCGACTCTATCCATACGGCTGTTGTCTTTTTATGATAATGAAAATGTTAATTATCTTAATTTATATCACAGTTATTAAAGTACTGATTTAATGTTAGGTACTTACTTCCTGGAATTTTCAAGAGAAAAACAGTTATTTCAACTTGCTACTTGCTTAATGAAAACAAGATCTTGATGTAAACTTCAAGTTTTTAACCTTCGGTTTAAGTTATTAAGTTGAGTTTTTTATGAAGCAATCTGCTACGAAATGTTATTGAAAAGATATTATGCGTCCTTACTCAAAGAGAAACGAATTTAAATATGGGCAGAGGTATAAACGATGCGACTATTTCTAAACGTTTGTTGTTTTTTTATGATAATCAACATTATAATTATCTAAATTTATATCATACTTATTAAAATACTGATTGAATGTTAGGTACTTACGCTCTGGAAATTTCAAGAGAAAAAGAGTTATTTCAAAATCCTCAATCTAGAGGGATTCAGACTCGCTCAGCGAACTCTGGCGGGTTCGAGCTCAGGAAGTGGTCCAGCAATCATGTGGCTGTACTACAAAATGTACCCAAAGAACACAAATTGGTACCAGATTTGACGATTGACGATGACACCAATTTTATCAAGGTTCTCGGTCTTGCCTGGAACGCTCATCAAGACGTCTTCAATTATCGGGTTAATCAAATCCCACGCGTTTGTACCAAACGGACAATGCTCTCAGAGCTTGCTCGCATCTATGACCCCATTGGTCTACTTACACCATTAACATTTTTAGCAAAATATCTCATCCAGCGTTTGTGGTTGTTGGGAACTTCATGGGATGAACCTGTACCCGACGACATTCATCAAGTTTGGTCAAAGTTCACCCACTAGTTATCAAATTTATCACATCTTCATATTCCGAGGCGTATCACACACCCTCAAGCGATGAGCTCTGAATTTGATTCATGGATTCTGCGATGCCAGTGAAGCTGGTTATACGGCAGTAATCTATCTTCGTGCCAATACAGGTTCAAATCAACATCAAGTCTGCCTTGTGAGCGCAAGATCACGTGTTGCTCCAACCAAGCGCAGGACATTACCAAGGCTCGAGCTATGTGGTGCTTCCCTGCTAGCAGACCTTATGAGTTATGTTATCAACACATTTTCGAACAAGATAAACATAGACATCATTTTCGCATGGTCTGATTCAATGATCGTTTTAACATGGATCAAGTCAAATTCAACAAATTTCAAAGCATACGTTGGGAATCGTATTGCAAATATTCAGCGGAAATTACCCACGGCTGTCTGGAAGCATGTGCCAGGCAAGCAAAACCCAGCTGATTGTGCGAGTCGTGGCTTACTACCAGACGAGCTTATCAATCATGCCTTCTGGTGGACAGGTCCAGAATGGTTATCATCACCAATCAATACATATAATAAATCTGTAGAAAAATATTTTTTGTACATCGAAAATATTTCCAAAAAAAATAGCATCATAATCATCTTGTACCACAGACGGTGACGTAATTTGCGAAAAGCGTACCACCGTTTTGGCTGGTATTGTTAATGTTAATCCCATCGATAATTTAATACAAAAACAATCTTCTTTGCGCAAGATTCAACGTATTTTAGCATATTGTAATCGTTTCATTGCCGCGTTACGCAAAAACAAACCATCATTTAATCATTTAACAGAAGTTGAACATCACATCGCGCTTATGATTTTAATTAAACATGCGCAAGAATCAGAATTTCGGGATGAAATTGGGTTATTATCCGCAGGGAAGACGTTATCTAAATGGTTAAGGAAGCTCAACCCTTTTTTGGACCATTCCGCTATTTTGCGGGTGGGGGAAAGGCTCTCCAGATCTGACCTCGAATTCGAGACCAAACATCCAGCGCTATTGCCACGTAAACATCGTTTGACTCATCTTATCATCCAATCAGTACATAATGAACATTTTCATCCAGGCTTACAACAGCTACAATTTCTTTTATTGCAAAACTTTTGGATATTGTCTCCACGGCGAGCAATATATCATGTCATATCAAATTGTTTTAGATGTTTTCGCACTAAGCCAGTCGCATTTCAACCTAAAATGGCAGACCTGCTTAGGGCGCGGATCACCCAATTAAAAGCATTTCAATCTGTTGGCTGCGATTACGCAGGTAACAGTACACACATACCGCGGTGCACGTACAACCAAAGCATATTTGTGTCTTTTTGTATGTTTCACTACAAAAGCACTTCATCTAGAGTTAGCTTCAGATATGTCCGCGGAAGCCTTTTTAGCTGCCTTACACAGATTTATAGCTCGCCGTGGCAGGTGTAACGTCATCCACTCTGATTGTGGAACCAATTTTAAGGGTGCTCAGTCACAGTTATCAAGCATCATGCAAACAGCTTGTGGAGACCGAGCGCATAGAGTTTCGTTTCAAACCTCCTGGGGCACCACATTTCGGGGGTTTAACAAGTTCTTAATTCAAATCTCTCAAATCAAAACAGGCTCTAAGAGTAGCAGATGGCAGTCAGCGGTAGTGTACCACTTTATATAAGCCAAAAAAGTCTTTATCGGATATGTGCTTTCAGAGATTATCTTTTACAAATAAATATTCTCTTCAACATTTTCACTTATTGGTATGATAATCAACATAACAAGCCCTCATTTAAGAAAAAAATATTAATTGCGCTTTAAAAATACTTAAAATAGGTGAGGTGTTTATTTGAGTACGTTTTAGATATTGCTTATGTTCAATTTCATGGAATTTAGACAAGTGTAGTTTCGAACCGGAAACAGTTTGCCTAGGCTCGGCACTTCCTAGTGAATATAATTTATTGAACTGTTTGCACATAGCTTTATATGAATCAGATGAACATTTTTCGAAAAGTTGCCAAATGCTGTTTTTTAACGATATTTTCTTCCATCATAGATTTAATTTGTGATTCCTGGTAAAAGCCAAACATTTGCAATTATCATAGATCATTTCGGGCTTTTAACAGTATGACTTGGTCAATCCTAGGATTTGCCGTAGTGCGGGCTTTTACAGTAACGTATGTATAACGAAATGGCCAAATCAATAAAAGGGTTTCAGTTTTATGACAACAAGATCTTGATGTAAACTTCAAGTTTTTAACCTTCGGTTTAAGTTATTAAGTAGAGTTTTTATGAAGCAGTCTGCTACGAACTGTTATTGAAAAGATATTATGCGTCCTTACTCAAAGAGAAACGAATTTAAATATCGAAAGAGGTATGAACGATGCGTCTCTTTCTACACGTTTATTGTTTTTTATGATAATCAACATTATAATTATCTAATTTAATATCATACTTATTAAAATACTGATTGAATGTTAGGTACTTACGCTCTGGAAATTTCAAGAGAAAAAGAGTTATTTCAAAATCCTCAATCTAGAGGGATTCAGACTCGCTCAGCGAATTCTGGCTCATGAGAACTTTACATCCGAATAACTCGGCAACGCGACACTTAGGAGCATGCCCCTATGGTTAAGGGTCCCAAAATGGATATCCCCGCAAAATACTCCCCAATGTTAACTAATTTATATTAATATATATATATTTAAGTTTTTTCTATGTATTTTACGACATATTTTTTGCATGCATATATTTAAATAAGATGTAAATGTTCAATGTGTTCAATTATTTGAATGAAATTTCAAGAGCAAAAGAGTTATTTCAAAATCCTCAATCAAGAGGGATTCAGACTCGCTCAGCGAAATCTGGCTCATGAGAACTTTACATCCGAATAAATCGGCAACGCGACACTCACGGGCATTGATTCGGGTAGGCATTTAATGGTTCCCAAATGGATGTCCCCGCAAAATACTCCCTAATGTTAACTAATTTCGGAAGTAGCTGATGGCAGTCAGCGGTAGTGTACCTCTTTATATAAGCCAAAAAAATACTTTATCGGATATGTGCTTTCAGAGATTATCTTTTACAAATAAATATTTCGCAGATAATTTTAATTCTGTTTACTAGCTTTTTCTTACGAGCCAGATCTATGTTCACGCAAAGTGTCAATTAGTCGGGTCTCATGACCGAGCGTTTTAATCCCAAACGGCTCAAAACTTTAAAAGCCAATCAGTTTACAGTACTTTTACTGCTTGAGAGCCTCAGCAATCGCAAACGTATAACTCGTAATTTATATAAGTAAGATTAAGACTGTAACTATCCCAAGGAATTATAATAATATTATTAAGTATTGTAACTCAAAACCTCCAAATCGACTCCTCCTTGAATCGTCAAACTGACTTATTGACTGACAGTTATAACTTCTTCTATTTTGACATTACTCGAAGGTTTTACCGTTCTCATGGCGACTGAGTCGCGTGGAGGTCCTGCAAACTGACTTTGAAAATTGGTTTAAGATTTTGATTACTTACTTTCTGAAAATGCAAAACGAAATAACATTAATATTTTGTCGTCGCAATTATTTTTATTAATTTATTATAAATGTAATCATAATTTCATTTCATGATGAACTGAAATATAATTGATTACAGAGTAGTTCCCAATTCGCTAGTATTTGGCATCGCAGTTTTAGAGAAAATAAAAATAAAACTTTTCTCTATGGATTGGTAACCCTGATTTGACACTTCTTTTTCGCGCGTTTACCGGCATCGCATGCTAAAATGGTTTCGGAAGAAAAATTACTTCGAAAAATACGGAAATATAATAAAAAGTTCGAACGTCAGCGTCGAAGGAAAAGACGGAGTCATGATAGTGTACGCGGGCGCAGCCTCAGTTCAAATCGGCGGCAAAGTGTCGAACTTGACCGGAGCCCTTTGCGCGCTAGTACACTGGATAACGAAGGTAAGCTTTGATTTAGGTACAGCTTAGTCTAAACACGTGGCTGGCTACAATGGTCGAGTATAATATACCTACCGTGTTAGTACGAGATACTTAAACACGAAGATCAACTTTGATACGAGATATCAACTTTGATATAAAACAGATTTCTGTTTCCGGCACGTGATGCCGATTTGGTCAAAACCAGCATGTGCTTTCAGTACGAGATACTGTTTAGTGAATGGTCGAGTATAATATACCTACCGTGTTAGTACGAGATACTTATACACGAAGATCAACTTTGATACGAGATATCAACTTTGATATAAAACAGATTTCTGTTTCCGGCACGTGATGCCGATTTGGTCAAAACCAGCATGTGCTTTCAGTACGAGATACTGTTTAGTGCTATTAAAGTGCTGTTGAGAAACGTAAGGGTTTTTTCTCATATTTCAGAAGAAATCATCGAACAGAGTGAAATTTATCCTCAAATTTCGTCGGTCCTGAAGAACAATCTGATGCTCATAATGTCACAGTTTGCCTGAAAACTGCCAACTCTTAGATGCCCCAATCTTGAACGAAGAAGTGAAAGCAGTGATCTCTGAAACGGGCATAACTAGAGACAAGTGTATTGCCTACCAGAAAAGACAGATGGGCACAGCACTTACAATAATAGGCAAAGTCATGTCTCATATAATTAACAACCCACCAGATAAAATAACTATGTTAAAATCACTCAGTGAAGCATCAAAGTTGGTGTGTGACCACCATCATCAACAAACAAAACCAGAAGGTCACTAGTGTCTCCCCAACTGGACAAACATTTCTTAGAAATGACTCAAAATACTACCCGAAATGAATTTTTATATGGAGACAATTTATCAGAAAGGATTAAGATAATACAACAGAGTTCAAACTCTATTAAGAAGACTGCACCATAGCCAGCAATCCCTGCTAAGAACACATATAACAAATATATGGGAAACAGGAACAGTCCACCACAACAGTTGAATCAGAGTCAACCAACCAAGGGGATGGCACGAGGTGGACCACGGACTCGACCACAGCCATCACAATACAGGACATCCTTCAACCCACAGCGTTCCGAGAGAACCCGGGGTGCCCACTACAACAACAGGAAATAAATAAGGTACATGCTGGCAATTTAAAAAACTACTTTGCTTGTTGGTTGTCATTAACAAATGATCCCATTATATTGCAGTGGATTAAAGGATATCATATTCCTTTCATGTCTCGGTTTACCAAAGTATAGTCCCTAAAAATAATTTACCTGATTGTGAAATTCCACTTATGCAGGAAGCTATTGTTAACCTTTCACAATTAGGAGCTATAACACCATGTTGTCATTCAAAGGGAGAATTCATCTCCAAAGGTTTTCCTTGTTCCAAAACCTAACGGCAAGCAAAGATTCATTTTCAATCTAAAACCTTTGAACATGTTTATAAAAGTTAGTCACTTTAAGATGGAAGATATTCGCACTGCAGTAAGGTTAATTGATAAACATTATTATATGTGTTGCATAGACCTTAAGGAATCATACTTATTAGTACCTATAGCATCTGAACACAGAAAGTACCTCCGTTTTGATTTTGATGGAACATTATATGAATTTACAGCATTGCCATATGGATTATGTACTGCACCTAGTGTGTTTACCAAATTGTTAAAACCTGTGGTTGGTTATCTCAGAAATTTAGGCCTCCTATCCACAATATACATTTATGATCTTTTATGTATTAGCCAAACTTATAATGAGTGTTTACAGAACATGGAAACAGCAATTGGTGTGTTAAAGGGCTTAGGCTTTATTATTAATTCTGAAAAAAGCAACCTAGTGCCTAGTATATATTGCAAATTTTTGGGGTTCATGATTAACTCCACATCAATGTGCCTTGAGCTATTTAGCTACCTTTAGAAAAAAGAAATACAATTAAGAGTATGATTGATAAATTCCTAAAATTAAAAAAAAATAAGATTAGAGAATTTGCTAGATTGTTAGGTACATTAATAGCAGCATGTCCAGCTATACCATATGGCATAGTACATACAAAGCAAATGGAACATGTTAGGTATTTAGCATTACTGATATCAAAGGACAATTATGATGCATCCATGACCTTACCTATACTATTACAGTCAGACTTTCAATGGTGGAAACATAACATAATGCATAACAGCAAAACATATAAGTCAAGAAAATTTGATTTACAAGTATATACAGATGCTTCCCTGACAGGTTGGGTTGCTTATTGCAATGGTGAGAGTGTTGGAGGCCTGTGGTCATTATCAGAACAAAAGTATCACATAAACCAGTTAGAACTAATGGCAGCATTTTTTGGTTTAAAATGCTTTGCAAATTAAAAAAAAAAAAAAAAAAAAAAAAATCTTCTTCGAATTGACAACACTACTGCCATTGCCTGTATTAACAAGATGAGTAGTGTTCAATATCCACACCTCAATGATGTTAGTAGAATGATATGGGATTGGTGTGAATCTAGGTTCATTAATGTCCAGGCATCTTACATAAAATCTAAAGATAACTTGGCAGATGAGGAATCAAGGAATACTAACATTGACACAGAGTGGGGATTATCAATAGATGATTGAAAAAGAGTTTGGCAAGCCTAGTATTGATTTATTTGCTACCAGAAATAATGCAAAATGTAAAACATATGTGTCATGGCATAGAGACCCATATGCATTTGAAATAGATGCCTTTACATCTGACTGGAGCTCCTATTTTTTTTTTATGCATTCCCACCATTTGCAATAATTACAAAATGTCTGCAAAAAATTAAAAACAATGGGGTGAAGGGAATCCTAGTATACCCACTGTGGACTTGTCAGCCATGGTATCCTTTGGCAACAATGTTGATGGTTACAAAACTAATCATATTCTATCCTAATAAGAATTTATTACAATCTCCTTTCAGCATGGAACACCCATTAAGCAACCAGCTTACCCTGGCAGCGAGCATCTTTTGCGGGAAGCATTCAGACGTAGAGGTTTGCCAGAGGGCTCACTAAACATTATGTTATCATCCATTTCACCAGGTATGCTAAAGCAATATAGTACTACTTATAAGAGTTGGTGGTTATTCTGTCAAAACCACAGTGTAGATGTTTATACAGCTTCAATACCAGATGTAATACAGTACCTAACGGAAATACATAAAATTAATGTTGGCTACAGCTTGTTAAATACAGCAAGATCTGCACTTTCCCTTCTGTTAAATGAAAGAATTGGCAGGGCTGATCACATCAAACGTTTTTTTTTAAGGGTTTATACAGAATTAAACCTGCTTTACGAAAGTATGTTAATACTTGGGATCCTTCAATAGTGCTAAGATTTCTGTCTAATTGGGGTGATGATAAAAATTTAAATTTGGAAATGTTAAGTCACCTTATTAGCTCTTGCTACTGCTTAAAGAGTACAGACTATATCAGTAATTAAAATACAAGATATATCCATGTCACAAGACATAATACATATTATCATTACAGATCTTATAAAAACATCACTGTCATCAAGAACTGAAACATTAATTAAACTACCGTTTTTTGATCAGAACCCCAATGTTTGCCCAGCTAGAGCTATAAAAACATAATATGTTTAGCTATAAAAACATAACATAATATGTTGAGCTAACATCATCTCTTAGGATTGATGAACAATACTTGCTATTGACTAGTAGGAAACCTTATAAAAGAGCATCAAACCAAACAATTAGTAGATGGATTAAATCAGTTATGAAGGAAAGTGGTATTGATACCAAAATATTTAGCTCATAGGGTATCATTAGATGTGATTAGGAAAACTGCTGGCTGGTCAGATAGCTCTCTTACATTTGCCAGGTTTTATGATGTACCAGTGAATGTTAATGCCCCACATGACAGCTTTATTAATGCTGTCTTTAATGCCAACTTGAGGATGTAATTATTGTTTATTCTCTCTTTTATAAAATTAATAAATGGTCAATGAATATTTATGTTATTTATACACTGTCATTAGAGTTATATTTTGGTTATATTGCTAAGGGTCAGTCAAGGATGTTTCACTATAGCATTTATTGTTACTAATTTTATCTGATTAAGATACAAGACTGATATTAATAGTACTTATGTTATGTTGTTGTTGCTGCTAGTATTTTCATTGCAATTTTATTGTCATGAAAATACTAGTAGCAAATTGTCATTTCTGTTTGACTTAAATGACGCCCTGTTTATGTAAGCCCGCAAAATGGCATTTTTTTTTTCTTATTTTAACATTTTAAATATCTTAAGATTATTGATGTTACATACCTAAGTATGTACTAGGTTACTGTTGTTTGAGTATATAAGTCTCAAATAAATTTGATTCATAGTTTTGATATGTATCTTTTCAAAATAGTGGCCCATATCGACTTTGACTCTAAACAGCTACTCTGTAATCAATTATATTTCAGTTCATCATGAAATGAAATTGATTAGTCAGACGAACTTACCTTAAGTGAAGTCCGATTACAATTTCATGAAGGATGAACTGAAATATAATTACCCACCCAACCCATCCTTTTAAGGATCAGTCCCTTGTCGAACGGGCCAACAGAGCAACGCTATCTCTAAAGAGTGTCAAATCAGGGTTACCAATCCATAGAGAAAAGTTTTATTTTTATTTTCTCTAAAACTGCGATGCCAAATACTAGCGAATTGGGAACTACTCTGTAATCAATTATATTTCAGTTCATCCTTCATGAAATTGTAATCGGACTTCACTTAAGGTAAGTTCGTCTGACTAATCAATTATAAAACACCGACTAGGAGAGATTTGGAAGTTCCAGTATCTTGTAATATTGAAGTCGCTGAGTCTACGGTTTCATTTGTTTGACCCCCGTACATATTTTAATTCGGTCACTTAGTAATGACGTAGCAAGTAATGTCAGTACATTTTTGGACTAGTTTTTGCTTCTGTTATTCTACCGTCTCAATAATCTTAGCTGTAACATCTATTTTATTTACTTTTCACTATGAATGTCTGCCGGTAGATGTTTTATTTTTATTTGTTTACCTTTTTAATACTGTACTTGACATGATGACATTTTTTGACGTCTGCCAATTTCATAATTTCTGTTTTACGTTCCGTTACACTCTGCGTTTATGTTCGTTTGTGATATTCTCGATTGCTTTTTAGGGTTTCGTATCCAAGGGGTAAAAACGGGGCCCTATTACTAAGAATCCATGATCTGTCTGCCTGTCTGTCCGTCTGTCACCTATCTGTATCTCATGAACCGTGAAAGCTAGAATTTATGATAAATAGAAAAATAAAGAAGAAAGAAGGAAAGAACTGTCATTTGTTTCCTTTATGATATATACAATTAAATATTCTAAAAAATAAGACTAATAACTAAACAAACCTAGATATAAAGGGGACAGGGAAAAGGGCTCATTGCGAATTGTATTAGTAAGGTTAAGATTTAGCCCTATTATACAAATTTCCAGACATGTCTAGAAACTCGTCTTCTTCTCGAATTATCAAACTGACAGTCATAAGTTATTGTCTACTAGCTTCTGCCCCCGGCTTCGCCCGCGTAAAAAGTGTTTTATCATCCCAATGGAATACAAACTATCCTATGTCCTTCACAGGGTCTCAAACTATCTCCATGTCAAATTTTAGCTAAATCTGTTCAGTAGATCAAGAGATTACCCTCAACAAGCTCACAAACTTTACCTCTTTATAATAATTATTTGAGGAAATGTTCGATTGATTTGAGGGTAATCGTAAAAATATAAAATGTTATCTGTTCACGAAACGAATCGAAGCACAGACGTTGCAATCAATATAGCTACAGACACACACAGAGTTCGCTCTTCTAGCCAAATTTTACACCAAAAAGGTATTATTTACTGGGAGCTTAAAGTGCACATGACCTAACTCACACGACGCGGTTTGACTATATTATTTGATTTATGTCTTTTATCTGCAATTGCACGGTAAATGTCAGGATTCCTCAGAATCTTGCACTCACAATTTGAATGTCTATGACACACAATAATGCTATGAATAGTCGAATATGTCGAACCGTCTAACAAACATAATACCAACTTTGGTGAAGCTTATCAGTCAGGCTTTAAATTGTTAACATCATTTTGTATCATAGTGTGTCATAGACATTATAATTGTTGAAACATTTACAATTCTCTGACTCGAGGAGGGGGCTGGGTCTATGTTTTTAATATTTTAACGTGCTTCGCTTTGTTCCACTCTGCTTGGCTTAGTAGTATAGATGCAGGCCTATCTTGTCACCTCTTGCAAAAGTGGCAGGATGGCGGGGTCTTGAGGGAGAGCGCAACAGTCATGTAGATCCTCAAGGCGAGTCCAGTGGTTGTACCTTCTCGTGGTTGCCACCGCATTATTGGTCTAATTCCCTAAGAAATAGACGTAACAAAAACCATCGGGTGGACCCCTTTCGAGTGGAGGGCTACCCAATATTTCCCATCCCCCAATCCGGACAACTCAAACTTTCCTACCCCCGACCTTCCCCTCCCAAGTATCATCAACACTTCAACCTAATCTTCCCACCCACCCCAATATCCAGTATTAACCGCGAAATTAGTTTTATGTACTTGCACTGCTTGAGAGCCTCAGCAAGTACAAACGTATTTCATAGAAAGCAAATAATTTTAACAATAATAGACAGCTTTAGATTAAGTTATTCCAATAAGTCAAGACCTACAACTCGTGTCCACCTCGAATCGTCAAACTGATATTTACAACTCATTGGCTATTGACAATAATCGATATTTTTTCCGTTGTCATGGTGACTGAGTCGTGTGGAGGTTCTTCAAGCTGACTTTGATAATGAGCCTAAGATTATAATAACTTACTGGCTGAAAATGTAAAAGGAAATAAGATTAATAGTTTGTTGTCGCAATTATTTTCGTTAATTTATGACAAAAAGAAATAAAGAAAGAAAGAAAAAGGTATCTATTATTTTCCTTTATTAAATATTCTAAAACATAGAACAAAACAAACAAATATACAAAGTGACAAAACAAACAAATATACAAAGTGGACAGGGAAAAGGGCTCATTGTGCATCAAACAATTTGTCCAAATTGATGACAATGGGAAACGTCCCCAGAACGCTGGCAGTATTGCCACTTTGAATGGCAATGCTGAATCTATGGCCAAAGAAAAGGTCAGCTTTAAGGTGACATGAAGAATCGCCAAGCTTTTTGCTAAAGCTCTCCTACTGCAGGATAGACCATGGTGTCCGAGGCGGTCTATTGCTTTACCACTTTGACAATGCTTGCATGATTATAAAACACCGACTAGGAGCGATTCGGAAGGTCCGGTATCCTCTAATATTGAAAATGTTCGCCCAATACTCAGTTTGGGGGCATTTTTTATTTATTTATTTACTTTAACTTAACACGGCCAAAGGCCAATTACATTTGTTAAATACATGTTTATAAAAAAGCATTAAAATAAAAATAATAAAAACAAACAACAATGATAATATCCATAATTACACGGCAGTCATACGCTCATCTCACAATACTCTAGACATACAGACGAAATCTTCTTCCATTCATCCGCGAACACATCACAATCGGGCTTAGCATCCAAGAGAGCATTGAGCGCGGCGAGTGTACGAGGGATGGGAGACTGGGCTCGAGCGACGGTTCGACTCTCCGGTACGGCGAACAATCTGTGCCTCCTACTACGTCTATAATTGACTGGGGAAAAATATGGGCTAGTTCGTCGTGTAGTTCAAGGACATCAGTTTTCCCGTGAAAGATTTTACACATATTTATGATTTGATAATTTTTCCTTCTGACATCGAGAGAATTGTAGCCTAAACACCCTAAGAGGAAGTTAGAAGGGTATAAGAATGGATAATATCCATATAGATGCTTATACAGATACCACAGAAAAGCTTTCTGAACCTTTTCCAAAATTAGTGAATATATCTGAGGCCATGGTAAATTCTCTTCCTTAATCTGTCCAATAACAAATAAGTCCTCAGTAACGAAATCGTTAGTGGAAGAGGATGTTCCTGGCTCCCTCCGATCCCAAGACACCACAGATTACAAGAGACTGTCGCAGGTGGGTTAGCCCTAGGACGTAACCTAACTGAAACCTAAACTTATATCTATATGCAGGCAATCGAATTTAACATAAATTCAATCTACACTCACACTACTATGCCTACTCATGCACGCATACACTCACACTATTACACACACACACTCAAAACCTACTCGCACAAATCGCACAAGCGCGCTGTTTTTGTATTTTCTCTTATTGTTTTGATTACTTATTTTTTTGTTATTCTGTTTACAATTGCATACACTGTATAATGTTAAGTGGAAGAGCGGAGTTACCTATCACAAGCATCTTCTTGCTTAAAAGGTGATCTCCATATCACGTATGTTAATGCTTTATGTAATTGAAATAAACAATTTTATTTAATTTATTATTATTTATCTGTTCATGAGGGTTCCAGACACATGCACTAGACTCCAACTCACTGCGTACTAGTACATTAAAAATTGATTTGATTGCACTTATGTTCTTGAAATCCTTTGCATTTCGTAGAATAAAACCTAATCGCCTACATGAATCTTTTGCTACCATTACCATGTGATCGTGAAACGTTAATCTCATGTCAAAAGTGACACCCAGATCCTTCATTCCACTTGTTCTGGTAATAGTGCTATTATTCATTTTGTACGCAAAATTTATAGGGTGTCGTGCACGAGTAAAACTCATGACGAAACATTTGGTAGAATTAAAGTCCATTTTGTTCCTAACACTCCATTCTAATATCGCGTTTAAGTCACACTGCAGCGCAAGACAATCAGCTTCAGACTTGACTTCACAAAAAAGTTTCAAATCATCCGCATATAGTAAACTTTTAGCGTGATGGATGACTGATGGTAGGTCATTAACCATTATAAGAATTGAACCTATTTGACCTAGTGTTTGTATGTATTAGTAAGATTATGATAGTAAGTAATTGTATTAGTAAGGTAAAGGTTTAGTTAGCCCTTTATTACAATTTTCAAGTCATGTCTTCAAACTCGACTAAAGTATTAATTTGAATTTATGACATTTTATAGGGTATTAATTTATGAGATTTTATGAGGTATTAATTTGACTGTATGATATTGTATAGGGTAATAATTATGATTATATTACATTGCATAGGGTATTAATTGGAATTTATGACATTGTGTAATTTTCATGATAATTTTGCATGCCTAAACTGGTGCAACACATTGGACTGCGCATTCACTTGACATCTGGAAATGTTTGAATATGTACTGTGTTGAGCAATAAATATATTTCATTTTGAATTTGACTCCTTCTCGAATTATCAAACTGACAGTTAGAACTTAGTGTCTATTTACATTAATCGAGGGATTTTACGTTGTCATGCGACTGTATAGCAAATACATGACAATCAACCCGCTTAGCATTTTCCCAACAATAAGTGGGTCAGTTTCCAGTCTAACCAGATGGAGCTCAGTATCAGTATTTTATATAAAGCGACTGCCTATCTGACCCCCACACCACGTCACTGCAGTAACTGGGTATACCACTGCACTATACCCCTTCGCAAGACTGGTGTTACTATTGGCAGTCAGCGGTAGTGTACCTCTTTATATAAGCCAAAAAATACTTTATCGGATATGTGATTCACGATGTCATTGACACATAATCACGCAGCTGCTTATTAAAAATATGATAATAATAATTAAATGAAAGGGCCAGACCATTAATAGGAGGTCTTGGTGCGGTCAGGAGCAAGGTCTTGTTGTCATTAAACTGAAACCAGTTTAATGACAACAAGACCTTGATGTAAAGATAAGGTTTTTTAACCTTCAGTTCAAAGTATTAAGTACAGTTATTTATGAAGCAGTCTGCTTGGAACTGTAATTGAAAAGAATTTGATTAAATGTAATTTCATTATTTATGCGTCCTGACATTAAGAGAAACGAATTTAAAATTTGACAAAGGTATGAACGATTCGACTCTATTGACACTGCTGTTGTCTTTTTATGATTATAATTAAGTATCTATATCACACTTATTTAAATACTTATTAAATGTTAGGTACTTATGAGAAAAACAGTATTTTAAAAATCCGCTTAAGTGGGATTCGGACTAGTGTTGAAAATAACATGTAAAATACATTTATCTTTCAAACGCCCCATTTATCTATCAAAAAAATACAGAATCTTTCCTTGCAGATCTTCGATTAAATCTTTCACAAGTTTAAGTTTTTTACATGTATTTTACGACATATTTTTTGCATGCATATATTTAAATAAGATGTAAATGTTCAATGTGTTCAATTATTTCAATGAAATTTCAAGAGCAAAAGAGTTATTTAAAAATCCTCAATCAAGAGGGATTCAGACTCGCTCAGCGAACTCTCGCTCATGAGAACTTTACATCCGAATAAATCGGCAACGCGACACTTAGGAGCATGTCCCTATGGTTAAGGGTCCCAAAATGGATGTCCCCGCAAAATACTCCCCAATTTTAACTAATTTTGGTTCCAAATATAATTGTTCCACAAGTCCTGGCAAGTTAATTACTCTACTAAAAATTTGAAACCATTGGTTACTATTTGCTGACTGCCTATCTGACCTCCATAACCCAGAAACTGGGTAACAATAACGAGTGCAGTTTTGGTATGGAATGGATGATCATTTGAGCCTCATGAAAGAACGTGTTTACCCCAAATGGCTCAAAACTCTAATCGCAAATTAGTTTACAGTACTTGCACTGCTTGAGAGCCTCAGCAAGTACAAACGTATATCGTAGAAAGCGAATAATTTTAACAATAATAGACAGCTTTAGATTAAGTTATTCCAATAAGTCAAGGCCTACAACTCGTGTCCACCTCGAATCGTCAAACTGATATTTACAACTCATTGGCTATTGACAATAATCGATATTTTTCCCGTTGTCATGGTGACTGAGTCGTGTGGAGGTTCTTCAAGCTGACTTTGATAATGAGCCTAAGATTATAATAACTTACTGGCTGAAAATGTAAAAGGAAATAAGATTAATAGTTTGTAGTCGCAATTATTTTCGTTAATTTATGATAAAAAGAAATAAATAAAGAAAGAAAAAGGTATCTATTATTTTCCTTAATTAAATATTCTAAAACATAGAACAAAACAAACAAATATACAAAGTGGACAGGGAAAAGGGCTCATTGTGCATCAAACAATTTGTCCAAATTGATGACAATGGGAAACGTCCCCAGAACGCTGGCAGTGTTGCCACTTTGAATGACAATGCTGAATCTCTGGCCAAAGAAAAGGTCAGCTTTAAGGTGACGTAAAGAATCGCCAAGCTTTTTGCTAAAGCTCTCCTACTGCAGGATAGACCATGGTGTCCGAGGCGGTCTATTACTTTACCACTTTGACAATGCTTTAATACAATCATAATTATAAAACACCGACTAGGAGCGATTCGGAAGGTCCGGTATCCTCTAATATTGAAAATGTTCGCCCAATACTCAGTTTGGGGGCATTTTTTATTTATTTATTTACTTTAACTTAACACGGCCAAAGGCCAATTACATTAGTTAAATACATGTTTATAAAGAAGCATTAAAATAAAAATATTAAAAACAAACAACAATGATAATATCCATAATTACACGGCAGTCATACGCTCATCTCACAATACTCCAGACATACCGACAAAATCTTCTTCCATTCATCCGCGAACACATCACAATCGGGCTTAGTAGTAACTTCTCACTTTAATCAGTAGAACGTTTCCAGATTTGATTTCGATGGAGGGTGTGAGCTGGAGAGATGAATTTGTCGTCGCCATAACCACTGGACACGTGATCTTTAATAAGCACTTTTTATCGCATAGGGATCACCAACAGCCTACTCTGCAGAGCATGCATGGTGGAAGATGAGAGAGAAGCCCACCCGCTCCTGCCCAATCTGCCCTGTAATCGCTAGTTAGAAGGCCAAAAACTTCGGTGTACCCCGCAGAAGAGGCTCCTCGTGGAAAAGAGATAAAATTATGAAATTGAAGCCCACCCATACGCAAAATACGCGAGAACCGATCACTATGCCGAATTTTTTTGGTCGAATTTCATTTAACCGAAAACTATAGGCCGATGTCTTTTTTGCTATATGCATTGTTTGACATATTTTCGTATCACCAAAGTATCATTTGGCATATGTTTGATTTTACCGAACTACATTTCGCCGATTTACAAAAAAACATCGATTTACATCTGAATGACTCGGCAACGCGACACTTAGGGGCATTGCTTCGGGTAAGCATTTAAGGGTTCCAAAATGGATGACCCCGCAAAATACTCCCCAATGTTAACTAATTTCGGAACCAAAAAGGGTTCGACAAGTTCTTAATTCAAATCTCTCAAATCAAAACTGGCTCTAAGAGTAGCTGATGGCAGTCAGCGGTTGTGTAGCTCTTTATATAAGCCAAAAAAATAATCTTGGTTAGGTAAGTCATCATCTTCATCATTTCAGCCGAAAGACGTCCACTGCTGGACATAGGCCTCCCCCAGGCGTCGCCACATTGACCGATCCCGTGCGTCTCGCATCCAGCGCCTTCCCGCAACCATAACCAGGTCATCGGTCCACCTAGTGGGAGGCCTTCCAACGTATCGTCTTCCGGTTCGCGGTTGCCATTCCAGAACTTTTCGGCCCCATCGGCCATCCGTTCTGCGAGCAATGTGCCCTGCCCAGTGCCATTTAAGTTTGGCAATTCTTCGGGCTATGTCGGTAATCCTGGTTCTCTTGCGGATCTCCACATTTCTGATTCGATCACGCAAGGAAACTCCGAGCATAGCCCTCTCCAATGCCCTTTGAGTGACTGTAAGCTTCCTGATAAGGCCCATTGTAAGCGACCACGTCTCAGAGCCATATGTCATCACTGGCAACACACACTGGTCATAGACTTTCGGTCTTGAGACACTGTGGTAAGTTGGACGAGAAGATACCGCGCAACTTCCCGAACGCTGCCCAGCCGAGTCGGATTCGACGGTTGAACTCTTTCTCGAAGTTGGCCCTACCCAATTGGATCGTTTGTCCCAGGTAGACATAGTCGCCCACAACTTCGAGTGTAGAGTCTCCGACCTTGATAGGAGTGGGTGTAACATGGGCATTCACCATGACCTTGGTTTTGTCCATGTTCATTTTAAGACCCACTCTTTCGGAAGCTCTACTGAGGTCATCGAGCATTTTACTGAGGCTCTCCATGGTCTCAGCCATGACCACTATGTCGTCGGCAAACCGAAGGTGAGTGATGTACTCGCCATCAACGTTGATGCCAAGCCCTTTCCAATCCAGAACCTTGAAGACATCCTCCTCATCATGTTAGGTAAGTGCTTTCAGAGATTATCTTTTACAAATCAATATTTTGCAGACATTTTAAATTCTGTGTACTAGCTTTTTCTTACGAGCCACATTTATGTTCACGCAAAGTGTCAATTAGTCTGGCCTCATGACCGAGCGTTTTAATCTCAAACGGCACAAAACTTTAATAGCCAATTAGTTTACAGTACTTGCACTGCTTGAGAGCCTCAGCAAGTACAAACGTATATCATAGAAAGCGAATAATTTCAACAATAATAGACAGCTTTAGATTAAGTTATTCCAATAAGTCAAGGCCTACAACTCGTGTGCAACTCGAATCGTCAAACTGATATTTACAACTCATTGGCTATTGACAATAATCGATATTTTTCCCGTTGTCATGGTGACTGAGTCGTGTGGAGGTTCTTCAAGCTGACTTTGATAATGAGCCTAAGATTATGCAAAAATATGGGCTAGTTTGTCGTGTAGTTCAGGGGCATCTGTTTTCCCGTGAAAGATTTTATACATATTTATGATTTGATCATTTTTCCTTCTGACCTCGAGAGAATTGTAGCCTAAACACCCTAAGAGGAAGTTAGAAGGGTATAAGAATGGATAATATCCATATAGACGCTTATACAGATACCTCAGAAAAGCTTTGAACCTTTTCCAAAATTAGTGAATATCTGTTCATAAGGGTTCCAGACACATGCACTAGACTCCAGCTTACTGCGTACTAGTACATTAGAAATTGATTTGATTGTACTTATGTTCTTGAAATCCTTTGCATTTCGTAGAATAAAACCTAATCGCCTAAATGAATCTTTTGCTACCATTACCATGTGATCGTGAAACGTTAATCTCATGTCAAAAGTGACACCCAGATCCTTCATTCCACTTGTTCTGGTAATAGTGCTATTATTCATTTTGTACGCAAAATTGATAGGGTGTCGTGCACGAGTAAAACTCATGACGAAACATTTGGTAGAGTTAAATTCCATTTTGTTCCTAACACTCCATTCTAATATCGCGTTTAAGTCACACTGGTCGTTAAGTAAGTAAGTTCACAAAAAAGTTTCAAATCATCCGCATATAGTAAACTTTTAGCGTGATGGATGACTGATGGTAGGTCATTAACCATTATATGAATTGAACCTATTTGACCTAGTGTTTGTATGTATTAGTAAGATTATGATAGTAAGTAATTGTATTAGTAAGGTAAAGGTTTAGTTAGCCCTTTATTACAATTTTCAAGTCATGTCTTCAAACTCGACTAAAGTATTAATTTGAATTTATGACATTTTATAGGGTATTAATTGGAATTTATTACATTGTGAAATTTTAATGATAATTTTGCATACCTAAACTGGTGCAACACATTGGACTGCGCATTCACTTGACATCTGGAAATGTTTGAATATGTACTGTGTTGAGCAATAAATATATTTCATTTTGAATTTGACTCCTTCTCGAATTATCAAACTGACAGTTAGAACTTAGTGTCTATTTACATTAATCGATGGATTTTACGTTGTCATGCGACTGCATAGAAAATACATGACAATCAACCCGCCTAGCATTTTCCCAAAAATAAGTGGGTCAGTTTCCAGTCTAACCAGATGGAGCTCAGTATCAGTATTTTATATAAAGCGACTGCCTATCTGACCCCCACACCACGTCACTGCAGTAACTGGGTAACACTATACCCCTTCGCAAGACTGGTGTTACTATTTTCACGATGTCATTGACACATAATGACACGCAGCTGCTTATTAAAAATATGATAATAATAATTAAATGAAAGGGCCAGACCATTAATAGGGTTTCAGTTTAATGGCAACAAGACCTTGATGTAAAGATAAGGTTTTTTAACCTTCAGTTCAAAGTAGTAAGTACAGTTATTTATGAAGCAGTCTGCTTGGAACTGTAATTTAAAAGAATTTGAATAAATGTAATTTAATTATTTATGCGTCCTGACACTAAGAGAAACGAATTAAAAATTTGACAAAGGTATGAACTATTCGACCCTATTGACACGGCTGTTGTCTTTTTATGATTATAATTAAGTATCTATATCACACTTATTTAAATACTAATTAAATGTTAGGTACTTAAGAGAAAAACAGTATTTTAAAAATCCGCTTAAGAGGGATTCGGACTAGCGTTGAAAATAACATGTAAAATACATTTATCTTTCAAGCGCCCCATTTATCTATCAAAAAAATACAGAATCTTTCCTTGCAGATCTTCGTTTAAATCTTACACAAGTTTAAGTTTTTTCTATGTATTTGACATATTTTTTGCATGCATATATTTAAATAAGATGTCAATGTTCAATGTGTTCAATTATTTGAATGAAATTTCAAGAGCAAAAGAGTTATTTAAAAATCCTCAATCTAGAGGGATTCAGACTCGCTCAGCGAACTCTGGCTAATAAATCGGCAACGCGACACTCACGGGCATTGATTCGGGTAGGCTTTTAATGGTTCCCAAATGGATGTCCCCGCAAAATACGCCCTAATGTTAACGAATTTCGGAAGTAGCTGATGGCAGTCAGCGGTAGTGTACCTCTTTATATAAGCCAAAAAAAACTTTATCGGATATGTGCTTTCAGAGATTATCTTTTACAAATAAATATTTCGCAGATAATTTTAATTCTGTTTACTAGCTTTTTCTTACGAGCCAGATCTATGTTCACGCAAAGTGTCAATTAGTCGGGCCTCATGACCGAGCGTTTTAATCCCAAACGGCTCAAAACTTTAATAGCCAATTAGTTTACAGTACTTTTACTGCTTGAGAGCCTCAGCAATTGCAAACGTATAACTCGTATTTTATATAAGTAAGATTAAGACTGTAACTATACCAAGGAATTATAATAATATTATTAAGGATTGTAACTCAAAACCTCCAAATCGACTCCTCCTTGAATCGTCAAACTGACTTATTGACTGACAGTTATAACTTCTTCTCTTTTGACATTACTCGAAGGTTTTACCGTTCTCATGGCGACTGAGTCGCGTGGAGTTGCTGCAAACTGACTTTGAAAATTTGTTTAAGATTTTGATTACTTACGTTCTGAAAATGCAAAACGAAATAACATTAATATTTTGTCGTCTCAATTATTTTTTTTAATTTATTATAAATGTAATCATAATTATATACCGCGAAACCTCCTGTGACTGAGTGGTCACAGGCTCGGCTGTTCTAAATTCTGCTGACGACGAGTTGGAGAGAATGGTCATCTGCGCTAGGACCAGTGCAGTTGGGCGCCGTAAGCAGGGATGAAGGAGTCCTGGGAAGTTGAGCCGTTAGGTTCTGGCGGTAATGAGTCCGTGAAGCACCACGCCTCCTTTGGTCTGGATTTCAAGCAAAACGGTAGCCCTAATCTTTAGCTAAGGGCAGGGCAATGGTCATGGTATCTCGTCAGAGGGCCACATGCGAGATACGTGAGGTCCGCTGATGCCATAATGTAAGCCAGCCTTGCGCATCTTTATCTCGAAGGTAGTAGTAACTTCTCACTTTAATCAGTAGAACGTTTCCAGATTTGATTTCGATGGAGGGTGTGAGCTGGAGAGATGAATTTGTCGTCGCCATAACCACTGGACACGTGATCTTTAATAAGCACTTTTTATCGCATAGGGATCACCAACAGCCTACTCTGCAGAGCATGCATGGTGGAAGATGAGAGAGAAGCCCACCCGCTCCTAATCTGCCCTGTAATCGCTAGTTAGAAGGCCAAAAACTTCGGTGTACCCCGCAGAAGAGGCTCCTCGTGGAAAAGAGATAAAATTATGAAATTGAAGCCCACCCATACGCAAAATACGCGAGAACCGATCACTATGCCGAATTTTTTTGGTCGAATTTCATTTAACCGAAAACTATAGGCCGATGTCTTTTTTGCTATATGCATTGTTTGACATATTTTCATATCACCAAAGTATCATTTGGCATATTATGTTTGATTTTACCGAACTACATTTCGCCGATTTACAAAAAAACGTTTCGCTTTATTTTCTCCACATCGAAACAACATTTTGAGGAATATTATTTGGTCACAAATATATAGCCGGTTACTTGGTAGAATTTTCCATTTAAAACTGAAATTTTTTTTTTTTTTTTTTTTTTATCATTACGATGTAACTGAATAGTTACCTCATAACAGTCACAATCTAGCATCGAGGCTAATAAGTAACTTAAATTTAACCTAATTTGCTAATAATTTATATGGTAAAGAATGTGTCCATTGGCACTTTTCTTATTGTCTCTATTATGATGGGAAGACACTTAGTTCATGTGTTCTTAAAAGGTAGCACTCACTGCACTTCGTAACACTAATTTCACTTTAAACTAACTCAAAAGGCTTAGTCCTTTTCAGTCTCCTTATTATGTCCGTGGTGTCAAGGAGCTGGATAGCCTCGACATTCACATGTTTATGAAGTCTCTGTTCATGAGCTTCGGCGTATTTTTTTATAACTTTGGCGACGAGGTCCACTCCTAAGTCCCGGTGGATATCCTCGTTTCTAATATACCAGGGAGCGTTTACTATGCTCCGCAGTACCTTGTTTTGAAATCTTTGAATAATTTCAACATTGGTACGTTTTGTACAGCCCCAAAGCTGTATACCGTATGCCCATACAGGCATAAGTACTTGTTTGTACAGAAGTACTTTGTTGAACACTGACAATGATGAATGTCTGCCAAGTAGCCAGTACATATTCCTGTAGCGGATAAAATTGAAATAGTGTCATAAAAAGTCAATATGTTGTGCTACAAAATTTAGTGACGGTAACGAATTGCTGCAAAACCGACTTCACGCAGTCTTGTCTGTGGTTTCGTATTTATTTTGTATTATCATGCAAATAATTCATTAATAGCTGTCATGCATTATAAATTTTTATTGATTAATTATTTCAAAGAATTGGTCCAAGAGCGAGCGAAGCGAGCTCGGGCATTTAGGGCACCCCGACACGGATAGGTTAGGTTCCGAGCAAAGCGAGCGAACTCGGCTCCCATCATCTCCTTTGTGTTAGGTTACTTTAGACCCTGCAGACAGAAATAGGAGCTCCGTCGACAATTTTTATTTCAAGTCGCTGTTTTAAACATTTGTATTCGCTCACTAAATGTTAGGTACTTACGCCCTGGAAATTTCAAGAGAAAAAGAGTTAATTAAAAATCCTCAATCTAGAGGGATTCAGACTCGCTCAGCGAACTCTGTCTCATGAGAACTTTACATCCGAATAAATCGGCAACGCGACACACACGGGCATTGATTCGGGTAGGCATTTAATGGTTCCCAAATGGACGTCCCCGCAAAATAACCCTAATGTAAACTAATTTCGGAAGTAGCTGATGGCAGTCAGCGGTAGTGTACCTCTTTATATAAGCCAAAAAAATCTTTATCGGATATGTGCTTTCAGAGATTATCTTTTACACATAACTATTTCGCAGATAATTTTATTTCTGTTTACTAACTTTTTCTTACGAGCCAGATCTATGTTCACGCTGTGTCAATTAGTCTGGCCTCATGACCGAGCGTTTTAATCCGAAACGGCTCAAAACTTTAATACTCGTAGCCAATTAGTTTACAGTACTTTTACTGCTTGAGAGCCTCAGCAATCGCAAACGTATAACTCGTATTTTGTATAAGTAAGATTAAGATTGTAACTTTACCAAGGAATTATAATAATATTATTAAGGATTGCCAACTCAAAACCTCCTTCTCGACTCCTCCTTGAATCGTCAAACTGACTTATTGACTGACAGTTATAACTTCTTCTCTTTTGACATTACTCGTATCTTGTAATATTGAAGTCGCTGAGTCTATAGTTTCATTTGTTTGACCCCCGTACATATTTAAATTCGGCCACTTAGTAATAACGTAGCAAATAATGTCAGTACATTTTTGGACTAGTTTTTACTTCTGTTACCCTCACAATAATCTTTGCTGTAACATCTATTTTATTTACTTTTCACTATGAATGTCTGCCGGTAGATGTTTTATTTTTATTTGTTTACCTTTTTAATACTGTACTTGACATGATGACATTTGACGTCTGCCAATTTCATAATTTCTGTTTTACGTGCCGTTACACTCTGCGTTTATGTTCGTTTGTGATATTCTCGATTGCTTTTTAGGGTTCCGTATCCAAAGGGTAAAAACGGGGCCCTATTACTAAGAATCCATGATCCGTCTGCCTGTCTGTCCGCCTGTCACCTATCTGTATTCTATGAACCGTGAAAGATATAGATGGGAAATCACTCAATGACACTCTTTTGACTGGCAGTAAATTGCAAGCAGATATCAGTAACATCATTTTACGTTTTCGTCTCCATGCCATCGTTTTATCAGCTGACGTACGTCAAATGTACTGGCAAGTCATCATCGTTCAGGAACATAGGGATTATCAGCGTATACTTTTTCGGTTTTCACCCGAAGAACCCATTCAAGAATTCAGCACCATTTCTGGCCATAAGTACGATGCAACAACTGGCTCTAGATGAACAGGATTCGTTTCCGACCGCAGCAGAGGTTTTACGGAGCGATCTGTACGTCGATGATGTAGTCACCGGCTGCGATAGCATAGACCAAGCGACTTCTCTCCAACGGGAATTGTCCAGCATCATGACTGCCGGTGGGTTCGAGCTCAGGAAGTGGTCCAGCAATCATGAGGCTGTGCTACAAAATGTACCCAAAGAACACAAATTGGTACCAGATTTGACGATTGACGATGACACCAATTTTATCAAGGTTCTCGGTCTTGCCTGGAACGCTCATCAAGACGTCTTCAATTATCGGGTTAATCAAATCCCACGCGTCTGTACCAAACGGACAATACTCTCAGAGATTGCTCGCATCTATGACCCCATTGGTCTACTTACACCATTAACATTTTTAGCAAAATATCTCATCCAGCGTTTGTGGTTGTTGGGAACTTCATGGGATGAACCTGTACCCGACGACATTCATCAAGTTTGGTCAAAACTCACCCACTAGTTATCACATTTATCACATCTTCATATTCCGAGGCGTATCACACACCCTCAAGCGTTGAGCTATCAAATTCATGGATTCTGCGATGCCAGTGAAGCTGGTTATGCGGCAGTAATCTATCTCCGTGCCAATACAGGTTCAAATCAACATCCAGTCTGCCTTGTGAGCGCAAGATCACGTGTTGCTCCAACCAAGCGCAGGACATTACCAAGGCTCGAGCTATGTGGTGCTTCCCTGCTCGCAGACCTTATGAGTTATGTTATCAACACATTTTCGAACAAGATAAACATAGACAACATTTTCGCATGGTCTGATTCAATGATCGTTTTAGCATGGATCAAGTCAAATTCAACAAATTTCAAAGCATACGTTGGGAATCGTATTGCAAATATTCAGCGGAAATTACCCACGGCTGTCTGGAAGCATGTGCCAGACAAGCAAAACCCAGCTGATTGTGCGAGTCGTGGCTTACTACCAGACGAGCTTATCAATCATGCCCTCTAGTGGACAGGTCCAGAATGGTTATCATCATCAATCAATACATATAATAAATCTGTAGAAAAATAATTTTTGTACATCGAAAATATTTCCAAAAAAAATAGCCAGGGTGTTAAAGGATTGTAACAGATAAATATGTTACTATGTATATTAGCGACATCTGGTTTCCTTTTGCCAAACGAGTTCGATTATTAGTATCTATACTTGATTGTTTGGTAAGTTAGCTACTAGATGGCGCTGACAGATGTATGACATAGATGAACGTTTAAATAAAATATATTCTATTTGTGTGAAATCATTTAATTCAATAAACACACAAATTCAACATACAAAATAATAAATTATTAAATTCTTTTCAAATTAGTTACATAAAGGATAATTTAGTGAATGCGTCTATGGTTTAAAATAGAACGTTCAGGGTCTATGGTTGACGTGCCTGACAATTCTTTTACAAGGCTGGACTGGAGGTCACTAACACCTGTGAACTTAATATTCAAAAAAGAAAACCGAATAATCTTTGATGTCGGGAAGGACAAGGCTGGCTACCGTCAAAATGAAAGGAACATTCGTTAAGTAGGCGCTGTGAGTATTAGCTTGAATTTGTCTGAATTTTCATATTCGTGACACGTGCGTTTGATTTTATCATGCAATTTTCTTTTCCTTAGCAGGGCTCCAAATGTCTCCTTAGGAGTATCCTAGTTAATAAATATACCTTAAGAAATATATATAATAATGGTCAACTAGCCACAGCTACAGCAAGGTTTCGAACACTCCTGATGATATAATGTACCAAAGTTTGAAGACAGCTACCCAGGATAACGGTACTGTTTGAGAAATCATATCTCCAGTATTGTGTATTGATGGTAAAATGTGTTCCTTCTGAAAGTGAGTTGTTTATACCTATATTTAGAACATCTAGAAGTGGTGATAACGGACTGTATGCTCGATGAATTAAATTAGTTGACCAATCTCTGTGTGCCTTTTACTTCAATCAACTTCATGTTAATAAACCCTGTGTTGGGCCGGCGCTAAGGTAAACAAAACATGATTATGAACTACGATCTCGCCCGGCCCTTCAGTCTCAGCCCGGTCGCGGTACTGTATAAGTGTATGTGTGTATCCAATGTAAAAGAAATTAATAGACATTACCTCGATAGAAACTGTTTAATTATTTAACCAAAACCGACGACACTAAGAACCCAACATTGGTGACCACAGTCGTGCAATTATTCATTTTTGATATTAGTATATGGACAGATCAATTAGAAGACAAGTTTAATTGAAGGCCGTCAGTTTACTATTTTTACGGACCACAAGCCACTCATCTTTGCTTTCACGAAAATAGGAACAGATAAAGAAATACCTAGAAGGGCCAGGCAACTGTTATATATCAGCGAATTCACTAGCGATATACAACACATAAGTGGCTCAGATAACGCAGTGGCGGACGCGTCATCGCGGGTTGAGTCCATTTCTGGCCCTACGACGATAGATTACAATGAAGTAGCGCAAGCACAGGTAGCCGAAGCTCTAGTGATAACAAAATTAAACAGCAATTTAGTGTTCAAACATGTTAATGTAACAAATTCTAATAATCAAGTGTACTGCGAAATGTCCACGGGCAATGCACGACCTTATTTACCTTCTAATTTTCGAAAACTAGCCTTTAATAGTATACACAACATAAGCCACCCTGGCGCTCGTACCACCCGTAAGATGATGACAAAGAGATTCTTTTGGCCAGAAATGAACAGGGATATTAATCATTGGACTAGGACTTGCATTTCATGTCAGAAGTCTAAAGTAGATAGACACACAGTTTCGGGTTTATCCAAGTTTCCACCGTGCACGAGATTTGAACACATACATACGGACATTGTGGGCCCGTTGCCTTCCTCGAAACATGGATATCGTTATTGCCTTACAATTATAGACCGTTTTACGCGTTGGCCTGAGGCCACTCCAGTCTCAGACATATCAGCGGATACGGTATCTAGGGTTATCTTTGAGCAGTGGATTTGCAGATTTGGCTGCCCAAGTAGAATTACAACGGATCAGGGAAGGCAGTTTGAGAGCGACCTTTTTAATGCATTAATGAAACTAGTTGGGGTGCAAAGGATACGAACTACCCCGTATCATCCCCAAAGTAACGGGTTAATTGAAAGATGGCACCGTTCTTTAAAAAATGCGTTGACCGCTCGACTGTCGGCTGACAGAGACTGGGCAGAAGAGTTACCGATGGTTTTGTTAGGTTTGCGAGCAGCAAGTAGGACAGATACAGGCATAAGTGCAGCGGAAATGGTATATGGAGAAACAATCAAACTTCCAGGCGATTTTTTTCATGAAGATAATAAAAAGATTACGGACGAACATGTTTTGCTAAAACAATTACGACACACTGTGGGTAAAATAAGGCCTCAGTCGCGAGCGGATAGCGACTCGCGAAAAATATTTAATAGTAATAGTTTGATGTCGTGTGCGCATGTATTTATTCGAAACGATACTCTAAAAAAATCTTTGTGTCCCACGTACGATGGCCCATACCGCGTATTAAGCAGAAATGATAAAGTCTTTAAAGTAAGGCTACCCAATAGGATCATACAGGTGTCTATAGATAGGCTCAAACCGGCATATATATTAAATGAGGAAGAAGACCTTGATGATAAATTATGTTTAGATAGTAATTTAGAAGTAGGAAACAATGCTAGCAAAATTAAGGAAACGAAATCGCCCTCGCTTGATACTAGAACCACACGCTTCGGTCGGCACGTAAAGCCACCGGTACGATTTTTAATGTAGTAACCCACTTACATAAAACTACTAAAAATGTGAACATTGGGATACTTATTGAGAAAACATTGTTCAGATCAACAGGAACAATGGTATGGTTACATATATGTAAGTGTGTATTGTATAAGTATGTTTGCAGTTAATTAGTATTTAGTAACGTAGTTTTTTTTTTAGTAACGTAGTTTTTTATATTAAATATTCATACTTGTAGTAAATGAATAGGTACTGTGCGCTTATTCCGAGTTTTATTTTATTGTTTTCATTGTACTCTCTCGTGATAATGTAAACAATCTATTATATCGAAATGTATACAAAAAAAGAGGTTTCTCATTACCGTCTCCAGACGGTGCTTATCCAGTTTCAATACAGATTGATGTTTACGTTAACGCGATTGAGTGTGTACTCACACTAAGGCCTCTGATTGTACTACGGTAACATGATAAATTAAACAACTTGTCCTATTCTAAATAAGTTGTAACATGATACGATGTTTATGTCACACATTCGTAGAAGGCAAACATTCAAATCATCAATTAAGCCCATTCATCTTGTAACTAAACAAATTCCTGTGTGCGTTGTGCGCTCAAATATAAATGTTAGAACTTTTGTAATTAATTATTTGTACTGATAATATTTTATTCTGTAATTTTATTTTCATTTTTGACAAAGGGAGGATTGTTGGGCCGGCGCTAAGGTAAACAAAACATGATTATGAACTACGATCTCACCCGGCCCTTCAGTCTCAGCCCGGTCGCGGTACTGTATAAGTGTATGTGTGTATCCAATGTAAAAGAAATTAATAGACATTACCTCGATAGAAACTGTTTAATTATTTAACCAAAACCGACGACACTAAGAACCCAACACCCTGCTATAGTCTCATGCAAAACACCTACCTCTGGGCAAGCCGGTGAGAAAGGAAAAAATCTACCTTACAATGTACGCCCAACGTGTAGCATGAAATTTGATTGAAGTACTTACTTAACTACTTATTTTGTGTCTAGAATAACTTTAATACTTGGGAACTTAACCAAACTATGGGTTAACTTCAGTATTGTTTAATTTAAATCTTAAAATAACAAAACATTAACTTTGTATAAAATTTTAAAGTGCGGTTATAGTCACATTTTTACTTAGGAACTATATAACCTTTTCACTAATGAATGTTTTGTTAGACTTAATATAAATTACTCTAATGTAACATAGTTATTATAACTGTTAATTAGATATATATACATATATGGAACAAACTTTTGTTTTGTTCAATATGCATAAAATATTTCTTTAAACTAAAAATAAAAAAATTAAAAAAACAAAACATTATATAAAAATTCAAAAGTGGGGTTATAGTCACATGTTTTATATAAAACTATATACCTTTTCACTAATGAATGTTTTGTTAGACTTAATATAAATTACTCTAATTTAACATAGTTATTATAACTGTTAATTAGATATATATACATATATAGACCCACATCTATACAATGAATGGGTGCTCAATGTAATGCATTCCATATTGTTGTGGGGTGATTACTTTCTGTTGCGAATCTTAACTTGATTGGGTATGTCCCTATATCTATACAACGGATGGGTATTTAATGTGACGTTTGCTATTTTAGAAAGCAACGTTGCTCTTCATTAAGAATCTTAGCTTGATGTGGTACTTTCCTACATTTGTTTGTTTGTATTTGATCAACAACTTGATACTAGAAATAACACTTGTTTTATCTAAAGGCAGTGTTACTTGTTGTTGTAAAACTTAAGTAAATTGGACATTTTTCTCTATATTTAAATAATGAAAGGTTAAATACAGCTAAGGAGTGGAATTCCCTTCCGGGGTCTTTGTTCCCTGATAGCTACAACCTTGGGGTCTTTAAGTCAAGAGTGAATAGGTTTCTTCTAGCCAAGCGTGCTTCACCGTAGACCACGTCATCGCTTAACATCAGGCGAGATAGTGGTCAAACGCGAGCCTATAGACTATAAACAAAAAAAAAAAAAGATTATAACCTGAACGTTACACGTTTAATATACTAAATTCCTTAGTAAATCAAGCATTAACTTTAATCAAATTGGATTAAGGCTTGATTTATAAATTAGCTAACTGCTTGGCGGTTGTGCTGTGATAAATGAGTGTGATGCATTACTAATTTATTGTAGGACAATTACTAAGTATGTTTGATTAGTTTTAGATAAGAGCAATCAAAGTTCGTATCCTTTAGTTAATATACTATCTCGATTATTTTAATGTTTAGTACATTTTGTACTTAAAAACTTTTAAATTTGATAAATAAGTTTTGAACTTATTTCTTTTTTTAGAAAACTTAATGTAGGTAGTTCTAATATAAATTATTTTTGACTACCTCAATACCTGTCAAGGAAAATGATAATTTCACAATGTGCATTGATATTGACTAAATTAAATAAAAAAATTGTTTCAAATTTTTTTAACCGGGAAAGGAGATATTGTAACAGATAAATATGTTACTATGTATATTAGCGACATCTGGTTTCCTTTTGAAACGTCGGACCATGTGAAACGTCGGAGTAACGAAAAATGTTATAAGTTCAACTGAGACAGTGGCAGACGTGACTTCGATGAAGTAAAAAAAGACGAAAGAAAAAAAAGTTGATAAGTTTAAGGCGAAATTAAATTCGTTTAAATGTTTTTCGAACTTATGATTGGTTATCAAAATACGCACTTAGTCGTGGAGTTGCGGAAACAGCCCGTCGAAACTAAACCAAACTAATTCTCTGACAAAAATCCTAAGATTTACCTGGTGATGCCTGGTAAAAGCCGGAAATGTGCAATTATCATAGATCATTTCGGGATTTAACCAGTATGACTTGGTCAATCCTGGAATTTACCGTAGTTCGGCTTTTACTGTACCATATGCATAACGAAATAGCGAAACCAATAAAAGGGTTTTTAATGACAACAAGATCTTGATGTAAACTTCAAGTTTTTAACCTTCGGTGTAAGTTATTAAGTTGAGTTTTTTATAAAGCAGTCTGCTACGAACTGTTATTGAAATGATATTATGCGTCCTTACTCAAAGAGAAACGAATTAAAATATGGACCGAGGTATGAAGGATGTGAATCTATCTACACGGCTGTTGTCTTTGTATGATAATGAAAATGTTAATTATCTTAATTTATATCACACTTATTAAAGTACTGATTTAATGTTAGGTACTTACTTCCTGGAATTTTCAAGAGAAAAACAGTTATTTCAACTTGCTACTTGCTTAATGACAACAAGATCTTGATGTAAACTTCAAGTTTTTAACCTTCGGTTTAAGTTATTAAGTTGAGTTTTTTATGAAGCAATCTGCTACGAACTGTTATTGAAAAGATATTATGCGTCCTTACTCAAAGAGAAACGAATTTAAATATGGGCAGAGGTATAAACGATGCGACTATTTCTAAACGTTTGTTGTTTTTTTATGATAATCAACATTATAATTATCTAAATTTATATCATACTTATTAAAATACTGATTGAATGTTAGATACTTACGCTCTGGAAATTTCAAGAGAAAAAGAGTTATTTAAAAATCCTCAATCTAGAGGGATTCAGACTCGCTCAGCGAACTCTGGCGGGTTCGAGCTCAGGAAGTGGTCCAGCAATCATGTGGCTGTACTACAAAATGTACCCAAAGAACACAAATTGGTACCAGATTTGACGATTGACGATGACACCAATTTTATCAAGGTTCTCGGTCTTGCCTGGAACGCTCATCAAGACGTCTTCGATTATCGGGTTAATCAAATCCCACGCGTTTGTACCAAACGGACAATGCTCTCAGAGCTTGCTCGCATCTATGACCCCATTGGTCTACTTACACCATTAACATTTTTAGCAAAATATCTCATCCAGCGTTTGTGGTTGTTGGGAACTTCATGGGATGAACCTGTACCCGACGACATTCATCAAGTTTGGTCAAAGTTCACCCACTAGTTATCAAATTTATCACATCTTCATATTCCGAGGCGTATCACACACCCTCAAGCGATGAGCTCTGAATTTGATTCATGGATTCTGCGATGCCAGTGAAGCTGGTTATACGGCAGTAATCTATCTTCGTGCCAATACAGGTTCAAATCAACATCAAGTCTGCCTTGTGAGCGCAAGATCACGTGTTGCTCCAACCAAGCGCAGGACATTACCAAGGCTCGAGCTATGTGGTGCTTCCCTGCTAGCAGACCTTATGAGTTATGTTATCAACACATTTTCGAACAAGATAAACATAGACAACATTTTCGCATGGTCTGATTCAATGATCGTTTTAACATGGATCAAGTCAAATTCAACAAATTTCAAAGCATACGTTGGGAATCGTATTGCAAATATTCAGCGGAAATTACCCACGGCTGTCTGGAAGCATGTGCCAGGCAAGCAAAACCCAGCTGATTGTGCGAGTCGTGGCTTACTACCAGACGAGCTTATCAATCATGCCTTCTGGTGGACAGGTCCAGAATGGTTATCATCACCAATCAATACATATAATAAATCTGTAGAAAAATATTTTTTGTACATCGAAAATATTTCCAAAA
The DNA here is from genome assembly GCA_948252205.1 of Orthosia incerta. Taxonomy (NCBI): domain Eukaryota; kingdom Metazoa; phylum Arthropoda; class Insecta; order Lepidoptera; family Noctuidae; genus Orthosia; species Orthosia incerta. Next base: position 20,563,029 of record OX411766.1, on the reverse strand, counting down.
AAAATAGCATCATAATCATCTTGTACCACAGACGGTGACGTAATTTGCGAAAAGCGTACCACCGTTTTGGCTGGTATTGTTAATGTTAATCCCATCGATAATTTAATACAAAAACAATCTTCTTTGCGCAAGATTCAACGTATTTTAGCATATTGTAATCGTTTCATTGCCGCGTTACGCAAAAACAAACCATCATTTAATCATTTAACAGAAGTTGAACATCACATCGCGCTTATGATTTTAATTAAACATGCGCAAGAATCAGAATTTCGGGATGAAATTGGGTTATTATCCGCAGGGAAGACGTTACCTAAATGGTTAAGAAAGCTCAACCCTTTTTTGGACCATTCCGCTATTTTGCGGGTGGGGGAAAGGCTCTCCAGATCTGACCTCGAATTCGAGACCAAACATCCAGCGCTATTGCCACGTAAACATCGTTTGACTCATCTTATCATCCAATCAGTACATAATGAACATTTTCATCCAGGCTTACAACAGCTACAATTTCTTTTATTGCAAAACTTTTGGATGTTGTCTCCACGGCGAGCAATATATCATGTCATATCAAATTGTTTTAGATGTTTTCGCACTAAGCCAGTCGCATTTCAACCTAAAATGGCAGACCTGCTTAGGGCGCGGATCACCCAATTAAAAGCATTTCAATCTGTTGGCTGCGATTACGCAGGTAACAGTACACACATACCGCGGTGCACGTACAACCAAAGCATATTTGTGTCTTTTTGTATGTTTCACTACAAAAGCACTTCATCTAGAGTTAGCTTCAGATATGTACGCGGAAGCCTTTTTAGCTGCCTTACACAGATTTATAGCTCGCCGTGGCAGGTGTAACGTCATCCACTCTGATTGTGGAACCAATTTTAAGGGTGCTCAGTCACAGTTATCAAGCATCATGCAAACAGCTTGTGGAGACCGAGCGCATAGAGTTTCGTTTCAAACCTCCTGGGGCACCACATTTCGGGGGTTTAACAAGTTCTTAATTCAAATCTCTCAAATCAAAACTGGCTCTTAGAGTAGCAGATGGCAGTCAGCGGTAGTGTACCACTTTATATAAGCCAAAAAAGTCTTTATCGGATATGTGCTTTCAGAGATTATCTTTTACAAATAAATATTCTCTTCAACATTTTCACTTATTGGTATGATAATCAACATAACAAGCCCTCATTTAAGAAAAAAATATTAATTGCGGTTTAAAAATACTTAAAATAGGTGAGGTGTTTATTTGAGTACGTTTTAGATATTGCTTATGTTCAATTTCATGGAATTTAGACAAGTGTAGTTTCGAACCGGAAACAGTTTGCCTAGGCTCGGCACTTCCTAGTGAATATAATTTATTGAATTGTTTGCACTTAGCTTTATATGAATCAGATGAACATTTTTAGAAAAATTGCCAAATGCTGTTTTTTAACGATATTTTCTTTCATCATAGATTTAATTTGTGATTCCTGGTAAAAGCCAAAAATTTGCATTTATCATAGATCATTTCGGGCTTTTAACAGTATGACTTGGTCAATCCTAGGATTTGCCGTAGTGCGGGCTTTTACAGTAACGTATGTATAACGAAATGGCCAAATCAATAAAAGGGTTTCAGTTTTATGACAACAAGATCTTGATGTAAACTTCAAGTTTTTAACCTTCGTTTTAAGTTATTAAGTAGAGTTTTTTATGAAGCAGTCTGCTACGAACTGTTATTGAAAAGATATTATGCGTCCTTACTCAAAGAGAAACGAATTTAAATATCGACAGAGGTATGAACGCTGCGTCTCTTTCTACACGTTTATTGTTTTTTTATGATAATCAACATTATAATTATCTAAATTTATATCATACTTATTAAAATACTGATTGAATGTTAGGTACTTACGCCCTGGAAATTTCAAGAGAAAAAGAGTTATTTAAAAATTCTCAATCTAGAGGGATTCAGACTCGCTCAGCGAACTCTGGCTCATGAGAACTTTACATCCGAATAAATCGGCAACGCGACACTCACGGGCATTGATTCGGGTAGGCATTTAATGGTTCCCAAATGGATGTCCCCGCAAAATACTCCCTAATGTTAACTAATTTCGGAAGTAGCTGATGGCAGTCAGCGGTAGTGTACCTCTTTATATAAGCCAAAAAAATCTTTATCGGATATGTGCTTTCAGAGATTATCTTTCACAAATTAATATTTCAGGTAATTTTAATTCTGTTTACTAGCTTTTTCTTACGAGCCAGATCTATGTTCACGCAAAGTGTCAATTAGTCTTGCCTCATGACCGAGCGTTTTAATCCGAAACGGCTCAAAACTTTAATACTCGTAGCCAATTAGTTTACAGTACTTTTACTGCTTGAGAGCCTCAGCAATCGCAAACGTATAACTCGTATTTTATATAAGTAAGATTAAGATTGTAACTTTACCAAGGAATTATAATAATATTATTAAGGATTGCCAACTCAAAACCTCCTTCTCGACTCATCCTTGAATCGTCAAACTGACTTATTGACTGACAGTTATAACTTCTTCTCTTTTGACATTACTCGAAGGTTTTACGGTTCTCAAGGCGACTGAGTCGCGTGGAGGTCCTGCAAACTGACTTTGAAAATTGGCTTAAGATTTTGATTACTTACTTTCTGAAAATGCAAACGAAATAACATTAATATTTTGTCGTCGCAATTATTTTTATTAATTTATTAAAAATGTAATCATAATTATAAAACACCGACTAGGAGAAATTTGGAAGTTCCAGTATCTTGTAATATTGAAGTCGCTGACTCTATAGTTTCATTTGTTTGACCCCCGTACATATTTAAATTCGGCCACTTAGTAATAACGTAGCAAGTAATGTCGGCACATTTTTGGACTAGTTTTTACTTCTGTTATTCTACCCTCACAATAATCTTTGCTGTAACATCTATTTTATTTACTTTTCACTATGAATGTCTGCCGGTAGATGTTTTATTTTTATTTGTTTACCTTTATATAAAGGGGACAGGGAAAAGGGCTCATTGCGAATTGTATTAGTAAGGTTAAGATTTAGCCCTATTATACAAATTTCAAGACATGTCTAGAAACTCGTCTTCTTCTCGAATTATCAAACTGACAGTTATAAGTTATTGTCTACTAGCTTCTGCCCTCGGTTTCCCCGCGTAAAAAGTGTTTTATCATCCCAATGGAATACAAACTTTCCTATGTCCTTCAGAGGGTCTCAAACTATCTCCATGTCAAATTTTAGCTAAATCTGTTCAGTAGATCAAGAGATTATCCACTACAAGATCACAAACTTTACCTCTTTACAATAATTATTTGAGGAAATGTTCGATTGATTTGAGGGTAATCGTAAAAATATAAAATGTAATCTGTTCACGAAACGATTCGAAGCACAGACGTTGCAATCAATATTACTACAGTTCACTAAACACTCAAACTGTCCAGACACACACAGAGTTCGCTCTTCTAGCCAAATTTTACACCAAAAAGGTATTATTTACTGGGAGCACTTTAAACATGACCTAATTGAGTGAGCGCTTGTTTGAGGCCGGGGAATTGTTGGACTTGGTGAAGTACAATGCAGAGAGGTATGAGTCTCTGACTAGTGCCTCATGTAGCTGTGCCAACCATACACCACCCACCCCGCTGCAAGGTGACTTGTCTCCACCAATGTTGGTGCTTCCAGAAAAAAGTTGTATACCCAATTCACAGGAATATAAAACAATAATGTTTAGTGACGAAATAGGTTCTGGCTTTGGAAAAGTATTAAATAATTACCTTAGCTACAGTTTATTGCTACCATAATATTAGTTTCAAGCAAATTATTAAAAAAATTATAAATTCGAATATGGATAATTATTCTACAATGGTTTTGCTATTAGGTAATAGTACTGGCATTACCAAAAAGGACATAGTGGGCGGTATTGACACCTTGTTAGGATTAAATTTAAGAAATCTGATGGTATGTGCTTTTCCATACTCTGATAAGTTCTCAGAACAGGAGAACAATCGTATTTTTAAATTAAATAACATTTTGCAAATGTTGACTTGTCATAATGACAAATTATTGTTTTTTGACACTAATAAATTTATTAGTGGACTCCATGTAACACAGAGAGCTTTCTCTCTGTCACCTAGGTGTAGGCGTACGATTGCTATGTTGATAGCATATTCTTTAAATGAATTGAATTTATCTTTTACTATAAACTCAGACATAAATAGTATGTCGAAGGCATTTACTGAAGTTGATATTAGTAGTAATACTAATTTGGTCAATAAGTTTAATAACGTTAGCACTTCAGCTATTAATATTTATAGTTTAAACTAGTTTGTAGGACAAGGGAGGGTACCAACAACGAAATAGTTACGAGAACATCCACCATCAAGAAGGTACCTTCTTGCTCTCACTTAGTTAAGTTAAAAAAGTGGCTAAGCAGAATTCCTTGAAATTATTCCATCAAAATATTCAAGGTTTTTCTGCGAAGCAATTGGAAATAGAACTGTTTTTGGAAAAAACAATGTTTGAAATTGTTTGTTTTACTGAGCATTGGCTCAAAGATCATACAATGCTAATTAACTATGAGAATTATACCGTGGGCAGTTGTTTTAATAGAAATATTATGTTGCGTGGAGGTTCACTTATATTAATTAAAAATGGCATTAAATCAAAATCTCGTAAAGATATTGTAGATCTATCAGTTGAACGTAGTGTTGAACTGTCCTGCGTTGAGCTGGACCCCCCAATTATGGAAACTACTCTATATTTGAGTCAGTGATGGAGGATGTTTTGGCAAAACTTGCAAATAGTAATAAACTAGTCATAATCTGCGGTGACTTTAATATAAATGTTTTAGAAAATAATTCAGATAGCAGTAGATTATTAAATCTCTTCAAATCTTTTAATTTGTCACATGTATTTATGGAACCAACACGAACAACTGTGACAACTGCTACATGTATTGATAATGTTTTTTGTTGCTGCGATTACTTAGACAAAGCCATTATGAATTGTCTGCCTTCGGATCATAGTGGGCTACTGGTAACATTTGAGTCCAACATACCAATAAAACAAGTGCAGATTCAATCCAGACCAATAACATCCGGTAAATTAAATAAATTTAACAGCACTTTAATCAGCAAGTTAAGTTATCAGGACCTCACAGTGAATGGTGGTAATATTTTGTATGATGAGGTTTTCTCAGTGGTTCAGAAAGAGTTCAATAACACTTTTAAGAAGAAAACTAAAACTATATGCCCTAAGTTTTTATTCAGTGACTGGGCAACTACAGGACTTAGAAAAAGTAGGGAAAGACTTTACGAGCTATATGGCCTTAAGCCTTGTATTAACACTGAAACGTTTAATAAGTATGTTGCTACTTACTCAAGAATTTTTAAAAATACTTGCAAGGCAGCTAAGGCCTTGTACATTAGCAATAAGGTTAAATTTTCAGAAAATAAAATCAAGACGGTTTGGAAAATTATAAACAATGAAACGAATAGGAATAAAAGAAATAATACTGATTACACGCTTGAGACCACACACGGACTTATTACAGATAACAAAAAAGTTGCGCAAGAATTTGTAAATTTCTTTACCAACATCCCAATTAAAACTACTGAAACCTTAAATTCTTCGCCCTCGCTTGCTTACGGATTATTAAACGCGAACGTTTCAGCCTGCCCGAATGTATTTAACTTTTCACATATAAACCCCATAACAGTAATAAAAGCTTTTAAGCAAATCAAGATCAAGCCGACTGAAGATCTGTGGGGAATGTCCATCAAAGCTTGTACCTCCATTATTTAGACTATAGCGCCGTACTTGGCTTTGATTTTCAATTTGTGTGTGGATCAAGGAGTCTTTCCGGATCTAATGAAATATAGTAAGGTTATCTTTTTAAATCCGGGGACAGTAAAGACACAAATAATTATAGACCAGTATCCGTGTTGCCGGTTTTCAGCAAGGTTTTTGAGAAGATAATGCTAAATCAGATGCTCATTCATTTTAATACTTATAAAATTTTGCATGATAAACAATATGGTTTCCCCAGAGGACGTTGTACAACTGACGCTGGTGTCACCCTATTAAAACACATCTTTAATGCGTGGGAAGATTCGCGGGATGCCATAGGTATCTTCTGCGACCTGTCGAAGGCGTTTGATTGCGTTAATCATGAAACATTACTTCTGAAACTTGAGCATTACGGACTAGGTCAATCAGCGTTAAGTTTGATTAAATCTTATTTGAATGATAGACAGCAATTAGTTCAAATAAACGGTGTGAACTCGTCCGGGTTAAACGTGAAAATGGGGGTACCCCAGGGCTCAATTTTAGGTCCTTTCTTATTTTAAGTATACATCAACGATTTACCTCGTTTATTGGAAAACAAACTAAACATGGTGTTATTTGCTGATGACACATCTTTAATTTTTAAAATAAATAGACGTGCTTGTCAGGTTGACGACGTAAATAACGCGCTACGGCAGGTTCAGGATTGGTTCACTGCCAATAATTTAGTTTTAAATGGTAAAAAACCAAGTGCGTAAAATTTTCATTGCCGAATGTCAAAAGTACTGATTGTGACATTATGTTAAACAAGGAGAAGCTAGAATTCGTCGATAAAACGGTTTTCCTGGGGATCGCGCTGGACTCAGGGTTGCAGTGGGGTCCTCATTTGGTGTCCCTTGCGGGGCGGCTGAGTTCGGCGGCTTATGCTGTTGATGTGGATACCGCGAGACTGGTATATTTTAGTTATTTTCATAGTATAATGTCTTACGGTATCTTACTATGGGGAAGGGCTGCAGACATTGAGTCAATTTTTATTCTGCAAAAACGAGTCATCAGAGCAATATATAATCTTCGCCGGCGCGATTCTCTAAGGGAACTGTTTAAGGACATTAACATCATGACGGTTCCTTGTCAATATATTTATGAAAACATCATGTACGTGAGAAAGAATTTACATCATTTTAGTAAAAACGGCGACAGACATAATTACGTTACTAGAAATAGGGACCAATTAGTTCAACCAGGTTTAGACTGGCAAAAGTAGCCTCTTCTTTAATGGGGTACTGTACAAAATGTTACAATAAAATTCCACCCCACATTCTTGAACTGAATGAGACGAAATTTAAAACTTGTATAAAACGCACACTATGCAGGCTGGCATATTATAAGTTGGGGGATTACTTCACTGATAAAAATGCTTGGCTAAATGCTATTCCTGCTCCACATCCACTAGGGCGCAAAACCAAGTGATATGCAGAACATTATTGTTTTGCAGTGTTCTTGGAACTGCTGAAGACTGAATGAATATATTTGTATTGTATAAACTCAATTTCCTTACTATTGTATAACTCCAAAGCACGTGTGTGAGTACTATGTACCTAACTGTAAATCTACCATTTACTGTACCTGTGTGTCGTTCGTTGACTTGTGTGTGCCCTGGCAGTTGAGTGTGTCATGCTCTCTCAAATGTCTCTCTGAGGGTGGCGCGTGTGTTGGATCATCCGGTTCCCTTCATGATGGTTGAGCTGGGTGGTGCCAATTCATGCGTCATGTTCGTGAACGGACGCCGTCAGCTGGGACTGGTCATAACTTAACTGCTTCAGATGTTAATGCTTTTTTTCTAGCTTCTATTATATAACTGCACAGTGCATGTGTGAGTATTTTTATTACTTTATGCCTGTACGTAGTATAGTGTGTAGTGCTATTCTGGGTGCATTGTCCTCACATATATGAATTTATTAATGAATGTAATTATATGTAACTAAATATTGTAAAAAAAACTTTTTTTTTTTAAAAGAGTAAGTATGGAGTTTCTTGTGCGTTCTTCTCCATAACAAGCTACTTTCCGAATGCACGGTAGAATCAACTTTTATAACTTGTAAATTTTAATGTACCTAACGTTCAAAAGTGCCGCTTGGTGGCCTACTTGAAATAAAATATCTTTGTCTTTGTCTTTAACTCACACGACGCGGTTCGACTATATTATTTGATTTATGCCTTTTATCTGCAATTGCACGGTAAATGTCAGGATTCCTCAGAATCTTGCACTCACAATTTGAATGTCTATGACACACAATAATGCTATGAGTAGTCGAATTTGTCGAAAAAAACCGTCTAACAAACATAATACCAACTTTGGTGAAGCTTATCAGTCAGGCTTTAAATTGTTAACATCATTTTGTATCATAGTGTGTCATAGACATTATAATTGTTAAAACATTTACAATTCTCTAACTCGAGGAGGGGGCTGGGTCTATGTTTTTAATATTTTAACATGCTTCGCTTTGTTCCACTCTAATTGGCTTAGTAGTATAGATGCAGGCCTATCTTGTCACCTTCTGCAAAATTGGCAGGATGGCGGGGTCTTGAGGGAGAGCGCAACAGTCATGTAGATCCTGAAGGCGAGTCCAGTGGTTGTACCTTCTCGTGGTTGCCACCGCATTATTGGTATTGTAGTGACCTACATATTATAACAGTCATACGAGCACATCACAAGTCCGGCCGCTGGCACAGCGCGCAGCGTACTGAGTGTCTGAGTCACTCGTCTCAGCGCGCCCGCGCCGCCGCGCCGAACGAATGCGACAACATCCCTGCGTCGATGACCATCGAGCACTGAAGGTCGTGGAAGCCGAGCCAACGGTATTTACGTGTCGCACCGCGCACGTTTGCTACGTCATCCTCTGCCGGTACCACAAACTAGATCGCAACCATTGGGCGTATAGCTCCGCAGTACCACCACTTTCGTATGCTACCCTACTGTTATATATAAGCGATGATTTTGGAAATAAAATGTCAATTGATGCCTGTTCTTATTCGCCTTTCATTTTGACAAGAAACCTCACACGATCAGCTACCTCTAAATTGGTGACCCCGATGTGATCCAACAAAAATAATTATGGAGAACGCAAGTCAAGTGCCGCGAACGACGCTGTCTGAAGAAGATGTCGAGATGATCTCCGTCAAGTCTCGGATACCTCCATTCTGGCGCGACAAACCCAGATTATGGTTCGCGCAATTCGAAACCATGGTGGCGAACCAAAAACTCGGCGAAGAAGCGCAAAGTTTGGACTCGCTGTGGCACAACTCGATAAGGTAGACGTCGAACAAATTAGCGACATCATATTATCGTCGGCCAGGACGGGTAGATTTAAAGCGCTAAAGACCCGATTGTTATCTGTCTACGAGGAGTCAGAGAAGAAGCAGCTACAAAAACTGCTCAACGAGGTTGAACTAGGCGACCAGCGTCCTTCTCAGCTGCTGCGGCGTATGCGTGATTTGGCCCGTGACAAGATGCCCGATGACACCCTCAGGATGTTGTGGATGAGCCACCTACCCTTATCGACGAGAGCAGTATTGGCGGTCAGCGAAGCATCAAAATTAGACTCGCTAGCGGCGATGGCAGATAAGATGAGCGAGCAAACAAAAGAGGTAAATTCCGTGTGTTCCTGCAGTCACGCTAGCACCGCGTCACAATCGTCGACGCCATCGTCTAACGATCGAATTTTGAACATGATCGAGGCGCTTACGAGGGAGGTCGCTGCGTTGAAAATGGACAGATCGCGCAACCACTACCGCGGACCGCAGCGAGGCAGATACCGATCAAGATCTCGGTCCAAGTCCACGAATCGTGACTCATCGATATGCTATTTCCATCGCAAGTTCGGCAAGGAAGCGTTTCGCTGTCAAAGGCCCTGTAACTTTGTGAGCAAGATGAGTACGGGCCAGGAAAACTAGTTCCGACTTTGGCTACGACGGGAGCCGAAGCCGATATAACCCAACACCGTCTGTTCATAAAAGAGTTGGGTACCGGTTTGCATTTCCTCATCGACACCGGCGCGAACGTCTCTGTATTACCTATCAAGAGGGTACGCAAAGAAAAAATGACGCCGAGCGAATATCTTTACGCCGCCAACGGTTCACGAATACCCTCCTATGGCGAACGCACTATGACGTTGAACATCGGATTACGTCGACCGTATATGTGCAATTTCGTCGTCGCAGAAGTGACTAGACCAATATTGGGAGCCGATTTTTTACATAAAAACCAACTGACGGTAGACATACACGGACGAAGGTTAATCGTCAAAAAAACAGGCCTGTCCGTTGTCGGCTACGTAACGTCTACTTCAGACTCCAGCATCAACACCGTAGACGACCAGCAGCCATACCACGATCTAATCGCAAAATACCCAGACATCACCCGACCGAACTTGAAGCTCTGTAACAGCGAAGTGGAACACTACATACAGACTACCGGCCCGCCATTATATGCGAAATCACGACCGCTGCCACCGCACAAGTACAAGGCAGCCAAGGCAGAATTTGACGCCATGATCGAACAAGGCATTTGTCGGCCGTCGAAGAGTCCTTGGGCCAGTCCAATACACCTTGTCCTCAAGAAGGACGGCAAATACAGAGTCTGCGGAGATTATCGTCGTCTCAATGCGGTAACCGTGCCAGACCGGTACCCCATTCCAAGATTGCATGATTTTACCTACAACTTGCTAGGAAAAAAATACTTCTCCATAATAGACATGAAAAAGGCCTATTATCAAGTGAGGACTCGCGAAGAAGACATACAGAAGACAGCCGTTATCACACCATTCGGGTTATTCGAATTCCCGAGGATGTGTTTCGGTTTGCGCAACGCTGGGCAAACGTTCCAACGACACATCGACAACGTTCCACGGGGACTTCCTGTTTTCCCATTTGTCGACGACATTTTATTGGCTTCTGAGACCAAAGAACAGCACAGAAAAGAACTAGAAGATGTATTCAGAAGGCTTAACGACCATGGGTTACAACTAAATGTAGCTAAGTGTACATTTGGCCAACAAACACTCAACTTTCTTGGCTACACTATAAACACCGAAGGAATTAAGCCAACTGACGAGAAGATCGAAGCCATTAAGTCATACCCTCGCCCAGAAACAATCCAACAATTACGTCGATTCCTGGGAATGATAAATTTTTATCGTGAGAATACCCCACACGCCGCCGAATATCAAAAAGAACTGAACGCTTACCTAAAAGATTCGAAAAAAAACGACAAGAAGAAAATTATGTGGAGCGAGACAGCGATTAAGGCGTTTGAAAAATGCAAGGAAGACATCACCAGCGCCGTATTGTTGTCATACCCATCATCAACATTATCGTTCGTGCTTATGACCGACGCATCCGATACTTGCGCGGGGGCGGTACTTCAGTTTGGGGTGGGTATGGGATCTACCTCCTAGCGGTCCATCCCGGGCAACGGCACCACAGGCTTGCCTGTGGTACGGCTGAACGATCCCACTTAAGCGGTGGTAGGCTCCGCAAGGGGCCGCCTGGCTCGCGACCACCATCCCACCGGAGTCCGGTGCCAAGCAGCGTGCTGTGTTCCGCCGGTGTGTGGGACTGCCAGTGCCTTTGGGGGAGAAGGAGGATGTCAGTTGCGCTGTTCAGAACCGGTCTTGGTCTCTGGGCAAAACTGGCCGGGTAACTCATTTTGGAGGGTAGCGGGATCCGAAGCACGGTGCCAGCCGTTGGCCGACCGCAGTCAGTAGGGGGCCCAAGTAGCACGCCAGCCACGTGCCAAAGGCTGCCCCGCCAACTCGCGAAAAATCCCGGTATGCGCCACCGTGCCAGCTGGCGACTGGATGGGAGGACCCGGTGGCCATATCCAGGGGGGTTCAGGCGTCCCCGCAGTCTCCAAATGAGTTCCCCATAGGTTGGGTTAGCTCCAGTTTTTCACTTGGTTCACTGAGCAGCGCCTCGACAGTTCGACTTCTTCCCCACCATACTCTAACACAATGACCAGAAAAAAGAAGAATAAGGTGAAACAATGGCTGCTTTTCCTCCCACTAAAAGTGCACCTCACTAACATCAGGGGGTTGCACTCTAATCTCGATCCGGGTTACTCTCTTGAACACAAATTCAAGAAGCAAGCTGGGGTCTGTGTGTACGTCCGCGATGACATTTGTTGTCGTCGTCTCCGTTGCTTTGAGAAATCGGGCTTTTCTGCCATATGGCTACATGTGGACACTGGCGTGGAGAAGTCTCTTTACATCGGCGTCTACCGATCGCACTCTGGTGACCAGGAGACGACAGCGCTTTTTAATTGCCTCATGGAGTCGGCTGACATAGCCCAGCAACGGTACCCAACAGCGAAGCTTAATTTTCTGGGGGACTTTAACGCCCATCATAAAGAATGGTTGTACCCATACCGGAAAACTGACCATGCCGGGTTAGAGGCGCGCAAGTTTTCTCTATCGCTAGATCTAACCCAGCTGGTGAATGTGGCAACGCGGGTACCGGATGTTGACGGCCATACACCCAACTGCTTAGATCTTCTACTGACAACTGATCCGGACAGTCATTCGGTGTCGGTCTCAGCCCCGCTGGGAACGTCTGACCACTGTCTGGTGAAATCCGTTTCGACTTGCTCCCCTCCAGATGAGAGCCCTAAAGGCACGAGGCGAGTATGGCGATACGAGTCAGCAGACTGGGACGAGATAAATAATAATAATAACTTTATTGACACAAAAATATTACAGCCATACATTTGAAGCCCCTGACTTCTGTGCTAGGCGAACCTGTGTTACAGAAATCAGTGTCCTCCGCTGATATAAATCAATAAACATTTAATTTTTTATGCAATAGAACACAATGAGTAAGTAACATTAGTAGTTATTGAAACAGTAAAACTAAACAATAAAAAAAGGCAAAGCGAACGTGCGAGCGTGTGATTGCAAGTGTGTGTGTGATTGTGTGTGTGTGTGTGTGTGTATGTATGTATGTATGTGTGATGGTGAGTGGACGCATGAGTGAGCGAGTGGCTATCTTATATAATCTAAATCAACTTTTCGGTGTCGTCATAACTTAATGACTGAAGCCATGGTCTTAAAATTTGTTTTAATTTATATGACGTAAGCTTATAAATTGAGATAGATTTATTAACCCGGTTGTACAACTTTGAACTCAATGCACCAAAGTGTCTGGACGCGAGTGCAGTGCGACATTTGGTAACCCTGCAGACTGGAAAACCAGTGCGTCTATTATTTGCATCTAAGCTTATTGGTAACACGTGTCTACGTAGGACAGTACGGAGGATATATAATTGTCGAACCGTAAGGACATGGGCTTCCGAGTACAACTTTCTGGTGGGATAGATTTGTTTTTTGAAGGACACCACTTTAAGTACTGCCCGTTGTGCCCGTTCCGCTCTAAGCATAGCTGTCTTAAATGTCCCTCCCCATACTGGAATACAGTAGGTAATTATAGACTCGCATAACGTGCGGTAGACCATTGTTGCCGTCTCCTTGTCCGCAGAATGTCGTAGTTCTTTAAACAAATAAATAAGCTTACGGAGCCTGGAACATAAAGCATCTATGTGTGAACGCCAGTCAAGCTTTTCGTCTATATGGACTCCTAGATATTTGATGTGAGGTACCAAAGTGAGACCAATACATTTACATTGAGTAGGATCTGTGCATACATGTGGGATAATGTCTGTAGTAGTTGGAGGCTTAGGGCAGTTTGTTGGAGAGAACTGTATGATTTTTGTTTTAGCAATATTCAGTGTCAGCATGTTGTTGCTAAGCCAGTCCATTATACTACGCAATGAAAATTCTACTCTATCAGTGACCTTGGTCCAGTCTCTGTCATAAATAAGGAGTGCCGTATCATCAGCGTAGGTGAATATATCACAATGGATGATAGGTAATTGGCAGAGGTCATTAATGTAGATTTGGAAGAGGGTGGGCCCCAAAATACTACCTTGTGGTATGCCGTAGCAAACCGGTTCCTCTTTACTGATAAGGTCTTCAATTTTTACGCATTGACTACGGCCACTCAGGTAACATTTAAAAATATCCAGAGCCAAACCACGTATTCCTATATGCTCCATTTTGGCCAAAAGTTTAGGGATTGAGACGGTATCGAAGGCCTTAGTGAGATCCAGAAAGACTCCGTAGCATTTAAAGCGATTATCCAGTTTATCCACCAAGTTGTTAACAAAGTCTAACACTGCATCCTCGGTTGAGACACCTGTACGAAATCCGTATTGTTTTGGAGATAAAATATTATTTTTTGCAAGGAATTTAGTCAGGGAATTATTAAGAATACGTTCTAGGATTTTGGAGAATGCGCTGAGTACGGATATTGGTCGATAATTGGACACATCGCCTCTCGCCCCAGCCTTGAATATAGGGTGCACTACTGCACGCTTAAAAGCTTTTGGGAAAGTCCCCGAATTTATGGCACAGTTACAGATGTGAGCTATTATAGGAGCGAGAGACCTACTAGATTGGCGAAGTATTCTGGCAGGTATATTGTCCCAGCCAACCGCACAGTCACTGCGCAAATTCTGTATTATGCTTATCACCTGTTCTTCATCAACCAAGGGAATGACCAATGAGTTCAGTGGCGATGGGGAAAGGATGGAGGCGGTGCTGGGACTATCGGAGCCGAATTTTGTTGCAAGATTTTTGCCGATATTCACAAAGAAATGATTAACGTCGTCAATAGAGACAGCTGGATCGGGTTTCAATTTTAGTAGCACACTAGGTGATTCTTTAACGTGATAACTATTCGTGATATTTTTAATTACCTTCCACGTGGCCTTAGGGTTATCTTTCGCTTTTAATAACTCTGATCTTTCATGTGCTCGTTTGAGTTTTCTAAGTAAAGCATTGCAGAAATTACGATATCGATTATATGATATTTTTAAAATTAAATTGTCGGGCTGAGCTTTGGCCTTACGATGCATGTCATCACGATGTCTTAAACAACGGACTAGACCAACAGTCATCCAAGGTTTCAGGACTGTTTTCCTGTTTGATGTGTATATGGTTTTACTATGCTTGAACAGTACTCTTTGCATGAAATCAACCAAAAAATTTGTTGCAAGGTCCGGGTCCTGCATACATAGACCAGCGGCAAAATCGAAGTTATCAATTTCGTTTTTTATGGATACGTAATCATATCGAATTGAGGATCTTTTTGATGGGGACTTGCAAACTTTTAAATCTATGAATAGGGTTGATTCCGCTTGGTCTACAGCTGTACAGAACAGTCGCGTTACGCGTGTTCTAATTAAAAAGTGCAAAGTGTCAACGCAGCGAAACATTACACTTCGGCCGGTGGCCGCGGGCCGCTACGATGACGCAATCGTCGTCGCTGCAAGGCAAGGTAATGTAAACAATTGTTAAGGCGAAGCTCTTTACTATCATTAAAATGTCGTCTAATAAACCAATCAAGCTCAACACGGAGAATGAACATCTTTTGTTCAAAGCTTACGCTGAAGAAAAAGAAGAAAATGCTAATCTTCGTAAAATTATTCAAAAAATGCAGACTCAAATTGACGAACTGCAAAAACAAATTATGAGTCTCACTCATGAAAGAGAAGCTACATCCGGTAAAACTCAAGCTATCCCAAAAGAGCATTCGACCCAATGCTCAGAATACTGCACAGATGAAGAAGACCTGGCAAAGGAAACCGAGTGGATAAGGGTTAAAAGTAGAAAGAAAAGAAAAATGAGCTCGTCACCTACTCAAGCGGAAGAACCTCAAAAATCAGACTCAGTACTCACCAAGAACGTTAGAACTAAGAAGGTCCCACCCCCTCCACCTATAATAGTGGATGGTATTGAAGATTATCAAACATTCTTCGATACCATAGCAACTACTCTCCAAGGAGATGCATTTAACACTAAAATCATGAATGGTAAATGTGTCAAAATCAATGCCCTCAATGAGGACACCTATAAATCACTTAGAAATATAATAACACAGAGTGGCCATTTGTGGCACTCATATGAAAACAAACAGGAAAGGCCTATAAGAGTAATGGTTAAAAATCTGCATTACACATGTAAGCCAGAAAGGATCATTGAAGACCTTCAAAACAAGTCTTTAAAAATATTAAATGCAGCTAATAAAATCAGCTGGAAGAAGAAAGAGCCTCTCAACATGTTCATGTTAACTTTTAACAAGGACGAGGATATTAGTAAAATCTACGGTATAAAATCTATACTAGGATGTAAAGTTGAAGTTCAGCCTATCAAAATATCTAGGCTCGTACCACAATGTAAAAGGTGTCAGGCGTATGGCCACACGCATAAATATTGTTCTAAGGAACCGCGATGCGTTAAGTGTACAGGAAAACATCTCACTCGAGACTGCAATAAACCTGCAGAGGAGAAGCCAAAATGTGTGCACTGTGGTGAAGCACATCCAGCTAACTACAGAGGATGCTTAGTTGCCAAAGAAATGCAAAACATAAAAAATAAAACTATCAAAAATTCATCAGCGTCTGCTCAGCAGCGAGTTGTTACAAAGAAAGCACCAGCACGTGTTAGAAGTGAAGAAATTACTTACGCACAAGCCACTGCTAAACCAGACCACTAACATAAACACTGTGAACAATACAAACCAAACACCATCTAACTTGTCAGAAAAATTAGATGAAATTATTAAAATTATGTCATCATTTGATGGCCGACTACAGAAATTAGAAAAAGGAGCCAAGACTGGCCTTGTTAATAAATCAAATAAAAAATGAATACAACACTTAAAATTATGGCATGGAATGCTAATGGACTACTTAAGCATCAACAAGAACTTCAGGTAGTCCTAAATATCGAAAATATTGACATATGTCTGGTGTCAGAAACTCACTTCACCAGACAATGTCACATTACCTTCAGAGGATATAAAGTGTACCATGCATTACATCCTAGCAATAGTGCCAGTGGTGGCAGTGCAGTAATAATAAAAGAAAATCTCCATCACCACGAAGAAATGAAGTACGAACATCCAGAAATTCAAGCAGTATCAGTACAAGTCAAGTGTGACCTTTACCCTCTCACGATAGCTGCATTGTATTCCCCTCCAAGACACTCCATAAAACAAGAAGAATATATAAACTTCCTAAGTCAACATGGGCAGAGATTTATTGTGGGCGGTGATTTCAACGCCAAGCATAAGCACTGGGGATCCCGACTTATAAATACCAAAGGCCGGGAATTATATAGAGCCATACAAGAGTTAAACTGTGAAGCTGTATCTACAGGGAAACCAACCTACTGGCCCACAGACCCTAACAGGATCCCGGACCTAATCGATTTCTTCATCTGTAAGAATATATCTAGAGGTGACTTTATTATAGAAGAGGGTCATGACATGAACTCGGACCATTCTACTATTCTGCTGACAATAAGTAGACGTATACTACATAATGAGAAACAACCCATACTAGTCAACAAGTTTACAGACTGGGATAGTTTCAGACTAGACCTAGATAATAGAATAGAATTAAGAGTTCAGCTCAAAACCCCTGAACAATTAGACTCAGAAGTTAGTAAATTTATCATAAATATACAACAGTCAGCTTGGAAAAATACACCTGAGAAACCAAAACTCATAAAGAGAACTGTGTACCCTGAACACATCATGAATCTTATTATGCTAAAACGAAGGCAACGAAGAAGATGGCATCTAACCAGAAGCCCTCAAGATAAAACTGAACTTAACAATTTGACTAAACGTCTTAAAAGGGAAATAATAAGTCATAATAACGCGTTAACGAATAACTATTTACGCCAGTTATCTGCTGATTGTAAGTCAGATCACTCATTATGGAAAGTGACAAAGAACATAAAAAGACCCATCACACAAATCCCTCCTATAAGGGCAGAAAATGGGAAATGGGCTATTAGCAATCAACAAAAAGCTGACAGATTTGCTCAGTACCTGGAGCTCATATTTCAACCCAACGTGGAATCTTTGAACTCCGCTGAAATTATGAACTGCCCACCAAAAGTACAAAGTGACACCTCAGAAATAAAGCTCGTTACACCAAAAGAAGTATCAAATACGATTAGATATCATATGAACCCAAGAAAATCACCCGGCTACGATCTAATAACAGGTGAAATTCTTCAAAATTTGAATCGCAAGGCGATTGTAAAACTGACCACTCTTATCAATGCTGCATTTCGATTAAAGTATGTACCTGATCTGTGGAAAGTAGCTGAAATAATCATGATAGCAAAACCTGGCAAACCACCAGAGGAACCGACTTCATATAGACCAATATCTTTACTACCAATAATAGCAAAACTTTTTGAGAAACTACTATTAAAAAGGCTCAAACCAGTTATAGAAAATGGCAATCTTATTCCGGATCACCAGTTTGGCTTCAGAGACAAACATTCAACTATTGACCAGGTTCACAGGATTACCAATTATATCGAAACAGCGCTAGAAGAAAAGAAAGTTTGTTCCACTATATTCCTTGATGTAGCACAAGCTTTCGATAAAGTATGGCACGAAGGTCTCATCCACAAACTAAATAGTATGCTACCGAGACAGTTTACGGACATCCTCGAATCATACATTTCAAACAGAGCATTCCGCGTTCGATATGAAGACGCCTACTCAGAGACAAGGCCCATCAATGCTGGCGTGCCACAGGGAAGTGTATTAGGTCCGATCTTATACCTACTGTACACCAGTGATATCCCAGTTACAGAAAATAATCCTATTGCCACTTTTGCCGATGACACTGCTATTATGGCAATAGGTAATAATCATGAAGAAGCTGTGGAAAAAGTTCAAAAAGCGGTTGATCAAATTCTAACCTGGACTAAAAAATGGCGAATTAAGCTTAACGAAAGCAAGTCGATTCACGTTGACTTCACCAATAAAAGAACACAACATTTTCCTGTATTTATTAATGGCCAACAAGTTCCATACTCTAATACAGCTAAATATCTTGGTATGAATCTTGACGCCAAGCTGCGCTGGAAAGAACACGTCAAGAAAAAGAGATCTGAGTTGAAAATACGCTACCAGAAAATGTACTGGATACTTGGAAGACACTCCCCACTATCAGTACACAACAAAGTCCTATTATACAAACAGGTATTGATGCCAGTATGGACTTATGGTATCCAGCTCTGGGGCTGTACCAGTAAGAGCAATCGCCAGATCATCCAACGTTTCCAAAACAAAGTACTCAGGGACATAGTTAATGCACCCTGGTACATTCGGAACTGTGACCTACATCGAGACCTAAACATGGACGTCGTGGACCGAGTAATACAAAAATACGCAGAAGCTCACGAAAATAGACTTCATCACCATGTGAATGTTGAGGCTATCCAGCTTCTTGACATTACTAATATAGTAAGAAGACTGAAACGGACGAAACCGTTCGAGTTAGTGTAGTTTTTTTTTTTTTTTAAGTGACAAATAAACAAATGTAGTGATAAGTGCTGCTTTCAAAGAACACATGAACAAAGTGTCTTCGCCTTAATAAAAACTAAGTAAGTGTTAATGGACGCATTCTTAGAATTATATTTACGTAGTAGTTTAGGTGAAATTTGTTTACTAATTAGCCAATAAGGCTAGATTGTAATTGAAATAAAGTATTCATATTTGGTACTTTATCAGAAAAAAAAAAAAAAATAAATAAATAAATAAATAGGGCAACGGGAAGATGGTCCGTAACGTGTGAATTTAGTACGATGACTCTAGCCGGTGACCGAGTTCTTAATAGAATATGGTCAAGACAGTTATTTATTCTAGTGGGGAATGTATGCGCGGGTAACAAACCGAGTGTCGCCATATTTGGTAAATAATCATTAGAATGTCGATCTGAGTTACCAGGCTTAATATCAATATTAATGTCACCTATTAATGTTATATTGCAGTAGGATTTGACAGATGTTACTATTTCACTTAAACTAGAATAAAAATTTGTAGCATCTTGATAAGATGGAGATCGATAGACAGCGATAATCGCTGTATTGTTGTAGCAACACACCAGACAGTTGGCGTCACGTATGGTTGGTTCATATGTGAGACAATTCAAGGTGCTTTTGGCATATATTACAACACCGTCATTTTTAATGGGATTATTTATTGTATGATAGGCATTATAGCCCTGTAAGTGGGGTAAGTATCCCGTGAGTTGTAACCAGCATTCAGTCAGAATTATGATATCAAAGTCGATTTTTGTAACTGAAATCATTGTGATAAATTGGTCCAGATTCTTTTTTATGCTCCTGATGTTTATATGAATTATGCCAAGTCTTTGATTGCTCTGTCTAGCAATGTTCCGACAATCTTCTGGACTACATATGAAAGATTCTGCAACTGAAACATTATCGATGTCAAGAGAAATTTCATTTATGTTCATCATTTTTAGTTGTATGCATGAATCTCGAGATCGAGTCATAGTAAGAGCTAAGAGTGTTATATATTGTCATAGTCATTTTACAATTTATAAGGTTACACAAACGAAAAACGTAGTATAATTGTGGGGTTTTAATTTTTTTGATTGTGTTGTAATTAGACCACATGATAAGTATATTGGGATTTAAATATTTTGTTTCATATATTTTTATGTACGTTAATTTAACTGATCTATGTAGAATGTTTATGTAATAGAATGATAGGTAAACGAGAATGTAGTGTAAGTGAGTATTGGACGAATGGATTGTGAGAGTGTTATGAGTGATATATTTTAATATTATGAAAAAGTATTGATTAAATAGTAATGTACAAGTTATAGCTACAAAATTTGGTGTTTTAAAAGTAATATGAAAGAGAAGTAGTCATTGCTCAACGGTTTCAGATGGTATCAATTTGTTAAGACAGAGTTCCGACTCCACCAGTATATGTTTAGAACCTTGCTCCTTCCTCAGGAATACTTTTCCATTTGAGTACCAGCAGAATGTGTATTCGTGCGTTTTTGCAAACTCTCGTGCCATCAAGAAGGTTTTCCTTGCAGATGGTGCCTTATACTCTGCTACATAAATGGGCTGGCGCGCTCCAGGAAGGCCCAAGGATTCCGTATTCAATTTATTTTCCTTAGTGCGGTTTTTATTAAAGTTGCGAGTAGCTGTTAGCAGATTATTTTTCATATGCACTGTGGTGAGTTCCGCAACAATAGTTTTATTAGTGTTAGGCTTACCAGGCAGTCGGTATACGTCTCTTATGTCCTTGGGGTTAATGTCGAATTGGACCGCATTACCAACCTTGGTAATTAGGTTCGTCAAGTCGGCCATCGACTCTCCTTCCCGAGCTGGGACATTTCTCAATTCAATAACGGAGGTGCGTGAAGAAAGCTGCATATCTTGTATTTTTTTTTCAAGCCCGGTAATGGAATTTAGAAAGCCTTGCCGCTCATTTTCTAGAACTTTGATTTTATTTCTCATTTCTTCATAGTCCTTATTTATGAAATTGATTGATTTTTCAATTTCAAGGTTTGAATCCTTTATTTGTTGATTTTGTGCTTTTAATTCACCCACATCTCGGACTAACTTTTTTAAGATTGCCTCCTGGTCCGATTTCCAAGTTTCCAGCATTGTTTTTAGTTGTTCAAATTGGTTTTCAGGACACAGGTCATCCGACCTCATTCGTTTACGAGTCGTTTTGTTTGATAAATCATGGTCACTCACTCTCATCGAAGATAAATCCGGTTCAGAATGCGCGTCTTTTATGGCACCGGCAGCCGTAGGCGGAGGTAGTTTCGGTGTGCGTGGCATAGCAATCTACCAGTATTTTCCGCAGTTATTAAAAATTTAATAAATCTATCTACACAGTGCGTTCAAGAACACTTTCGTAGCAGTTAAAGAAACGTTCGTAGCGCTCGTAGCATCCAGCGCGTAGCCGATGCGCGATAGTGACGTAGCGCGAGCTCCGTAGCAACGTAGCACGAGGACACAAACTCGCTGCAATGACGTCAGTGTTGATTTGGCGCAGTCGCTGAGCACGTTGTCCTGACGCTTGCTGCCCCAAGTTCGAATCCCGCACGGACAGTCCTCTTTTCGAGATTTATAAAAAATCTTTATCTTGACTCACCAGTGGGTCAACAGCAATGCTTCACTCGGTGAGTAAGTGAGACTTCCGACACCAACCAATATGTCCGCCGCGGCTTATGGACACTTCCCCAAGAAGGAAGAGGAGGGTCCGAGTTTCGGTATAATTTACTTAACGATTTAAAAATATATTAAAAGATATTTCAACATTTACTAAAATCACGCAGAACACACGTCCGTTCCGATCGGGCACAGAGCGGGTATCAAATGAGATGCGGCACTTTTTTGCGTCTTATCCTTGGCGGCATGTGTGCTTCTCCTCGGGTGACCCCTCGAGCTGTGCAGACGCGGTTGCGGATGTGATTTGGCAGGGAATGGAATATTTCATTCCATTCTCCGACATTCCGCTCGGTCACAAATCCCGACCTTGGTATAATGCAGAATGCGCCCATGCTGAGGCCCGAAAAGAGTCTGCTTACCAAGCCTGGGTCGGGGCCCGCGACCGCAAAGTTAGAGCGCGTAGGGTTCGCGCGAGGAAAAGAGCCTTTAATTCTGCCGCCAAGTTCTGCAAGCGGGTTCTACGTCGGGCACGTTTTGACCATATTGGACGTATTGGGGCCAAGCTGGCATCGCACCCTCCGGGTAGTAAACAGTTTTGGTCCCTGTCTAAAGCGGTTGAAACGAATTTCTGTCGGCCCACTTTACCTCCGATGCTGAAACCTTATGGGTCGCAGGCTCACTCTGCAAGTGACAAAGCAAATTTATTTGCATCTCTTTTTGCTAGCAATTCACGTCTGGACGCTGGCTCCAAGCAACCACCTACTGTACCTCATTGTGACTCTTCGATGCCGGAGATCGCTGTGCACACTAAAGAGGTCCAGAGAGTATTGTGCAGTCTAGACGTGAACAAGGCCAGCGGACCTGACGGCATTCCAGCGAGAGTGTTGAGGCAGTGTGCGCCAGAACTATCTCCTGTGTTGACTCGCTTGTTCCGCCTCTCTCTTGTAAAAGGGACGGTGCCGAAATCCTGGAAGCTTGCAAATGTTCAACCAGTGCCCAAAAAAGGCAACCGTGCAGACCCTGCCAATTACCGTCCGATCGCCATTACCTCCATTTTGTCCAAAGTTATGGAAAGGGTACTGAACAGAAAGTTGCTGACCTACCTTGAAGACAACAATCTCCTCAGTGACCGTCAATATGGCTTTCGCCGGGGACGGTCAACTGGCGATCTTCTTGTGTATGTCACGCACTGCTGGGGCGAAGCCATCGAGAGACACGGCGAAGCACTTGCTGTATCGCTTGATATCTCGAAGGCCTTCGACAGGGTCTGGCACGCGAGTCTGCTCAGTAAGCTTCCTGCTTATGGCATCCCCGCTGGTTTTTGTAGCTGGATATCAGACTTCCTTAGCGAACGGTCGATCCGAGTAGTCATTGACGGCTGCTCCTCAGACCTTATGGCTATTGATGCCGGAGTTCCTTAGGGGTGTTCTCTCTGCAACTATTTTCCTGCTGCACATCAATGACCTACTTCAGCCTGGTATTGTTGGGTACGCAGATGACAGTACTGTTTCAGAGAGATACTTGTCTAGCGCAAAAACCAGCGTGGATGAAGTTCGTTCCTTGAGGGAGGCTATGGTTGAGCGGACAGATTTGACCTTAAGCCTTCTCTCCCAGTGGGGTGATGACAATCTGGTCTCTTTTAACGCCACCAAAACACAGGCGTGTCTTTTTACCGCTAAAAGGAGTCTGTTCGATCAGACGCCTACATTTCG
This sequence comes from Orthosia incerta, assembly GCA_948252205.1. Classification (NCBI taxonomy): domain Eukaryota; kingdom Metazoa; phylum Arthropoda; class Insecta; order Lepidoptera; family Noctuidae; genus Orthosia; species Orthosia incerta. Next base: position 20,539,452 of record OX411766.1, on the reverse strand, counting down.
GGGTGCGTCTGTTCCTGTGACTGATCGGCTCGAGCTCCTAGGCATGGAGTTGACATCCAGTCTCAACTTCGGCTCCTCCATTGAGAACAAAGCCCAAATCGCGGCCAAAAAACTGGGCATCCTAAATAAAGTGAAGCGATACTTTACGCCTGGACAGCTTTTAACCCTATACAAAGCACAAGTCCGATCCTGCATGGAGTATTGCAGCCACCTTTCGGATGGTTCAGCTAAGTATCAGCTTGCCGCGCTTGACTCAGTGGAACGCAGAGCCAAGAGGCTCATTGGCAACGTTGAACTGGTGGACGCCAAGCTTCACAGCTTGGCTCATCGCCGCAAAGTTGACTGTACTTCGGTGAGTGTGCTCAGGAACTCCACGACCTCATCCCACCAGCCCCCTTCTACCATCGGACATCTAGACGCACTGCAAGTTATCATCCTTACCTTGTTGCCATTCCACCAATTCGAACCAAGCGCTTCCAAACATCCTTTATAATGCGCACAGCGAATGAGTGGAACTCACTGCCTGCGTCTGTGTTTCCGAACGCATTCAACCCGAATCTCTTCAAAGTTAGAGTGAACAGGCTTCTTCTGGGTAAGCTCACTCCATCGTAGACTCTGTCTCTGTCACCTATGACCTAGACTAGAGACAAGAGCAAACCCATTACAAATAAAAAAAAAAAAAAAAAAAAAAACTTCAACAAAAAATTCAAGGCCGTTGGAGACCGCTTGGATTTTTTTCAAAAAAATTCAACGACGCTCAAAGGAAATACAGCACGTATGACAGAGAGCTAACGGCTATATACATGGCAGTTATACGTCACTTTCGCCGGACAATAGAAGGCCGTGACGTCACCATATTGACGGACCACAAACCTCTTACCACCGCACTGCGAGTGAACTACAAAGACGAAACACCGAGGCGCACAAGATATTTAGAATATATCAGCCAGTTCGTCACAGATATCAAGCACGTATCAGGCAAGGATGACTGTGTCGCCGACGCCTTGTCTCGGGTGGACACAATCTCATGTCCAACACCAATAAATTACGACGAGTTAGCAAAGTCACAAAAACAAGACGAAGAACTCAAACAACTCATGAAAAGCGACCGTTACATTTCCAAACGAATAGCACTGCCCGGTTCCGCTACCCAAGTCATATGCGAGATGTCAACAAAAGGCCCACGCCCGTACTTACCGCCACAATACAGAAAGCAAGCTTATCAAGCGATACACGACCTTAATCACCCCGGCGTAAGAGCGACCAGAAGATTAATTACCTCACGTTATTTCTGGTTGACTATGAAAAAAGAAGTCACACACTGGGCAAGAGCTTGCGACCAATGCCAGCGAGTGAAGGTTCATCGTCACACCAAGGCACCAGTATCCAGTTTGACGCCAGTAGACCGCTTAAGTCATCTCCACATCGACTTAGTCGGTCCCTTACCAACGTCAAATAACTGCCGTTATATACTAACGATGATCGACAGGGCAACGAAGTGGCCAGAAGCCCAGCCAATCGAGGACATGACGGCAGAAAAAGTCGCAAATACGTTGTACGAAACATGGATTGCAAGATTCGGATGCCCCGCGACCATAACAACAGACCAAGGTAGACAGTTCGAATCCGAACTATTTAATAAGCTGATGCATCGCATGGGAATACAGCAGCACGTACGAACAACAGCGTACCACCCCCAATCGAACGGTTTGGTAGAACGCTGGCATCGCACACTCAAAGCTTCACTCACCGCTAGATTAAATACAGTGAACTGGACGTACGAGTTACCCACTGTATTACTTGGACTTTGCGCCGCATACAAGAATGACATCGGCGCCAGTACTGCGGAATTATTACTCGGAAGAACGCTACGCCTGCCTGGTGAATTCTACGGAGAAGCAATAACAACATGCGACACGTCATCGCACTTTATGAGCCATCTTAGCGAAGCATTAAAAAAAGCACAGGTGCAGCGCGAAGCAAACAAAAGCACAGCTGTTTTCATTCACGGCGATCTGTATAAAACAACTCATGTTTACGTTCGCAACGACGCCGTGCGCAAACCACTAACACCTACCTACAACGGTCCGTATCGCGACATAGATCGTACAGATAAGTACTTCACCGTTCAGTTGGAGAATAGAAGATCAAATATATCCATTGATCGGCTGAAGCCCGCATTCCAGTGCAAAGAGGAGCAAGCAGATGAAGCACCTGTCACCTACAGCTACGTCACAAAATCCGGCAGGGCATCAAAACCTCCTGTACGCTTTGCTGAGGGGGGAATAATGTAGTGACCTTCATATTATAACAGTCATACGAGCACATCACAAGTCCGGCCGCTGGCACAGCGCGCAGCGTACTGAGTGTCTGAGTCACTCGTCTCAGCGCGCCCGCGCCGCCGCGCCGAACGAATGCGACAACATCCCTGCCTCGATGACCATCGGGCACTGAAGGTCGTGGAAGCCGAGCCGACGGTATTTACGTGTCGCACCGCGCACGTTTGCTACGTCATCCTCTGCCGGTACCACAAACTAGATCGCAACCATTGGTCGTATAGCTCCGCAGTACCACCACTTTCGTATGCTACCCTACTGTTATATATAAGCGATGATTTTGGAAATAAAATGTCAATTGATTCCTGTTCTTATTCGCCTTTCATTTTGACAAGAAACCTCACACGATCAGCTACCTCTAAAGTATAATTCCCTAAGAAATAGACGTAACAAAAACCATCGGGTGGACCCCTTTCGAGTGGAGGGCTACCCAATATGTCCCATCCCCCAATCCTGACAACTCAAACTTTCCTACCCCCGAACTTCCCCTCCCAAGTATCACCAACACTTCAACCTTATCTTCCCACCCACCCCAATATCCAGTATTAACCGCGAAACCTCCTGTGACTGAGTGGTCACAGGCTCGGCTGTTCTAAATTCTGCTGACGACGAGTTGGAGAGAATGGTCATCTGCGCTAGGACCAGTGCAGTTGGGCGCCGTAAGCAGGGATGAAGGAGTCCTGGGAGGTTGAGCCGTTAGGTTCTGGTGGTAATGAGTCCGTGAAGCACCACGCCTCCTTTGGTCTGGATTTCAAGCAAAACGGTAGCCCTAATCTTTAGCTAAGGGCAGGGCAATGGTCATGGTATCTCGTCAGAGGGCCACAGGTGAGATACGTGAGGTCCGCTGATGCCGTAATGTAAGCCAGCCTTGCGCACCTTTATCTCGAAGGTAGTAGTAACGTCTCACTTTAATCAGTAGAACGTTCCCAGATTTGATTTCGATGGAGGGTGTGAGCTGGAGAGATGAATTTGTCGTCGCCATAACCACTGGACACGTGATCTTTAATAAGCACTTTTTATCGCATAGGGATCACCGACAGCCTACTCTGCAGAGCATGCATAGTGGAAGATGAGAGAGAAGCCCACCCGCTCCTAATCTGCCCTGTAACCGCTAGTTAGTGGGCCAAAAACTTCGGTGTACCCCTCAGAAGAGGCTCCTCGTGGAAAAGAGATAAAATTATGAAATTGAATCCCACCCATACGCAAAATACGCGAGAACCGATCACTATGCCGAATTTTTTTGGTCGAATTTCATTTAACCGAAAAATATAGACCGATGTCTTTTCTGCTATATGCATTGTTTGACATATTTTGATATCATCAAAGTATCATTTGGCATATGTTTGATTTTACCGAACTACATTTCGCCGATTTACAAAAAAACTTTTTGCTTTAGGCCGAAGCCTCTTTTGAACTTTTTTTATTCGCTTTATTTTCTCCACATCGAAACATCATTTTAAGGAATATTATTTGGTCACAAATATATAGCCGGTGACTTGGTAGCATTTTCAATTTAAAATTGAAATAGTGTCATAAAAAGTCAATATATTGTGCTACAAAATTTAGTGACAGTAACGAATTGCTGCAAAACTGACTTCACGCAGTCTTGTCTGTGGTTTCGTATTTATTTTGTATTTTCTTGCAAATAATTCATTAATAGCTGTCATGTATTAGACGTTTTTATTGATTAATTATTGCAAAGAATTGGTCCAAGAGCGAGCGAAGAGAGCTCGTGCATTTGGGGCACCCCGACACGGATAGGTTAGGGAATCTCATCATCTCCTTTATGTTAGGTTACTTTAGACCCTGCAGACAGAAATAGGAGCTTCGTCGACAATATTTATTTCAAGTCGCTGTTTTAAACATTTGTATTCGCCCACTGTTTCTCTCTCACTTAGTACTTTGATATGCGTTTAAAAATAAAAAAATCGAACATTCGGCTTAGTGTAACTTCGGTAAAAAGTTTTATGACCATGTGAAACGTCGGAGTAACGAAAAATGTTATAAGTTCAACTGAGACAGTGGCAGACGTGACTTCGATGAAGTAAAAAAAGACGAAAGAAAAAAAAGTTGAAAAGTTTAAGGCGAAATGAAATGCGTTCAAATGTTTTTCGAACTTATGATTGGTAATCAAAATACGCACTTAGTGGTGGAGTTGCGGAAACAGCCCGTCGAAACTAAAACAAACTAATTCTCCGACAAAAATCCTAAGATTTACCTGGTGATGCCTGGTAAAAGCCGGAAATGTGCAATTATCATAGATCATTTCGGGATTTAACCAGTATGACTTGGTCAATCCTGGGTTTTACCGTAGTTCGGGCTTTTACAGTAACATATGCATAACGAAATAGCGAAACCAATAAAAGTGTTTTTAATGACAACAAGATCTTGATGTAAACTTCAAGTTTTTAACCTTCGGTGTAAGTTATTAAGTTGAGTTTTTTTATGAAGCAGTCTGCTACGAACTGTTATTGAAATGATATTATGCGTCCTTACTCAAAGAGAAACGAATTTAAATATGGACCGAGGTATGAACGATGCGACTCTATCCATACGGCTGTTGTCTTTTTATGATAATGAAAATGTTAATTATCTTAATTTATATCACAGTTATTAAAGTACTGATTTAATGTTAGGTACTTACTTCCTGGAATTTTCAAGAGAAAAACAGTTATTTCAACTTGCTACTTGCTTAATGACAACAAGATCTTGATGTAAACTTCAAGTTTTTAACCTTCGGTTTAAGTTATTAAGTTGAGTTTTTTATGAAGCAATCTGCTACGAAATGTTATTGAAAAGATATTATGCGTCCTTACTCAAAGAGAAACGAATTTAAATATGGGCAGAGGTATAAACGATGCGACTATTTCTAAACGTTTGTTGTTTTTTTATGATAATCAACATTATAATTATCTAAATTTATATCATACTTATTAAAATACTGATTGAATGTTAGGTACTTACGCTCTGGAAATTTCAAGAGAAAAAGAGTTATTTAAAAATCCTCAATCTAGAGGGATTCAGACTCGCTCAGCGAACTCTGGCGGGTTCGAGCTCAGGAAGTGGTCCAGCAATCATGTGGCTGTACTACAAAATGTACCCAAAGAACACAAATTGGTACCAGATTTGACGATTGACGATGACACCAATTTTATCAAGGTTCTCGGTCTTGCCTGGAACGCTCATCAAGACGTCTTCAATTATCGGGTTAATCAAATCCCACGCGTTTGTACCAAACGGACAATGCTCTCAGAGCTTGCTCGCATCTATGACCCCATTGGTCTACTTACACCATTAACATTTTTAGCAAAATATCTCATCCAGCGTTTGTGGTTGTTGGGAACTTCATGGGATGAACCTGTACCCGACGACATTCATCAAGTTTGGTCAAAGTTCACCCACTAGTTATCAAATTTATCACATCTTCATATTCCGAGGCGTATCACACACCCTCAAGCGATGAGCTCTGAATTTGATTCATGGATTCTGCGATGCCAGTGAAGCTGGTTATACGGCAGTAATCTATCTTCGTGCCAATACAGGTTCAAATCAACATCAAGTCTGCCTTGTGAGCGCAAGATCACGTGTTGCTCCAACCAAGCGCAGGACATTACCAAGGCTCGAGCTATGTGGTGCTTCCCTGCTAGCAGACCTTATGAGTTATGTTATCAACACATTTTCGAACAAGATAAACATAGACAACATTTTCGCATGGTCTGATTCAATGATCGTTTTAACATGGATCAAGTCAAATTCAACAAATTTCAAAGCATACGTTGGGAATCGTATTGCAAATATTCAGCGGAAATTACCCACGGCTGTCTGGAAGCATGTGCCAGGCAAGCAAAACCCAGCTGATTGTGCGAGTCGTGGCTTACTACCAGACGAGCTTATCAATCATGCCTTCTGGTGGACAGGTCCAGAATGGTTATCATCACCAATCAATACATATAATAAATCTGTAGAAAAATATTTTTTGTACATCGAAAATATTTCCAAAAAAAATAGCATCATAATCATCTTGTACCACAGACGGTGACGTAATTTGCGAAAAGCGTACCACCGTTTTGGCTGGTATTGTTAATGTTAATCCCATCGATAATTTAATACAAAAACAATCTTCTTTGCGCAAGATTCAACGTATTTTAGCATATTGTAATCGTTTCATTGCCGCGTTACGCAAAAACAAACCATCATTTAATCATTTAACAGAAGTTGAACATCACATCGCGCTTATGATTTTAATTAAACATGCGCAAGAATCAGAATTTCGGGATGAAATTGGGTTATTATCCGCAGGGAAGACGTTACCTAAATGGTTAAGGAAGCTCAACCCTTTTTTGGACCATTCCGCTATTTTGCGGGTGGGGGAAAGGCTCTCCAGTGTGCTTAGTGCGAGTTTTTTAACGTACTCACTGGTGATAACGTTAACGATCTCTTATGTCAAAATGTATACAAAAAAAGAGGTTTCGCCTTTCCGTCACCAGACGGCGCTTATCCAGTTTCAATACAAATTGGCGTTAACGTTTACGCGATTGAGCGTGAGTAAAAACTCGCACTAAGGCCTCAGATCTGACCTCGAATTCGAGACCAAACATCCAGCGCTATTGCCACGTAAACATCGTTTGACTCATCTTATCATCCAATCAGTACATAATGAACATTTTCATCCAGGCTTACAACAGCTACAATTTCTTTTATTGCAAAACTTTTGGATATTGTCTCCACGGCGAGCAATATATCATGTCATATCAAATTGTTTTAGATGTTTTCGCACTAAGCCAGTCGCATTTCAACCTAAAATGGCAGACCTGCTTAGGGCGCGGATCACCCAATTAAAAGCATTTCAATCTGTTGGCTGCGATTACGCAGGTAACAGTACACACATACCGCGGTGCACGTACAACCAAAGCATATTTGTGTCTTTTTGTATGTTTCACTACAAAAGCACTTCATCTAGAGTTAGCTTCAGATATGTCCGCGGAAGCCTTTTTAGCTGCCTTACACAGATTTATAGCTCGCCGTGGCAGGTGTAACGTCATCCACTCTGATTGTGGAACCAATTTTAAGGGTGCTCAGTCACAGTTATCAAGCATCATGCAAACAGCTTGTGGAGACCGAGCGCATAGAGTTTCGTTTCAAACCTCCTGGGGCACCACATTTCGGGGGTTTAACAAGTTCTTAATTCAAATCTCTCAAATCAAAACAGGCTCTAAGAGTAGCAGATGGCAGTCAGCGGTAGTGTACCACTTTATATAAGCCAAAAAAGTCTTTATTGGATATGTGCTTTCAGAGATTATCTTTTACAAATAAATATTCTCTTCAACATTTTCACTTATTGGTATGATAATCAACATAACAAGCCCTCATTTAAGAAAAAAATATTAATTGCGCTTTAAAAATACTTAAAATAGGTGAGGTGTTTATTTGAGTACGATTTAGATATTGCTTATGTTCAATTTCATGGAATTTAGACAAGTGTAGTTTCGAACCGGAAACAGTTTGCCTAGGCTCGGCACTTCCTAGTGAATATAATTTATTGAACTGTTTGCACTTAGCTTTATATGAATCAGATGAACATTTTTCGAAAAGTTGCCAAATGCTGTTTTTTAACGATATTTTCTTTCATCACAGATTTAATTTGTGATTCCTGGTAAAAGCCAAATATTTGCAATTATCATAGATCATTTCGGGCTTTTAACAGTATGACTTGGTCAATCCTAGGATTTGCCGTAGTGCGGGCTTTTACAGTAACGTATGTATAACGAAATGGCCAAATCAATAAAAGGGTTTCAGTTTTATGACAACAAGATCTTGATGTAAACTTCAAGTTTTTAACCTTCGGTTTAAGTTATTAAGTAGAGTTTTTATGAAGCAGTCTGCTACGAACTGTTATTGAAAAGATATTATGCGTCCTTACTCAAAGAGAAACGAATTTAAATATCGAAAGAGGTATGAACGATGCGTCTCTTTCTACACGTTTATTGTTTTTTATGATAATCAACATTATAATTATCTAATTTAATATCATACTTATTAAAATACTGATTGAATGTTAGGTACTTACGCTCTGGAAATTTCAAGAGAAAAAGAGTTATTTCAAAATCCTCAATCTAGAGGGATTCAGACTCGCTCAGCGAATTCTGGCTCATGAGAACTTTACATCCGAATAACTCGGCAACGCGACACTTAGGAGCATGCCCCTATGGTTAAGGGTCCCAAAATGGATATCCCCGCAAAATACTCCCCAATGTTAACTAATTTATATTAATATATATATATTTAAGTTTTTTCTATGTATTTTACGACATATTTTTTGCATGCATATATTTAAATAAGATGTAAATATTCAATGTGTTCAATTATTTGAATGAAATTTCAAGAGCAAAAGAGTTATTTCAAAATCCTCAATCAAGAGGGATTCAGACTCGCTCAGCGAAATCTGGCTCATGAGAACTTTACATCCGAATAAATCGGCAACGCGACACTCACGGGCATTGATTCGGGTAGGCATTTAATGGTTCCCAAATGGATGTCCCCGCAAAATACTCCCTAATGTTAACTAATTTCGGAAGTAGCTGATGGCAGTCAGCGGTAGTGTACCTCTTTATATAAGCCAAAAAAATACTTTATCGGATATGTGCTTTCAGAGATTATCTTTTACAAATAAATATTTCGCAGATAATTTTAATTCTGTTTACTAGCTTTTTCTTACGAGCCAGATCTATGTTCACGCAAAGTGTCAATTAGTCGGGTCTCATGACCGAGCGTTTTAATCCGAAACGGCTCAAAACTTTAATACTCGTAGCCAATTAGTTTACAGTACTTTTACTGCTTGAGAGCCTCAGCAATCGCAAACGTATAACTCGTATTTTGTATAAGTAAGATTAAGATTGTAACTTTACCAAGGAATTATAATAATATTATTAAGGATTGCCAACTCAAAACCTCCTTCTCGACTCCTCCTTGAATCGTCAAACTGACTTATTGACTGACAGTTATAATTTCTTCTCTTTTGACATTACTCGTATCTTGTAATATTGAAGTCGCTGAGTCTATAGTTTCATTTGTTTGACCCCCGTACATATTTAAATTCGGCCACTTAGTAATAACGTAGCAAATAATGTCAGTACATTTTTGGACTAGTTTTTACTTCTGTTACCCTCACAATAATCTTTGCTGTAACATCTATTTTATTTACTTTTCACTATGAATGTCTGCCGGTAGATGTTTTATTTTTATTTGTTTACCTTTTTAATACTGTACTTGACATGATGACATTTGACGTCTGCCAATTTCATAATTTCTGTTTTACGTGCCGTTACACTCTGCGTTTATGTTCGTTTGTGATATTCTCGATTGCTTTTTAGGGTTCCGTATCCAAAGGGTAAAAACGGGGCCCTATTACTAAGAATCCATGATCCGTCTGCCTGTCTGTCCGCCTGTCACCTATCTGTATTCTATGAACCGTGAAAGATATAGATGGGAAATCACTCAATGACACTCTTTTGACTGGCAGTAAATTGCAAGCAGATATCAGTAACATCATTTTACGTTTTCGTCTCCATGCCATCGTTTTATCAGCTGACGTACGTCAAATGTACTGGCAAGTCATCATCGTTCAGGAACATAGGGATTATCAGCGTATACTTTTTCGGTTTTCACCCGAAGAACCCATTCAAGAATTCAGCACCATTTCTGGCCATAAGTACGATGCAACAACTGGCTCTAGATGAACAGGATTCGTTTCCGACCGCAGCAGAGGTTTTACGGAGCGATCTGTACGTCGATGATGTAGTCACCGGCTGCGATAGCATAGACCAAGCGACTTCTCTCCAACGGGAATTGTCCAGCATCATGACTGCCGGTGGGTTCGAGCTCAGGAAGTGGTCCAGCAATCATGAGGCTGTGCTACAAAATGTACCCAAAGAACACAAATTGGTACCAGATTTGACGATTGACGATGACACCAATTTTATCAAGGTTCTCGGTCTTGCCTGGAACGCTCATCAAGACGTCTTCAATTATCGGGTTAATCAAATCCCACGCGTCTGTACCAAACGGACAATACTCTCAGAGATTGCTCGCATCTATGACCCCATTGGTCTACTTACACCATTAACATTTTTAGCAAAATATCTCATCCAGCGTTTGTGGTTGTTGGGAACTTCATGGGATGAACCTGTACCCGACGACATTCATCAAGTTTGGTCAAAACTCACCCACTAGTTATCACATTTATCACATCTTCATATTCCGAGGCGTATCACACACCCTCAAGCGTTGAGCTATCAAATTCATGGATTCTGCGATGCCAGTGAAGCTGGTTATGCGGCAGTAATCTATCTCCGTGCCAATACAGGTTCAAATCAACATCCAGTCTGCCTTGTGAGCGCAAGATCACGTGTTGCTCCAACCAAGCGCAGGACATTACCAAGGCTCGAGCTATGTGGTGCTTCCCTGCTCGCAGACCTTATGAGTTATGTTATCAACACATTTTCGAACAAGATAAACATAGACAACATTTTCGCATGGTCTGATTCAATGATCGTTTTAGCATGGATCAAGTCAAATTCAACAAATTTCAAAGCATACGTTGGGAATCGTATTGCAAATATTCAGCGGAAATTACCCACGGCTGTCTGGAAGCATGTGCCAGACAAGCAAAACCCAGCTGATTGTGCGAGTCGTGGCTTACTACCAGACGAGCTTATCAATCATGCCCTCTAGTGGACAGGTCCAGAATGGTTATCATCATCAATCAATACATATAATAAATCTGTAGAAAAATAATTTTTGTACATCGAAAATATTTCCAAAAAAAATAGCCAGGGTGTTAAAGGATTGTAACAGATAAATATGTTACTATGTATATTAGCGACATCTGGTTTCCTTTTGCCAAACGAGTTCGATTATTAGTATCTATACTTGATTGTTTGGTAAGTTAGCTACTAGATGGCGCTGACAGATGTATGACATAGATGAACGTTTAAATAAAATATATTCTATTTGTGTGAAATCATTTAATTCAATAAACACACAAATTCAACATACAAAATAATAAATTATTAAATTCTTTTCAAATTAGTTACATAAAGGATAATTTAGTGAATGCGTCTATGGTTTAAAATAGAACGTTCAGGGTCTATGGTTGACGTGCCTGACAATTCTTTTACAAGGCTGGACTGGAGGTCACTAACACCTGTGAACTTAATATTCAAAAAAGAAAACCGAATAATCTTTGATGTCGGGAAGGACAAGGCTGGCTACCGTCAAAATGAAAGGCACATTCGTTAAGTAGGCGCTGTGAGTATTAGCTTGAATTTGTCTGAATTTTCATATTCGTGACACGTGCGTTTGATTTTATCATGCAATTTTCTTTTCCTTAGCAGGGCTCCAAATGTCTCCTTAGGAGTATCCTAGTTAATAAATATACCTTAAGAAATATATATAATAATGGTCAACTAGCCACAGCTACAGCAAGGTTTCGAACACTCCTGATGATATAATGTACCAAAGTTTGAAGACAGCTACCCAGGATAACGGTACTGTTTGAGAAATCATATCTCCAGTATTGTGTATTGATGGTAAAATGTGTTCCTTCTGAAAGTGAGTTGTTTATACCTATATTTAGAACATCTAGAAGTGGTGATAACGGACTGTATGCTCGATGAATTAAATTAGTTGACCAATCTCTGTGTGCCTTTTACTTCAATCAACTTCATGTTAATAAACCCTGTGTTGGGCCGGCGCTAAGGTAAACAAAACATGATTATGAACTACGATCTCGCCCGGCCCTTCAGTCTCAGCCCGGTCGCGGTACTGTATAAGTGTATGTGTGTATCCAATGTAAAAGAAATTAATAAACATTACCTCGATAGAAACTGTTTAATTATTTAACCAAAACCGACGACACTAAGAACCCAACATTGGTGACCACAGTCGTGCAATTATTCATTTTTGATATTAGTATATGGACAGATCAATTAGAAGACAAGTTTAATTGAAGGCCGTCAGTTTACTATTTTTACGGACCACAAGCCACTCATCTTTGCTTTCACGAAAATAGGAACAGATAAAGAAATACCTAGAAGGGCCAGGCAACTGTTATATATCAGCGAATTCACTAGCGATATACAACACATAAGTGGCTCAGATAACGCAGTGGCGGACGCGTCATCGCGGGTTGAGTCCATTTCTGGCCCTACGACGATAGATTACAATGAAGTAGCGCAAGCACAGGTAGCCGAAGCTCTAGTGATAACAAAATTAAACAGCAATTTAGTGTTCAAACATGTTAATGTAACAAATTCTAATAATCAAGTGTACTGCGAAATGTCCACGGGCAATGCACGACCTTATTTACCTTCTAATTTTCGAAAACTAGCCTTTAATAGTATACACAACATAAGCCACCCTGGCGCTCGTACCACCCGTAAGATGATGACAAAGAGATTCTTTTGGCCAGAAATGAACAGGGATATTAATCATTGGACTAGGACTTGCATTTCATGTCAGAAGTCTAAAGTAGATAGACACACAGTTTCGGGTTTATCCAAGTTTCCACCGTGCACGAGATTTGAACACATACATACGGACATTGTGGGCCCGTTGCCTTCCTCGAAACATGGATATCGTTATTGCATTACAATTATAGACCGTTTTACGCGTTGGCCTGAGGCCACTCCAGTCTCAGACATATCAGCGGATACGGTATCTAGGGTTATCTTTGAGCAGTGGATTTGCAGATTTGGCTGCCCAAGTAGAATTACAACGGATCAGGGAAGGCAGTTTGAGAGCGACCTTTTTAATGCATTAATGAAACTAGTTGGGGTGCAAAGGATACGAACTACCCCGTATCATCCCCAAAGTAACGGGTTAATTGAAAGATGGCACCGTTCTTTAAAAAATGCGTTGACCGCTCGACTGTCGGCTGACAGAGACTGGGCAGAAGAGTTACCGATGGTTTTGTTAGGTTTGCGAGCAGCAAGTAGGACAGATACAGGCATAAGTGCAGCGGAAATGGTATATGGAGAAACAATCAAACTTCCAGGCGATTTTTTTCATGAAGATAATAAAAAGATTACGGACGAACATGTTTTGCTAAAACAATTACGACACACTGTGGGTAAAATAAGGCCTCAGTCGCGAGCGGATAGCGACTCGCGAAAAATATTTAATAGTAATAGTTTGATGTCGTGTGCGCATGTATTTATTCGAAACGATACTCTAAAAAAATCTTTGTGTCCCACGTACGATGGCCCATACCGCGTATTAAGCAGAAATGATAAAGTCTTTAAAGTAAGGCTACCCAATAGGATCATACAGGTGTCTATAGATAGGCTCAAACCGGCATATATATTAAATGAGGAAGAAGACCTTGATGATAAATTATGTTTAGATAGTAATTTAGAAGTAGGAAACAATGCTAGCAAAATTAAGGAAACGAAATCGCCCTCGCTTGATACTAGAACCACACGCTTCGGTCGGCACGTAAAGCCACCGGTACGATTTTTAATGTAGTAACCCACTTACATAAAACTACTAAAAATGTGAACATTGGGATACTTATTGAGAAAACATTGTTCAGATCAACAGGAACAATGGTATGGTTACATATATGTAAGTGTGTATTGTATAAGTATGTTTGCAGTTAATTAGTATTTAGTAACGTAGTTTTTTTTTTAGTAACGTAGTTTTTTATATTAAATATTCATACTTGTAGTAAATGAATAGGTACTGTGCGCTTATTCCGAGTTTTATTTTATTGTTTTCATTGTACTCTCTCGTGATAATGTAAACAATCTATTATATCGAAATGTATACAAAAAAAGAGGTTTCTCATTACCGTCTCCAGACGGTGCTTATCCAGTTTCAATACAGATTGATGTTTACGTTAACGCGATTGAGTGTGTACTCACACTAAGGCCTCTGATTGTACTACGGTAACATGATAAATTAAACAACTTGTCCTATTCTAAATAAGTTGTAACATGATACGATGTTTATGTCACACATTCGTAGAAGGCAAACATTCAAATCATCAATTAAGCCCATTCATCTTGTAACTAAACAAATTCCTGTGTGCGTTGTGCGCTCAAATATAAATGTTAGAACTTTTGTAATTAATTATTTGTACTGATAATATTTTATTCTGTAATTTTATTTTCATTTTTGACAAAGGGAGGATTGTTGGGCCGGCGCTAAGGTAAACAAAACATGATTATGAACTACGATCTCACCCGGCCCTTCAGTCTCAGCCCGGTCGCGGTACTGTATAAGTGTATGTGTGTATCCAATGTAAAAGAAATTAATAGACATTACCTCGATAGAAACTGTTTAATTATTTAACCAAAACCGACGACACTAAGAACCCAACACCCTGCTATAGTCTCATGCAAAACACCTACCTCTGGGCAAGCCGGTGAGAAAGGAAAAAATCTACCTTACAATGTACGCCCAACGTGTAGCATGAAATTTGATTGAAGTACTTACTTAACTACTTATTTTGTGTCTAGAATAACTTTAATACTTGGGAACTTAACCAAACTATGGGTTAACTTCAGTATTGTTTAATTTAAATCTTAAAATAACAAAACATTAACTTTGTATAAAATTTTAAAGTGCGGTTATAGTCACATTTTTACTTAGGAACTATATAACCTTTTCACTAATGAATGTTTTGTTAGACTTAATATAAATTACTCTAATGTAACATAGTTATTATAACTGTTAATTAGATATATATACATATATGGAACAAACTTTTGTTTTGTTCAATATGCATAAAATATTTCTTTAAACTAAAAATAAAAAAATTAAAAAAACAAAACATTATATAAAAATTCAAAAGTGGGGTTATAGTCACATGTTTTATATAAAACTATATACCTTTTCACTAATGAATGTTTTGTTAGACTTAATATAAATTACTCTAATTTAACATAGTTATTATAACTGTTAATTAGATATATATACATATATAGACCCACATCTATACAATGAATGGGTGCTCAATGTAATGCATTCCATATTGTTGTGGGGTGATTACTTTCTGTTGCGAATCTTAACTTGATTGGGTATGTCCCTATATCTATACAACGGATGGGTATTTAATGTGACGTTTGCTATTTTAGAAAGCAACGTTGCTCTTCATTAAGAATCTTAGCTTGATGTGGTACTTTCCTACATTTGTTTGTTTGTATTTGATCAACAACTTGATACTAGAAATAACACTTGTTTTATCTAAAGGCAGTGTTACTTGTTGTTGTAAAACTTAAGTAAATTGGACATTTTTCTCTATATTTAAATAATGAAAGGTTAAATACAGCTAAGGAGTGGAATTCCCTTCCGGGGTCTTTGTTCCCTGATAGCTACAACCTTGGGGTCTTTAAGTCAAGAGTGAATAGGTTTCTTCTAGCCAAGCGTGCTTCACCGTAGACCACGTCATCGCTTAACATCAGGCGAGACAGTGGTCAAACGCGAGCCTATAGACTATAAACAAAAAAAAAAAAAGATTATAACCTGAACGTTACACGTTTAATATACTAAATTCCTTAGTAAATCAAGCATTAACTTTAATCAAATTGGATTAAGGCTTGATTTATAAATTAGCTAACTGCTTGGCGGTTGTGCTGTGATAAATGAGTGTGATGCATTACTAATTTATTGTAGGACAATTACTAAGTATGTTTGATTAGTTTTAGATAAGAGCAATCAAAGTTCGTATCCTTTAGTTAATATACTATCTCGATTATTTTAATGTTTAGTACATTTTGTACTTAAAAACTTTGAAATTTGATAAATAAGTTTTGAACTTATTTCTTTTTTTAGAAAACTTAATGTAGGTAGTTCTAATATAAATTATTTTTGACTACCTCAATATCTGTCAAGGAAAATGATAATTTCACAATGTGCATTGATATTGACTAAATTAAATAAAAAAATTGTTTCAAAATTTTTTAACCGGGTAAGGAGATATTGTAACAGATAAATATGTTACTATGTATATTAGCGACATCTGGTTTCCTTTTGAAACGTCG
This sequence comes from Orthosia incerta, assembly GCA_948252205.1. Classification (NCBI taxonomy): domain Eukaryota; kingdom Metazoa; phylum Arthropoda; class Insecta; order Lepidoptera; family Noctuidae; genus Orthosia; species Orthosia incerta. The sequence continues at coordinate 20,523,074 of OX411766.1, read as the reverse complement.
GACCATGTGAAACGTCGGAGTAACGAAAAATGTTATAAGTTCAACTGAGACAGTGGCAGACGTGACTTCGATGAAGTAAAAAAAGACGAAAGAAAAAAAAGTTGATAAGTTTAAGGCGAAATTAAATTCGTTTAAATGTTTTTCGAACTTATGATTGGTTATCAAAATACGCACTTAGTCGTGGAGTTGCGGAAACAGCCCGTCGAAACTAAACCAAACTAATTCTCTGACAAAAATCCTAAGATTTACCTGGTGATGCCTGGTAAAAGCCGGAAATGTGCAATTATCATAGATCATTTCGGGATTTAACCAGTATGACTTGGTCAATCCTGGAATTTACCGTAGTTCGGCTTTTACTGTACCATATGCATAACGAAATAGCGAAACCAATAAAAGGGTTTTTAATGACAACAAGATCTTGATGTAAACTTCAAGTTTTTAACCTTCGGTGTAAGTTATTAAGTTGAGTTTTTTATAAAGCAGTCTGCTACGAACTGTTATTGAAATGATATTATGCGTCCTTACTCAAAGAGAAACGAATTAAAATATGGACCGAGGTATGAAGGATGTGAATCTATCTACACGGCTGTTGTCTTTGTATGATAATGAAAATGTTAATTATCTTAATTTATATCACACTTATTAAAGTACTGATTTAATGTTAGGTACTTACTTCCTGGAATTTTCAAGAGAAAAACAGTTATTTCAACTTGCTACTTGCTTAATGACAACAAGATCTTGATGTAAACTTCAAGTTTTTAACCTTCGGTTTAAGTTATTAAGTTGAGTTTTTTATGAAGCAATCTGCTACGAACTGTTATTGAAAAGATATTATGCGTCCTTACTCAAAGAGAAACGAATTTAAATATGGGCAGAGGTATAAACGATGCGACTATTTCTAAACGTTTGTTGTTTTTTTATGATAATCAACATTATAATTATCTAAATTTATATCATACTTATTAAAATACTGATTGAATGTTAGATACTTACGCTCTGGAAATTTCAAGAGAAAAAGAGTTATTTAAAAATCCTCAATCTAGAGGGATTCAGACTCGCTCAGCGAACTCTGGCGGGTTCGAGCTCAGGAAGTGGTCCAGCAATCATGTGGCTGTACTACAAAATGTACCCAAAGAACACAAATTGGTACCAGATTTGACGATTGACGATGACACCAATTTTATCAAGGTTCTCGGTCTTGCCTGGAACGCTCATCAAGACGTCTTCGATTATCGGGTTAATCAAATCCCACGCGTTTGTACCAAACGGACAATGCTCTCAGAGCTTGCTCGCATCTATGACCCCATTGGTCTACTTACACCATTAACATTTTTAGCAAAATATCTCATCCAGCGTTTGTGGTTGTTGGGAACTTCATGGGATGAACCTGTACCCGACGACATTCATCAAGTTTGGTCAAAGTTCACCCACTAGTTATCAAATTTATCACATCTTCATATTCCGAGGCGTATCACACACCCTCAAGCGATGAGCTCTGAATTTGATTCATGAATTCTGCGATGCCAGTGAAGCTGGTTATACGGCAGTAATCTATCTTCGTGCCAATACAGGTTCAAATCAACATCAAGTCTGCCTTGTGAGCGCAAGATCACGTGTTGCTCCAACCAAGCGCAGGACATTACCAAGGCTCGAGCTATGTGGTGCTTCCCTGCTAGCAGACCTTATGAGTTATGTTATCAACACATTTTCGAACAAGATAAACATAGACAACATTTTCGCATGGTCTGATTCAATGATCGTTTTAACATGGATCAAGTCAAATTCAACAAATTTCAAAGCATACGTTGGGAATCGTATTGCAAATATTCAGCGGAAATTACCCACGGCTGTCTGGAAGCATGTGCCAGGCAAGCAAAACCCAGCTGATTGTGCGAGTCGTGGCTTACTACCAGACGAGCTTATCAATCATGCCTTCTGGTGGACAGGTCCAGAATGGTTATCATCACCAATCAATACATATAATAAATCTGTAGAAAAATATTTTTTGTACATCGAAAATATTTCCAAAAAAAATAGCATCATAATCATCTTGTACCACAGACGGTGACGTAATTTGCGAAAAGCGTACCACCGTTTTGGCTGGTATTGTTAATGTTAATCCCATCGATAATTTAATACAAAAACAATCTTCTTTGCGCAAGATTCAACGTATTTTAGCATATTGTAATCGTTTCATTGCCGCGTTACGCAAAAACAAACCATCATTTAATCATTTAACAGAAGTTGAACATCACATCGCGCTTATGATTTTAATTAAACATGCGCAAGAATCAGAATTTCGGGATGAAATTGGGTTATTATCCGCAGGGAAGACGTTACCTAAATGGTTAAGAAAGCTCAACCCTTTTTTGGACCATTCCGCTATTTTGCGGGTGGGGGAAAGGCTCTCCAGATCTGACCTCGAATTCGAGACCAAACATCCAGCGCTATTGCCACGTAAACATCGTTTGACTCATCTTATCATCCAATCAGTACATAATGAACATTTTCATCCAGGCTTACAACAGCTACAATTTCTTTTATTGCAAAACTTTTGGATATTGTCTCCACGGCGAGCAATATATCATGTCATATCAAATTGTTTTAGATGTTTTCGCACTAAGCCAGTCGCATTTCAACCTAAAATGGCAGACCTGCTTAGGGCGCGGATCACCCAATTAAAAGCATTTCAATCTGTTGGCTGCGATTACGCAGGTAACAGTACACACATACCGCGGTGCACGTACAACCAAAGCATATTTGTGTCTTTTTGTATGTTTCACTACAAAAGCACTTCATCTAGAGTTAGCTTCAGATATGTACGCGGAAGCCTTTTTAGCTGCCTTACACAGATTTATAGCTCGCCGTGGCAGGTGTAACGTCATCCACTCTGATTGTGGAACCAATTTTAAGGGTGCTCAGTCACAGTTATCAAGCATCATGCAAACAGCTTGTGGAGACCGAGCGCATAGAGTTTCGTTTCAAACCTCCTGGGGCACCACATTTCGGGGGTTTAACAAGTTCTTAATTCAAATCTCTCAAATCAAAACTGGCTCTTAGAGTAGCAGATGGCAGTCAGCGGTAGTGTACCACTTTATATAAGCCAAAAAAGTCTTTATCGGATATGTGCTTTCAGAGATTATCTTTTACAAATAAATATTCTCTTCAACATTTTCACTTATTGGTATGATAATCAACATAACAAGCCCTCATTTAAGAAAAAAATATTAATTGCGGTTTAAAAATACTTAAAATAGGTGAGGTGTTTATTTGAGTACGTTTTAGATATTGCTTATGTTCAATTTCATGGAATTTAGACAAGTGTAGTTTCGAACCGGAAACAGTTTGCCTAGGCTCGGCACTTCCTAGTGAATATAATTTATTGAATTGTTTGCACTTAGCTTTATATGAATCAGATGAACATTTTTCGAAAAATTGCCAAATGCTGTTTTTTAACGATATTTTCTTTCATCATAGATTTAATTTGTGATTCCTGGTAAAAGCCAAAAATTTGCATTTATCATAGATCATTTCGGGCTTTTAACAGTATGACTTGGTCAATCCTAGGATTTGCCGTAGTGCGGGCTTTTACAGTAACGTATGTATAACGAAATGGCCAAATCAATAAAAGGGTTTCAGTTTTATGACAACAAGATCTTGATGTAAACTTCAAGTTTTTAACCTTCGTTTTAAGTTATTAAGTAGAGTTTTTTATGAAGCAGTCTGCTACGAACTGTTATTGAAAAGATATTATGCGTCCTTACTCAAAGAGAAACGAATTTAAATATCGACAGAGGTATGAACGCTGCGTCTCTTTCTACACGTTTATTGTTTTTTTATGATAATCAACATTATAATTATCTAAATTTATATCATACTTATTAAAATACTGATTGAATGTTAGGTACTTACGCCCTGGAAATTTCAAGAGAAAAAGAGTTATTTAAAAATTCTCAATCTAGAGGGATTCAGACTCGCTCAGCGAACTCTGGCTCATGAGAACTTTACATCCGAATAAATCGGCAACGCGACACTCACGGGCATTGATTCGGGTAGGCATTTAATGGTTCCCAAATGGATGTCCCCGCAAAATACTCCCTAATGTTAACTAATTTCGGAAGTAGCTGATGGCAGTCAGCGGTAGTGTACCTCTTTATATAAGCCAAAAAAATCTTTATCGGATATGTGCTTTCAGAGATTATCTTTCACAAATAAATATTTCAGGTAATTTTAATTCTGTTTACTAGCTTTTTCTTACGAGCCAGATCTATGTTCACGCAAAGTGTCAATTAGTCTTGCCTCATGACCGAGCGTTTTAATCCGAAACGGCTCAAAACTTTAATACTCGTAGCCAATTAGTTTACAGTACTTTTACTGCTTGAGAGCCTCAGCAATCGCAAACGTATAACTCGTATTTTATATAAGTAAGACTAAGATTGTAACTTTACCAAGGAATTATAATAATATTATTAAGGATTGCCAACTCAAAACCTCCTTCTCGACTCATCCTTGAATCGTCAAACTGACTTATTGACTGACAGTTATAACTTCTTCTCTTTTGACATTACTCGAAGGTTTTACGGTTCTCAAGGCGACTGAGTCGCGTGGAGGTCCTGCAAACTGACTTTGAAAATTGGCTTAAGATTTTGATTACTTACTTTCTGAAAATGCAAACGAAATAACATTAATATTTTGTCGTCGCAATTATTTTTATTAATTTATTAAAAATGTAATCATAATTATAAAACACCGACTAGGAGAAATTTGGAAGTTCCAGTATCTTGTAATATTGAAGTCGCTGACTCTATAGTTTCATTTGTTTGACCCCCGTACATATTTAAATTCGGCCACTTAGTAATAACGTAGCAAGTAATGTCGGCACATTTTTGGACTAGTTTTTACTTCTGTTATTCTACCCTCACAATAATCTTTGCTGTAACATCTATTTTATTTACTTTTCACTATGAATGTCTGCCGGTAGATGTTTTATTTTTATTTGTTTACCTTTATATAAAGGGGACAGGGAAAAGGGCTCATTGCGAATTGTATTAGTAAGGTTAAGATTTAGCCCTATTATACAAATTTCAAGACATGTCTAGAAACTCGTCTTCTTCTCGAATTATCAAACTGACAGTTATAAGTTATTGTCTACTAGCTTCTGCCCTCGGTTTCCCCGCGTAAAAAGTGTTTTATCATCCCAATGGAATACAAACTATCCTATGTCCTTCAGAGGGTCTCAAACTATCTCCATGTCAAATTTTAGCTAAATCTGTTCAGTAGATCAAGAGATTATCCACTACAAGATCACAAACTTTACCTCTTTACAATAATTATTTGAGGAAATGTTCGATTGATTTGAGGGTAATCGTAAAAATATAAAATGTAATCTGTTCACGAAACGATTCGAAGCACAGACGTTGCAATCAATATTACTACAGTTCACTAAACACTCAAACTGTCCAGACACACACAGAGTTCGCTCTTCTAGCCAAATTTTACACCAAAAAGGTATTATTTACTGGGAGCACTTTAAACATGACCTAATTGAGTGAGCGCTTGTTTGAGGCCGGGGAATTGTTGGACTTGGTGAAGTACAATGCAGAGAGGTATGAGTCTCTGACTAGTGCCTCATGTAGCTGTGCCAACCATACACCACCCACCCCGCTGCAAGGTGACTTGTCTCCACCAATGTTGGTGCTTCCAGAAAAAAGTTGTATACCCAATTCACAGGAATATAAAACAATAATGTTTAGTGACGAAATAGGTTCTGGCTTTGGAAAAGTATTAAATAATTACCTTAGCTACAGTTTATTGCTACCATAATATTAGTTTCAAGCAAATGATTAAAAAAATTATAAATTCGAATATGGATAATTATTCTACAATGGTTTTGCTATTAGGTAATAGTACTGGCATTACCAAAAAGGACATAGTGGGCGGTATTGACACCTTGTTAGGATTAAATTTAAGAAATCTGATGGTATGTGCTTTTCCATACTCTGATAAGTTCTCAGAACAGGAGAACAATCGTATTTTTAAATTAAATAACATTTTGCAAATGTTGACTTGTCATAATGACAAATTATTGTTTTTTGACACTAATAAATTTATTAGTGGACTCCATGTAACACAGAGAGCTTTCTCTCTGTCACCTAGGTGTAGGCGTACGATTGCTATGTTGATAGCATATTCTTTAAATGAATTGAATTTATCTTTTACTATAAACTCAGACATAAATAGTATGTCGAAGGCATTTACTGAAGTTGATATTAGTAGTAATACTAATTTGGTCAATAAGTTTAATAACGTTAGCACTTCAGCTATTAATATTTATAGTTTAAACTAGTTTGTAGGACAAGGGAGGGTACCAACAACGAAATAGTTACGAGAACATCCACCATCAAGAAGGTACCTTCTTGCTCTCACTTAGTTAAGTTAAAAAAGTGGCTAAGCAGAATTCCTTGAAATTATTCCATCAAAATATTCAAGGTTTTTCTGCGAAGCAATTGGAAATAGAACTGTTTTTGGAAAAAACAATGTTTGAAATTGTTTGTTTTACTGAGCATTGGCTCAAAGATCATACAATGCTAATTAACTATGAGAATTATACCGTGGGCAGTTGTTTTAATAGAAATATTATGTTGCGTGGAGGTTCACTTATATTAATTAAAAATGGCATTAAATCAAAATCTCGTAAAGATATTGTAGATCTATCAGTTGAACGTAGTGTTGAACTGTCCTGCGTTGAGCTGGACCCCCCAATTATGGAAACTACTCTATATTTGAGTCAGTGATGGAGGATGTTTTGGCAAAACTTGCAAATAGTAATAAACTAGTCATAATCTGCGGTGACTTTAATGTAAATGTTTTAGAAAATAATTCAGATAGCAGTAGATTATTAAATCTCTTCAAATCTTTTAATTTGTCACATGTATTTATGGAACCAACACGAACAACTGTGACAACTGCTACATGTATTGATAATGTTTTTTGTTGCTGCGATTACTTAGACAAAGCCATTATGAATTGTCTGCCTTCGGATCATAGTGGGCTACTGGTAACATTTGAGTCCAACATACCAATAAAACAAGTGCAGATTCAATCCAGACCAATAACATCCGGTAAATTAAATAAATTTAACAGCACTTTAATCAGCAAGTTAAGTTATCAGGACCTCACAGTGAATGATGGTAATATTTTGTATGATGAGGTTTTCTCAGTGGTTCAGAAAGAATTCAATAACACTTTTAAGAAGAAAACTAAAACTATATGCCCTAAGTTTTTATTCAGTGACTGGGCAACTACAGGACTTAGAAAAAGTAGGGAAAGACTTTACGAGCTATATGGCCTTAAGCCTTGTATTAACACTGAAACGTTTAATAAGTATGTTGCTACTTACTCAAGAATTTTTAAAAATACTTGCAAGGCAGCTAAGGCCTTGTACATTAGCAATAAGGTTAAATTTGCAGAAAATAAAATCAAGACGGTTTGGAAAATTATAAACAATGAAACGAATAGGAATAAAAGAAATAATACTGATTACACGCTTGAGACCACACACGGACTTATTACAGATAACAAAAAAGTTTGCGCAAGAATTTGTAAATTTCTTTACCAACATCCCAATTAAAACTACTGAAACCTTAAATTCTTCGCCCTCGCTTGCTTACGGATTATTAAACGCGAACGTTTCAGCCTGCCCGAATGTATTTAACTTTTCACATATAAACCCCATAACAGTAATAAAAGCTTTTAAGCAAATCAAGATCAAGCCGACTGAAGATCTGTGGGGAATGTCCATCAAAGCTTGTACCTCCATTATTTAGACTATAGCGCCGTACTTGGCTTTGATTTTCAATTTGTGTGTGGATCAAGGAGTCTTTCCGGATCTAATGAAATATAGTAAGGTTATCTTTTTAAATCCGGGGACAGTAAAGACACAAATAATTATAGACCAGTATCCGTGTTGCCGGTTTTCAGCAAGGTTTTTGAGAAGATAATGCTAAATCAGATGCTCATTCATTTTAATACTTATAAAATTTTGCATGATAAACAATATGGTTTCCCCAGAGGACGTTGTACAACTGACGCTGGTGTCACCCTATTAAAACACATCTTTAATGCGTGGGAAGATTCGCGGGATGCCATAGGTATCTTCTGCGACCTGTCGAAGGCGTTTGATTGCGTTAATCATGAAACATTACTTCTGAAACTTGAGCATTACGGACTAGGTCAATCAGCGTTAAGTTTGATTAAATCTTATTTGAATGATAGACAGCAATTAGTTCAAATAAACGGTGTGAACTCGTCCGGGTTAAACGTGAAAATGGGGGTACCCCAGGGCTCAATTTTAGGTCCTTTCTTATTTTAAGTATACATCAACGATTTACCTCGTTTATTGGAAAACAAACTAAACATGGTGTTATTTGCTGATGACACATCTTTAATTTTTAAAATAAATAGACGTGCTTGTCAGGTTGACGACGTAAATAACGCGCTACGGCAGGTTCAGGATTGGTTCACTGCCAATAATTTAGTTTTAAATGGTAAAAAACCAAGTGCGTAAAATTTTCATTGCCGAATGTCAAAAGTACTGATTGTGACATTATGTTAAACAAGGAGAAGCTAGAATTCGTCGATAAAACGGTTTTCCTGGGGATCGCGCTGGACTCAGGGTTGCAGTGGGGTCCTCATTTGGTGTCCCTTGCGGGGCGGCTGAGTTCGGCGGCTTATGCTGTTGGGAAGATTCGTCGGTTGACGGATGTGGATACCGCGAGACTGGTATATTTTAGTTATTTTCATAGTATAATGTCTTACGGTATCTTACTATGGGGAAGGGCTGCAGACATTGAGTCAATTTTTATTCTGCAAAAACGAGTCATCAGAGCAATATATAATCTTCGCCGGCGCGATTCTCTAAGGGAACTGTTTAAGGACATTAACATCATGACGGTTCCTTGTCAATATATTTATGAAAACATCATGTACGTGAGAAAGAATTTACATCATTTTAGTAAAAACGGCGACAGACATAATTACGTTACTAGAAATAGGGACCAATTAGTTCAACCAGGTTTAGACTGGCAAAAGTAGCCTCTTCTTTAATGGGGTACTGTACAAAATGTTACAATAAAATTCCACCCCACATTCTTGAACTGAATGAGACGAAATTTAAAACTTGTATAAAACGCACACTATGCAGGCTGGCATATTATAAGTTGGGGGATTACTTCACTGATAAAAATGCTTGGCTAAATGCTATTCCTGCTCCACATCCACTAGGGCGCAAAACCAAGTGATATGCAGAACATTATTGTTTTGCAGTGTTCTTGGAACTGCTGAAGACTGAATGAATATATTTGTATTGTATAAACTCAATTTCCTTACTATTGTATAACTCCAAAGCACGTGTGTGAGTACTATGTACCTAACTGTAAATCTACCATTTACTGTACCTGTGTGTCGTTCGTTGACTTGTGTGTGCCCTGGCAGTTGAGTGTGTCATGCTCTCTCAAATGTCTCTCTGAGGGTGGCGCGTGTGTTGGATCATCCGGTTCCCTTCATGATGGTTGAGCTGGGTGGTGCCAATTCATGCGTCATGTTCGTGAACGGACGCCGTCAGCTGGGACTGGTCATAACTTAACTGCTTCAGATGTTAATGCTTTTTTTCTAGCTTCTATTATATAACTGCACAGTGCATGTGTGAGTATTTTTATTACTTTATGCCTGTACGTAGTATAGTGTGTAGTGCTATTCTGGGTGCATTGTCCTCACATATATGAATTTATTAATGAATGTACTTATATGTAACTAAATATTGTAAAAAAAATTTTTTTTTTTTAAAAGAGTAAGTATGGAGTTTCTTGTGCGTTCTTCTCCATAACAAGCTACTTTCCGAATGCACGGTAGAATCAACTTTTATAACTTGTAAATTTTAATGTACCTAACGTTCAAAAGTGCCGCTTGGTGGCCTACTTGAAATAAAATATCTTTGTCTTTGTCTTTAACTCACACGACGCGGTTCGACTATATTATTTGATTTATGCCTTTTATCTGCAATTGCACGGTAAATGTCAGGATTCCTCAGAATCTTGCACTCACAATTTGAATGTCTATGACACACAATAATGCTATGAGTAGTCGAATTTGTCGAAAAAAACCGTCTAACAAACATAATACCAACTTTGGTGAAGCTTATCAGTCAGGCTTTAAATTGTTAACATCATTTTGTATCATAGTGTGTCATAGACATTATAATTGTTAAAACATTTACAATTCTCTAACTCGAGGAGGGGGCTGGGTCTATGTTTTTAATATTTTAACATGCTTCGCTTTGTTCCACTCTAATTGGCTTAGTAGTATAGATGCAGGCCTATCTTGTCACCTTCTGCAAAATTGGCAGGATGGCGGGGTCTTGAGGGAGAGCGCAACAGTCATGTAGATCCTGAAGGCGAGTCCAGTGGTTGTACCTTCTCGTGGTTGCCACCGCATTATTGGTATTGTAGTGACCTACATATTATAACAGTCATACGAGCACATCACAAGTCCGGCCGCTGGCACAGCGCGCAGCGTACTGAGTGTCTGAGTCACTCGTCTCAGCGCGCCCGCGCCGCCGCGCCGAACGAATGCGACAACATCCCTGCGTCGATGACCATCGAGCACTGAAGGTCGTGGAAGCCGAGCCAACGGTATTTACGTGTCGCACCGCGCACGTTTGCTACGTCATCCTCTGCCGGTACCACAAACTAGATCGCAACCATTGGTCGTATAGCTCCGCAGTACCACCACTTTCGTATGCTACCCTACTGTTATATATAAGCGATGATTTTGGAAATAAAATGTCAATTGATTCCTGTTCTTATTCGCCTTTCATTTTGACAAGAAACCTCACACGATCAGCTACCTCTAAATTGGTGACCCCGATGTGATCCAACAAAAATAATTATGGAGAACGCAAGTCAAGTGCCGCGAACGACGCTGTCTGAAGAAGATGTCGAGATGATCTCCGTCAAGTCTCGGATACCTCCATTCTGGCGCGACAAACCCAGATTATGGTTCGCGCAATTCAAAACCATGGTGGCGAACCAAAAACTCGGCGAAGAAGCGCAAAGTTTGGACTCGCTGTGGCACAACTCGATAAGGTAGACGTCGAACAAATTAGCGACATCATATTATCGTCGGCCAGGACGGGTAGATTTGAAGCGCTAAAGACCCGATTGTTATCTGTCTACGAGGAGTCAGAGAAGAAGCAGCTACAAAAACTGCTCAACGAGGTTGAACTAGGCGACCAGCGTCCTTCTCAGCTGCTGCGGCGTATGCGTGATTTGGCCCGTGACAAGATGCCCGATGACACCCTCAGGATGTTGTGGATGAGCCACCTACCCTCATCGACGAGAGCAGTATTGGCGGTCAGCGAAGCATCAAAATTAGACTCGCTAGCGGCGATGGCAGATAAGATGAGCGAGCAAACAAAAGAGGTAAATTCCGTGTGTTCCTGCAGTCACGCTAGCACCGCGTCACAATCGTCGACGCCATCGTCTAACGATCGAATTTTGAACATGATCGAGGCGCTTACGAGGGAGGTCGCTGCGTTGAAAATGGACAGATCGCGCAACCACTACCGCGGACCGCAGCGAGGCAGATACCGATCAAGATCTCGGTCCAAGTCCACGAATCGTGACTCATCGATATGCTATTTCCATCGCAAGTTCGGCAAGGAAGCGTTTCGCTGTCAAAGGCCCTGTAACTTTGTGAGCAAGATGAGTACGGGCCAGGAAAACTAGTTCCGACTTTGGCTACGACGGGAGCCGAAGCCGATATAACCCAACACCGTCTGTTCATAAAAGAGTTGGGTACCTCATCGACACCGGCGCGAACGTCTCTGTATTACCTATCAAGAGGGTACGCAAAGAAAAAAACTTGAAGCTCTGTAACAGCGAAGTGGAACACTACATACAGACTACCGGCCCGCCATTATATGCGAAATCACGACCGCTGCCACCGCACAAGTACAAGGCAGCCAAGGCAGAATTTGACGCCATGATCGAACAAGGCATTTGTCGGCCGTCGAAGAGTCCTTGGGCCAGTCCAATACACCTTGTCCTCAAGAAGGACGGCAAATACAGAGTCTGCGGAGATTATCGTCGTCTCAATGCGGTAACCGTGCCAGACCGGTACCCCATTCCAAGATTGCATGATTTTACCTACAACTTGCTAGGAAAAAAATACTTCTCCATAATAGACATGAAAAAGGCCTATTATCAAGTGAGGACTCGCGAAGAAGACATACAGAAGACAGCCGTTATCACACCATTCGGGTTATTCGAATTCCCGAGGATGAGTTTCGGTTTGCGCAACGCTGGGCAAACGTTCCAACGACACATCGACAACGTTCCACGGGGACTTCCTGTTTTCCCATTTGTCGACGACATTTTATTGGCTTCTGAGACCAAAGAACAGCACAGAAAAGAACTAGAAGATGTATTCAGAAGGCTTAACGACCATGGGTTACAACTAAATGTAGCTAAGTGTACATTTGGCCAACAAACACTCAACTTTCTTGGCTACACTATAAACACCGAAGGAATTAAGCCAAGTGACGAGAAGATCGAAGCCATTAAGTCATACCCTCGCCCAGAAACAATCCAACAATTACGTCGATTCCTGGGAATGATAAATTTTTATCGTGAGAATACCCCACACGCCGCCGAATATCAAAAAGAAATCAACGCTTACCTAAAAGATTCGAAAAAAAACGACAAGAAGAAAATTATGTGGAGCGAGACAGCGATTAAGGCGTTTGAAAAATGCAAGGAAGACATCACCAGCGCCGTATTGTTGTCATACCCATCATCAACATTATCGTTCGTGCTTATGACCGACGCATCCGATACTTGCGCGGGGGCGGTACTTCAGTTTGGGGTGGGTATGGGATCTACCTCCTAGCGGTCCATCCCGGGCAACGGCACCACAGGCTTGCCTGTGGTACGGCTGAACGATCCCACTTAAGCGGTGGTAGGCTCCGCAAGGGGCCGCCTGGCTCGCGACCACCATCCCACCGGAGTCCGGCGCCAAGCAGCGTGCTGTGTTCCGCCGGTGTGTGGGACTGCCAGTGCCTTTGGGGGAGAAGGAGGATGTCAGTTGCGCTGTTCAGAACCGGTCTTGGTCTCTGGGCAAAACTGGCCGGGTAACTCATTTTGGAGGGTAGCGGGATCCGAAGCACGGTGCCAGCCGTTGGCCGACCGCAGTCAGTAGGGGGCCCAAGTAGCACGCCAGCCACGTGCCAAAGGCTGCCCCGCCAACTCGCGAAAAATCCCGGTATGCGCCACCGTGCCAGCTGGCGACTGGATGGGAGGACCCGGTGGCCATATCCAGGGGGGTTCAGGCGTCCCCGCAGTCTCCAAATGAGTTCCCCATAGGTTGGGTTAGCTCCAGTTTTTCACTTGGTTCACTGAGCAGCGCCTCGACAGTTCGACTTCTTCCCCAACATACTCTAACACAATGACCAGAAAAAAGAAGAATAAGGTGAAACAACGGCTGCTTTTCCTCCCACTAAAAGTGCACCTCACTAACATCAGGGGGTTGCACTCTAATCTCGATCCGGTCCACCACCACCTCGAGACCGAGAAGCCGCACCTGTTTTTTCTAACGGAGACGAAGATAACAACCCCGTCGGACGTGGCGTACCTCAACTACCCGGGTTACTCTCTTGAACACAAATTCAAGAAGCAAGCTGGGGTCTGTGTGTACGTCCGCGATGACATTTGTTGTCGTCGTCTCCGTTGCTTTGAGAAATCGGGCTTTTCTGCCATATGGCTACATGTGGACACTGGCGTGGAGAAGTCTCTTTACATCGGCGTCTACCGATCGCACTCTGGTGACCAGGAGACGACAGCGCTTTTTAATTGCCTCGTGGAGTCGGCTGACATAGCCCAGCAACGGTACCCAACAGCGAAGCTTAATTTTCTGGGGGACTTTAGCGCCCATCATAAAGAATGGTTGTACCCATACCGGAAAACTGACCATGCCGGGTTAGAGGCGCGCAAGTTTTCTCTATCGCTAGATCTAACCCAGTTGGTGAATGTGGCAACGCGGGTACCGGATGTTGACGGCCATACACCCAACTGCTTAGATCTTCTACTGACAACTGATCCGGACAGTCATTCGGTGTCGGTCTCAGCCCCGCTGGGAACGTCTGACCACTGTCTGGTGAAATCCGTTTCGACTTGCTCCCCTCCAGATGAGAGCCCTAGAGGCACGAGGCGAGTATGGCGATACGAGTCAGCAGACTGGGACGAGATGCGGCACTTTTTTGCGTCTTATCCTTGGCGGCATGTGTGCTTCTCCTCGGGTGACCCCTCGAGCTGTGCAGACGCGGTTGCGGATGTGATTTGGCAGGAAATGGAATATTTCATTCCATTCTCCGACATTCCGCTCGGTCACAAATCCCGACCTTGGTATAATGCAGAATGCGCCCATGCTGAGGCCCGAAAAGAGTCTGCTTACCAAGCCTGGGTCGGGGCCCGCGACCGCAAAGTTAGAGCGCGTAGGGTTCGCGCGAGGAAAAGAGCCTTTAATTCTGCCGCCAAGTTCTGCAAGCGGGTTCTGCGTCGGGCACGTTTTGACCATATTGGACGTATTGGGGCCAAGCTGGCATCGCACCCTCCGGGTAGTAAACAGTTTTGGTCCCTGTCTAAAGCGGTTGAAACGAATTTCTGTCGGCCCACTTTACCTCCGATGCTGAAACCTTATGGGTCGCAGGCTCACTCTGCAAGTGACAAAGCAAATTTATTTGCATCTCTTTTTGCTAGCAATTCACGTCTGGACGCTGGCTCCAAGCAACCACCTACTGTACCTCATTGTGACTCTTCGATGCCGGAGATCGCTGTGCACACTAAAGAGGTCCGGAGAGTATTGTGCAGTCTAGACGTGAACAAGGCCAGCGGACCTGACGGCATTCCAGCGAGAGTGTTGAGGCAGTGTGCGCCAGAACTATCTCCTGTGTTGACTCGCTTGTTCCGCCTCTCTCTTGTAAAAGGGACGGTGCCGAAATCCTGGAAGCTTGCAAATGTTCAACCAGTGCCCAAAAAAGGCAACCGTGCAGACCCTGCCAATTACCGTCCGATCGCCATTACCTCCATTTTGTCCAAAGTTATGGAAAGGGTACTGAACAGAAAGTTGCTGACCTACCTTGAAGACAACAATCTCCTCAGTGACCGTCAATATGGCTTTCGCCGGGGACGGTCAACTGGCGATCTTCTTGTGTATGTCACGCACTGCTGGGGCGAAGCCATCGAGAGACACGGCGAAGCACTTGCTGTATCGCTTGATATCTCGAAGGCCTTCGACAGGGTCTGGCACGCGAGTCTGCTCAGAAAGCTTCCTGCTTATGGCATCCCCGCTGGTTTTTGTAGCTGGATATCAGACTTCCTTAGCGAACGGTCGATCCGAGTAGTCAATGACGGCTGCTCCTCAGACCTTATGGCTATTGATGCCGGAGTTCCTTAGGGGTGTTCTCTCTGCAACTATTTTCCTGCTGCACATCAATGACCTACTTCAGCCTGGTATTGTTGGGTACGCAGATGACAGTACTGTTTCAGAGAGATACTTGTCTAGCGCAAAAACCAGCGTGGATGAAGTTCGTTCCTTGAGGGAGGCTATGGTTGAGCGGACAGATTTGACCTTAAGCCTTGTCTCCCAGTGGGGTGATGACAATCTGGTCTCTTTTAACGCCACCAAAACACAGGCGTGTCTTTTTACCGCTAAAAGGAGTCTGTTCGATCAGACGCCTACATTTCGGGGTGCGTCTGTTCCTGTGACTGATCGGCTCGAGCTCCTAGGCATGGAGTTGACATCCAGTCTCAACTTCGGCTCCTCCATTGAGAACAAAGCCCAAATCGCGGCCAAAAAACTGGGCATCCTAAATAAAGTGAAGCGATACTTTACGCCTGGACAGCTTTTAACCCTATACAAAGCACAAGTCCGATCCTGCATGGAGTATTGCAGCCACCTTTGGGATGGTTCAGCTAAGTATCAGCTTGCCGCGCTTGACTCAGTGGAACGCAGAGCCAAGAGGCTCATTGGCAACGTTGAACTGGTGGACGCCAAGCTTCACAGCTTGGCTCATCGCCGCAAAGTTGACTGTACCTCGGTGAGTGTGCTCAGGAACTCCACGACCTCATCCCACCAGCCCCCTTCTACCATCGGACATCTAGACGCACTGCAAGTTATCATCCTTACCTTGTTGCCATTCCACCAATTCGAACCAAGCGCTTCCAAACATCCTTTATAATGCGCACAGCGAATGAGTGGAACTCACTGCCTGCGTCTGTGTTTCCGATCGCATTCAACCCGAATCTCTTCAAAGTTAGAGTGAACAGGCTTCTTCTGGGTAAGCTTACTCCATCGTAGACTCTGTCTCTGTCACCTATGACCTAGACTAGAGACAAGAGCAAACCCATTACAAATAAAAAAAAAAAAAAAAAAAAAACTTCAACAAAAAATTCAAGGCCGTTGGAGACCGCTTGGATTTTTTTCAAAAAAATTCAACGACGCTCAAAGGAAATACAGCACGTATGACAGAGAGCTAACGGCTATATACATGGCAGTACGTCACTTTCGCCGGACAATAGAAGGCCGTGACGTCACCATATTGACGGACCACAAACCTCTTACCACCGCACTGCGAGCGAACTACAAAGACGAAACACCGAGGCGCACAAGATATTTAGAATATATCAGCCAGTTCGTCACAGATATCAAGCACGTATCAGGCAAGGATGACTGTGTCGCCGACGCCTTGTCTCGGGTGGACACAATCTCATGTCCAACACCAATAAATTACGACGAGTTAGCAAAGTCACAAAAACAAGACGAAGAACTCAAACAACTCATGAAAAGCGACCGTTACATTTCCAAACGAATAGCACTGCCCGGTTCCGCTACCCAAGTCATATGCGAGATGTCAACAAAAGGCCCACGCCCGTACTTACCGCCACAATACAGAAAGCAAGCTTATCAAGCGATACACGACCTTAATCACCCCGGCGTAAGAGCGACCAGAAGATTAATTACCTCACGTTATTTCTGGTTGACTATGAAAAAAGAAGTCACACACTGGGCAAGAGCTTGCGACCAATGCCAGCGAGTGAAGGTTCATCGTCACACCAAGGCACCAGTATCCAGTTTGACGCCAGTAGACCGCTTAAGTCATCTCCACATCGACTTAGTCGGTCCCTTACCAACGTCAAATAACTGCCGTTATATACTAACGATGATCGACAGGGCAACGAAGTGGCCAGAAGCCCAGCCAATCGAGGACATGACGGCAGAAAAAGTCGCAAATACGTTGTACGAAACATGGATTGCAAGATTACAGACCAAGACCAAGGTAGACAGTTCGAATCCGAACTATTTAATAAGCTGATGCATCGCATGGGAATACAGCAGCACGTACGAACAACAGCGTACCACCCCCAATCGAACGGTTTGGTAGAACGCTGGCATCGCACACTCAAAGCTTCACTCACCGCTAGATTAAATACAGTGAACTGGACGTACGAGTTACCCACTGTATTACTTGGACTTTGCGCCGCATACAAGAATGACATCGGCGCCAGTACTGCGGAATTATTACTCGGAAGAACGCTACGCCTGCCTGGTGAATTCTACGGAGAAGCAATAACAACATGCAACACGTCATCGCACTTTATGAGCCATCTTAGCGAAGCATTAAAAAAAGCACAGGTGCAGCGCGAAGCAAACAAAAGCACAGCTGTTTTCATTCACGGCGATCTGTATAAAACAACTCATGTTTACGTTCGCAACGACGCCGTGCGCAAACCACTAACACCTACCTACAACGGTCCGTATCGCGACATAGATCGTACAGATAAGTACTTCACCGTTCAGTTGGAGAATAGAAGATCAAATATATCCATTGATCGGCTGAAGCCCGCATTCCAGTGCAAAGAGGAGCAAGCAGATGAAGCACCTTTCACCTACAGCTACGTCACAAAATCCGGCAGGGCATCAAAACCTCCTGTACGCTTTGCTGAGGGGGGAATAATGTAGTGACCTTCATATTATAACAGTCATACGAGCACATCACAAGTCCGGCCGCTGGCACAGCGCGCAGCGTACTGAGTGTCTGAGTCACTCGTCTCAGCGCGCCCGCGCCGCCGCGCCGAACGAATGCGACAACATCCCTGCCTCGATGACCATCGGGCACTGAAGGTCGTGGAAGCCGAGCCGACGGTATTTACGTGTCGCACCGCGCACGTTTGCTACGTCATCCTCTGCCGGTACCACAAACTAGATCGCAACCATTGGTCGTATAGCTCCGCAGTACCACCACTTTCGTATGCTACCCTACTGTTATATATAAGCGATGATTTTGGAAATAAAATGTAAATTGATTCCTGTTCTTATTCGCCTTTCATTTTGACAAGAAACCTCACACGATCAGCTACCTCTAAAGTATAATTCCCTAAGAAATAGACGTAACAAAAACCATCGGGTGGACCCCTTTCGAGTGGAGGGCTACCCAATATGTCCCATCCCCCAATCCTGACAACTCAAACTTTCCTACCCCCGAACTTCCCCTCCCAAGTATCACCAACACTTCAACCTAATCTTCCCACCCACCCCAATATCCAGTATTGACCGCGAAACCTCCTGTGACTGAGTGGTCACAGGCTCGGCTGTTCTAAATTCTGCTGACGACGAGTTGGAGAGAATGGTCATCTGCGCTAGGACCAGTGCAGTTGGGCGCCGTAAGCAGGGATGAAGGAGTCCTGGGAGGTTGAGCCGTTAGGTTCTGGTGGTAATGAGTCCGTGAAGCACCACGCCTCCTTTGGTCTGGATTTCAAGCAAAACGGTAGCCCTAATCTTTAGCTAAGGGCAGGGCAATGGTCATGGTATCTCGTCAGAGGGCCACAGGTGAGATACGTGAGGTCCGCTGATGCCGTAATGTAAGCCAGCCTTGCGCACCTTTATCTCGAAGGTAGTAGTAACGTCTCACTTTAATCAGTAGAACGTTCCCAGATTTGATTTCGATGGAGGGTGTGAGCTGGAGAGATGAATTTGTCGTCGCCATAACCACTGGACACGTGATCTTTAATAAGCACTTTTTATCGCATAGGGATCACCGACAGCCTACTCTGCAGAGCATGCATAGTGGAAGATGAGAGAGAAGCCCACCCGCTCCTAATCTGCCCTGTAACCGCTAGTTAGTGGGCCAAAAACTTCGGTGTACCCCTCAGAAGAGGCTCCTCGTGGAAAAGAGATAAAATTATGAAATTGAATCCCACCCATACGCAAAATACGCGAGAACCGATCACTATGCCGAATTTTTTTGGTCGAATTTCATTTAACCGAAAAATATAGACCGATGTCTTTTCTGCTATATGCATTGTTTGACATATTTTGATATCATCAAAGTATCATTTGGCATATGTTTGATTTTACCGAACTACATTTCGCCGATTTACAAAAAAACTTTTTGCTTTAGG
This sequence comes from Orthosia incerta, assembly GCA_948252205.1. Lineage (NCBI taxonomy): Eukaryota > Metazoa > Arthropoda > Insecta > Lepidoptera > Noctuidae > Orthosia > Orthosia incerta. The sequence continues at coordinate 20,503,563 of OX411766.1, read as the reverse complement.
CCGAAGCCTCTTTTGAACTTTTTTTATTCGCTTTATTTTCTCCACATCGAAACATCATTTTAAGGAATATTATTTGGTCACAAATATATAGCCGGTGACTTGGTAGCATTTTCAATTTAAAATTGAAATAGTGTCATAAAAAGTCAATATATTGTGCTACAAAATTTAGTGACAGTAACGAATTGCTGCAAAACTGACTTCACGCAGTCTTGTCTGTGGTTTCGTATTTATTTTGTATTTTCTTGCAAATAATTCATTAATAGCTGTCATGTATTAGACGTTTTTATTGATTAATTATTGCAAAGAATTGGTCCAAGAGCGAGTGAAGAGAGCTCGTGCATTTGGGGCACCCCGACACGGATAGGTTAGGGAATCTCATCATCTCCTTTATGTTAGGTTACTTTAGACCCTGCAGACAGAAATAGGAGCTTCGTCGACAATATTTATTTCAAGTCGCTGTTTTAAACATTTGTATTCGCCCACTGTTTCTCTCTCACTTAGTACTTTGATATGCGTTTAAAAATAAAAAAATCGAACATTCGGCTTAGTGTAACTTCGGTAAAAAGTTTTATGACCATGTGAAACGTCGGAGTAACGAAAAATGTTATAAGTTCAACTGAGACAGTGGCAGACGTGACTTCGATGAAGTAAAAAAAGACGAAAGAAAAAAAAGTTGAAAAGTTTAAGGCGAAATGAAATGCGTTCAAATGTTTTTCGAACTTATGATTGGTAATCAAAATACGCACTTAGTGGTGTAGTTGCGGAAACAGCCCGTCGAAACTAAAACAAACTAATTCTCCGACAAAAATCCTAAGATTTACCTGGTGATGCCTGGTAAAAGCCGGAAATGTGCAATTATCATAGATCATTTCGGGATTTAACCAGTATGACTTGGTCAATCCTGGGTTTTACCGTAGTTCGGGCTTTTACAGTAACATATGCATAACGAAATAGCGAAACCAATAAAAGTGTTTTTAATGACAACAAGATCTTGATGTAAACTTCAAGTTTTTAACCTTCGGTGTAAGTTATTAAGTTGAGTTTTTTTATGAAGCAGTCTGCTACGAACTGTTATTGAAATGATATTATGCGTCCTTACTCAAAGAGAAACGAATTTAAATATGGACCGAGGTATGAACGATGCGACTCTATCCATACGGCTGTTGTCTTTTTATGATAATGAAAATGTTAATTATCTTAATTTATATCACAGTTATTAAAGTACTGATTTAATGTTAGGTACTTACTTCCTGGAATTTTCAAGAGAAAAACAGTTATTTCAACTTGCTACTTGCTTAATGACAACAAGATCTTGATGTAAACTTCAAGTTTTTAACCTTCGGTTTAAGTTATTAAGTTGAGTTTTTTATGAAGCAATCTGCTACGAAATGTTATTGAAAAGATATTATGCGTCCTTACTCAAAGAGAAACGAATTTAAATAAGGGCAGAGGTATAAACGATGCGACTATTTCTAAACGTTTGTTGTTTTTTTATGATAATCAACATTATAATTATCTAAATTTATATCATACTTATTAAAATACTGATTGAATGTTAGGTACTTACGCTCTGGAAATTTCAAGAGAAAAAGAGTTATTTAAAAATCCTCAATCTAGAGGGATTCAGACTCGCTCAGCGAACTCTGGCGGGTTCGAGCTCAGGAAGTGGTCCAGCAATCATGTGGCTGTACTACAAAATGTACCCAAAGAACACAAATTGGTACCAGATTTGACGATTGACGATGACACCAATTTTATCAAGGTTCTCGGTCTTGCCTGGAACGCTCATCAAGACGTCTTCAATTATCGGGTTAATCAAATCCCACGCGTTTGTACCAAACGGACAATGCTCTCAGAGCTTGCTCGCATCTATGACCCCATTGGTCTACTTACACCATTAACATTTTTAGCAAAATATCTCATCCAGCGTTTGTGGTTGTTGGGAACTTCATGGGATGAACCTGTACCCGACGACATTCATCAAGTTTGGTCAAAGTTCACCCACTAGTTATCAAATTTATCACATCTTCATATTCCGAGGCGTATCACACACCCTCAAGCGATGAGCTCTGAATTTGATTCATGGATTCTGCGATGCCAGTGAAGCTGGTTATACGGCAGTAATCTATCTTCGTGCCAATACAGGTTCAAATCAACATCAAGTCTGCCTTGTGAGCGCAAGATCACGTGTTGCTCCAACCAAGCGCAGGACATTACCAAGGCTCGAGCTATGTGGTGCTTCCCTGCTAGCAGACCTTATGAGTTATGTTATCAACACATTTTCGAACAAGATAAACATAGACATCATTTTCGCATGGTCTGATTCAATGATCGTTTTAACATGGATCAAGTCAAATTCAACAAATTTCAAAGCATACGTTGGGAATCGTATTGCAAATATTCAGCGGAAATTACCCACGGCTGTCTGGAAGCATGTGCCAGGCAAGCAAAACCCAGCTGATTGTGCGAGTCGTGGCTTACTACCAGACGAGCTTATCAATCATGCCTTCTGGTGGACAGGTCCAGAATGGTTATCATCACCAATCAATACATATAATAAATCTGTAGAAAAATATTTTTTGTACATCGAAAATATTTCCAAAAAAAATAGCATCATAATCATCTTGTACCACAGACGGTGACGTAATTTGCGAAAAGCGTACCACCGTTTTGGCTGGTATTGTTAATGTTAATCCCATCGATAATTTAATACAAAAACAATCTTCTTTGCGCAAGATTCAACGTATTTTAGCATATTGTAATCGTTTCATTGCCGCGTTACGCAAAAACAAACCATCATTTAACAGAAGTTGAACATCACATCGCGCTTATGATTTTAATTAAACATGCGCAAGAATCAGAATTTCGGGATGAAATTGGGTTATTATCCGCAGGGAAGACGTTACCTAAATGGTTAAGGAAGCTCAACCCTTTTTTGGACCATTCCGCTATTTTGCGGGTGGGGGAAAGGCTCTCCAGATCTGACCTCGAATTCGAGACCAAACATCCAGCGCTATTGCCACGTAAACATCGTTTGACTCATCTTATCATCCAATCAGTACATAATGAACATTTTCATCCAGGCTTACAACAGCTACAATTTCTTTTATTGCAAAACTTTTGGATATTGTCTCCACGGCGAGCAATATATCATGTCATATCAAATTGTTTTAGATGTTTTCGCACTAAGCCAGTCGCATTTCAACCTAAAATGGCAGACCTGCTTAGGGCGCGGATCACCCAATTAAAAGCATTTCAATCTGTTGGCTGCGATTACGCAGGTAACAGTACACACATACCGCGGTGCACGTACAACCAAAGCATATTTGTGTCTTTTTGTATGTTTCACTACAAAAGCACTTCATCTAGAGTTAGCTTCAGATATGTCCGCGGAAGCCTTTTTAGCTGCCTTACACAGATTTATAGCTCGCCGTGGCAGGTGTAACGTCATCCACTCTGATTGTGGAACCAATTTTAAGGGTGCTCAGTCACAGTTATCAAGCATCATGCAAACAGCTTGTGGAGACCGAGCGCATAGAGTTTCGTTTCAAACCTCCTGGGGCACCACATTTCGGGGGTTTAACAAGTTCTTAATTCAAATCTCTCAAATCAAAACAGGCTCTAAGAGTAGCAGATGGCAGTCAGCGGTAGTGTACCACTTTATATAAGCCAAAAAAGTCTTTATCGGATATGTGCTTTCAGAGATTATCTTTTACAAATAAATATTCTCTTCAACATTTTCACTTATTGGTATGATAATCAACATAACAAGCCCTCATTTAAGAAAAAAATATTAATTGCGCTTTAAAAATACTTAAAATAGGTGAGGTGTTTATTTGAGTACGTTTTAGATATTGCTTATGTTCAATTTCATGGAATTTAGACAAGTGTAGTTTCGAACCGGAAACAGTTTGCCTAGGCTCGGCACTTCCTAGTGAATATAATTTATTGAACTGTTTGCACTTAGCTTTATATGAATCAGATGAACATTTTTCGAAAAGTTGCCAAATGCTGTTTTTTAACGATATTTTCTTCCATCATAGATTTAATTTGTGATTCCTGGTAAAAGCCAAACATTTGCAATTATCATAGATCATTTCGGGCTTTTAACAGTATGACTTGGTCAATCCTAGGATTTGCCGTAGTGCGGGCTTTTACAGTAACGTATGTATAACGAAATGGCCAAATCAATAAAAGGGTTTCAGTTTTATGACAACAAGATCTTGATGTAAACTTCAAGTTTTTAACCTTCGGTTTAAGTTATTAAGTAGAGTTTTTATGAAGCAGTCTGCTACGAACTGTTATTGAAAAGATATTATGCGTCCTTACTCAAAGAGAAACGAATTTAAATATCGAAAGAGGTATGAACGATGCGTCTCTTTCTACACGTTTATTGTTTTTTATGATAATCAACATTATAATTATCTAATTTAATATCATACTTATTAAAATACTGATTGAATGTTAGGTACTTACGCTCTGGAAATTTCAAGAGAAAAAGAGTTATTTCAAAATCCTCAATCTAGAGGGATTCAGACTCGCTCAGCGAATTCTGGCTCATGAGAACTTTACATCCGAATAACTCGGCAACGCGACACTTAGGAGCATGCCCCTATGGTTAAGGGTCCCAAAATGGATATCCCCGCAAAATACTCCCCAATGTTAACTAATTTATATTAATATATATATATTTAAGTTTTTTCTATGTATTTTACGACATATTTTTTGCATGCATATATTTAAATAAGATGTAAATGTTCAATGTGTTCAATTATTTGAATGAAATTTCAAGAGCAAAAGAGTTATTTCAAAATCCTCAATCAAGAGGGATTCAGACTCGCTCAGCGAAATCTGGCTCATGAGAACTTTACATCCGAATAAATCGGCAACGCGACACTCACGGGCATTGATTCGGGTAGGCATTTAATGGTTCCCAAATGGATGTCCCCGCAAAATACTCCCTAATGTTAACTAATTTCGGAAGTAGCTGATGGCAGTCAGCGGTAGTGTACCTCTTTATATAAGCCAAAAAAATACTTTATCGGATATGTGCTTTCAGAGATTATCTTTTACAAATAAATATTTCGCAGATAATTTTAATTCTGTTTACTAGCTTTTTCTTACGAGCCAGATCTATGTTCACGCAAAGTGTCAATTAGTCGGGTCTCATGACCGAGCGTTTTAATCCCAAACGGCTCAAAACTTTAAAAGCCAATCAGTTTACAGTACTTTTACTGCTTGAGAGCCTCAGCAATCGCAAACGTATAACTCGTAATTTATATAAGTAAGATTAAGACTGTAACTATCCCAAGGAATTATAATAATATTATTAAGTATTGTAACTCAAAACCTCCAAATCGACTCCTCCTTGAATCGTCAAACTGACTTATTGACTGACAGTTATAACTTCTTCTATTTTGACATTACTCGAAGGTTTTACCGTTCTCATGGCGACTGAGTCGCGTGGAGGTCCTGCAAACTGACTTTGAAAATTGGTTTAAGATTTTGATTACTTACTTTCTGAAAATGCAAAACGAAATAACATTAATATTTTGTCGTCGCAATTATTTTTATTAATTTATTATAAATGTAATCATAATTTCATTTCATGATGAACTGAAATATAATTGATTACAGAGTAGTTCCCAATTCGCTAGTATTTGGCATCGCAGTTTTAGAGAAAATAAAAATAAAACTTTTCTCTATGGATTGGTAACCCTGATTTGACACTTCTTTTTCGCGCGTTTACCGGCATCGCATGCTAAAATGGTTTCGGAAGAAAAATTACTTCGAAAAATACGGAAATATAATAAAAAGTTCGAACGTCAGCGTCGAAGGAAAAGACGGAGTCATGATAGTGTACGCGGGCGCAGCCTCAGTTCAAATCGGCGGCAAAGTGTCGAACTTGACCGGAGCCCTTTGCGCGCTAGTACACTGGATAACGAAGGTAAGCTTTGATTTAGGTACAGCTTAGTCTAAACACGTGGCTGGCTACAATGGTCGAGTATAATATACCTACCGTGTTAGTACGAGATACTTAAACACGAAGATCAACTTTGATACGAGATATCAACTTTGATATAAAACAGATTTCTGTTTCCGGCACGTGATGCCGATTTGGTCAAAACCAGCATGTGCTTTCAGTACGAGATACTGTTTAGTGAATGGTCGAGTATAATATACCTACCGTGTTAGTACGAGATACTTATACACGAAGATCAACTTTGATACGAGATATCAACTTTGATATAAAACAGATTTCTGTTTCCGGCACGTGATGCCGATTTGGTCAAAACCAGCATGTGCTTTCAGTACGAGATACTGTTTAGTGCTATTAAAGTGCTGTTGAGAAACGTAAGGGTTTTTTCTCATATTTCAGAAGAAATCATCGAACAGAGTGAAATTTATCCTCAAATTTCGTCGGTCCTGAAGAACAATCTGATGCTCATAATGTCACAGTTTGCCTGAAAACTGCCAACTCTTAGATGCCCCAATCTTGAACGAAGAAGTGAAAGCAGTGATCTCTGAAACGGGCATAACTAGAGACAAGTGTATTGCCTACCAGAAAAGACAGATGGGCACAGCACTTACAATAATAGGCAAAGTCATGTCTCATATAATTAACAACCCACCAGATAAAATAACTATGTTAAAATCACTCAGTGAAGCATCAAAGTTGGTGTGTGACCACCATCATCAACAAACAAAACCAGAAGGTCACTAGTGTCTCCCCAACTGGACAAACATTTCTTAGAAATGACTCAAAATACTACCCGAAATGAATTTTTATATGGAGACAATTTATCAGAAAGGATTAAGATAATACAACAGAGTTCAAACTCTATTAAGAAGACTGCACCATAGCCAGCAATCCCTGCTAAGAACACATATAACAAATATATGGGAAACAGGAACAGTCCACCACAACAGTTGAATCAGAGTCAACCAACCAAGGGGATGGCACGAGGTGGACCACGGACTCGACCACAGCCATCACAATACAGGACATCCTTCAACCCACAGCGTTCCGAGAGAACCCGGGGTGCCCACTACAACAACAGGAAATAAATAAGGTACATGCTGGCAATTTAAAAAACTACTTTGCTTGTTGGTTGTCATTAACAAATGATCCCATTATATTGCAGTGGATTAAAGGATATCATATTCCTTTCATGTCTCGGTTTACCAAAGTATAGTCCCTAAAAATAATTTACCTGATTGTGAAATTCCACTTATGCAGGAAGCTATTGTTAACCTTTCACAATTAGGAGCTATAACACCATGTTGTCATTCAAAGGGAGAATTCATCTCCAAAGGTTTTCCTTGTTCCAAAACCTAACGGCAAGCAAAGATTCATTTTCAATCTAAAACCTTTGAACATGTTTATAAAAGTTAGTCACTTTAAGATGGAAGATATTCGCACTGCAGTAAGGTTAATTGATAAACATTATTATATGTGTTGCATAGACCTTAAGGAATCATACTTATTAGTACCTATAGCATCTGAACACAGAAAGTACCTCCGTTTTGATTTTGATGGAACATTATATGAATTTACAGCATTGCCATATGGATTATGTACTGCACCTAGTGTGTTTACCAAATTGTTAAAACCTGTGGTTGGTTATCTCAGAAATTTAGGCCTCCTATCCACAATATACATTTATGATCTTTTATGTATTAGCCAAACTTATAATGAGTGTTTACAGAACATGGAAACAGCAATTGGTGTGTTAAAGGGCTTAGGCTTTATTATTAATTCTGAAAAAAGCAACCTAGTGCCTAGTATATATTGCAAATTTTTGGGGTTCATGATTAACTCCACATCAATGTGCCTTGAGCTATTTAGCTACCTTTAGAAAAAAGAAATACAATTAAGAGTATGATTGATAAATTCCTAAAATTAAAAAAAAATAAGATTAGAGAATTTGCTAGATTGTTAGGTACATTAGTAGCAGCATGTCCAGCTATACCATATGGCATAGTACATACAAAGCAAATGGAACATGTTAGGTATTTAGCATTACTGATATCAAAGGACAATTATGATGCATCCATGACCTTACCTATACTATTACAGTCAGACTTTCAATGGTGGAAACATAACATAATGCATAACAGCAAAACATATAAGTCAAGAAAATTTGATTTACAAGTATATACAGATGCTTCCCTGACAGGTTGGGTTGCTTATTGCAATGGTGAGAGTGTTGGAGGCCTGTGGTCATTATCAGAACAAAAGTATCACATAAACCAGTTAGAACTAATGGCAGCATTTTTTGGTTTAAAATGCTTTGCAAATTAAAAAAAAAAAAAAAAAAAAAAAATCTTCTTCGAATTGACAACACTACTGCCATTGCCTGTATTAACAAGATGAGTAGTGTTCAATATCCACACCTCAATGATGTTAGTAGAATGATATGGGATTGGTGTGAATCTAGGTTCATTAATGTCCAGGCATCTTACATAAAATCTAAAGATAACTTGGCAGATGAGGAATCAAGGAATACTAACATTGACACAGAGTGGGGATTATCAATAGATGATTGAAAAAGAGTTTGGCAAGCCTAGTATTGATTTATTTGCTACCAGAAATAATGCAAAATGTAAAACATATGTGTCATGGCATAGAGACCCATATGCATTTGAAATAGATGCCTTTACATCTGACTGGAGCTCCTATTTTTTTTTTTATGCATTCCCACCATTTGCAATAATTACAAAATGTCTGCAAAAAATTAAAAACAATGGGGTGAAGGGAATCCTAGTATACCCACTGTGGACTTGTCAGCCATGGTATCCTTTGGCAACAATGTTGATGGTTACAAAACTAATCATATTCTATCCTAATAAGAATTTATTACAATCTCCTTTCAGCATGGAACACCCATTAAGCAACCAGCTTACCCTGGCAGCGAGCATCTTTTGCGGGAAGCATTCAGACGTAGAGGTTTGCCAGAGGGCTCACTAAACATTATGTTATCATCCATTTCACCAGGTATGCTAAAGCAATATAGTACTACTTATAAGAGTTGGTGGTTATTCTGTCAAAACCACAGTGTAGATGTTTATACAGCTTCAATACCAGATGTAATACAGTACCTAACGGAAATACATAAAATTAATGTTGGCTACAGCTTGTTAAATACAGCAAGATCTACACTTTCCCTTCTGTTAAATGAAAGAATTGGCAGGGCTGATCACATCAAACGTTTTTTTTTAAGGGTTTATACAGAATTAAACCTGCTTTACGAAAGTATGTTAATACTTGGGATCCTTCAATAGTGCTAAGATTTCTGTCTAATTGGGGTGATGATAAAAATTTAAATTTGGAAATGTTAAGTCACCTTATTAGCTCTTGCTACTGCTTAAAGAGTACAGACTATATCAGTAATTAAAATACAAGATATATCCATGTCACAAGACATAATACATATTATCATTACAGATCTTATAAAAACATCACTGTCATCAAGAACTGAAACATTAATTAAACTACCGGTTTTTGATCAGAACCCCAATGTTTGCCCAGCTAGAGCTATAAAAACATAATATGTTTAGCTATAAAAACATAACATAATATGTTGAGCTAACATCATCTCTTAGGATTGATGAACAATACTTGCTATTGACTAGTAGGAAACCTTATAAAAGAGCATCAAACCAAACAATTAGTAGATGGATTAAATCAGTTATGAAGGAAAGTGGTATTGATACCAAAATATTTAGCTCATAGGGTATCATTAGATGTGATTAGGAAAACTGCTGGCTGGTCAGATAGCTCTCTTACATTTGCCAGGTTTTATGATGTACCAGTGAATGTTAATGCCCCACATGACAGCTTTATTAATGCTGTCTTTAATGCCAACTTGAGGATGTAATTATTGTTTATTCTCTCTTTTATAAAATTAATAAATGGTCAATGAATATTTATGTTATTTATACACTGTCATTAGAGTTATATTTTGGTTATATTGCTAAGGGTCAGTCAAGGATGTTTCACTATAGCATTTATTGTTACTAATTTTATCTGATTAAGATACAAGACTGATATTAATAGTACTTATGTTATGTTGTTGTTGCTGCTAGTATTTTCATTGCAATTTTATTGTCATGAAAATACTAGTAGCAAATTGTCATTTCTGTTTGACTTAAATGACGCCCTGTTTATGTAAGCCCGCAAAATGGCATTTTTTTTTTCTTATTTTAACATTTTAAATATCTTAAGATTATTGATGTTACATACCTAAGTATGTACTAGGTTACTGTTGTTTGAGTATATAAGTCTCAAATAAATTTGATTCATAGTTTTGATATGTATCTTTTCAAAATAGTGGCCCATATCGACTTTGACTCTAAACAGCTACTCTGTAATCAATTATATTTCAGTTCATCATGAAATGAAATTGATTAGTCAGACGAACTTACCTTAAGTGAAGTCCGATTACAATTTCATGAAGGATGAACTGAAATATAATTACCCACCCAACCCATCCTTTTAAGGATCAGTCCCTTGTCGAACGGGCCAACAGAGCAACGCTATCTCTAAAGAGTGTCAAATCAGGGTTACCAATCCATAGAGAAAAGTTTTATTTTTATTTTCTCTAAAACTGCGATGCCAAATACTAGCGAATTGGGAACTACTCTGTAATCAATTATATTTCAGTTCATCCTTCATGAAATTGTAATCGGACTTCACTTAAGGTAAGTTCGTCTGACTAATCAATTATAAAACACCGACTAGGAGAGATTTGGAAGTTCCAGTATCTTGTAATATTGAAGTCGCTGAGTCTACGGTTTCATTTGTTTGACCCCCGTACATATTTTAATTCGGTCACTTAGTAATGACGTAGCAAGTAATGTCAGTACATTTTTGGACTAGTTTTTGCTTCTGTTATTCTACCGTCTCAATAATCTTAGCTGTAACATCTATTTTATTTACTTTTCACTATGAATGTCTGCCGGTAGATGTTTTATTTTTATTTGTTTACCTTTTTAATACTGTACTTGACATGATGACATTTTTTGACGTCTGCCAATTTCATAATTTCTGTTTTACGTTCCGTTACACTCTGCGTTTATGTTCGTTTGTGATATTCTCGATTGCTTTTTAGGGTTTCGTATCCAAGGGGTAAAAACGGGGCCCTATTACTAAGAATCCATGATCTGTCTGCCTGTCTGTCCGTCTGTCACCTATCTGTATCTCATGAACCGTGAAAGCTAGAATTTATGATAAATAGAAAAATAAAGAAGAAAGAAGGAAAGAACTGTCATTTGTTTCCTTTATGATATATACAATTAAATATTCTAAAAAATAAGACTAATAACTAAACAAACCTAGATATAAAGGGGACAGGGAAAAGGGCTCATTGCGAATTGTATTAGTAAGGTTAAGATTTAGCCCTATTATACAAATTTCCAGACATGTCTAGAAACTCGTCTTCTTCTCGAATTATCAAACTGACAGTCATAAGTTATTGTCTACTAGCTTCTGCCCCCGGCTTCGCCCGCGTAAAAAGTGTTTTATCATCCCAATGGAATACAAACTATCCTATGTCCTTCACAGGGTCTCAAACTATCTCCATGTCAAATTTTAGCTAAATCTGTTCAGTAGATCAAGAGATTACCCTCAACAAGCTCACAAACTTTACCTCTTTATAATAATTATTTGAGGAAATGTTCGATTGATTTGAGGGTAATCGTAAAAATATAAAATGTTATCTGTTCACGAAACGAATCGAAGCACAGACGTTGCAATCAATATAGCTACAGACACACACAGAGTTCGCTCTTCTAGCCAAATTTTACACCAAAAAGGTATTATTTACTGGGAGCTTAAAGTGCACATGACCTAACTCACACGACGCGGTTTGACTATATTATTTGATTTATGTCTTTTATCTGCAATTGCACGGTAAATGTCAGGATTCCTCAGAATCTTGCACTCACAATTTGAATGTCTATGACACACAATAATGCTATGAATAGTCGAATATGTCGAACCGTCTAACAAACATAATACCAACTTTGGTGAAGCTTATCAGTCAGGCTTTAAATTGTTAACATCATTTTGTATCATAGTGTGTCATAGACATTATAATTGTTAAAACATTTACAATTCTCTGACTCGAGGAGGGGGCTGGGTCTATGTTTTTAATATTTTAACGTGCTTCGCTTTGTTCCACTCTGCTTGGCTTAGTAGTATAGATGCAGGCCTATCTTGTCACCTCTTGCAAAAGTGGCAGGATGGCGGGGTCTTGAGGGAGAGCGCAACAGTCATGTAGATCCTCAAGGCGAGTCCAGTGGTTGTACCTTCTCGTGGTTGCCACCGCATTATTGGTCTAATTCCCTAAGAAATAGACGTAACAAAAACCATCGGGTGGACCCCTTTCGAGTGGAGGGCTACCCAATATTTCCCATCCCCCAATCCGGACAACTCAAACTTTCCTACCCCCGACCTTCCCCTCCCAAGTATCATCAACACTTCAACCTAATCTTCCCACCCACCCCAATATCCAGTATTAACCGCGAAATTAGTTTTATGTACTTGCACTGCTTGAGAGCCTCAGCAAGTACAAACGTATATCATAGAAAGCAAATAATTTTAACAATAATAGACAGCTTTAGATTAAGTTATTCCAATAAGTCAAGACCTACAACTCGTGTCCACCTCGAATCGTCAAACTGATATTTACAACTCATTGGCTATTGACAATAATCGATATTTTTTCCGTTGTCATGGTGACTGAGTCGTGTGGAGGTTCTTCAAGCTGACTTTGATAATGAGCCTAAGATTATAATAACTTACTGGCTGAAAATGTAAAAGGAAATAAGATTAATAGTTTGTTGTCGCAATTATTTTCGTTAATTTATGACAAAAAGAAATAAAGAAAGAAAGAAAAAGGTATCTATTATTTTCCTTTATTAAATATTCTAAAACATAGAACAAAACAAACAAATATACAAAGTGACAAAACAAACAAATATACAAAGTGGACAGGGAAAAGGGCTCATTGTGCATCAAACAATTTGTCCAAATTGATGACAATGGGAAACGTCCCCAGAACGCTGGCAGTATTGCCACTTTGAATGGCAATGCTGAATCTATGGCCAAAGAAAAGGTCAGCTTTAAGGTGACATGAAGAATCGCCAAGCTTTTTGCTAAAGCTCTCCTACTGCAGGATAGACCATGGTGTCCGAGGCGGTCTATTGCTTTACCACTTTGACAATGCTTGCATGATTATAAAACACCGACTAGGAGCGATTCGGAAGGTCCGGTATCCTCTAATATTGAAAATGTTCGCCCAATACTCAGTTTGGGGGCATTTTTTATTTATTTATTTACTTTAACTTAACACGGCCAAAGGCCAATTACATTTGTTAAATACATGTTTATAAAAAAGCATTAAAATAAAAATAATAAAAACAAACAACAATGATAATATCCATAATTACACGGCAGTCATACGCTCATCTCACAATACTCTAGACATACAGACGAAATCTTCTTCCATTCATCCGCGAACACATCACAATCGGGCTTAGCATCCAAGAGAGCATTGAGCGCGGCGAGTGTACGAGGGATGGGAGACTGGGCTCGAGCGACGGTTCGACTCTCCGGTACGGCGAACAATCTGTGCCTCCTACTACGTCTATAATTGACTGGGGAAAAATATGGGCTAGTTCGTCGTGTAGTTCAAGGACATCAGTTTTCCCGTGAAAGATTTTACACATATTTATGATTTGATAATTTTTCCTTCTGACATCGAGAGAATTGTAGCCTAAACACCCTAAGAGGAAGTTAGAAGGGTATAAGAATGGATAATATCCATATAGATGCTTATACAGATACCACAGAAATGCTTTCTGAACCTTTTCCAAAATTAGTGAATATATCTGAGGCCATGGTAAATTCTCTTCCTTAATCTGTCCAATAACAAATAAGTCCTCAGTAACGAAATCGTTAGTGGAAGAGGATGTTCCTGGCTCCCTCCGATCCCAAGACACCACAGATTACAAGAGACTGTCGCAGGTGGGTTAGCCCTAGGACGTAACCTAACTGAAACCTAAACTTATATCTATATGCAGGCAATCGAATTTAACATAAATTCAATCTACACTCACACTACTATGCCTACTCATGCACGCATACACTCACACTATTACACACACACACTCAAAACCTACTCGCACAAATCGCACAAGCGCGCTGTTTTTGTATTTTCTCTTATTGTTTTGATTACTTATTTTTTTGTTATTCTGTTTACAATTGCATACACTGTATAATGTTAAGTGGAAGAGCGGAGTTACCTATCACAAGCATCTTCTTGCTTAAAAGGTGATCTCCATATCACGTATGTTAATGCTTTATGTAATTGAAATAAACAATTTTATTTAATTTATTATTATTTATCTGTTCATGAGGGTTCCAGACACATGCACTAGACTCCAACTCACTGCGTACTAGTACATTAAAAATTGATTTGATTGCACTTATGTTCTTGAAATCCTTTGCATTTCGTAGAATAAAACCTAATCGCCTACATGAATCTTTTGCTACCATTACCATGTGATCGTGAAACGTTAATCTCATGTCAAAAGTGACACCCAGATCCTTCATTCCACTTGTTCTGGTAATAGTGCTATTATTCATTTTGTACGCAAAATTTATAGGGTGTCGTGCACGAGTAAAACTCATGACGAAACATTTGGTAGAATTAAAGTCCATTTTGTTCCTAACACTCCATTCTAATATCGCGTTTAAGTCACACTGCAGCGCAAGACAATCAGCTTCAGACTTGACTTCACAAAAAAGTTTCAAATCATCCGCATATAGTAAACTTTTAGCGTGATGGATGACTGATGGTAGGTCATTAACCATTATATGAATTGAACCTATTTGACCTAGTGTTTGTATGTATTAGTAAGATTATGATAGTAAGTAATTGTATTAGTAAGGTAAAGGTTTAGTTAGCCCTTTATTACAATTTTCAAGTCATGTCTTCAAACTCGACTAAAGTATTAATTTGAATTTATGACATTTTATAGGGTATTAATTTATGAGATTTTATGAGGTATTAATTTGACTGTATGATATTGTATAGGGTAATAATTATGATTATATTACATTGCATAGGGTATTAATTGGAATTTATGACATTGTGTAATTTTCATGATAATTTTGCATGCCTAAACTGGTGCAACACATTGGACTGCGCATTCACTTGACATCTGGAAATGTTTGAATATGTACTGTGTTGAGCAATAAATATATTTGATTTTGAATTTGACTCCTTCTCGAATTATCAAACTGACAGTTAGAACTTAGTGTCTATTTACATTAATCGAGGGATTTTACGTTGTCATGCGACTGTATAGCAAATACATGACAATCAACCCGCTTAGCATTTTCCCAACAATAAGTGGGTCAGTTTCCAGTCTAACCAGATGGAGCTCAGTATCAGTATTTTATATAAAGCGACTGCCTATCTGACCCCCACACCACGTCACTGCAGTAACTGGGTATACCACTGCACTATACCCCTTCGCAAGACTGGTGTTACTATTGGCAGTCAGCGGTAGTGTACCTCTTTATATAAGCCAAAAAATACTTTATCGGATATGTGATTCACGATGTCATTGACACATAATCACGCAGCTGCTTATTAAAAATATGATAATAATAATTAAATGAAAGGGCCAGACCATTAATAGGAGGTCTTGGTGCGGTCAGGAGCAAGGTCTTGTTGTCATTAAACTGAAACCAGTTTAATGACAACAAGACCTTGATGTAAAGATAAGGTTTTTTAACCTTCAGTTCAAAGTATTAAGTACAGTTATTTATGAAGCAGTCTGCTTGGAACTGTAATTGAAAAGAATTTGATTAAATGTAATTTCATTATTTATGCGTCCTGACATTAAGAGAAACGAATTTAAAATTTGACAAAGGTATGAACGATTCGACTCTATTGACACTGCTGTTGTCTTTTTATGATTATAATTAAGTATCTATATCACACTTATTTAAATACTTATTAAATGTTAGGTACTTATGAGAAAAACAGTATTTTAAAAATCCGCTTAAGTGGGATTCGGACTAGTGTTGAAAATAACATGTAAAATACATTTATCTTTCAAACGCCCCATTTATCTATCAAAAAAATACAGAATCTTTCCTTGCAGATCTTCGATTAAATCTTTCACAAGTTTAAGTTTTTTACATGTATTTTACGACATATTTTTTGCATGCATATATTTAAATAAGATGTAAATGTTCAATGTGTTCAATTATTTCAATGAAATTTCAAGAGCAAAAGAGTTATTTAAAAATCCTCAATCAAGAGGGATTCAGACTCGCTCAGCGAACTCTCGCTCATGAGAACTTTACATCCGAATAAATCGGCAACGCGACACTTAGGAGCATGTCCCTATGGTTAAGGGTCCCAAAATGGATGTCCCCGCAAAATACTCCCCAATTTTAACTAATTTTGGTTCCAAATATAATTGTTCCACAAGTCCTGGCAAGTTAATTACTCTACTAAAAATTTGAAACCATTGGTTACTATTTGCTGACTGCCTATCTGACCTCCATAACCCAGAAACTGGGTAACAATAACGAGTGCAGTTTTGGTATGGAATGGATGATCATTTGAGCCTCATGAAAGAACGTGTTTACCCCAAATGGCTCAAAACTCTAATCGCAAATTAGTTTACAGTACTTGCACTGCTTGAGAGCCTCAGCAAGTACAAACGTATATCATAGAAAGCGAATAATTTTAACAATAATAGACAGCTTTAGATTAAGTTATTCCAATAAGTCAAGGCCTACAACTCGTGTCCACCTCGAATCGTCAAACTGATATTTACAACTCATTGGCTATTGACAATAATCGATATTTTTCCCGTTGTCATGGTGACTGAGTCGTGTGGAGGTTCTTCAAGCTGACTTTGATAATGAGCCTAAGATTATAATAACTTACTGGCTGAAAATGTAAAAGGAAATAAGATTAATAGTTTGTAGTCGCAATTATTTTCGTTAATTTATGATAAAAAGAAATAAATAAAGAAAGAAAAAGGTATCTATTATTTTCCTTAATTAAATATTCTAAAACATAGAACAAAACAAACAAATATACAAAGTGGACAGGGAAAAGGGCTCATTGTGCATCAAACAATTTGTCCAAATTGATGACAATGGGAAACGTCCCCAGAACGCTGGCAGTGTTGCCACTTTGAATGTCAATGCTGAATCTCTGGCCAAAGAAAAGGTCAGCTTTAAGGTGACGTAAAGAATCGCCAAGCTTTTTGCTAAAGCTCTCCTACTGCAGGATAGACCATGGTGTCCGAGGCGGTCTATTACTTTACCACTTTGACAATGCTTTAATACAATCATAATTATAAAACACCGACTAGGAGCGATTCGGAAGGTCCGGTATCCTCTAATATTGAAAATGTTCGCCCAATACTCAGTTTGGGGGCATTTTTTATTTATTTATTTACTTTAACTTAACACGGCCAAAGGCCAATTACATTAGTTAAATACATGTTTATAAAGAAGCATTAAAATAAAAATATTAAAAACAAACAACAATGATAATATCCATAATTACACGGCAGTCATACGCTCATCTCACAATACTCCAGACATACCGACAAAATCTTCTTCCATTCATCCGCGAACACATCACAATCGGGCTTAGTAGTAACTTCTCACTTTAATCAGTAGAACGTTTCCAGATTTGATTTCGATGGAGGGTGTGAGCTGGAGAGATGAATTTGTCGTCGCCATAACCACTGGACACGTGATCTTTAATAAGCACTTTTTATCGCATAGGGATCACCAACAGCCTACTCTGCAGAGCATGCATGGTGGAAGATGAGAGAGAAGCCCACCCGCTCCTGCCCAATCTGCCCTGTAATCGCTAGTTAGAAGGCCAAAAACTTCGGTGTACCCCGCAGAAGAGGCTCCTCGTGGAAAAGAGATAAAATTATGAAATTGAAGCCCACCCATACGCAAAATACGCGAGAACCGATCACTATGCCGAATTTTTTTGGTCGAATTTCATTTAACCGAAAACTATAGGCCGATGTCTTTTTTGCTATATGCATTGTTTGACATATTTTCGTATCACCAAAGTATCATTTGGCATATGTTTGATTTTACCGAACTACATTTCGCCGATTTACAAAAAAACATCGATTTACATCTGAATGACTCGGCAACGCGACACTTAGGGGCATTGCTTCGGGTAAGCATTTAAGGGTTCCAAAATGGATGACCCCGCAAAATACTCCCCAATGTTAACTAATTTCGGAACCAAAAAGGGTTCGACAAGTTCTTAATTCAAATCTCTCAAATCAAAACTGGCTCTAAGAGTAGCTGATGGCAGTCAGCGGTTGTGTAGCTCTTTATATAAGCCAAAAAAATAATCTTGGTTAGGTAAGTCATCATCTTCATCATTTCAGCCGAAAGACGTCCACTGCTGGACATAGGCCTCCCCCAGGCGTCGCCACATTGACCGATCCCGTGCGTCTCGCATCCAGCGCCTTCCCGCAACCATAACCAGGTCATCGGTCCACCTAGTGGGAGGCCTTCCAACGTATCGTCTTCCGGTTCGCGGTTGCCATTCCAGAACTTTTCGGCCCCATCGGCCATCCGTTCTGCGAGCAATGTGCCCTGCCCAGTGCCATTTAAGTTTGGCAATTCTTCGGGCTATGTCGGTAATCCTGGTTCTCTTGCGGATCTCCACATTTCTGATTCGATCACGCAAGGAAACTCCGAGCATAGCCCTCTCCAATGCCCTTTGAGTGACTGTAAGCTTCCTGATAAGGCCCATTGTAAGCGACCACGTCTCAGAGCCATATGTCATCACTGGCAACACACACTGGTCATAGACTTTCGGTCTTGAGACACTGTGGTAAGTTGGACGAGAAGATACCGCGCAACTTCCCGAACGCTGCCCAGCCGAGTCGGATTCGACGGTTGAACTCTTTCTCGAAGTTGGCCCTACCCAATTGGATCGTTTGTCCCAGGTAGACATAGTCGCCCACAACTTCGAGTGTAGAGTCTCCGACCTTGATAGGAGTGGGTGTAACATGGGCATTCACCATGACCTTGGTTTTGTCCATGTTCATTTTAAGACCCACTCTTTCGGAAGCTCTACTGAGGTCATCGAGCATTTTACTGAGGCTCTCCATGGTCTCAGCCATGACCACTATGTCGTCGGCAAACCGAAGGTGAGTGATGTACTCGCCATCAACGTTGATGCCAAGCCCTTTCCAATCCAGAACCTTGAAGACATCCTCCTCATCATGTTAGGTAAGTGCTTTCAGAGATTATCTTTTACAAATCAATATTTTGCAGACATTTTAAATTCTGTGTACTAGCTTTTTCTTACGAGCCACATTTATGTTCACGCAAAGTGTCAATTAGTCTGGCCTCATGACCGAGCGTTTTAATCTCAAACGGCACAAAACTTTAATAGCCAATTAGTTTACAGTACTTGCACTGCTTGAGAGCCTCAGCAAGTACAAACGTATATCATAGAAAGCGAATAATTTCAACAATAATAGACAGCTTTAGATTAAGTTATTCCAATAAGTCAAGGCCTACAACTCGTGTGCAACTCGAATCGTCAAACTGATATTTACAACTCATTGGCTATTGACAATAATCGATATTTTTCCCGTTGTCATGGTGACTGAGTCGTGTGGAGGTTCTTCAAGCTGACTTTGATAATGAGCCTAAGATTATGCAAAAATATGGGCTAGTTTGTCGTGTAGTTCAGGGGCATCTGTTTTCCCGTGAAAGATTTTATACATATTTATGATTTGATCATTTTTCCTTCTGACCTCGAGAGAATTGTAGCCTAAACACCCTAAGAGGAAGTTAGAAGGGTATAAGAATGGATAATATCCATATAGACGCTTATACAGATACCTCAGAAAAGCTTTGAACCTTTTCCAAAATTAGTGAATATCTGTTCATAAGGGTTCCAGACACATGCACTAGACTCCAGCTTACTGCGTACTAGTACATTAGAAATTGATTTGATTGTACTTATGTTCTTGAAATCCTTTGCATTTCGTAGAATAAAACCTAATCGCCTAAATGAATCTTTTGCTACCATTACCATGTGATCGTGAAACGTTAATCTCATGTCAAAAGTGACACCCAGATCCTTCATTCCACTTGTTCTGGTAATAGTGCTATTATTCATTTTGTACGCAAAATTGATAGGGTGTCGTGCACGAGTAAAACTCATGACGAAACATTTGGTAGAGTTAAATTCCATTTTGTTCCTAACACTCCATTCTAATATCGCGTTTAAGTCACACTGGTCGTTAAGTAAGTAAGTTCACAAAAAAGTTTCAAATCATCCGCATATAGTAAACTTTTAGCGTGATGGATGACTGATGGTAGGTCATTAACCATTATATGAATTGAACCTATTTGACCTAGTGTTTGTATGTATTAGTAAGATTATGATAGTAAGTAATTGTATTAGTAAGGTAAAGGTTTAGTTAGCCCTTTATTACAATTTTCAAGTCATGTCTTCAAACTCGACTAAAGTATTAATTTGAATTTATGACATTTTATAGGGTATTAATTGGAATTTATTACATTGTGAAATTTTAATGATAATTTTGCATACCTAAACTGGTGCAACACATTGGACTGCGCATTCACTTGACATCTGGAAATGTTTGAATATGTACTGTGTTGAGCAATAAATATATTTCATTTTGAATTTGACTCCTTCTCGAATTATCAAACTGACAGTTAGAACTTAGTGTCTATTTACATTAATCGATGGATTTTACGTTGTCATGCGACTGCATAGAAAATACATGACAATCAACCCGCCTAGCATTTTCCCAAAAATAAGTGGGTCAGTTTCCAGTCTAACCAGATGGAGCTCAGTATCAGTATTTTATATAAAGCGACTGCCTATCTGACCCCCACACCACGTCACTGCAGTAACTGGGTAACACTATACCCCTTCGCAAGACTGGTGTTACTATTTTCACGATGTCATTGACACATAATGACACGCAGCTGCTTATTAAAAATATGATAATAATAATTAAATGAAAGGGCCAGACCATTAATAGGGTTTCAGTTTAATGGCAACAAGACCTTGATGTAAAGATAAGGTTTTTTAACCTTCAGTTCAAAGTAGTAAGTACAGTTATTTATGAAGCAGTCTGCTTGGAACTGTAATTTAAAAGAATTTGAATAAATGTAATTTAATTATTTATGCGTCCTGACACTAAGAGAAACGAATTAAAAATTTGACAAAGGTATGAACTATTCGACCCTATTGACACGGCTGTTGTCTTTTTATGATTATAATTAAGTATCTATATCACACTTATTTAAATACTAATTAAATGTTAGGTACTTAAGAGAAAAACAGTATTTTAAAAATCCGCTTAAGAGGGATTCGGACTAGCGTTGAAAATAACATGTAAAATACATTTATCTTTCAAGCGCCCCATTTATCTATCAAAAAAATACAGAATCTTTCCTTGCAGATCTTCGTTTAAATCTTACACAAGTTTAAGTTTTTTCTATGTATTTGACATATTTTTTGCATGCATATATTTAAATAAGATGTCAATGTTCAATGTGTTCAATTATTTGAATGAAATTTCAAGAGCAAAAGAGTTATTTAAAAATCCTCAATCTAGAGGGATTCAGACTCGCTCAGCGAACTCTGGCTAATAAATCGGCAACGCGACACTCACGGGCATTGATTCGGGTAGGCTTTTAATGGTTCCCAAATGGATGTCCCCGCAAAATACGCCCTAATGTTAACGAATTTCGGAAGTAGCTGATGGCAGTCAGCGGTAGTGTACCTCTTTATATAAGCCAAAAAAAACTTTATCGGATATGTGCTTTCAGAGATTATCTTTTACAAATAAATATTTCGCAGATAATTTTAATTCTGTTTACTAGCTTTTTCTTACGTGCCAGATCTATGTTCACGCAAAGTGTCAATTAGTCGGGCCTCATGACCGAGCGTTTTAATCCCAAACGGCTCAAAACTTTAATAGCCAATTAGTTTACAGTACTTTTACTGCTTGAGAGCCTCAGCAATTGCAAACGTATAACTCGTATTTTATATAAGTAAGATTAAGACTGTAACTATACCAAGGAATTATAATAATATTATTAAGGATTGTAACTCAAAACCTCCAAATCGACTCCTCCTTGAATCGTCAAACTGACTTATTGACTGACAGTTATAACTTCTTCTCTTTTGACATTACTCGAAGGTTTTACCGTTCTCATGGCGACTGAGTCGCGTGGAGTTGCTGCAAACTGACTTTGAAAATTTGTTTAAGATTTTGATTACTTACGTTCTGAAAATGCAAAACGAAATAACATTAATATTTTGTCGTCTCAATTATTTTTTTTAATTTATTATAAATGTAATCATAATTATATACCGCGAAACCTCCTGTGACTGAGTGGTCACAGGCTCGGCTGTTCTAAATTCTGCTGACGACGAGTTGGAGAGAATGGTCATCTGCGCTAGGACCAGTGCAGTTGGGCGCCGTAAGCAGGGATGAAGGAGTCCTGGGAAGTTGAGCCGTTAGGTTCTGGCGGTAATGAGTCCGTGAAGCACCACGCCTCCTTTGGTCTGGATTTCAAGCAAAACGGTAGCCCTAATCTTTAGCTAAGGGCAGGGCAATGGTCATGGTATCTCGTCAGAGGGCCACATGCGAGATACGTGAGGTCCGCTGATGCCATAATGTAAGCCAGCCTTGCGCATCTTTATCTCGAAGGTAGTAGTAACTTCTCACTTTAATCAGTAGAACGTTTCCAGATTTGATTTCGATGGAGGGTGTGAGCTGGAGAGATGAATTTGTCGTCGCCATAACCACTGGACACGTGATCTTTAATAAGCACTTTTTATCGCATAGGGATCACCAACAGCCTACTCTGCAGAGCATGCATGGTGGAAGATGAGAGAGAAGCCCACCCGCTCCTAATCTGCCCTGTAATCGCTAGTTAGAAGGCCAAAAACTTCGGTGTACCCCGCAGAAGAGGCTCCTCGTGGAAAAGAGATAAAATTATGAAATTGAAGCCCACCCATACGCAAAATACGCGAGAACCGATCACTATGCCGAATTTTTTTGGTCGAATTTCATTTAACCGAAAACTATAGGCCGATGTCTTTTTTGCTATATGCATTGTTTGACATATTTTCATATCACCAAAGTATCATTTGGCATATTATGTTTGATTTTACCGAACTACATTTCGCCGATTTACAAAAAAACGTTTCGCTTTATTTTCTCCACATCGAAACAACATTTTGAGGAATATTATTTGGTCACAAATATATAGCCGGTTACTTGGTAGAATTTTCCATTTAAAATTGAATTTTTTTTTTTTTTTTTTTTTTTATCATTACGATGTAACTGAATAGTTACCTCATAACAGTCACAATCTAGCATCGAGGCTAATAAGTAACTTAAATTTAACCTAATTTGCTAATAATTTATATGGTAAAGAATGTGTCCATTGGCACTTTTCTTATTGTCTCTATTATGATGGGAAGACACTTAGTTCATGTGTTCTTAAAAGGTAGCACTCACTGCACTTCGTAACACTAATTTCACTTTAAACTAACTCAAAAGGCTTAGTCCTTTTCAGTCTCCTTATTATGTCCGTGGTGTCAAGGAGCTGGATAGCCTCGACATTCACATGTTTATGAAGTCTCTGTTCATGAGCTTCGGCGTATTTTTTTATAACTTTGGCGACGAGGTCCACTCCTAAGTCCCGGTGGATATCCTCGTTTCTAATATACCAGGGAGCGTTTACTATGCTCCGCAGTACCTTGTTTTGAAATCTTTGAATAATTTCAACATTGGTACGTTTTGTACAGCCCCAAAGCTGTATACCGTATGCCCATACAGGCATAAGTACTTGTTTGTACAGAAGTACTTTGTTGAACACTGACAATGATGAATGTCTGCCAAGTAGCCAGTACATATTCCTGTAGCGGATAAAATTGAAATAGTGTCATAAAAAGTCAATATGTTGTGCTACAAAATTTAGTGACGGTAACGAATTGCTGCAAAACCGACTTCACGCAGTCTTGTCTGTGGTTTCGTATTTATTTTGTATTATCATGCAAATAATTCATTAATAGCTGTCATGCATTATAAATTTTTATTGATTAATTATTTCAAAGAATTGGTCCAAGAGCGAGCGAAGCGAGCTCGGGCATTTAGGGCACCCCGACA
Source organism: Orthosia incerta (assembly GCA_948252205.1). NCBI lineage: Eukaryota > Metazoa > Arthropoda > Insecta > Lepidoptera > Noctuidae > Orthosia > Orthosia incerta. The sequence goes on along the minus strand of OX411766.1, from coordinate 20,479,302 downwards.
CGGATAGGTTAGGTTCCGAGCAAAGCGAGCGAACTCGGCTCCCATCATCTCCTTTGTGTTAGGTTACTTTAGACCCTGCAGACAGAAATAGGAGCTCCGTCGACAATTTTTATTTCAAGTCGCTGTTTTAAACATTTGTATTCGCTCACTAAATGTTAGGTACTTACGCCCTGGAAATTTCAAGAGAAAAAGAGTTAATTAAAAATCCTCAATCTAGAGGGATTCAGACTCGCTCAGCGAACTCTGTCTCATGAGAACTTTACATCCGAATAAATCGGCAACGCGACACACACGGGCATTGATTCGGGTAGGCATTTAATGGTTCCCAAATGGACGTCCCCGCAAAATAACCCTAATGTAAACTAATTTCGGAAGTAGCTGATGGCAGTCAGCGGTAGTGTACCTCTTTATATAAGCCAAAAAAATCTTTATCGGATATGTGCTTTCAGAGATTATCTTTTACACATAACTATTTCGCAGATAATTTTATTTCTGTTTACTAACTTTTTCTTACGAGCCAGATCTATGTTCACGCTGTGTCAATTAGTCTGGCCTCATGACCGAGCGTTTTAATCCGAAACGGCTCAAAACTTTAATACTCGTAGCCAATTAGTTTACAGTACTTTTACTGCTTGAGAGCCTCAGCAATCGCAAACGTATAACTCGTATTTTGTATAAGTAAGATTAAGATTGTAACTTTACCAAGGAATTATAATAATATTATTAAGGATTGCCAACTCAAAACCTCCTTCTCGACTCCTCCTTGAATCGTCAAACTGACTTATTGACTGACAGTTATAATTTCTTCTCTTTTGACATTACTCGTATCTTGTAATATTGAAGTCGCTGAGTCTATAGTTTCATTTGTTTGACCCCCGTACATATTTAAATTCGGCCACTTAGTAATAACGTAGCAAATAATGTCAGTACATTTTTGGACTAGTTTTTACTTCTGTTACCCTCACAATAATCTTTGCTGTAACATCTATTTTATTTACTTTTCACTATGAATGTCTGCCGGTAGATGTTTTATTTTTATTTGTTTACCTTTTTAATACTGTACTTGACATGATGACATTTGACGTCTGCCAATTTCATAATTTCTGTTTTACGTGCCGTTACACTCTGCGTTTATGTTCGTTTGTGATATTCTCGATTGCTTTTTAGGGTTCCGTATCCAAAGGGTAAAAACGGGGCCCTATTACTAAGAATCCATGATCTGCGTCTGCCTGTCTGTCCGCCTGTCACCTATCTGTATTCTATGAACCGTGAAAGATATAGATGGGAAATCACTCAATGACACTCTTTTGATTGGCAGTAAATTGCAAGCAGATATCAGTAACATCATTTTACGTTTTCGTCTCCATGCCATCGTTTTATCAGCTGACGTACGTCAAATGTACTGGCAAGTCATCATCGTTCAGGAACATAGGGATTATCAGCGTATACTTTTTCGGTTTTCACCCGAAGAACCCATTCAAGAATTCAGCACCATTTCTGGCCATAAGTACGATGCAACAACTGGCTCTAGATGAACAGGATTCGTTTCCGACCGCAGCAGAGGTTTTACGGAGCGATCTGTACGTCGATGATGTAGTCACCGGCTGCGATAGCATAGACCAAGCGACTTCTCTCCAACGGGAATTGTCCAGCATCATGACTGCCGGTGGGTTCGAGCTCAGGAAGTGGTCCAGCAATCATGAGGCTGTGCTACAAAATGTACCCAAAGAACACAAATTGGTACCAGATTTGACGATTGACGATGACACCAATTTTATCAAGGTTCTCGGTCTTGCCTGGAACGCTCATCAAGACGTCTTCAATTATCGGGTTAATCAAATCCCACGCGTCTGTACCAAACGGACAATACTCTCAGAGATTGCTCGCATCTATGACCCCATTGGTCTACTTACACCATTAACATTTTTAGCAAAATATCTCATCCAGCGTTTGTGGTTGTTGGGAACTTCATGGGATGAACCTGTACCCGACGACATTCATCAAGTTTGGTCAAAACTCACCCACTAGTTATCACATTTATCACATCTTCATATTCCGAGGCGTATCACACACCCTCAAGCGTTGAGCTATCAAATTCATGGATTCTGCGATGGCAGTGAAGCTGGTTATGCGGCAGTAATCTATCTCCGTGCCAATACAGGTTCAAATCAACATCCAGTCTGCCTTGTGAGCGCAAGATCACGTGTTGCTCCAACCAAGCGCAGGACATTACCAAGGCTCGAGCTATGTGGTGCTTCCCTGCTCGCAGACCTTATGAGTTATGTTATCAACACATTTTCGAACAAGATAAACATAGACAACATTTTCGCATGGTCTGATTCAATGATCGTTTTAGCATGGATCAAGTCAAATTCAACAAATTTCAAAGCATACGTTGGGAATCGTATTGCAAATATTCAGCAGAAATTACCCACGGCTGTCTGGAAGCATGTGCCAGACAAGCAAAACCCAGCTGATTGTGCGAGTCGTGGCTTACTACCAGACGAGCTTATCAATCATGCCCTCTAGTGGACAGGTCCAGAATGGTTATCATCATCAATCAATACATATAATAAATCTGTAGAAAAATAATTTTTGTACATCGAAAATATTTCCAAAAAAAATAGCCAGGGTGTTAAAGGATTGTAACAGATAAATATGTTACTATGTATATTAGCGACATCTGGTTTCCTTTTGCCAAACGAGTTCGATTATTAGTATCTATACTTGATTGTTTGGTAAGTTAGCTACTAGATGGCGCTGACAGATGTATGACATAGATGAACGTTTAAATAAAATATATTCTATTTGTGTGAAATCATTTAATTCAATAAACACACAAATTCAACATACAAAATAATAAATTATTAAATTCTTTTCAAATTAGTTACATAAAGGATAATTTAGTGAATGCGTCTATGGTTTAAAATAGAACGTTCAGGGTCTATGGTTGACGTGCCTGACAATTCTTTTACAAGGCTGGACTGGAGGTCACTAACACCTGTGAACTTAATATTCAAAAAAGAAAACCGAATAATCTTTGATGTCGGGAAGGACAAGGCTGGCTACCGTCAAAATGAAAGGAACATTCGTTAAGTAGGCGCTGTGAGTATTAGCTTGAATTTGTCTGAATTTTCATATTCGTGACACGTGCGTTTGATTTTATCATGCAATTTTCTTTTCCTTAGCAGGGCTCCAAATGTCTCCTTAGGAGTATCCTAGTTAATAAATATACCTTAAGAAATATATATAATAATGGTCAACTAGCCACAGCTACAGCAAGGTTTCGAACACTCCTGATGATATAATGTACCAAAGTTTGAAGACAGCTACCCAGGATAACGGTACTGTTTGAGAAATCATATCTCCAGTATTGTGTATTGATGGTAAAATGTGTTCCTTCTGAAAGTGAGTTGTTTATACCTATATTTAGAACATCTAGAAGTGGTGATAACGGACTGTATGCTCGATGAATTAAATTAGTTGACCAATCTCTGTGTGCCTTTTACTTCAATCAACTTCATGTTAATAAACCCTGTGTTGGGCCGGCGCTAAGGTAAACAAAACATGATTATGAACTACGATCTCGCCCGGCCCTTCAGTCTCAGCCCGGTCGCGGTACTGTATAAGTGTATGTGTGTATCCAATGTAAAAGAAATTAATAGACATTACCTCGATAGAAACTGTTTAATTATTTAACCAAAACCGACGACACTAAGAACCCAACATTGGTGACCACAGTCGTGCAATTATTCATTTTTGATATTAGTATATGGACAGATCAATTAGAAGACAAGTTTAATTGAAGGCCGTCAGTTTACTATTTTTACGGACCACAAGCCACTCATCTTTGCTTTCACGAAAATAGGAACAGATAAAGAAATACCTAGAAGGGCCAGGCAACTGTTATATATCAGCGAATTCACTAGCGATATACAACACATAAGTGGCTCAGATAACGCAGTGGCGGACGCGTCATCGCGGGTTGAGTCCATTTCTGGCCCTACGACGATAGATTACAATGAAGTAGCGCAAGCACAGGTAGCCGAAGCTCTAGTGATAACAAAATTAAACAGCAATTTAGTGTTCAAACATGTTAATGTAACAAATTCTAATAATCAAGTGTACTGCGAAATGTCCACGGGCAATGCACGACCTTATTTACCTTCTAATTTTCGAAAACTAGCCTTTAATAGTATACACAACATAAGCCACCCTGGCGCTCGTACCACCCGTAAGATGATGACAAAGAGATTCTTTTGGCCAGAAATGAACAGGGATATTAATCATTGGACTAGGACTTGCATTTCATGTCAGAAGTCTAAAGTAGATAGACACACAGTTTCGGGTTTATCCAAGTTTCCACCGTGCACGAGATTTGAACACATACATACGGACATTGTGGGCCCGTTGCCTTCCTCGAAACATGGATATCGTTATTGCATTACAATTATAGACCGTTTTACGCGTTGGCCTGAGGCCACTCCAGTCTCAGACATATCAGCGGATACGGTATCTAGGGTTATCTTTGAGCAGTGGATTTGCAGATTTGGCTGCCCAAGTAGAATTACAACGGATCAGGGAAGGCAGTTTGAGAGCGACCTTTTTAATGCATTAATGAAACTAGTTGGGGTGCAAAGGATACGAACTACCCCGTATCATCCCCAAAGTAACGGGTTAATTGAAAGATGGCACCGTTCTTTAAAAAATGCGTTGACCGCTCGACTGTCGGCTGACAGAGACTGGGCAGAAGAGTTACCGATGGTTTTGTTAGGTTTGCGAGCAGCAAGTAGGACAGATACAGGCATAAGTGCAGCGGAAATGGTATATGGAGAAACAATCAAACTTCCAGGCGATTTTTTTCATGAAGATAATAAAAAGATTACGGACGAACATGTTTTGCTAAAACAATTACGACATACTGTGGGTAAAATAAGGCCTCAGTCGCGAGCGGATAGCGACTCGCGAAAAATATTTAATAGTAATAGTTTGATGTCGTGTGCGCATGTATTTATTCGAAACGATACTCTAAAAAAATCTTTGTGTCCCACGTACGATGGCCCATACCGCGTATTAAGCAGAAATGATAAAGTCTTTAAAGTAAGGCTACCCAATAGGATCATACAGGTGTCTATAGATAGGCTCAAACCGGCATATATATTAAATGAGGAAGAAGACCTTGATGATAAATTATGTTTAGATAGTAATTTAGAAGTAGGAAACAATGCTAGCAAAATTAAGGAAACGAAATCGCCCTCGCTTGATACTAGAACCACACGCTTCGGTCGGCACGTAAAGCCACCGGTACGATTTTTAATGTAGTAACCCACTTACATAAAACTACTAAAAATGTGAACATTGGGATACTTATTGAGAAAACATTGTTCAGATCAACAGGAACAATGGTATGGTTACATATATGTAAGTGTGTATTGTATAAGTATGTTTGCAGTTAATTAGTATTTAGTAACGTAGTTTTTTTTTTAGTAACGTAGTTTTTTATATTAAATATTCATACTTGTAGTAAATGAATAGGTACTGTGCGCTTATTCCGAGTTTTATTTTATTGTTTTCATTGTACTCTCTCGTGATAATGTAAACAATCTATTATATCGAAATGTATACAAAAAAAGAGGTTTCTCATTACCGTCTCCAGACGGTGCTTATCCAGTTTCAATACAGATTGATGTTTACGTTAACGCGATTGAGTGTGTACTCACACTAAGGCCTCTGATTGTACTACGGTAACATGATAAATTAAACAACTTGTCCTATTCTAAATAAGTTGTAACATGATACGATGTTTATGTCACACATTCGTAGAAGGCAAACATTCAAATCATCAATTAAGCCCATTCATCTTGTAACTAAACAAATTCCTGTGTGCGTTGTGCGCTCAAATATAAATGTTAGAACTTTTGTAATTAATTATTTGTACTGATAATATTTTATTCTGTAATTTTATTTTCATTTTTGACAAAGGGAGGATTGTTGGGCCGGCGCTAAGGTAAACAAAACATGATTATGAACTACGATCTCACCCGGCCCTTCAGTCTCAGCCCGGTCGCGGTACTGTATAAGTGTATGTGTGTATCCAATGTAAAAGAAATTAATAGACATTACCTCGATAGAAACTGTTTAATTATTTAACCAAAACCGACGACACTAAGAACCCAACACCCTGCTATAGTCTCATGCAAAACACCTACCTCTGGGCAAGCCGGTGAGAAAGGAAAAAATCTACCTTACAATGTACGCCCAACGTGTAGCATGAAATTTGATTGAAGTACTTACTTAACTACTTATTTTGTGTCTAGAATAACTTTAATACTTGGGAACTTAACCAAACTATGGGTTAACTTCAGTATTGTTTAATTTAAATCTTAAAATAACAAAACATTAACTTTGTATAAAATTTTAAAGTGCGGTTATAGTCACATTTTTACTTAGGAACTATATAACCTTTTCACTAATGAATGTTTTGTTAGACTTAATATAAATTACTCTAATGTAACATAGTTATTATAACTGTTAATTAGATATATATACATATATGGAACAAACTTTTGTTTTGTTCAATATGCATAAAATATTTCTTTAAACTAAAAATAAAAAAAATAAAAAAACAAAACATTATATAAAAATTCAAAAGTGGGGTTATAGTCACATGTTTTATATAAAACTATATACCTTTTCACTAATGAATGTTTTGTTAGACTTAATATAAATTACTCTAATTTAACATAGTTATTATAACTGTTAATTAGATATATATACATATATAGACCCACATCTATACAATGAATGGGTGCTCAATGTAATGCATTCCATATTGTTGTGGGGTGATTACTTTCTGTTGCGAATCTTAACTTGATTGGGTATGTCCCTATATCTATACAACGGATGGGTATTTAATGTGACGTTTGCTATTTTAGAAAGCAACGTTGCTCTTCATTAAGAATCTTAGCTTGATGTGGTACTTTCCTACATTTGTTTGTTTGTATTTGATCAACAACTTGATACTAGAAATAACACTTGTTTTATCTAAAGGCAGTGTTACTTGTTGTTGTAAAACTTAAGTAAATTGGACATTTTTCTCTATATTTAAATAATGAAAGGTTAAATACAGCTAAGGAGTGGAATTCCCTTCCGGGGTCTTTGTTCCCTGATAGCTACAACCTTGGGGTCTTTAAGTCAAGAGTGAATAGGTTTCTTCTAGCCAAGCGTGCTTCACCGTAGACCACGTCATCGCTTAACATCAGGCGAGATAGTGGTCAAACGCGAGCCTATAGACTATAAACAAAAAAAAAAAAAGATTATAACCTGAACGTTACACGTTTAATATACTAAATTCCTTAGTAAATCAAGCATTAACTTTAATCAAATTGGATTAAGGCTTGATTTATAAATTAGCTAACTGCTTGGCGGTTGTGCTGTGATAAATGAGTGTGATGCATTACTAATTTATTGTAGGACAATTACTAAGTATGTTTGATTAGTTTTAGATAAGAGCAATCAAAGTTCGTATCCTTTAGTTAATATACTATCTCGATTATTTTAATGTTTAGTACATTTTGTACTTAAAAACTTTGAAATTTGATAAATAAGTTTTGAACTTATTTCTTTTTTTAGAAAACTTAATGTAGGTAGTTCTAATATAAATTATTTTTGACTACCTCAATATCTGTCAAGGAAAATGATAATTTCACAATGTGCATTGATATTGACTAAATTAAATAAAAAAATTGTTTCAAAATTTTTTAACCGGGTAAGGAGATATTGTAACAGATAAATATGTTACTATGTATATTAGCGACATCTGGTTTCCTTTTGAAACGTCGGACCATGTGAAACGTCGGAGTAACGAAAAATGTTATAAGTTCAACTGAGACAGTGGCAGACGTGACTTCGATGAAGTAAAAAAAGACGAAAGAAAAAAAAGTTGATAAGTTTAAGGCGAAATTAAATTCGTTTAAATGTTTTTCGAACTTATGATTGGTTATCAAAATACGCACTTAGTCGTGGAGTTGCGGAAACAGCCCGTCGAAACTAAACCAAACTAATTCTCTGACAAAAATCCTAAGATTTACCTGGTGATGCCTGGTAAAAGCCGGAAATGTGCAATTATCATAGATCATTTCGGGATTTAACCAGTATGACTTGGTCAATCCTGGAATTTACCGTAGTTCGGCTTTTACTGTACCATATGCATAACGAAATAGCGAAACCAATAAAAGGGTTTTTAATGACAACAAGATCTTGATGTAAACTTCAAGTTTTTAACCTTCGGTGTAAGTTATTAAGTTGAGTTTTTTATAAAGCAGTCTGCTACGAACTGTTATTGAAATGATATTATGCGTCCTTACTCAAAGAGAAACGAATTAAAATATGGACCGAGGTATGAAGGATGTGAATCTATCTACACGGCTGTTGTCTTTGTATGATAATGAAAATGTTAATTATCTTAATTTATATCACACTTATTAAAGTACTGATTTAATGTTAGGTACTTACTTCCTGGAATTTTCAAGAGAAAAACAGTTATTTCAACTTGCTACTTGCTTAATGACAACAAGATCTTGATGTAAACTTCAAGTTTTTAACCTTCGGTTTAAGTTATTAAGTTGAGTTTTTTATGAAGCAATCTGCTACGAACTGTTATTGAAAAGATATTATGCGTCCTTACTCAAAGAGAAACGAATTTAAATATGGGCAGAGGTATAAACGATGCGACTATTTCTAAACGTTTGTTGTTTTTTTATGATAATCAACATTATAATTATCTAAATTTATATCATACTTATTAAAATACTGATTGAATGTTAGATACTTACGCTCTGGAAATTTCAAGAGAAAAAGAGTTATTTAAAAATCCTCAATCTAGAGGGATTCAGACTCGCTCAGCGAACTCTGGCGGGTTCGAGCTCAGGAAGTGGTCCAGCAATCATGTGGCTGTACTACAAAATGTACCCAAAGAACACAAATTGGTACCAGATTTGACGATTGACGATGACACCAATTTTATCAAGGTTCTCGGTCTTGCCTGGAACGCTCATCAAGACGTCTTCGATTATCGGGTTAATCAAATCCCACGCGTTTGTACCAAACGGACAATGCTCTCAGAGCTTGCTCGCATCTATGACCCCATTGGTCTACTTACACCATTAACATTTTTAGCAAAATATCTCATCCAGCGTTTGTGGTTGTTGGGAACTTCATGGGATGAACCTGTACCCGACGACATTCATCAAGTTTGGTCAAAGTTCACCCACTAGTTATCAAATTTATCACATCTTCATATTCCGAGGCGTATCACACACCCTCAAGCGATGAGCTCTGAATTTGATTCATGGATTCTGCGATGCCAGTGAAGCTGGTTATACGGCAGTAATCTATCTTCGTGCCAATACAGGTTCAAATCAACATCAAGTCTGCCTTGTGAGCGCAAGATCACGTGTTGCTCCAACCAAGCGCAGGACATTACCAAGGCTCGAGCTATGTGGTGCTTCCCTGCTAGCAGACCTTATGAGTTATGTTATCAACACATTTTCGAACAAGATAAACATAGACAACATTTTCGCATGGTCTGATTCAATGATCGTTTTAACATGGATCAAGTCAAATTCAACAAATTTCAAAGCATACGTTGGGAATCGTATTGCAAATATTCAGCGGAAATTACCCACGGCTGTCTGGAAGCATGTGCCAGGCAAGCAAAACCCAGCTGATTGTGCGAGTCGTGGCTTACTACCAGACGAGCTTATCAATCATGCCTTCTGGTGGACAGGTCCAGAATGGTTATCATCACCAATCAATACATATAATAAATCTGTAGAAAAATATTTTTTGTACATCGAAAATATTTCCAAAAAAAATAGCATCATAATCATCTTGTACCACAGACGGTGACGTAATTTGCGAAAAGCGTACCACCGTTTTGGCTGGTATTGTTAATGTTAATCCCATCGATAATTTAATACAAAAACAATCTTCTTTGCGCAAGATTCAACGTATTTTAGCATATTGTAATCGTTTCATTGCCGCGTTACGCAAAAACAAACCATCATTTAATCATTTAACAGAAGTTGAACATCACATCGCGCTTATGATTTTAATTAAACATGCGCAAGAATCAGAATTTCGGGATGAAATTGGGTTATTATCCGCAGGGAAGACGTTACCTAAATGGTTAAGAAAGCTCAACCCTTTTTTGGACCATTCCGCTATTTTGCGGGTGGGGGAAAGGCTCTCCAGATCTGACCTCGAATTCGAGACCAAACATCCAGCGCTATTGCCACGTAAACATCGTTTGACTCATCTTATCATCCAATCAGTACATAATGAACATTTTCATCCAGGCTTACAACAGCTACAATTTCTTTTATTGCAAAACTTTTGGATATTGTCTCCACGGCGAGCAATATATCATGTCATATCAAATTGTTTTAGATGTTTTCGCACTAAGCCAGTCGCATTTCAACCTAAAATGGCAGACCTGCTTAGGGCGCGGATCACCCAATTAAAAGCATTTCAATCTGTTGGCTGCGATTACGCAGGTAACAGTACACACATACCGCGGTGCACGTACAACCAAAGCATATTTGTGTCTTTTTGTATGTTTCACTACAAAAGCACTTCATCTAGAGTTAGCTTCAGATATGTACGCGGAAGCCTTTTTAGCTGCCTTACACAGATTTATAGCTCGCCGTGGCAGGTGTAACGTCATCCACTCTGATTGTGGAACCAATTTTAAGGGTGCTCAGTCACAGTTATCAAGCATCATGCAAACAGCTTGTGGAGACCGAGCGCATAGAGTTTCGTTTCAAACCTCCTGGGGCACCACATTTCGGGGGTTTAACAAGTTCTTAATTCAAATCTCTCAAATCAAAACTGGCTCTTAGAGTAGCAGATGGCAGTCAGCGGTAGTGTACCACTTTATATAAGCCAAAAAAGTCTTTATCGGATATGTGCTTTCAGAGATTATCTTTTACAAATAAATATTCTCTTCAACATTTTCACTTATTGGTATGATAATCAACATAACAAGCCCTCATTTAAGAAAAAAATATTAATTGCGCTTTAAAAATACTTAAAATAGGTGAGGTGTTTATTTGAGTACGATTTAGATATTGCTTATGTTCAATTTCATGGAATTTAGACAAGTGTAGTTTCGAACCGGAAACAGTTTGCCTAGGCTCGGCACTTCCTAGTGAATATAATTTATTGAACTGTTTGCACTTAGCTTTATATGAATCAGATGAACATTTTTAGAAAAATTGCCAAATGCTGTTTTTTAACGATATTTTCTTTCATCATAGATTTAATTTGTGATTCCTGGTAAAAGCCAAAAATTTGCATTTATCATAGATCATTTCGGGCTTTTAACAGTATGACTTGGTCAATCCTAGGATTTGCCGTAGTGCGGGCTTTTACAGTAACGTATGTATAACGAAATGGCCAAATCAATAAAAGGGTTTCAGTTTTATGACAACAAGATCTTGATGTAAACTTCAAGTTTTTAACCTTCGTTTTAAGTTATTAAGTAGAGTTTTTTATGAAGCAGTCTGCTACGAACTGTTATTGAAAAGATATTATGCGTCCTTACTCAAAGAGAAACGAATTTAAATATCGACAGAGGTATGAACGCTGCGTCTCTTTCTACACGTTTATTGTTTTTTTATGATAATCAACATTATAATTATCTAAATTTATATCATACTTATTAAAATACTGATTGAATGTTAGGTACTTACGCCCTGGAAATTTCAAGAGAAAAAGAGTTATTTAAAAATTCTCAATCTAGAGGGATTCAGACTCGCTCAGCGAACTCTGGCTCATGAGAACTTTACATCCGAATAAATCGGCAACGCGACACTCACGGGCATTGATTCGGGTAGGCATTTAATGGTTCCCAAATGGATGTCCCCGCAAAATACTCCCTAATGTTAACTAATTTCGGAAGTAGCTGATGGCAGTCAGCGGTAGTGTACCTCTTTATATAAGCCAAAAAAATCTTTATCGGATATGTGCTTTCAGAGATTATCTTTCACAAATTAATATTTCAGGTAATTTTAATTCTGTTTACTAGCTTTTTCTTACGAGCCAGATCTATGTTCACGCAAAGTGTCAATTAGTCTTGCCTCATGACCGAGCGTTTTAATCCGAAACGGCTCAAAACTTTAATACTCGTAGCCAATTAGTTTACAGTACTTTTACTGCTTGAGAGCCTCAGCAATCGCAAACGTATAACTCGTATTTTATATAAGTAAGATTAAGATTGTAACTTTACCAAGGAATTATAATAATATTATTAAGGATTGCCAACTCAAAACCTCCTTCTCGACTCATCCTTGAATCGTCAAACTGACTTATTGACTGACAGTTATAACTTCTTCTCTTTTGACATTACTCGAAGGTTTTACGGTTCTCAAGGCGACTGAGTCGCGTGGAGGTCCTGCAAACTGACTTTGAAAATTGGCTTAAGATTTTGATTACTTACTTTCTGAAAATGCAAACGAAATAACATTAATATTTTGTCGTCGCAATTATTTTTATTAATTTATTAAAAATTTAATCATAATTATAAAACACCGACTAGGAGAAATTTGGAAGTTCCAGTATCTTGTAATATTGAAGTCGCTGACTCTATAGTTTCATTTGTTTGACCCCCGTACATATTTAAATTCGGCCACTTAGTAATAACGTAGCAAGTAATGTCGGCACATTTTTGGACTAGTTTTTACTTCTGTTATTCTACCCTCACAATAATCTTTGCTGTAACATCTATTTTATTTACTTTTCACTATGAATGTCTGCCGGTAGATGTTTTATTTTTATTTGTTTACCTTTATATAAAGGGGACAGGGAAAAGGGCTCATTGCGAATTGTATTAGTAAGGTTAAGATTTAGCCCTATTATACAAATTTCAAGACATGTCTAGAAACTCGTCTTCTTCTCGAATTATCAAACTGACAGTTATAAGTTATTGTCTACTAGCTTCTGCCCTCGGTTTCCCCGCGTAAAAAGTGTTTTATCATCCCAATGGAATACAAACTATCCTATGTCCTTCAGAGGGTCTCAAACTATCTCCATGTCAAATTTTAGCTAAATCTGTTCAGTAGATCAAGAGATTATCCACTACAAGATCACAAACTTTACCTCTTTACAATAATTATTTGAGGAAATGTTCGATTGATTTGAGGGTAATCGTAAAAATATAAAATGTAATCTGTTCACGAAACGATTCGAAGCACAGACGTTGCAATCAATATTACTACAGTTCACTAAACACTCAAACTGTCCAGACACACACAGAGTTCGCTCTTCTAGCCAAATTTTACACCAAAAAGGTATTATTTACTGGGAGCACTTTAAACATGACCTAATTGAGTGAGCGCTTGTTTGAGGCCGGGGAATTGTTGGACTTGGTGAAGTACAATGCAGAGAGGTATGAGTCTCTGACTAGTGCCTCATGTAGCTGTGCCAACCATACACCACCCACCCCGCTGCAAGGTGACTTGTCTCCACCAATGTTGGTGCTTCCAGAAAAAAGTTGTATACCCAATTCACAGGAATATAAAACAATAATGTTTAGTGACGAAATAGGTTCTGGCTTTGGAAAAGTATTAAATAATTACCTTAGCTACAGTTTATTGCTACCATAATATTAGTTTCAAGCAAATGATTAAAAAAATTATAAATTCGAATATGGATAATTATTCTACAATGGTTTTGCTATTAGGTAATAGTACTGGCATTACCAAAAAGGACATAGTGGGCGGTATTGACACCTTGTTAGGATTAAATTTAAGAAATCTGATGGTATGTGCTTTTCCATACTCTGATAAGTTCTCAGAACAGGAGAACAATCGTATTTTTAAATTAAATAACATTTTGCAAATGTTGACTTGTCATAATGACAAATTATTGTTTTTTGACACTAATAAATTTATTAGTGGACTCCATGTAACACAGAGAGCTTTCTCTCTGTCACCTAGGTGTAGGCGTACGATTGCTATGTTGATAGCATATTCTTTAAATGAATTGAATTTATCTTTTACTATAAACTCAGACATAAATAGTATGTCGAAGGCATTTACTGAAGTTGATATTAGTAGTAATACTAATTTGGTCAATAAGTTTAATAACGTTAGCACTTCAGCTATTAATATTTATAGTTTAAACTAGTTTGTAGGACAAGGGAGGGTACCAACAACGAAATAGTTACGAGAACATCCACCATCAAGAAGGTACCTTCTTGCTCTCACTTAGTTAAGTTAAAAAAGTGGCTAAGCAGAATTCCTTGAAATTATTCCATCAAAATATTCAAGGTTTTTCTGCGAAGCAATTGGAAATAGAACTGTTTTTGGAAAAAACAATGTTTGAAATTGTTTGTTTTACTGAGCATTGGCTCAAAGATCATACAATGCTAATTAACTATGAGAATTATACCGTGGGCAGTTGTTTTAATAGAAATATTATGTTGCGTGGAGGTTCACTTATATTAATTAAAAATGGCATTAAATCAAAATCTCGTAAAGATATTGTAGATCTATCAGTTGAACGTAGTGTTGAACTGTCCTGCGTTGAGCTGGACCCCCCAATTATGGAAACTACTCTATATTTGAGTCAGTGATGGAGGATGTTTTGGCAAAACTTGCAAATAGTAATAAACTAGTCATAATCTGCGGTGACTTTAATATAAATGTTTTAGAAAATAATTCAGATAGCAGTAGATTATTAAATCTCTTCAAATCTTTTAATTTGTCACATGTATTTATGGAACCAACACGAACAACTGTGACAACTGCTACATGTATTGATAATGTTTTTTGTTGCTGCGATTACTTAGACAAAGCCATTATGAATTGTCTGCCTTCGGATCATAGTGGGCTACTGGTAACATTTGAGTCCAACATACCAATAAAACAAGTGCAGATTCAATCCAGACCAATAACATCCGGTAAATTAAATAAATTTAACAGCACTTTAATCAGCAAGTTAAGTTATCAGGACCTCACAGTGAATGATGGTAATATTTTGTATGATGAGGTTTTCTCAGTGGTTCAGAAAGAGTTCAATAACACTTTTAAGAAGAAAACTAAAACTATATGCCCTAAGTTTTTATTCAGTGACTGGGCAACTACAGGACTTAGAAAAAGTAGGGAAAGACTTTACGAGCTATATGGCCTTAAGCCTTGTATTAACACTGAAACGTTTAATAAGTATGTTGCTACTTACTCAAGAATTTTTAAAAATACTTGCAAGGCAGCTAAGGCCTTGTACATTAGCAATAAGGTTAAATTTTCAGAAAATAAAATCAAGACGGTTTGGAAAATTATAAACAATGAAACGAATAGGAATAAAAGAAATAATACTGATTACACGCTTGAGACCACACACGGACTTATTACAGATAACAAAAAAGTTGCGCAAGAATTTGTAAATTTCTTTACCAACATCCCAATTAAAACTACTGAAACCTTAAATTCTTCGCCCTCGCTTGCTTACGGATTATTAAACGCGAACGTTTCAGCCTGCCCGAATGTATTTAACTTTTCACATATAAACCCCATAACAGTAATAAAAGCTTTTAAGCAAATCAAGATCAAGCCGACTGAAGATCTGTGGGGAATGTCCATCAAAGCTTTTACCTCCATTATTTAGACTATAGCGCCGTACTTGGCTTTGATTTTCAATTTGTGTGTGGATCAAGGAGTCTTTCCGGATCTAATGAAATATAGTAAGGTTATCTTTTTAAATCCGGGGACAGTAAAGACACAAATAATTATAGACCAGTATCCGTGTTGCCGGTTTTCAGCAAGGTTTTTGAGAAGATAATGCTAAATCAGATGCTCATTCATTTTAATACTTATAAAATTTTGCATGATAAACAATATGGTTTCCCCAGAGGACGTTGTACAACTGACGCTGGTGTCACCCTATTAAAACACATCTTTAATGCGTGGGAAGATTCGCGGGATGCCATAGGTATCTTCTGCGACCTGTCGAAGGCGTTTGATTGCGTTAATCATGAAACATTACTTCTGAAACTTGAGCATTACGGACTAGGTCAATCAGCGTTAAGTTTGATTAAATCTTATTTGAATGATAGACAGCAATTAGTTCAAATAAACGGTGTGAACTCGTCCGGGTTAAACGTGAAAATGGGGGTACCCCAGGGCTCAATTTTAGGTCCTTTCTTATTTTAAGTATACATCAACGATTTACCTCGTTTATTGGAAAACAAACTAAACATGGTGTTATTTGCTGATGACACATCTTTAATTTTTAAAATAAATAGACGTGCTTGTCAGGTTGACGACGTAAATAACGCGCTACGGCAGGTTCAGGATTGGTTCACTGCCAATAATTTAGTTTTAAATGGTAAAAAACCAAGTGCGTAAAATTTTCATTGCCGAATGTCAAAAGTACTGATTGTGACATTATGTTAAACAAGGAGAAGCTAGAATTCGTCGATAAAACGGTTTTCCTGGGGATCGCGCTGGACTCAGGGTTGCAGTGGGGTCCTCATTTGGTGTCCCTTGCGGGGCGGCTGAGTTCGGCGGCTTATGCTGTTGATGTGGATACCGCGAGACTGGTATATTTTAGTTATTTTCATAGTATAATGTCTTACGGTATCTTACTATGGGGAAGGGCTGCAGACATTGAGTCAATTTTTATTCTGCAAAAACGAGTCATCAGAGCAATATATAATCTTCGCCGGCGCGATTCTCTAAGGGAACTGTTTAAGGACATTAACATCATGACGGTTCCTTGTCAATATATTTATGAAAACATCATGTACGTGAGAAAGAATTTACATCATTTTAGTAAAAACGGCGACAGACATAATTACGTTACTAGAAATAGGGACCAATTAGTTCAACCAGGTTTAGACTGGCAAAAGTAGCCTCTTCTTTAATGGGGTACTGTACAAAATGTTACAATAAAATTCCACCCCACATTCTTGAACTGAATGAGACGAAATTTAAAACTTGTATAAAACGCACACTATGCAGGCTGGCATATTATAAGTTGGGGGATTACTTCACTGATAAAAATGCTTGGCTAAATGCTATTCCTGCTCCACATCCACTAGGGCGCAAAACCAAGTGATATGCAGAACATTATTGTTTTGCAGTGTTCTTGGAACTGCTGAAGACTGAATGAATATATTTGTATTGTATAAACTCAATTTCCTTACTATTGTATAACTCCAAAGCACGTGTGTGAGTACTATGTACCTAACTGTAAATCTACCATTTACTGTACCTGTGTGTCGTTCGTTGACTTGTGTGTGCCCTGGCAGTTGAGTGTGTCATGCTCTCTCAAATGTCTCTCTGAGGGTGGCGCGTGTGTTGGATCATCCGGTTCCCTTCATGATGGTTGAGCTGGGTGGTGCCAATTCATGCGTCATGTTCGTGAACGGACGCCGTCAGCTGGGACTGGTCATAACTTAACTGCTTCAGATGTTAATGCTTTTTTTCTAGCTTCTATTATATAACTGCACAGTGCATGTGTGAGTATTTTTATTACTTTATGCCTGTACGTAGTATAGTGTGTAGTGCTATTCTGGGTGCATTGTCCTCACATATATGAATTTATTAATGAATGTAATTATATGTAACTAAATATTGTAAAAAAAACTTTTTTTTTTTAAAAGAGTAAGTATGGAGTTTCTTGTGCGTTCTTCTCCATAACAAGCTACTTTCCGAATGCACGGTAGAATCAACTTTTATAACTTGTAAATTTTAATGTACCTAACGTTCAAAAGTGCCGCTTGGTGGCCTACTTGAAATAAAATATCTTTGTCTTTGTCTTTAACTCACACGACGCGGTTCGACTATATTATTTGATTTATGCCTTTTATCTGCAATTGCACGGTAAATGTCAGGATTCCTCAGAATCTTGCACTCACAATTTGAATGTCTATGACACACAATAATGCTATGAGTAGTCGAATTTGTCGAAAAAAACCGTCTAACAAACATAATACCAACTTTGGTGAAGCTTATCAGTCAGGCTTTAAATTGTTAACATCATTTTGTATCATAGTGTGTCATAGACATTATAATTGTTAAAACATTTACAATTCTCTAACTCGAGGAGGGGGCTGGGTCTATGTTTTTAATATTTTAACATGCTTCGCTTTGTTCCACTCTAATTGGCTTAGTAGTATAGATGCAGGCCTATCTTGTCACCTTCTGCAAAATTGGCAGGATGGCGGGGTCTTGAGGGAGAGCGCAACAGTCATGTAGATCCTGAAGGCGAGTCCAGTGGTTGTACCTTCTCGTGGTTGCCACCGCATTATTGGTATTGTAGTGACCTACATATTATAACAGTCATACGAGCACATCACAAGTCCGGCCGCTGGCACAGCGCGCAGCGTACTGAGTGTCTGAGTCACTCGTCTCAGCGCGCCCGCGCCGCCGCGCCGAACGAATGCGACAACATCCCTGCGTCGATGACCATCGAGCACTGAAGGTCGTGGAAGCCGAGCCAACGGTATTTACGTGTCGCACCGCGCACGTTTGCTACGTCATCCTCTGCCGGTACCACAAACTAGATCGCAACCATTGGGCGTATAGCTCCGCAGTACCACCACTTTCGTATGCTACCCTACTGTTATATATAAGCGATGATTTTGGAAATAAAATGTCAATTGATGCCTGTTCTTATTCGCCTTTCATTTTGACAAGAAACCTCACACGATCAGCTACCTCTAAATTGGTGACCCCGATGTGATCCAACAAAAATAATTATGGAGAACGCAAGTCAAGTGCCGCGAACGACGCTGTCTGAAGAAGATGTCGAGATGATCTCCGTCAAGTCTCGGATACCTCCATTCTGGCGCGACAAACCCAGATTATGGTTCGCGCAATTCGAAACCATGGTGGCGAACCAAAAACTCGGCGAAGAAGCGCAAAGTTTGGACTCGCTGTGGCACAACTCGATAAGGTAGACGTCGAACAAATTAGCGACATCATATTATCGTCGGCCAGGACGGGTAGATTTAAAGCGCTAAAGACCCGATTGTTATCTGTCTACGAGGAGTCAGAGAAGAAGCAGCTACAAAAACTGCTCAACGAGGTTGAACTAGGCGACCAGCGTCCTTCTCAGCTGCTGCGGCGTATGCGTGATTTGGCCCGTGACAAGATGCCCGATGACACCCTCAGGATGTTGTGGATGAGCCACCTACCCTTATCGACGAGAGCAGTATTGGCGGTCAGCGAAGCATCAAAATTAGACTCGCTAGCGGCGATGGCAGATAAGATGAGCGAGCAAACAAAAGAGGTAAATTCCGTGTGTTCCTGCAGTCACGCTAGCACCGCGTCACAATCGTCGACGCCATCGTCTAACGATCGAATTTTGAACATGATCGAGGCGCTTACGAGGGAGGTCGCTGCGTTGAAAATGGACAGATCGCGCAACCACTACCGCGGACCGCAGCGAGGCAGATACCGATCAAGATCTCGGTCCAAGTCCACGAATCGTGACTCATCGATATGCTATTTCCATCGCAAGTTCGGCAAGGAAGCGTTTCGCTGTCAAAGGCCCTGTAACTTTGTGAGCAAGATGAGTACGGGCCAGGAAAACTAGTTCCGACTTTGGCTACGACGGGAGCCGAAGCCGATATAACCCAACACCGTCTGTTCATAAAAGAGTTGGGTACCGGTTTGCATTTCCTCATCGACACCGGCGCGAACGTCTCTGTATTACCTATCAAGAGGGTACGCAAAGAAAAAATGACGCCGAGCGAATATCTTTACGCCGCCAACGGTTCACGAATACCCTCCTATGGCGAACGCACTATGACGTTGAACATCGGATTACGTCGACCGTATATGTGCAATTTCGTCGTCGCAGAAGTGACTAGACCAATATTGGGAGCCGATTTTTTACATAAAAACCAACTGACGGTAGACATACACGGACGAAGGTTAATCGTCAAAAAAACAGGCCTGTCCGTTGTCGGCTACGTAACGTCTACTTCAGACTCCAGCATCAACACCGTAGACGACCAGCAGCCATACCACGATCTAATCGCAAAATACCCAGACATCACCCGACCGAACTTGAAGCTCTGTAACAGCGAAGTGGAACACTACATACAGACTACCGGCCCGCCATTATATGCGAAATCACGACCGCTGCCACCGCACAAGTACAAGGCAGCCAAGGCAGAATTTGACGCCATGATCGAACAAGGCATTTGTCGGCCGTCGAAGAGTCCTTGGGCCAGTCCAATACACCTTGTCCTCAAGAAGGACGGCAAATACAGAGTCTGCGGAGATTATCGTCGTCTCAATGCGGTAACCGTGCCAGACCGGTACCCCATTCCAAGATTGCATGATTTTACCTACAACTTGCTAGGAAAAAAATACTTCTCCATAATAGACATGAAAAAGGCCTATTATCAAGTGAGGACTCGCGAAGAAGACATACAGAAGACAGCCGTTATCACACCATTCGGGTTATTCGAATTCCCGAGGATGTGTTTCGGTTTGCGCAACGCTGGGCAAACGTTCCAACGACACATCGACAACGTTCCACGGGGACTTCCTGTTTTCCCATTTGTCGACGACATTTTATTGGCTTCTGAGACCAAAGAACAGCACAGAAAAGAACTAGAAGATGTATTCAGAAGGCTTAACGACCATGGGTTACAACTAAATGTAGCTAAGTGTACATTTGGCCAACAAACACTCAACTTTCTTGGCTACACTATAAACACCGAAGGAATTAAGCCAACTGACGAGAAGATCGAAGCCATTAAGTCATACCCTCGCCCAGAAACAATCCAACAATTACGTCGATTCCTGGGAATGATAAATTTTTATCGTGAGAATACCCCACACGCCGCCGAATATCAAAAAGAACTGAACGCTTACCTAAAAGATTCGAAAAAAAACGACAAGAAGAAAATTATGTGGAGCGAGACAGCGATTAAGGCGTTTGAAAAATGCAAGGAAGACATCACCAGCGCCGTATTGTTGTCATACCCATCATCAACATTATCGTTCGTGCTTATGACCGACGCATCCGATACTTGCGCGGGGGCGGTACTTCAGTTTGGGGTGGGTATGGGATCTACCTCCTAGCGGTCCATCCCGGGCAACGGCACCACAGGCTTGCCTGTGGTACGGCTGAACGATCCCACTTAAGCGGTGGTAGGCTCCGCAAGGGGCCGCCTGGCTCGCGACCACCATCCCACCGGAGTCCGGTGCCAAGCAGCGTGCTGTGTTCCGCCGGTGTGTGGGACTGCCAGTGCCTTTGGGGGAGAAGGAGGATGTCAGTTGCGCTGTTCAGAACCGGTCTTGGTCTCTGGGCAAAACTGGCCGGGTAACTCATTTTGGAGGGTAGCGGGATCCGAAGCACGGTGCCAGCCGTTGGCCGACCGCAGTCAGTAGGGGGCCCAAGTAGCACGCCAGCCACGTGCCAAAGGCTGCCCCGCCAACTCGCGAAAAATCCCGGTATGCGCCACCGTGCCAGCTGGCGACTGGATGGGAGGACCCGGTGGCCATATCCAGGGGGGTTCAGGCGTCCCCGCAGTCTCCAAATGAGTTCCCCATAGGTTGGGTTAGCTCCAGTTTTTCACTTGGTTCACTGAGCAGCGCCTCGACAGTTCGACTTCTTCCCCACCATACTCTAACACAATGACCAGAAAAAAGAAGAATAAGGTGAAACAATGGCTGCTTTTCCTCCCACTAAAAGTGCACCTCACTAACATCAGGGGGTTGCACTCTAATCTCGATCCGGGTTACTCTCTTGAACACAAATTCAAGAAGCAAGCTGGGGTCTGTGTGTACGTCCGCGATGACATTTGTTGTCGTCGTCTCCGTTGCTTTGAGAAATCGGGCTTTTCTGCCATATGGCTACATGTGGACACTGGCGTGGAGAAGTCTCTTTACATCGGCGTCTACCGATCGCACTCTGGTGACCAGGAGACGACAGCGCTTTTTAATTGCCTCATGGAGTCGGCTGACATAGCCCAGCAACGGTACCCAACAGCGAAGCTTAATTTTCTGGGGGACTTTAACGCCCATCATAAAGAATGGTTGTACCCATACCGGAAAACTGACCATGCCGGGTTAGAGGCGCGCAAGTTTTCTCTATCGCTAGATCTAACCCAGCTGGTGAATGTGGCAACGCGGGTACCGGATGTTGACGGCCATACACCCAACTGCTTAGATCTTCTACTGACAACTGATCCGGACAGTCATTCGGTGTCGGTCTCAGCCCCGCTGGGAACGTCTGACCACTGTCTGGTGAAATCCGTTTCGACTTGCTCCCCTCCAGATGAGAGCCCTAAAGGCACGAGGCGAGTATGGCGATACGAGTCAGCAGACTGGGACGAGATAAATAATAATAATAACTTTATTGACACAAAAATATTACAGCCATACATTTGAAGCCCCTGACTTCTGTGCTAGGCGAACCTGTGTTACAGAAATCAGTGTCCTCCGCTGATATAAATCAATAAACATTTAATTTTTTATGCAATAGAACACAATGAGTAAGTAACATTAGTAGTTATTGAAACAGTAAAACTAAACAATAAAAAAAGGCAAAGCGAACGTGCGAGCGTGTGATTGTGTGTGTGTGTGTGATTGTGTGTGTGTGTGTGTGTGTATGTATGTATGTATGTGTGATGGTGAGTGGACGCATGAGTGAGCGAGTGGCTATCTTATATAATCTAAATCAACTTTTCGGTGTCGTCATAACTTAATGACTGAAGCCATGGTCTTAAAATTTGTTTTAATTTATATGACGTAAGCTTATAAATTGAGATAGATTTATTAACCCGGTTGTACAACTTTGAACTCAATGCACCAAAGTGTCTGGACGCGAGTGCAGTGCGACATTTGGTAACCCTGCAGACTGGAAAACCAGTGCGTCTATTATTTGCATCTAAGCTTATTGGTAACACGTGTCTACGTAGGACAGTACGGAGGATATATAATTGTCGAACCGTAAGGACATGGGCTTCCGAGTACAACTTTCTGGTGGGATAGATTTGTTTTTTGAAGGACACCACTTTAAGTACTGCCCGTTGTGCCCGTTCCGCTCTAAGCATAGCTGTCTTAAATGTCCCTCCCCATACTGGAATACAGTAGGTAATTATAGACTCGCATAACGTGCGGTAGACCATTGTTGCCGTCTCCTTGTCCGCAGAATGTCGTAGTTCTTTAAACAAATAAATAAGCTTACGGAGCCTGGAACATAAAGCATCTATGTGTGAACGCCAGTCAAGCTTTTCGTCTATATGGACTCCTAGATATTTGATGTGAGGTACCAAAGTGAGACCAATACATTTACATTGAGTAGGATCTGTGCATACATGTGGGATAATGTCTGTAGTAGTTGGAGGCTTAGGGCAGTTTGTTGGAGAGAACTGTATGATTTTTGTTTTAGCAATATTCAGTGTCAGCATGTTGTTGCTAAGCCAGTCCATTATACTACGCAATGAAAATTCTACTCTATCAGTGACCTTGGTCCAGTCTCTGTCATAAATAAGGAGTGCCGTATCATCAGCGTAGGTGAATATATCACAATGGATGATAGGTAATTGGCAGAGGTCATTAATGTAGATTTGGAAGAGGGTGGGCCCCAAAATACTACCTTGTGGTATGCCGTAGCAAACCGGTTCCTCTTTACTGATAAGGTCTTCAATTTTTACGCATTGACTACGGCCACTCAGGTAACATTTAAAAATATCCAGAGCCAAACCACGTATTCCTATATGCTCCATTTTGGCCAAAAGTTTAGGGATTGAGACGGTATCGAAGGCCTTAGTGAGATCCAGAAAGACTCCGTAGCATTTAAAGCGATTATCCAGTTTATCCACCAAGTTGTTAACAAAGTCTAACACTGCATCCTCGGTTGAGACACCTGTACGAAATCCGTATTGTTTTGGAGATAAAATATTATTTTTTGCAAGGAATTTAGTCAGGGAATTATTAAGAATACGTTCTAGGATTTTGGAGAATGCGCTGAGTACGGATATTGGTCGATAATTGGACACATCGCCTCTCGCCCCAGCCTTGAATATAGGGTGCACTACTGCACGCTTAAAAGCTTTTGGGAAAGTCCCCGAATTTATGGCACAGTTACAGATGTGAGCTATTATAGGAGCGAGAGACCTACTAGATTGGCGAAGTATTCTGGCAGGTATATTGTCCCAGCCAACCGCACAGTCACTGCGCAAATTCTGTATTATGCTTATCACCTGTTCTTCATCAACCAAGGGAATGACCAATGAGTTCAGTGGCGATGGGGAAAGGATGGAGGCGGTGCTGGGACTATCGGAGCCGAATTTTGTTGCAAGATTTTTGCCGATATTCACAAAGAAATGATTAACGTCGTCAATAGAGACAGCTGGATCGGGTTTCAATTTTAGTAGCACACTAGGTGATTCTTTAACGTGATAACTATTCGTGATATTTTTAATTACCTTCCACGTGGCCTTAGGGTTATCTTTCGCTTTTAATAACTCTGATCTTTCATGTGCTCGTTTGAGTTTTCTAAGTAAAGCATTGCAGAAATTACGATATCGATTATATGATATTTTTAAAATTAAATTGTCGGGCTGAGCTTTGGCCTTACGATGCATGTCATCACGATGTCTTAAACAACGGACTAGACCAACAGTCATCCAAGGTTTCAGGACTGTTTTCCTGTTTGATGTGTATATGGTTTTACTATGCTTGAACAGTACTCTTTGCATGAAATCAACCAAAAAATTTGTTGCAAGGTCCGGGTCCTGCATACATAGACCAGCGGCAAAATCGAAGTTATCAATTTCGTTTTTTATGGATACGTAATCATATCGAATTGAGGATCTTTTTGATGGGGACTTGCAAACTTTTAAATCTATGAATAGGGTTGATTCCGCTTGGTCTACAGCTGTACAGAACAGTCGCGTTACGCGTGTTCTAATTAAAAAGTGCAAAGTGTCAACGCAGCGAAACATTACACTTCGGCCGGTGGCCGCGGGCCGCTACGATGACGCAATCGTCGTCGCTGCAAGGCAAGGTAATGTAAACAATTGTTAAGGCGAAGCTCTTTACTATCATTAAAATGTCGTCTAATAAACCAATCAAGCTCAACACGGAGAATGAACATCTTTTGTTCAAAGCTTACGCTGAAGAAAAAGAAGAAAATGCTAATCTTCGTAAAATTATTCAAAAAATGCAGACTCAAATTGACGAACTGCAAAAACAAATTATGAGTCTCACTCATGAAAGAGAAGCTACATCCGGTAAAACTCAAGCTATCCCAAAAGAGCATTCGACCCAATGCTCAGAATACTGCACAGATGAAGAAGACCTGGCAAAGGAAACCGAGTGGATAAGGGTTAAAAGTAGAAAGAAAAGAAAAATGAGCTCGTCACCTACTCAAGCGGAAGAACCTCAAAAATCAGACTCAGTACTCACCAAGAACGTTAGAACTAAGAAGGTCCCACCCCCTCCACCTATAATAGTGGATGGTATTGAAGATTATCAAACATTCTTCGATACCATAGCAACTACTCTCCAAGGAGATGCATTTAACACTAAAATCATGAATGGTAAATGTGTCAAAATCAATGCCCTCAATGAGGACACCTATAAATCACTTAGAAATATAATAACACAGAGTGGCCATTTGTGGCACTCATATGAAAACAAACAGGAAAGGCCTATAAGAGTAATGGTTAAAAATCTGCATTACACATGTAAGCCAGAAAGGATCATTGAAGACCTTCAAAACAAGTCTTTAAAAATATTAAATGCAGCTAATAAAATCAGCTGGAAGAAGAAAGAGCCTCTCAACATGTTCATGTTAACTTTTAACAAGGACGAGGATATTAGTAAAATCTACGGTATAAAATCTATACTAGGATGTAAAGTTGAAGTTCAGCCTATCAAAATATCTAGGCTCGTACCACAATGTAAAAGGTGTCAGGCGTATGGCCACACGCATAAATATTGTTCTAAGGAACCGCGATGCGTTAAGTGTACAGGAAAACATCTCACTCGAGACTGCAATAAACCTGCAGAGGAGAAGCCAAAATGTGTGCACTGTGGTGAAGCACATCCAGCTAACTACAGAGGATGCTTAGTTGCCAAAGAAATGCAAAACATAAAAAATAAAACTATCAAAAATTCATCAGCGTCTGCTCAGCAGCGAGTTGTTACAAAGAAAGCACCAGCACGTGTTAGAAGTGAAGAAATTACTTACGCACAAGCCACTGCTAAACCAGACCACTAACATAAACACTGTGAACAATACAAACCAAACACCATCTAACTTGTCAGAAAAATTAGATGAAATTATTAAAATTATGTCATCATTTGATGGCCGACTACAGAAATTAGAAAAAGGAGCCAAGACTGGCCTTGTTAATAAATCAAATAAAAAATGAATACAACACTTAAAATTATGGCATGGAATGCTAATGGACTACTTAAGCATCAACAAGAACTTCAGGTAGTCCTAAATATCGAAAATATTGACATATGTCTGGTGTCAGAAACTCACTTCACCAGACAATGTCACATTACCTTCAGAGGATATAAAGTGTACCATGCATTACATCCTAGCAATAGTGCCAGTGGTGGCAGTGCAGTAATAATAAAAGAAAATCTCCATCACCACGAAGAAATGAAGTACGAACATCCAGAAATTCAAGCAGTATCAGTACAAGTCAAGTGTGACCTTTACCCTCTCACGATAGCTGCATTGTATTCCCCTCCAAGACACTCCATAAAACAAGAAGAATATATAAACTTCCTAAGTCAACATGGGCAGAGATTTATTGTGGGCGGTGATTTCAACGCCAAGCATAAGCACTGGGGATCCCGACTTATAAATACCAAAGGCCGGGAATTATATAGAGCCATACAAGAGTTAAACTGTGAAGCTGTATCTACAGGGAAACCAACCTACTGGCCCACAGACCCTAACAGGATCCCGGACCTAATCGATTTCTTCATCTGTAAGAATATATCTAGAGGTGACTTTATTATAGAAGAGGGTCATGACATGAACTCGGACCATTCTACTATTCTGCTGACAATAAGTAGACGTATACTACATAATGAGAAACAACCCATACTAGTCAACAAGTTTACAGACTGGGATAGTTTCAGACTAGACCTAGATAATAGAATAGAATTAAGAGTTCAGCTCAAAACCCCTGAACAATTAGACTCAGAAGTTAGTAAATTTATCATAAATATACAACAGTCAGCTTGGAAAAATACACCTGAGAAACCAAAACTCATAAAGAGAACTGTGTACCCTGAACACATCATGAATCTTATTATGCTAAAACGAAGGCAACGAAGAAGATGGCATCTAACCAGAAGCCCTCAAGATAAAACTGAACTTAACAATTTGACTAAACGTCTTAAAAGGGAAATAATAAGTCATAATAACGCGTTAACGAATAACTATTTACGCCAGTTATCTGCTGATTGTAAGTCAGATCACTCATTATGGAAAGTGACAAAGAACATAAAAAGACCCATCACACAAATCCCTCCTATAAGGGCAGAAAATGGGAAATGGGCTATTAGCAATCAACAAAAAGCTGACAGATTTGCTCAGTACCTGGAGCTCATATTTCAACCCAACGTGGAATCTTTGAACTCCGCTGAAATTATGAACTGCCCACCAAAAGTACAAAGTGACACCTCAGAAATAAAGCTCGTTACACCAAAAGAAGTATCAAATACGATTAGATATCATATGAACCCAAGAAAATCACCCGGCTACGATCTAATAACAGGTGAAATTCTTCAAAATTTGAATCGCAAGGCGATTGTAAAACTGACCACTCTTATCAATGCTGCATTTCGATTAAAGTATGTACCTGATCTGTGGAAAGTAGCTGAAATAATCATGATAGCAAAACCTGGCAAACCACCAGAGGAACCGACTTCATATAGACCAATATCTTTACTACCAATAATAGCAAAACTTTTTGAGAAACTACTATTAAAAAGGCTCAAACCAGTTATAGAAAATGGCAATCTTATTCCGGATCACCAGTTTGGCTTCAGAGACAAACATTCAACTATTGACCAGGTTCACAGGATTACCAATTATATCGAAACAGCGCTAGAAGAAAAGAAAGTTTGTTCCACTATATTCCTTGATGTAGCACAAGCTTTCGATAAAGTATGGCACGAAGGTCTCATCCACAAACTAAATAGTATGCTACCGAGACAGTTTACGGACATCCTCGAATCATACATTTCAAACAGAGCATTCCGCGTTCGATATGAAGACGTCTACTCAGAGACAAGGCCCATCAATGCTGGCGTGCCACAGGGAAGTGTATTAGGTCCGATCTTATACCTACTGTACACCAGTGATATCCCAGTTACAGAAAATAATCCTATTGCCACTTTTGCCGATGACACTGCTATTATGGCAATAGGTAATAATCATGAAGAAGCTGTGGAAAAAGTTCAAAAAGCGGTTGATCAAATTCTAACCTGGACTAAAAAATGGCGAATTAAGCTTAACGAAAGCAAGTCGATTCACGTTGACTTCACCAATAAAAGAACACAACATTTTCCTGTATTTATTAATGGCCAACAAGTTCCATACTCTAATACAGCTAAATATCTTGGTATGAATCTTGACGCCAAGCTGCGCTGGAAAGAACACGTCAAGAAAAAGAGATCTGAGTTGAAAATACGCTACCAGAAAATGTACTGGATACTTGGAAGACACTCCCCACTATCAGTACACAACAAAGTCCTATTATACAAACAGGTATTGATGCCAGTATGGACTTATGGTATCCAGCTCTGGGGCTGTACCAGTAAGAGCAATCGCCAGATCATCCAACGTTTCCAAAACAAAGTACTCAGGGACATAGTTAATGCACCCTGGTACATTCGGAACTGTGACCTACATCGAGACCTAAACATGGACGTCGTGGACCGAGTAATACAAAAATACGCAGAAGCTCACGAAAATAGACTTCATCACCATGTGAATGTTGA
Source organism: Orthosia incerta (assembly GCA_948252205.1). Taxonomy (NCBI): domain Eukaryota; kingdom Metazoa; phylum Arthropoda; class Insecta; order Lepidoptera; family Noctuidae; genus Orthosia; species Orthosia incerta. The sequence goes on along the minus strand of OX411766.1, from coordinate 20,450,296 downwards.
GGCTATCCAGCTTCTTGACATTACTAATATAGTAAGAAGACTGAAACGGACGAAACCGTTCGAGTTAGAGTAGTTTTTTTTTTTTTTTAAGTGACAAATAAACAAATGTAGTGATAAGTGCTGCTTTCAAAGAACACATGAACAAAGTGTCTTCGCCTTAATAAAAACTAAGTAAGTGTTAATGGACGCATTCTTAGAATTATATTTACGTAGTAGTTTAGGTGAAATTTGTTTACTAATTAGCCAATAAGGCTAGATTGTAATTGAAATAAAGTATTCATATTTGGTACTTTATCAGAAAAAAAAAAAAAAAAAAAAAATAAATAAATAGGGCAACGGGAAGATGGTCCGTAACGTGTGAATTTAGTACGATGACTCTAGCCGGTGACCGAGTTCTTAATAGAATATGGTCAAGACAGTTATTTATTCTAGTGGGGAATGTATGCGCGGGTAACAAACCGAGTGTCGCCATATTTGTTAAATAATCATTAGAATGTCGATCTGAGTTACCAGGCTTAATATCAATATTAATGTCACCTATTAATGTTATATTGCAGTAGGATTTGACAGATGTTACTATTTCACTTAAACTAGAATAAAAATTTGTAGCATCTTGATAAGATGGAGATCGATAGACAGCGATAATCGCTGTATTGTTGTAGCAACACACCAGACAGTTGGCGTCACGTATGGTTGGTTCATATGTGAGACAATTCAAGGTGCTTTTGGCATATATTACAACACCGTCATTTTTAATGGGATTATTTATTGTATGATAGGCATTATAGCCCTGTAAGTGGGGTAAGTATCCCGTGAGTTGTAACCAGCATTCAGTCAGAATTATGATATCAAAGTCGATTTTTGTAACTGAAATCATTGTGATAAATTGGTCCAGATTCTTTTTTATGCTCCTGATGTTTATATGAATTATGCCAAGTCTTTGATTGCTCTGTCTAGCAATGTTCCGACAATCTTCTGGACTACATATGAAAGATTCTGCAACTGAAACATTATCGATGTCAAGAGAAATTTCATTTATGTTCATCATTTTTAGTTGTATGCATGAATCTCGAGATCGAGTCATAGTAAGAGCTAAGAGTGTTATATATTGTCATAGTCATTTTACAATTTATAAGGTTACACAAACGAAAAACGTAGTATAATTGTGGGGTTTTAATTTTTTTGATTGTGTTGTAATTAGACCACATGATAAGTATATTGGGATTTAAATATTTTGTTTCATATATTTTTATGTACGTTAATTTAACTGATCTATGTAGAATGTTTATGTAATAGAATGATAGGTAAACGAGAATGTAGTGTAAGTGAGTATTGGACGAATGGATTGTGAGAGTGTTATGAGTGATATATTTTAATATTATGAAAAAGTATTGATTAAATAGTAATGTACAAGTTATAGCTACAAAATTTGGTGTTTTAAAAGTAATATGAAAGAGAAGTAGTCATTGCTCAACGGTTTCAGATGGTATCAATTTGTTAAGACAGAGTTCCGACTCCACCAGTATATGTTTAGAACCTTGCTCCTTCCTCAGGAATACTTTTCCATTTGAGTACCAGCAGAATGTGTATTCGTGCGTTTTTGCAAACTCTCGTGCCATCAAGAAGGTTTTCCTTGCAGATGGTGCCTTATACTCTGCTACATAAATGGGCTGGCGCGCTCCAGGAAGGCCCAAGGATTCCGTATTCAATTTATTTTCCTTAGTGCGGTTTTTATTAAAGTTGCGAGTAGCTGTTAGCAGATTATTTTTCATATGCACTGTGGTGAGTTCCGCAACAATAGTTTTATTAGTGTTAGGCTTACCAGGCAGTCGGTATACGTCTCTTATGTCCTTGGGGTTAATGTCGAATTGGACCGCATTACCAACCTTGGTAATTAGGTTCGTCAAGTCGGCCATCGACTCTCCTTCCCGAGCTGGGACATTTCTCAATTCAATAACGGAGGTGCGTGAAGAAAGCTGCATATCTTGTATTTTTTTTTCAAGCCCGGTAATGGAATTTAGAAAGCCTTGCCGCTCATTTTCTAGAACTTTGATTTTATTTCTCATTTCTTCATAGTCCTTATTTATGAAATTGATTGATTTTTCAATTTCAAGGTTTGAATCCTTTATTTGTTGATTTTGTGCTTTTAATTCACCCACATCTCGGACTAACTTTTTTAAGATTGCCTCCTGGTCCGATTTCCAAGTTTCCAGCATTGTTTTTAGTTGTTCAAATTGGTTTTCAGGACACAGGTCATCCGACCTCATTCGTTTACGAGTCGTTTTGTTTGATAAATCATGGTCACTCACTCTCATCGAAGATAAATCCGGTTCAGAATGCGCGTCTTTTATGGCACCGGCAGCCGTAGGCGGAGGTAGTTTCGGTGTGCGTGGCATAGCAATCTACCAGTATTTTCCGCAGTTATTAAAAATTTAATAAATCTACACAGTGCGTTCAAGAACACTTTCGTAGCAGTTAAAGAAACGTTCGTAGCGCTCGTAGCATCCATCGCGTAGCCGATGCGCGATAGTGACGTAGCGCGAGCTCCGTAGCAACGTAGCACGAGGACACAAACTCGCTGCAATGACGTCAGTGTTGATTTGGCGCAGTCGCTGAGCACGTTGTCCTGACGCTTGCTGCCCCAAGTTCGAATCCCGCACGGACAGTCCTCTTTTCGAGATTTATAAAAAATCTTTATCTTGACTCACCAGTGGGTCAACAGCAATGCTTCACTCGGTGAGTAAGTGAGACTTCCGACACCAACCAATATGTCCGCCGCGGCTTATGGACACTTCCCCAAGAAGGAAGAGGAGGGTCCGAGTTTCGGTATAATTTACTTAACGATTTAAAAATATATTAAAAGATATTTCAACATTTACTAAAATCACGCAGAACACACGTCCGTTCCGATCGGGCACAGAGCGGGTATCAAATGAGATGCGGCACTTTTTTGCGTCTTATCCTTGGCGGCATGTGTGCTTCTCCTCGGGTGACCCCTCGAGCTGTGCAGACGCGGTTGCGGATGTGATTTGGCAGGGAATGGAATATTTCATTCCATTCTCCGACATTCCGCTCGGTCACAAATCCCGACCTTGGTATAATGCAGAATGCGCCCATGCTGAGGCCCGAAAAGAGTCTGCTTACCAAGCCTGGGTCGGGGCCCGCGACCGCAAAGTTAGAGCGCGTAGGGTTCGCGCGAGGAAAAGAGCCTTTAATTCTGCCGCCAAGTTCTGCAAGCGGGTTCTACGTCGGGCACGTTTTGACCATATTGGACGTATTGGGGCCAAGCTGGCATCGCACCCTCCGGGTAGTAAACAGTTTTGGTCCCTGTCTAAAGCGGTTGAAACGAATTTCTGTCGGCCCACTTTACCTCCGATGCTGAAACCTTATGGGTCGCAGGCTCACTCTGCAAGTGACAAAGCAAATTTATTTGCATCTCTTTTTGCTAGCAATTCACGTCTGGACGCTGGCTCCAAGCAACCACCTACTGTACCTCATTGTGACTCTTCGATGCCGGAGATCGCTGTGCACACTAAAGAGGTCCGGAGAGTATTGTGCAGTCTAGACGTGAACAAGGCCAGCGGACCTGACGGCATTCCAGCGAGAGTGTTGAGGCAGTGTGCGCCAGAACTATCTCCTGTGTTGACTCGCTTGTTCCGCCTCTCTCTTGTAAAAGGGACGGTGCCGAAATCCTGGAAGCTTGCAAATGTTCAACCAGTGCCCAAAAAAGGCAACCGTGCAGACCCTGCCAATTACCGTCCGATCGCCATTACCTCCATTTTGTCCAAAGTTATGGAAAGGGTACTGAACAGAAAGTTGCTGACCTACCTTGAAGACAACAATCTCCTCAGTGACCGTCAATATGGCTTTCGCCGGGGACGGTCAACTGGCGATCTTCTTGTGTATGTCACGCACTGCTGGGGCGAAGCCATCGAGAGACACGGCGAAGCACTTGCTGTATCGCTTGATATCTCGAAGGCCTTCGACAGGGTCTGGCACGCGAGTCTGCTCAGTAAGCTTCCTGCTTATGGCATCCCCGCTGGTTTTTGTAGCTGGATATCAGACTTCCTTAGCGAACGGTCGATCCGAGTAGTCATTGACGGCTGCTCCTCAGACCTTATGGCTATTGATGCCGGAGTTCCTTAGGGGTGTTCTCTCTGCAACTATTTTCCTGCTGCACATCAATGACCTACTTCAGCCTGGTATTGTTGGGTACGCAGATGACAGTACTGTTTCAGAGAGATACTTGTCTAGCGCAAAAACCAGCGTGGATGAAGTTCGTTCCTTGAGGGAGGCTATGGTTGAGCGGACAGATTTGACCTTAAGCCTTGTCTCCCAGTGGGGTGATGACAATCTGGTCTCTTTTAACGCCACCAAAACACAGGCGTGTCTTTTTACCGCTAAAAGGAGTCTGTTCGATCAGACGCCTACATTTCGGGGTGCGTCTGTTCCTGTGACTGATCGGCTCGAGCTCCTAGGCATGGAGTTGACATCCAGTCTCAACTTCGGCTCCTCCATTGAGAACAAAGCCCAAATCGCGGCCAAAAAACTGGGCATCCTAAATAAAGTGAAGCGATACTTTACGCCTGGACAGCTTTTAACCCTATACAAAGCACAAGTCCGATCCTGCATGGAGTATTGCAGCCACCTTTCGGATGGTTCAGCTAAGTATCAGCTTGCCGCGCTTGACTCAGTGGAACGCAGAGCCAAGAGGCTCATTGGCAACGTTGAACTGGTGGACGCCAAGCTTCACAGCTTGGCTCATCGCCGCAAAGTTGACTGTACTTCGGTGAGTGTGCTCAGGAACTCCACGACCTCATCCCACCAGCCCCCTTCTACCATCGGACATCTAGACGCACTGCAAGTTATCATCCTTACCTTGTTGCCATTCCACCAATTCGAACCAAGCGCTTCCAAACATCCTTTATAATGCGCACAGCGAATGAGTGGAACTCACTGCCTGCGTCTGTGTTTCCGAACGCATTCAACCCGAATCTCTTCAAAGTTAGAGTGAACAGGCTTCTTCTGGGTAAGCTCACTCCATCGTAGACTCTGTCTCTGTCACCTATGACCTAGACTAGAGACAAGAGCAAACCCATTACAAATAAAAAAAAAAAAAAAAAAAAAAAAACTTCAACAAAAAATTCAAGGCCGTTGGAGACCGCTTGGATTTTTTTCAAAAAAATTCAACGACGCTCAAAGGAAATACAGCACGTATGACAGAGAGCTAACGGCTATATACATGGCAGTTATACGTCACTTTCGCCGGACAATAGAAGGCCGTGACGTCACCATATTGACGGACCACAAACCTCTTACCACCGCACTGCGAGTGAACTACAAAGACGAAACACCGAGGCGCACAAGATATTTAGAATATATCAGCCAGTTCGTCACAGATATCAAGCACGTATCAGGCAAGGATGACTGTGTCGCCGACGCCTTGTCTCGGGTGGACACAATCTCATGTCCAACACCAATAAATTACGACGAGTTAGCAAAGTCACAAAAACAAGACGAAGAACTCAAACAACTCATGAAAAGCGACCGTTACATTTCCAAACGAATAGCACTGCCCGGTTCCGCTACCCAAGTCATATGCGAGATGTCAACAAAAGGCCCACGCCCGTACTTACCGCCACAATACAGAAAGCAAGCTTATCAAGCGATACACGACCTTAATCACCCCGGCGTAAGAGCGACCAGAAGATTAATTACCTCACGTTATTTCTGGTTGACTATGAAAAAAGAAGTCACACACTGGGCAAGAGCTTGCGACCAATGCCAGCGAGTGAAGGTTCATCGTCACACCAAGGCACCAGTATCCAGTTTGACGCCAGTAGACCGCTTAAGTCATCTCCACATCGACTTAGTCGGTCCCTTACCAACGTCAAATAACTGCCGTTATATACTAACGATGATCGACAGGGCAACGAAGTGGCCAGAAGCCCAGCCAATCGAGGACATGACGGCAGAAAAAGTCGCAAATACGTTGTACGAAACATGGATTGCAAGATTCGGATGCCCCGCGACCATAACAACAGACCAAGGTAGACAGTTCGAATCCGAACTATTTAATAAGCTGATGCATCGCATGGGAATACAGCAGCACGTACGAACAACAGCGTACCACCCCCAATCGAACGGTTTGGTAGAACGCTGGCATCGCACACTCAAAGCTTCACTCACCGCTAGATTAAATACAGTGAACTGGACGTACGAGTTACCCACTGTATTACTTGGACTTTGCGCCGCATACAAGAATGACATCGGCGCCAGTACTGCGGAATTATTACTCGGAAGAACGCTACGCCTGCCTGGTGAATTCTACGGAGAAGCAATAACAACATGCAACACGTCATCGCACTTTATGAGCCATCTTAGCGAAGCATTAAAAAAAGCACAGGTGCAGCGCGAAGCAAACAAAAGCACAGCTGTTTTCATTCACGGCGATCTGTATAAAACAACTCATGTTTACGTTCGCAACGACGCCGTGCGCAAACCACTAACACCTACCTACAACGGTCCGTATCGCGACATAGATCGTACAGATAAGTACTTCACCGTTCAGTTGGAGAATAGAAGATCAAATATATCCATTGATCGGCTGAAGCCCGCATTCCAGTGCAAAGAGGAGCAAGCAGATGAAGCACCTGTCACCTACAGCTACGTCACAAAATCCGGCAGGGCATCAAAACCTCCTGTACGCTTTGCTGAGGGGGGAATAATGTAGTGACCTTCATATTATAACAGTCATACGAGCACATCACAAGTCCGGCCGCTGGCACAGCGCGCAGCGTACTGAGTGTCTGAGTCACTCGTCTCAGCGCGCCCGCGCCGCCGCGCCGAACGAATGCGACAACATCCCTGCCTCGATGACCATCGGGCACTGAAGGTCGTGGAAGCCGAGCCGACGGTATTTACGTGTCGCACCGCGCACGTTTGCTACGTCATCCTCTGCCGGTACCACAAACTAGATCGCAACCATTGGTCGTATAGCTCCGCAGTACCACCACTTTCGTATGCTACCCTACTGTTATATATAAGCGATGATTTTGGAAATAAAATGTCAATTGATTCCTGTTCTTATTCGCCTTTCATTTTGACAAGAAACCTCACACGATCAGCTACCTCTAAAGTATAATTCCCTAAGAAATAGACGTAACAAAAACCATCGGGTGGACCCCTTTCGAGTGGAGGGCTACCCAATATGTCCCATCCCCCAATCCTGACAACTCAAACTTTCCTACCCCCGAACTTCCCCTCCCAAGTATCACCAACACTTCAACCTAATCTTCCCACCCACCCCAATATCCAGTATTAACCGCGAAACCTCCTGTGACTGAGTGGTCACAGGCTCGGCTGTTCTAAATTCTGCTGACGACGAGTTGGAGAGAATGGTCATCTGCGCTAGGACCAGTGCAGTTGGGCGCCGTAAGCAGGGATGAAGGAGTCCTGGGAGGTTGAGCCGTTAGGTTCTGGTGGTAATGAGTCCGTGAAGCACCACGCCTCCTTTGGTCTGGATTTCAAGCAAAACGGTAGCCCTAATCTTTAGCTAAGGGCAGGGCAATGGTCATGGTATCTCGTCAGAGGGCCACAGGTGAGATACGTGAGGTCCGCTGATGCCGTAATGTAAGCCAGCCTTGCGCACCTTTATCTCGAAGGTAGTAGTAACGTCTCACTTTAATCAGTAGAACGTTCCCAGATTTGATTTCGATGGAGGGTGTGAGCTGGAGAGATGAATTTGTCGTCGCCATAACCACTGGACACGTGATCTTTAATAAGCACTTTTTATCGCATAGGGATCACCGACAGCCTACTCTGCAGAGCATGCATAGTGGAAGATGAGAGAGAAGCCCACCCGCTCCTAATCTGCCCTGTAACCGCTAGTTAGTGGGCCAAAAACTTCGGTGTACCCCTCAGAAGAGGCTCCTCGTGGAAAAGAGATAAAATTATGAAATTGAATCCCACCCATACGCAAAATACGCGAGAACCGATCACTATGCCGAATTTTTTTGGTCGAATTTCATTTAACCGAAAAATATAGACCGATGTCTTTTCTGCTATATGCATTGTTTGACATATTTTGATATCATCAAAGTATCATTTGGCATATGTTTGATTTTACCGAACTACATTTCGCCGATTTACAAAAAAACTTTTTGCTTTAGGCCGAAGCCTCTTTTGAACTTTTTTTATTCGCTTTATTTTCTCCACATCGAAACATCATTTTAAGGAATATTATTTGGTCACAAATATATAGCCGGTGACTTGGTAGCATTTTCAATTTAAAATTGAAATAGTGTCATAAAAAGTCAATATATTGTGCTACAAAATTTAGTGACAGTAACGAATTGCTGCAAAACTGACTTCACGCAGTCTTGTCTGTGGTTTCGTATTTATTTTGTATTTTCTTGCAAATAATTCATTAATAGCTGTCATGTATTAGACGTTTTTATTGATTAATTATTGCAAAGAATTGGTCCAAGAGCGAGCGAAGAGAGCTCGTGCATTTGGGGCACCCCGACACGGATAGGTTAGGGAATCTCATCATCTCCTTTATGTTAGGTTACTTTAGACCCTGCAGACAGAAATAGGAGCTTCGTCGACAATATTTATTTCAAGTCGCTGTTTTAAACATTTGTATTCGCCCACTGTTTCTCTCTCACTTAGTACTTTGATATGCGTTTAAAAATAAAAAAATCGAACATTCGGCTTAGTGTAACTTCGGTAAAAAGTTTTATGACCATGTGAAACGTCGGAGTAACGAAAAATGTTATAAGTTCAACTGAGACAGTGGCAGACGTGACTTCGATGAAGTAAAAAAAGACGAAAGAAAAAAAAGTTGAAAAGTTTAAGGCGAAATGAAATGCGTTCAAATGTTTTTCGAACTTATGATTGGTAATCAAAATACGCACTTAGTGGTGGAGTTGCGGAAACAGCCCGTCGAAACTAAAACAAACTAATTCTCCGACAAAAATCCTAAGATTTACCTGGTGATGCCTGGTAAAAGCCGGAAATGTGCAATTATCATAGATCATTTCGGGATTTAACCAGTATGACTTGGTCAATCCTGGGTTTTACCGTAGTTCGGGCTTTTACAGTAACATATGCATAACGAAATAGCGAAACCAATAAAAGTGTTTTTAATGACAACAAGATCTTGATGTAAACTTCAAGTTTTTAACCTTCGGTGTAAGTTATTAAGTTGAGTTTTTTTATGAAGCAGTCTGCTACGAACTGTTATTGAAATGATATTATGCGTCCTTACTCAAAGAGAAACGAATTTAAATATGGACCGAGGTATGAACGATGCGACTCTATCCATACGGCTGTTGTCTTTTTATGATAATGAAAATGTTAATTATCTTAATTTATATCACAGGTATTAAAGTACTGATTTAATGTTAGGTACTTACTTCCTGGAATTTTCAAGAGAAAAACAGTTATTTCAACTTGCTACTTGCTTAATGACAACAAGATCTTGATGTAAACTTCAAGTTTTTAACCTTCGGTTTAAGTTATTAAGTTGAGTTTTTTATGAAGCAATCTGCTACGAAATGTTATTGAAAAGATATTATGCGTCCTTACTCAAAGAGAAACGAATTTAAATATGGGCAGAGGTATAAACGATGCGACTATTTCTAAACGTTTGTTGTTTTTTTATGATAATCAACATTATAATTATCTAAATTTATATCATACTTATTAAAATACTGATTGAATGTTAGGTACTTACGCTCTGGAAATTTCAAGAGAAAAAGAGTTATTTAAAAATCCTCAATCTAGAGGGATTCAGACTCGCTCAGCGAACTCTGGCGGGTTCGAGCTCAGGAAGTAGTCCAGCAATCATGTGGCTGTACTACAAAATGTACCCAAAGAACACAAATTGGTACCAGATTTGACGATTGACGATGACACCAATTTTATCAAGGTTCTCGGTCTTGCCTGGAACGCTCATCAAGACGTCTTCAATTATCGGGTTAATCAAATCCCACGCGTTTGTACCAAACGGACAATGCTCTCAGAGCTTGCTCGCATCTATGACCCCATTGGTCTACTTACACCATTAACATTTTTAGCAAAATATCTCATCCAGCGTTTGTGGTTGTTGGGAACTTCATGGGATGAACCTGTACCCGACGACATTCATCAAGTTTGGTCAAAGTTCACCCACTAGTTATCAAATTTATCACATCTTCATATTCCGAGGCGTATCACACACCCTCAAGCGATGAGCTCTGAATTTGATTCATGGATTCTGCGATGCCAGTGAAGCTGGTTATACGGCAGTAATCTATCTTCGTGCCAATACAGGTTCAAATCAACATCAAGTCTGCCTTGTGAGCGCAAGATCACGTGTTGCTCCAACCAAGCGCAGGACATTACCAAGGCTCGAGCTATGTGGTGCTTCCCTGCTAGCAGACCTTATGAGTTATGTTATCAACACATTTTCGAACAAGATAAACATAGACAACATTTTCGCATGGTCTGATTCAATGATCGTTTTAACATGGATCAAGTCAAATTCAACAAATTTCAAAGCATACGTTGGGAATCGTATTGCAAATATTCAGCGGAAATTACCCACGGCTGTCTGGAAGCATGTGCCAGGCAAGCAAAACCCAGCTGATTGTGCGAGTCGTGGCTTACTACCAGACGAGCTTATCAATCATGCCTTCTGGTGGACAGGTCCAGAATGGTTATCATCACCAATCAATACATATAATAAATCTGTAGAAAAATATTTTTTGTACATCGAAAATATTTCCAAAAAAAATAGCATCATAATCATCTTGTACCACAGACGGTGACGTAATTTGCGAAAAGCGTACCACCGTTTTGGCTGGTATTGTTAATGTTAATCCCATCGATAATTTAATACAAAAACAATCTTCTTTGCGCAAGATTCAACGTATTTTAGCATATTGTAATCGTTTCATTGCCGCGTTACGCAAAAACAAACCATCATTTAATCATTTAACAGAAGTTGAACATCACATCGCGCTTATGATTTTAATTAAACATGCGCAAGAATCAGAATTTCGGGATGAAATTGGGTTATTATCCGCAGGGAAGACGTTACCTAAATGGTTAAGGAAGCTCAACCCTTTTTTGGACCATTCCGCTATTTTGCGGGTGGGGGAAAGGCTCTCCAGTGTGCTTAGTGCGAGTTTTTTAACGTACTCACTGGTGATAACGTTAACGATCTCTTATGTCAAAATGTATACAAAAAAAGAGGTTTCGCCTTTCCGTCACCAGACGGCGCTTATCCAGTTTCAATACAAATTGGCGTTAACGTTTACGCGATTGAGCGTGAGTAAAAACTCGCACTAAGGCCTCAGATCTGACCTCGAATTCGAGACCAAACATCCAGCGCTATTGCCACGTAAACATCGTTTGACTCATCTTATCATCCAATCAGTAAATAATGAACATTTTCATCCAGGCTTACAACAGCTACAATTTCTTTTATTGCAAAACTTTTGGATATTGTCTCCACGGCGAGCAATATATCATGTCATATCAAATTGTTTTAGATGTTTTCGCACTAAGCCAGTCGCATTTCAACCTAAAATGGCAGACCTGCTTAGGGCGCGGATCACCCAATTAAAAGCATTTCAATCTGTTGGCTGCGATTACGCAGGTAACAGTACACACATACCGCGGTGCACGTACAACCAAAGCATATTTGTGTCTTTTTGTATGTTTCACTACAAAAGCACTTCATCTAGAGTTAGCTTCAGATATGTCCGCGGAAGCCTTTTTAGCTGCCTTACACAGATTTATAGCTCGCCGTGGCAGGTGTAACGTCATCCACTCTGATTGTGGAACCAATTTTAAGGGTGCTCAGTCACAGTTATCAAGCATCATGCAAACAGCTTGTGGAGACCGAGCGCATAGAGTTTCGTTTCAAACCTCCTGGGGCACCACATTTCGGGGGTTTAACAAGTTCTTAATTCAAATCTCTCAAATCAAAACAGGCTCTAAGAGTAGCAGATGGCAGTCAGCGGTAGTGTACCACTTTATATAAGCCAAAAAAGTCTTTATCGGATATGTGCTTTCAGAGATTATCTTTTACAAATAAATATTCTCTTCAACATTTTCACTTATTGGTATGATAATCAACATAACAAGCCCTCATTTAAGAAAAAAATATTAATTGCGCTTTAAAAATACTTAAAATAGGTGAGGTGTTTATTTGAGTACGTTTTAGATATTGCTTATGTTCAATTTCATGGAATTTAGACAAGTGTAGTTTCGAACCGGAAACAGTTTGCCTAGGCTCGGCACTTCCTAGTGAATATAATTTATTGAACTGTTTGCACTTAGCTTTATATGAATCAGATGAACATTTTTCGAAAAGTTGCCAAATGCTGTTTTTTAACGATATTTTCTTCCATCATAGATTTAATTTGTGATTCCTGGTAAAAGCCAAACATTTGCAATTATCATAGATCATTTCGGGCTTTTAACAGTATGACTTGGTCAATCCTAGGATTTGCCGTAGTGCGGGCTTTTACAGTAACGTATGTATAACGAAATGGCCAAATCAATAAAAGGGTTTCAGTTTTATGACAACAAGATCTTGATGTAAACTTCAAGTTTTTAACCTTCGGTTTAAGTTATTAAGTAGAGTTTTTATGAAGCAGTCTGCTACGAACTGTTATTGAAAAGATATTATGCGTCCTTACTCAAAGAGAAACGAATTTAAATATCGAAAGAGGTATGAACGATGCGTCTCTTTCTACACGTTTATTGTTTTTTATGATAATCAACATTATAATTATCTAATTTAATATCATACTTATTAAAATACTGATTGAATGTTAGGTACTTACGCTCTGGAAATTTCAAGAGAAAAAGAGTTATTTCAAAATCCTCAATCTAGAGGGATTCAGACTCGCTCAGCGAATTCTGGCTCATGAGAACTTTACATCCGAATAACTCGGCAACGCGACACTTAGGAGCATGCCCCTATGGTTAAGGGTCCCAAAATGGATATCCCCGCAAAATACTCCCCAATGTTAACTAATTTATATTAATATATATATATATTTAAGTTTTTTCTATGTATTTTACGACATATTTTTTGCATGCATATATTTAAATAAGATGTAAATGTTCAATGTGTTCAATTATTTGAATGAAATTTCAAGAGCAAAAGAGTTATTTCAAAATCCTCAATCAAGAGGGATTCAGACTCGCTCAGCGAAATCTGGCTCATGAGAACTTTACATCCGAATAAATCGGCAACGCGACACTCACGGGCATTGATTCGGGTAGGCATTTAATGGTTCCCAAATGGATGTCCCCGCAAAATACTCCCTAATGTTAACTAATTTCGGAAGTAGCTGATGGCGGTAGTGTACCTCTTTATATAAGCCAAAAAAATACTTTATCGGATATGTGCTTTCAGAGATTATCTTTTACAAATAAATATTTCGCAGATAATTTTAATTCTGTTTACTAGCTTTTTCTTACGAGCCAGATCTATGTTCACGCAAAGTGTCAATTAGTCGGGTCTCATGACCGAGCGTTTTAATCCGAAACGGCTCAAAACTTTAATACTCGTAGCCAATTAGTTTACAGTACTTTTACTGCTTGAGAGCCTCAGCAATCGCAAACGTATAACTCGTATTTTGTATAAGTAAGATTAAGATTGTAACTTTACCAAGGAATTATAATAATATTATTAAGGATTGCCAACTCAAAACCTCCTTCTCGACTCCTCCTTGAATCGTCAAACTGACTTATTGACTGACAGTTATAACTTCTTCTCTTTTGACATTACTCGTATCTTGTAATATTGAAGTCGCTGAGTCTATAGTTTCATTTGTTTGACCCCCGTACATATTTAAATTCGGCCACTTAGTAATAACGTAGCAAATAATGTCAGTACATTTTTGGACTAGTTTTTACTTCTGTTACCCTCACAATAATCTTTGCTGTAACATCTATTTTATTTACTTTTCACTATGAATGTCTGCCGGTAGATGTTTTATTTTTATTTGTTTACCTTTTTAATACTGTACTTGACATGATGACATTTGACGTCTGCCAATTTCATAATTTCTGTTTTACGTGCCGTTACACTCTGCGTTTATGTTCGTTTGTGATATTCTCGATTGCTTTTTAGGGTTCCGTATCCAAAGGGTAAAAACGGGGCCCTATTACTAAGAATCCATGATCCGTCTGCCTGTCTGTCCGCCTGTCACCTATCTGTATTCTATGAACCGTGAAAGATATAGATGGGAAATCACTCAATGACACTCTTTTGACTGGCAGTAAATTGCAAGCAGATATCAGTAACATCATTTTACGTTTTCGTCTCCATGCCATCGTTTTATCAGCTGACGTACGTCAAATGTACTGGCAAGTCATCATCGTTCAGGAACATAGGGATTATCAGCGTATACTTTTTCGGTTTTCACCCGAAGAACCCATTCAAGAATTCAGCACCATTTCTGGCCATAAGTACGATGCAACAACTGGCTCTAGATGAACAGGATTCGTTTCCGACCGCAGCAGAGGTTTTACGGAGCGATCTGTACGTCGATGATGTAGTCACCGGCTGCGATAGCATAGACCAAGCGACTTCTCTCCAACGGGAATTGTCCAGCATCATGACTGCCGGTGGGTTCGAGCTCAGGAAGTGGTCCAGCAATCATGAGGCTGTGCTACAAAATGTACCCAAAGAACACAAATTGGTACCAGATTTGACGATTGACGATGACACCAATTTTATCAAGGTTCTCGGTCTTGCCTGGAACGCTCATCAAGACGTCTTCAATTATCGGGTTAATCAAATCCCACGCGTCTGTACCAAACGGACAATACTCTCAGAGATTGCTCGCATCTATGACCCCATTGGTCTACTTACACCATTAACATTTTTAGCAAAATATCTCATCCAGCGTTTGTGGTTGTTGGGAACTTCATGGGATGAACCTGTACCCGACGACATTCATCAAGTTTGGTCAAAACTCACCCACTAGTTATCACATTTATCACATCTTCATATTCCGAGGCGTATCACACACCCTCAAGCGTTGAGCTATCAAATTCATGGATTCTGCGATGCCAGTGAAGCTGGTTATGCGGTAGTAATCTATCTCCGTGCCAATACAGGTTCAAATCAACATCCAGTCTGCCTTGTGAGCGCAAGATCACGTGTTGCTCCAACCAAGCGCAGGACATTACCAAGGCTCGAGCTATGTGGTGCTTCCCTGCTCGCAGACCTTATGAGTTATGTTATCAACACATTTTCGAACAAGATAAACATAGACAACATTTTCGCATGGTCTGATTCAATGATCGTTTTAGCATGGATCAAGTCAAATTCAACAAATTTCAAAGCATACGTTGGGAATCGTATTGCAAATATTCAGCGGAAATTACCCACGGCTGTCTGGAAGCATGTGCCAGACAAGCAAAACCCAGCTGATTGTGCGAGTCGTGGCTTACTACCAGACGAGCTTATCAATCATGCCCTCTAGTGGACAGGTCCAGAATGGTTATCATCATCAATCAATACATATAATAAATCTGTAGAAAAATAATTTTTGTACATCGAAAATATTTCCAAAAAAAATAGCCAGGGTGTTAGTGGATTGTAACAGATAAATATGTTACTATGTATATTAGCGACATCTGGTTTCCTTTTGCCAAACGAGTTCGATTATTAGTATCTATACTTGATTGTTTGGTAAGTTAGCTACTAGATGGCGCTGACAGATGTATGACATAGATGAACGTTTAAATAAAATATATTCTATTTGTGTGAAATCATTTAATTCAATAAACACACAAATTCAACATACAAAATAATAAATTATTAAATTCTTTTCAAATTAGTTACATAAAGGATAATTTAGTGAATGCGTCTATGGTTTAAAATAGAACGTTCAGGGTCTATGGTTGACGTGCCTGACAATTCTTTTACAAGGCTGGACTGGAGGTCACTAACACCTGTGAACTTAATATTCAAAAAAGAAAACCGAATAATCTTTGATGTCGGGAAGGACAAGGCTGGCTACCGTCAAAATGAAAGGAACATTCGTTAAGTAGGCGCTGTGAGTATTAGCTTGAATTTGTCTGAATTTTCATATTCGTGACACGTGCGTTTGATTTTATCATGCAATTTTCTTTTCCTTAGCAGGGCTCCAAATGTCTCCTTAGGAGTATCCTAGTTAATAAATATACCTTAAGAAATATATATAATAATGGTCAACTAGCCACAGCTACAGCAAGGTTTCGAACACTCCTGATGATATAATGTACCAAAGTTTGAAGACAGCTACCCAGGATAACGGTACTGTTTGAGAAATCATATCTCCAGTATTGTGTATTGATGGTAAAATGTGTTCCTTCTGAAAGTGAGTTGTTTATACCTATATTTAGAACATCTAGAAGTGGTGATAACGGACTGTATGCTCGATGAATTAAATTAGTTGACCAATCTCTGTGTGCCTTTTACTTCAATCAACTTCATGTTAATAAACCCTGTGTTGGGCCGGCGCTAAGGTAAACAAAACATGATTATGAACTACGATCTCGCCCGGCCCTTCAGTCTTCAGTCCCGGTCGCGGTACTGTATAAGTGTATGTGTGTATCCAATGTAAAAGAAATTAATAGACATTACCTCGATAGAAACTGTTTAATTATTTAACCAAAACCGACGACACTAAGAACCCAACATTGGTGACCACAGTCGTGCAATTATTCATTTTTGATATTAGTATATGGACAGATCAATTAGAAGACAAGTTTAATTGAAGGCCGTCAGTTTACTATTTTTACGGACCACAAGCCACTCATCTTTGCTTTCACGAAAATAGGAACAGATAAAGAAATACCTAGAAGGGCCAGGCAACTGTTATATATCAGCGAATTCACTAGCGATATACAACACATAAGTGGCTCAGATAACGCAGTGGCGGACGCGTCATCGCGGGTTGAGTCCATTTCTGGCCCTACGACGATAGATTACAATGAAGTAGCGCAAGCACAGGTAGCCGAAGCTCTAGTGATAACAAAATTAAACAGCAATTTAGTGTTCAAACATGTTAATGTAACAAATTCTAATAATCAAGTGTACTGCGAAATGTCCACGGGCAATGCACGACCTTATTTACCTTCTAATTTTCGAAAACTAGCCTTTAATAGTATACACAACATAAGCCACCCTGGCGCTCGTACCACCCGTAAGATGATGACAAAGAGATTCTTTTGGCCAGAAATGAACAGGGATATTAATCATTGGACTAGGACTTGCATTTCATGTCAGAAGTCTAAAGTAGATAGACACACAGTTTCGGGTTTATCCAAGTTTCCACCGTGCACGAGATTTGAACACATACATACGGACATTGTGGGCCCGTTGCCTTCCTCGAAACATGGATATCGTTATTGCATTACAATTATAGACCGTTTTACGCGTTGGCCTGAGGCCACTCCAGTCTCAGACATATCAGCGGATACGGTATCTAGGGTTATCTTTGAGCAGTGGATTTGCAGATTTGGCTGCCCAAGTAGAATTACAACGGATCAGGGAAGGCAGTTTGAGAGCGACCTTTTTAATGCATTAATGAAACTAGTTGGGGTGCAAAGGATACGAACTACCCCGTATCATCCCCAAAGTAACGGGTTAATTGAAAGATGGCACCGTTCTTTAAAAAATGCGTTGACCGCTCGACTGTCGGCTGACAGAGACTGGGCAGAAGAGTTACCGATGGTTTTGTTAGGTTTGCGAGCAGCAAGTAGGACAGATACAGGCATAAGTGCAGCGGAAATGGTATATGGAGAAACAATCAAACTTCCAGGCGATTTTTTTCATG
This sequence comes from Orthosia incerta, assembly GCA_948252205.1. Lineage (NCBI taxonomy): Eukaryota > Metazoa > Arthropoda > Insecta > Lepidoptera > Noctuidae > Orthosia > Orthosia incerta. The sequence continues at coordinate 20,432,456 of OX411766.1, read as the reverse complement.
AAGATAATAAAAAGATTACGGACGAACATGTTTTGCTAAAACAATTACGACACACTGTGGGTAAAATAAGGCCTCAGTCGCGAGCGGATAGCGACTCGCGAAAAATATTTAATAGTAATAGTTTGATGTCGTGTGCGCATGTATTTATTCGAAACGATACTCTAAAAAAATCTTTGTGTCCCACGTACGATGGCCCATACCGCGTATTAAGCAGAAATGATAAAGTCTTTAAAGTAAGGCTACCCAATAGGATCATACAGGTGTCTATAGATAGGCTCAAACCGGCATATATATTAAATGAGGAAGAAGACCTTGATGATAAATTATGTTTAGATAGTAATTTAGAAGTAGGAAACAATGCTAGCAAAATTAAGGAAACGAAATCGCCCTCGCTTGATACTAGAACCACACGCTTCGGTCGGCACGTAAAGCCACCGGTACGATTTTTAATGTAGTAACCCACTTACATAAAACTACTAAAAATGTGAACATTGGGATACTTATTGAGAAAACATTGTTCAGATCAACAGGAACAATGGTATGGTTACATATATGTAAGTGTGTATTGTATAAGTATGTTTGCAGTTAATTAGTATTTAGTAACGTAGTTTTTTTTTTAGTAACGTAGTTTTTTATATTAAATATTCATACTTGTAGTAAATGAATAGGTACTGTGCGCTTATTCCGAGTTTTATTTTATTGTTTTCATTGTACTCTCTCGTGATAATGTAAACAATCTATTATATCGAAATGTATACAAAAAAAGAGGTTTCTCATTACCGTCTCCAGACGGTGCTTATCCAGTTTCAATACAGATTGATGTTTACGTTAACGCGATTGAGTGTGTACTCACACTAAGGCCTCTGATTGTACTACGGTAACATGATAAATTAAACAACTTGTCCTATTCTAAATAAGTTGTAACATGATACGATGTTTATGTCACACATTCGTAGAAGGCAAACATTCAAATCATCAATTAAGCCCATTCATCTTGTAACTAAACAAATTCCTGTGTGCGTTGTGCGCTCAAATATAAATGTTAGAACTTTTGTAATTAATTATTTGTACTGATAATATTTTATTCTGTAATTTTATTTTCATTTTTGACAAAGGGAGGATTGTTGGGCCGGCGCTAAGGTAAACAAAACATGATTATGAACTACGATCTCACCCGGCCCTTCAGTCTCAGCCCGGTCGCGGTACTGTATAAGTGTATGTGTGTATCCAATGTAAAAGAAATTAATAGACATTACCTCGATAGAAACTGTTTAATTATTTAACCAAAACCGACGACACTAAGAACCCAACACCCTGCTATAGTCTCATGCAAAACACCTACCTCTGGGCAAGCCGGTGAGAAAGGAAAAAATCTACCTTACAATGTACGCCCAACGTGTAGCATGAAATTTGATTGAAGTACTTACTTAACTACTTATTTTGTGTCTAGAATAACTTTAATACTTGGGAACTTAACCAAACTATGGGTTAACTTCAGTATTGTTTAATTTAAATCTTAAAATAACAAAACATTAACTTTGTATAAAATTTTAAAGTGCGGTTATAGTCACATTTTTACTTAGGAACTATATAACCTTTTCACTAATGAATGTTTTGTTAGACTTAATATAAATTACTCTAATGTAACATAGTTATTATAACTGTTAATTAGATATATATACATATATGGAACAAACTTTTGTTTTGTTCAATATGCATAAAATATTTCTTTAAACTAAAAATAAAAAAATTAAAAAAACAAAACATTATATAAAAATTCAAAAGTGGGGTTATAGTCACATGTTTTATATAAAACTATATACCTTTTCACTAATGAATGTTTTGTTAGACTTAATATAAATTACTCCAATTTAACATAGTTATTATAACTGTTAATTAGATATATATACATATATAGACCCACATCTATACAATGAATGGGTGCTCAATGTAATGCATTCCATATTGTTGTGGGGTGATTACTTTCTGTTGCGAATCTTAACTTGATTGGGTATGTCCCTATATCTATACAACGGATGGGTATTTAATGTGACGTTTGCTATTTTAGAAAGCAACGTTGCTCTTCATTAAGAATCTTAGCTTGATGTGGTACTTTCCTACATTTGTTTGTTTGTATTTGATCAACAACTTGATACTAGAAATAACACTTGTTTTATCTAAAGGCAGTGTTACTTGTTGTTGTAAAACTTAAGTAAATTGGACATTTTTCTCTATATTTAAATAATGAAAGGTTAAATACAGCTAAGGAGTGGAATTCCCTTCCGGGGTCTTTGTTCCCTGATAGCTACAACCTTGGGGTCTTTAAGTCAAGAGTGAATAGGTTTCTTCTAGCCAAGCGTGCTTCACCGTAGACCACGTCATCGCTTAACATCAGGCGAGATAGTGGTCAAACGCGAGCCTATAGACTATAAACAAAAAAAAAAAAGATTATAACCTGAACGTTACACGTTTAATATACTAAATTCCTTAGTAAATCAAGCATTAACTTTAATCAAATTGGATTAAGGCTTGATTTATAAATTAGCTAACTGCTTGGCGGTTGTGCTGTGATAAATGAGTGTGATGCATTACTAATTTATTGTAGGACAATTACTAAGTATGTTTGATTAGTTTTAGATAAGAGCAATCAAAGTTCGTATCCTTTAGTTAATATACTATCTCGATTATTTTAATGTTTAGTACATTTTGTACTTAAAAACTTTGAAATTTGATAAATAAGTTTTGAACTTATTTCTTTTTTTAGAAAACTTAATGTAGGTAGTTCTAATATAAATTATTTTTGACTACCTCAATACCTGTCAAGGAAAATGATAATTTCACAATGTGCATTGATATTGACTAAATTAAATAAAAAAATTGTTTCAAAATTTTTTAACCGGGTAAGGAGATATTGTAACAGATAAATATGTTACTATGTATATTAGCGACATCTGGTTTCCTTTTGAAACGTCGGACCATGTGAAACGTCGGAGTAACGAAAAATGTTATAAGTTCAACTGAGACAGTGGCAGACGTGACTTCGATGAAGTAAAAAAAGACGAAAGAAAAAAAAGTTGATAAGTTTAAGGCGAAATTAAATTCGTTTAAATGTTTTTCGAACTTATGATTGGTTATCAAAATACGCACTTAGTCGTGGAGTTGCGGAAACAGCCCGTCGAAACTAAACCAAACTAATTCTCTGACAAAAATCCTAAGATTTACCTGGTGATGCCTGGTAAAAGCCGGAAATGTGCAATTATCATAGATCATTTCGGGATTTAACCAGTATGACTTGGTCAATCCTGGAATTTACCGTAGTTCGGCTTTTACTGTACCATATGCATAACGAAATAGCGAAACCAATAAAAGGGTTTTTAATGACAACAAGATCTTGATGTAAACTTCAAGTTTTTAACCTTCGGTGTAAGTTATTAAGTTGAGTTTTTTATAAAGCAGTCTGCTACGAACTGTTATTGAAATGATATTATGCGTCCTTACTCAAAGAGAAACGAATTAAAATATGGACCGAGGTATGAAGGATGTGAATCTATCTACACGGCTGTTGTCTTTGTATGATAATGAAAATGTTAATTATCTTAATTTATATCACACTTATTAAAGTACTGATTTAATGTTAGGTACTTACTTCCTGGAATTTTCAAGAGAAAAACAGTTATTTCAACTTGCTACTTGCTTAATGACAACAAGATCTTGATGTAAACTTCAAGTTTTTAACCTTCGTTTTAAGTTATTAAGTAGAGTTTTTTATGAAGCAGTCTGCTACGAACTGTTATTGAAAAGATATTATGCGTCCTTACTCAAAGAGAAACGAATTTAAATATCGACAGAGGTATGAACGCTGCGTCTCTTTCTACACGTTTATTGTTTTTTTATGATAATCAACATTATAATTATCTAAATTTATATCATACTTATTAAAATACTGATTGAATGTTAGGTACTTACGCCCTGGAAATTTCAAGAGAAAAAGAGTTATTTAAAAATTCTCAATCTAGAGGGATTCAGACTCGCTCAGCGAACTCTGGCTCATGAGAACTTTACATCCGAATAAATCGGCAACGCGACACTCACGGGCATTGATTCGGGTAGGCATTTAATGGTTCCCAAATGGATGTCCCCGCAAAATACTCCCTAATGTTAACTAATTTCGGAAGTAGCTGATGGCAGTCAGCGGTAGTGTACCTCTTTATATAAGCCAAAAAAATCTTTATCGGATATGTGCTTTCAGAGATTATCTTTCACAAATAAATATTTCAGGTAATTTTAATTCTGTTTACTAGCTTTTTCTTACGAGCCAGATCTATGTTCACGCAAAGTGTCAATTAGTCTTGCCTCATGACCGAGCGTTTTAATCCGAAACGGCTCAAAACTTTAATACTCGTAGCCAATTAGTTTACAGTACTTTTACTGCTTGAGAGCCTCAGCAATCGCAAACGTATAACTCGTATTTTATATAAGTAAGATTAAGATTGTAACTTTACCAAGGAATTATAATAATATTATTAAGGATTGCCAACTCAAAACCTCCTTCTCGACTCATCCTTGAATCGTCAAACTGACTTATTGACTGACAGTTATAACTTCTTCTCTTTTGACATTACTCGAAGGTTTTACGGTTCTCAAGGCGACTGAGTCGCGTGGAGGTCCTGCAAACTGACTTTGAAAATTGGCTTAAGATTTTGATTACTTACTTTCTGAAAATGCAAACGAAATAACATTAATATTTTGTCGTCGCAATTATTTTTATTAATTTATTAAAAATGTAATCATAATTATAAAACACCGACTAGGAGAAATTTGGAAGTTCCAGTATCTTGTAATATTGAAGTCGCTGACTCTATAGTTTCATTTGTTTGACCCCCGTACATATTTAAATTCGGCCACTTAGTAATAACGTAGCAAGTAATGTCGGCACATTTTTGGACTAGTTTTTACTTCTGTTATTCTACCCTCACAATAATCTTTGCTGTAACATCTATTTTATTTACTTTTCACTATGAATGTCTGCCGGTAGATGTTTTATTTTTATTTGTTTACCTTTATATAAAGGGGACAGGGAAAAGGGCTCATTGCGAATTGTATTAGTAAGGTTAAGATTTAGCCCTATTATACAAATTTCAAGACATGTCTAGAAACTCGTCTTCTTCTCGAATTATCAAACTGACAGTTATAAGTTATTGTCTACTAGCTTCTGCCCTCGGTTTCCCCGCGTAAAAAGTGTTTTATCATCCCAATGGAATACAAACTATCCTATGTCCTTCAGAGGGTCTCAAACTATCTCCATGTCAAATTTTAGCTAAATCTGTTCAGTAGATCAAGAGATTATCCACTACAAGATCACAAACTTTACCTCTTTACAATAATTATTTGAGGAAATGTTCGATTGATTTGAGGGTAATCGTAAAAATATAAAATGTAATCTGTTCACGAAACGATTCGAAGCACAGACGTTGCAATCAATATTACTACAGTTCACTAAACACTCAAACTGTCCAGACACACACAGAGTTCGCTCTTCTAGCCAAATTTTACACCAAAAAGGTATTATTTACTGGGAGCACTTTAAACATGACCTAATTGAGTGAGCGCTTGTTTGAGGCCGGGGAATTGTTGGACTTGGTGAAGTACAATGCAGAGAGGTATGAGTCTCTGACTAGTGCCTCATGTAGCTGTGCCAACCATACACCACCCACCCCGCTGCAAGGTGACTTGTCTCCACCAATGTTGGTGCTTCCAGAAAAAAGTTGTATACCCAATTCACAGGAATATAAAACAATAATGTTTAGTGACGAAATAGGTTCTGGCTTTGGAAAAGTATTAAATAATTACCTTAGCTACAGTTTATTGCTACCATAATATTAGTTTCAAGCAAATGATTAAAAAAATTATAAATTCGAATATGGATAATTATTCTACAATGGTTTTGCTATTAGGTAATAGTACTGGCATTACCAAAAAGGACATAGTGGGCGGTATTGACACCTTGTTAGGATTAAATTTAAGAAATCTGATGGTATGTGCTTTTCCATACTCTGATAAGTTCTCAGAACAGGAGAACAATCGTATTTTTAAATTAAATAACATTTTGCAAATGTTGACTTGTCATAATGACAAATTATTGTTTTTTGACACTAATAAATTTATTAGTGGACTCCATGTAACACAGAGAGCTTTCTCTCTGTCACCTAGGTGTAGGCGTACGATTGCTATGTTGATAGCATATTCTTTAAATGAATTGAATTTATCTTTTACTATAAACTCAGACATAAATAGTATGTCGAAGGCATTTACTGAAGTTGATATTAGTAGTAATACTAATTTGGTCAATAAGTTTAATAACGTTAGCACTTCAGCTATTAATATTTATAGTTTAAACTAGTTTGTAGGACAAGGGAGGGTACCAACAACGAAATAGTTACGAGAACATCCACCATCAAGAAGGTACCTTCTTGCTCTCACTTAGTTAAGTTAAAAAAGTGGCTAAGCAGAATTCCTTGAAATTATTCCATCAAAATATTCAAGGTTTTTCTGCGAAGCAATTGGAAATAGAACTGTTTTTGGAAAAAACAATGTTTGAAATTGTTTGTTTTACTGAGCATTGGCTCAAAGATCATACAATGCTAATTAACTATGAGAATTATACCGTGGGCAGTTGTTTTAATAGAAATATTATGTTGCGTGGAGGTTCACTTATATTAATTAAAAATGGCATTAAATCAAAATCTCGTAAAGATATTGTAGATCTATCAGTTGAACGTAGTGTTGAACTGTCCTGCGTTGAGCTGGACCCCCCAATTATGGAAACTACTCTATATTTGAGTCAGTGATGGAGGATGTTTTGGCAAAACTTGCAAATAGTAATAAACTAGTCATAATCTGCGGTGACTTTAATATAAATGTTTTAGAAAATAATTCAGATAGCAGTAGATTATTAAATCTCTTCAAATCTTTTAATTTGTCACATGTATTTATGGAACCAACACGAACAACTGTGACAACTGCTACATGTATTGATAATGTTTTTTGTTGCTGCGATTACTTAGACAAAGCCATTATGAATTGTCTGCCTTCGGATCATAGTGGGCTACTGGTAACATTTGAGTCCAACATACCAATAAAACAAGTGCAGATTCAATCCAGACCAATAACATCCGGTAAATTAAATAAATTTAACAGCACTTTAATCAGCAAGTTAAGTTATCAGGACCTCACAGTGAATGATGGTAATATTTTGTATGATGAGGTTTTCTCAGTGGTTCAGAAAGAGTTCAATAACACTTTTAAGAAGAAAACTAAAACTATATGCCCTAAGTTTTTATTCAGTGACTGGGCAACTACAGGACTTAGAAAAAGTAGGGAAAGACTTTACGAGCTATATGGCCTGAAGCCTTGTATTAACACTGAAACGTTTAATAAGTATGTTGCTACTTACTCAAGAATTTTTAAAAATACTTGCAAGGCAGCTAAGGCCTTGTACATTAGCAATAAGGTTAAATTTTCAGAAAATAAAATCAAGACGGTTTGGAAAATTATAAACAATGAAACGAATAGGAATAAAAGAAATAATACTGATTACACGCTTGAGACCACACACGGACTTATTACAGATAACAAAAAAGTTGCGCAAGAATTTGTAAATTTCTTTACCAACATCCCAATTAAAACTACTGAAACCTTAAATTCTTCGCCCTCGCTTGCTTACGGATTATTAAACGCGAACGTTTCAGCCTGCCCGAATGTATTTAACTTTTCACATATAAACCCCATAACAGTAATAAAAGCTTTTAAGCAAATCAAGATCAAGCCGACTGAAGATCTGTGGGGAATGTCCATCAAAGCTTGTACCTCCATTATTTAGACTATAGCGCCGTACTTGGCTTTGATTTTCAATTTGTGTGTGGATCAAGGAGTCTTTCCGGATCTAATGAAATATAGTAAGGTTATCTTTTTAAATCCGGGGACAGTAAAGACACAAATAATTATAGACCAGTATCCGTGTTGCCGGTTTTCAGCAAGGTTTTTGAGAAGATAATGCTAAATCAGATGCTCATTCATTTTAATACTTATAAAATTTTGCATGATAAACAATATGGTTTCCCCAGAGGACGTTGTACAACTGACGCTGGTGTCACCCTATTAAAACACATCTTTAATGCGTGGGAAGATTCGCGGGATGCCATAGGTATCTTCTGCGACCTGTCGAAGGCGTTTGATTGCGTTAATCATGAAACATTACTTCTGAAACTTGAGCATTACGGACTAGGTCAATCAGCGTTAAGTTTGATTAAATCTTATTTGAATGATAGACAGCAATTAGTTCAAATAAACGGTGTGAACTCGTCCGGGTTAAACGTGAAAATGGGGGTACCCCAGGGCTCAATTTTAGGTCCTTTCTTATTTTAAGTATACATCAACGATTTACCTCGTTTATTGGAAAACAAACTAAACATGGTGTTATTTGCTGATGACACATCTTTAATTTTTAAAATAAATAGACGTGCTTGTCAGGTTGACGACGTAAATAACGCGCTACGGCAGGTTCAGGATTGGTTCACTGCCAATAATTTAGTTTTAAATGGTAAAAAACCAAGTGCGTAAAATTTTCATTGCCGAATGTCAAAAGTACTGATTGTGACATTATGTTAAACAAGGAGAAGCTAGAATTCGTCGATAAAACGGTTTTCCTGGGGATCGCGCTGGACTCAGGGTTGCAGTGGGGTCCTCATTTGGTGTCCCTTGCGGGGCGGCTGAGTTCGGCGGCTTATGCTGTTGATGTGGATACCGCGAGACTGGTATATTTTAGTTATTTTCATAGTATAATGTCTTACGGTATCTTACTATGGGGAAGGGCTGCAGACATTGAGTCAATTTTTATTCTGCAAAAACGAGTCATCAGAGCAATATATAATCTTCGCCGGCGCGATTCTCTAAGGGAACTGTTTAAGGACATTAACATCATGACGGTTCCTTGTCAATATATTTATGAAAACATCATGTACGTGAGAAAGAATTTACATCATTTTAGTAAAAACGGCGACAGACATAATTACGTTACTAGAAATAGGGACCAATTAGTTCAACCAGGTTTAGACTGGCAAAAGTAGCCTCTTCTTTAATGGGGTACTGTACAAAATGTTACAATAAAATTCCACCCCACATTCTTGAACTGAATGAGACGAAATTTAAAACTTGTATAAAACGCACACTATGCAGGCTGGCATATTATAAGTTGGGGGATTACTTCACTGATAAAAATGCTTGGCTAAATGCTATTCCTGCTCCACATCCACTAGGGCGCAAAACCAAGTGATATGCAGAACATTATTGTTTTGCAGTGTTCTTGGAACTGCTGAAGACTGAATGAATATATTTGTATTGTATAAACTCAATTTCCTTACTATTGTATAACTCCAAAGCACGTGTGTGAGTACTATGTACCTAACTGTAAATCTACCATTTACTGTACCTGTGTGTCGTTCGTTGACTTGTGTGTGCCCTGGCAGTTGAGTGTGTCATGCTCTCTCAAATGTCTCTCTGAGGGTGGCGCGTGTGTTGGATCATCCGGTTCCCTTCATGATGGTTGAGCTGGGTGGTGCCAATTCATGCGTCATGTTCGTGAACGGACGCCGTCAGCTGGGACTGGTCATAACTTAACTGCTTCAGATGTTAATGCTTTTTTTCTAGCTTCTATTATATAACTGCACAGTGCATGTGTGAGTATTTTTATTACTTTATGCCTGTACGTAGTATAGTGTGTAGTGCTATTCTGGGTGCATTGTCCTCACATATATGAATTTATTAATGAATGTAATTATATGTAACTAAATATTGTAAAAAAAATTTTTTTTTTTAAAAGAGTAAGTATGGAGTTTCTTGTGCGTTCTTCTCCATAACAAGCTACTTTCCGAATGCACGGTAGAATCAACTTTTATAACTTGTAAATTTTAATGTACCTAACGTTCAAAAGTGCCGCTTGGTGGCCTACTTGAAATAAAATATCTTTGTCTTTGTCTTTAACTCACACGACGCGGTTCGACTATATTATTTGATTTATGCCTTTTATCTGCAATTGCACGGTAAATGTCAGGATTCCTCAGAATCTTGCACTCACAATTTGAATGTCTATGACACACAATAATGCTATGAGTAGTCGAATTTGTCGAAAAAAACCGTCTAACAAACATAATACCAACTTTGGTGAAGCTTATCAGTCAGGCTTTAAATTGTTAACATCATTTTGTATCATAGTGTGTCATAGACATTATAATTGTTAAAACATTTACAATTCTCTAACTCGAGGAGGGGGCTGGGTCTATGTTTTTAATATTTTAACATGCTTCGCTTTGTTCCACTCTAATTGGCTTAGTAGTATAGATGCAGGCCTATCTTGTCACCTTCTGCAAAATTGGCAGGATGGCGGGGTCTTGAGGGAGAGCGCAACAGTCATGTAGATCCTGAAGGCGAGTCCAGTGGTTGTACCTTCTCGTGGTTGCCACCGCATTATTGGTATTGTAGTGACCTACATATTATAACAGTCATACGAGCACATCACAAGTCCGGCCGCTGGCACAGCGCGCAGCGTACTGAGTGTCTGAGTCACTCGTATCAGCGCGCCCGCGCCGCCGCGCCGAACGAATGCGACAACATCCCTGCGTCGATGACCATCGAGCACTGAAGGTCGTGGAAGCCGAGCCAACGGTATTTACGTGTCGCACCGCGCACGTTTGCTACGTCATCCTCTGCCGGTACCACAAACTAGATCGCAACCATTGGGCGTATAGCTCCGCAGTACCACCACTTTCGTATGCTACCCTACTGTTATATATAAGCGATGATTTTGGAAATAAAATGTCAATTGATGCCTGTTCTTATTCGCCTTTCATTTTGACAAGAAACCTCACACGATCAGCTACCTCTAAATTGGTGACCCCGATGTGATCCAACAAAAATAATTATGGAGAACGCAAGTCAAGTGCCGCGAACGACGCTGTCTGAAGAAGATGTCGAGATGATCTCCGTCAAGTCTCGGATACCTCCATTCTGGCGCGACAAACCCAGATTATGGTTCGCGCAATTCGAAACCATGGTGGCGAACCAAAAACTCGGCGAAGAAGCGCAAAGTTTGGACTCGCTGTGGCACAACTCGATAAGGTAGACGTCGAACAAATTAGCGACATCATATTATCGTCGGCCAGGACGGGTAGATTTAAAGCGCTAAAGACCCGATTGTTATCTGTCTACGAGGAGTCAGAGAAGAAGCAGCTACAAAAACTGCTCAACGAGGTTGAACTAGGCGACCAGCGTCCTTCTCAGCTGCTGCGGCGTATGCGTGATTTGGCCCGTGACATGATGCCCGATGACACCCTCAGGATGTTGTGGATGAGCCACCTACCCTCATCGACGAGAGCAGTATTGGCGGTCAGCGAAGCATCAAAATTAGACTCGCTAGCGGCGATGGCAGATAAGATGAGCGAGCAAACAAAAGAGGTAAATTCCGTGTGTTCCTGCAGTCACGCTAGCACCGCGTCACAATCGTCGACGCCATCGTCTAACGATCGAATTTTGAACATGATCGAGGCGCTTACGAGGGAGGTCGCTGCGTTGAAAATGGACAGATCGCGCAACCACTACCGCGGACCGCAGCGAGGCAGATACCGATCAAGATCTCGGTCCAAGTCCACGAATCGTGACTCATCGATATGCTATTTCCATCGCAAGTTCGGCAAGGAAGCGTTTCGCTGTCAAAGGCCCTGTAACTTTGTGAGCAAGATGAGTACGGGCCAGGAAAACTAGTTCCGACTTTGGCTACGACGGGAGCCGAAGCCGATATAACCCAACACCGTCTGTTCATAAAAGAGTTGGGTACCGGTTTGCATTTCCTCATCGACACCGGCGCGAACGTCTCTGTATTACCTATCAAGAGGGTACGCAAAGAAAAAATGACGCCGAGCGAATATCTTTACGCCGCCAACGGTTCACGAATACCCTCCTATGGCGAACGCACTATGACGTTGAACATCGGATTACGTCGACCGTATATGTGCAATTTCGTCGTCGCAGAAGTGACTAGACCAATATTGGGAGCCGATTTTTTACATAAAAACCAACTGACGGTAGACATACACGGACGAAGGTTAATCGACAAAAAAACAGGCCTGTCCGTTGTCGGCTACGTAACGTCTACTTCAGACTCCAGCATCAACACCGTAGACGACCAGCAGCCATACCACGATCTAATCGCAAAATACCCAGACATCACCCGACCGAACTTGAAGCTCTGTAACAGCGAAGTGGAACACTACATACAGACTACCGGCCCGCCATTATATGCGAAATCACGACCGCTGCCACCGCACAAGTACAAGGCAGCCAAGGCAGAATTTGACGCCATGATCGAACAAGGCATTTGTCGGCCGTCGAAGAGTCCTTGGGCCAGTCCAATACACCTTGTCCTCAAGAAGGACGGCAAATACAGAGTCTGCGGAGATTATCGTCGTCTCAATGCGGTAACCGTGCCAGACCGGTACCCCATTCCAAGATTGCATGATTTTACCTACAACTTGCTAGGAAAAAAATACTTCTCCATAATAGACATGAAAAAGGCCTATTATCAAGTGAGGACTCGCGAAGAAGACATACAGAAGACAGCCGTTATCACACCATTCGGGTTATTCGAATTCCCGAGGATGAGTTTCGGTTTGCGCAACGCTGGGCAAACGTTCCAACGACACATCGACAACGTTCCACGGGGACTTCCTGTTTTCCCATTTGTCGACGACATTTTATTGGCTTCTGAGACCAAAGAACAGCACAGAAAAGAACTAGAAGATGTATTCAGAAGGCTTAACGACCATGGGTTACAACTAAATGTAGCTAAGTGTACATTTGGCCAACAAACACTCAACTTTCTTGGCTACACTATAAACACCGAAGGAATTAAGCCAACTGACGAGAAGATCGAAGCCATTAAGTCATACCCTCGCCCAGAAACAATCCAACAATTACGTCGATTCCTGGGAATGATAAATTTTTATCGTGAGAATACCCCACACGCCGCCGAATATCAAAAAGAACTGAACGCTTACCTAAAAGATTCGAAAAAAAACGACAAGAAGAAAATTATGTGGAGCGAGACAGCGATTAAGGCGTTTGAAAAATGCAAGGAAGACATCACCAGCGCCGTATTGTTGTCATACCCATCATCAACATTATCGTTCGTGCTTATGACCGACGCATCCGATACTTGCGCGGGGGCGGTACTTCAGTTTGGGGTGGGTATGGGATCTACCTCCTAGCGGTCCATCCCGGGCAACGGCACCACAGGCTTGCCTGTGGTACGGCTGAACGATCCCACTTAAGCGGTGGTAGGCTCCGCAAGGGGCCGCCTGGCTCGCGACCACCATCCCACCGGAGTCCGGCGCCAAGCAGCGTGCTGTGTTCCGCCGGTGTGTGGGACTGCCAGTGCCTTTGGGGGAGAAGGAGGATGTCAGTTGCGCTGTTCAGAACCGGTCTTGGTCTCTGGGCAAAACTGGCCGGGTAACTCATTTTGGAGGGTAGCGGGATCCGAAGCACGGTGCCAGCCGTTGGCCGACCGCAGTCAGTAGGGGGCCCAAGTAGCACGCCAGCCACGTGACAAAGGCTGCCCCGCCAACTCGCGAAAAATCCCGGTATGCGCCACCGTGCCAGCTGGCGACTGGATGGGAGGACCCGGTGGCCATATCCAGGGGGGTTCAGGCGTCCCCGCAGTCTCCAAATGAGTTCCCCATAGGTTGGGTTAGCTCCAGTTTTTCACTTGGTTCACTGAGCAGCGCCTCGACAGTTCGACTTCTTCCCCACCATACTCTAACACAATGACCAGAAAAAAGAAGAATAAGGTGAAACAATGGCTGCTTTTCCTCCCACTAAAAGTGCACCTCACTAACATCAGGGGGTTGCACTCTAATCTCGATCCGGTCCACCACCACCTCGAGACCGAGAAGCCGCACCTGTGTTTTCTAACGGAGACGAAGATAACAACCCCGTCGGACGTGGCGTACCTCAACTACCCGGGTTACTCTCTTGAACACAAATTCAAGAAGCAAGCTGGGGTCTGTGTGTACGTCCGCGATGACATTTGTTGTCGTCGTCTCCGTTGCTTTGAGAAATCGGGCTTTTCTGCCATATGGCTACATGTGGACACTGGCGTGGAGAAGTCTCTTTACATCGGCGTCTACCGATCGCACTCTGGTGACCAGGAGACGACAGCGCTTTTTAATTGCCTCGTGGAGTCGGCTGACATAGCCCAGCAACGGTACCCAACAGCGAAGCTTAATTTTCTGGGGGACTTTAACGCCCATCATAAAGAATGGTTGTACCCATACCGGAAAACTGACCATGCCGGGTTAAAGGCGCGCAAGTTTTCTCTATCGCTAGATCTAACCCAGCTGGTGAATGTGGCAACGCGGGTACCGGATGTTGACGGCCATACACCCAACTGCTTAGATCTTCTACTGACAACTGATCCGGACAGTCATTCGGTGTCGGTCTCAGCCCCGCTGGGAACGTCTGACCACTGTCTGGTGAAATCCGTTTCGACTTGCTCCCCTCCAGATGAGAGCCCTAAAGGCACGAGGCGAGTATGGCGATACGAGTCAGCAGACTGGGACGAGATAAATAATAATAATAACTTTATTGACACAAAAATATTACAGCCATACATTTGAAGCCCCTGACTTCTGTGCTAGGCGAACCTGTGTTACAGAAATCAGTATCCTCCGCTGATATAAATCAATAAACATTTAATTTTTTATGCAATAGAACACAATGAGTAAGTAACATTAGTAGTTATTGAAACAGTAAAACTAAACAATAAAAAAAAGGCAAAGCGAACGTGCGAGCGTGTGATTGCAAGTATGTGTGTGATTGTGTGTGTGTGTGTGTGTGTATGTATGTATGTATGTGTGATGGTGAGTGGACGCATGAGTGAGCGAGTGGCTATCTTATATAATCTAAATCAACTTTTCGGTGTCGTCATAACTTAATGACTGAAGCCATGGTCTTAAAATTTGTTTTAATTTATATGACGTAAGCTTATAAATTGAGATAGATTTATTAACCCGGTTGTACAACTTTGAACTCAATGCACCAAAGTGTCTGGACGCGAGTGCAGTGCGACATTTGGTAACCCTGCAGACTGGAAAACCAGTGCGTCTATTATTTGCATCTAAGCTTATTGGTAACACGTGTCTACGTAGGACAGTACGGAGGATATATAATTGTCGAACCGTAAGGACATGGGCTTCCGAGTACAACTTTCTGGTGGGATAGATTTGTTTTTTGAAGGACATCACTTTAAGTACTGCCCGTTGTGCCCGTTCCGCTCTAAGCATAGCTGTCTTAAATGTCCCTCCCCATACTGGAATACAGTAGGTAATTATAGACTCGCATAACGTGCGGTAGACCATTGTTGCCGTCTCCTTGTCCGCAGAATGTCGTAGTTCTTTAAACAAATAAATAAGCTTACGGAGCCTGGAACATAAAGCATCTATGTGTGAACGCCAGTCAAGCTTTTCGTCTATATGGACTCCTAGATATTTGATGTGAGGTACCAAAGTGAGACCAATACATTTACATTGAGTAGGATCTGTGCATACATGTGGGATAATGTCTGTAGTAGTTGGAGGCTTAGGGCAGTTTGTTGGAGAGAACTGTATGATTTTTGTTTTAGCAATATTCAGTGTCAGCATGTTGTTGCTATGCCAGTCCATTATACTACGCAATGAAAATTCTACTCTATCAGTGACCTTGGTCCAGTCTCTGTCATAAATAAGGAGTGCCGTATCATCAGCGTAGGTGAATATATCACAATGGATGATAGGTAATTGGCAGAGGTCATTAATGTAGATTTGGAAGAGGGTGGGCCCCAAAATACTACCTTGTGGTATGCCGTAGCAAACCGGTTCCTCTTTACTGATAAGGTCTTCAATTTTTACGCATTGACTACGGCCACTCAGGTAACATTTAAAAATATCCAGAGCCAAACCACGTATTCCTATATGCTCCATTTTGGCCAAAAGTTTAGGGATTGAGACGGTATCGAAGGCCTTAGTGAGATCCAGAAAGACTCCGTAGCATTTAAAGCGATTATCCAGTTTATCCACCAAGTTGTTAACAAAGTCTAACACTGCATCCTCGGTTGAGACACCTGTACGAAATCCGTATTGTTTTGGAGATAAAATATTATTTTTTGCAAGGAATTTAGTCAGGGAATTATTAAGAATACGTTCTAGGATTTTGGAGAATGCGCTGAGTACGGATATTGGTCGATAATTGGACACATCGCCTCTCGCCCCAGCCTTGAATATAGGGTGCACTACTGCACGCTTAAAAGCTTTTGGGAAAGTCCCCGAATTTATGGCACAGTTACAGATGTGAGCTATTATAGGAGCGAGAGACCTACTAGATTGGCGAAGTATTCTGGCAGGTATATTGTCCCAGCCAACCGCACAGTCACTGCGCAAATTCTGTATTATGCTTATCACCTGTTCTTCATCAACCAAGGGAATGACCAATGAGTTCAGTGGCGATGGGGAAAGGATGGAGGCGGTGCTGGGACTATCGGAGCCGAATTTTGTTGCAAGATTTTTGCCGATATTCACAAAGAAATGATTAACGTCGTCAATAGAGACAGCTGGATCGGGTTTCAATTTTAGTAGCACACTAGGTGATTCTTTAACGTGATAACTATTCGTGATATTTTTAATTACCTTCCACGTGGCCTTAGGGTTATCTTTCGCTTTTAATAACTCTGATCTTTCATGTGCTCGTTTGAGTTTTCTAAGTAAAGCATTGCAGAAATTACGATATCGATTATATGATATTTTTAAAATTAAATTGTCGGGCTGAGCTTTGGCCTTACGATGCATGTCATCACGATGTCTTAAACAACGGACTAGACCAACAGTCATCCAAGGTTTCAGGACTGTTTTCCTGTTTGATGTGTATATGGTTTTACTATGCTTGAACAGTACTCTTTGCATGAAATCAACCAAAAAATTTGTTGCAAGGTCCGGGTCCTGCATACATAGACCAGCGGCAAAATCGAAGTTATCAATTTCGTTTTTTATGGATACGTAATCATATCGAATTGAGGATCTTTTTGATGGGGACTTGCAAACTTTTAAATCTATGAATAGGGCAACGGGAAGATGGTCCGTAACGTGTGAATTTAGTACGATGACTCTAGCCGGTGACCGAGTTCTTAATAGAATATGGTCAAGACAGTTATTTATTCTAGTGGGGAATGTATGCGCGGGTAACAAACCGAGTGTCGCCATATTTGTTAAATAATCATTAGAATGTCGATCTGAGTTACCAGGCTTAATATCAATATTAATGTCACCTATTAATGTTATATTGCAGTAGGATTTGACAGATGTTACTATTTCACTTAAACTAGAATAAAAATTTGTAGCATCTTGATAAGATGGAGATCGATAGACAGCGATAATCGCTGTATTGTTGTAGCAACACACCAGACAGTTGGCGTCACGTATGGTTGGTTCATATGTGAGACAATTCAAGGTGCTTTTGGCATATATTACAACACCGTCATTTTTAATGGGATTATTTATTGTATGATAGGCATTATAGCCCTGTAAGTGGGGTAAGTATCCCGTGAGTTGTAACCAGCATTCAGTCAGAATTATGATATCAAAGTCGATTTTTGTAACTGAAATCATTGTGATAAATTGGTCCAGATTCTTTTTTATGCTCCTGATGTTTATATGAATTATGCCAAGTCTTTGATTGCTCTGTCTAGCAATGTTCCGACAATCTTCTGGACTACATATGAAAGATTCTGCAACTGAAACATTATCGATGTCAAGAGAAATTTCATTTATGTTCATCATTTTTAGTTGTATGCATGAATCTCGAGATCGAGTCATAGTAAGAGCTAAGAGTGTTATATATTGTCATAGTCATTTAACAATTTATAAGGTTACACAAACGAAAAACGTAGTATAATTGTGGGGTTTTAATTTTTTTGATTGTGTTGTAATTAGACCACATGATAAGTATATTGGGATTTAAATATTTTGTTTCATATATTTTTATGTACGTTAATTTAACTGATCTATGTAGAATGTTTATGTAATAGAATGATAGGTAAACGAGAATGTAGTGTAAGTGAGTATTGGACGAATGGATTGTGAGAGTGTTATGAGTGATATATTTTAATATTATGAAAAAGTATTGATTAAATAGTAATGTACAAGTTATAGCTACAAAATTTGGTGTTTTAAAAGTAATATGAAAGAGAAGTAGTCATTGCTCAACGGTTTCAGATGGTATCAATTTGTTAAGACAGAGTTCCGACTCCACCAGTATATGTTTAGAACCTTGCTCCTTCCTCAGGAATACTTTTCCATTTGAGTACCAGCAGAATGTGTATTCGTGCGTTTTTGCAAACTCTCGTGCCATCAAGAAGGTTTTCCTTGCAGATGGTGCCTTATACTCTGCTACATAAATGGGCTGGCGCGCTCCAGGAAGGCCCAAGGATTCCGTATTCAATTTATTTTCCTTAGTGCGGTTTTTATTAAAGTTGCGAGTAGCTGTTAGCAGATTATTTTTCATATGCACTGTGGTGAGTTCCGCAACAATAGTTTTATTAGTGTTAGGCTTACCAGGCAGTCGGTATACGTCTCTTATGTCCTTGGGGTTAATGTCGAATTGGACCGCATTACCAACCTTGGTAATTAGGTTCGTCAAGTCGGCCATCGACTCTCCTTCCCGAGCTGGGACATTTCTCAATTCAATAACGGAGGTGCGTGAAGAATGCTGCATATCTTGTATTTTTTTTTCAAGCCCGGTAATGGAATTTAGAAAGCCTTGCCGCTCATTTTCTAGAACTTTGATTTTATTTCTCATTTCTTCATAGTCCTTATTTATGAAATTGATTGATTTTTCAATTTCAAGGTTTGAATCCTTTATTTGTTGATTTTGTGCTTTTAATTCACCCACATCTCGGACTAACTTTTTTAAGATTGCCTCCTGGTCCGATTTCCAAGTTTCCAGCATTGTTTTTAGTTGTTCAAATTGGTTTTCAGGACACAGGTCATCCGACCTCATTCGTTTACGAGTCGTTTTGTTTGATAAATCATGGTCACTCACTCTCATCGAAGATAAATCCGGTTCAGAATGCGCGTCTTTTATGGCACCGGCAGCCGTAGGCGGAGGTAGTTTCGGTGTGCGTGGCATAGCAATCTACCAGTATTTTCCGCAGTTATTAAAAATTTAATAAATCTACACAGTGCGTTCAAGAACACTTTCGTAGCAGTTAAAGAAACGTTCGTAGCGCTCGTAGCATCCAGCGCGTAGCCGATGCGCGATAGTGACGTAGCGCGAGCTCCGTAGCAACGTAGCACGAGGACACAAACTCGCTGCAATGACGTCAGTGTTGATTTGGCGCAGTCGCTGAGCACGTTGTCCTGACGCTTGCTGCCCCAAGTTCGAATCCCGCACGGACAGTCCTCTTTTCGAGATTTATAAAAAATCTTTATCTTGACTCACCAGTGGGTCAACAGCAATGCTTCACTCGGTGAGTAAGTGAGACTTCCGACACCAACCAATATGTCCGCCGCGGCTTATGGACACTTCCCCAAGAAGGAAGAGGAGGGTCCGAGTTTCGGTATAATTTACTTAACGATTTAAAAATATATTAAAAGATATTTCAACATTTACTAAAATCACGCAGAACACACGTCCGTTCCGATCGGGCACAGAGCGGGTATCAAATGAGATGCGGCACTTTTTTGCGTCTTATCCTTGGCGGCATGTGTGCTTCTCCTCGGGTGACCCCTCGAGCTGTGCAGACGCGGTTGCGGATGTGATTTGGCAGGGAATGGAATATTTCATTCCATTCTCCGACATTCCGCTCGGTCACAAATCCCGACCTTGGTATAATGCAGAATGCGCCCATGCTGAGGCCCGAAAAGAGTCTGCTTACCAAGCCTGGGTCGGGGCCCGCGACCGCAAAGTTAGAGCGCGTAGGGTTCGCGCGAGGAAAAGAGCCTTTAATTCTGCCGCCAAGTTCTGCAAGCGGGTTCTACGTCGGGCACGTTTTGACCATATTGGACGTATTGGGGCCAAGCTGGCATCGCACCCTCCGGGTAGTAAACAGTTTTGGTCCCTGTCTAAAGCGGTTGAAACGAATTTCTGTCGGCCCACTTTACCTCCGATGCTGAAACCTTATGGGTCGCAGGCTCACTCTGCAAGTGACAAAGCAAATTTATTTGCATCTCTTTTTGCTAGCAATTCACGTCTGGACGCTGGCTCCAAGCAACCACCTACTGTACCTCATTGTGACTCTTCGATGCCGGAGATCGCTGTGCACACTAAAGAGGTCCGGAGAGTATTGTGCAGTCTAGACGTGAACAAGGCCAGCGGACCTGACGGCATTCCAGCGAGAGTGTTGAGGCAGTGTGCGCCAGAACTATCTCCTGTGTTGACTCGCTTGTTCCGCCTCTCTCTTGTAAAAGGGACGGTGCCGAAATCCTGGAAGCTTGCAAATGTTCAACCAGTGCCCAAAAAAGGCAACCGTGCAGACCCTGCCAATTACCGTCCGATCGCCATTACCTCCATTTTGTCCAAAGTTATGGAAAGGGTACTGAACAGAAAGTTGCTGACCTACCTTGAAGACAACAATCTCCTCAGTGACCGTCAATATGGCTTTCGCCGGGGACGGTCAACTGGCGATCTTCTTGTGTATGTCACGCACTGCTGGGGCGAAGCCATCGAGAGACACGGCGAAGCACTTGCTGTATCGCTTGATATCTCGAAGGCCTTCGACAGGGTCTGGCACGCGAGTCTGCTCAGTAAGCTTCCTGCTTATGGCATCCCCGCTGGTTTTTGTAGCTGGATATCAGACTTCCTTAGCGAACGGTCGATCCGAGTAGTCATTGACGGCTGCTCCTCAGACCTTATGGCTATTGATGCCGGAGTTCCTTAGGGGTGTTCTCTCTGCAACTATTTTCCTGCTGCACATCAATGACCTACTTCAGCCTGGTATTGTTGGGTACGCAGATGACAGTACTGTTTCAGAGAGATACTTGTCTAGCGCAAAAACCAGCGTGGATGAAGTTCGTTCCTTGAGGGAGGCTATGGTTGAGCGGACAGATTTGACCTTAAGCCTTGTCTCCCAGTGGGGTGATGACAATCTGGTCTCTTTTAACGCCACCAAAACACAGGCGTGTCTTTTTACCGCTAAAAGGAGTCTGTTCGATCAGACGCCTACATTTCGGGGTGCGTCTGTTCCTGTGACTGATCGGCTCGAGCTCCTAGGCATGGAGTTGACATCCAGTCTCAACTTCGGCTCCTCCATTGAGAACAAAGCCCAAATCGCGGCCAAAAAACTGGGCATCCTAAATAAAGTGAAGCGATACTTTACGCCTGGACAGCTTTTAACCCTATACAAAGCACAAGTCCGATCCTGCATGGAGTATTGCAGCCACCTTTCGGATGGTTCAGCTAAGTATCAGCTTGCCGCGCTTGACTCAGTGGAACGCAGAGCCAAGAGGCTCATTGGCAACGTTGAACTGGTGGACGCCAAGCTTCACAGCTTGGCTCATCGCCGCAAAGTTGACTGTACTTCGGTGAGTGTGCTCAGGAACTCCACGACCTCATCCCACCAGCCCCCTTCTACCATCGGACATCTAGACGCACTGCAAGTTATCATCCTTACCTTGTTGCCATTCCACCAATTCGAACCAAGCGCTTCCAAACATCCTTTATAATGCGCACAGCGAATGAGTGGAACTCACTGCCTGCGTCTGTGTTTCCGAACGCATTCAACCCGAATCTCTTCAAAGTTAGAGTGAACAGGCTTCTTCTGGGTAAGCTCACTCCATCGTAGACTCTGTCTCTGTCACCTATGACCTAGACTAGAGACAAGAGCAAACCCATTACAAATAAAAAAAAAAAAAAAAAAAAAAAACTTCAACAAAAAATTCAAGGCCGTTGGAGACCGCTTGGATTTTTTTCAAAAAAATTCAACGACGCTCAAAGGAAATACAGCACGTATGACAGAGAGCTAACGGCTATATACATGGCAGTTATACGTCACTTTCGCCGGACAATAGAAGGCCGTGACGTCACCATATTGACGGACCACAAACCTCTTACCACCGCACTGCGAGCGAACTACAAAGACGAAACACCGAGGCGCACAAGATATTTAGAATATATCAGCCAGTTCGTCACAGATATCAAGCACGTATCAGGCAAGGATGACTGTGTCGCCGACGCCTTGTCTCGGGTGGACACAATCTCATGTCCAACACCAATAAATTACGACGAGTTAGCAAAGTCACAAAAACAAGACGAAGAACTCAAACAACTCATGAAAAGCGACCGTTACATTTCCAAACGAATAGCACTGCCCGGTTCCGCTACCCAAGTCATATGCGAGATGTCAACAAAAGGCCCACGCCCGTACTTACCGCCACAATACAGAAAGCAAGCTTATCAAGCGATACACGACCTTAATCACCCCGGCGTAAGAGCGACCAGAAGATTAATTACCTCACGTTATTTCTGGTTGACTATGAAAAAAGAAGTCACACACTGGGCAAGAGCTTGCGACCAATGCCAGCGAGTGAAGGTTCATCGTCACACCAAGGCACCAGTATCCAGTTTGACGCCAGTAGACCGCTTAAGTCATCTCCACATCGACTTAGTCGGTCCCTTACCAACGTCAAATAACTGCCGTTATATACTAACGATGATCGACAGGGCAACGAAGTGGCCAGAAGCCCAGCCAATCGAGGACATGACGGCAGAAAAAGTCGCAAATACGTTGTACGAAACATGGATTGCAAGATTCGGATGCCCCGCGACCATAACAACAGACCAAGGTAGACAGTTCGAATCCGAACTATTTAATAAGCTGATGCATCGCATGGGAATACAGCAGCACGTACGAACAACAGCGTACCACCCCCAATCGAACGGTTTGGTAGAACGCTGGCATCGCACACTCAAAGCTTCACTCACCGCTAGATTAAATACAGTGAACTGGACGTACGAGTTACCCACTGTATTACTTGGACTTTGCGCCGCATACAAGAATGACATCGGCGCCAGTACTGCGGAATTATTACTCGGAAGAACGCTACGCCTGCCTGGTGAATTCTACGGAGAAGCAATAACAACATGCAACACGTCATCGCACTTTATGAGCCATCTTAGCGAAGCATTAAAAAAAGCACAGGTGCAGCGCGAAGCAAACAAAAGCACAGCTGTTTTCATTCACGGCGATCTGTATAAAACAACTCATGTTTACGTTCGCAACGACGCCGTGCGCAAACCACTAACACCTACCTACAACGGTCCGTATCGCGACATAGATCGTACAGATAAGTACTTCACCGTTCAGTTGGAGAATAGAAGATCAAATATATCCATTGATCGGCTGAAGCCCGCATTCCAGTGCAAAGAGGAGCAAGCAGATGAAGCACCTGTCACCTACAGCTACGTCACAAAATCCGGCAGGGCATCAAAACCTCCTGTACGCTTTGCTGAGGGGGCAATAATGTAGTGACCTTCATATTATAACAGTCATACGAGCACATCACAAGTCCGGCCGCTGGCACAGCGCGCAGCGTACTGAGTGTCTGAGTCACTCGTCTCAGCGCGCCCGCGCCGCCGCGCCGAACGAATGCGACAACATCCCTGCCTCGATGACCATCGGGCACTGAAGGTCGTGGAAGCCGAGCCGACGGTATTTACGTGTCGCACCGCGCACGTTTGCTACGTCATCCTCTGCCGGTACCACAAACTAGATCGCAACCATTGGTCGTATAGCTCCGCAGTACCACCACTTTCGTATGCTACCCTACTGTTATATATAAGCGATGATTTTGGAAATAAAATGTAAATTGATTCCTGTTCTTATTCGCCTTTCATTTTGACAAGAAACCTCACACGATCAGCTACCTCTAAAGTATAATTCCCTAAGAAATAGACGTAACAAAAACCATCGGGTGGACCCCTTTCGAGTGGAGGGCTACCCAATATGTCCCATCCCCCAATCCTGACAACTCAAACTTTCCTACCCCCGAACTTCCCCTCCCAAGTATCACCAACACTTCAACCTAATCTTCCCACCCACCCCAATATCCAGTATTGACCGCGAAACCTCCTGTGACTGAGTGGTCACAGGCTCGGCTGTTCTAAATTCTGCTGACGACGAGTTGGAGAGAATGGTCATCTGCGCTAGGACCAGTGCAGTTGGGCGCCGTAAGCAGGGATGAAGGAGTCCTGGGAGGTTGAGCCGTTAGGTTCTGGTGGTAATGAGTCCGTGAAGCACCACGCCTCCTTTGGTCTGGATTTCAAGCAAAACGGTAGCCCTAATCTTTAGCTAAGGGCAGGGCAATGGTCATGGTATCTCGTCAGAGGGCCACAGGTGAGATACGTGAGGTCCGCTGATGCCGTAATGTAAGCCAGCCTTGCGCACCTTTATCTCGAAGGTAGTAGTAACGTCTCACTTTAATCAGTAGAACGTTCCCAGATTTGATTTCGATGGAGGGTGTGAGCTGGAGAGATGAATTTGTCGTCGCCATAACCACTGGACACGTGATCTTTAATAAGCACTTTTTATCGCATAGGGATCACCGACAGCCTACTCTGCAGAGCATGCATAGTGGAAGATGAGAGAGAAGCCCACCCGCTCCTAATCTGCCCTGTAACCGCTAGTTAGTGGGCCAAAAACTTCGGTGTACCCCTCAGAAGAGGCTCCTCGTGGAAAAGAGATAAAATTATGAAATTGAATCCCACCCATACGCAAAATACGCGAGAACCGATCACTATGCCGAATTTTTTTGGTCGAATTTCATTTAACCGAAAAATATAGACCGATGTCTTTTCTGCTATATGCATTGTTTGACATATTTTGATATCATCAAAGTATCATTTGGCATATGTTTGATTTTACCGAACTACATTTCGCCGATTTACAAAAAAACTTTTTGCTTTAGGCCGAAGCCTCTTTTGAACTTTTTTTATTCGCTTTATTTTCTCCACATCGAAACATCATTTTAAGGCATATTATTTGGTCACAAATATATAGCCGGTGACTTGGTAGCATTTTCAATTTAAAATTGAAATAGTGTCATAAAAAGTCAATATATTGTGCTACAAAATTTAGTGACAGTAACGAATTGCTGCAAAACTGACTTCACGCAGTCTTGTCTGTGGTTTCGTATTTATTTTGTATTTTCTTGCAAATAATTCATTAATAGCTGTCATGTATTAGACGTTTTTATTGATTAATTATTGCAAAGAATTGGTCCAAGAGCGAGTGAAGAGAGCTCGTGCATTTGGGGCACCCCGACACGGATAGGTTAGGGAATCTCATCATCTCCTTTATGTTAGGTTACTTTAGACCCTGCAGACAGAAATAGGAGCTTCGTCGACAATATTTATTTCAAGTCGCTGTTTTAAACATTTGTATTCGCCCACTGTTTCTCTCTCACTTAGTACTTTGATATGCGTTTAAAAATAAAAAAATCGAACATTCGGCTTAGTGTAACTTCGGTAAAAAGTTTTATGACCATGTGAAACGTCGGAGTAACGAAAAATGTTATAAGTTCAACTGAGACAGTGGCAGACGTGACTTCGATGAAGTAAAAAAAGACGAAAGAAAAAAAAGTTGAAAAGTTTAAGGCGAAATGAAATGCGTTCAAATGTTTTTCGAACTTATGATTGGTAATCAAAATACGCACTTAGTGGTGGAGTTGCGGAAACAGCCCGTCGAAACTAAAACAAACTAATTCTCCGACAAAAATCCTAAGATTTACCTGGTGATGCCTGGTAAAAGCCGGAAATGTGCAATTATCATAGATCATTTCGGGATTTAACCAGTATGACTTGGTCAATCCTGGGTTTTACCGTAGTTCGGGCTTTTACAGTAACATATGCATAACGAAATAGCGAAACCAATAAAAGTGTTTTTAATGACAACAAGATCTTGATGTAAACTTCAAGTTTTTAACCTTCGGTGTAAGTTATTAAGTTGAGTTTTTTATGAAGCAGTCTGCTACGAACTGTTATTGAAATGATATTATGCGTCCTTACTCAAAGAGAAACGAATTTAAATATGGACCGAGGTATGAACGATGCGACTCTATCCATACGGCTGTTGTCTTTTTATGATAATGAAAATGTTAATTATCTTAATTTATATCACAGTTATTAAAGTACTGATTTAATGTTAGGTACTTACTTCCTGGAATTTTCAAGAGAAAAACAGTTATTTCAACTTGCTACTTGCTTAATGAAAACAAGATCTTGATGTAAACTTCAAGTTTTTAACCTTCGGTTTAAGTTATTAAGTTGAGTTTTTTATGAAGCAATCTGCTACGAAATGTTATTGAAAAGATATTATGCGTCCTTACTCAAAGAGAAACGAATTTAAATATGGGCAGAGGTATAAACGATGCGACTATTTCTAAACGTTTGTTGTTTTTTTATGATAATCAACATTATAATTATCTAAATTTATATCATACTTATTAGAATACTGATTGAATGTTAGGTACTTACGCTCTGGAAATTTCAAGAGAAAAAGAGTTATTTCAAAATCCTCAATCTAGAGGGATTCAGACTCGCTCAGCGAACTCTGGCGGGTTCGAGCTCAGGAAGTGGTCCAGCAATCATGTGGCTGTACTACAAAATGTACCCAAAGAACACAAATTGGTACCAGATTTGACGATTGACGATGACACCAATTTTATCAAGGTTCTCGGTCTTGCCTGGAACGCTCATCAAGACGTCTTCAATTATCGGGTTAATCAAATCCCACGCGTTTGTACCAAACGGACAATGCTCTCAGAGCTTGCTCGCATCTATGACCCCATTGGTCTACTTACACCATTAACATTTTTAGCAAAATATCTCATCCAGCGTTTGTGGTTGTTGGGAACTTCATGGGATGAACCTGTACCCGACGACATTCATCAAGTTTGGTCAAAGTTCACCCACTAGTTATCAAATTTATCACATCTTCATATTCCGAGGCGTATCACACACCCTCAAGCGATGAGCTCTGAATTTGATTCATGGATTCTGCGATGCCAGTGAAGCTGGTTATACGGCAGTAATCTATCTTCGTGCCAATACAGGTTCAAATCAACATCAAGTCTGCCTTGTGAGCGCAAGATCACGTGTTGCTCCAACCAAGCGCAGGACATTACCAAGGCTCGAGCTATGTGGTGCTTCCCTGCTAGCAGACCTTATGAGTTATGTTATCAACACATTTTCGAACAAGATAAACATAGACATCATTTTCGCATGGTCTGATTCAATGATCGTTTTAACATGGATCAAGTCAAATTCAACAAATTTCAAAGCATACGTTGGGAATCGTATTGCAAATATTCAGCGGAAATTACCCACGGCTGTCTGGAAGCATGTGCCAGGCAAGCAAAACCCAGCTGATTGTGCGAGTCGTGGCTTACTACCAGACGAGCTTATCAATCATGCCTTCTGGTGGACAGGTCCAGAATGGTTATCATCACCAATCAATACATATAATAAATCTGTAGAAAAATATTTTTTGTACATCGAAAATATTTCCAAAAAAAATAGCATCATAATCATCTTGTACCACAGACGGTGACGTAATTTGCGAAAAGCGTACCACCGTTTTGGCTGGTATTGTTAATGTTAATCCCATCGATAATTTAATACAAAAACAATCTTCTTTGCGCAAGATTCAACGTATTTTAGCATATTGTAATCGTTTCATTGCCGCGTTACGCAAAAACAAACCATCATTTAATCATTTAACAGAAGTTGAACATCACATCGCGCTTATGATTTTAATTAAACATGCGCAAGAATCAGAATTTCGGGATGAAATTGGGTTATTATCCGCAGGGAAGACGTTACCTAAATGGTTAAGGAAGCTCAACCCTTTTTTGGACCATTCCGCTATTTTGCGGGTGGGGGAAAGGCTCTCCAGATCTGACCTCGAATTCGAGACCAAACATCCAGCGCTATTGCCACGTAAACATCGTTTGACTCATCTTATCATCCAATCAGTACATAATGAACATTTTCATCCAGGCTTACAACAGCTACAATTTCTTTTATTGCAAAACTTTTGGATATTGTCTCCACGGCGAGCAATATATCATGTCATATCAAATTGTTTTAGATGTTTTCGCACTAAGCCAGTCGCATTTCAACCTAAAATGGCAGACCTGCTTAGGGCGCGGATCACCCAATTAAAAGCATTTCAATCTGTTGGCTGCGATTACGCAGGTAACAGTACACACATACCGCGGTGCACGTACAACCAAAGCATATTTGTGTCTTTTTGTATGTTTCACTACAAAAGCACTTCATCTAGAGTTAGCTTCAGATATGTCCGCGGAAGCCTTTTTAGCTGCCTTACACAGATTTATAGCTCGCCGTGGCAGGTGTAACGTCATCCACTCTGATTGTGGAACCAATTTTAAGGGTGCTCAGTCACAGTTATCAAGCATCATGCAAACAGCTTGTGGAGACCGAGCGCATAGAGTTTCGTTTCAAACCTCCTGGGGCACCACATTTCGGGGGTTTAACAAGTTCTTAATTCAAATCTCTCAAATCAAAACAGGCTCTAAGAGTAGCAGATGGCAGTCAGCGGTAGTGTACCACTTTATATAAGCCAAAAAAGTCTTTATCGGATATGTGCTTTCAGAGATTATCTTTTACAAATAAATATTCTCTTCAACATTTTCACTTATTGGTATGATAATCAACATAACAAGCCCTCATTTAAGAAAAAAATATTAATTGCGCTTTAAAAATACTTAAAATAGGTGAGGTGTTTATTTGAGTACGTTTTAGATATTGCTTATGTTCAATTTCATGGAATTTAGACAAGTGTAGTTTCGAACCGGAAACAGTTTGCCTAGGCTCGGCACTTCCTAGTGAATATAATTTATTGAACTGTTTGCACTTAGCTTTATATGAATCAGATGAACATTTTTCGAAAAGTTGCCAAATGCTGTTTTTTAACGATATTTTCTTCCATCATAGATTTAATTTGTGATTCCTGGTAAAAGCCAAACATTTGCAATTATCATAGATCATTTCGGGCTTTTAACAGTATGACTTGGTCAATCCTAGGATTTGCCGTAGTGCGGGCTTT
Organism: Orthosia incerta; assembly: GCA_948252205.1. Taxonomy (NCBI): domain Eukaryota; kingdom Metazoa; phylum Arthropoda; class Insecta; order Lepidoptera; family Noctuidae; genus Orthosia; species Orthosia incerta. The sequence continues at coordinate 20,403,259 of OX411766.1, read as the reverse complement.
TACAGTAACGTATGTATAACGAAATGGCCAAATCAATAAAAGGGTTTCAGTTTTATGACAACAAGATCTTGATGTAAACTTCAAGTTTTTAACCTTCGGTTTAAGTTATTAAGTAGAGTTTTTATGAAGCAGTCTGCTACGAACTGTTATTGAAAAGATATTATGCGTCCTTACTCAAAGAGAAACGAATTTAAATATCGAAAGAGGTATGAACGATGCGTCTCTTTCTACACGTTTATTGTTTTTTATGATAATCAACATTATAATTATCTAATTTAATATCATACTTATTAAAATACTGATTGAATGTTAGGTACTTACGCTCTGGAAATTTCAAGAGAAAAAGAGTTATTTCAAAATCCTCAATCTAGAGGGATTCAGACTCGCTCAGCGAATTCTGGCTCATGAGAACTTTACATCCGAATAACTCGGCAACGCGACACTTAGGAGCATGCCCCTATGGTTAAGGGTCCCAAAATGGATATCCCCGCAAAATACTCCCCAATGTTAACTAATTTATATTAATATATATATATTTAAGTTTTTTCTATGTATTTTACGACATATTTTTTGCATGCATATATTTAAATAAGATGTAAATGTTCAATGTGTTCAATTATTTGAATGAAATTTCAAGAGCAAAAGAGTTATTTCAAAATCCTCAATCAAGAGGGATTCAGACTCGCTCAGCGAAATCTGGCTCATGAGAACTTTACATCCGAATAAATCGGCAACGCGACACTCACGGGCATTGATTCGGGTAGGCATTTAATGGTTCCCAAATGGATGTCCCCGCAAAATACTCCCTAATGTTAACTAATTTCGGAAGTAGCTGATGGCAGTCAGCGGTAGTGTACCTCTTTATATAAGCCAAAAAAATACTTTATCGGATATGTGCTTTCAGAGATTATCTTTTACAAATAAATATTTCGCAGATAATTTTAATTCTGTTTACTAGCTTTTTCTTACGAGCCAGATCTATGTTCACGCAAAGTGTCAATTAGTCGGGTCTCATGACCGAGCGTTTTAATCCCAAACGGCTCAAAACTTTAAAAGCCAATCAGTTTACAGTACTTTTACTGCTTGAGAGCCTCAGCAATCGCAAACGTATAACTCGTAATTTATATAAGTAAGATTAAGACTGTAACTATCCCAAGGAATTATAATAATATTATTAAGTATTGTAACTCAAAACCTCCAAATCGACTCCTCCTTGAATCGTCAAACTGACTTATTGACTGACAGTTATAACTTCTTCTATTTTGACATTACTCGAAGGTTTTACCGTTCTCATGGCGACTGAGTCGCGTGGAGGTCCTGCAAACTGACTTTGAAAATTGGTTTAAGATTTTGATTACTTACTTTCTGAAAATGCAAAACGAAATAACATTAATATTTTGTCGTCGCAATTATTTTTATTAATTTATTATAAATGTAATCATAATTTCATTTCATGATGAACTGAAATATAATTGATTACAGAGTAGTTCCCAATTCGCTAGTATTTGGCATCGCAGTTTTAGAGAAAATAAAAATAAAACTTTTCTCTATGGATTGGTAACCCTGATTTGACACTTCTTTTTCGCGCGTTTACCGGCATCGCATGCTAAAATGGTTTCGGAAGAAAAATTACTTCGAAAAATACGGAAATATAATAAAAAGTTCGAACGTCAGCGTCGAAGGAAAAGACGGAGTCATGATAGTGTACGCGGGCGCAGCCTCAGTTCAAATCGGCGGCAAAGTGTCGAACTTGACCGGAGCCCTTTGCGCGCTAGTACACTGGATAACGAAGGTAAGCTTTGATTTAGGTACAGCTTAGTCTAAACACGTGGCTGGCTACAATGGTCGAGTATAATATACCTACCGTGTTAGTACGAGATACTTAAACACGAAGATCAACTTTGATACGAGATATCAACTTTGATATAAAACAGATTTCTGTTTCCGGCACGTGATGCCGATTTGGTCAAAACCAGCATGTGCTTTCAGTACGAGATACTGTTTAGTGAATGGTCGAGTATAATATACCTACCGTGTTAGTACGAGATACTTATACACGAAGATCAACTTTGATACGAGATATCAACTTTGATATAAAACAGATTTCTGTTTCCGGCACGTGATGCCGATTTGGTCAAAACCAGCATGTGCTTTCAGTACGAGATACTGTTTAGTGCTATTAAAGTGCTGTTGAGAAACGTAAGGGTTTTTTCTCATATTTCAGAAGAAATCATCGAACAGAGTGAAATTTATCCTCAAATTTCGTCGGTCCTGAAGAACAATCTGATGCTCATAATGTCACAGTTTGCCTGAAAACTGCCAACTCTTAGATGCCCCAATCTTGAACGAAGAAGTGAAAGCAGTGATCTCTGAAACGGGCATAACTAGAGACAAGTGTATTGCCTACCAGAAAAGACAGATGGGCACAGCACTTACAATAATAGGCAAAGTCATGTCTCATATAATTAACAACCCACCAGATAAAATAACTATGTTAAAATCACTCAGTGAAGCATCAAAGTTGGTGTGTGACCACCATCATCAACAAACAAAACCAGAAGGTCACTAGTGTCTCCCCAACTGGACAAACATTTCTTAGAAATGACTCAAAATACTACCCGAAATGAATTTTTATATGGAGACAATTTATCAGAAAGGATTAAGATAATACAACAGAGTTCAAACTCTATTAAGAAGACTGCACCATAGCCAGCAATCCCTGCTAAGAACACATATAACAAATATATGGGAAACAGGAACAGTCCACCACAACAGTTGAATCAGAGTCAACCAACCAAGGGGATGGCACGAGGTGGACCACGGACTCGACCACAGCCATCACAATACAGGACATCCTTCAACCCACAGCGTTCCGAGAGAACCCGGGGTGCCCACTACAACAACAGGAAATAAATAAGGTACATGCTGGCAATTTAAAAAACTACTTTGCTTGTTGGTTGTCATTAACAAATGATCCCATTATATTGCAGTGGATTAAAGGATATCATATTCCTTTCATGTCTCGGTTTACCAAAGTATAGTCCCTAAAAATAATTTACCTGATTGTGAAATTCCACTTATGCAGGAAGCTATTGTTAACCTTTCACAATTAGGAGCTATAACACCATGTTGTCATTCAAAGGGAGAATTCATCTCCAAAGGTTTTCCTTGTTCCAAAACCTAACGGCAAGCAAAGATTCATTTTCAATCTAAAACCTTTGAACATGTTTATAAAAGTTAGTCACTTTAAGATGGAAGATATTCGCACTGCAGTAAGGTTAATTGATAAACATTATTATATGTGTTGCATAGACCTTAAGGAATCATACTTATTAGTACCTATAGCATCTGAACACAGAAAGTACCTCCGTTTTGATTTTGATGGAACATTATATGAATTTACAGCATTGCCATATGGATTATGTACTGCACCTAGTGTGTTTACCAAATTGTTAAAACCTGTGGTTGGTTATCTCAGAAATTTAGGCCTCCTATCCACAATATACATTTATGATCTTTTATGTATTAGCCAAACTTATAATGAGTGTTTACAGAACATGGAAACAGCAATTGGTGTGTTAAAGGGCTTAGGCTTTATTATTAATTCTGAAAAAAGCAACCTAGTGCCTAGTATATATTGCAAATTTTTGGGGTTCATGATTAACTCCACATCAATGTGCCTTGAGCTATTTAGCTACCTTTAGAAAAAAGAAATACAATTAAGAGTATGATTGATAAATTCCTAAAATTAAAAAAAAATAAGATTAGAGAATTTGCTAGATTGTTAGGTACATTAGTAGCAGCATGTCCAGCTATACCATATGGCATAGTACATACAAAGCAAATGGAACATGTTAGGTATTTAGCATTACTGATATCAAAGGACAATTATGATGCATCCATGACCTTACCTATACTATTACAGTCAGACTTTCAATGGTGGAAACATAACATAATGCATAACAGCAAAACATATAAGTCAAGAAAATTTGATTTACAAGTATATACAGATGCTTCCCTGACAGGTTGGGTTGCTTATTGCAATGGTGAGAGTGTTGGAGGCCTGTGGTCATTATCAGAACAAAAGTATCACATAAACCAGTTAGAACTAATGGCAGCATTTTTTGGTTTAAAATGCTTTGCAAATTAAAAAAAAAAAAAAAAAAAAAAAAATCTTCTTCGAATTGACAACACTACTGCCATTGCCTGTATTAACAAGATGAGTAGTGTTCAATATCCACACCTCAATGATGTTAGTAGAATGATATGGGATTGGTGTGAATCTAGGTTCATTAATGTCCAGGCATCTTACATAAAATCTAAAGATAACTTGGCAGATGAGGAATCAAGGAATACTAACATTGACACAGAGTGGGGATTATCAATAGATGATTGAAAAAGAGTTTGGCAAGCCTAGTATTGATTTATTTGCTACCAGAAATAATGCAAAATGTAAAACATATGTGTCATGGCATAGAGACCCATATGCATTTGAAATAGATGCCTTTACATCTGACTGGAGCTCCTATTTTTTTTTTTATGCATTCCCACCATTTGCAATAATTACAAAATGTCTGCAAAAAATTAAAAACAATGGGGTGAAGGGAATCCTAGTATACCCACTGTGGACTTGTCAGCCATGGTATCCTTTGGCAACAATGTTGATGGTTACAAAACTAATCATATTCTATCCTAATAAGAATTTATTACAATCTCCTTTCAGCATGGAACACCCATTAAGCAACCAGCTTACCCTGGCAGCGAGCATCTTTTGCGGGAAGCATTCAGACGTAGAGGTTTGCCAGAGGGCTCACTAAACATTATGTTATCATCCATTTCACCAGGTATGCTAAAGCAATATAGTACTACTTATAAGAGTTGGTGGTTATTCTGTCAAAACCACAGTGTAGATGTTTATACAGCTTCAATACCAGATGTAATACAGTACCTAACGGAAATACATAAAATTAATGTTGGCTACAGCTTGTTAAATACAGCAAGATCTACACTTTCCCTTCTGTTAAATGAAAGAATTGGCAGGGCTGATCACATCAAACGTTTTTTTTTAAGGGTTTATACAGAATTAAACCTGCTTTACGAAAGTATGTTAATACTTGGGATCCTTCAATAGTGCTAAGATTTCTGTCTAATTGGGGTGATGATAAAAATTTAAATTTGGAAATGTTAAGTCACCTTATTAGCTCTTGCTACTGCTTAAAGAGTACAGACTATATCAGTAATTAAAATACAAGATATATCCATGTCACAAGACATAATACATATTATCATTACAGATCTTATAAAAACATCACTGTCATCAAGAACTGAAACATTAATTAAACTACCGGTTTTTGATCAGAACCCCAATGTTTGCCCAGCTAGAGCTATAAAAACATAATATGTTTAGCTATAAAAACATAACATAATATGTTGAGCTAACATCATCTCTTAGGATTGATGAACAATACTTGCTATTGACTAGTAGGAAACCTTATAAAAGAGCATCAAACCAAACAATTAGTAGATGGATTAAATCAGTTATGAAGGAAAGTGGTATTGATACCAAAATATTTAGCTCATAGGGTATCATTAGATGTGATTAGGAAAACTGCTGGCTGGTCAGATAGCTCTCTTACATTTGCCAGGTTTTATGATGTACCAGTGAATGTTAATGCCCCACATGACAGCTTTATTAATGCTGTCTTTAATGCCAACTTGAGGATGTAATTATTGTTTATTCTCTCTTTTATAAAATTAATAAATGGTCAATGAATATTTATGTTATTTATACACTGTCATTAGAGTTATATTTTGGTTATATTGCTAAGGGTCAGTCAAGGATGTTTCACTATAGCATTTATTGTTACTAATTTTATCTGATTAAGATACAAGACTGATATTAATAGTACTTATGTTATGTTGTTGTTGCTGCTAGTATTTTCATTGCAATTTTATTGTCATGAAAATACTAGTAGCAAATTGTCATTTCTGTTTGACTTAAATGACGCCCTGTTTATGTAAGCCCGCAAAATGGCATTTTTTTTTTCTTATTTTAACATTTTAAATATCTTAAGATTATTGATGTTACATACCTAAGTATGTACTAGGTTACTGTTGTTTGAGTATATAAGTCTCAAATAAATTTGATTCATAGTTTTGATATGTATCTTTTCAAAATAGTGGCCCATATCGACTTTGACTCTAAACAGCTACTCTGTAATCAATTATATTTCAGTTCATCATGAAATGAAATTGATTAGTCAGACGAACTTACCTTAAGTGAAGTCCGATTACAATTTCATGAAGGATGAACTGAAATATAATTACCCACCCAACCCATCCTTTTAAGGATCAGTCCCTTGTCGAACGGGCCAACAGAGCAACGCTATCTCTAAAGAGTGTCAAATCAGGGTTACCAATCCATAGAGAAAAGTTTTATTTTTATTTTCTCTAAAACTGCGATGCCAAATACTAGCGAATTGGGAACTACTCTGTAATCAATTATATTTCAGTTCATCCTTCATGAAATTGTAATCGGACTTCACTTAAGGTAAGTTCGTCTGACTAATCAATTATAAAACACCGACTAGGAGAGATTTGGAAGTTCCAGTATCTTGTAATATTGAAGTCGCTGAGTCTACGGTTTCATTTGTTTGACCCCCGTACATATTTTAATTCGGTCACTTAGTAATGACGTAGCAAGTAATGTCAGTACATTTTTGGACTAGTTTTTGCTTCTGTTATTCTACCGTCTCAATAATCTTAGCTGTAACATCTATTTTATTTACTTTTCACTATGAATGTCTGCCGGTAGATGTTTTATTTTTATTTGTTTACCTTTTTAATACTGTACTTGACATGATGACATTTTTTGACGTCTGCCAATTTCATAATTTCTGTTTTACGTTCCGTTACACTCTGCGTTTATGTTCGTTTGTGATATTCTCGATTGCTTTTTAGGGTTTCGTATCCAAGGGGTAAAAACGGGGCCCTATTACTAAGAATCCATGATCTGTCTGCCTGTCTGTCCGTCTGTCACCTATCTGTATCTCATGAACCGTGAAAGCTAGAATTTATGATAAATAGAAAAAATAAAGAAGAAAGAAGGAAAGAACTGTCATTTGTTTCCTTTATGATATATACAATTAAATATTCTAAAAAATAAGACTAATAACTAAACAAACCTAGATATAAAGGGGACAGGGAAAAGGGCTCATTGCGAATTGTATTAGTAAGGTTAAGATTTAGCCCTATTATACAAATTTCCAGACATGTCTAGAAACTCGTCTTCTTCTCGAATTATCAAACTGACAGTCATAAGTTATTGTCTACTAGCTTCTGCCCCCGGCTTCGCCCGCGTAAAAAGTGTTTTATCATCCCAATGGAATACAAACTATCCTATGTCCTTCACAGGGTCTCAAACTATCTCCATGTCAAATTTTAGCTAAATCTGTTCAGTAGATCAAGAGATTACCCTCAACAAGCTCACAAACTTTACCTCTTTATAATAATTATTTGAGGAAATGTTCGATTGATTTGAGGGTAATCGTAAAAATATAAAATGTTATCTGTTCACGAAACGAATCGAAGCACAGACGTTGCAATCAATATAGCTACAGACACACACAGAGTTCGCTCTTCTAGCCAAATTTTACACCAAAAAGGTATTATTTACTGGGAGCTTAAAGTGCACATGACCTAACTCACACGACGCGGTTTGACTATATTATTTGATTTATGTCTTTTATCTGCAATTGCACGGTAAATGTCAGGATTCCTCAGAATCTTGCACTCACAATTTGAATGTCTATGACACACAATAATGCTATGAATAGTCGAATTTGTCGAACCGTCTAACAAACATAATACCAACTTTGGTGAAGCTTATCAGTCAGGCTTTAAATTGTTAACATCATTTTGTATCATAGTGTGTCATAGACATTATAATTGTTAAAACATTTACAATTCTCTGACTCGAGGAGGGGGCTGGGTCTATGTTTTTAATATTTTAACGTGCTTCGCTTTGTTCCACTCTGCTTGGCTTAGTAGTATAGATGCAGGCCTATCTTGTCACCTCTTGCAAAAGTGGCAGGATGGCGGGGTCTTGAGGGAGAGCGCAACAGTCATGTAGATCCTCAAGGCGAGTCCAGTGGTTGTACCTTCTCGTGGTTGCCACCGCATTATTGGTCTAATTCCCTAAGAAATAGACGTAACAAAAACCATCGGGTGGACCCCTTTCGAGTGGAGGGCTACCCAATATTTCCCATCCCCCAATCCGGACAACTCAAACTTTCCTACCCCCGACCTTCCCCTCCCAAGTATCATCAACACTTCAACCTAATCTTCCCACCCACCCCAATATCCAGTATTAACCGCGAAATTAGTTTTATGTACTTGCACTGCTTGAGAGCCTCAGCAAGTACAAACGTATATCATAGAAAGCAAATAATTTTAACAATAATAGACAGCTTTAGATTAAGTTATTCCAATAAGTCAAGACCTACAACTCGTGTCCACCTCGAATCGTCAAACTGATATTTACAACTCATTGGCTATTGACAATAATCGATATTTTTTCCGTTGTCATGGTGACTGAGTCGTGTGGAGGTTCTTCAAGCTGACTTTGATAATGAGCCTAAGATTATAATAACTTACTGGCTGAAAATGTAAAAGGAAATAAGATTAATAGTTTGTTGTCGCAATTATTTTCGTTAATTTATGACAAAAAGAAATAAAGAAAGAAAGAAAAAGGTATCTATTATTTTCCTTTATTAAATATTCTAAAACATAGAACAAAACAAACAAATATACAAAGTGACAAAACAAACAAATATACAAAGTGGACAGGGAAAAGGGCTCATTGTGCATCAAACAATTTGTCCAAATTGATGACAATGGGAAACGTCCCCAGAACGCTGGCAGTATTGCCACTTTGAATGGCAATGCTGAATCTATGGCCAAAGAAAAGGTCAGCTTTAAGGTGACATTAAGAATCGCCAAGCTTTTTGCTAAAGCTCTCCTACTGCAGGATAGACCATGGTGTCCGAGGCGGTCTATTGCTTTACCACTTTGACAATGCTTGCATGATTATAAAACACCGACTAGGAGCGATTCGGAAGGTCCGGTATCCTCTAATATTGAAAATGTTCGCCCAATACTCAGTTTGGGGGCATTTTTTATTTATTTATTTACTTTAACTCAACACGGCCAAAGGCCAATTACATTAGTTAAATACATGTTTATAAAGAAGCATTAAAATAAAAATATTAAAAACAAACAACAATGATAATATCCATAATTACACGGCAGTCATACGCTCATCTCACAATACTCCAGACATACCGACAAAATCTTCTTCCATTCATCCGCGAACACATCACAATCGGGCTTAGCATCCAAGAGAGCATTGAGCGCGGCGCGTGTACGAGGGATGGGAGACTGGGCTCGAGCGACGGTTTGACTCTTCGGTACGGCGAACAATCTGTGCCTCCTACTACGTCTGTAATTGACTGGGGCAAAAATATGGGCTAGTTCGTCGTGTAGTTCAAGGGCATCAGTTTTCCCGTGAAAGATTTTACACATATTTATGATTTGATAATTTTTCCTTCTGACCTCGAGAGAATTGTAGCCTAAACACCCTAAGAGGAAGTTAGAAGGGTATAAGAATGGATAATATCCATATAGACGCTTATACAGATACCTAAAAGCTTTCTGAACCTTTTCCAAAATTAGTGAATATATCTGTTCATGAGGGTTCCAGACACATGCACTAGACTCCAGCTTACTGCGTACTAGTACATTTAAAATTGATTTGATTGCACTTATGTTCTTTAAATCCTTTTCATTTCGTAGAATAAAACCTAATCGCCTAAATGAATCTTTTGCTACCATTACCATGTGATCGTGAAACGTTAATCTCATGTCAAAAGTGACACCCAGATCCTTCATTCCACTTGTTCTGGTAATAGTGCTATTATTCATTTTGTACGCAAAATTGATAGGGTGTCGTGCACGAGTAAAACTCATGACGAAACATTTGGTAGAATTAAATTCCATTTTGTTCCTAACACTCCATTCTAATATCGCGTTTAAGTCACACTGCAGCGCAAGACAATCAGCTTCAGACTTGACTTCACAAAAAGTTTCAAATCATCCGCATATAGTAAACTTTTAGCGTGATGGATGACTGATGGTAGGTCATTAACCATTATAAGAATTGAACCTATTTGACCTAGTGTTTGTATGTATTAGTAAGATTATGATAGTAAGGAATTGTATTAGTAAGGTAAAGGTTTAGTTAGCCCTTTATTACAATTTTCAAGTCATGTCTTCAAACTCGACTAAAGTATTAATTTGAATTTATGACATTTTATAGGGTATTAATTTATGAGATTTTATGAGGTATTAATTTGACTGTATGATATTGTATAGGGTAATAATTATGATTATATAACATTGCATAGGGTATTAATTGGAATTTATGACATTGTGTAATTTTAATGATAATTTTGCATGCCTAAACTAGTGCAACACATTGGACTGCGCATTCACTTGACATCTGGCAATGTTTGAATATGTACTGTGTTGAGCAATAAATATATTTGAACTTGAATTTGACTCCTCGATTTATGAAACTGACAGTTAGAACTTAGTGTCTTTTTACATTAATCGAGGGATTTTACGTTGTCATGCGACTGTATAGCAAATACATGACAATCAACCCGCCTAGCATTTTCCCAACAATAAGTGGGTCAGTTTCCAGTCTAACCAGATGGAGCTCAGTATCAGTATTTTATATAAAGCGACTGCCTATCTGACCCCCACACCACGTCACTGCAGTAACTGGGTATACCACTGCACTATACCCATTCGCAAGACTGGTGTTACTATTGGCAGTCAGCGGTAGTGTACCTCTTTATATAAGCCAAAAAAATACTTTATCGGATATGTGATTCACGATGTCATTGACACATAATCACGCAGCTGCTTATTAAAAATATGATAATTGTACGGGCAGTAACTCCGTACACTGAGATGTAGTATGTAGGTGGACGAATCACACGGGATGTGGTACAGGAAATAAAATCACTGTTATGTGTCCGTAAATGATTGACAGTTTATTATTAAAAACATTAGATTATATAATACATAAAGTAGGTTACTAGTAGTGGGCGCGATAGCCTAGTCAGCTAATGTACACAAGTAATCGGTGTATTACTAAATGCTTGTTCAGGTAAAAACTAAAACAATACAAATCATGTGGCGATGCTCGTACATCCTGCCAACTATAAAAAAAAACAAACAATAAGCAGAAATGCATTATTAAAAAGTAAGGAAAGTATGTAAAGAAAGTTTTTAGGAGTTGTTACGTTCGCCGCTGACTGATATTGGTGATGTTTCGCGATCCACCTTGTTGCTGTTAGGAAGATGTCCGATGTCCTCTTCTATTATCTGCGTATCGGCCATTATTTCTTCTTCTCTAGGAAGATGCCGTTGAGTAGGTCTTGGTACCATCTCAATCTCCTCCTTGTGCGCTTGCGTGGCTATTCTGCTTACTTGAGGTCGACGGAGGCAGCGTGTTTTTATTTTAATGTATACCCATATGCTGAATATTGTTGAACAGGTTATCATAAAGCCGTACAGGACGTAGTGATGTTGCTCCGCATCCACAGATTTAACCATTTGGATGTCCTGTTGTTCTTTGACTAGTTCAATTTTTCTCTTAAGACCTTTTAGTTGTTCTTCATGTGTTTCTATCTCCATGTTTGTTAAGTTTGTAGGTTGACTATTGCCTGTTAATAGGTCGTTTAGGTTTATGTCTGGTATGTAGATTTCTTGCTCATTTCCTAATTCCTTTGTGCTTTGCATATTGTAGTGCGAATGAATCAGGTGTTTATCGCCGCGCATCATGCAACCTGTCGCTAAGGTGATTGTGCCTGTATTACGTAGTGTTTGTGACGTAATTCCAGCTGGACAGAAAATGCGCACAGTGCATTCCTCGCAACACGTAAACAACCAAGCCCCCTTGCTGTTTAGCTTTTTCCATTCATTGTTGCAACTTGATACCTCAGTGCGGCAATTTGATACTCCTCGGTTGTTTATGATGTCTGCTTCGCACATTTTTGTGGCTGTTTTGATACCATATATAGGTAAGTCAAGGTTGCATAGCAGCAGCTGATTTGTATTAACTTGTGTGCATGACGAAAGATGTTGTTGATCCAGCGGTATCATCAGGTCCATTTTCAAGTTCACGGCTATGTATTTTGTTGTTGGTATTATGTTTATCATGGAGGCTCCCTTTATGTGGCGGATTGGGATGATTTCGGTTAGTTCATATTGTTCGTCTGCTACTAACGGGATTTTTACTTCGAAAATAATAAAATCTTCGGTTTGTTTTCCTTGCACACTTGCTAGCTTATTATACATTTCCCGTATACACTTGAACTTGTTTGAGCAGGGTAGTGATAAGCCTTTTGGTACTTGTCCTGATATTATGTTCAACTGTTTTTCGAAAGCATCGGGTTTCAGCGAGTGAGTGTCGACTTTGCCGTGGCGAAGATCTGTAACTAGGTCGATCAACATGTCTGGTATTCTCCGCAAGTTTGCTACCATCATGTTTGCGGCAAGTGCAGTAGCAGTGAGGAAAGTGACTTGGTCTTGTTCTGTTTTCAGTTGTTGAAGCGATTCTCTGAGACTTTTGTTGATGACGATGAACTGTCGGTTCATTACTTGCTCGTTCCTCTTCAGGAGGTTGTACTCCCCTTCGATTATTGAAGTATGTTGTTTGTACAGATTAAACAAGTGATCTTCATTGCTGTGCAGTAGTTTGATGTCGTTGTTGTATTTATCGGCAAATTTGTCATCAAGTACACCAAAGAGGGAGTTGGCAATGTTCCCAATTCCGTTAATGAGACCTCGCTTACTGCGTCTTCCGTGTTCAGATTGTAGTACTTCGTTGTAGTGTTTGAGCTCGTTTAGTTCGTGCTCGAATTGTGTGGATATGGTTATAAGTACGCTATGTTTCGTTGACAAAGTCCGTGTAGTTGCTGAACGTATTGTTCAACGACAGAAATACTCTTCCAGTAAGTCGTCATGTTGTAATAAACCACCAGCCTCCATTCGTCTTGTATTATCTGTAGGTCTGCTGCTTTGTCAAAGTATACAAGACGGGTAGGGTCGAGGGTTGTTACATTGACGAGTTGTTGCATGGATGGTGTCACACACGTCACCATAAGTACTAGTAACGTGCTTAGGTACTTGAGGACGTTACAGTTCGAAACACCCTTCCGTTCCTGTTTAGAGCTCCCCCGACGTTGTCGTTGTGATGTCGATGAAGTCGCCTCTCTTTGTTTATTATCCGTGTCCATCCATAGCGTTTTGTAGCGATGACAGGTTACACATTTTTTCAATTGTTTCTTGATTGGTTTCATGCCGCCAAATTTCCAATATTTGTTATGTAGGTGTCCCAAAGTAAGCCTGGCACCGCCGTGAAGAGTGTTCTTGTGGGCTTGGTCAATCAAGAGTTCTGATCGGTTGTGGTTGTTTGTTAAAATGATCTGATGTTTTTGTGAGTTATTTAACTTGGCATGTTCAAGTGCTTCTCCCACTTGAAGGTTGCATTGCGCGTCTAGCATTGGGCTCAAACTCAAAAGTTTGCTTGTGGCCTGTACGTACCTTGTTATGGTTCTGTAGGTGCGCTGTATCATCGCCAAAGGTATTGTTCTGTGCAGTTTTCACGAGTAGGTTTTGAGTCAGCACTATGTCTTCTGTAGTTAAATGTGACAGGCGTTTGGCTGTTGTTGCGTAACGTGAGTTGTTTATGAATCGTAAGATCCAGCTTATGACTCGGGTTGCATAAGTTATTGAACTGTATTTTTGCAGTAGTTGCTCGATGAGTAGCGCGTGTGTTGTCTGTATTGCGCAAGTGTGACCTCGTTTCCTTTGCTCTTCGTCCGTTGTAAATATTCCTTGTTTGGGTATGTAGTTGTTTTGAAGCCAGGAAGGGGTGGTCCACCACAGTTCGTGACCTATTAAATCGGATGGTGAAATGCCTCTGCTTGTGTAATCTGCAGGATTGTCTTCGGACTTGACATGTTTCCATAAGTTGGGTGGAGTTCTTTGTGTATCTCTAGCCATACGTTTTTCTAGCGGCTTGAATTGCGCGACTGCTTGTGGCTTTGATCGTCCCATACTTTGTTCGAGGTTGGTCTCCATGGGGCTTTTAACTTCGTGTAGCCCGTCTTCTAGTTTTTTTGTTGTGTCAGTAGACAGTCTCTCGCAGTACTCCTTTTCGACATTCGTGGACTTGTCGTCTGATGGTATCTCCGCAGTTTCCCAAAAGCGGGAGATGTCGTTAGTGTCCACCACGACATGGCAGTTGAAAGTATTTATGTTTCCAACTAGTACCCAGCCAAGCTTGGTTTGTTGGGCTATAGGTGCGTATATGCTTCCTCGAATGATACTGCTCATGACTATGTCGCCATATACTCCGGCATCAAGTAGAATGTCAATCGGCCTTGATAAGTTGTATTGTGGGTCGGCCAGGTTAATATTTTCTATGTGTGGCCAATCTTGTTTTTCGAAGGAATAGTTAGGTAGATTGTTAAGTAATTTGGCCATTACTAGTGCCGGCGTCGAGAACTGGTAATCCCCGTAAAGGGACTCACAGTCCAACTGAACGGTTCCGTTGCTCTGGCTGGCAGATGTGCCGATTCCCGACACAGTTGAGTTGTGGTTGCGTCGCGGAAGGCCAAGTCGTTGCACAGCAAATTCTGTTATAAGGTTCAGTTGGGAGCCTTGGTCTAGAAGGCATCTGAGTACGGCATAAGTTCCATCTGCGGCCTTTACTTTTAGCTGCACTGTTGCTAGTAGGACTTCGTTAAAATTGCCTGACACGTGATTGGATTTTCGTTCCGAGTTGTTGTTGGTCACGTTGTCGGTCAGCTGACTTGACGACAGTGTCGCTGACGTAGTATCACGTGTTAGCTCATGTAGCGTGGTGTGGTGTGCACCGTTACACAACTTGCATCTTTTTTGCGAGTTGCATTTCTTTCCGTTGTGCGTATACATGCAGTTTTTGCAAATGTTCAATTGCTCAATTGTCCTCATTTTGATGGCTGGCGTCATTTCTTGAAACTCTTTACAGTAGAGCAAGATATGGCTTGTTTTACAAACAGGACAATTTCTGTCGGAGCTTGTATGGTTTGCCATGGGATAGCGTCTGTATTTGTTGTACGCGTCCCTTTGTGCGGTTGTCGTCGGGCTCCCTTTGTTCGAGGAGACCTCGGCATCTGTTTGTTTGTATGTTTTGTTTGTTTTCTTCACCACTGATTCCAGCGCCGTGAACTTCCCTTCGATGAACTGGATGAATTCTTTGAAGTCAGGAAGTCCTCTTGGACTTTTTCTCGCCTCCATGTAGTCAGAGTAGGTCTGAGTGTCCAGTTTTCCCGTCAGGATATGCACCAAAATCGGGTCCCATGTTGTCGTGTCGATGCCCATGTTACGCAACGCGTGCACGGTTTCGAGACTCGTGTCGTGTAAGCGCTTCAACTCGTAAGCGTTTTGATGTTGAATCGTATGTTGACTCATCAAAACGTGCATTTGTTTGGTGAAGAGCAGCTGCAAGTTGTTATACCTATGGTGGAGGATTTCCCAGCAAGAGTCGTAGTTGCTTTCGGAGACAGATAAATGTTGCACAAGACGCTCAGCCTCCCCTTTTAACTTTCCTTTCAGGTGTTGCATCTTCTGCCCCTTCGAGAGGAAGGGGTTGTTGTGAACAGCCGCAGTGTATAGATCGAGGAATGTCGGCCATTGTGTGTAACTGCCAGAGAAGTCTGGTATTTCGATCCTCGGCGCACTGTCACGTTGTTGGACCGCCAGATTGAGCTTGCGGTTAAGATCTCGCTTTGTGCACTCGTATGTTTCTTCATACTTCGAAAACTCAAGCTCGTAGTTTACATCGCTACCGACGAGAATGTTGTCGAGCTGCCAGTGTACTTCATCAATCACCCTCCAACGAGATTCGAGGATCCTAAGCTTGTCTTCTATGTCCCATTTCTCGATAATGTCAGCAGTACACAAGTTGCGGGTGAAACGTGAGAAGGCTCGGAAGTTAGTTGCTTGTTGAGTTTTGAGCTCGTCCGATTTTGAATGGACTCCAGTGCTCTTGTTCTCTTCCCCTTGGTGACTCACGGGTTCCGCAGTGGAGGTCGGCCATGTTTGCAGCTTATGTTGTATGCTTGAGTATTCCGTCTTGACCCGGTCGTATACTTTTGTAATGTAGTATATGTCGGTCCGGTCTGTGGCGATCTGTAGCACGCCATGGTTCATCTCGAACTCGTTCCAGTGTGCCTGGAGGGTATCCAGTCTACCCCTGATGTATGTTGCGTTCTTGCGGTCAGGGCCATCCTTTCCGAAGTTGACCCCAATTTTTCGGATGCCTTCTGCAATGATTCCCTGCCGCTTGAGAAGTTCTTGTTGTCTAGCGTCCATAATTGTTGTGTGTATGTATATTGTTGATGGACGTTAGCTCTGTTGACTTCACTGTTGAATTGTTAGAATGTAATAATTGTTCCCGAATCACCAAATGTTGATGTTTCCTGTAGCCATCGCAGGGTCCGAAGGAATCTCTCCGTACGATATTGTGCGCCTTCTCAATCTGACTGGGGCGATCCGCTTGTGGAAGACCAGTCAAACCGATTCGCTATCGTAAGTTGAAACACTTCGTACCTGTGCGACTTGCAGGACTGTTTGATCCAGTAGTGATGATCCGGCTCGAAGGACCAAAAATGTACGGGCAGTAACTCCGTACACTGAGATGTAGTATGTAGGTGGACGAATCACACGGGATGTGGTACAGGAAATAAAATCACTGTTATGTGTCCGTAAATGATTGACAGTTTATTATTAAAAACATTAGATTATATAATACATAAAGTAGGTTACTAGTAGTGGGCGCGATAGCCTAGTCAGCTAATGTACACAAGTAATCGGTGTATTACCAAATGCTTGTTCAGGTAAAAACTAAAACAATACAAATCATGTGGCGATGCTCGTACAATAATAATAATTAAATGAAAGGGCCAGACCATTAATAGGGTTTCAGTTTAATGGCAACAAGACCTTGATGTAAAGATAAGGTTTTTTAACCTTCAGTTCAAAGTGTTAAGTACAGTTATTTATGAAACAGTCTGCTTGGAACTGTATCGAAAAGAATTTGATTAAATGTAATTTAATTATTTATGCGTCCTGACATTAAGAGAAACGAATTTAAAATTTGACAAAGGTATGAACGATTCGACTCTATTGACACGGCTGTTGTCTTTTTATGATTATAATTAAGTATCTATATCACACTTATTTAAATACTAATTAAATGTTAGGTACTTATGAGAAAAACAGTATTTTAAAAATCCGCTTAAGTGGGATTCGGACTAGCGTTGAAAATAACATGTAAAATACATTTATCTTTCAAACGCCCCATTTATCTATCAAAAAAATACAGAATCTTTCCTTGCAGATCTTCGATTAAATCTTTCACAAGTTTAAGTTTTTTACATGTATTTTACGACATATTTTTTGCATGCGTATATTTAAATAAGATGTAAATGTTCAATGTGTTCAATTATTTCAATGAAATTTCAAGAGCAAAAGAGTTATTTAAAAATCCTCAATCAAGAGGGATTCAGACTCGCTCAGCGAACTCTCGCTCATGAGAACTTTACATCCGAATAAATCGGCAACGCGACACTTAGGAGCATGTCCCTATGGTTATGGGTCCCAAAATGGATGTCCCCGCAAAATACTCCCGAATTTTAACTAATTTTGGTTCCAAATATAATTGTTCCACAAGTCCTGGCAAATTAATTACTCTACTAAAAATTTGAAACCATTGGTTACTATTTGCTGACTGCCTATCTGACCTCCATAACCCAGAAACTGGGTAACAATAACGAGTGCAGTTTTGGTATGGAATGGATGATCATTTGAGCCTCATGAAAGAACGTGTTTACCCCAAATGGCTCAAAACTCTAATCGCAAATTAGTTTACAGTATATGCACTGCTTGAGAGCCTCAGCAATTACAAACGTATATCATAGAAAGCGAATAATTTTAACAATAATAGACAGCTTTAGATTAAGTTATTCCAATAAGTCAAGGCCTACAACTCGTGTCCACATCGAATCGTCAAACTGATATTTACAACTCATTGGCTATTGAC
This sequence comes from Orthosia incerta, assembly GCA_948252205.1. Lineage (NCBI taxonomy): Eukaryota > Metazoa > Arthropoda > Insecta > Lepidoptera > Noctuidae > Orthosia > Orthosia incerta. Next base: position 20,385,039 of record OX411766.1, on the reverse strand, counting down.
AATAATCGATATTTTTCCCGTTGTCATGGTGACTGAGTCGTGTGGAGGTTCTTCAAGCTGACTTTGATAATGAGCCTAAGATTATAATAACTTACTGGCTGAAAATGTAAAAGGAAATAAGATTAATAGTTTGTAGTCGCAATTATTTTCGTTAATTTATGATGAAAAGAAATAAATAAAGAAAGAAAAAGGTATCTATTATTTTCCTTAATTAAATATTCTAAAACATAGAACAAAACAAACAAATATACAAAGTGACAAAACAAACAAATATACAAAGTAGACAGGGAAAAGGGCTCATTGTGCATCAAACAATTTCTCCAAATTGATGACAATGGGAAACGTCCCCAGAACGCTGGCAGTATTGCCACTTTGAATGGCAATGCTGAATCTCTGGCCAAAGAAAAGATCAGCTTTAAGGTGACATGTAGAATCGCCAAGCTTTTTGCTAAAGCTCTCCTACTGCAGGATAGACCATGGTGTCCGAGGCGGTCTATTACTTTACCACTTTGACAATGCTTTAATACAATCATAATTATAAAACACCGACTAGGAGCGATTCGGAAGGTCCAGTATCCTCTAATATTGAAAATGTTTGCCCAATACTCAGTTTGGGGGCATTTTTTATTTATTTATTTACTTTAACTTAACACGGCCAAAGGCCAATTACATTTGTTAAATACATGTTTATAAAAAAACATTAAAATAAAAATAATAAAAACAAACAACAATGATAATATCCATAATTACAAGGCAGTCATACACTCATCTCACAATACTCCAAACATACAGACAAAATCTTCTTCCATTCATCCGCGAACACATCACAATCGGGCTTAGCATCCAAAAGAGCATTGAGCGCGGCGAGTGTACGAGGGATGGGAGACTAGGCTCGAGCGACGGTTCGACTGCCCGGTACGGCGAACAATCTGTACCTCCTACTACGTCTATAATTGACTGGGGCAAAAATATGGGCTTGTTCGTCGTGTAGTTCAGGGGCATCAGTTTTCCCGTGAAAGATTTTACACATATTTATGATTTGATAATTTTTCCTTCTGACCTCGAGAGAATTGTAGCCTAAACACCCTAAGAGGAAGTTAGAGGGGTATAAGAATGGATAATATCCATATAGACGCTTATACAGATACCTCAGAAAAGCTTTCTGAACCTTTTCCAAAATTTGTGAATATATCTGTTCATGAGGGTTCCAGACACATGCACTAGACTCCAGCTTACTGCGTACTAGTACATTAAAAAATGATTTGATTGCACTTATGTTCTTGAAATCCTTTGCATTTCGTAGAATAAAACCTAATCACCTAAATGAATCTTTTGCTACCATTACCATGTGATCGTGAAACGTTAATCTCATGTCAAAAGTGACACCCAGATCCTTCATTCCACTTGTTCTGGTAATAGTGCTATTATTAATTTTGTACGCAAAATTGATAGGGTGTCGTGCACGAGTAAAACTCATGACGAAACATTTGGTAGAATTAAATTCCATTTTGTTCCTAACACTCCATTCTAATATCGCGTTTAAGTCACACTGGTCGTTAAATAAGTAAGTTCACAAAAAAGTTTCAAATCATCCGCATATAGTAAACTTTTAGCGTGATGGATGACTGATGGTAGGTCATTAACCATTATAAGAATTGAACCTATTTGACCTAGTGTTTGTATGTATTAGTAAGATTATGATAGTAAGGAATTGTATTAGTAAGGTAAAGGTTTAGTTATCCCTTTATTACAATTTTCAAGTCATGTCTTCAAACTCGACTAAAGTATTAATTTGAATTTATGACATTTTATAGGGTATTAATTTATGAGATTTTATGAGGTATTAATTTGACTGTATGATATTGTATAGGGTAATAATTTTGATTATATAACATTGCATAGGGTATTAATTGGAATTTATTACATTGTGTAATTTTAATGATAATTTTGCATGCCTAAACTGGTGCAACACATTGGACTGCGCATTCACTTGACATCTGGAAATGTTTGAATATGTACTGTGTTGAGCAATAAATATATTTGATTTTGAATTTGACTCCTTCTCGAATTATCAAACTGACAGTTAGAACTTAGTGTCTATTTACATTAATCGAGGGATTTTACGTTGTCATGCGACTGTATAGCAAATACATGACAATCAACCCGCCTAGCATTTTCCCAACAAGAAGTGGGTCAGTTTCCAGTCTAACTAGATGGCGCTCAGTATCAGTATTTTATATAAAGCGACTGCCTATCTGACCCCCACACCACGTCACTGCAGTAACTGGGTAACACTATACCCCTTCGCAAGACTGGTGTTACTATTTTCACGATGTCATTGACACATAATGACACGCAGCTGCTTATTAAAAATATGATAATAATAATTAAATGAAAGGGCCAGACCATTAATAGGGTTTCAGTTTAATGACAACAAGACCTTGATGTAAAGATAAGTTTTTTTAACCTTCAGTTCAAAGTATTAAGTACAGTTATTTATGAAGCAGTGTGCTTGGAACTGTAATTTAAAAGAATTTGATTAAATGTAGTTTAATTATTTATGCGTCCTGACACTAAGAGAAACGAATTTAAAATTTGACAAAGGTATGAACGATTCGACCCTATTGACACGGCTGTTGTCTTTTTATGATTATAATTAAGTATCTTTATCACACTTATTTAAATACTTATTAAATGTTAGGTACTTACTTTCTGGAAATATTAAGAGAAAAACAGTATTTTAAAAATCCGCTTAAGAGGGATTCGGACTAGCGTTGAAAATAACATGTAAAATACATTTATCTTTCAAACGCCCCATTTATCTATCAAAAAAATACAGAATCTTTCCTTGCAGATCTTTGTTTAAATCTTTCACAAGTTTAAGTTTTTTACATGTATTTAACGACATATTTTTTGCATGCATATATTTAAATAAGATATAAATGTTCAATGTGTTCAATTATTTGAATGAAATTTCAAGAGCAAAAGAGTTATTTAAAAATCCTCAATCAAGACAGACTCACTCAGCGAACTCTCGCTCATGAGAACTTTACATCCGAATAACTCGGCAACGCGACGCTTAGGAGCATGCCCCTATGGTTAAGGGTCCCAAAATGGATGTCCCCGCAAAATACTCCCCAATGTAAACTAATTTTGGAACCAAATATGATTGTTCCACAAGTCCTTTGCAAGTTAATTACTCTACTAAAAATTTTAAACCATTGGTTAGTATTTGCTGACTGCCTATCTGACCTCCATAACCCAGAAACTGGTCAACAATAACGACTGCAGTTTTGGTATGGAATGGATGATCATTTGAGCCTCATGAAAGAACGTGTTTACCCCGAATGGCTCAAAACTCTAATCGCAAATTAGTTTACAGTACTTGCACTGCTTGAGAGGCTCAGCAAATACAAACGTATGTCATAGAAAGCGAATAATTTTAACAATAATAGACAGCTTTAGATTAAGTTATTCCAATAAGTCAAGGCCTACAACTCGTGTCCACCTCGAATCGTCAAACTGATATTTACAACTCATTGGCTATTGACAATAATCGATATTTTTCCCGTTGTCATGGTGACTGAGTCGTGTGGAGGTTCTTCAAGCTGACTTTGATAATGAGCCTAAGATTAGATAACTCACTTTCTGAAAATGTATAAGGAAATAAGATTAATAGTTTGTTGTCGCAATTATTTTCGTTTATTTATGATAAAAATAAATAAATAAAGAAAGAAAAAGATATCTATTATTTTCCTTTATTAAATATTCTAAAACATAGAAAAAAACAAACAAATATACAAAGTGGACAGGGAAAAGGGCTCATCGTGCATCAAAAAATTTCTCCAAATTGATGACAATGGGAAACGTCCCCAGAACGCTGGCAGTATTGCCACTTTGAATGGCAATGCTGAATCTTTGACCAATTAAAAGGTTAGCTTTAAGGTGACGTGAAGAATCGCCAAGCTTTTTGCTAAAGCTCTCCTACTGCAGGATAGACCATGGTGTCCGAGGCGGTCTATTACTTTACCACTTTGACAATGCTTTAATACAATCATAATTATAAAACACCGAATAGGAGCGATTCGGAAGGTCCAGTATCCTCTAATATTAAAAATGTTCGCCCAATACTCAGTTTGGGGGCATTTTTTATTTATTTATTTACTTTAACTTAACACGGCCAAAGGCCAATTACATTAGTTAAATACATGTTTATAAAAAAACATTACATCAAAAATATTAAAAACAAACAACAATGATAATATCCATAATTACACGGCAGTCATACGCTCATCTCACAATACTCCAAACATACAGACAAAATCTTCTTCCATTCATCCGCGAACACATCACAATCGGGCTTAGCATCCAAGAGAGCATTGAGCGCGGCGAGTGTACGAGGGATGGGAGACTGGGCTCGAGCGACGGTTCGACTCCCCGGTACGGCGAACAATCTGTGCCTCCTACTACGTCTATAATTGACTGGGGCTAATATATGGGCTAGTTCGTCTTGTTGTTCATGGACATAAGTTTTCCCGTGAAAGATTGTATACTACAGTCCTATCGAAGGGACCTTTTTACAGAAGGAGTCCTGGAAGGTTGAGCCATTAGGTTCTGGCGGTAGTGAGGCCGTGAAGCACCACGCCTCCTATGGTCTGGATTTCAAGCAAAACGGTAGCCCTACTCTTTAGCTAAGGGCAGGGCAATGGTCATGGTATCCCGTCAGAGGGCCACAGGTGAAATACGTGAGGTCCGCTGATGCCGTCCTTGAATGCTGAAGCGGTGGTGAACGTCACGCTAACGGTGCAAGGGAGGGTTGATCTGTTCAAGCCCAACCGAACGAGCACCCGATGTCACAATGTAAGCCAGCCTTGCACACTTTTATCTCAGAGGTAGTAGTAACGTCTCACTTTAATCAGTAGAACGTTCCCAGATTTGATCTCGATGGAGGGTGGGAGCTGGAGAGATGAATTTGTAGCCGCCATAACCACTGGACACGGGAACTTTAATAACCACTTTTCTCGCATAGGGATCACCGACAGCCTACTCTTTAGAGCATGCATGGTGGAAGATGAGACAGAAGCCCACCCGCTCCTAAGCTGGCCGGTAATCGCTAGTTAGAGGGCCAAATACTTCGGTGACCCAGGTACCCTGCAGAAGAGCCTCCTCGTGGAAAGAGATAAAATTATGAAATTGAATCCCACCCGTACGCAAAATACGCGGGAACCGATCACTATTCCGAATTTTTTTTTGGTCGAATATTTCGACATTATTTTTCAAGTCGCTGTTTGAAACATTTGTATTCGCCCACTGTTTCTCTTTCACTCAGTATTTTGATATGCGTATAAAAATAAAAATTTCGAACAAATGTTTATTCGGCTAAGTGTGACCACGGTAAAAAGTTTTTCAACCATGTGAAACGTCAGAGTAAAGAAAAAAATCGAATTGTTATTAGGTCAACTGAGACAGTGGCAGACGTGACTTCGATGAAGTAAAAAAAAACAAAAAAAAAAGTTGAAAAGTTTTAGGTGAAATGAAATTCGGTCAAATGTTTTTCCAACTTATGGTAGGTAACCAAAATACGCACTATGTCGTGGAGTTGCGAAAACAGCCCGTCAAAACTAAACCAAACTAATTCTCTGACAGAAATCCTAAGATTTACCTGGTGATGCCTGGTAAAAGCGGGAAATTTGCAATTATCATAGATCATTTGGGGATTTTACCAGTATGACTTGGTTCGGTCAATCCTAGGATTCACCGTAGTTCGGGCTTTTACAGTAACATATGTAAAACGAAATAGCGAAACCAATAAAAGGGTTTTAGTTTAATGACAACAAGATCTTGATGTAATCTTCAAGTTTTTAACCTTCGGTTTAAGTTATTAAGTAGAGTTTTTTATGAAGCAGTCTGCTACGAACTGTTATTGAAAAGATATTATGCGTCCTTACTCAAAGAGAAAAGAATTTAAATATGGACAGAGGTATGAACGATGCGACTCTTTCTACACGTTTGTTTTTTTTTTATGATACTCAAAATTATAATTATCAAAAAAATAATAGGTTAGGTAAGTGCTTTCAGAGATTATCTTTTACAAATCTATATTTTGCAGACATTTTCAATTCTGTGTACTAGCTTTTTCTTACGAGCCAGATTTATGTTCACGCAAAGTGTCAATTAGTCGGGCCTCATGACCGAGCATTTAATCACAAACGGCTCAAAACTTTAATAGCCAATTAGTTTACAGTACTTTTACTGCTTGAGAGCCTCAGCAGTAGCAAACGTATAACTCGTATTTTATATAAGTAAGATTAAGACTGTAACTGTACCAAGGAATTATAATAATATTGTTAAGGATTGCCAAGTCAAAACCTCCAAATCGACTCCTCCTTGAATCGTCAAACTGACTTATTGACTGACAGTTATAACTTCTTCTCTTTTGACATTACTCGAAGGTTTTACCATTCTCATGGCGACTGAGTCGCGTGGAGGTCCTGCAAACTGATTTTGAAAATTAGCCTAAGATTTTGATAATTACTTACGGTCTGAAAATGCAAAAGGAAATAACATTAATATTTTACAATGCATGTCCTCGAAAAGAGCGTTTTCCAAGCAGCCAAACTGTGCGGAAAGTGTCACTTTTTTCACGAGTGCTTTTTACTTTCCTGTACTTTTTTTAATTTTTAACTCCAAGGTCAGCCCGCCGCATAGAGTTTTTATTATTTGAGAAAAGTTTAAAAAAATAGTTAAGTACAGATAAACATTCATATTAAAGGTAAAACAAAACTAATATTTCATTTAAGGCGTTTTTAATTACTCTAGATTTAGATTTTGATCAATATATTAATTTTAAATATTCATTAAATATGTTTGGCAGAATTAATATTTTGCTCATTGAATACCTTTTTGCGTTACGACGTGACAGCTATTTGTACATGCGCAGTAAAAGTTAATCTGTGGACATGCTGAGCGCCCTTGAATAAGCCCGCCATTTTATTAATTTCTTGCTTGGTTCAGGTATACTTTTTAAAAGCCGGAAATGTGCAATTATCAAAATAAAAATCAAAATTTTTATTTTACATAGGCCTACATGGGCACTTATAAAACGTCGACAAAGGTGCACGGTTCGGGTTAGTCGTTTCCTATGGAGAAGAACCGGCAAGAAACTCCATGGTACTCTTTTAAAAAAAAAATGTTTTTACAATATTTCCATGTTACAGCATTAATACTTGGATATGGGGGGACAACGTAGGCCCGACAATAAGTCGTACGAAATTAAAACAAAACAAACAAAAATATAATGTCATAATAACATAGATCATTTCGGGATTTAACCAGTATGACTTGGTCAATCCTGGGATTTACCGTAGTTCGGGCTCTTACAGTAGCATTTGTATAACGAAATAGTGAAACCAGTCCTGCAAACTGACTTTGAAAATTAGCCTAAGATTTTGATAATTACTTACGGTCTGAAAATGCAAAAGGAAATAACATTAATATTTTACAATGCATGTCCTCGAAAAGAGCGTTTTCCAAGCAGCCAAACTGTTCGAAAAGTGTCACTTTTTTCACTAGTGCTTTTTCTTTCCTGTACTTTTTTAATTTTTAACTCCAAGGTCAGCCCGCCGCATAGAGTTTTTATTATTTGAGAAAAGTTTAAAAAATTAGTTAAGTACAGATTATCATTCATATAAAAGGTAAAACAAAACTAATACTTCATTTAAGGCGTTTTTAATTACTCTAGATTTAGATTTTGATCAATAAATTAATTTTAAATATTCATTAAATATGTTTGGCAGAATGAATATTTTGCTCATACCTTTTTGCGTTACGACGTGACAGCTATTTGTACATGCGCAGTAAAAGTAAATCTGTGGATATGCTGAGCGCCCTTGAATAAGCCCGCCATTTTATTAATTTCTTGCTTGGTGCAGGTATACTTTTTAAAAGCCGGAAATGTACAATTATCATAGATCATTTCGGGATTTAACCAGTATGACTTGGTCAATCCTGGGATTTACCGTAGTTCGGGCTTTTACAGTAGCATATGTATAACGAAATAGCGAAACCAGTCCTGCAAACTGACTTTGAAAATTAGCCTAAGATTTTGATAATTACTTACGGTCTGAAAATGCAAAAGGAAATAACATTAATATTTTACAATGCATGTCCTCGAAAAGAGCGTTTTCCAAGCAACCAAACTGTGCGGAAAGTGTCACTTTTTTCACTAGTGCTTTTTACTTTCCTGTACTTTTTTAATTTTAACTCCAAGGTCAGCCCGCCGCATAGAGTTTTTATTATTTGAGAAAAGTTTAAAAAATTAGTTAAGTACAGATTATCATTCATATAAAAGGTAAAACAAAACTAATACTTCATTTAAGGCGTTTTTAATTACTCTAGATTTAGATTTTGATCAATAAATTAATTTTAAATATTCATTAAATATGTTTGGCAGAATGAATATTTTGCTCATTGAATACCTTTTTGCGTTACGACGTGACAGCTATTTGTACATGCGCAGTAAAAGTTAATCTGTGGATATGCTGAGCGCCCTTGAATAAGCCCGCCATTTTATTAATTTCTTGCTTGGTTCAGGTATACTTTTTAAAAGCCGGAAATGTACAATTATCAAAATAAAAATCAGAATTTTTATTTTACATAGGCCTACATGGGCACTTATAAAACGTCGACAAAGGTGCACGGTTCGGGTTAGTCGTTTCCTATGGAGAAGAACCGGCAAGAAACTCCATGGTAACTCTTTAAAAAAAATTGTTTTTACAATATTTCCATGTTACAGCATTAATACTTGGATATGGGGGGACAACGTAGGCCCGACAGTAAGTCGTACGAAATTAAAAAAAACAAACAAAAAAATAATGTCATAATAACATAGATCATTTCGGGACTTAACCAGTATGACTTGGTCAATCCTGGGATTTACCGTAGTTCGGGCTTTTACAGTAGCATATGTATAACGAAATAGCGAAACCAGTCCTGCAAACTGACTTTGAAAATTAGCCTAAGATTTTGATAATTACTTACGGTCTGAAAATGCAAAAGGAAATAACATTAATATTTTACAATGCATGTCCTCGAAAAGAGCGTTTTCCAAGCAGCCAAACTGTGCGGAAAGTGTCACTTTTTTCACTAGTGCTTTTTACTTTCCTGTACTTATTTAATTTTAACTCCAAGGTCAGCCCGCCGCATAGAGTTTTTATTATTTGAGAAAAGTTAAAAAAATTAGTTAAGTACAGATTATCATTCATATAAAAGGTAAAACAAAACTAATACTTCATTTAAGGCGTTTTTAATTACTCTAGATTTAGATTTTGATCAATAAATTAATTTTAAATATTCATTAAATATGTTTGGCAGAATGAATATTTTGCTCATACCTTTTTGCGTTACGACGTGACAGCTATTTGTACATGCGCAGTAAAAGTTAATCTGTGGATATGCTGAGCGCCCTTGAATAAGCCCGCCATTTTATTAATTTCTTGCTTGATTCAGGTATATTTTTTAACTGCCGGAAATGTGCAATTATCATAGATCATTTCGGGATTTAACCAGTATGACTGGTCAATCCTGGGATTTACCGTAGTTCGGGCTTTTACAGTAGCATATGTATAACGAAATAGCGAAACCAGTCCTGCAAACTGACTTTGAAAATTAGCCTAAGATTTTGATAATTACTTACGGTCTGAAAATGCAAAAGGAAATAACATTAATATTTAACAATGCATGTCCTCGAAAAGAGCGTTTTCCAAGCAGCCAAACTGTGCGGAAAGTGTCACTTTTTTCACTAGTGCTTTTTACTTTCCTGTACTTTTTTAATTTTTAACTCCAAGGTCATTCCGCCTCATAGAGTTTTTATTATTTGAGAAAAGTTTAAAAAATTAGTTAAGTACAGATTATCATTCATATAAAAGGTATAAACAAAACTAATACTTCATTTTAGGCGTTTTTAATTACTCTAGATTTAGATTTTGATCAATAAATTAATTTTAAATATTCATTAAATATGTTTGGCAGAATGAATATTTTGCTCATACCTTTTAGTGTTACGACGTGACAGCTATTTGTACATGCGCAGTAAAAGTTAATCTGTGGATATGCTGAGCGCCCTTGAATAAGCCCGCCATTTTATTAATTTCTTCCTTGGTTCAGGTATATTTTTTAAAAGCCGGAAATGTGCAATTATCATAGATCATTTCGGGATTTAATCAGTATGACTTGGTCAATCCTGGGATTTACCGTAGTTCGGGTTTTTACAGTAACATATGTATAACGAAATAGCGAAACCAGTCCTGCAAACTGACTTTGAAAATTAGCCTAAGATTTTGATAATTACTTACGGTCTGAAAATGCAAAAGGAAATAACATTAATATTTTACAATGCATGTCCTCGAAAAGAGCGTTTTCCAAGCAGCCAAACTGTTCGGAAAGTGTCACTTTTTTCACTAGTGCTTTTTCTTTCCTGTACTTTTTTAATTTTTAACTCCAAGGTCAGCCCGCCGCATAGAGTTTTTATTATTTGAGAAAAGTTTAAAAAATTAGTTAAGTACAGATTATCATTCATATAAAAGGTAAAACAAAACTAATACTTCATTTAAGGCGTTTTTAATTACTCTAGATTTAGATTTTGATCAATAAATTAATTTTAAATATTCATTAAATATGTTTGGCAGAATGAATATTTTGCTCATACCTTTTTGCGTTACGACGTGACAGCTATTTGTACATGCGCAGTAAAAGTTAATCTGTGGATATGCTGAGCGCCCTTGAATAAGCCCGCCATTTTATTAATTTCTTGCTTGGTTCAGGTATATTTTTTAAAAGACGGAAATGTGCAATTATCATAGATCATTTCGGGATTTAACCAGTATGACTTGGTCAATCCTGGGATTTACCGTAGTTCGGGCTTTTACAGTAGCATATGTATAACGAAATAGCGAAACCAGTCCTGCAAACTGACTTTGAAAATTAGCCTAAGATTTTGATAATTACTTACGGTCTGAAAATGCAAAAGGAAATAACATTAATATTTTACAATGCATGTCCTCGAAAAGAGCGTTTTCCATGCAGCCAAACTGTGCGGAAAGTGTCACTTTTTTCACTAGTGCTTTTTACTTTCCTGTACTTTTTTAATTTTTAACTCCAAGGTCATTCCGCCGCATAGAGTTTTTATTATTTGAGAAAAGTTTAAAAAATTAGTTAAGTACAGATTATCATTCATAAAAAAGGTAAAACAAAACTAATACTTCATTTAAGGCGTTTTTAATTACTCTAGATTTAGATTTTGATCAATAAATTAATTTTAAATATTCATTAAATATGTTCGGCAGAATTAATATTTTGCTCATACCTTTTTGCGTTACGACGTGACAGCTATTTGTACATGCGCAGTAAAAGTTAATCTGTGGATTATGCTGAGCGCCCTTGAATAAGCCCGCCATTTTATTAATTTCTTGCTTGGTGCAGGTATACTTTTTAAAAGCCGGAAATGTACAATTATCATAGATCATTTCGGGATTTAACCAGTATGACTTGGTCAATCCTGGGATTTACCGTAGTTCGGGCTTTTACAGTAGCATATGTATAACGAAATAGCGAAACCAGTCCTGCAAACTGACTTTGAAAATTAGCCTAAGATTTTGATAATTACTTACGGTCTGAAAATGCAAAAGGAAATAACATTAATATTTTACAATGCATGTCCTCGAAAAGAGCGTTTTCCAAGCAGCCAAACTGTGCGGAAAGTGTCACTTTTTTCACTAGTGCTTTTTACTTTCCTGTACTTTTTTAATTTTAACTCCAAGGTCAGCCCGCCGCATAGAGTTTTTATTATTTGAGAAAAGTTTAAAAAATTAGTTAAGTACAGATTATCATTCATATAAAAGGTAAAACAAAACTAATACTTCATTTAAGGCGTTTTTAATTACTCTAGATTTAGATTTTGATCAATAAATTAATTTTAAATATTCATTAAATATGTTTGGCAGAATGAATATTTTGCTCATACCTTTTTGCGTTACGACGTGACAGCTATTTGTACATGCGCAGTAAAAGTAAATCTGTGGATATGCTGAGCGCCCTTGAATAAGCCCGCCATTTTATTAATTTCTTGCTTGGTGCAGGTATACTTTTTAAAAGCCGGAAATGTACAATTATCATAGATCATTTCGGGATTTAACCAGTATGACTTGGTCAATCCTGGGATTTACCGTAGTTCGGGCTTTTACAGTAGCATATGTATAACGAAATAGCGAAACCAGTCCTGCAAACTGACTTTGAAAATTAGCCTAAGATTTTGATAATTACTTACGGTCTGAAAATGCAAAAGGAAATAACATTAATATTTTACAATGCATGTCCTCGAAAAGAGCGTTTTCCAAGCAGCCAAACTGTGCGGAAAGTGTCACTTTTTTCACTAGTGCTTTTTACTTTCCTGTACTTTTTTAATTTTAACTCCAAGGTCAGCCCGCCGCATAGAGTTTTTATTATTTGAGAAAAGTTTAAAAAATTAGTTAAGTACAGATTATCATTCATATAAAAGGTAAAACAAAACTAATACTTCATTTAAGGCGTTTTTAATTACTCTAGATTTAGATTTTGATCAATAAATTAATTTTAAATATTCATTAAATATGTTTGGCAGAATGAATATTTTGCTCATTGAATACCTTTTTGCGTTACGACGTGACAGCTATTTGTACATGCGCAGTAAAAGTTAATCTGTGGATATGCTGAGCGCCCTTGAATAAGCCCGCCATTTTATTAATTTCTTGCTTGGTTCAGGTATACTTTTTAAAAGCCGGAAATGTACAATTATCAAAATAAAAATCAAAATTTTTATTTTACATAGGCCTACATGGGCACTTATAAAACGTCGACAAAGGTGCACGGTTCGGGTTAGTCGTTTCCTATGGAGAAGAACCGGCAAGAAACTCCATTGTAACTCTTTAAAAAAAATTGTTTTTACAATATTTCCATGTTACAGCATTAATACTTGGATATGGGGGGACAACGTAGGCCCGACAGTAAGTCGTACGAAATTAAAAAAAACAAACAAAAAAATAATGTCATAATAACATAGATCATTTCGGGACTTAACCAGTATGACTTGGTCAATCCTGGGATTTACCGTAGTTCGGGCTTTTACAGTAGCATATGTATAACGAAATAGCGAAACCAGTCCTGCAAACTGACTTTGAAAATTAGCCTAAGATTTTGATAATTACTTACGGTCTGAAAATGCAAAAGGAAATAACATTAATATTTTACAATGCATGTCCTCGAAAAGAGCGTTTTCCAAGCAGCCAAACTGTGCGGAAAGTGTCACTTTTTTCACTAGTGCTTTTTACTTTCCTGTACTTATTTAATTTTAACTCCAAGGTCAGCCCGCCGCATAGAGTTTTTATTATTTGAGAAAAGTTAAAAAAATTAGTTAAGTACAGATAATCATTCATATAAAAGGTAAAACAAAACTAATACTTCATTTAAGGCGTTTTTAATTACTCTAGATTTAGATTTTGATCAATAAATTAATTTTCAATATTCATTAAATATGTTTGGCAGAATGAATATTTTGCTCATACCTTTTTGCGTTACGACGTGACAGCTATTTGTACATGCGCAGTAAAAGTTAATCTGTGGATATGCTGAGCGCCCTTGAATAAGCCCGCCATTTTATTAATTTCTTGCTTGCTTTGCATATTTTTTAAAAGCCGGAAATGTGCAATTATCACATATCATTTCGGGATTTAACCAGTATGACTTGGTCAATCCTGGGATTTACCGTAGTTCGGGCTTTTACAGTAACATATGTATAACGAAATAGCGAAACTAATAAAAGGGTTTTTAATGACAACAAGATCTTGATGTAAACTTCAAGTTTACCTTCGGTGTAAGTTATTAAGTTGAGTTTTTTATGAAGCAGTCTGCTACGAACTGTTATTGAAATGATATTATGCGTCCTTACTCAAAGAGAAATATGGATAGAGGTATGAACTCAATTTAAATATGGATAGAGGTATGAACGATGCGACTATTTCTACACGTTTGTTGTTTTTTTATGATAATCAACATTATAATTATCTAAATTTATATCATACTTATTAAAATACTGATTAAATGTTGGGTACTTACGATCTGGAAATTTCAAGAGAAAAGAGTTATTTAAAAATTCCCAATCTAGAGGGATTCAGACTCGCTCAGCGAACTCTCGCTCATAAGAACTTTACATCCGAATAAATCGGCAACGCGACACTTAGGGGCATTGCTTCGGGTAAGCATTTAGGGGTTCCAAAATGGATTACCCCGCAAAATACTCTCCAATGTTAACTAATTTCGGAACCAAAAAGGGTTCGACAAGTTCTTAATTCAAATCTCTCAAATCAAAACTGGCTCTAAGAGTAGCTGATGGCAGTCAGCGGTAGTGTACCTCTTTGTATAAGCCAAAAAAATCTTTATCGGATATGTGCTTTCAGAGATTATCTTTTACAAATAAATATTCTCTTCAACATTTTCACTTATTGTTATGATAATCAACAGTGTTTAATGACAGATTATTTATTTAATAAGTTAAATCTGCCTTATTTTAACACAGACAAATCTATACAAGGCATAAATAAGTCTATATCGCATGTGGAGAAAATGTGTCGTGTGCACATTAAATCGTTGCATGAATCGTACACTAATGATTTAATATGTTTTGTCTTGACCACAATAACTGATAACGTCCCCGCTAGACAGGTACATGTAAATATACCGTCAAACATTCACTTAGCCGATCCGCATTTCCACACACCGGCTTCTATTGATATTATTATAGGGGCAGACGTATTCTGGAGTTTATTAGGATCAAATAAGATTTTACTAGGTGATGGGAAACCAACGCTTTATGAAACTAGACTTGGTTGGCTAGTTTGCGGCCCAATTAACGGCGGCTTTAGTAATAATTCATCTCATCTTTCATCAATTAAATGTAATTTTACTAATGTTAACGATTACTATGAAAGTTCTTCCAGTTTGATTGAGTTAGATGACATCCGAAACCAATTGTCGCGTTTCTGGCAGCTCGAGGAAGTTTGTCATGAGTCATCGACTTAATTAGCTGAGGAGAAGATGTGTGAAGAACACTTCATAAAAAACACAACGCGCTTGGCAGATGGCCGCTTTAGCGTTAAAATACCGTTGAAGGAATCTTCAAATAGTTTAGGCGATTCATATCATCGTGCAAAGCGATGTTTTCTGTCATTGGAGCGCAGAAATCTCAGCCAACCCTCACTCGATAAAATGTACAAAGATTTTATGACTGAGTACATTTCTTTAGACCATATGTCCGAGTGTACTATTCATGAAGATCAGCGGTCATATTTTATTCCTCATCATGGAGTACTGCGCGAGAGTAGTAGTACAACCAAATTAAGGGTAGTTTTTAATGCTAGTGCACGCACCACCTCTGGTCTATCTTTAAATGCAATACAGATGGTGGCGCCTACCGTCCAGGACGATCTAACCGCAATCCTTCTTAGGTTTAGAATGCATAAGTACGTCTTTTCTGCTGACGTGGAGAAAATGTACAGGCAGGTGTCTGTACACCCTTCAGATAGGCACCTGCAGCAAATTATTTGGCGTGATGATGCTTCTAGTCCTCTTAAAACCTACCAATTGCATACAGTAACTTACGGTACGGCTAGTGCACCGTTTCTCGCTACTAGGTGCCTCAAACAAGTCGGTATTGAATGTCAGGATCAAAGGATCGCAGAAGTTATCCTTCATGATTTTTACGTCGATGACCTTCTGACCGGTACAGACGTGTTTGAGGAGGCTCAAATGTTGCGTGATAAGGTGACTGATGCTCTTGCTTCTGCGTGCATGCCTTTAAGGAAGTGGAAATCTAACGAACCCAGTTTAATTTCAGAACCATCTGGTGATTCTAATTTTGATTTCCACACGGAAAATTATGTTGTCAATAAAACACTTGGTCTTAGTTGGCAAACTAACACAGATGATCTGTGTTTTCCTATAAATGTTCCTGAATGCATAGAAAATACTAAGCGTGGCATGTTAGCAGTAATTGCGCGAATATTTGATCCTCTAGGGTTGTTAGCACCGTGTGTCGTGAGCATGAAGATGTTGCTTCAGAAACTTTGGCTGGACGGGTTAAAATGGGATGACCAGTTATCACCTGAGGTTGGAATAATATGGGCGAACATAATTAAAGCCTTGCCTTGCGTTCATAATTTACGTGTTTCACGTCGTGTAGTCTGTGACGCATACAAACAGGTTGAATTTCATATATTTTCTGACGCTTCTGAGCGAGCTAACGGCGCTTGTTTGTATATACGCAGTATCAATGAGCAGGGTGACGTCGACGTGCGATTATTAACAGCTAAAAGTCGTGTAACTCCTATTAAACCAGTAACAATACCGCGACTTGAGCTCTGTGCTGCTTTACTTGGTGCACGTTTATATCAAAAGGTTGCTAGTTCCCTTCGCATTAAACCATTTAGTGTAGTTTTTTGGACTGACTCCATGATAGTTCTGGGTTGGTTAAAAATGCTACCAATTAAATTAAATACTTTTGTTCGCAACCGTGTTGCCGAAGTATTAGAATTAACCGTCCCAGGTACATGGAGACATGTGTCGACACACGACAATCCAGCTGATTTAATAACCCGCGGGGCGGAACCTACCGCTATGCAATCACTGGATTTGTGGTGGTTCGGTCCATGTTTTTTAAAGTATGACAGTGTTACATGGCCACATCCTGTTATAAATCCAGGCATCTTACCAGATATCAAATCTAATATTTTGATTAATTTCATCATCATCATATCAGCCGAAAGACGTCCACTGCTGGACATAGGCCTCCCCCAAGCGTCGCCACATTGACCGGTTCCGTGCGTCCCGCAACCAGCGGATTCCTGCAACCTTCACCAGGTCATCGGTCCACCTGGTGGGAGGCCTTCCAACGCAACGTCTTCCGGCTCGCGGTCGCCACTCCAGAACCTTTCTGCCCCATCGGCCATCCGTTCTGCGAGCAATGTGCCCTGCCCACTGCCACTTAAGTTTGGCAATTCTTTGGGCTATGTCGGTAACCCTGGTGCTCTTACGGATCTCAACATTTCTGATTCGATCACGCAAAGAAACGCCGAGCATAGCCCTCTCCATTGCCCTTTGAGTGACTGTAAGCTTTCTGATAAGGCCCATTGTAAGCGACCACGTCTCAGAGCCATATGTCATCACTGGCAACACACATTAGTCATAGACTTTTGTCTTGTGACATTGTGGTAAGTTCCGACATATACAATCAAGATGTCGAAATTACCTTCATAGCGATAATGACAGGACTAGTGTTGTGATAATGTCGATTAACTCCTTTCCGATTACTCTATTATTTTGTTGTTTGCTTATTTACATCTTTTGGGCTGCTGGATACTGATGAGACTGAGGTAGAAAGCATAATAATGACTTTGAAAGACGACTGTGCAGTTGGTTGGGATGATATATCCAATAGGATTATTAAACAATTCAGGCATATTTTAATACCACCACTGACTTATATTTTCCGCATTTGTTTATCTTCAAGTATTTTTCCTGAATGCCTAAAAAAAGCAGTAGTTCTCCCTATCTATAAATCAGGCAGTAAAGAGCAAGTGACAAATTATAGACCTATTTCTTTACTGCCTTGTATGTCTAAAATATTAGAAAAAATTATCAACAAAAGATTGTTTAGATATCTGGAGGATAAATCAATTTTATCCAAGTGCCAGTTTGGATTTAGGCCTAAAGTCTCAACCGCCGATGCCGTACACCATCTGACTGACTATCTAGCACAGGAACTTGACAAGGGTAACCACACAGTAGGCATTTGCCTGGACCTCGCCAAAGCTTTTGACACAGTTTCCATTCTCATACTGTTGCGCAAGCTTGAGACCATTGGGGTAAGAGGAACCCAGCTGAAACTCTTTAAAAGTTATTTGGAGGACCGTACCCAATGCGTAAAAATTGGCAATGTTCTCAGCGCTGATAAGAAAAACACGTCATTTGGTGTTCCCCAGGGAAGTGTCTTAGGGCCTACTTTGTTTTTGATATACATAAATGACCTTTGTAATCTAAAGCTAGAACACGGCATAATTGTATCTTACGCTGACGACACTGCTCTACTTTTTTCGGCAGACTCAGAAAATGAAGTGTACAAACTTGCGCAACACGGATTCAATATTGTAAATAATTGGCTTCAACATAACTCACTAACACTAAATGCAGATAAGACTAACTACATTAGGTTTTCGATGCGCAAACAGACAACTCATATTGCCCCAACGTTGTATGCTCATTGTTTTACGGACTCTACCGATAGCCAGTGTGGGTGTCCCAATATAAATATGGCTAAAAAAATAAAATACCTAGGTATCATTATAGATGAAACCCTTTCCTTTAAACAGCACATAGAAGCTTTAAATAATAGAATTCGTAAGCTAATATTCGTATTTAAAAAGCTACGATATATTGCAGACCCACTACTAATTAGGCAAGTTTACTTTGCTCTATGTCAATCAATTTTGACTTACTGCATTACCTCATGGGGTGGAGTGGGTAAAACTTTGTTACTGCCCATCGAGAGAGCGCAGAGAGCGATCCTCAAGGTGTCTACTTGCCGCCCGTTCCTATTTCCCACTAACCTCCTCTATAAATCTTGTGAAGTACTAACAGTTCGACAATTATTCATAATGAACATCGTATTAAAACAACACGCAGCCCTCCCCTATCGCATTGACTATACTAAAAAAAGACGGAGAGATGTAGTTTGCCTTCAAAAAAGTACAAAACATGCATTCACAAACAAATTTTACGTGTTCCTCGGACCACTACTCTACAATAGACTAAACGTAACAGCAAACATTTATTCCCTAAATTATTGTAACTGTAAGAGAATTCTCAAAGAAATTCTACAAAATATGTCCTATGAAGATACAGAGAAGTTATTACTTGTATTAAAATAGGTATTAGTATCTAAGATGTTAGAAAATAAGAATTTTATTGTATTATTTACATCCTTAAAAAATACCTAAGACTACCTTTTATTTGATTTTCAGTAATTATTTAAAATAAAAAAGTACTCTTTTCGCCTGAAACACAGGATTACCTAGTTCAGGCACATAACAAGTGTGAACTTGACATAGATTTAAGCAAAAATTGTAATTATTGTTATACCAAATGATTTTAAATAAATTTATTATTATTATTATCTCCTTTATTCAATTTCTTTTCTTATTGTTTACATTTTTAAATATTTTATAAATTAAATTACAAAACAAAAACATTTAAAAATATAAAAAATAGAGGCCCACCGGTATCGGGAACAGGGTCCAAGCTACCGGCGGTCAGGGCTACAGAGAGAGGAACCTCCTAACAATGCGAGCCGTGTCCAGCAGTACTGCTTTCTGGATCAGGCCCTTGACCCAGCCGCCTAACGAGAGCCTCCTAAGGTGTTGGTCGAGGCTCGTAGCTATTAAGCCATTGGCTGACACGACTATCGGTACAATGATCGCTGTGTCCACATCCCACATATCGACAACCTCGCGAGCCAAGTTAAGATACTTGATTTGCTTATCTTTCTCGGCTTTCACGAGGTTCCCGTCATGTGGGACAGTTATGTCAACAATCATCGTACGCCTCTCGATTCGGTCCACCACCACTATATCAGGCTTATTGGCTATAATAGTCCTGTCAGTGATGATGGACCGATCCCAGTACAATGTGACATTGCCATTTTCGAGAACTGGGTCGGGCACATACCTGTAGTACGGTACCTCCGATGCCACAAGAGTGTATTTCAGAGCAAGTTGCTGGTGGATGATCCTGGCTACAAGGTTGTGCCTATGCAAGTACTCTTCGTTAGCTAGACAAGAACATCCAGAGATAATGTGGCGGATCGTTTCACCCGGGCGGTGACATGCCCGACAGATGTCAACCGTGCCATCCTTCACAATAAATCTCCGGTAGTTATTCGTCATGATAACTTCGTCCATAATTGCACAGACAAAACCTTCGGTTTCCCCAAAGAGGTCACCGAAACGCAGCCAGGCTACGGACGCTGCTTGGTCTACATCGGACCCATGTAGGGCCCGGAAAAAGCGTCCGTGAAGCTCCTTACTCTGCCATACTTCCCTGCGGTCGTTAGTGTCAAGCACCACAGGCTTGCGCCAGTTCTCATTCGCCAAGGAGAGCGGGGTGAGTCCCTTGTCCACTGCTACTACATTTCGATGCATACCCACGTCGATGTGTAGAAAATATTCCCTGAGATTGCATATCTCGCGGTTGTGGAGGTTTTTAGCATTTAAAAAGCCTCGGCCTCCACACTTCCGCGGGATATACAATCTCATGACCGACGATCGTGGGTGATGCATTCGATATGCAGTCAGCAGTGTACGGACCCGCCTATCCAGGGCGTCGAGTTCCGTTTGAGTCCATTTGAGTATGCCGAAAGAGTACATCAATACCGGCATGACCCAACCGTTGAAGGCGCGCACCTTGTTTCCGCCCGAAAGAAGGCTATTGAATACCTTCTTCAGGCGGCCAAAGAAGCGTTCCTTCAACGATTGCTTCATGTCAGTAGTGCTGATACCTAACGCTTCCGACATACCCAAATATTTATAGGTTTCGTTTGGAGAGAGGGATCTCAGGTTTATGGAATCCGCGAGTTGAATTCCTACGGATTCCACAATCTCCCCTCGCTTTACATGCATGACCGCACATTTGTCCACACCAAACTCCATCCTGATGGCGTTACTAAAAGTTTCAGTTACCTTCAGTAGCTCCATCAGCTGAAGATTGCTGGGGTCATCCATGTAAAGGAGGTGAGATATAACCTGACCACCTCTCTTCAACCGATAGCCTAGTCCTGAATTCTCCAGCAGCATGCTTAGAGGATTCAGGGCTAGGCAAAACCAAAGTGGACTCAAACTATCGCCCTGGAATATACCTCGCTCGATCCTCACAGGTTCGCTATTCCTCTGGATATTTCAACATCCTGGATAGCGAAGGACTGTGCTCCATTGCCCCATACACGACATCAGGAAGGTGCGTAGAGTTGTATCTATTTTATACAATTCCAGCACCCTCATGAGCCATGTATGAGGCACCGAGTCATAGGCCTTTTTATAATCTATCCAACATGTCGACAGATCCTTTCGGGAACGCCGAACCTGTTGGCTAATGGCCATATCAATAAGGAGTA
Source organism: Orthosia incerta (assembly GCA_948252205.1). Lineage (NCBI taxonomy): Eukaryota > Metazoa > Arthropoda > Insecta > Lepidoptera > Noctuidae > Orthosia > Orthosia incerta. The sequence continues at coordinate 20,363,792 of OX411766.1, read as the reverse complement.
GCTCCTTAGTACCGCAGGACCCGTTCCTACATCCATTCTGAGAGACCGACATGATCGAGTTATCGTCGACGTGTTTATTAATTTTAACTCTCAAAATGGATGTAAGAACCTTATAGACCGTTGGTAAACATGTAATAGGTCTATAATTTTTGGGTTCCGCGGTGCTACCAGACTTGTGGAGCAGGTGGGTTATTCCTGTTGTAAGGAACTTGGGTAGCGAACCAGACTCCAAGGCTGCCTGGTACTGAGATGCCAAACGAGCGTGCGATCTTTGTAGCCACTTGATCCAGAAGTTGTGCAGCCCGTCCGGCCCTGGAGATTTCCAGTTCGGCAACGGACGGACTGCACGGGCTACATCTTGGGGGCTGATCGTGATAGCCCCCATTTCTTGTATTGGATCGCACACTCGTTCGACCTCCCGAGTCCATTCACCTTCGGTGTGACTGACAGGCACCGACCAGATGCTGCGCCAGAATGAACACATAGCGTCATCATCCGGCAGGTGCGTATCAGTCACACCTTGGTCGGGTCGCTCCCAAGCCCGATAAACCCACCTTTCATTACTTTGGAATGTACGATTCTGGGTGTATCGCTCCACTCTCCGCCTGTACCTACGAATACGGTTTGCCCATGCAAACACTTTTTGCTTCAGGAAGTCGATGCGCTCTGTGACACGCGATATATAGTCTCGGGGGCTAACATCAGTCCCCGAAAACGCCCGTCTCACAAAGCGCATCACTCTTGGGCGATTATTGCCCTCCCTGAAACAAATTAGTTTGCCGATGAGTGCTCTGGCCCCACCAATACGACGCTCGATCCTGCACTGCCAAGCCGGTACGGCTGGTTTCGGTCGTGTAGCTCTGTCATCTGCAAATTTGACGTGGGCTGCACGACATGCCGCTACAGCCGCGCAGTACATGATCGAGTGTGTATCAGTGAGGTCTTCGCAGTCATCAAAATAGTTTGACAACTGCGAATCCAGAACAGCCACCAGCGCCCTATTTTTGTTATGCATGGGCAAACGAGGTAATCGAGGCCTAAGTTCGGGTGGCATGTAGCGATATTCCCGAATAGCACACTCCAAAGCACTCCTCAATTGCTCATTGCACTGGGTACTTACGTTTGTAACCCTGTCACTACCCTCCTCGTCAGCGTGGATGGGAATTTGGTTGGACTGTGGTGGTACCACAGCCTGCGACGATAGGGCAGTGACACGGTTACTCATTTCCGTTCGGAGGCGATCAAGTACAGTATCATCCAACATACGATTACGCTGGATGACCCGCACCTGATCCGAAAGTCGTTGGGCCGAAACGTTGACGGCTGGCTCAAGCACCTGAAACAAAGAGAGCATCCGGACACGGTACGCGGTCAGGTTGTTTCCTCCCTCTGTAGCCCCAAAGTATGCGCGCATGACATTTTCATTAATGGATTATATCCATTTCATGCGCTGCACACTTCCGCCGGGTGCTGGGACCCTATCAGAGACCGGTAAGCCTCGAGGTCCTAAGCGGTCCGGCGGCCGGCATCCTCCCCGTCGACGCGCAGGTGGTGGTGTCGTCGGCGGCGAGAAGTACTCGTCGCTCGAGCTCGACGCAACTGCCACGGCCGGCGTCACAGCATTCACGATGGGCTGGGTTCCGGTGGCGGCGAGGCGGAGCTGGGCGACGAGGCCGGAGGTGTTAGGCGTGTGTTTTTGACTCGGGCCTGGCTTCTTGTCAACATTTCTGCTTAGGTTGAACTTGTGTTGCTTGGATCATTCCGAAAAATTGTTATAGGGTTCTTCTTCTTGTTTTTTATTATTATTATTATTTCTATTTTTATAATTCGTCATTTCTCCTTTTATTTTACTTCTTGATTAAATTAGGGAATTCCCTGTTTTTTTTAAAAAAGGTTGAGCATGTTTAATTTTGATTTATTAGTCATTAGTTTTTATGTTATTTCTAGTTTCAGTCAACGCGTCGGGTGAGTTCAGTTGTACTACGATGTCGTTTATTTAGGTTAACTTTCTATCAGTTATCTTTTATATTCAGGCTAAGCAACTTTAAATTCTTACAGATTCCTGTAAAAATTGTTTCCTTATTACATTATTTCTTGGAAAGGGTGTATTGCAGCATTAGCTAATACTACATAATAATTGTATTGAAATCAACCTTTTTTATCGAATTCAACCTTATTTTTAACCAGATTTTATATATTTTAAAATTCGTTTTGATTTATGAATCTAAAAATGCCACGCCATTTTTTCCTTCTGTTTATTTTTCCTTTGAAGGATTTATTAAGCTCACGACGGATCTCGAAGTTTTTTTCATTACTAAAATAAATCATGGATTTTATGTGCGGTAATTCTCATGACCTAAGGGTACGTTTGGTTTTAAATTGTTTTTTTTTATATCTTCCATGCTGATCTGGGAGCAAAAGAATAACATAGAATTTATCAGCTGCTTATCATCCCGCGCAGGTCGTAAAAGTCGACTAAGGGAAAGGTTTACCTCAACATCTGGTAAACCCCCGCCCTTAATCGTCTTATTCAGCACCCATGGCTCTCGGCGACACGGGTGCCATTTAGGACGAGTAAGGGCAAAATGCAGGCGAACATCATATGTCTGCACACTTGGGTTCCATTTCGTAACCCAACACTAAGGTGTCCGAGGGCTCGGAAAACAAATATTTCCTAGAGGCCCGGATATAACAGTTGACATCAGGGTAGGATGTTAATTTAGGGCGGCGGCGGAGGAACGTTTAGCACGTCAACGGCAGCGCCCATGGACCCAGCTAGGAGGTCTACTGCTCACCCATCAACCCGCATTAGACAAGCGTGATGGGTTTAATTGTCTAAACCCCTTCCTACTATGAATTACGACAATCAAGCCAATCCCCAAGTGCTCGGCGACTCCAGTCAGTGCGCGGCTATTGACAGTGTGTAGGTGCACCCTGGGGTCGGGGCGAGTAATCTCCGAGCGAGGTTATACTGCCAAACAACTACGCAACGCAAAAAGGACACCGAAAAGCTTAGAATTTTATCATTTAATGTGCGGACATTACGAACTGAAGAGAGAATGCTAGAGCTAGAGCATGCCCTTGAACATGTAAACTGGGATATAATTGGTCTAGCAGAAGTGAGAAGAGAAGGGGAAAATACAATAGAAAGAGATAATACCATCTTTTATTATAATGGAAAAAGTAGCACGAGGTATGGTGTTGGCTTCCTGATCTCGAAACGCTGGAAAGAAAACATAATAGAATTTGTACCATATTCCCACAGAATCGCACTGCTCAAGTTTCGTGTGGCTAAGGGAAAGATACTTACAGTGATCCAGGTATATGCTCCAAAATCTTCGCATAGTAACGACGAGGCAGAAGAGTTCTATGACCTACTCAATAGAGCATGCGATGAACACAGAGGGACTTGGACACTGATAATGGGCGATTACAATGCCAAAATTGGTCCAAGAAGACCATCCGATAGCACGAACGTTCTAGGACCGTACGGTCTGGGTGATAGGAATGAACGTGGTCAACGCCTGCTAGAATTCGCTTTTGGGCAGAACTTAAGTGTAAGTAACAGCTTTTTCCCCAAAAAGCCACAACGTCGTTAGACCTGGTTTTCTCCAGACGGTCACACGAAGAATGAAATTGACTTTTGTCTCTCCTCGAACAAACAAATAATACAAAATGTTGAAATACTTAACAGTCTAAAATTTAGTTCAGACCATTCGTCCACTTAGAGTTGTAGTTAGTTTCAACATGAAGATTCATCGTAACAAAATGATTAGAAAAACAATAAAACGGATTGATAAAACAACATTAATTGCAAATAAGGACAAATTTAATATACAAATCAAGAATAGTTTCAGCATACTTGCCTCTAAAAATTCAGAAGATATACAAACACAGTATAATAACGTCAAACATGTCATCACAACAGCTAGTTAAAACATAAAGTGCCTTAAGAACAAACAGAAAAAGCTTACTAACCAAACAGTTCACCTTATAGAGGAGAGACAGAATCTACCATATCAGTCCTCTGAATACAGAGAGCTGGACCGAAAAGTAAAGCGGAGCATCCGAAAAGATATAAGACTTTACAACACCGAACTTGCTCACTCCGCTTTAATGAATAACCGCTCTTTAAGGTCAGCCATGCTTGGGATGGATGCAGGGAGATCCTCTATAACACACTTAAAGGACAGTAATGGTGTGAGACAAGGCGATAGGACAAAATTAATCCAAATTTGTACTCAATTGTACAAAGCATTATACTCAGATGACGACACAACTTTCCAACTTGCGGATGAAGTCTACTCATGCTCTGATGATGTCCCAATGATAACTGGCTTTGAAGTTCATAAGGCTCTCAGTAGCATGAAGTACAATAAAAGCCCAGGAGAAGATGGTATTACAACAGACGCACTGCGAGTCGGAGAGCAATTTTTATTACCACACTTGTAATCTATTTAACTCATTTTTAAAAACAGGCATATTTCCAAGTAACTTCTGTCATTCCAACATAATTCTGCTTCATAAAAAGGGAGATAAATCCGATATTGGGAATTACCGTCCTATTAGCCTTGTCTCACATCTGTACAAAGCTGTCATCAAGGTCCTCGAAAATCGTATTTCCGATCAACTAGACCTTCACCAACCTCCTGAACAAGCTGGTTTCCGCCGCGGCTTGTCCACTACCGACCACCTACATTCTTTGAACCAGATGATAGAAAAGCACGAAGAATTTAACTTACCGTTGTACCTTGCGTTCGTGGATTATTCCAAAGCTTTTGATAGTCTATCACATAAAGCCATTTTTACGACACTTTATAAACAGGAAATAGAACCGACTTATGTTAAATTACTGGAACGAATTTATCTTAATAGTACAGCTGCTTAGATACCACTGGCCCATCCTTTCCAATCCGAAAAGGTGTCAAACAAGGAGATCCGCTGTCACCAAAACTCTTCACAGCAACGCTTGAAGAAGTCTTCCAAAATTTAGATGCACACTGGCGGGATAAGGGCATTATCGTTGGAGACAGAAGATTAACAAATCTACGCTTCGCCGACGACATTGTCCTTTTCTCATCTTCGTCGGCTGAGTTAAGCTTTATGCTGGAACAACTAAGCCACGCCAGCCTCGAGGTCGGACTCAAAATGAATATGACGAAAACGAAATTAATAACGAACAGCACGAAACGCAAAGTAGACATTGGGGGTGTGGAGGTCGAATATGTCCATGAGTACATATACCTCGGCCAAATAGTCTCTTTCCAGGTGAGGCAAGATAAAGAAGTTGCTCGACGCACCGAAAACGCATGGAAGAGCTATTGGTCGATGAAACACCTAATGAAAGGATCACTTCCACTTTCCCTTAAAAGGAAACTCATGGATATGTGCATCCTTCCTACCCTCACCTATGGAGCGCAAACGTGGTCGTTAACGAAATGTCAAAAGTCCGCACTGGGGGTCTGCCAGCGAGCGATGGAACGAAGTATTCTCGAAGTCAAAATCATAGATCGCATTCGGAACAGTATACTTCGTTCCAAAACACAAATCGCAGACGTAGGCAAAACAGCCGCCAAACTAAAGTGGAATTGGGCAGGCCACATCTGCCGCATGTCGCAACAGAATTGGGCAAAAGTAACCACTGACTGGATTCCGAATAACAGGAACCGGCGACGCGGTAGGCCCAAAAAGAGATGGCGTGACGAATTAGACGTTTATCTGAAGGATTGGCCAGATGTAGCAAGAGACAGGGAAAAATGGAAAGACGGAAGGGAGGCCTTTGCCCTGCAGTGGGACGTAACGGGCTCATAATAATAATAATAATAAGTTGTTGCTAATAAGCCTGACATAGTGGTGATAGACCGACTAGAGCGTCGCGCAATGATTGTTGATATTGCGGTCCCCCATGACGAGAACCTCGTGAAGGCGGAGAGAGATAAGAAAAGTAAGTATCTTGATCTGGCTCGCGAGGTTGTCGACATGTGGGATGTGAATACAGCAGTCATTGTGCCGATAGTCGTGACGGCCAATGGTATAATAGCCAAGAGCCTCGACGAACATCTGAGGAGGCTCTCGTTGGGCAGCTGGATCAAGGGCTTGATCCAGAAAGCGGTACTCCTGGACACGGCTCGTATTGTTAGGAGGTTCCTCTCTCAGGAGCCCTGACCACCGGTAGCTTGGACCTTGTTCCCGATACCGGTGGGCTACTATTTTTGTATTTTTAAATGTTTTTTTATTTTATATTTTATAGAATGATATTTAAAAATGTAAAAATATGTAAATATAATAAATAAATGGAATAATAATAATGGGTTTATAGGGCTTGGGAGCGACCCGACCAAGGTGTGACTGATATGCGCCTACCGGATAATGACGCCATGTGTTCGTTTTGGCGCGATATCTGGTCGGTGCCTGTCAGTCATACCGAGGGTGACTGGACCCGGGAGGTCGAGCAGGCGTGCGATCCGATACCACAAATGGGGGCAATTACCATCAGCCCCCAAGATGTGGCTCGTGCAGTCCGTCCGTTGCCCAACTGGAAATCTCCAGGGCCAGACGGACTGCAAAACTTTTGGATTAAATGGTTCCAAAGGTCGCACGCTCGTTTGGCAACTCAGTTCCAGTCTGCCTTAGAGTCAGGGTCGCTGCCCCAGTTCCTTACGGCAGGAATAACCCACCTGCTCTATAAATCGGGTAGTACTGCGGAACTTAAAAATTATAGACCGATAACGTGTTTACCGACGGTCTATAAAGTTCTTACATCCATTCTGAGAGCGAAAATTAATCAACATATTGACAATAACGCCATCATGTCTGCTTCTCAGAATGGATGTAGGAATGGGTCCCGCGGTACTAAGGAGCTGCTCCTCATAGACATTGCCATTAGCCAACAGGTTCGCCGTTCCCGCAAGGATCTGGCGACATGTTGGATAGATTACAAGAAGGCCTATGACTCAGTGCCACATACATGGCTCATGAGGGTGCTGGAGTTGTATAAAATTGATACAACTCTGCGCGCCTTCCTGACGTCATGTATGGGGCAATGGAGGACGGTCCTTCACTATCCAGGATGTCGACAGATTCAGGAAAACAGTGAACCTATAAGGATTGAGCGTGGTATATTTCAGGGCGACAGTCTGAGTCCTCTGTGGTTTTGTTTAGCCCTGAACCCTCTCAGTACACTGCTGGAGGGTTCAGGCCTGGGCTATCGGTTGAGGAGAGGTGGTCAGGTTATATCACACCTCCTTTACATGGATGACCTGAAGCTCTTTGCCCCCAACAACTTGCAACTGATGAAGCTACTGAAGGTAACAGAAACCTTCAGTGACGCCATCAGGATGGAATTTGGTGTGGACAAATGTGCAGTCATGCATGTAAAGCGAGGGGAGATTATGGAATCCGTGGGAATACAACTCTCGGACTCCATACACCTTAGATCCCTTTCCTCAACTGAGACTTACAAGTATTTGGGTATGTCGGAAGCACTAGGCATCAATGTTACTGGTGTGAAACAATCGTTGAAGGAACGCTTCTTTGGCTGCCTGAAAAAAGTACTAAATAGTCTTTTATCAGGCGGGAACAAGGTGCGCGCCTTCAACGGCTGGGTCATGCCGGTCTTGATGTACTCTTTCGGCATAGTCAAATGGACTCAGACAGAACTTGACGCCCTGGATAGGAGAGTCCGCACATTGTTTACCGCAAATCGTATGCATCACCCACGGTCATCGGTTATTTTATTTTATTTTATTATAATCGGAAAACAAACAGTATTAACAACTAACAAATTTTACATCAAATTAACCAACTAGTAACCAATTACATGTTTTCGCATTTAATTTACTATGAAAGCAAGCATGTTAGAGAAAAAAAAAAGGAATTACAATGGTGGTATGTACTTTAAACAATAACACACAAACACAGCAATACCTCATCATGAGGTGCAATAAAAAAAAAAAAAAAAAAAAAAAAACAGTTATTGAACCAATTCAAACCAATGATTAGTAAGTATTCGAATGAATACATGCGGCTTAGTAGTGAATAAGTCAAATTCAGAAAAGTCAACCAATTTATTGTAGGACTTAGCGCATCTTATAAAGAACGAATTCTGTCTATAATTTGTGCAGCAGCGGGGGACGTTAAGAAAAAGAAAGGGTATTCTAGCAGATCTGGTAGGGGCGCGCAAATTAACCTTAGACAGAAGTTGCGGGGCATCGATGAAAGATTGCGCTAACTTAACGAGTAAGGAGATATCTGATATACTCCTTCTCTCCCTAAGTGGAAGTAAATGGTACCTTTTACATCTTGACTCGTAATTATGATCGCGGGTGCTACACTTGTACTGCAGGTATCTTGTGTAGTTTCGCTGAACAGATTCCAATCTTGAGATATAAACAGCATACATGGGATTCCAAACTTGCGAACAATATTCAAGTGAACTACGGACGAAGGAACAGTACAATATTTTAACTATTTTGACATCCCTGAACTGGGAGCAAGATCTTTTTAAAAACCCCATAGCTTTATTAGCTTTATTAACTATGTGATCTATGTGATCTATGTGTAATCGATTTCTTTATTTCTTTATTCTTACATAAAGAATCGTTCCCAGGCTGTCGTAATCAACGGTGCTGTGTCGAAGCGGCATGTAGTCCCTTCAGGAGTTCCCCAGGGATCGCTTCTTGGGCCCTTATTATTTAATATTTTTATAAATGACATTCACACATGCTTTCTTAATTCACTATTTTTGCTTTACGCAGACGACATGAAAATCTTCAAACACATAAACAATGTCGAAGATTGCGACTCGTTGCAACAAGATCTCGAAAGACTAGAAAACTATTGTCACCTGAATAATCTGGAACTCAATGTATCTAAATGTTACACAATCACGTTCACTCGCAAAGCCAACAGCATATCCCACAAATACACTCTAAGGAAAGCCCATCTAAAACGAGTAGATTTCATACGGGATTTAGGTGTGATACACGACTCCAAACTTACCTACGAGAAGCACATAGATCACATAGTTAATAAAGCTAATAAAGCTATGGGGTTTTTAAAAAGATCTTGCTCCCAGTTCAGGGATGTCAAAATAGTTAAAATATTGTACTGTTCCTTCGTCCGTAGTTCACTTGAATATTGTTCGCAAGTTTGGAATCCCATGTATGCTGTTTATATCTCAAGATTGGAATCTGTTCAGCGAAACTTTACAAGATACCTGCAGTACAAGTGTAGCACCCGCGATCATAATTACGAGTCAAGATGTAAAAGGTACCATTTACTTCCACTTAGGGAGAGAAGGAGTATATCAGATATCTCCTTACTCGTTAAGTTAGCGCAATCTTTCATCGATGCCACGCAACTTCTGTCTAAGGTTAATTTGCGCGCCCCTACCAGATCTGCTAGAATACCCTTTCTTTTTCTTAACGTCCCCCGCTGCTGCACAAATTATAGACAGAATTCGTTCTTTATAAGATGCGCTAAGTCCTACAATAAATTGGTTGACTTTTCTGAATTTGACTTATTCACTACTAAGCCGCATGTATTCATTCGAATACTCACTAATCATTGGTTTGAATTGGTTCAATAACTGTTTTTTTTTTTTTTTTTTTTTTTATTTCACCTCATGATGAGGTATTGCTGTGTTTGTGTGTTATTGTTTAAAGTACATACCACCATTGTAATTCCTTTTTATTTTCTCTAACATGCTTGCTTTCATAGTAAATTAAATGCGAAAACATGTAATTGGTTACTAGTTGGTTAATTTGATGTAAAATTTGTTAGTTGTTAATACTGTTTGTTTTCCGATTATAATAAAATAAAATAAAATAACCGATGACCGTGGGTGATGCATACGATTTGCGGTAAACAATGTGCGGACTCTCCTATCCAGGGCGTCAAGTTCTGTCTGAGTCCATTTGACTATGCCGAAAGAATACATCAAGACCGGCATGACCCAGCCGTTGAAGGCGCGCACCTTGTTCCCGCCTGATAAAAGACTATTTAGTACTTTTTTCAGGCAGCCAAAGAAGCGTTCCTTCAACGATTGTTTCACACCAGTAACATTGATGCCTAGTGCTTCCGACATACCCAAATACTTGTAAGTCTCAGTTGAGGAAAGGGATCTAAGGTGTATGGAGTCCGAGAGTTGTATTCCCACGGATTCCATAATCTCCCCTCGCTTTACATGCATGACTGCACATTTGTCCACACCAAATTCCATCCTGATGGCGTCACTGAAGGTTTCTGTTACCTTCAGTAGCTTCATCAGTTGCAAGTTGTTGGGGGCAAAGAGCTTCAGGTCATCCATGTAAAGGAGGTGTGATATAACCTGACCACATCTCCTCAACCGATAGCCCAGGCCTGAACCCTCCAGCAGTGTACTGAGAGGGTTCAGGGCTAAACAAAACCACAGAGGACTCAGACTGTCGCCCTGAAATATACCACGCTCAATCCTTATAGGTTCACTGTTTTCCTGAATCTGTCGACATCCTGGATAGTGAAGGACCGTCCTCCATTGCCCCATACATGACGTCAGGAAGGCGCGCAGAGTTGTATCAATTTTATACAACTCCAGCACCCTCATGAGCCATGTATGTGGCACTGAGTCATAGGCCTTCTTGTAATCTATCCAACATGTCGCCAGATCCTTGCGGGAACGGCGAACCTGTTGGCTAATGGCAATGTCTATGAGGAGCAGCTCCTTAGTACCGCGGGACCCGTTCCTACATCCATTCTGAGAAGCAGACATGATGGCGTTATTGTCAATATGTTGATTAATTTTCGCTCTCAGAATGGATGTAAGAACTTTATAGACCGTCGGTAAACACGTTATCGGTCTATAATTTTTAAGTTCCGCAGTACTACCCGATTTATAGAGCAGGTGGGTTATTCCTGCCGTAAGGAACTGGGGCAGCGACCCTGACTCTAAGGCAGACTGGAACTGAGTTGCCAAACGAGCGTGCGACCTTTGTATATCCTACGGCCTACCTTTGTATATGGGTCTGTAATTATTAATATCACTCTTATTCCCACCTTTGTGTACCGGTGTTATGTACGCGTACTTCCATATACTAGGAACAGTTCCCTCCTTAACAGAACGCGTAAAAATAATCGTTAGTGGCTTGACTAGTCCTTTGGCACACTTGACTATGAATAATGGAGGTATATTGTCAGGACCCGCACCTTTATTGAGATCTAAGGATTCTAAGAGACTAAGCAGGTGGTTTGGATTAATTTCAATCTCACCTATGTTTAGTGCAGAGTCAGCGGGGCGGGCATTTGTTGGACTTGGGGTACTCGAATTTCGATCTGAAGTAGAAAGGAAGTTCGATTGGAAGTACGCTGCGAAAACATCACTAATTTCTTCATTTGTATTGTAGCATCGACCTTCTAATGACATAGTGGAGGGGAGAGTGTTAGTGCCCTTTTTGTTCGCTTTTATGAAGGACCAGAACATTTTTGGGTTTTTTAAAATATAATCCTCAGTTTTGGCAATGTAAGATTTGTAACATTCTTCCTCAACAGCTTTGGCTCTAGCGCGAAGTAGTACAAAAGTGTCGTAATCCGATGAGTTGCCGTAAATACGGTATTTACGTAGATATTTGTATTTTTCCTTAAGTATTTTTTTTAAACTTGAGTTATACCATGGTGGGTAGTTTGAAGGGTAAATAATTTTGTGGGGTATGTGGTCATTAATTAATTTCTCAAGGTAGTTATAAAAAAGATCAACCGCGTCGTCTAATGAATTGCCATGCAAGTGGTCTTCCCATACATATTCTTTCAACAATGTATTAATGTTATCGTAGTCCCCAGACTCATAATACCATTTCATCCTGGGATAAGGTTTTAACGGTACCTCGAGATGGTAATTCAGTACGATATCGAGAGATTTATGATGATCGTCTTCAGGAACAAGAGGGTGAACACAGGCGCTAATACATAAATCAATATTAGATAACACCAAGTCCAATATTCTTCCCTTTGATTTGTTACAACAATTATTGTACTGAATTAAGTTACACTCAGAAAGAATATCAAAAAAATATCTTTGAAATTCGCCTGTTATACCAGAGGGTTGCAAGCAGGTGCCGACACTTGACCATTCAATATTGGGCATGTTGAAATCACCTAGTAGGTACTACAAAAGTGTCATCAGGGTTTGTGTTAATAACAAGTGAAAGGCTGTTAGAAAAATTACGCAACTGCGTCTCGTACGAGTTCCCAAGATTTTCCTTACAAAGATAAATAGTGCAAATGTTAAATTTGTGTATAGTGCGGTCCTTTTTTTTGTAACCAATCGTAACCCAAAGATCTTCAGCTGATGATGACCAGTCCGAACGAACTTCAGCTGATAGTTCACGTCGCACGGCCAACATCACACCGCCACCCATGGTTTGTTTTGTTTTACTATAATCCCTATCCCTACGCCAAACTGAAACTAAGTACTCACTGCCAAAAAGTTCATTGTCGCTAATACTATCTAGCAACCAGGTTTCTGTTACTGCAATAACAGCGTAAGAGTTCAGAAGTACATTACGTTTGAAAGTATGCGTCTTCGTTCGTAAACCCCGCGTCTTATGAGACTGTATATCCCTCGGAAGAGCGGGGGTCGTGGCTTTTTAAATGCTAAGACCCTGCACAACCGCGAGGTATGCAGTATTAGGGATTACTTCCAGGCCGCTGACGTGGGTATGCATCGAGATGTGGTAGCAGTGGACAAGGGCCTTACCCCGCTCTCCTCGGCTAACGGGAACTGGCGCAAACCTATAGTATTAGATACTAATGACCACATGGAGGTATGGCAGAGCAAGGAGCTTCACGGCTGCTTCTACCGGGTTCTACATGGGCCCGATGTAGATTTTTTGGCGTCCGTGGCCTGGTTGCGATTTGGTGACCTTTTTGGGGAAACCGAAGGTTTTGTCTTTGCGATTATGGACGAAGTTATGATGACGAACAACTACCGGAAATACATTGTGAAAGATGGCACGGTTGACATCTGTCGGGCATGTCACCGGCCTGGGGAATCCATGCCGGTGACATTATCTCCGGTTGTTCTAGTCTAGCTAACGGAGACTATTTGCATAGACACAACCTTGTAGCCAGGATTATCCATCAGCAACTTGCTCTTAAATACAATCTTGTGGAATCGGAAGTGCCTTACTATAGGTATGAGCCCGACCCAGTTCTCGAGAATGGCAATGTCACGTTGTATTGGGATCGGTCTATCATCACTGACAGGACTATTGTTGCCAATAAGCCTGATATAGTGGTGATAGACCGACTAGAGCATCGCGCAATGATTGTTGATATAGCGGTCCCCCATGACGAGAACCTCGTGAAGGCTGAGAGAGATAAGAAAAGCAAGTATCTTGATCTGGCTCGCGAGGTTGTCGACATGTGGGATGTGAATACAGCAATCATTGTGCCGATAGTCGTTACGGCCAATGGCATAATAGCCAAGAGCCTCGACGAACACCTGAGGAGGCTCTCGTTGGGCAGCTGGATCAAGGGCTTGATCCAGAAAGCGGTACTCCTGGACACGGCGCGTATCGTTAGGAGGTTCTTCTCTCAGGAGCTCTGACCACCGGTAGCTTGGACCCTGTTCCCGATACCAGTGGGCTACTATTTTTTATATTTTTAAATGTTTTTTAAGTTTTCTTTTTTTCAATATTTAAAAATGTAATAAAGTAAGAAAAAAGATAAATAAATAAATAATAATAATATATTTTTTTTTTATAAGTTCTTTTCGGCTTCTTTATTTCATCCTATTTTTTCCTTTGCCATTGGCTGAGTTCCAGTAAACCTAATATAATAATTCGACGATACACCATCTAAGACTTTTCTCGGAGCGAGTCAAGTTTCCTGTTGACAATAGAGACTGGTATGTAACTTGTTTTATTTTTTCTCTTCAGCTACTTTGTTATAAAAGATTATGCCTGCATCTCGTCATCATTTTCCGTTATTTTTCTGTAGATTCGTCCGGAGACGGTAGGGCGATCTAAATTCGCCCTATCCCCCTTTCATTCCTGAAAAACTTTGACCTCTAATCCTGCCTTCTGAGCAACTAGTTTCCGATTTGGGAGTTCAGACTGCCTACCAACAAGAAGTTTCTTTGATCGACATCGTGAAGCCCAGGGCCAGATATATCAGATAACTCGTAGTTTAGTTTTAGTTATATTTCAATTTGTTGGTAAATTTCAATTGTAGTATTGAGATCATTTGATCTTTTTAATTATTAACTCGGCTAATAACGAATTGACTTGGTGCCGTAAAAGCCATCTAAATCGTTTTAATAATTTAGTTTAGTTAGTTAGTTTAGTTTTTTAAAAACGTTGCCCAACACTAGGAATTTCTCCTGTATCGTGGGTGCGTTTACAAACATATAAACTCACATACACAAACACCCAGAGCCGCGGAACAACTATTTGTAGATCATACAAATATTTGTTCCGTGCGGGAATCGAACCCGCGACACGCACCGCAGCAGTCAATCGCTCAACCACTGCGCCAACCGTGCGCCCATAATATAAATTACCAAGTTAAGACATACGATTCGTTTGCTAACCAATCATACTCGTCTATTAACAATAATACAATAAATTCTAATATATGGTATACCTAAACACCAAAGACGTTCAGTTTTACCTTTATTTTTTAATTAAAAAAATCAATTTTACACAGTGTCGGGCCCAAAAGTGCCCACACATTACCCGGACAGAGCAGCACATATGGCAGACGTGCTAGACATTGTTGTACATCGAGGGCTTACATGCCAGGTCACTCAACAAGTACTAGACGACGAGTTACAGTCCGATCACCATCCTGTGCTCGTCGTCCTATCTAGTATGCCTACCCGGATAAGACCACAAGTGCCACGTCGTCAAATTGACTGGACAAAGTTTACAGAAAGGGTTGAAGCCAAGCCACAACTCCGACTCGGCCTATCACTTCCACCGCGGACATCGACACGCTAGCCGATGTCGTCACTGCTTGCATAAAACAAGCCGCTGAAGACGCAACAATGCCACAGCAGGAGGGGAGAATGCTTCAGCCGCCCCTACCTGCACGCATACGCAACCTCATCACCCAGAAGCGACGCCCACGCAAGCAGTGGCAACAGCTGCGTTGTCCAACGATGAAAACCCAGCTGAACAAACTCACCGAGAAAGTGAAGGCCGAGCTCGGCGCTCTGAGAGCCGCGAGCTGGGAGGAACGAATAGACGCCGCGGAGGAAGACTGGCCCTCCGTTCACAGGCTGTGCCGCCAACTAAATAACACCCCAGCTCCAGTAAGACCACTCCAGAGCAGCGATTGGGTATTAAAATACATAGCCGAGGACCAGGCGGAGGTCTTTGCGGAACACCTGGAGCGTCAATTCCAGCCGAACCCGACCACCGAGCACGAACATGTCGCAGCGGTTGAGAAATACCTTGGGGAGTACTTTGCTACGCCGACAGCTCCCGAAGAAGACGCCATCATTTTCTCGCCAGAGGCAGTCCGACGCGCCATCTTGCGAACGAAGCCCCGGAAGGCCCCAGGTGCCGACGGGATCACAAATACAGCGCTGCACCACCTGCCGTACCGAATGGTCGCGGCCTTGGCGCGCCTGTTTACGGGGATCCTGCGCACAGGCTCCTTCCCGGCCTCGTGGAAAGAGGGGCGAGTCATTATGCTGCCCAAGGCGAGGAAAAACATCCTGAAGCCGGAAAGCTATCGGCCTATCACGCTGCTGTCAAACATTTCCAAGGTATTCGAGTCACTCCTTCTGCGACATCTTACTACGCACATCACACCGCGAGAGGAGCAATTCGGGTTCCGCGCTGAACACAGCACGACGCTCCAGCAGTCGAGGGTACTACACCTGCTGTCATCAACAATGAACAAAAAGGAATACGCGGTAGCAGTACTCCTCGACATGGAAAAGGCTTTCGACCGTGTCTGGCACGACGGGCTAGTGTATAAGCTAGCCAAATCTAGCGCGCCCCGTCGCGTGGTAAAAATAATTCAATCCTTTCTGTCCAACAGGAGTTTCAGAGTGGCGGTGGAGGTAGCGCTTTCCGCCCCCCGCCCGATACTGGCGGGAGTACCGCAGGGAAGCTGCCTATCCCCTGCGTCTTATTCATGCTTCACAGACGACATCCCCACGACCCCAGAAGCGACGCTAGCGCTGTATACAGACGACGCTGCATACGTCACTACTTCCATCAACCCAAAGCATGCAGCGCGGAAGATGCAGCGCGCCCTTGACCAACTGCCCGAGTGGCTAGCCAAATGGCGGCTGTCAGTGAACGTGAGTAAGACGCAGGCCTTAGTTACAGGTCACGTCGAGTCGACGTCGAGTGGTCCCCCCAGGCCAAGTACCTGGGCGTCACCATCGACTGTCGGCTCACGATGGGGCCGCATGTCACTGAGGTGGTAAACAAGAGCAGGGTACCTCGAAACCTCCTCAATCCAGTACTCTCATCCCGCCTCCCCGCCCGGGCCAAGCTGGGAATCTACAAAACCTACGTGCGCCCAATCATCACCTATGCCGCCCCAGCTTGGTTCGCCCTCACCAGCTAGGCCAATAAAAAGGGACTCCGCGCGCAGCAGCACCTGTCACTACGCAGCGTAGTGAACGCGCCTCGCTGCGTGAGGAATGACATCATCCAGCGCGACACAGGAATCGAGAGCCTGGATGAGTTTGTGGGGCGCTTAGCGAAAGCTATGTTCGCGCGGGCCAACGCTTCTGCCTGGCTCCACGTGAAACACCTGGCGCCATAGCACGCGCGCCCGCCCGACCGAAAGCGCCTCCCTAGAGACTTACTACCTGACACTGCGACCCCATCCACATCCCGGACTTGACGCTTGAATAAGTAGTACCAGTCTACACGCTACTTATTCATACAGTAACACTGCCCACCCCACACGACACCCACGGCGTGAAGTTTGTTCTAAGTTGATATAGACACACTTTACGTCGAAATCAGCCAATCATTACTATACATTCGCTAGTACACTTGCACCGAATAGCGTTGCGATCGCCTCGCACGCTATTGGTTCATGAGCGGTGTAACACACAACATTGCCGCTCCCACATACATATTCGGCGCCACTAGGCGCTTACTTTACTAAACTGCAGGTTCGTCCAAGCCGGCCCCCCTGCCGCTGGTTACCTTCGCTAGGCCTCCCAGAGTACGCTCTGGGTCTCACCTGGCGGAGGAGGACCGCCAGGGGGTCGTGAAGAAGCGGCGTACCGTTCATAACGGGCACCGCGGCGCGCCTGCAGTCACACACACAACAATAATATAGCTAGCGTGGGTCGTTGACCTGCAAAGGTTACCGACCGCGCTAGCAACATGCTAGGTCCAGAGGACACCAAAACCACGGGTTCGTCGTGACGAGCCCCGGTATTGCACCCGCGGCCAGGGGACTATGTCTCGTAACCGCTCTCCTCGCCCCCTTGCGGGAGCGACGCGACTTCCAGAGGGGCAAAAGCCCTTTTTACTGCGAGCAGCGGCGCAAGCAACACGTTTACACAAGATTGAAATAAAGAAAAATTATTGCCTCGGTAATTGACCTGGTTTTATCGGTTGAATCCTCAACAGAATTAATTTGTCTCTTAATTCTCAGTATTGGTTTCCAAATAAGTAGTAGATACGTGCTGAGGTCCTCTTTCATTTAAAGTATCAAATATCAAGATCTGATTACAAACAAATAATTTATGGATGATTTTCTCACCCAAAATTTTACCGCGTTTTTCTTGAAACCTAGACTAGACAGAGCGTACTTACTGCAACTATGCTATTGAGGGCAGAATTGTACCAATACTCCGCAACATTGATTTGCTATAAGAAGCTACAACAAGTAATAACAAGGCTGCATTAGCTCCGCATCATCGCGATCATCAGCATCAAAATGAGTATCACAATAGATTACAAAACTCACTAGTTGAAATTTTTGAGATAACCTTGATATTGGTAGTAGAATTCTCAAGTAGGAAGTTAATTTATCATCAACAGGGTCATTTTAAATCAATTTGCCATAAAAAGCAGCTAGACCAATGAACTAGTCTAAGCTGTGTTACATTTTCAGGGTATGGTAAATCAGCTAGTGACTATCATTCGGCATGAGTTTTATGATCACTACAGTATTCTATCTTATAGCCTTAAAATTCAATAATTACTTTCAGTAAAAGAGCAATTCGTTTTGTTTACAAACCATGTAAATACTTAGACTACATTATAGTCTTTCTAAACCATTGCTCTATCAATGCCGACCCGACAGTCTCACGGTTCAACTAACGTAAACACTTACGTAGTCTAGTTCCTACGAGTCCGCAACAATAGCTCTTTGAGCTATGGTAGCTTAGTTACAAAGGCCCGCATGTATTATTTGGAACTCATGTTGCTTATTTGGTGTTATGAAAGTTAAGAGCAATTGATTCTACAATACTAAGACTTTAGCCGCCATAACTCTCACTCACATTGAAGTTATCAAATTTTTCCCATCCGTATAACTTCCACATCGATGTTTTGTTTTATAAATTGACTGATTCTTACTGTAAATATATTATCAGTTTTTAACCAAGCGTAAAAACAACAGAGCAATACTGACTACGGTGTTCAATGTCTCTAAGATGATTTAGCAAATTCAGATGAAATTCAATATAATCAATCTCAAATGTAATGAAACAAATTGAATAGTGTTATCATAAAATACAAACATTCAATGTAAATGACAAACGAAACATGAATGTCAATACCTGTGATTTCTGCATCTTTCTATCAAAGCCAATAAATTCGAATAAATCGTTTAGGTAATATCGCAATAAAACTTCAAAATAACAAAGTCACATAGCATGGACTTCAAAATGCATAACAGCACTTCACGAAATCGAGAAATAAGTTTCATCAAAGAACACCGGGGATGTCACCATTCCTCGTTCTCACTCAAACACACTATTTCACATCTTTGTCAGTATGACAACATAGGACAAGATAGCGGGTAGCTAGCCCCATGGTATCATACTCTCAAAACCCAATCAGATTGATTGAACTTCTCTATAGCTCTGACCAAGTAATAAACACGCAAATAGGTATCCACAACAATGTAGCAGCTCTGTTATTAAAGAGTCCACACTAATAACAATTGTCACTGTTTTCACTCATCAGGAGATTTCTCAGACCGCTCGTATCTCACTTCTGATGTCAGATCCAGGTATCTAGGATCTTGGTTTGTCCTACTTAGTGAAATACCGGTGTTAGATTATAGTCGTGGGCTGCAATTTGGGATACGGGTAAACTAGAGAAATGTCTCCTGTAACTTCTACACAGTTTTAATTTGTTAAAGAGTCAATTACTATCACTATGGTACTAAATACTACTCTGGTCTTAAATAAAAGGAAACACTGAGCAGTTCCTAAGCGAGTATGTCATGTCAAAGCCATGTACGAACGATCACTGTCGCTCTCCAATGAACCATATCGACACCATACCCGACACCTAGACTCCACCCAGTACCAAAAAGGTACTTAAATTGTGTATCATTTTAAGTAAACAAAATCATGACAAGATCCGACATATATGTAACAGCACTCACCAATTATGGGCCTTATTACACGAATAGTTGAATCGAACACTTCTATTCTATTTCGATTACATCACTATAATACATGGCGACCCTTAGCCAGCAATTAAAATTTTGCAACTTACGTAAAGATATAAGTTTATGAAGACGGAAAAAATTGAAGAAAGAAAGCAAAGAAGATTTTAAAAAATATAGAAGAAACGGAATCCAAGAATTAGTTTGAAGCGGTGAAAATATTAAATAAGAATATAGAAAAGGAACGTTGCTGCCGGGTGCCGGGAGAATGCTCAAGCCTTATGATGAGAGGATATGCAGGGCGCCGGGAGATAAATCGTTCGGGTTCGATGTGGAGCAGCTGGAAGTCAGTTCGAGTCCAGTGCTGAGGAGTCCGTTCATCCACGCCACGTGAGACGTCGTGACCTACTTATACGTTGTCAGTACAATACGTACCTACTGCAATGTAAGTTATGCACTGCAATTTTTTTATATTCTACAATATTCCATAATATAGTAATTAGATTATGCTGTATTATTTTATATTTCGATTTGGGGAATAGGAATGTCCCAAGATTTGCACGCTATATTAAAATACTTAAGAGAATATTTAGTGAAACGAGGTCCAGATAGGCGTAGAGAAGAATTAGCTTTTAAGAAACTAGTAGAAGCAGAAAAAGAATATAATAAACTGTATTGTATTTTGACTCAGTTGAACCAAGAAATTAAGGATCGCAAGCTAGACAAAGAAACTTGTGAGGTTTTCCAAACATTGATCCATGAGATTTAATCATATTTTCAGAAAATAAAGGTTTTCTGACTTTAGTAGATAGTAGTAGTTAAACTAGTTCTAAGGATTTTATAGAACATTCAAATAGTGTTACAAAAATGGCTGAAACATTCGATATTAAAACTGCAATTTCCCTGTTGCTGGTGATGAATGGCCAGGAGCAGGTGACAAATCAGCTTATTGATGGTATCTTGCTTTATACCTCGCTTATCAATGATGCCAGTAAAAGTCAATTGATACAGTTTGTATTAAAAACGCGTCTGTCGCCTGGTGCAAAATTGTGTCTTAAAACTACTTACGCAGATATTTAAAGTTTGATTGATGATATTCGCATTTATTTGTTACCGAAAAAATCGTTTGTAGCATTACAAACACAATTGTTAAAGGCTACTCAAGGCCGTAGAAGCATAGACATATTTGGTACAGAGATCTAGGAATTGTTTGTGAATCTCACGATTGCTCAGGCTAACGATAAGCGTGATGCCTATGAGGTTTTGCGTCCGCTCAATGAGAAGACTGCAATCAAACAGTTAAGCGATGGTTTAAGCGGCTCAGCACCATCATTGCCTCACGACAGTTTGCGTCGTTGTCTGAAGCTATTACGGCTGCGGTAGATGAGCAATCCATGGCTGTCCAGCCACAAGACCTGGTTATGCAATTTAGGGCTAACCAGAACTATAAACGTGGAAGCTTTAGAGGTTCTCGAGGCCGAGGAAATAGACAGTTTTATAACAACAATAAAACTTATAATCATAATTATAATAAAAATGATGAAAATAGCACAGGTACAAGAACTTCAAACAGTATTAATCGAGGTAAACACAGGTGGTCAGCGTCAGCATTTACGCGGACGTCTGGTGCGTTGTCAGCGTGTTCAGCGTAACGCGCAACAGTCCAATGTCCAAGACAACTTGCGCAATGATCACGCAAATACTCATGAAAGCCTAGAATTTTTTCGTACCTAAACTGTACACTCATTCAATAATTCATAGTTTTAGTAATTTTTGTATTATTAATTGTCAATTACAAAATAGTAATGTTGATCTTAATTTACTGATTGATAGTGGAGCAAGCTTATGAGTGCTTAAGTATGAATGGTTGTTGCGATATAGGAATGTATTGAATTTAGTAAAACAAGATAAGATAGTTATTAAAGGAATTAGTGGTAATTTAGAATCAATGGGATATATCTATTTAGATATTTTAATTAATAATGTGACTTTTCATAAAAAAAAAACACATTTTTTAACACTTATCTTGCGCCGCAGAAGGTATACTCGGGCAGGATTTTTTTGAGCTCTATAACGCGTTATTAAATTATAAAAACCGGCCAAGTGCAAGTCGGACTCGCGCACGAAGGGTTCCGTACCATTATCGCAAAAAACGGCCAAAAAATCACGTTTGTTGCATGGGAGCCCCCCTTAAATATTTATTTTATTCTGTTTTTAGTATTTGTTGTTATAGCGGCAACAGAAATACATCATCTGTGAAAATTTCAACTGTCTAGCTATCACGGTTCATGAGATACAGCCTGGTGACAGACGTACAGACAGACAGACAGTCAGACAGACAGACGGATCGCGGAGTCTCAGTAATAGGGTCCCGTTTTTACCCTTTGGGTACGGAACCCTAAAAATGGAAATCTGAGTTTAGAAACCCGAGACTAGTCTGTTAGTGTTCATGTTAATAGGAATTTGTTTACAATTCCACCTCGTTGTGAAGTAATTAAACACATCCCGACGTCACACAATAGTGAGTGCGTCATTTTGTCAAAGGAAATTTATAAAGGTGTGTTCACAGTGGGTGTAGTATCGAAGCCACATAATGTACTTATTCCTGTTAGGATTTTAAATACAACTGATAGTTCGGTTAAGATAAATATTTCAGATTTAATTATTAGCTGCCTAGATTATTTTTTATGTTTGCAAGTTTGATGACGATAGTATATCTGTGGATTTAGTCAGAACTTTGCTTACTACTTTACAACTACATACTAATGTAAACAAAGAGGAACAAAGAGGCATTAAAAACCTTGTGCCAAATATGCCGATGTTTTCCATTTGCCAGGAGATACGCTCACTACTACTAATTTAATAGAACATTCAATTAAACTAATGAAAAATGCGTCTCCAGCGTACGTGAAGCCTTATCGATTGCCTAAAGCATTGAAAGGCGAGGTACAAAGACAAATAAATGAAATGGTTAAAAACGATAACATTGAAGAGACTATTTCAGAATGGTCAAGCCCAGTTCTATTAGTACCTAAAAAGACAGATAGGTCAGGAGAAAGGAAATGGAGACTTGTAGTGGACTATCGCCAACTCAATAATAGGATACAGGATGATAAATTTCCGTAACCTAACATCACTGAGATTCTAGATTCGTTATCTAATAATATCTATTTTTCAAAATTAGATCTCAGTCAAGGTTACTATCAGCTGTCTTCAGAAGAAAAGTCTAGGAAGTTTACTACATTTACAACAGACAAGCAGTATCAAATGAAACGATGTCCAATGGGACTTAAGACATCGCCTAGTGCTTTTGCTCGTCTCATGACAATAGCAATGTCAGGGTTAAATTATAAATCATGCTTCTTATATTGTCGTAGGAAATTGTCTTGAAACGCACAACAATAATCTAATAAAAATTTTAGAATGCCTAAGGAGAGTGAATTTGAAACTAAATCCGCTGAAGTGTGAATTTTTACGTAAAGAAATCGTTTATTTAGGACATAAGATCACTTCAGAAGGTATATTTCCCGATCCATCAAAGGTAGAATGCCTGCAAAAATACCCTGTCCCGCAGAATGAAGACGAAGTCAAGAGATTTGTTGCATTTGCTAACTATTATAGCGTTTCAAAGTTTGCCGACATAGCCTATCCTTTGAATGCGTTATGTAAGAAAGATGTAGCTTTCGTATGAAGTGATGAATGCGAGCGTGCATTTTACAAGCTAAAACAGATCCTTGTTAGTCCAACTATACTTGACTATCCAGACTTCAGCGATAATAATACTTTTACGTTACAAACTGACGCATCAAAACTAGGTTTAGGCGCCGTGCTGTCTAATAGCAATAGTAAGGTAGTCGCGTACACCAGCCGTAACTTGAAACCAACTGAGACACGATACCCTGTGATTGAGTTAGAATTGCTTGCTATTGTTTGGGCGGTTCGACATTTTAGACCTTATTTATGTGGGAAAAAGTTTTACATAAAACCAGACCATAAGCCATTGATTTATTTATTTAATATGACCGATTCTTCAAGCCGGTTGACAAAGTTTAGATTATATCTTGAGGAATATGATTTTGAAATCAGCTATGTCCCAGGACGGCAAAACGCAGCTGCAGACGCATTGAGCCGGATACCTATTACGTTATGGGCTAGCGGTCCATCCCGGGCAACGGCACCACAGGCTTGCCTGTGGTACGGCTGAACGATCCCACTTAAGCGGTGGTAGGCTCCGCAAGGGGCCGCCTGGCTCGCGACCACCATCCCACCGGAGTCCGGCGCCAAGCAGCTTACTGTGTTCCGCCGGTGTGTGGGACTGCCAGTGCCTTTGGGGGAGAAGGAGGATGTCAGTTGCGCTGTTCAGAACCGGTTTTGGTCTCTGGGCAAAACTGGCCGGGTAACTCATTTTGGAGGGTAGCGGGATCCGAAGCACGGTGCCAGCCGTTGGCCGACCGCAGTCAGTAGGGGGCCCAAGTAGCACGCCAGCCACGTGCCAAAGGCTGCCCCGCCAACTCGCGAAAAATCCCGGTATGCTCCACCGTGCCAGCTGGCGACTGGACGGGATCGGACGTGACGTACCTCAACTACCCGGGTTACTCTCTTGAACACAAGTTCAAGAAGCAAGCTGGGGTCTGTGTGTACGTCCGCGATGACATTAATTGTTGTCGTCGTCTCCGTTGCTTTGAGAAATCGGGCTTTTCTGCCATATGGCTACTTGTGGACACTGGCGTGGAGAAGTCTTTCTACATCAGCGTCTACCAATTGCACTCCGGTGACCAGGAGACGACAGAACTTTTTAATTGCCTCGTGGAGTCGGCTGACATAGCCCAGCAATGGTACCCAACAGCGAAGCTTAATTTTCTGGGGGACTTTAACGCCCATCATAAAGAGTGGTTGTACCCATACCGGAAAACTGACCATGCCGGGTTAGAGACGCGCAAGTTTTCTCTATCGCTAGATCTAACCCAGCTGGCGAATGTGGCAACGCGGGTACCGGATGTTGACGGCCAAACACGCATTTCATTTTTTTTTTTTTTTTTAAAACGTTGCCCCACACTAGGAATTTCTCCTGTATCGTGGGTGCGTTTACAAACATTTAAACTCACATACACAAACACCCAAGGCCGGAACAACTATTTGTAGATCATACAAATAATTTTTCCGTGCGGGAATCGAACCCGCGACACGCAGCGCAGCAGTCAATCGCTCAACCACTGCGCCAACCGTGCACCCAATTGCTTAGATCTTCTCCTGACAACTGATCCAGACAGTCATTCGGTGTCGGTCTCAGCCCCGCTGGGAACGTCTGACCACTGTCTGTTGAAATCCGTTTCGACTTGCTCACCTCCGAGTATCCTAGAGGCACGAGGCGAGTATGGCGATACGAGTCAGCAGACTGAGAGATGCGGCACTTTTTTGCGTCTTATCCTTGGCGGCATGTGTGCTTCTCCTCGGGTGACCCCTCGAGCTGTGCAGACTCGGTTGCGGATTTGATTCGGCAGGAACACAACAAAAATACGTAAATAATGTCAGAGTCTATTACATAGGACAACACATAAATAAATTAATTACAGTAAATAGATGAAAATTTTCCTGCTGCACATCAATGACCTACTTCAGCCTGGTATTGTTGGGTACGCAGATGACAGTACTGTTTCAGAGAGATACTTGTCCAGCGCAAAAACCAGCGTGGATGAAGTTCTTTCCTTGAGAGAGGCTATGGTGGAGCGGACAGATTTGACCTTAAGCCTTGTCTCCCAGTAGGATGATGACAATCTGGTCTTCTTTAATGTCACCAAAACACAGGCGTGTCTTTTTACCGCAAAAAGGAGTATTTTCGATCAAACTCCTACTTTTCGGGGTGCGTCTGTTCCTGTGGCTGATCGGCTCGAGCTCCTAGGCATGGAGTTGACATCCAGTCTCAACTTCGGTGCCTCCATTGAGTACAAAGCCCAAATTGCGGCCAAAAAACTGGGCATCCTAAATAGAGTGAAGCGATACTTTACGCCTGGACAGCTTTTAACCCTATACAAAGCGCAAGTCCGATCCTGCATGGAGTATTGCAGCCACCTTTGGGTTGAACGCAGACCCAAGAGGCTCATTGGCGACGTTGAGCTGGCGGATGCCAAGCTACATTGGCTCATCGCCGCAAGGTTGCCTACTTGTCGGTCTTCTGCAGACTGTACTCTGTTCGGTGAGTGTGCTCAAGAACTCCACGACCTCATCCCACCAGCCCCCTTCTACCATCGGACATCTAGACGCACTGCAAGTTATCATCCTTACCTTGTTGCCATTCCACCAATTCGCACCAAGCGCTTCTAAACATCCTTCATAAGGCGCACAGCGAATTAATGGAACTCACTACCTGCGTCTGTGTTTCCGAACGCAATTAACCCGAATCTCTTCAAAGTTAAAATGAACAGATCCCCAGGAAAACCGTTTTATCGACAAATTCTAGCTTCTCCTTGTTAAACATAATGTCACAATCAGTACTTTTGACATTCGGCAATTAAAATTTTACGCACTTGGTTTTTTCACCATTTAAAACTAAATTATTGGCTGTGAACCAATCCTGAACCTGCCGTAGCGCGTTATTTACGTCGTCAACCTGACAAGTACGTCTATTTATTTTAAAAATTAAAGATTTGTCGTCAGCAAATAACACCATGTTTAGTTTGTTTTCCAATAAACGGGGTAAATCGTTTATGGATACTAAGAATAAAAAAGGACCTAAAATTGAGCCCTATTGAAAATGTTCGCCCAATACTCAGTTTGGGGGCATTGAACCTATTTGACCTAGTGTTTGTATGTATTAGTAAGATTATGATAGTAAGGCATTGTATTAGTAAGGTAAAGGTTTAGCCCTTTATTACAATTTTCTAGTCATGTCTTCAAACTCGACTGATGTATTAATTTGAATTTATGACATTTTATACGATATTAATTTATGAGATTGTATGAGGTATTAATTTGACTGTATGACATTGTATAGGGTAATAATTTTGATTATATAACATTGCATAGGGTATTAATTGGAATTTATGACATTGTGTAATTTTAATGATAATTTTGCATGCCTAAACTAGTGCAACACATTGGACTGCGCATTCACTTGACATCTGGCAATGTTTGAATATGTACTGTGTTGAGCAATAAATATATTTGATTTTGAATTTGACTCCTCGATTTATCAAACTGACAGTTAGAACTTAGTGTCTTTTTACATTAATCGAGGGATTTTACGCTGTCATGCGACTGTCTATCTGACCCCCAATGTATGGTATCTATTATTTTCCTTAATTAAATATTCTAAAACATAGAACAAAACAAACAAATATACAAAGTGACAAAACAAACAAATATACAAAGTAGACAGGGAAAATGGCTCATTGTGCATCAAACAATTTGTCCAAACTGATGACAGTGGGAAACGTCCCCAGAAGGCTGGCATTATTGCCAATTTGAATGGCAATGCTGAATCTCTGGCCAAAGAAAAGTTCAGCTTTAAGGTGACGTGAAGAATCGCCAAGCTTTTTGCTAAAGCTCTCCTACTGCAGGATAGACCATGGTGTCCGAGGCGGTCTATTACTTTACCACTTTGACAATGCTTTAATACAATCATAATTATAAAACACCGACTAGGAGCGATTCGGAAGGTCCGGTATTCTCTAATATTGAAAATGTTCGCCCAATACTCAGTTTGGGGGCATTTTTTATTTATTTATTTACTTTAACTTAACACGGCCAAAGGCCAATTACATTAGTTAAATACATGTTTATAAAGAAGCATTAAAATAAAAATAATAAAAACAAACAACAATGATAATATCCATAATTACACGGCAGTCATACGCTCATCTCACAATACTCCAGACATACCGACAAAATCTTCTTCCATTCATCCGCGAACACATCACAATCGGGCTTAGCATCCAAGAGAGCATTGAGCGCGGCGCGTGTACGAGGGATGGGAGACTGGGCTCGAGCGACGGTTCGACTCTTCGGTACGGCGAACAATCTGTGCCTCCTACTACGTCTGTAATTGACTGGGGCAAAAATATGGGCTAGTTCGTCGTGTAGTTCAAGGGCATCAGTTTTCCCGTGAAAGATTTTACACATATTTATGATTTGATCATTTTTCCTTCTGACCTCGAGAGAATTGTAGCCTAAACACCCTAAGAGGAAGTTAGAAGGGTATAAGAATGGATAATACCCATATAGACGCTTACACAGATACCTAAAAGCTTTCTGAACCTTGTCCAAAATTAGTGAATATATCTGTTCATGAGGGTTCCAGACACATGCACTAGACTCCAGCTTACTGCGTACTAGTACATTTAAAATTGATTTGATTGCACTTATGTTCTTGAAATCCTTTTCATTTCGTAGAATAAAACCTAATCGCCTAAATGAATCTTTTGCTACCATTACCATGTGATCGTGAAACGTTAATCTCATGTCAAAAGTGACACCCAGATCCTTCATTCCACTTGTTCTGGTAATAGTGCTATTATTCATTTTGTACGCAAAATTGATAGGGTGTCGTGCACGAGTAAAACTCATGACGAAACATTTGGTAGAATTAAATTCCATTTTGTTCCTAACACTCCATTCTAATATCGCGTTTAAGTCACACTGCAGCGCAAGACAATCAGCTTTAGACTTGACTTCACAAAAAAGTTTCAAATCATCCGCATATAGTAAACTTTTAGCGTGATGGATGACTGATGGTAGGTCATTAACCATTATAAGAATTGAACCTATTTGACCTAGTGTTTGTATGTATTAGTAAGATTATGATAGTAAGTAATTGTATTAGTAAGGTAAAGGTTTAGTTAGCCCTTTATTACAATTTTCAAGTCATGTCTTCAAACTCGACTAAAGTATTAATTTGAATTTATGACATTTTATAGGGTATTAATTTATGAGATTTTATGAGGTATTAATTTGACTGTATGATATTGTATAGGGTAATAATTATGATTATATAACATTGCATAGGGTATTAATTGGAATTTATGACATTGTGTAATTTTAATGATAATTTTGCATGCCTAAACTAGTGCAACACTTTGGACTGCGCATTCACTTGACATCTGGCAATGTTTGAATATGTACTGTGTTGAGCAATAAATATATTTGATTTTGAATTTGACTCCTCGATTTATCAAACAGACAGTTAGAACTTAGTGTCTTTTTACATTAATCGAGGGATTTTACGTTGTCATGCGACTGTATAGCAAATACATGACAATCAACCCGCTTAGCATTTTTCCAACAATAAGTGGGTCAGTTTCCAGTCTAATCAGATGGAGCTCAGTATCAGTATTTTATATAAAGCGACTGCCTATCTGACCCCCACACCACGTCACTGCAGTAACTGGGTATACCACTGCACTATACCCCTTCGCAAGACTGGTGTTACTATTGGCAGTCAGCGGTAGTGTACCTCTTTATATAAGCCAAAAAAATACTTTATCGGATATGTGATTCACGATGTCATTGACACATAATCACGCAGCTGCTTATTAAAAATATGATAATAATAATTAAATGAAAGGGCCAGACCATTAATAGGGTTTCAGTTTAATGGCAACAAGACCTTGATGTCAAGATAAGGTTTTTTAACCTTCAGTTCAAAGTATTAAGTACAGTTATTTATGAAGCAGTCTGCTTGGAACTGTAATTGAAAAGAATTTGATTAAATGTAATTTAATTATTTATGCGTCCTGACATTAAGAGAAACGAATTTAAAATTTGACAAAGGTATGACGATTCGACTCTATTGACACGGCTGTTGTATTTTTATGATTATAATTAAGTATCTATATCACACTTATTTAAATACTTATTAAATGTTAGGTACTTATGAGAAAAACAGTATTTTAAAAATCCGCTTAAGTGGGATTCGGACTAGCGTTGAAAATAACATGTAAAATACATTTATCTTTCAAACGCCCCCATTTATCTATCAAAAAAATACAGAATCTTTCCTTGCAGATCTTCGATTAAATCTTTCACAAGTTTAAGTTTTTTACATGTATTTTACGACATATTTTTTGCATGCATATATTTAAATAAGATGTAAATGTTCAATGTGTTCAATTATTTCAATGAAATTTCAAGAGCAAAAGAGTTATTTAAAAATCCTCAATCAAGAGGGATTCAGACTCGCTCAGCGAACTCTCGCTCATGAGAACTTTACATCCGAATAAATCGGCAACGCGACACTTAGGAGCATGCCCCTATGGTTAAGGGTCCCAAAATGGATGTCCCCGCAAAATACTCCCCAATTTTAACTAATTTTGGTTCCAAATATAATTGTTCCACAAGTCCTGGCAAATTAATTACTCTACTAAAAATTTGAAACCATTGGTTACTATTTGCTGACTGCCTATCTGACCTCCATAACCCAGAAACTGGGTAACAATAACGAGTGCAGTTTTGGTATGGAATGGATGATCATTTGAGCCTCATGAAAGAACGTGTTTACCCCAAATGGCTCAAAACTCTAATCGCAAATTAGTTTACAGTACTTGCACTGCTTGAGAGCCTCAGCAAGTACAAACGTATATCATAGAAAGCGAATAATTTTAACAATAATAGACAGCTTTAGATTAAGTTATTCCAATAAGTCAAGGCCTACAACTCGTGTCCACCTCGAAACGTCAAACTGATATTTACAACTCATTGGCTATTGACAATAATCGATATTTTTCCCGTTGTCATGGTGACTGAGTCGTGTGGAGGTTCTTCAAGCTGACTTTGATAATGAGCCTAAGATTATAATAACTTACTGGCTGAAAATGTAAAAGGAAATAAGATTAATAGTTTGTAGTCGCAATTATTTTCGTTAATTTATGATAAAAAGAAATAAATAAAGAAAGAAAAAGGTATCTATTATTTTCCTTAATTAAATTTTCTAAAACATAGAACAAAACAAACAAATATACAAAGTGGACAGGGAAAAGGGCTCATTGTGCATCAAACAATTTGTCCAAATTGATGACAATGGGAAACGTCCCCAGAACGCTGGCAGTGTTGCCACTTTGAATGGCAATGCTGAATCTCTAGCCAAAGAAAAGGTCAGCTTTAAGGTGACGTAAAGAATCGCCAAGCTTTCTGCTAAAGCTCTCCTACTGCAGGATAGACATGACACCTAAGATCCGTGACGCTAAAACTATCGCTATATTTAAAAAACATGTCAAAGAACACTATCTTTCTTCTATCCCGTGATCTTATATATTATAGGTATTTATTAATTTTATAGTAGTTATGTATATTTTTTATATATATATGTTGAGGTACTTATTGTAATATTATATATTATATTTGTATTAGTATAGTCATATTATCTTTCCTATTACTTATACACACTGTGTCTATGTTTCTTATTTAATTTTCCTGTCGTAGGTCTGCTGGAAGAAATTTCTTTAGAAATAAGCAGCACCTTTGTGCTATTCTGTCTTGATATGTACTGTCTCATTAAAGTGTTTTGTGTGTACATAAATAAATAAATAAATAAATAAATAGACCATGGTGTCCGAGGCGGTCTATTACTTTACCACTTTGACAATGCTTTAATACAATCATAATCATCATCATCATCTCTTCAAAGTTAGAGTGAACAGGCTACTTCTGGGTAAGCTCACTCCATCGTCGACTTTGTCTCTGTCACCTCTGACCTAGACTAGAGTCAAGAGCAAACCGATCTCAAAAAAAAAAAAAAAATATATATATAAAACACCGACTAGGAGCGATTCGGAAGGTCCGGTATCCTCTAATATTGAAAATGTTCGCCCAATACTCAGTTTGGGGGCATTTTTTATTTATTTATTTACTTTAACTTAACACGGCCAAAGGCCAATTACATTAGTTAAATACATGTTTATAAAGAAGCATTAAAATAAAAATATTAAAAACAAACAACAATGATAATATCCATATTCACACGGCAGTCATACGCTCATCTCACAATACTCCAGACATACCGACAAAATCTTTTTCCATTCATCCGCGAACACATCACAATCGGGCTTAGCATCCAAGAGTGAGCGCGGCGCGTGTACGAGGGATGGGAGACTGGGCTCGAGCGACGGTTCGACTCTTCGGTACGGCGAACAATCTGTGCCTCCTACTACGTCTGTAATTGACTGGGGCAAAAATATGGGCTAGTTCGTCGTGTAGTTCAAGGGCATCAGTTTTCCCGTGAAAGATTTTACACATATTTATGATTTGATCATTTTTCCTTCTGACCTCGAGAGAATTGTAGCCTAAACACCCTAAGAGGAAGTTAGAAGGGTATAAGAATGGATAATATCCATATAGACGCTTATACAGATACCTAAAAGCTTTCTGAACCTTTTCCAAAACTAGTGAATATATCTGTTCATGAGGGTTCCAGACACATGCACTAGACTCCAGCTTACTGCGTACTAGTACATTTAAAATTGATTTGATTGGACTTATGTTCTTTAAATCCTTTTCATTTCGTAGAATAAAACCTAATCGCCTAAATGAATCTTTTGCTACCATTACCATGTGATCGTGAAACGTTAATCTCATGTCAAAAGTGACACCCAGATCCTTCATTCCACTTGTTCTGGTAATAGTGCTATTATTCATTTTGTACGCAAAATTGATAGGGTGTCGTGCACGAGTAAAACTCATGACGAAACATTTGGTAGAATTAAATTCTATTTTGTTCCTAACACTCCATTCTAATATCGCGTTTAAGTCACACTGCAGCGCAAGACAATCAGCTTTAGACTTGACTTCACAAAAAAGTTTCAAATCATCCGCATATAGTAAACTTTTAGCGTGATGGATGACTGATGGTAGGTCATTAACCATTATAAGAATTGAACCTATTTGACCTAGTGTTTGTATGTATTAGTAAGATTATGATAGTAAGGAATTGTATTAGTAAGGTAAAGGTTTAGTTAGCCCTTTATTACAATTTTCAAGTCATGACTTCAAACTCGACTAAAGTATTAATTTGAATTGGGAAATGGTATCTATTATTTTCCTTTATTAAATATTCTAAAACATAGAACAAAACAAACAAATATACAAAGTGACAAAACAAACAAATATACAAAGTGGACAGGGAAAAGGGCTCATTGTGCATCAAACAATTTGTCCAAATTGATGACAATGGGAAACGTCCCCAGATGGCTGGCATTATTGCCAATTTGAATGGCAATGCTGAATCTCTGGCCAAAGAAAAGGTCAGCTTTAAGGTGACGTAAAGAATCGCCAAGCTTTTTGCTAAAGCTCTCCTACTGCAGGATAGACCATGGTGTCCGAGGCGGTCTATTACTTTACCACTTTGACAATGCTTTAATACAATCATAATTATAAAACACCGACTAGGAGCGATTCGGAAGGTCCGGTATCCTCTAATATTGAAAATGTTCGCCCAATACTCAGTTTGGGGGCATTTTTTATTTATTTATTTACTTTAACTTAACACGGCCAAAGGCCAATTACATTAGTTAAATACATGTTTATAAAAAAACATTACATTAAAAATAATAAAAACAAACAACAATGATAATATCCATAATTACACGGCAGTCATACGCTCATCTCACAATACTCCAAACATACAGACAAAATCTTCTTCCATTCATCCGCGAGCACATCACAATCGGGCTTAGCATCCAAAAGAGCATTGAGCGCGGCGAGTGTACGAGGGATGGGAGACTGGGCTCGAGCGACGGTTCGACTCCACGGTACGGCGAACAATCTGTGCCTCCTACTACGTCTATAATTGACTGGGGCAAAAATATGGGCTTGTTCGTCGTGTAGTTCAGGGGCATCAGTTTTCCCGTGAAAGATTTTACACATGTTTATGATTTGATAATTTTTCCTTCTGACCTCGAGAGAATTGTAGCCTAAACACCCTAAGAGGAAGTTAGAGGGGTATAAGAATGGATAATATCCATATAGACGCTTATACAGATACCTCAGAAAAGCTTTCTGAACCTTTTCCAAAATTAGTGAATATATCTGTTCATGAGGGTTCCAGACACATGCACTAGACTCCAGGTTACTGCGTACTAGTACATTAGAAATTGATTTGATTGCACTTATGTTCTTGAAATCCTTTGCATTTCGTAGAATAAAACCTAATCACCTAAATGAATCTTTTGCTACCATTACCATGTGATCGTGAAACGTTAATCTCATGTCAAAAGTGACACCCAGATCCTTCATTCCACTTGTTCTGGTAATAGTGCTATTATTAATTTTGTACGCAAAATTGATAGGGTGTCGTGCACGAGTAAAACTCATGATTAAACATTTGGTAGAATTAAATTCCATTTTGTTCCTAACACTCCATTCTAATATCGCGTTTAAGTCACACTGGTCGTTAAGTAAGTAAGTTCACAAAAAAGTTTCAAATCATCCGCATATAGTAAACTTTTAGCGTGATGGATGGCTGATGGTAGGTCATTAACCATTATATGAATTGAACGTATTTGACCTAGTGTTTGTATGTATTAGTAAGATTATGATAGTAAGGAATTGTATTAGTAAGGTAAAGGTTTAGTTATCCCTTTATTACAATTTTCAAGTCATGTCTTCAAACTCGACTAAAGTATTAATTTGAATTTATGACATTTTATGAGGTATTAATTTGACTGTATGATATTGTATAGGGTAATAATTTTGATTATATAACATTGCATAGTCAGCGGTAGTGTACCTCTTTGTATAAGCCAAAAAAATCTTTATCGGATATGTGCTTTCAGAGATTATCTTTTACAAATAAATATTCTCTTCAACATTTTCACTTATTGTTATGATAATCAACATAACCTGGGTTATTCCCAGAGGTCCACGGTTCTATTGTTCTTCTTTTCCCACCGGGTCCATGGAAATATGATTATATCGTTGTAATTTTTCTTAAATTAATTCCCAACGGGTCCACGAGATATGTCCAAAGTACAGTCAGGGAAAACTTTTATTTAAATATATCCCAGGCATATGGTTTCCATGTAAGGAAAATCTTAATATTTCTACATAAGATGAAAAATATCACATGAATACCTGTGCTGCTTTGGCATATTTTCCAGTGAATGATATTAAAGATGGTTGGTTAGCCATTATGGAAATAGCGCCAGAAAATGAAAAAAATATGCGTTTCAACGAATATTTTGTTGATTTTTGGATTACCAATCCTTCAATACCAATTTCTATTTGGGTTTGTGAAGGCAAAAGACACTGAACTACTAATTTTGTAGTCATGGCACAAAACCTTGAACAGTAAATTGAAAAGGAAGCCTCGATTACTTAAATTGTTACACACTCTTGAGGAACAAGCTGAATATTTTGAAAAATATCATGTTATTAAAAAAAACCGAACCAGATATTCAATTAATAAAGATTTAAAAATTAAAATAATCTGTAAAAAATACAAACAAAAATCGATAAGCATCGTCGATGCTCTTAATCAGTTTATAACCCTTGTTAAAAAAACAGTAATTCTTCTGAAACTGCGTTTTTATTTAATTTCTTACGTCTATTTCAGTCTAAGATTGATAATATTCTGGAACTGTGATTTTTTATAAAGCTTAAATCTATTTTAGTATAAGGTTAAGATAATTTCCTGTAATTATTCGGAAGCTGTGATTTGTTTATAATACTTTAGTCTATTTAAGTGTAAAATCAAAAAAAAAAAATTTACTGTTTTTGTCAAAAAACTGTGATTTTTTAATTTTTATGATCATTCATATGATACACAGTCATAGTTATATAAAGAGTTCTTATTTATCCATATTCATTGTCTTTTATTTCATAGAAATAATAAACATAATACCCCTTAGCCTAGCTTTTATTGCTGACTGTACCAAACATTCTCATGGACCCGTTGGGAAGTAAAGTATGAATTTCTATTTTTCGAGAACAATAGAACCGTGGACCTCTGGAACTGACCCAAGGTAAAGGTTTAGCCCTTTATTACAATTTTCTAGTCATGTCTTCAAACTCGACTGATGTATTAATTTGAATTTATGACATTTTATACGATATTAATTTATGAGATTGTATGAGGTATTAATTTGACTGTATGACATTGTATAGGGTAATAATTTTGATTATATAACATTGCATAGGGTATTTATTGGAATTTATGACATTGTGTAATTTTAATGATATAGCAAATACATGACAATCAACCCGCCTAGCATTTTCCCAACAATAAGTGGGTCAGTTTCCAGTCTAACCAGATGGAGCTCAGTATCAGTATTTTATATAAAGTGACTGCCTATCTGACCCCCACACCACGTCACTGCAGTAACTGGGTAACACTATACCCCTTCGCAAGACTGGTGTTACTATTTTCACGATGTCATTGACACATAATCACGCAGCTGCTTATTAAAAACATGATAATAATAATTAAATGAAAGGGCCAGACCATTAATAGGGTTTCAGTTTAATGGCAACAAGACCTTGATGTAAAGATAAGGTTTTTTAGCCTTCAGTTCAAAGTATTAAGTACAGTTATTTATGAAGCAGTCTGCTTGGAACTGTAATTAAAAAGAATTTGATTAGATGTAATTTAATTATTTATGCGTCCTGACACTAAGAGAAACGAATTTAAAATTTGACAAAGGTATGAACGATTCGACCCTATTGACACGGCTGTTGTCTTTTTATGATTATAAACATTATAATTAAGTATCTATATCACACTTATTTAAATACTAATTAAATGTTAGGTACTTACTTCCTGGAAATATTAAGAGAAAAACAGTATTTTAAAAATCCGCTTAAGAGGGATTCTGACTAGCGTTGAAAATAACATGCACAATACATTTATCTTTCAAACGCCCCATTTATCTATCAAAAAAATACAGAAGGAAAGATTCCTTGCAGATCTTCGTTTAAATCTTTCACAAGTTTAAGTTTTTTACATGTATTTTACGACAGGGTGCAGGAATGTTATGTGGGTACTTCCTATCCTCAATTAACAAAATAGTAGTTAGACATTTATTATAAATACTTGTACGAATGACTGCTGCGCGGTCGAATATACGAGCTTGTGTAACCATAGTAGTATTATTCTGCAACCCCCATTTCCGAACCTAACAGTTAGTAAGATTATGATAGTAAGGTTATACAATTTTCAAGTAATGTCCTCAAACTCGATGCCTTCTCAAATTATCAAACTGACAGTTATAACCGTAAAACGTTGTTTTAAACGTAAAATATCTCGAGTTATGTCAATAGACAATAGTCTATTGACATAACTCGAGATATTTTACGTTTTCATGCAACTGTATAGCAAATACATGACACAACTGTTGGGAACAATATGGGCGGAATCAGCCCGCCCATCTTTTTCCAACAATATGTGGGTCAGTTTCCAGTCTAACCAGATGGAGCTAAGTACTAGTATTTTATATAAAGCGACTGCCTATCTGACCCACATCTCGAGGAAGAATTGAGCGGGTTACGATGGAGTATCATAGGGTTATCTGAAGTCCGAAGAGATAGGGAGGACTCGATAATCTTAAAATCCGGTAACCTGCTCTACTTCCAAGAGGGCGACTGGCAGTCCCAGGGTGGTGTCGGGTTTATCGTCCTCAAGTTCCTTTTGGCCAACGTACTGAGGATCCAGAGTGTGTCGACCAGGGTGGCGTACCTTATACTCAGAATATCCTCAAGGTATTCGCTGAAGGTAATACAGGTCTACGCCGCGACCTCGGTACACCCCAACGACGAAGTAGAGACAATGTTTGAGGACATTTCCAGAGCCATGCATGGTCCTAAACGCGAAACTGGGTAAACGAGACGATAATGAGCTGCGAGTGGGGAAAATTGGATTTGGAAGACGGAACCACTGGGATCACCTACTGGCCAGTTTTATGGAGAAGGAGATATAGAGGCCATATGATGAATTCCTTCTTCAGAAAGCGTGAGCACAGGCAGTTTGCCTACTTCATCATGTCGACGAAGAAGCAAACATTCAATGATGTCTCTGTTTGATCAATATTTTGATTTCAGGCTAAAGACGGGATATATGAGGAATGGCTGATCATTTGTTCCCCACCGATACTTTACGCGTATTGCCAAGGGATAAAGTGTTACCCAGTAACTGAGTGACTGTTATAGAGGTCAGATAGTATAGTATGCGTCGTGCCTGGCGCAGATAAATGTTTTTCTTGCTTTCTTGCTTTCTTTCTTTCTATTTATTACAAATAATGACAACAAATCGTTTCAGCCGTTGTCTAGTGATACGGTTAGAATCACATACAGCATTTTTATTAATACAGGTAGATAAAGTTTACATGACCGTGTTTCTTTGCGACTTGACTATATTATGTTTTTAAACTCTAATATACAGAAAAAATACTGAATGACACTTGATTTCACCACAGAGCGCTGATGTATATCAAAAGTTCAAAACCCAGTAAGTGCCTTGAAACTATTATATTCCAGGATAGCGCAAAAATAGATAATGATTTTAAGTAGGCTATGGAAGGTCATCTTGTATTAGTAACTAAATTACATATTAATATTTCAAGAGAATACTAAACAAGGAATATGAACCTACGAATAGTATAAATGATATTAATAAACAAAATCCTATTGGATATTTTAAACAGAGACAATTCCGATCTTAGTAAGTTCTTGATATTTGCTAATTTAAAGTGTTTTTATGATGGGACTTTCGTATTGTAAATAATGATAAAATTGTAATGAAAGCACCAATTCTCAATTCAAATTTAAACTTTTAAGTTGAACATTACACAATCCATTTCAGTATAGTAAAACTCATTAATTTAGTATAAATAAAATTATTATTATACTGTGTTCTTATATGTGGCAGTCGCATACAACCAGACATTTTAATATTTATTTTATACCATTCCCCCTCTAAAAAGCTTATTTTATTCACTGAAAACAGTGAATAAAAAGCACTTTTACTCACTGTTTTGGTGTTTGAATTTAGAAAACACCAATATATATTCGACGTCCATCTCAATGCTATACAACCTCCATACGCATAAAATATTCTATACGAACTCCTTGTGCAAAGAATATTCGACTTTCAAACTCCTTTATCGATTTGATTTTCAGTTTGTTAATGTTTAGGATTTTAATAATGATTTTGATTTTAGTCTGGGATGTTTAGTGAATACTTATTTGGATTGTAATTCTAATATTAATTGCATTGGTGTTAATTAATTCTAATTATGTAACGTAACGGAGGTGTTCACTGGCCCCTGAAACACAGTTGCTGTTACCTAGCTCTGCTTTAATTTAGAAAAAATGTGAAACCCTGAGTTTACACATTTTTTTTTTAATTTTGATGGTAATAAAACTTTTATTTAGTATTTTACCTTGTGATTTTCGCTTAAATCTTTCTTTTTCTCGTAGTCATAGTATTTATTTATTTAAGGCACATCAACAACACAAATACAAACATGGACTTATTACATTTCATGAGGTCTTATACTAGTATTTATGTCAATAACAGACGTGCACAACATTCACAAAAATAATATCACTTAATAGAAAAATTCAATAAAAATTCTAATTTACACAGAGGATAAATGAATTATAGGCAAAATTATAATATCATATAAATAGATGTCAAAATTAATGAATTTTAAAATAATAATAATTTAGATCAATTAAATGAAAACAATAGGCAAAATAAAATTGTATTAACTTAAAAAATAATATAAATCATAGATAGCAAATATGTTTTGCTTTCTTTTCCAACAACTTCCGTTTGAGCCGAGCGGGGCGGTCATGAAAAATGTCTAGGTCTAAAAGCTTACACCATGCATTATATGTTGCAGGCAGCCTTGCTATTGGGGAATTCAATCCGAGATTCGATTTGTATCGAGGGACACTAAACACGTTGCTACATTTTCGCCGCGCATTTATTTTAGGAACGCATAACGTGATACGCTC
The DNA here is from genome assembly GCA_948252205.1 of Orthosia incerta. Taxonomy (NCBI): domain Eukaryota; kingdom Metazoa; phylum Arthropoda; class Insecta; order Lepidoptera; family Noctuidae; genus Orthosia; species Orthosia incerta. The sequence continues at coordinate 20,324,270 of OX411766.1, read as the reverse complement.
CAAAAGTCCGTCGCATGACGTGGGACTCCGCACAATTTTTTGAAGAAACAGCAAGTCCAGCATGCGTCTGCGATGCAGAAGGGTGCTTAGTCCGAAACGAGACAGTCTCTCCTCGTACGAACATCTCATGCTGACACCAGGGGTAACAAATGCAAGATGCCTAGTAAACGACCGCTGAAGGGACTCGATACGGTCAGAGTAGACGGCATAATGTGGGTTCCAGACGACACTGCCGAATTCAAGCACACTACGCACTAAGGCATTAAATAATGTTATCTTAGAGGCAGTGTGCCTGAAGTCTTTGGTATTGCGTCTGATGAAACCCAACATTTTTGCGCCCTTCTTTACCATGCTGTTATAATGAGGGATAAAGCTCAATTTGGAGTCAAGAATCACACCCAAGTCCCTAATTTCCGTTACAACAGCGATTGCCACATTGTTTATGTGGAAACCTGTCGCGATCACTTTTCTCTTTCGTGTAAAACGAATATGCTGACATTTTGAGGCATTAAGTTTCATTTTGTTGACGCAACACCACGCATAAACCCGGTCCAGGTCAGCCTGTAACAAGTCGGCGTCATCTACTGAGCTGATTTGTCGCGATATTTTCATATCGTCTGCAAAAAGAGAGCATTGACAATGGTGGATTTCAGACACGATGTCGTTAACAAAGAGTAAGAATAGTATTGGGCCCAGATGGGACCCTTGCGGTACTCCGGTATCTCCTAGTATAAAATATAGTATGCGACTCTTGAATAAAACGAATTTATATCGAGGGCCATGAATCACTCGCGTCGCTCAGTATTCTAACACTTGAATCACTCGCTATGCTCGTGATTCAATCATCATGAATCACTCCCTACGGTTGTGATTCAGTTGTTAGAATCCTTCACTTGCTCATGGTTCATCTATGGTCCTCGCTTTAAAACCGTCCTTTATTCACTAGTTGCATAATATACTATAATTTGCACGGCAAAGACTCGTATGACACTAGCCAGATTACCTATTTTAGTGATATTTATTTTCGTAGCAATAAGATTGCATTCATAGGCAAAATAACAGTGAACGGTCTGTCAGATACTAGACGTAAGTTTGAAATAAGAACTTTTGCGGTAATGTTTTTCTGAAGATCATCGGAAGAGTCCGTTTATGATGTGGGCCTCTGAACATTACAAAACAAAAATAAATTATGCAATTATTTTCCCCGATTCCACAGGATCCACACACTATATTAATTAGTCATTAGTTGCGTTATACAATGCAGAGGGATAAAAATACTAGACATAAGCGACGCGATTCAATTAATATAACACCCATTAGCGATTGTTAGAATGCTTCGACATTCGACCCAATCGGGAAGGCCCATTATCTTAAAACATATAGAGTCAAAAAAGGGAAATGATGTTTCAAGATAATGGGCCTTCACGCTATCGATGCTTAGAGCTTCTAGTTATTCGAGATTTTGATGCATCGAGAAAGTGAACTGTCGCGCTCATACTTTATCGATTTCAAGTACTATCGAGTAAACGTTTTCGAGCAAGTGTTGTTCCATCTAACGTCATTCGATTTCAAGTAAAGAACCTTTATAATGCGTTACAATAATGCATGAAATACTCATTGAATAAATTCTAAATTGGAAGCAAAACAATAACCTCGACGCAGGATTTGAACTCGCATCTTGTTCGTCTCAGTCTTATACACCGACCACGAGACCAGGTCTACTTGAATATAATATTTAAAATAAATTAGTAGTAGCAATGACACTAATTATATTACAATACTCTTATACAATTTTAGTCTTACAGCGCAAAATATCCTGACGCTAACGTTTAGGGTAGGTCAAGTTACAGCTATTACCCATTGTAGACACGTGACATCCGGCTCGAAGAACCAAAAATGTACGCGTAAGGTACTGATGTTACTAGTTCAATTTGTGTATACCTATAGTAAACACCCGAAACTGATAGATGATCGATCCGCGGCGAATGAGTATTTTTGCTTTACCCAACAACGATGCTACACAACTACTAAACGCTTATTTGAGTATATTGAAGACTTGTATTCATTCGCTGCGTTTCGATGTCAGCATAAAAATTAAACTATGGATATGTATGGGTTTGCTTGTACAATATGCATGGTAAATGTTTTTATGTTAAACTAAACGAACTGCATTTTTCTGTTGCTAATTGCTTAAAATGTGTCTAGAGGAGATCTTTTATTCTTGATAACAATGATGAATTGTTATCAAAGAGTAGGGATTCCTTTCACACCATCAGGGGTCATAAACATTATTTGACACTCTATCAACAAAAGCATCCCGATACTATTTGAAAAAAAATTTACATGTAAATATGTATGGGATAGCCAAGCGCAATCGAAATGTCACGTGATCAATCCATTCCATTTTGGTATTTCGATCATCTCCATCGCTTTTTTTATTTTTTTTTATTTGTAATGGGTTTGCTCTTGACTCTAGTCTAGGTCATAGGTGATAGAGACAGAGTCTACGATGGAGTGAGCTTACCCAGAAGAAGCCTGTTCACTCTAACTTTGATGAGATTCGGGTTGAAAGCGTTCGGAAACACAGACGCAGGTAGTGAGTTCCATTCATTTGCTGTGCGCATTATAAAGGATGTTTGGAAGCGCTTGGTTCGAATTGGTGGAATGGCAACAAGGTAAGGATGATAACTTGCAGTGCGTCTAGATGTCCGATGGTAGAAGGGGGCTGCTGGGATGAGGTCGTGGAGTTCTTTGCACACTCACCGAAGTACAGTCTGTAGAAGACCGACAAGCAGGCAACTATAACCATACAACAAACGTGATTTTTTTGCGTCTTTAGCAATAATGGTACGGAAACCTTCGTGCGCGAGTCTGACTCGCACTTGGCCGGTTTTTTATTATTTAAAATAATTAAAAAAAAAAATGTACAGAACATTTTACAGATTTTAATATGAAATTTTTTATGGACTAAGTTATAATAATAAAAACATTTATAATTCCAAAACAAATCAAATTATTACATCTGGTTGGTAGAAAAGATTTAGACAGGTGTTGCAAGAACAAGATTACATCTGTACGCAATTAGTGAGCCTTGCCTCTTAAGCTAGGCTTTACTGTATCTTAAAAGCCAGTAATCTGCTATTCATTTTCTAAATTCTAACAAAACTTGTAAAGTATGTTGGTCTACCATGGTTGTAATATACATAAATTAAAAGCTGCATGACAAGATTTGCAGACTAACATAGATTAGGACAAGTGAGCGTATGTTTTGGTAAGTGTGTGTATGTGCGTAAGTGTTAAAAATATTATCAAGCAATGTATGTAAGTAAAGACTTGGTTTGCGACTAATCCTGTTTGAGTAGCCATTCTGACACCTTAGACTTGACTGTATGTTTGTTGAGGTCGCGAATGTCGAGGTTCTTGTGAGTTTTTATGTAAATGCGCTAAGTGTGTCGAATCGATGTCTGGTGAACGAGGTTTTATGCTTTGTGTCTGGGCGAATGTAAGTACGATATTTGGAAACAGAAGGAGGAATGCAGGCATGTGTGTTTTGAGTACTGACCAAAGCACATAAAGCTGACAGACTGAAAGCACCATACATTCTGAGTATAGTTGTGTAGTCGGAGAACGAAAAGGCTTACGCAGCATTACTTTCAATATAGCTCTCTGTGAAATTTTAAACTCTGATTATACTGGCTTTAGTTGCACCACTCCATACAGTGACACAATATCCAATAACTGATTGACACAAGGCGTAGAAGGCCATTTTCAAAATATCAACATCAGCCGACTCTCTAAGTGATTGTGAGGCCAGGGCATTAGCTGTAAGTCACATTGCAATCCTGCATCTATTTGTACATCAAGATATTTAACACTCTCAGTTCTAATGAGTGTTGGAAATTCCTAGTGTGGGGCAATGATTTATAACAATTGAGAATATTTCAGTTAAATGACAACAAGACCTTGATACCAAAGGTTTAAGTCAATTTATTTACATAGTATTAATATAAAGCAGTCTGATTCGAACTTCAAAAGGTACTGTGTGTCTTGCATTCTAGAGGAACGAATCTTAAAACTGACGAATTCGACCCTATCGACACCGTTGTCTTTTTATGATTACCAACATTTTACCTTACTTATAAATACAGGTTTTTGTTCACATTTGCCCAAATATTTCCACTCCTATTTTAATTTATGAAGATTTTTTTGCCAACTTTCGCGAATGTGACTCAAATCCAGATATTATTGCAAAGACACATCAAATTAAGTTCTTTACTTACCAACTTAAAATTTAAAATATAAAATCTAATTAACATTGTGACAATTAATAGTTATTGGTACGAGTATCCTGCAACTTTAACATATTTAGGTTCAGTTTTTTGATGCGTAGTTTTAGAACTGATGCTTGAAAATAGTAACGAATGGTTTCGAATTTCGGTAAAATGCGTAAAATCGATTTGCTTTTCACGTCATTTACGAAATTAATAGTCACAAAAGTTGGAGAGTTGATTATTGTACCGAATTTTGAAATCGTTGGTTACTATTAAAATTTGCTGCATGCATGCCTGCCTATATGACTTCCAAAACTCAGTAACTACCTAGTTACCCCAAACTTTAATAGCCAATTAGTTTACAGTACTTGCGCTGCTTGGGAGCCTCAGCAGTCACATACAATATGTCAAGTATTTTATATTAGTAAGATTAAGATTATAACTACGCCAAGGAATTTAAATAATTTCAGAAAGGTTTTGATTAAATACAATCAAGTCAAGACCACCAACTCGACTCCGCTTTGAACCATCAATCTGACAACTATAGCTATATTCATTGAAGTTACTTGAAGGTTTTTCATTCTCATTGCGACTGAGTTGCGTGGAGGTCCTTCATACTGATTTTTAAAATTGGCCTAAGATTATGATAACTTACTTTCTGAAAATGCAAAAGGAAATAAGATTAATAATTTGCCGTCGCAATTATTTTCATTAAAAAACAATATATCACGGGAATTTAACGCGATGATTTCGATTATTTATTTACCTATTTCACCCGTGAAATATTGTTTTTCAATTATTATATTATTAGTGTGATAGTATTTCTTGCCTATTGACATTAATCGAGGGACTAGCTGTTGTCATGTGACTGGATAAAACGGCAAATATATGACAAACAACTCACTTAGCATTTTTTCAACACTAAGCGGATCAGTTTTCAGTCTAACCACATGGAGCTAAATATCAGTGTTTTATAAAAAGCGACTGCCTATAAGACCCCAACACCACGCTACTGCACTGCAGTAACTGGGTAACACTATACCGCTTGGCAAGATTCGTGTCACTTATTTCATGATGTCATTGACACAGAATGACACGTACGCAGTTGCTATTTAAAAGTATGACAATAATGATCCAATTAAAGAGATGTGAAGTATGTATAAGGAAAGTGCCAGGCTATTAGGGTTTTAGCGTAATGACAACAAGATTTTGATGTAAATTTTAAGTTTTTTAACCTTTAGTCCAACTTATTACAGATACAGGTATTTAGTACAGATATTTATGAAGCAGACTGCTTCGAACTGTAATTTAACAGGTATTTCGTTTTTTTTTTATTGTCTATAGGCTTGCGCTTGACCACTATCTCACCTGATGGTAAGCGATGATGTGGTCGACGGTGAAGCACGCTTGCCTAGAAGAAACCCATTCACTCTTGACTTGAAAACCCCTAGATTGTAGCTATCGGGAAACACAGATTCCGGCAGGGAATACCACTCTTTAGCTGTACGCATAATAAAAGTGTCCCCAAAACGTTTTGTGCGTATGGGTGGGATGTCCACCATGTACCGATGACGCATCGCCGTACGTCTGGTAGTCCGATGATGGAACAGGCTGGGCGGAATTAAATAATGTAATTCCATCGCAAACTCCCCGAAATGTAACCGATAAAATACCGACAAACTGGCAACTCGGCGACGATGTTCAAGGCTCTGGAGCTTTGACTTGACCAGTGCCTCATTGCCGATGAGTTTCTTGGCCCGCTTTTCAATCGACTATAGTGTATGAACCTGGTATTTGGTAGATCCGTCCCAGAGATGAGAACAGTACTCCATGCTCGATCGAACTTGCGCTTGACACAAGTTGAGCAGCTGTTCCGGCGTGAAGTACCTTCTCACCTTCGCAAGGATCCCCAACTTTTTGGCAGCCAGCTGAGCCTTTGCCTCAATGTATGGCCCAAAATTGAGAGTCGATGTCAACGTAACGCCAAGAAGCTCAAGATGGTCCGTTATTGGCACGGTTACATCACGGAAACTTGGAGCCGGGTGAAATTGGCTCTTTTTAGCGGAAAAAGGACACGCCTGGGTAGTAACCTGACTCAAAGAGAAATGAATTTAAAATTTAACAAACGGTATGAACGATTCGACCCTATCGACACGGTTGTTGTCTTTTTATGATTATGAGCATTATTGTTACATCACACTTATTAAAATACTGATTAAATGTAAGGTACTTACTGTCTGTAAATATCAAGAGCAAAACAGTTAGTGTTTTTAAAATCCGCACAGCGAGGATTCGGACTCGTTCTACGAACTCTAGCTCACGAGAACTTTACTTCCGAATAACACAGCAACGCGACACATTGAGGCATTGTTTCTGGTAAGCATATTTATCAGTCCATTAATCGCGCGTTTTACTGTTGTAGAACACGCTTGCATTTCGTGGACCTTGTATTATGTGTATCAAACGCACACACTCATAGTATTCCTCTATTACTAATTGGTGGACACTATCTATTAGTGCCCTTGCATTGCAGCGAACTGTGCGATCGTACGTGTAAGAAATTCCGCGTCAAAACTAGTAGAACGCGGGAGGACTTTCATGCCATTTTTTTCGGCAGTTTACCTTTGCAATAAGTCCACCGGAAAAAATATCACACCAGTATCAAGTGGGTTTGTCCTCAACATCAGGAACTTCAACGTCCTGACTGTTGTAAAAAAGATGAACACCGAGTGAAGGATATGGGGAGCGAGTAAAAAAAGAAGACTTAGAAGGTTAGATGCCAAAAAAATATTTTCCCAAAATTTTTTTTTTTTTTTTCCGTATACTTAAGTCATTTATTAAAATATATACAATTGATTATTCTAAAAAAAAAAAAAAAATTGTATGTAAAGTTGTCATAACATCTCTAAAAAGTATCCAGAAAGTAAACTCTACCGAAGACTTATTCACAACTGTCCAGTAAGACGAGACGCGATTTTAAATTTGGAATCTCCTTCTGTCCAGTAAGTAAGTATGTAATTTACTTACTGGACAGTAGTCGTAGTAGTAGGGATTGGTCCGGAATATCAAAACGTAACTTATATCGGACATGTGTTAGATATCATATTATAAGCAGATATGATATCTAACACATGTCTTATTGTTGGTAGTGGTGGTACCTACCGATTAATATAAAAGCGTGCGCTCGAGCGAGTATCGGCCCTTTTGCTCCTGAGTCGTCGCACGGTAAGGTTATCGGTACCTTCGCTACTTTGCAGTAAGTTCGTTCCATATTGTGCTATTTGGGTTTTTGTGTTATTGGTTCTCGTTTTGAATATTAAAGGTTGTTTGTGATTGCTCGAATTTTAATGATTAGTAAATAATAAAAGTAATAAATTCGTTTTAGTTTGTAAGAATTGTTTATTTTATTTGTTTTTCCATTCTGGTCGCTAAAATCAGAAGTTGGATACAGCCCATTTGCTCATAATTATTAGCCTTGTTACATACACAAACAGCCGTTGATTTCAAATAAAAATGCCACTTGAAGAGCTATTTAAAACGCCATTTCGCTCTGAGGGTAGGCGTAGCCGTCGCAGTGAATCGCGAAACATAAGCATGGTTCACGGTATCAGTGATGTACAGGTACGTACAGCCGCTATCAATGCTGACCTAACGTCAGAATGCCTAGTTTCCTTTTTAACTAATTGTATAAAGCCTATTCGTAAGTCTGATAATCGTAACCCAGATAAATCAGCGTTATTAAGTAAAATTACTAAAAGGTATAAGTCTAACGGCCCTAGTAAATCTGAAAACAAATGTTTTAATTGCGGCCAAACAAGGCAATAAAAAGAGAAGTGCACCAAGAGGCGTAATGTCAATGATAAAGACGGTAGAAGTAATAATGCTAGACAGATTGGTTCTTTCTGTAAGAAGGAAGGGCTAATAAAGATTTGAATTTTGAATTTGAATCGGCGGTAGTAAATTACTTTTCCGGTTCGCGTTAACAAATGAAGTGTTCTTTGATAGGATAAAGTGATAAAGAGTTTGTTGCTCGCGAATACATAAGTTTGACTGTAGAGTTAGTAATACGCGCTTGAAGTAGATTTTGTCATAGTACCCACGTCGTGTATGACTAAACCCATTATCTTAGGGACTGACGTACTAAATCGCGATGGTGTCACGTTTATTCGCACAAAACATGGACAGTACTTGACTCATGTATCAGATAAGGTACTAAAAGTAAACACTGAGTGTTGTGTTGTGTGTGTGTGAACCTGACAATAATAAATAAACCTGTCATAGTTATATTAGTCGTGGTCAGGTAAGACCGAGCTGTAATAAAGAGAAAGTGTTACTTGATCCTCAATCAGAGAGGCAAAGTATGAGATGAGTCGACAAAGAGCCTCGGGGCGGCTTAAAAACAAAAATTAGACTCTTTTGTTAATACGGGGAGTAAGCCTCCTCGTACTTTTAACCTCGATCCAAGTTTTTGCAGAAAACAAGCCCAGTCGACCGGCAAGTTCTAGCTTGCGGGGCCCGCCCGTATGGCTCCTTCACTTTGCATTGAAGAGATGTGCTGCGTATGAGCTGCTTCTCCTGACTGGCACCTGTGAACTGCTGCCGCACCTGGTTGGTGCCTGTGCACTGTTGCACCTGGTCGGTGCCTGTGCGCTGTTGCACCTGATCGGTGCTAGTGCGCTGCCGCACCTGGTCGGTTCATGTGCGCTGTTGCACCTGGTCGGTGCGTGTACGCTGTTGCACCTGATCGGTGCCAGTGCGCTGTTGCAAATGGTCGGTGCCTATGCGCTGCCACACCTGGTCGGTGCCTGTGCGCTGTTGCACCTGATCGGTGCGTGTGCGCTGTTGCACCTGGTCGGTGCGTGTGCACTGTTGCACCTGGTCGGTGCGTGTGCGCTGTTGCTCCTGGTCGGTGCGTGTGCGCTGTTGCACCTGGTTGGTGCGTGTGCGCTGTTGCACCTGGTCGGTGCCTGTGCGCTCTTGCACCTGATCAGTGCCTGTGCGCTGTTGCACCTGTTCAGTGCCTGTGCGCTGTTGCACCTGGCTGGTGCCGTGCACTGTTGCACCTGGTCGGTGCCTGTGTGTAAGTGTAAGTGCTAGTCGCTGTGGTACTAGTCACTCAGGCGTTCGTCGCTTGGCGTTTGTCGCTACACTTGATCCTTTTGTCCTTTGGTCATGTATGGACATGGCCTGCATGTTGGACAGGCTTGCACGTATGAATACGGTCTGCGTGTCAGGCATTTGCTTAGGTGTAAGTGCTAGTCACTGTGGTACTAGTCACTCTGGCGTTCGTCGCTTGGCGTCTATCGCTACACTTGATCAAAGTTGTCCTTTTGTCATGTATGGACATGGCCTGCATGTTGGACAGGCTTACACATATGAATACGGTCTGCGTGTCAAGCAGCTTGACGTATGAATACGGTCTGCGTCAAGCATTGTTTCAGATAACTAAGACTGGTCGTCAAGCAAGGCGGCACGAGGTGCAGGGAGCTGCCCCGAGGACAACGGAGACCTTCAAAATAAAGAGCTCAGTCGGGTTTGAATTTTTAAAAGAGATGAATGTGAGGTTGCTGTGTGAATCTTTTGATAGATGATATGTGAATTAATTGAAAGATGACGTAGAGAAAGTTGTGAATGGTGAAATGTGTTCATTTAGTATTTTCTTATTGAATTGTCTTCTTAATGTAATTTTGTTTCCAGGTGAGCATGCGGAATCAGATGAGACGGTGCCTGCAGCCGGATCACAGCGTGTGGCTGACCCGTCTATGCCTCTGCTGGATGACGACTCTGGACGATGTGGGTGAGCCTTCAAGTGCATCTGCTGGTCCTACTGGTGCTTCGACAACGGATGGGACCAAGTTGGACGAAAGCGGCAATTAAGCTCTCGCTGTACCTGGCAGTGCTTCCGAAGAAGAAGTCCAAGGTGCAGTCGAGGACGGTGCAAGATCAGGAGAGGCCGTATAAGCAGAACTTATTGTTGGTAGTGGTGGTACCTACCGATTAATATAAAAGCGTGCGCTCGAGCGAGTATCGGCCCTTTTGCTCCTGAGTCGTCGCACGGTAAGGTTATCGGTACCTTCGCTACTTTGCAGTAAGTTCGTTCCATATTGTGCTATTTGGGTTTTTGTGTTATTCGTTCTCGTTTTGAATATTAAAGGTTGTTTGTGATTGCTCGAATTTTAATGATTAGTTAAACAATTGTTAAAATTAAGTCTATTCTGAAATAAAATCGTTTTAGTTTGTTCGAATTGTTTATTTTATTTGTTTTTCCATCCTGGTCGCTAAAAATATGTAAAGATATGATTATGACAATTCTTTATTTGAATTCGGCCGCGACTCGTGCTGTCAGTAGTGAAGTTTTAAAGGTTAGGTTAGGTTAAAACTGGCTGTTTTCCGCTACTCCTTGGTCGTCCAAGCGCGTATTTTTCGTAGTTAAGTTTTAAAGGTTATGAAAATATTGTGTATGAGACTTAACATTATTATATTATTGTAAATAGATTTATAAAGGAATAACATAATACTGAATAATAAACGTTTAATTTCGTTTCTTTGGTTACAGGTAAGTTTCCTTTGATTCAGTGTTATGATGTTTAGTATTGAGTATTGTCATAGAATATAACTCACGGAAATAAAACTTTGGTTACAGAGCAACACATTGTTTATTTCACTATAAATAATAAAACTGACGTTATAAAACGACATTTCTGTTTATTGGAGTCTACGTTTCGAGTTTACGGTGTCGCCGGGGAGTGATGGCAAATCTAATGTATTGGCCATAACCTCAGTAACAACGAGCGACGAGAAGACATATGCTATACCAGAAACATTACAAGCAGCTGGTTATCATAGAGAGATAATAAAAACATCGGCCTACAGTAAAGTGAAAAAGAGTTTGACAAAAAGTTATCAAACTCGAAGGGTTTGGATTACATTGACGACGAATTGGATTACAAGAAGAACTGAAAAAAACCTACATTGATAAAGATGGTAATTTGCAATTTTCAGACCAGTTTTTAGAAGAAATAAACCTAGAGAAAGCTACCGCTGTGAGTGACATGTGAATAGATTCATTGGAAAAGTTGTTTGAGAATTTATTGGAAAATACAGGAACCAAAACAGCAAAACTTGAAATATTTTACCGGACGGGCGTTCTCGTGTTGGGTGAAAACTATAGCGAAGTCCAAGCTGAGCCGCTGGCGTCCTGCACCTATAGGTTCCGGCTGCTGCATCAGTTGTGTGAAGTATGGTGGGATGGAAGCTACTGGTCTATTGTTGTTTTATGGGCGAAGAAGGTGGAGATAAATAAAAGACTCTTTAACTATTATGACGACTGGCGAACAAGACTATGCGAACGTACGAATGCTAGTTGTGAACTGGCTGAATGATAAAACTGAACTGCTTTCAGCGACGACTAAAACTGAACTGCGCGAATGCCAGATGTGAACTGGCCGAGGACTGGATCAGAACTGTGTTAATGGCGAGCGCGGTGCTCTTTTATACTACTCCGTGAGTCTACAAAATATTCCAGAAAACTTGCCGACAAAGTCGGCCCGCGGCGGAAGATAGCATTGTTCGCTTATCGTGATTTATTACGAAAATTACATTAAAGAGATGCCGACTTCAACAAAAGTGTATTCAAAAATCTATTCTCGGCAGTCGGCATACGGTCGAAATTCTAATAATAATACAGTCAAGACGATTCGAGATGCCGCGGCCGGCGCGGCTTCTTTGACCTATTGTATTCACACGCGTGTCGGCTAGTTTAAAGATGGTAGGTACCGGCGGCGGTTCCTTTGGTTTACCGATAACATTGTATCCACACGTGCGCCGCGCAGTGTCGGCGCGTACAAAGGATTTTCGACGACGGCGGCCGCTTTGAGCAATTAGATGGTTCGCGACGCCGCGGCGTTGTCTTTTCAACTGTTACCTACTTACAGCCGTGTATTTCTCGATAGTTCCTATTACTTTACTATTGATTCACTGCTCTAAATCACTGTTTTAAACACTATTGTCTTTCAATTATAACTAACGTACTGTCATTACACTATTTACATACTATTTACACTAACACTCAACATTCTGTCGCGAACAAATATATTGCAGAAAAGTTTAGAATTGAAAAGTTTACAAGTAAGAACCCTAATGCCAAACAATGGATAGTTTTTTTTTTAAAAGAGTGCTTACGCTTTGATGTCACAACAGATGAGAAAAAATTGAATAACTCCGATTGTTTATGGACAGGAGCTGTGTGGATTGGTACAGTTCCATGATTATCAAATTGACTATTAACTTGGAGTTGTCAACATGGAAGAACAAATTTTGTGAGTCATTTGCAAACAAGGGATGGAACCCGGTAACATATGCACTGTTGTTGAAATTCAAAGATGGATCACTGTTGGATTATGCCATACGAAAAGAAGAACTGCTGTTGGATATGAGAAGATCGATTGATACAGGTACTTTGGTAGATCTCATAGCGGCTGGTTTACCGGAATTCATTGTGAATAAAATTGATCGAGAAGCACTTAAAGATAAAGTGGATTTGTTTAACGAAGTAAGCAAGTATGAACATATGGTAAATAAAAAATATTATTGCCTAAAAGAAAATTTGGTGATGGAAGTTTTATAAGGACAAATGATAAAAGTGAAGAAAAAAGTCCATGTAAAATTTGTGAAAAATTTAATAAAGGCAGCCGGTTTCACCCGGAAGCTTTATGCTGGTTTAGAACAAATGAATTAGATAAAATAAAGAAAAATTTCATTAAACATGTCAAAAATTCTGTGATCAAAACGGAGTTGAATGCTGATGATCAAAAAAACGAGCAGTAACACCATTAATAAATGTCAAACTACTAGTAAACGAGGTGTTAGAAATAAACGGCGTTTATGATTCAGGCTCTAATGTTTCCCTAATTAATTCAAAATTATTGAAAATAAAAGGAAAAGGAAACAGTTTGAATGAAGCAGACTTAGTAACAATTAATGGTGTTCAAAAAACAAGTGGTTTGACAAATTTGAAAATAAAAATCTTAAATTTGGAGGAAAACGTAGATGTGTATATTATGGATGAACAAAACTTCAAATATGTTTTTTTAATAGGACTTGACTTAATACAAAAGTTCAGGTTGATACAAAACGAAGACGAGAGAGAATAAGATTGAGAATAACCCAGAAATTACCCTTGGGATATGAAAATACGAACAAAATGGAAAGAATTATTTCCAAAGATAAGATGAATTCTAAAGGAGAAATTATAGATGAAAACAATATTAAAACTAAAGATAACTACATAATTAATTTCAATGAACACGACTTTGAAATTAAAATAAACCATTTGGAGGAACGTCAACAATCTGAAATTAACAACTTAGTAAGCACATATGAGTCAGTTTTTGCCAAAAACAAGTATGATATAGGCACTGTCAACGGATATGAATCAAGAATAGACCTGTTAATAGATAAATACTGCAGTAAGAGACCTTACAGATGCACTTTAAAAAATTATTAGATAACAAGTTAATATAATAATCATACAGTCCATTTGCTGCACCTGTTACTTTAGCATTCAAAAAAGAAGAAAACAGAAAATGCAGACTATGTATAGATTTCAGAGACTCAAATAAAATAATAATACCTCAAGCTCAACCGTTTCCGCTAATTGAAGACTTAATGATGAAGACCAGGTATTGTAATTTTTTTTCAACATTAGACATCAACTCTGCATTTTGGTCTATACCATTGAGAATTGAAGACAGAAAAAAGACAGGGTTTGTAACACAGGAGGGACATTTTCAGTGGACTTGCCTACCTTTTGGACTTAAGACCGCACCAGCGATTTTTCAGAGGATTTTAAGTAACATACTCAGAAAGTATAAGCTTACTGATTTCGCCGTTAACTATTTTCATGACATCCTTATATTTTCAAAAACTTTTGCACGCAATTACTTGAAGCCATCAAGACAGAAGGTTTCAGGTTAAAATTTACAAAATGTACATTTGCCTCAGACTCGGTCAAATATCTAGGCCATATCATACAGAACAATTCAGTTAAACCAGTGAAGGACAATTTGATTTCAATAAAGAGTTTTCCGGTTCCAAGAACTCAAAAGAATATAAGACAGTTTATTTATTTATGTACACACAAAACACTTTAAAGAGAAAGTACATATAAAGATAGAATAGCACAAAGGAAAGATTAATTTTTATCATGAACCTTTTTTTTTTGACTTCTCCCGCTCTGGGTGAAGCGGGAGGGCATGTCAGACTTTTACTGACTAAAACCCACCCGTGTTCCTTCAGTTGCTTATGCCAGGGCCGCGGTAACTCTCTTTCAAATTTATCCGCGACCCAGACAGGATGAATATATACCTAAGAGTGCAATAATAATAGACCCATTACATAACTTATTGCGAAAAAATCAAAAATTCGTTTGGTCAGAAGAGTGTCAAAAATTCGTTTGGTCAGAAGAGTGTCAAAAATCATTTGACACCATGAAGAACCTGCTATGTTCTCAACCAGTACTGGAGATTTTTGACCAAGAATTGCCTATAAATATTTACACTGATGCTTCTTTGGAAGGTATTGGTGCTATCTTAAAACAATTACAACCTGATGGAAAGGAAAAACAGTAGCATACTTTTCAAAAAATCTTAATGAAACACAGAAGAACAAAAAATCAATATATTTAGAATGTCTAGCTATAAAAGAAGCAGTCAAGTACTGGCAATACTGGTTAATGGGAAAATCATTCACGGTTTATTCAGATCATAAACCGCTAGAGAACATGAATTTGAAATCAAGAACTGACGAAGAACTGGGTGACTTGACTTACTATCTGTCACAATATGAATTTAGAATAAAATATACACCTGGAAGACAAAATTTAGAAGCAGACGGCCTTAGCAGGAATCCTGTATTGGACCCAATTGAAAACACAGATGAGCAACTCAAAGTTGTGAACTTTATGAAACTGGACGATATTCTAACGGATCAATATAAAAATGAATAAATTAAAAGATATAAAAGCAAGCAGCAAATTGAAAAAGACAAGATCTACTTCAAGAAGGTTAAAAAAAAGAAAAAATAATTATATCAGTAGAATTTAGCATACTACTTTTAAAAACAATACATAAGGACTTATGTCATATCGGTATTGGACAGATGCAGAAGACAATGAGCCCGTTATTTACAACCAAAAACTTAGCAAAAATTGATGAAATGATTTGTAGAACCTGTGAAATATGCATTAAAAACAAATCAAGGGGACACGACAAATTTGGGTTCATGTCACATCTAGGTCCGGCCACAAAGCCATTTGAAATAATGTCTATAGATACAATTGCAGGTTTCGGAGGTTCTAGATCAACGAAGAAATATCTGCATTCCTTAGTGGATCACTTTACTCGGTATGTATTCATCTTAACATCGAAAACACAGAGTGCAAATGATTTTGTAAAACTGATTAAGAGCATAACAGATGTAGAGGACATTGGCATGGTTCTCAATCCACATTTTAGACTTACGCTTACACCTAGCTATACTGGCATGGCATTCCGGTTTCACCCGCATAACTAGGTCTCCACGAGAGTGTCGGGTCGGAAGGATTTTGAGTCCTAACCCAGGATATGATCTACCAAAGTCCCATATCTCATTCGGATTTGTTAACATAAACAAACAAATAAATAAACAGACATACTTTCGTATTTATGAAGACAGAACATTAATTAGGACAGGTGAACTAAGCTTTACTAAATTATAACTCGCACACTACACAACCCCACTATTCACACTCACACCCATACACTCACACAAACACTCACACATTTACTCGTGACACACATACCACACGTTCATACGCGATCTGGGCCTTTTTCTACGCATAACGCTCATTCATTTGCGGAGCTAGCTGTTTGTATAATTTTAAGTTACCCTTTTTATTTTTACTTTTATTTTTAGTCTTGCATGTTTACATTGTCTACATTTCAATTGCATACAATTATGATAAGTGGAAGTGCGGAGTCTCCTAATACAAGCAATTCCTTGCTTAAAAGGTGATCTCCAATAATATGTATCAAAATGTGCTTTGTAATTGAAATAAACATTTTTTTTTTTTTATTTTAACAAAAATCCTATGGATGAAGTAGAATTTAAATTGTTGTGTAAAAGATGCTCGCACTTAGCAACCATTAGTTACAATAAGTATATTTCAAATATTGAAACTGATATCTCTGCAAATCCTAAGCAATTCTGGGCATATATCAAAGATAAACGGGGTGGTTCCAGCTCGTTTCCCATCACAATGACTGATGGTAGCATAGCAACTTCAGACGGACTCGAAATTTGTGAAATGTTTGCTAAGCAATTCTCTTCTGTTTTTGTTGGTGGGAAATCGGCTCAGCGTTCTTCTAACTCAGACTACCTACGTAATCTGAATAACAACAGCCTGTCCCTCACAGCACCTGCAATAGACCACGACTGTTTAGTTGACAAATTAAGGTCCCTGGATTGCCATAAAGGTGCCGGCCCTGATGGGATACCACCTATCTTTATCTCCAAATGCGCTTCTTCATTGGCATCTCCACTACTATTAATATATAATAGATCACTAAGTACAGGAATCTTTCCGGATGTTTGGAAAACTGCAAATATTGTGCCGGTTTACAAGAGCGGTGATAGTGATAATGTGGATAATTATAGGCCTGTCTCCCTCTTGTCTACTATGGCGAAAGTTTTTGAGTCTTTGATTTGCCCTCTCATTCAGTCACACTTAAAACTTTATCTTGGTGTCTCCCAGCATGGTTTTGTGGGCGCCAGGTCTACTTGTACAAATTTGGTGAGTTTCACCGAGTCCTTGGTTGATGCTGTTGATTCTGGCAAACAGGTTGACGTAATCTATACAGATTTTAGTAAAGCTTTTGACCGTGTGTCACACGATATCCTTATGGAAAAGTTAAAGGCATATGGCATTACTGGGAATTTAATAGCTTGGTTGAAATCTTACTTAGAGAACCGTTCCTACTTTGTTGCAGTTAATGGCTTCCAATCTGGTAATTGTGTGATTACATCGGGCGTTCCACAGGGCTCTCATATCGGCCCAATACTATTTCTTGTCTTTGTCAATGATATACCTGAATGCTTCCGTTTCTGCGAATGTTTCATGTACGCCGATGACCTCAAATTCAGTAAAATAATTTAGTCAAACGATGATTCTGAGCTATTACAGAGTGATCTGGATAAGCTAATCGACTGGAGTGTTAATAATGACATGGAATTAATCATTAATAAATGTTTTCACATTAAGTTTTCTAGAAAAAAGGTCTTGGTACCGTCTGTGTATTACATTGGTACCCACGTCATCCAGGAAGTAGAACAAATCAGAGATCTGGGTGTAATATTTGATAAAAAGCTTACGTTTATACCACACTTGGAGAGCATTATCAAGCGAGCCTCTAGAATGTTGGGATTTGTTATTAGGAACGTGGTTGGCTTCCGACGACATAAAACTAAGATTTTATTGTACAACTGTTACGTTCGTAGTATTTTGGAGTACTGTAGCACAGTTTGGAGGCCGCATTACGCTACACATAAGTTGAGACTGGAGCGTATTCAGAAGAGGTTTCTCTGGCATTTGGCATATTCCTGCGGAGTTGCCAAAAAGAAGCCATCGTACGCGGCTAGGTTATCGCATTTTAGGATAAACTCTTTAGAGACACGTAGAAATATCATAGATTCAAGTTTCTTAATTAAAATCTTGCGTAACAAAATATACTGTCCTCAGTTATTAGGCAGAATCAGGTTCCGGGCTCCAGCTAGACAGACCCGTGCTCCTATCACTCCTTTTTACCCTCCACCACGTAGAACCGTCCTCGGTGACAATTCGGCCATTCCTCGGCTGTGTAAACTATTAAATAGTTGCAGCGATTTAGTAGACGTACATGCGGACTCACTTATCAAGTTCCGAAAATTGACACACGATGTTATGTAGTCTAATGGTTATAGATTTTAATTTTATAGTGTAAGATGTTTTAGATATCATTTTGAACCATTTTTTTTATTCTATAAGGTTATTAAGTTGTTTCTGAATGTTTGTTCAATACTTTAGCATATGTGGTGCTTACCTGTAAAAAATTGTGACTCTTAACTATAGTTTAAAGTGAATAATTACTGTAATATTCTTAGTGTTAACAATTGTTGGTGAGCCCTATAAATAAATAATGAAATAGGTCTATGGTTGGCTAGGTCAGCCCAACTCGGTGGGCACAGGCTGAACGTTAGCTTGCTTCCAAGAATTTGGCACATTTCCCGTCTCATACGAAAGGCGAAACAGGCGTGTCAGGCTCGGAGACAGTTCAGGCGCACAGGTTTTCAGAACAATTGCCGGAATCCCGTCGGGGCCACTAGCTTTGTTCAGATCAAGGTCACGCAGCACCCTACAAACGTCCTTTTGATGGATGGGAAGGTACGACATACTCGTCTCGCATCCATCATGAAACGGAGGGGGCCGTGTGTCACCAGAATTCAGACGTGAAGATGCCACAAAAAGAAAGGCAATCAAGTTTGCTTTCTCCTCAGCGGAGTGGGCCAATGATCCGTCGGGTTTCAGCCGTAGTGGTAGTGAGGAACGGCAACAGTTCGATTCAACTGATTTAACCAGGGACCAAAACGCTTTACTACCTGCTGGGTAAGAAGCAAATTTAGTCACAATACGGCTTATGTGGTCAAACCAAAACCTTTGCATCACGCAAAGGTCACGGTTTGATCACGCGTTTAAGCACGTCGCACTAAGGAGCATTTTGACTTCAAAACCGGACAAAATTAATTTGCACTTTTATTTTATTGGAAATGATTAAAAATACGTAAATGAATAAAGAAAATCATATATTTTACAAATATGCCGAAAACACACAAATTATTTATTTCTTATGGATCTTAGTCTGACTCATCTGAGTGCGCAAGTCTCGATGATTGGGCTTCTTCTGTATCCAGTTTTTCTGGCTCGAACAACTTTATGGCTTCACTCATAATCATAAAGGACTGGCTTTTGTTAGTTTTACGTTTCCGGACATAACTTACAAAAGGATTTGATTTGAGAAGCAGCCCGTTGAGGAAATCTTGATTACATTCAATCCTCGAAAATTTTCGGGCATAATTTTGCTGGTATCAGCGATAGTGCTTATTACGGGCTTCTGCGGCCTCTTCGGATAGTTGTCCGATAGGGAAGATAACATTTTATTACAGTTGTACCGTGCACTAGGATTTTGTGAAGAGTTGGCGTCATAGGATGCCAACCGTAGCTCGACGTTCGTACGATCTTCTAGCTGGTCACTCTTTAAAAAGCATATACAACGATTACTGAGACATCTCAATCACATGTGATTTCGAATCTGTAAAAAAACAACAGTTTAAAAATCTGCTAAACAATTAAAAAATTGACACTTTCACTAACACTTTAAAGTACATTTTTTTTGAAGTACATCATTCCACATGATGTGGAAAAGGTTTTTATTGTTTTGATATGGTGAAACTCTCTATTTTACCACAAAAGTATATTTATAACCCGATCTAACACGGTACTATTTCAAAAGTACTAATTAGTAAAAAAAAACTTACAAGATTTTAATTTTTTTCCCCTCTATTGATCCTGGTTCTAAAAATACATAATAGTCAATCGTACTAAAGATAAGATACATTAAAATTAAGTACATACCTTATTCTTCAGATTCCATAGTTAAAACTTTCCATAATCCACTTCAAACCCCTCTTAACACTAACTGCAAGTTTGAAAACAATACAACGTATCGTGAAAGTAGACGTGCGTACTAAACTAAGGCTACTTTCCGACTACCCGACCGAGGCGCATGGAGGGGAAGGATCCAAGGTAAGACCGGTTTATGATAGTACCATTACTTAGGTACAATAAAACGCCAACAAGGGTAACATTAGCAGAAATTTGTAAATATCACTTTTGTCCGGTTTTGAAGTCAAAATGCTTGTTAGTGCGTCGGCGCGATTGCACTCGGTGCCAAGCAACGGCCGGTCAACGCTAGACATTGTTACGTCAGAGAACGGAATGTAGTACTCCATTCCCTGATGAAACACCTCCGTCAAGCCTTCCGTGCACGACGAAGGATCAGGCAAAGAGAAGCAAGTAGACTGCCAAGGACATCATGCGATAAAAGAATGCATCACATTCCAATCTGCTGACTTGTACCGCCAAACCCACCGAGCATCTCTTGGGCTGGGATCGGGTCCCCACCCGTGTGGACAGATAGAGACTTCACCAGACAATGGTCGGAAATACCCAAAGATGAAGATACTAACACCGAGTAGCGGTCTGGATCTGTTATCAGCAGAAGGTCCAAGTAATTGGCTTTGTGCGAATCAACATCCGGCACCATCCATCCATCCGGCATTTGGCGTTGCCCCCTTTTTTTTTTTTTTTTTTCCGGAGTTGAAAATCCTCATTGGATGTCCTCCGCCTTGGGGTGGCGGAGGGGTCTGTCAGACTCCTACTGACTAAAAACCACCCCGGTGTTCCATCTCACACCTACGCTGGGGGTCGCGGGAACAACGATACTTCCGCATCCCCCGGCTAGTGCCGGCCCGCCTTCGTGGGCCTCGATCTCGGGTCGGGGGGGAAGTGAGGTGTTAGACTTCCCTCGAGACGTCTAAGAGGGGCGCGACCCATTTAGGGGAGCTGGAAGAGGGCGTTCTCCGCCCTCCGCCGACGCCCGGCACGTCTGCTGCGGATCGGGTGAGCGGATGAAACCTCCCTCTCCCTCTCCGCAGCCTCCTTCTGCGAGACGACTGTTTCGCAGAAGGATACCACCGCGTTCCAGGACTCTTCGCTTTCGACCATAGACTCGACTACGGCCGGCAGCGACAGGTCACTGCCTACTTCTGAGATGAGGGCACGGCGTGGCTCCTCCCAAGCGGCACACTCTGCCAGCGTATGCCGCGCCGTGTCCTCCCGGCAGTCGACGCAGTGGTGACACCGGGCGTCCGGCTCCCTGTTTATGCGACACAGGTACTTCCCGAAGCAACCATCACCCGAAACGACAGGGAGCCGTGCCTCCTCCCGAGCCAGCGCTCCAGCACTGGCCGGACCGCCTCGATGGTAATGAGGCCGGCGGCTGGACGTGAAAGCCTGTCCCGCCATTCCGCCACCAGAACCTCGCGAAGCTGAGACTGACGCAACTCCACATGTCGCTGCATCAGCCCTTCGCCCCGCGCCCGCGCTTCCTCGCGCCACCGATACAGTGACGCGAATACCTTCGCCTCCAGGTCCCAGGGCGGGGATCCGGCCAGTGCACAAGCCGCCTCGAATGAGATCGTGCGATACCCCCTGATGACTCTGACGGCCATCGCCCTCTGTGGCTTTCGCAGAACAGCGATGCTGCTGGCCGTCAGGTCAGCCGCCCAGATCGGGGCCCCATACAGGGCCATCGATCGCACGATCCTCACGTAGAGCCGCCTACAGGCAGCGCTCGGGCCCCCGAAATTAGGAAGCAGCGTTGACAGCGCCCCAGCCGCGCCCAACAACTTGGGCGCAAGCCGCCGGAAGTGGGGGCCGAAATCCCACCGGCTGTCGAGCACCAATCCCAGGTACTTCATGGTTGACTCGACAGCGATTCGAGCCCCCCCGACGATGATGTGGGCATCGGGTGGTGGCGCCCGCCAGGGGCCATGAAAGACCATGGCCTCCGACTTGTTGAGGGCCACCTCCAGGCCAAGGCGCCGTATGCGGCTCATCACCTGTGAGACCGCAGCCGTCGCCAGCAACGCTGCCTCCCTGTACGAACTCCCCCGGGCGGTGACCAGCGTATCGTCCGCGTAACACGTCAGGTCTACGCCCGGTTGGAGTTCGCCCCTCAGCACCCAGTCGTACCCGATGTTCCACAGGGGCGGGCCCAAGACCGAGCCCTGCGGAACACCGCACGACATGCGGTGCTGGTTTTCGACGCCATCACGTCCCACATAGGTGACACACCTCTCCGCCAAATAAGCCCCGACGATGCGGCGGAGGCGGAGGTAGGGAGGCACTCGATGATACCACAGTGCCTCCCGAACACAACTCCAGGGCAGGGTGTTGAAGGCGTTGGAAATGTCCTAGGACACCGTCAACATCACCCCACCTCGGGACACCGCTTCCTCCGCCAGGACTCTCACCTGCGATATCGCGTGGATGGTGGAGCGCCCATGCCGAAAGCCGAACTGGCTTTCGTGCAGGTCCGGCCCCTCTCTGTACAAGTGGCTGACGAGGCGGGAAGCGATTATCCGCTCAAACAGCTTTCCCACCTCGTCTAGCAGCACTATGGGCCGGTACGCGGACGGAATGCGAGTCCGCAGGGCGCCCCGCCTTCCTGAGCAGGACCAGAAGACCAGATTTCCACAGAGTGGCAAACTGGCCCCGCTCAAGGCACGCTGTGAAGAGTCCTCTCAGCCAGGGCTCTAGCTCCTTCAGAGCGAGGGCTAGCACGTGGCCGTGGATTCCGTCGGGCCCCGGAGCCACGTTCTTGGCCCGGAGCCACATCACTGCCGCCCCCATCTCTGCCTGTGTCACCTCTGGGACGCTGATGGCGTCCTCCTCTGTAGACTCTGCGGCCGTGGGCAAAGCCATCGGTGGCGGGATATGCTCAGCTCTCGCCGGGAAGAGGGCTGCGACAACCTCCTCCAGCAGCTCGGGTTGGAGACTCTCCGTAAGTGGAGGCGCGGCGGCTCGAATTTTCCCTCGAACCGCTCGATAAGGGCGCCCCCAAGGATCCCCGTCTAGAGTCTCCAACATCTCCTCTCTGGGTCGCTTCTTCGCCTCGCCGATGGCCAGCCGCAGAGTCTGCGTCGCCGCGCGGTACACCTCATACAGCGCGTTTTCTTCGTCAGGGATCCGACGACGTCTCCTCCGGTATCGGGTGTACTGGCGTCTGGCCGCTACGCAAGCGACACGCAACTGTGCGATTTCGGCGGACCACCAGTACACCTGGCGCCTCACTGACTGTGCGTGGACACGGGGCATGGACGCGTCGCTGATTTGCGTCATCGCCCCGCGGAACCACAGCGCCTCCTGTTCGACGTCGACGGGTCCGGTTGTTGCTGACTCCCGGATCCAGGCCTGGACAATGGTGGCCTCCTCAAAAAGTTCCTTGTCGATGCGCTTGCGCGCCCAGCGCGGACGGTCTATTCGCGGGGCCGGCGTGCGGCCGCCGGCGGTCTGGGTGGAGAAGTCTTAACGGATATATCGGTGATCAGATAACGTCTCCACCTCCACGGCGACATGCCAGTCAAGGACACGGCTCGCAACAGCAGGGCTAGCGAACGAGACGTCCACTACTGACCTGCCCCGCTGTCGCACGCACTTGTAAACCGAGCCCCGGTTTCAGATGACTAGGCCGGTGGTTACTGCCCACTCCTCCAGCGCCTCACCCCTAGCATCGGTTACCGGGGATCCCCACGCCGAAGACTTGGCGTTGAGATCCCCTAGCAAAAGCACAGAGTGAGGGTGGAGTCGGCCTACGACAAGGAAACTCTCGAAGTCGGCGAGACTCTTGTTGGGCGAAAAATACGCACCAACTATGCCAACGCCGTCCGCGAGGGCGGCCACCCAGCCACGACCTCGAGACGGGCCGACAAGAGCCCCGCCAATAATGGCCAACAAACCGTCGAGGTATCCAACCCAGTTATCCCTGGGTGGGACGAAATACGGCTCGGCGACCACAGCCACGTGAATCGACCACTCTGCCATGCTCTGGAGCAAGAGATCCTGAGCTCTGGCAGAGTGGTTGATATTGCCCTGGAGGAAATGGTAGAGCGCCATTATGCGCAATCCATTCCCTCCACTCCATTCCTAGGCCGGGAGTCATCCGGCATTTGGCGTTGCCCCCTGGACCAGCTGGGCGAGATTTTACGTTAGCGCAAGCTTTCTCGTCTCTCACCCAGCATGATGAGTGCACTGGTACGGGAAGTGCCACTCCTGGTGTTAGGCATTGAAGTGCCCCACATCACATCATCAGCCTTTTAATGTTCCCACTGCTGGGACACAGGCCTCCTCTCTGTGAGAGGGAATGGGCCATTATCCACCACGCGGGCCCAGTGCGGGTTGGTGGATGTCACATGTCTTTGAATTTTTGGTTCGTGAGGAAACCGGCATGTCCTACATGCCGGTTTCCTCACGATGTTTTCCTTCACCGTTTTGAGAGCAGTGGTGATGAAATAATTTACACAAAGTAAAGCGCCTGCCTGGGCTCGAACCCACGACCTACAACTTGTTAGTCGCGGCCGATACCACTGGGCCACCACTGCACTCAAGTAGTGCCCCAGTAACACTAATTGGGTGAAAGTGTACCGCTGCTGTGCCGTATCAGCAGGTCTGCCTGCAACAGAACCGCCATTTTAACCCATCTCTTCAAGTGGCTCCACGGAGCATCGTAACGGAACACAGCTAGGCGGTCTTTGCCCAGTGGGTGGTCGCAAGCCTTTGGCCGAATCCTACCACCAGTTAGTGTCACCTGATTAGCACCACTCGGAAACCAAGTGGGTGACACGGGCCCTATTATCTTCTTTAAGGTACATGTAATTCACTGTTTTTATATTGTAAGGTCAACATATCTTACTCTTCCAAAAATTTCATTTGTTGGTAAAATTATCACATGGCATAATACTACACATCGGCACTTATGTCTGACACATCGGTGTACATTATTGTAACCATTACGAAATACTTATTTGGAAGAAGTTGTGTATGGTCACCGGCAGATGGCTCTCAACCAACTAATAATAGTGTGTTGATGATAATGTGGCCATTATATAATGATAAGGATAGTTATTAAAATGTTCGAACGAATGAATAAATATTATAAAAAACTTTTTTACAAAAAAATACTACCGACTTCCAAATAAGAAAACTACAAAGTGAAAAATAACTTTATTTTTGGAAATCGGTGTCTTTCGTAGGTACCATTTTTCACTTTGTAGTTTTCTTATTTGGAAGTCGGTAGTATTTTTTTGTAAAAAAGTTTTTTATTTTTCAATTTTTAGTTGTACCTACCTAATAGGCAAGTTGATTAGTAAGTTTCCAATAACGCCAGAATAGATTACCCGAATATCATGAAACTTGAACAAAACCGGTCAAATGAGAGATCTGCTTACCCCTTAAGAGCGTACTGGCGTGATGTTATGTTATAAAATGGTATAAACAATAAACAGACATGCGATTGCAGCAGTCCCGAGAGATTTTCCGTTATTTATTGAAGAATTCTGTTGTATATCTTCGAAGTTCTTCACCAAATTAAAATGGGACCAATTTCGGAACATACTCTTTCAAACAAAAAAGAATTTTCAAAGTCGGTCCACAATTGACGGAGATATCGGTGAACATACATAAAAAAAACATACAAGAAGTCGACTTCTTGTATGTTTTTTTTGTTCGAACATAGAACCTCCTCCTTTTTCGAAAGTCGGTTAAAAATCGATTTAATATTTGGGAAAACCAGCCAAGGCAAAATTTGAACTTCAATTTATCCTAAATTATCTGCTTTGAGAAGTTTTTTATTTATTCGCGCCCAAAAATGCGTTAAAATTAGTGTCGAAATGTGGAACTTTCGACGCTCATAACTTTCAAATATTTTCTTTTTTTACTTTTTGCTTCCATACAGGGCTAGATAATGATGAGACAAATTGATATCACTTTTTATTTTGAACGTACATCGTCAAACAGTGGAATAATTCCGATCAAGTTTACCGCACTTATATAAACTGAAACTATTCCAAAATATTCAAAAGAGTCTGCGCTCAAGCAAAATCTCAAATAATAATTAACAAAATTGGTGTTTCTAATAATAAAATAAAAACTATGTGGCAAGTAATTAATAGAGAAACTGAAAAGACACAACAACGTGATCAGTATGAGTTGTCTTGTTGAAAATATCTAATCAAACCATTCCTGATAAGCAAGAAATCGCTGAGACTTAGAAAATTTACTTATCAACATTCCGTTAGAGGTTACGAAGTCTCTTCTTTCCTCATCTAAATTAGCTAAAGCTCTTCTTACAATAAGAAAAAACCGGCCAAGTGCGTGTCGGGCCACGCGCAGTAATAGGGTTCCGAAGTTGCATAATAATGCGGACTAAGAAGGGTTTTGTTGTTGTTACATGAACATTAAAACGGTTTCAGCGGCACACAACGTCTAAAAACGGGCCCTCATGGGATGATGTTTTTTTTAATCTATACGCTCGCGTTTGAACACTATCTCGCCTGATGGTAAGCGTTGATGTGGTCTACGGTGAAGCACGCTGGTCTAGATGTAACCTATTTACTCTTGATTTAAACTAAAGAAGGACTAATTCGAATCTAATTTGACTTTAGATCACAAAACGTCGAAAATACTTCTACACTAACATAAAATAGACTCCGCCGCGCGCATGCGCCGTATGGACTACGGACCGGTACTGCTAACGACTGAGGCCACTCCAATGCGTTTTTCGAGCTTAAACATTATTAATTTAGAAATCATTATAGAATGTTATGATTTTATTATTGTATATTTTTACATGGTTGATAAGCATATATTTAGTATCTGGTTTACACAGCTGACAACGTTATTTAAGTAATTTTTCAATGGCATTTGTACAAAATTTTTACTGTTCCAAGTACATTTTATAAGTTGATCGACTATTACTCGTAAACTTGTAAAGCCTACTTATCCGTGATAGTTTTCATTTTAATTTCGTTATATTTACTACTGCCGTGAATTTTTCCACATAGCCAAGAGCAACCATTTCGCTGGCGGGGGGGGGAGAGGGGGGGAAATACTTGACTCTAACATAAATTTAAGCTGCGGACGGACAGACGGACAGAGCGAGACTATATTAGGGTTCCTTCTTGACTTCGGAACCCTAAAAAGCTTTACAGACATACCAACCTTTAAATTTAAACCAATATGTATTAATACAATCAAAAACGCGTTCAAAAGTCTCAATATAAAAAAAATACCGAAGACTTATGGGGGATGTCCGTTAGGGTTCTTGGAGATATTATTGACTCAATTGCTCCTGACCTAACAGGCATATTCAATCAATGTTCAGACAGCGGCACGTTGCCTGACTTAATGAAACACAGTAAAGTAGTTCCAATTTTCAAATCAGGCTGTAAGAGTAATCCCTCTAATTATAGACCTACTAGCTTCTGCCAGCGGCTTCGCCCGCGTGAAAACTGTTCTCTTATCCCAAATAAACATTATACCGGGATGAAAGTAGGCTATTCCAGACTATAATCTATCTCTGTGTCAAATTTTATTCAGATCCATGCAGCCGTTTGAGCGTGAAGAAGTAACAAACATACACACTCACAGACTTTCGCCTTTATAATATTAGTGTGAAGTGTGATGTTATATCCGTGCTACCAGCTTTGAGTAAAATCTATAAAAAAATCATGCTGGACCAGATATTGTCTCACTTCCATTCAAATGGGATCCTGCATATGTCAGCAGTTTGGTTTCACGAAAGGTAGGTCGATAACGGACGCGGGAGTATTACTCATCAGCCACATCTTAGAATCTTGGAAGAAGTCCCAGGATGCCATTGGCATTTTCTGTGATCTCTCAAAAGCGTTCGACTGCGTCGACCACAATACACTGATCTGTAAATTACGACACTACGGAATTTGAGGACAAGCTGCTGATCTTGGGCTTTCCTATTTATCAAACAGACAGCAAAAAGTAAATGTTAATATGGCGACGTCCTCCGAGTCTCAAGTCAAAATGGGCGTTTACATTAATGATCTCCCTTTTATGATGGCCAAATTATCGGACATAATTCTATTTGCTGATGATACTTCGCTAATTTTTAAAATAGGAAAGATACGGATGTCTTACATGTCAACGAAAGTCTAATTGTTCTCTCAAAATGGTTCGCAGCTAATGAATGCGAAAAAAACAAAATGTCTAAAGTTCTCTTTACCAAATGTACCTCAACGTGACCTAAATCTAAATCTTGACGGCAAAAATCTTGAAATTATATCGGAAACTGTATTCTTGGGGATTACTATCGATTCAAAATTGCAGTGGGGCGCGGACATTAGAACTCTTTCGTGTAGGTTGAGTTCGGCTGCGTATGTAGTAAGGGAAATAAGACAGTTAACCGATGTAGCCACAGCTAGGCTAGTATACTATGCTTATTTCCACAGTATTATGTTTTATGGCATTCTGCTGTGGGGATCAGCAGCAGACGTTGACTCAATTTTCATCTTACAAAAGAGGGCAATCCGGCGAGCTATAAAATGGGTCCTCGCGAGTCCCTCAGAGGAAAATTTAAAGAGATCGATATACTGACTCTACCTACACTTTATATTTTGGAATATATTTTGTATCTCCGCAAAAATCGAGGGCTTTTCAAAACTAGAAGCAACTTCCATAATTTAAATACACGCAGTAAGCACGAAATTGTAATACCCAAATTCAGATTAACGAAAACTAGCAAGTATTTTCTTATAAACAGTATACGCTTTTATAACCAGTTTCCAAAGTCAGTTATAGAACTGACCGATGGAAAGTTCAAAAAATACATCAAACCTTATTAAAAAAACATATTATAAATTCAAGGACCACGTTGAAAATAAAAATTTTGGCTTTAGCTCCTTCTGCATGCGGCTTCCTTGGTAACTCATAAACGGCACAAATATGTGGATGTCTATAACTTTTCTAAATCTCATTTTTTCTCTTTTAATTAGACTTTTAAGAATGGTTTTCAATCATCTTTATAGCCCTTTGCTAAGAATAGTTACATCATTGATAAAAACATTTGTGCCACATGTTAAATTTTGTGTTAGACATTATTTTTTATTTGTTTTTTTTTTACCTTTGTATAGATTCTTTTAACGATTGTTTTGTTACGGTGTGAACATTGTAGGCCTTCTAGATTTCTAGATGTTTGTTACCATTTGTTAACTTTTTACTCGTTTTACTTTTCTTTTTTTAATTTCTTACCACTTATTGTCGAGCCTACGTTGTCTCCCCATATCCAAGTACATACGAATGCTGTAACATGGAAATAATGTAAAACCAAACCATTTTTTTAAAAGAGTAACCATGCAGTTTCTTGCCGGTTGGTCTCCATAGGAAACGACTAACCCGTACCGTGCACCTTTTGTCGACGTTTTATAAGTGCCCATGTAGGCCTATGTAAAATAAAACTATTGACTTTGATTTTGATTCGATTTATATATAAGCCGTAAGCGATTTTTAAAATGACGAAGGTATGAACGATTCGACCCTATAGGCATGGTTTTTTTTATTAATTTATATCACACTTATTAATTTACTGATTAAATGTTAGGTACTTACTCGCTGGAAATTTCAAAAGCAAAACAGTTATTTAAAAAGCCGCTTAAGAAGGATTCGGACTCACTCAGCGAACTCGCACTCCGAATAACTCTGCAACGCGACATTTACGGACATTGTTCCGGCAGGTTTATTACGTATCTTTGCAAGAGCAAAAAGATAGCGATTTTTGCGCAATAATTGCTCTTCAATACAAAAGTTTTAGAGTTGTTTGCGATATTTTTTTCAAATAAGTGCATTTGACAAACAGCGAGCAATTGGCAAACGATTGTGTAGGACCTACCATACCTACATTGCAGGTAATTCCGACTTTTATGACATAAAGCGTTTGATCGCTATCGTTTTGCTCTTGCAAAAGATACCTAATAAGCCCGCGGCTAAGCATTTAAGGTTGGCCTAGTCGACGGCACGAACTATTTTGTGCGCAGGGTTAAAATGCATGCTATTTTATCCGACAACACGTGCGAAAGAGATAAATGCTGTGAATATCAGTAAGAAGCTAGTTCGCGTACGAATTAGCACTTTTGCAAGTTTTTATCGAAATGGATGATGATTTAGGACGAAAACGAGCGCCGAAATTTTATAAACAGACCTTTGGGCGTCTAGATATCATGTATATTTTCAAAATAAAATTATTTGCATTGTTGAACTACTAATCTATCCCTGTATGGTGGCTGTTTTGCAATTTTCCTTCTTCTTGTGGTATTTACTTCCGCCCAAAGATGCGCTAAAATTAGTGTTGAAAAGGTGGCACTTTCGACGCTCATAACTCTCCAATTTTTTTTTTTTTTACTTTTTTGTTTCCATACAGGGCTATAAGTAATGATGAGATAAATATACTTCAATATTTATTTTGAATGTACATTGTCAAACAGTGGAGTAAACGCCAGACTACGTTTATATGGAAAAATGATCGACTGATGGGACCCTCACTTAATGTATGTCCTCGCAAAATACTCCCCAATGTTAAAGAATTTCACTTTCTAAATAAATAAAGCAGATGTTGTCAAGCCCCTTTCTAAGATAAAATCTTACAAAAAGAAATATTGAAAAATTACTGTACAAATCGCCATTTTTTGGATGTCACCTAAGTATGCTTTTCTTGCTTTTTTGTTATAAAATATTCCAGATTTACATTTACATTAAACTAAGTATTTAAAAAAAAATATGAAAAAAATATTTGGGAGTTTGTCAAGAAATGTTTAAAAAAATCGTCTTTAGCGGCAACAGTGTTGTTTTCTTAGAAGCACTTGAAGTGACGTTTGACGTTTAAGCGACGCTTCCACACACCTTATCAACCGAAACACTCTTATAAGGATAGGCTCCATGCGTTTATAGCATTTTATTCCATCTTCAACTTCTCTGTCACCTCTGACCTAGACTAGAATTAATTAAAATTAAAATTCATTTATTTCAGGTCTTAAACCCATATTAGACAACATCTTTAAATTATTCAATAATAAATACAAAATCACACATAGATAAATACAAACAAATGTAAACAAAATATATATACGACATCAACTCATAAAATAAATTCAAATTCATATTTCATAATAATCATATTAATTACAGTAGTCTCTTACATGCGACAATATATGTAACTTGCCTGTCACAACAGTGTCGCACATAAGGACAGTCCAACCTATTTGCTATCATACTCAGAACGGTATTGGAGCTGTCCCGTACTCTGCGCACAAGAGACGCGCAGCGCTTTCGCATTGTCGCATGAAAACAGTCCGTGCGCGCCCATGCGAACATTCCCGAAGCGCTGCAGTAGCAAGGCAGACCCAAAACTGCCCTGAAAGCATTGTTAAATTGAATGCGGAGGGTGTTGTAGCTTTTTTGCGTGTAATTAGCCCACAGGCTGCAGGTGTGCATGGACGTGACATATGCTCGGAAAAGAGTTACTTTCACGCCATCCGAACAACGTGCGAACCTGCGGGCCAGCATATTAGCTCTTTTAGATAACGCCCTTCGCCGTTCTAAGTCAGCATGGTCCCTGAGGTCAGACGTGACTATATGTCCTAGGTATTTAAACTGTTTCACCCTGTCTAAAGGTACACTATTTAGACGTATAGGTGGTACATAGTCGGGACATATAGCACCAAAGACCATGTACTGACTTTTCTTAGTATTATAAACAAGTCCATGTTTAACAGCGTAATCCTCACATGTCGCAATCAACTTTCTTAGGCCACAAATCGACGCGCTTAGCAGCACCATGTCGTCTGCATAGCTTAAATTGTTGAGACACACATCGGGACGCTGATGGCGTCCTCCTCTGTAGACTCTGCGGCCGTGGGCAAAGCCATCGGTGGCGGGATATGCTCAGCTCTCGCCGGGAAGAGGGCTGCGACAACCTCCTCCAGCAGCTCGGGTTGGAGACTCTCCGTAAGTGGAGGCGCGGCGGCTCGAATTTTCCCTCGAACCGCTCGATAAGGGCGCCCCCAAGGATCCCCGTCTAGAGTCTCCAACATCTCCTCTCTGGGTCGCTTCTTCGCCTCGCCGATGGCCAGCCGCAGAGTCTGCGTCGCCGCGCGGTACACCTCATACAGCGCGTTTTCTTCGTCAGGGATCCGACGACGTCTCCTCCGGTATCGGGTGTACTGGCGTCTGGCCGCTACGCAAGCGACACGCAACTGTGCGATTTCGGCGGACCACCAGTACACCTGGCGCCTCACTGACTGTGCGTGGACACGGGGCATGGACGCGTCGCTGATTTGCGTCATCGCCCCGCGGAACCACAGCGCCTCCTGTTCGACGTCGACGGGTCCGGTTGTTGCTGACTCCCGGATCCAGGCCTGGACAATGGTGGCCTCCTCAAAAAGTTCCTTGTCGATGCGCTTGCGCGCCCAGCGCGGACGGTCTATTCGCGGGGCCGGCGTGCGGCCGCCGGCGGTCTGGGTGGAGAAGTCTTAACGGATATATCGGTGATCAGATAACGTCTCCACCTCCACGGCGACATGCCAGTCAAGGACACGGCTCGCAACAGCAGGGCTAGCGAACGAGACGTCCACTACTGACCTGCCCCGCTGTCGCACGCACTTGTAAACCGAGCCCCGGTTTCAGATGACTAGGCCGGTGGTTACTGCCCACTCCTCCAGCGCCTCACCCCTAGCATCGGTTACCGGGGATCCCCACGCCGAAGACTTGGCGTTGAGATCCCCTAGCAAAAGCACAGAGTGAGGGTGGAGTCGGCCTACGACAAGGAAACTCTCGAAGTCGGCGAGACTCTTGTTGGGCGAAAAATACGCACCAACTATGCCAACGCCGTCCGCGAGGGCGGCCACCCAGCCACGACCTCGAGACGGGCCGACAAGAGCCCCGCCAATAATGGCCAACAAACCGTCGAGGTATCCAACCCAGTTATCCCTGGGTGGGACGAAATACGGCTCGGCGACCACAGCCACGTGAATCGACCACTCTGCCATGCTCTGGAGCAAGAGATCCTGAGCTCTGGCAGAGTGGTTGATATTGCCCTGGAGGAAATGGTAGAGCGCCATTATGCGCAATCCATTCCCTCCACTCCATTCCTAGGCCGGGAGTCATCCGGCATTTGGCGTTGCCCCCTGGACCAGCTGGGCGAGATTTTACGTTAGCGCAAGCTTTCTCGTCTCTCACCCAGCATGATGAGTGCACTGGTACGGGAAGTGCCACTCCTGGTGTTAGGCATTGAAGTGCCCCACATCACATCATCAGCCTTTTAATGTTCCCACTGCTGGGACACAGGCCTCCTCTCTGTGAGAGGGAATGGGCCATTATCCACCACGCGGGCCCAGTGCGGGTTGGTGGATGTCACATGTCTTTGAATTTTTGGTTCGTGAGGAAACCGGCATGTCCTACATGCCGGTTTCCTCACGATGTTTTCCTTCACCGTTTTGAGAGCAGTGGTGATGAAATAATTTACACAAAGTAAAGCGCCTGCCTGGGCTCGAACCCACGACCTACAACTTGTTAGTCGCGGCCGATACCACTGGGCCACCACTGCACTCAAGTAGTGCCCCAGTAACACTAATTGGGTGAAAGTGTACCGCTGCTGTGCCGTATCAGCAGGTCTGCCTGCAACAGAACCGCCATTTTAACCCATCTCTTCAAGTGGCTCCACGGAGCATCGTAACGGAACACAGCTAGGCGGTCTTTGCCCAGTGGGTGGTCGCAAGCCTTTGGCCGAATCCTACCACCAGTTAGTGTCACCTGATTAGCACCACTCGGAAACCAAGTGGGTGACACGGGCCCTATTATCTTCTTTAAGGTACATGTAATTCACTGTTTTTATATTGTAAGGTCAACATATCTTACTCTTCCAAAAATTTCATTTGTTGGTAAAATTATCACATGGCATAATACTACACATCGGCACTTATGTCTGACACATCGGTGTACATTATTGTAACCATTACGAAATACTTATTTGGAAGAAGTTGTGTATGGTCACCGGCAGATGGCTCTCAACCAACTAATAATAGTGTGTTGATGATAATGTGGCCATTATATAATGATAAGGATAGTTATTAAAATGTTCGAACGAATGAATAAATATTATAAAAAACTTTTTTA
This sequence comes from Orthosia incerta, assembly GCA_948252205.1. Classification (NCBI taxonomy): domain Eukaryota; kingdom Metazoa; phylum Arthropoda; class Insecta; order Lepidoptera; family Noctuidae; genus Orthosia; species Orthosia incerta. Next base: position 20,290,115 of record OX411766.1, on the reverse strand, counting down.
CAAAAAAATACTACCGACTTCCAAATAAGAAAACTACAAAGTGAAAAATAACTTTATTTTTGGAAATCGGTGTCTTTCGTAGGTACCATTTTTCACTTTGTAGTTTTCTTATTTGGAAGTCGGTAGTATTTTTTTGTAAAAAAGTTTTTTATTTTTCAATTTTTAGTTGTACCTACCTAATAGGCAAGTTGATTAGTAAGTTTCCAATAACGCCAGAATAGATTACCCGAATATCATGAAACTTGAACAAAACCGGTCAAATGAGAGATCTGCTTACCCCTTAAGAGCGTACTGGCGTGATGTTATGTTATAAAATGGTATAAACAATAAACAGACATGCGATTGCAGCAGTCCCGAGAGATTTTCCGTTATTTATTGAAGAATTCTGTTGTATATCTTCGAAGTTCTTCACCAAATTAAAATGGGACCAATTTCGGAACATACTCTTTCAAACAAAAAAGAATTTTCAAAGTCGGTCCACAATTGACGGAGATATCGGTGAACATACATAAAAAAAACATACAAGAAGTCGACTTCTTGTATGTTTTTTTTGTTCGAACATAGAACCTCCTCCTTTTTCGAAAGTCGGTTAAAAATCGATTTAATATTTGGGAAAACCAGCCAAGGCAAAATTTGAACTTCAATTTATCCTAAATTATCTGCTTTGAGAAGTTTTTTATTTATTCGCGCCCAAAAATGCGTTAAAATTAGTGTCGAAATGTGGAACTTTCGACGCTCATAACTTTCAAATATTTTCTTTTTTTACTTTTTGCTTCCATACAGGGCTAGATAATGATGAGACAAATTGATATCACTTTTTATTTTGAACGTACATCGTCAAACAGTGGAATAATTCCGATCAAGTTTACCGCACTTATATAAACTGAAACTATTCCAAAATATTCAAAAGAGTCTGCGCTCAAGCAAAATCTCAAATAATAATTAACAAAATTGGTGTTTCTAATAATAAAATAAAAACTATGTGGCAAGTAATTAATAGAGAAACTGAAAAGACACAACAACGTGATCAGTATGAGTTGTCTTGTTGAAAATATCTAATCAAACCATTCCTGATAAGCAAGAAATCGCTGAGACTTAGAAAATTTACTTATCAACATTCCGTTAGAGGTTACGAAGTCTCTTCTTTCCTCATCTAAATTAGCTAAAGCTCTTCTTACAATAAGAAAAAACCGGCCAAGTGCGTGTCGGGCCACGCGCAGTAATAGGGTTCCGAAGTTGCATAATAATGCGGACTAAGAAGGGTTTTGTTGTTGTTACATGAACATTAAAACGGTTTCAGCGGCACACAACGTCTAAAAACGGGCCCTCATGGGATGATGTTTTTTTTAATCTATACGCTCGCGTTTGAACACTATCTCGCCTGATGGTAAGCGTTGATGTGGTCTACGGTGAAGCACGCTGGTCTAGATGTAACCTATTTACTCTTGATTTAAACTAAAGAAGGACTAATTCGAATCTAATTTGACTTTAGATCACAAAACGTCGAAAATACTTCTACACTAACATAAAATAGACTCCGCCGCGCGCATGCGCCGTATGGACTACGGACCGGTACTGCTAACGACTGAGGCCACTCCAATGCGTTTTTCGAGCTTAAACATTATTAATTTAGAAATCATTATAGAATGTTATGATTTTATTATTGTATATTTTTACATGGTTGATAAGCATATATTTAGTATCTGGTTTACACAGCTGACAACGTTATTTAAGTAATTTTTCAATGGCATTTGTACAAAATTTTTACTGTTCCAAGTACATTTTATAAGTTGATCGACTATTACTCGTAAACTTGTAAAGCCTACTTATCCGTGATAGTTTTCATTTTAATTTCGTTATATTTACTACTGCCGTGAATTTTTCCACATAGCCAAGAGCAACCATTTCGCTGGCGGGGGGGGGAAAGGGGGGGAAATACTTGACTCTAACATAAATTTAAGCTGCGGACGGACAGACGGACAGAGCGAGACTATATTAGGGTTCCTTCTTGACTTCGGAACCCTAAAAAGCTTTACAGACATACCAACCTTTAAATTTAAACCAATATGTATTAATACAATCAAAAACGCGTTCAAAAGTCTCAATATAAAAAAAATACCGAAGACTTATGGGGGATGTCCGTTAGGGTTCTTGGAGATATTATTGACTCAATTGCTCCTGACCTAACAGGCATATTCAATCAATGTTCAGACAGCGGCACGTTGCCTGACTTAATGAAACACAGTAAAGTAGTTCCAATTTTCAAATCAGGCTGTAAGAGTAATCCCTCTAATTATAGACCTACTAGCTTCTGCCAGCGGCTTCGCCCGCGTGAAAACTGTTCTCTTATCCCAAATAAACATTATACCGGGATGAAAGTAGGCTATTCCAGACTATAATCTATCTCTGTGTCAAATTTTATTCAGATCCATGCAGCCGTTTGAGCGTGAAGAAGTAACAAACATACACACTCACAGACTTTCGCCTTTATAATATTAGTGTGAAGTGTGATGTTATATCCGTGCTACCAGCTTTGAGTAAAATCTATAAAAAAATCATGCTGGACCAGATATTGTCTCACTTCCATTCAAATGGGATCCTGCATATGTCAGCAGTTTGGTTTCACGAAAGGTAGGTCGATAACGGACGCGGGAGTATTACTCATCAGCCACATCTTAGAATCTTGGAAGAAGTCCCAGGATGCCATTGGCATTTTCTGTGATCTCTCAAAAGCGTTCGACTGCGTCGACCACAATACACTGATCTGTAAATTACGACACTACGGAATTTGAGGACAAGCTGCTGATCTTGGGCTTTCCTATTTATCAAACAGACAGCAAAAAGTAAATGTTAATATGGCGACGTCCTCCGAGTCTCAAGTCAAAATGGGCGTTTACATTAATGATCTCCCTTTTATGATGGCCAAATTATCGGACATAATTCTATTTGCTGATGATACTTCGCTAATTTTTAAAATAGGAAAGATACGGATGTCTTACATGTCAACGAAAGTCTAATTGTTCTCTCAAAATGGTTCGCAGCTAATGAATGCGAAAAAAACAAAATGTCTAAAGTTCTCTTTACCAAATGTACCTCAACGTGACCTAAATCTAAATCTTGACGGCAAAAATCTTGAAATTATATCGGAAACTGTATTCTTGGGGATTACTATCGATTCAAAATTGCAGTGGGGCGCGGACATTAGAACTCTTTCGTGTAGGTTGAGTTCGGCTGCGTATGTAGTAAGGGAAATAAGACAGTTAACCGATGTAGCCACAGCTAGGCTAGTATACTATGCTTATTTCCACAGTATTATGTTTTATGGCATTCTGCTGTGGGGATCAGCAGCAGACGTTGACTCAATTTTCATCTTACAAAAGAGGGCAATCCGGCGAGCTATAAAATGGGTCCTCGCGAGTCCCTCAGAGGAAAATTTAAAGAGATCGATATACTGACTCTACCTACACTTTATATTTTGGAATATATTTTGTATCTCCGCAAAAATCGAGGGCTTTTCAAAACTAGAAGCAACTTCCATAATTTAAATACACGCAGTAAGCACGAAATTGTAATACCCAAATTCAGATTAACGAAAACTAGCAAGTATTTTCTTATAAACAGTATACGCTTTTATAACCAGTTTCCAAAGTCAGTTATAGAACTGACCGATGGAAAGTTCAAAAAATACATCAAACCTTATTAAAAAAACATATTATAAATTCAAGGACCACGTTGAAAATAAAAATTTTGGCTTTAGCTCCTTCTGCATGCGGCTTCCTTGGTAACTCATAAACGGCACAAATATGTGGATGTCTATAACTTTTCTAAATCTCATTTTTTCTCTTTTAATTAGACTTTTAAGAATGGTTTTCAATCATCTTTATAGCCCTTTGCTAAGAATAGTTACATCATTGATAAAAACATTTGTGCCACATGTTAAATTTTGTGTTAGACATTATTTTTTATTTGTTTTTTTTTTACCTTTGTATAGATTCTTTTAACGATTGTTTTGTTACGGTGTGAACATTGTAGGCCTTCTAGATTTCTAGATGTTTGTTACCATTTGTTAACTTTTTACTCGTTTTACTTTTCTTTTTTTAATTTCTTACCACTTATTGTCGAGCCTACGTTGTCTCCCCATATCCAAGTACATACGAATGCTGTAACATGGAAATAATGTAAAACCAAACCATTTTTTTAAAAGAGTAACCATGCAGTTTCTTGCCGGTTGGTCTCCATAGGAAACGACTAACCCGTACCGTGCACCTTTTGTCGACGTTTTATAAGTGCCCATGTAGGCCTATGTAAAATAAAACTATTGACTTTGATTTTGATTCGATTTATATATAAGCCGTAAGCGATTTTTAAAATGACGAAGGTATGAACGATTCGACCCTATAGGCATGGTTTTTTTTATTAATTTATATCACACTTATTAATTTACTGATTAAATGTTAGGTACTTACTCGCTGGAAATTTCAAAAGCAAAACAGTTATTTAAAAAGCCGCTTAAGAAGGATTCGGACTCACTCAGCGAACTCGCACTCCGAATAACTCTGCAACGCGACATTTACGGACATTGTTCCGGCAGGTTTATTACGTATCTTTGCAAGAGCAAAAAGATAGCGATTTTTGCGCAATAATTGCTCTTCAATACAAAAGTTTTAGAGTTGTTTGCGATATTTTTTTCAAATAAGTGCATTTGACAAACAGCGAGCAATTGGCAAACGATTGTGTAGGACCTACCATACCTACATTGCAGGTAATTCCGACTTTTATGACATAAAGCGTTTGATCGCTATCGTTTTGCTCTTGCAAAAGATACCTAATAAGCCCGCGGCTAAGCATTTAAGGTTGGCCTAGTCGACGGCACGAACTATTTTGTGCGCAGGGTTAAAATGCATGCTATTTTATCCGACAACACGTGCGAAAGAGATAAATGCTGTGAATATCAGTAAGAAGCTAGTTCGCGTACGAATTAGCACTTTTGCAAGTTTTTTTCGAAATGGATGATGATTTAGGACGAAAACGAGCGCCGAAATTTTATAAACAGACCTTTGGGCGTCTAGATATCATGTATATTTTCAAAATAAAATTATTTGCATTGTTGAACTACTAATCTATCCCTGTATGGTGGCTGTTTTGCAATTTTCCTTCTTCTTGTGGTATTTACTTCCGCCCAAAGATGCGCTAAAATTAGTGTTGAAAAGGTGGCACTTTCGACGCTCATAACTCTCCAATTTTTTTTTTTTTACTTTTTTGTTTCCATACAGGGCTATAAGTAATGATGAGATAAATATACTTCAATATTTATTTTGAATGTACATTGTCAAACAGTGGAGTAAACGCCAGACTACGTTTATATGGAAAAATGATCGACTGATGGGACCCTCACTTAATGTATGTCCTCGCAAAATACTCCCCAATGTTAAAGAATTTCACTTTCTAAATAAATAAAGCAGATGTTGTCAAGCCCCTTTCTAAGATAAAATCTTACAAAAAGAAATATTGAAAAATTACTGTACAAATCGCCATTTTTTGGATGTCACCTAAGTATGCTTTTCTTGCTTTTTTGTTATAAAATATTCCAGATTTACATTTACATTAAACTAAGTATTTAAAAAAAAATATGAAAAAAATATTTGGGAGTTTGTCAAGAAATGTTTAAAAAAATCGTCTTTAGCGGCAACAGTGTTGTTTTCTTAGAAGCACTTGAAGTGACGTTTGACGTTTAAGCGACGCTTCCACACACCTTATCAACCGAAACACTCTTATAAGGATAGGCTCCATGCGTTTATAGCATTTTATTCCATCTTCAACTTCTCTGTCACCTCTGACCTAGACTAGAATTAATTAAAATTAAAATTCATTTATTTCAGGTCTTAAACCCATATTAGACAACATCTTTAAATTATTCAATAATAAATACAAAATCACACATAGATAAATACAAACAAATGTAAACAAAATATATATACGACATCAACTCATAAAATAAATTCAAATTCATATTTCATAATAATCATATTAATTACAGTAGTCTCTTACATGCGACAATATATGTAACTTGCCTGTCACAACAGTGTCGCACATAAGGACAGTCCAACCTATTTGCTATCATACTCAGAACGGTATTGGAGCTGTCCCGTACTCTGCGCACAAGAGACGCGCAGCGCTTTCGCATTGTCGCATGAAAACAGTCCGTGCGCGCCCATGCGAACATTCCCGAAGCGCTGCAGTAGCAAGGCAGACCCAAAACTGCCCTGAAAGCATTGTTAAATTGAATGCGGAGGGTGTTGTAGCTTTTTTGCGTGTAATTAGCCCACAGGCTGCAGGTGTGCATGGACGTGACATATGCTCGGAAAAGAGTTACTTTCACGCCATCCGAACAACGTGCGAACCTGCGGGCCAGCATATTAGCTCTTTTAGATAACGCCCTTCGCCGTTCTAAGTCAGCATGGTCCCTGAGGTCAGACGTGACTATATGTCCTAGGTATTTAAACTGTTTCACCCTGTCTAAAGGTACACTATTTAGACGTATAGGTGGTACATAGTCGGGACATATAGCACCAAAGACCATGTACTGACTTTTCTTAGTATTATAAACAAGTCCATGTTTAACAGCGTAATCCTCACATGTCGCAATCAACTTTCTTAGGCCACAAATCGACGCGCTTAGCAGCACCATGTCGTCTGCATAGCTTAAATTGTTGAGACACACATCGTCTACATGACAGCCAACATGCTGACTACTCAGCGCGACGATCAGCGCGTCCATGTAAAGGCTGAATATCGAGGGCAAGGTCAGTCCGCCCAGCCTTACACCGCACTGTAACCGATATGGCTCCGACATTGCCCCCGACCACCTGACGCTGTTGACCTGGTGCGTATACCAATACTTGAAGATGGTAACAAGTTCTAGAGGTAGGTTGATACTCTTAAGATTTTTCCACAAGAGATCATACGCCACCAAATGAAAACACGCGTATACTGGGGTTTTGCGGTCATTTTAGCATCTGACGGTATGCTTAAGACACAATATTGCACTTTCCGTTGATAATCGGGGTCTGAACCCAAACTGATTATCGTGCAGATAATCAGTTTGGACATATATATTTACTTAACTGTATATTAAGCAAACCGTCAAACACCTTCGCTGTAATTGTAGCTTATGAAATAGGCCTATAATTACTTTTATCAGCTATGTCACCGGTTTTATCTTTAACTATAGGCACAACAACAGTTTTCATAAGATCCGGCGGAAGTTAAGAGTGGCTCACGCATAGCGAGTAGAACATTACTAATACTCTATTTATATGTGGGCCAGCGTGAACCAGTTGGTAAATGGATAGAGAATCATGACCTGGACTCATGCCTTTTGTCATACTCTTAAGGGTTACGGCCACATCCTTGGCACTAAACCTCACCCCTACCATCCCTTCAGGTAACTCACCATTGTAAACCTCACACGCCGGACCCAAAGGTGACTGAACCGACAATTTACTCTTAAAAACTGCAGCAATGCCTTTACAATCACTCACCCCCTCAGCCTCTTGGCGTTAACTTTGTTAGTGTTTTTCCAAAAGCCTCTAAAATCACCTTTAGCGTGTTTTTCCGCAAGCCTGTCCATTTTAATCTGGGCTTAATGATCTTGATACCACTTCAAATGTGATTTAAAAACTCTTCTGCTGGCACATATTTCATCGTACATAAGGCCAGCGTTAGGTTTACCGCACGATACCCACACCGTAAACTTTAATCTAGCCTTCCGGTGGTTCCGGTTGCACACTTTAACACTGATACTTGTTGGAAAACACTGCTTCTCCATAGTAAAGCGATGCCGCCAAACGGGCTCCCGCACAGTATGCCGGCGAACATGTCCACCGCCGACGTTCCTGTGTATCCGAAGCCGCTGTCGATCGTGCCTAGATACGTTATTTCTTCAGGCAATAACCAGTTGCAGTGCAATTAGGTCACAGGAGCGACACAACTCCCGAACACCATCTACTGATCGCTTGACGTTCTTGCAATTGAAGCTATCAAATCGGTAGCCAAGTCTAGCCAATATTATGTTGTTGAGCGCCGTCCACAGACGAGAATCTGTTCGTAGTTCGATGAACAAAATTCTTGAATCGCCTAAATATGATACCAGCAGGCCATATATTTTGATCTAGGTATAACGTTATTTTGGATTCAGGCATAAAAAATTTGTAAGCATTATGGCCCTTATCTTTTCTCATTTTAATTTTCTCAAGACATACAGTTGCCTGTGTTTTTCGGTAAATGTATGTAATGATGTCTGTCGTCTTCTGTTGTTTCGCCATGAATATTTGTAATGAGTATCGGAATTTTCTTTTCAGCTGCTTTAAAATTACAATATAAATCCCTCGCAATTCCTGACTTGCCTGCAAAACGGTACTTTGTACGTTTCTTATTGCCATTGAAACTTGTTGCCATTCCTCGTCTTTATTTTGATGTTTTTGTACATCTGCACACTGTAGATTCGCCAATAAAGCCATAGTGTTCTCAGTGTCGGTCAGCTGACTCCCCATCACTACCTGCACTGCCGATGCCGCGGCCGGCCCGGGCGAATGCATGCACGAATTATGATTTACTTTCTCTGACGTAACCGCAGCGCTCGACATTCATACGTCATCATGTTTACAATGCCCGCCGGTTCCAACCGTTGTAATCGAGTTCCCTTGAACTTTGAATTCTCACTTTTTTGATTTTGATTCTCAACCTACCCGCATAATTTTTCTGTATCTAGGTGGAGTTTTCTTATAGCTTTCACTGCCCAAAGCGCTATTATTGGTGATCCATTCCTCATCCATCAAAGAATTATGCACGTTTGAAAGTCCCATAGGGCCACTGTCGAGTAACCATGCACCTCGCCTTGTGTTTACCTTAAATGCGGACGTTGGTGGTAATGAGTCACATCTAATTCTACAGAGTTCATCTTTTAACTCGTTCAAATTATATAAGGTGGCATATGTGGTTTTCATCTCGTTAATTGTAGCTTGCCTACGTACTATGTCCTTTAGAAGTTTCGTGCAGTGCAAGTGATGAAACGTGATCGGAGGTTTTCTAGCTGCCGAGCCACAAACACTGGGACTTCGGGTTCTGCAGATTTAAACAACTTAATTATATCCGCCATATCTGGTTCTTCCTTCCCTTTGTTTTTTCGGACCACCTTACGAAACTCCATGGGTATAGAGTGAAACACAAGCGACTTGGAAGTCTTAATTTCTTCACCCGTAAACGACTAAATACAGATCCGCACCAACGTTACTTCGTCTATCACGGACACCTTGTTTTGGATGTACGATAACATCTCGTCTATCACAATATTACACTTGCTGCACTTTACAACGTTCATCATTTTTACAAAATTAGCTGTATCGATATGCGCGACCGTCCCGGATGATTGCGTCTTTTTTTTTATTTAATTTTGCCAAGTTGTCATCTCAATCGTCATTCATAAAATTATTTAACCAGTTCAATGATTATATATGCATACTTTACCTCCACAAACGAGTTACCGAGTAACACTATACCCCTTAGCGAGATTGATGTATGTCCTACTGTTTTTTAACGCACCCATGATACAGAAAGGAAGTGCTATTCTGGGGCAACATATTTATCTATTCTGGAGGGAGAGAGAGATTATAATAATATCTCATTTAAATGACAACAATACCTTTTTATGAAGTTTATGTTTTTAAATCTTTGTTTTAGTCATTAGTCAAACATAGTATTTATATGAAACAGTCTGCTTCGAACTAGGTATTATGTGTCCTGCTATCTAGTGGAATGAATAAAAATATTGACGATTTGGCCCTATCGACACAGTTGCCTTTTTATGGATACCAATATTATACCTTTTTTCCACATTTTAACCCCTATTTTAATTATGTTTTTTTTTTTCCAAATTTCTCGAATAAGACTCAAATACAACGGTGATGATATTATTGATAAGACATCTCAAATTAAATTTATTGCTTACCAACTAAAATTAAAAAAAAAAAACAAATTAACATTGTGACATTTAAAAGTTGCTGGTACTTTGCAACATTAACATATTGATATAATAACCAATGGTTAGCTTATAAATAGTAACCAATGGTTTCAAATTTGGGTAAAATGCGTATTTTCTTCAATGTTAGCCTAACAATTCCATAAGTAGCGTGAATATGCTAACAAGCACACTTGCAACTAATTTCAAAATTGAACCACCTCCCAATGGCACATTTGCCCAAATTTTTCCACCCCTATATTAATTTATAAAGTTGATTGTCCGAATTTCGCGAATGTGACTCAAATGTCATAGTAATGATTTTATTGCATACATGTCACAAATTAAAAAATAAATAACATTGTGAAGTTGTTGGTACCCTGCAAGTTTAACATACTAAGGCCCAGTTTACTGATACGTAGTTATCTCAATTAATTGTTAAAAGTACAAGAACCCAGTAAACAATGGTTTCAATAAAATCCGTATTTTATCAATTGTTTTTTGTCAAAAGACCAAATACATTGGAGAGTTTAATATTTGTCCGAAGCCACTGATATCCACACTCTATATTTAACCATTAGTTGCGTCATACAATGGTGAGAGATCAAAATACTATGCGAAGGTACGATTCGAGCCTTCGATCAAAAAGCTTGTCTTATTGATTTTTATGTTTATCAACATTATAAGTATCTAATTTATATCACACTAATTAAAATACTGGTTAAATGCTAGGTACTTACTGCCTGGAAATTTCAAGAGCAAAACAGTTAGTTATTTAAAAATCCGCTTGAGAGGGATTTGGATTCGCTCAGTGAACTCTCACTTCGAATAACCAGGTGAAGCAACATTTTGGGGCATTGTTTTAGAATAGAATAGAATAGAATAGAATATTTATTTGCGTAAAACATGGTATACAAGGGTGTTAAATACAAATTGAGGCACAAGCATGTTTAGCTAGGATAAAACATAGCATGCAAAATTTTACAAAACAAGTTAAGCAACAACAACCGTTTCTTTTTTTTAAACATCAACATTTTTTATCTATAAATTCTTTTAAACTATAAAAACTACACTCGATTAACCACTTATGAAATTTTATTGTAAATAATTTTGTGTTTAAAGCTTTGAAATGCCTTGGTATTTTATTATAAATGCTCACACACATTGCCAAGCAGTTACTATTGTATTTAGACAGTCTAGGCAAATCATTTAACACTAGTTTATATGGATCTCGTCGATTCCGATTTGGGTAAGCACTGGGTCCCTTAATAAATGTGGGCATTGTTTCGGGGAGCACTTAGGGGTCCTTAATGAAAATGATTGTGGGTCCCTAAATGCAAAATACAGCAGGGGCAAAATACTTCCCGATGTTAAAGAAATTATCTTTTTAAATAAATAAAGCAAATGTTGTCGAACCCTTTCTGAGATAAAATTAGATATTAGCATAATTGTACTATGGCATAATAATACTTTAGTATAATGCAAAGGTTAGCATAACTGTTTTTTCGTCTTATTTGTTTTGGCATAATTTGGAGTTGCATATTTTTTTAAGGCATAATATTTATGCGTCATAATAATTTTATGTTGAATGTTAGGTTAGGTTAGGTTAGGAGTCAATTCCCCTCCCCCCCCCCCGAATTGGTTCCCGCCTTGTCGTGGCGGGGGGGCTCAGTAGCCGTGGTGGCGACCAACGCCACGGTGAAGCCAAGAGGAACCTCGGCGGGGGCCGCTCGTCTAGGCTTCAGGTGGCCGACGACGAGTGGCCCAAAAGTTGCGGTGCCGCGGGTGCCGCCTGTAGCGGCATCGCAACTGAGCGGGCTGCGATGCCCCCCCCTCTTATGGGGGGGGGCATCGCGGTGGAGTGCGGAGGGCCGCGGCGGGGAGGGGAGTGTCGGTGTGGCTTCGGCCATTCTCCCTTACCTTCGCGGCCTCAACGGGGCCGCCACCGTCGGATGGCGGACGCGGTGGGGCCGCAGGGGAAGAGGACTGTCGGTGTATCGTTGCCGCTGTCCCTGTCCCCTGCGGCCGAAAGGTGGTAGGTGACGGGGCCACAGACCCGACCCGTCACAGCGGGAGCTCCGGCGTGCCTGCATGACTGCGGTGCGTCGGAGGGCCTGGACCCCTCGCTTCCTGGCGTGGGTAGCGCCATGCTGGAAGGCGACGGGTCTGGGCAGCGGTCGCCTCCTTTTGCGAGGGTGGTAAATCGCAAAAGGAGGCGAAGGTGGTGATACGCGGGCGACAGGTGCGGGGGCCCCTTCGCCTGCGTTGCACATCACCACCCGCGGGAGGGAATGGCCGAGCACTCGCGGTCATTCCCGGGCCCCTCCGTTGAGAGGGGCATGAGGGGCCCGCTGTGAGACAGCGGGCAGTCGTCGGCGGGGGACTGGAGTAAAGGCTCTGCCGGTTTCCCAGTCCTCCTCCACTAAGACGATGCGGGAGTGCCGTTGGGTTTTTTAGTGGGTATACCGGAAGTAGACCGGGGAGTCCCACATACCCCTCCCTTCCCCCGGAGGGAGGATGATGCGTAATGCATTTTTCCCAGCGCAACAAAAAAAAAAAAAAAAAAAAAAAAAAAAAAAAAAAAAAAAAAAAAAAAGGAGACAATTCCCGCTCGGTGGATTCCCGCTTTGTCGAGGCAGGGGAGCTCAGTAGCCGTGGCTTGGTCACCGAAGATGAAATGCAGAGAAACCCTCGTCAGGGCTTTTGCTGGTAAGCCAACTTGGGCGACATCACAACTGAGGCGGGCCGTGGTGTTGTATGGAGGTATCGCGACCGAGGGTTGGAAGTCGAACGCGGTGGGAGAGGAGTGCCGGTAATGCAGTGCGCTGCTCTCCCTAGCTTCCGCAGCCTGGATAGGGTCACCACCGTCTGATGGCACACGCGGTGTGGCCGAAGGGGAGAAGGAGTTTCGGTTTAGCGTTTGCCACTCTCCCTATCTCTTGCGGCAGAAAAAATTACTGAACCGTCACAGGGGTACCTAGGGTGGTCACGGCGTGCAACGTGTTCTGGTTTGCCAGTGATGGGGGTACTCCCCAGAGGAGGGCCCGGTGACGGACAGCCGTGGCGGGTTCGCGGATAACTGCTAACGCGTGCCCGTGTTCTCGCCATAATTGGCACATGCAGAAACCGTAAAGTTTTAGTTAGTTGGAGTCCCACATAATTGCACTATCTCCCTGTGGTAGCGCAGTTTGCATGAGAATTTCTCCACGCAAACAAAAATGGGTTAGGATTCAATTGGATTAGTATACGATGCGGCGGGGGTGGCCCTTGGGCCACACTTGAACCGCGAGCATGTTTCTTTTATTCCAAAGAATATTATGTGTAACTATCATTATGCATTTACAACATTATGCTTTATAAAATTATGCTTCATTATTATTATGCCAATAGTATTTATGGCAATATACATTGTGGTAAAACATTTATGCCCAATAATATTATGCGTAATGATCAATATGCTGAATTTCGTTATGCCAATGTAAATTATGGTAATCTGTTTATCATTAGTAAACCGAGATAAAATCACACAGAAATATGTGTTGACAATAAAACTGTCCGAAATCAACATTTTTGAGATGTCACCTTTGTATGCTTTATAGATTTCTTGGTATAAATATCCCTTGCCAAAGATTTCCAAGGTTATGTACGAAAATATTATTAACTTATAATATTAATTATTATTAAAATCTAAGATGGCGCCGACAAGAATTTGCTTATTAGCGTTTTCGGTCTATGAACTTAACATTTGTATAACGGAATAGCTAGTTTATTTACAGTTTGTGTAGTGGTTCTTGTGTGTTGATTTTTGGTGGTGGTGGCTGCTGCGCTGCGTATCGCGGGTTCGATGCCCGCATGGAACAAATTTTTTTATGTCCTAGAGATAGTTGTCTCGGATCTGGGTGTCTTGTATATGTGAGTTTAAATGTTTGTGAACGCACTCACGATACAGGCAGAAATTCCTGGTCCGGGACAACGTTTTTTTCGTTTTTTTTCAAAGAGAAGTGGGAGAGAGAATAGAAAAATATTTACTTAAGTGACAACAAGACCTTGTCGTAAGATTTATGTCTTTAAACCTTAGGTTTAGGTCATTAAGTAAACATAGTATTATATGAAGCAGACTGTTTCAAACTGTAACTACAAAATGTGTTATGTGTTCTGCTCTAGAGAAACAAAAGTTGAAAACAGTGTTGTCTTTTTATAATTACCAACATTTTTTTTTTTTTTCATTACCATCAATATATCTTTGTTAATATAGGTCAACCGGAATCTCGAGGCATAAATTTTGATTTAAAAATTGTGATTTTAAATGGCAATGTCAATTGTCACCTGTCAAATCAAATTACGAGATCTGTCAACCGCTGCTGAGATTTTGTGAAATCTTCTTGAAAATTTGTTGTGTTTGTGAAAATTTCGAAAAAACCACTTCGATCTCAAACGAGGCATATTGTTTTCAATGTGTATTGTAAAATAAGGGCAGAAGAAGGCGTAAATCAATCTCAATCTTTGATTTTAAAACCACATTTACCCAATGTGTGCCACATTTGGGTAAATGTGGTAAAAACCAGTTTAAAAACCCTATTTTAATTATTAAAGATTTCTTTTTCCGAATTTCGTGAATGTGAGTCAAATCCAATGGTTATGATATTAATGCAAATACATCTCAAATTAACTTTCATATCTTACCGTCTAAAAGTTAACGCACACGCACGCGCAAACACAGTTGCCTTTTTATGAATACCAATATTATACCTTTTTTCCACATTTTAACCCCTATTTTAATTATGTTTTTTTTTTTCCAAATTTCGCGAATAAGACTCAAATACAACGGTGATGATATTATTGAAAAGACATCTCAAATGAAATTTATTACTTACCGACTAAAATTGAAAAATAAAACAAATTAACGTTGTGACATTTAAAAGTTGCTGGTACCTTGCAACATTAACACAGGAATGCTTAAAAATAGTCATTATTGGTATCAAAATTTCGGTAAAGTGCGTTTTTCCATCAATTTAACTTAATCCCAATGGCACATATGCCCAAATGTTTTCACTTGTTTTTTTTATTTATAAAAATATTTTAGCGACTTTCGCGAATGTGACTCAATATTTAATAGTGATGATATTATTGCAAATACATCTCAATAAACTTTCTAACTTACCAACTAAAAAATAAAAAATAACACTGTGATATTTAAAAGTTGTCGGTGGTACCCTGCAGCTTTAACATATTAAGGCACTGATTTTTGATCCGTAGTTATCTCAACTAATGCTTAAAAATAGAAACCAATGGTTTAAAATTTTGGTAAAATGCATTTTTTATCAATTGTTAGCCTAACAACTCCGTACATGGCGTCAATAGGTTGTCAAGTAAACTTGCATCTATTTACAAAATCAAAAAGAAACTTATTCCGATGGCTAATTTGCAATAATAAGCAAGTCAACTACCTATTCACGACATGTACGGAATTAATGGTCACATATTATGTGACCATTAATTACGAAATGAACCGAAATTCCGGCATTCCGAATGTACCGAAATTTTAAACTATTGGTTACTATTTGCTGACTGCCTATCTGAATTCCACAACTCAGGAACTACCAGTTACCTCAAACGGCTCAAAACTTGAATAGCTAATTAGTTTAAAGTACTTGCGCTGCTTGAACACCTCAGCAGTCACAAACATTTATGTCACGTATTTTATATTAGTAAGTAATCTTACTAATATAAAATACGTAACTATAGCAAGGAATTATAAAAATAATAGAAAGGTTTAGATTAAGTAATATCCAAGTCAAGACGTCCAACTCGACTCCGCCTTCAATCGTCATATTGGTAGTTATTACTTATTGTCTATTGACATTACTCGAGTGTTTCACCGTTCTCATGGTCATTGAGACGCGAGGTCCATCAAACTGACATATAAAATTGACCGAAGATTACGATTACTTACTGCCTAAAAATGCAAAACGAAATATGATTGTTAATTATTTATTGTACACCAAAACAATACATTTACAAAAAGTGAAATCAATATTCATGGACAAAGCGTTCGTAACCCCAAAATGGAGTTTCTTCAAGCAAACCTTTGAGTGATAGAGATCATAATTTTAATTATTCTGTATTATTTTAGTATGTATTAACTATTAGATTCTAAGATGCCGAATTTTTTTTTTTGTTGTTATATATTGTTTATTTTAATTTTACCAAAACTGCATGTAATATAAGCTAGTAACATGTGGAAACCTAGTGGATTGTACATTTACTTATAGCACACTGTGTATCTAGATATTATATACAATGTACGATTGTTTGTTTTCCCAAATAAAATAATAATTGAGGGCAGTAATCCAATTTACAATTTTACAGTAAGATACTAATTAAATATATAATTATAATACATACATAAAATTACTACGTTCATAAATACAAATACTAAATATATATATATCTACTAATATTATTTATTGCGTTGAAAGAAAATGCTCCTTAATTTTCCTCTTGAAGACCTTGAGATCGCGTAGGAAGTATTAGAAAGAGTTCCAGAGATGTACTGCAGTAACAGAGAAGGAACCATCATAGCGGCTGCAAGTGTGACGCGGAGTTCGAAAAAGAAGCGAAGTGGGTGTGCGACAAAGGGTTACCCCTCGGAACGAGGAACTGACAAACCGTTTGGGATAGGATGTGGGTATCTCGTTGACGCTGAATTGGCAGGCACTTCAATCTGTACCGAAATTCCGACACATGGTCGTACTTGCGGAGGCCAAAAATAAAATGGATTCATAAGTTCTGCAATCACTCGAGTTTGTTAAGGAGAACCTCCGTTGCATCTAGAAAACAGACATTAGCATAGTCTACTAGTGGCAAAAGAAGAGATTGCGCAAGAGTTACCTTAATGTGAAATGATAAGAATTTTTGGATACGTTTAAGAGACTGAAACGAGTAGAAGACAGCAATATGATCCTCCTAAGAGAGGTTAATGTCTATATGGAAGCCCAAGTTTTTCGCACTTTTGGAGTAATATATGGGCACAGAATTATACATTACTGTCGGGAGGGACTGGGGATCTAACAAATTGAGCATGTATTTGCTTCCTACATTGATTGCTTGAGATTTAGTTGGATTCAGGCAAAGTCCAAAGGCCTCAACCCCCTTTTTGATATTTTCAAGGTCATCATTAATGGCAGCCACAGCCTCAGCAATTTCACCGACATTAAAATGGCGATACAACTGCAAGTCGCCTGCATACATATGAAAGTTAGAAGTTACGACCCTGGTGATAGCATTTATAAAAATTGAGAAGAGAAGAGGAGAGAGAACACCATCCTGAGGAATGCCCGCAGCCAAGTCACACCATTCAGAGGAATCCTTATCGGATCGAACAGACTGCGAGCGTCCCCGAAGTGAAGAACTGAACCACTCAATTACCGGATTAGAGACATTAAGGAAAGCAAGGATTTCTAGGAGGATGGCAAAGTCAACCGAGTTAAAAGCACTGCTGAAGTCCAATAAAACCAATATATTATATATTGAAACATTTATTATCCAAACTTAGTCTAATGTCATCAGTTATTTTGACTAGAGTGGTAACAGTGCTATGGTCAGGTCTGAAACCAGCTTGGTAAAAGACTTAGCATACAATTACAGGACAAATAACAGATCATGATTAATATTTTGACGTAGCAATTATTTTCAAAAATGTTTTATTATAATCATAATTATAAAACACCGTCTAGGAGCGATTCAGTAGGTACATAGATTTGACATCTGCGAAAACAGCGACACTAAAAAGCCTAAAATTTAACAAGATGTTAAAAAGGTCAGCCTGAAGGACCGGACCTGCGTACAGGATATCATTGAGCGAGGTACCGTTATCTGTACATGCACTGGCATCTATGACCACGCGCAGCTTAGTGGTTACTTTATCCTCTCGAATAACAGCATGGTGAGGAATATAGTATTCCATTTCTCGCTCCTTACAATTTCGTTTGGGAAACCCATATTCAGGTACGATATTACGCACCAAAGAAATATAATTGTTCTGTAGATAAACCCGTATGACATCATCATAAAGAAGCTTGACGTTAGGAAGCGATTTAAGTTTACGTTCGAGGCTATGGAATCACTTGCGAGCTATATGAAAATAATTTCCTAACGCTGACGCGTCTGTTTTCAGTGGTAAAGCTGCAACATATTTGCCATTTGGAGCGCGGCTAATTGTGCTACAATAAAACTCTTCACAGTGTTTATCATCCACACTCCCAATGGACGAAGCAGTAACATCTTCAATCTCCCAAAACTTACGAAGATCGAAGTTTTCGAAAGAACTCGCAAAGAAAGACAGTGTGTCAGTTGGAGGTTCGATAATAGTTGCTTCTCCTAGAAGTATGTAGCCGAGCGTAGTCTCCGATGCATCGGGGCAACCGATATTACCTGGCACACCACAGCTGTCATCAGCGAGTAGTTTAGGATCAA
This sequence comes from Orthosia incerta, assembly GCA_948252205.1. Lineage (NCBI taxonomy): Eukaryota > Metazoa > Arthropoda > Insecta > Lepidoptera > Noctuidae > Orthosia > Orthosia incerta. The sequence goes on along the minus strand of OX411766.1, from coordinate 20,271,625 downwards.
TATGCTTCAATTCGGCAGTATCTATAGCACCCAGAGGAAGCTGCCCAGTTATCTGATCCAAGACTAAAGCGTCGATTTCATACCTAGGCTGCGAGCAAAACCGTGAGCTGAACGTAAGATTCACCGAGCCGCGAACGGACTGCGACTTGCCACCAACACCACGGACGGTAGTTATTGAGTCCGTATGTATAGTTAGACCGAGCATACGGCAGCAGCGCGATATCATATAATTATTTTGCGACCCAGGGTCCAAAAGCCACCACGCTCTTACCCTTCCGACCCGCCACTAACACCTTGGCAGTAGCCAGCACTTCGGTACTACGTGTGGCCTGGAACAGAAGAACGCGTACAGAACGCCACACGATCAGAAGTAGCTGGGTCGGCCGCAGAAACGGAGGCTGGTTCGCTAGCGGGCGCCAGCGCAGGGGCTTGCGTCGATTGCTCAAAATGCAATAAGGAATGATGCTTACCGTTGCATTTCCTACATGCTGACTTAGATAGGCACTTAGAGACGGTGTGTTGGCTACTTAGGCAGTTACCACATCTGTTATTGTCTTTTACAAACTTAAATCTTTTATCCGCGCTCAACTTTTGAAACGCTTTGCACGTAAACAAGTTTTTATGCGTGGATTGACAAAGCGAACATTTAGATTCAGTAGCCACAAACACTTGTGAGACCTTAGATGAGGTGCTGGGTCTACCTGTGGGGGCGGGCTTAGTTGCCGCAGAAGAGGAGCGATATAAGATTTTTACTTGTTCACGAACAAAATTTACGAAATTATCATAATCCAACTCTTGTTGATTACGAAGCGACATTTCAAAATGTTTTGCTGTATCTGAGTCTATTAATTTAAGACCCCAATGAATAAATATAAAAGCATCCAAGTTATGTATTTTCAATTGTTTGAGTCCCGCAACCGTAGAAGTTAATTTATCGAAACCTTGTTCAATACTAGCGGGTGTCGGTACGAACGACTTCAATGAGAACAGCAGATTTAGATAATTAGTAGCGAGCGCGTTGTATCCAGGTACTTTGCGATAAGCGCATCCCAGACAACGCGGTAATTATCGCCAGAAGGTACAATACCTACTGCCACATTCCTAGCCTTTCCTTTTAAATAATCCAACAGATAATGAATGCGCTCAGAATCGTTATATATGAATACGTTTGAAAGTCTCATAAAAGAACGGAAAGCTCTGAATATCACCGTCAAAGGTAGAAAGCTCAATTTTAGGTACCTTTATATGATGAGCATTAGGGCTAGCTGTTGGGTTCCCAGGTATACTGGTGGTCCGCCGAGATCGCACAGTTGCGTGTCGCGTGCGTAGCGGCCAGACGCCAGTACACCCGATACCGGAGGAGACGTCGTCGGGTCCCCGACGAAGAAGCCGCGCTGTATGAGGTGTACCGCGCGGCGACGGAGACTCTGCGGCTGGCCATCGGCGAGGCGAAGAAGCGAGCCAGGGAGGAGATGTTGGAGACTCTAGACCGGGATCCTTGGGGGCGCCCTTATCGAGCGGTTCGAGGGAAACTTCGAGCTGCCGCGCCTCCACTAACAGAGAGTCTCCAACCCGAGCTGCTGGAGGAGGTAGTCGCGGCCCTCTTCCCGGCGAGAGCGGAGCATATTCCGCCGCCGATGGCTTTGCCCACGGCCGCAGAGTCCACAGAGGAGAACGCCATCAGCGTCCCAGAGGTGACACAGGCAGAGATGGGGGCGGCAGTGATGTGGCTCCGAGCTAGAGCCCTGTCTGAGAGGACTCTTCACAGCGTGCCTTGAGCAGGGCCAGTTTCCCACTCTGTGGAAATCTGGTCGTCTGGTCCTGCTCAGGAAGGCGGGGCGCCCTGCGGACTCGCCGTCCGCGTACCGGCCCATAGTGCTGCTAGACGAGGTGGGTAAGCTGTTCGAGCGGATAATCGCTGCCCGCCTCGTCAGCCACTTGTACAGAGAGGGGCCGGACCTGGACGAAAGCCAGTTTGGCTTTCGGCATGGGCGCTCCACCATCCACGCGATATCGCAGGTGAGAGTCCTGGCGGAGGAAGCGGTGTCCCTGGACATTTCCAACGCCTTCAACACCCTGCCCTGGAGTTGTGTTCGGGAGGCACTGCGGTATCATCGAGTGCCTCCCTACCTCCGCCGCATCGTCGGGGCTTATTTGGCGGAGAGATGTGTCACCTACGTGGGACTTGATGGCGTCGAAAACCAGCACTGCATGTCGTACGGTGTTCCGCAGGGCTCGGTCTTGGGCCCGCCCCTGTGGAACATCGGGTACGACTGGGTGCTGAGGGGCGAACTCCAACCGGGCGTAGACCTGACGTGTTACGCGGACGATACGCTGGTCACCGCCCGGGGGAGTTCATACAGGGAGGCAGCGTTGCTGGCGACGGCTGCGGTCTCACAGGTGGTGAGCCGCATACGGCGCCTTGGCTTGGAGGTGGCCCTCAACAAGTCGGAGGCCATGGTCTTTCATGGCCCCCGGCGGGCGCCACCGCCCGATGCCCACATCGTCGTCGGGGGGGCTCGAATTGCTGTCGAGTCAACCATGAAATACCTGGGATTGGTGCTCGACTGCCGGTGGGATTTCGGCCCCCACTTCCGGCGGCTGGCGCCCAAGTTGTTGGGCGCGGCTGGGGCGCTGTCAACGCTGCTTCCCAATCTGGGGGGCCCGAGCGCTGCCTGTAGGCGGCTCTACGTGGGGATCGTGCGATCGATGGCCCTGTATGGGGCCCCGATCTGGGCGGCTGACCTGACGGCCGGCAGCATCGCTGTTCTGCGAAAACTGCAGAGAGCGATGGCCGTCAGAGTCATCAGGGGGTATCGCACGATCTCCTACGAGGCGGCTTGTGCACTGGCCGGATCCCCGCCCTAGGACCTGGAGGCGAAGGTACTCGCGTCACTGTATCAGTGGCGCGAGGAAGCGCGGGCGCTGGGCGAGGGGCTGATGCAGCGTCATATGGAGTTGCGTCGGTCTCAGCTTCGCGAGGTCCTGGTGGCGGAATGGCGGGACAGGCTTTCACGCCCTACCGCCGGCCTCGTTACCATCGAGGCGGTCCGGCCAGTGCTCGAGCGCTGGCTCGGGAGGAGGCATGGCTCCCTGTCGTTTCGGGTGACGCAGGTGCTCTCGGGGCATGATTGCTTCAGGAAGTAACTGTGTCGCATAAACAGGGAGCCGGACGCCCGGTGTCACCACTGCGTCGACTGCCGGGAGGACACGGCGCGGCATACGCTGGCAGAGTGTGCCGCTTGGGAGGAGCCACGCCGTGCCCTCATCTCAGAATTAGGCAGTGACCCATCGCTGCCGGCCGTAGTCGAGTCTATGGTCGGCAGCGAGGAGTCCTGGGACGCGGTGGTATCCTTCTGCGAAACAGTCGTCTCGCAGAAGGAGGCTGCGGAGAGGGAGAGGGATATTTCATCCGCTCACCCGATCCGCAGCAGACGCGCCGGGCGTCGGCGGAGGGCGGATAACGCCCTCTTCCAGCCCCCCTAAATGGGTCCAGGGGTGACGGACTCGGGGACGTCCGTCGCCCCCCACACATCAGGACCCGAGGTGGCGGCGCGTCGTGTTCCACGCGCGCCCCTCTTAGACGTCGCGGGGGGAGTCTAACACCTCACTCCCCTCCAACCCGAGATCGAGGCCCGCAAAGGCGGGCCGGGGGTTGCGGAAGTATCGTTGTTCCCGCGACCCCCAGCGTAGGTGTGAGATGGAACACCGGGGTGGTTTTTAGTCAGTACGAGTCTGACAGACCCCTCCACCCTCCCCAGGGCGGAGGACATCCAATGAGGATTTTCCACCCCGAGAAAAAAAAAAATAAAAAAAAAAGGTTCTTTGGAAACATTTGATTCAGTTAATCAAGCTAAAGTAATTTTTATCTCGCCGACCAACTCATCAAATGAATGGAAGGCACTATAGTTTACTTCGCACTTTGGATCAAATGTCAATTTTAACATATTTATCTCGTCCATTATCTCATTTAATTCGCTACGTAATCCGTCAATTCGTTTAGCCTGAGCAATAAAAGACTTACGTAATCATTCGGTTGTTAAAGATTCTGTTGAATCCAAAATCCTTTGAACTCGCGTGAAATACGCGTCGCGTTTACTTTCCAACAATCTAAGTTTAATCTTGTCAGTCATGTTGAACAGAAGTAAAAATATGGAAACAAAAAAAAACAACAAATCTTTATATTTTACGGAAGCCGCGTAAGTGAAATTAGTGGTCCAACCAAACCGATAACTCAACGAAAGATTTTATAACTTAAGTAAACAATAGTACGGAACGATCCGTACACGCGAACCCTAACAATAATAAATTGTAAGGTGAAACAAATATAAAGCGTACAAAGTTTGAACCGCGTGCAAGTAACAAAGTCTAATACAAATAAAATAGTGAGCACGCGTAATACCTTAAGAACGTACCCATCTATAACATATATTTATGATTAGCTTAGAGATACCTACAACCGATAATTAGCATTTATATCGGATGCGACGCGATAATCCTTTTGTTTTGTACTACTTCTATTTATATGAGATTAACTTACTCAATAAATAGAATAATGTACAGATTATTAACCAACAATAAGTTAAGTGTGAAACCTAGAAACAAGTATGGTACTTATTTCCGTAAGCGATGCGATTGTGTCCGTAACGAAATACCTTCGCAAAACACAATCAAATTCCTAACAAGTAAATACGTAGATGACCGTTCGAAGTAAGTTATCTAGTAAGTACCTACTACGTTTACAAAGTTAGGTGCGGGCGTGATATGTATAAATATACGGCTATTTCCTATGAGGAGAACTAAACGCGTAAAGTTTATACAAATCTGTTATTTTACCTGAAGGTTCCTATCAAAAGATCAAGTTACCTTACAAAATAAAATAACAAGCGATGCAATGATAATCTGGTTAATTGCAATAATTAATCAAATGCGCTTGAGTCTCGAATTATAAAAAATACCTACTCGTGCAATACGAGTATAGTAGGCATTTACCTAACAAACCAACAATTGTAGTGTATCATACAATAACAATCAATGTCATTATTCAGCAAATCTCGATTAGAAAAAAATATATAAAAGTTTCTAATGCGTAAATAAAAATTAGCCGTACGATAACAAAGAACTGGAATATTCCACAGTCACGTAGGCCAACTTGACGAATGTTCTACCAGACTACCCACAATTCGTGTATGAAACACGAACAAAAAAATATGTAATTACGCCGAAAATTAACTAATTTATTCAATAAACTTATGTATATGAATCAACATTGATATTCAATTAAATTTATTTTTCGGCGTTTTAATTAGTAAAATTAAAGATTTAAGTTAACAATTAATTTGCCGGTAGAAACTACAACACACATGCAAGGCAGCCAGCCTTATTCGCAACGCAATAGAGGCCAGAATTGTGTGATAATCTGCAATTAATATGGAATTTTCCCAAACTTTTTACTTAAAATTAGACTTTTAGAACTTAAAAATAGGCTGTCAATAGGCCCAAATTTAATTTATCCGGCTTGAAGGACCAAAATGGTGCGTATAACCTCTAGAAGATTACTAGTAAATAGAGTGATTGAGGTGCGGGACCTTGGAGTCCAACTTGACGGTAAACTTGTCTTTGATTCTCAAATTACCACTATGACCAACAAGGCATTTCGCATGTTGGGATTCGTACTAAGAGTTGGTAGGGATTTCAAACATAAGTCAACATTGATCCTTCTTTATAAGACAATTGTAAGGTCAATTCTTGAATATGCTTCAGCGGTTTGGAATCCCCAGTATGCAGTTTATATTGAACAAATTCAAAAATTGCAAAATAAATTTAGTAAGCACTTGAGTTGGCGATTTAACTCTGGAACTGATCATACACCTAGGCTTCAGAAATTGGAGGAACGACATGCAGAGCGAGATCTAGTATATTTATATAAAATTATCAGAGGCCAATTGGACTCCCCTTATCTTCTCAGCAAAGTAGGTTTTGAATGTCCACGCTTAAATGCACACAGGAGAACTCTCTTCCAAATTGGTTTCTCCCGAACCAATTACGGCAAGAATATTTTTATTAAAAGAGCATGTCGTCTGTACAACGACATAATCTCATTTAAAGAAAATCAAGATTTAGATATTTTTCACCTTTCTCTACCCAAATTTAGATTTTCTATAAGAAATATATTGGCATGTAAATTTAAATAATATAATGTTATACAATAATATAATATTAAATTGTGACTTCTTTGAACTGTGTGAACTTCTGGTTGTTGTTGCACTTAGGTTAATTTACTTGTATATTAATCTGTGGAAACTATTTCTGGATTGTGTTGAACTAATTGTATGCTTGTATTTGTTATTGCATCTGTTTGTTTCCCAAATAAATAAAATCACACGTGCTTGAACCTAAATTATTAGAGTAATCTAGGCTATAATTGCTGATTCAGCAGTGCTAACTTGAAGGAGAAAAATACGAAGATGAGACGAAAGGCAATGGATAAAGTTCAATTTACTAATCATGTCACATACCTTTGAAACAGCGATTCCCATGCAGATGCAGATCGATGTCACGTTCGGGAAGTTCAGCTCACAGACTAGTTACACTATGCTGGCCAGCGGTACACAACACAGTAGGTCTAGGTAATACAGATAACACTTTCATGTAGGTTCAATTAAGAGGTATGGGCGAGATGATGCGTGATGATGGACATGCATGCACCCAACCGTGGATAAAACGAGAAGCAGATGGCCGGCGGCGGTGTGTTGACGGTGGCGCCACCGCGCGGGATATCACCAAACCAATGATATGTGACACTTATTTAATAAATTGGAACTATTAAACCAATGCCTTTCAATCGCCCTATGGTGATGTAATAAAATATAAGAACTATAAATTAGGAAGCGTAACCAACAACAAGATCTTGATGTAAAGTTTAAGTTTTTTAACCTTATGTTCAACTTATTAAGTACAGTTATTTATGAAGTTTGCTTGGAACTGTAATCTTAAAGATATTATGCGTACTGACTCAAAGACAAACGACTAAAAAAATTGACAAAGTTATGAACGATTCGACCCTATTGGCAAGGTGTTGCCTTGTTTATCAAAATTGTAATTGTCAAAATTTATAACACACTTATAGAAATACTGATTAAATGCTAGGTACTTACTGTCTGGAAATATCAAGAGCAAAAAAAATATTTATTTTTATATCCGCTTAACAGGGATTCGGACTAGTTAAGCGAACTCTCGCTCAAGAGACCTTTTTTCCAAATACCTCGGCAACTCGACACTTTGGGGCATTGTTTCGGTTATGTATTTAAGGGTCCCAAACTGGATGTCTCCGAAACGTACTCCCTAATGGTAAAGAATCTAGAATCCAAATATTTTATTGTCCTTTCTTTATAAATAAAGCAGATGTTGTCGAAGCCGTTTTGGGATTTAATCATACAAAAAAAAAGATAAAAAAATGTCCAAAAATTTTTTTTTTTCTTGGTGTATAGTATTGATTGTCAAAGATTTTTTTGATCGTATTATTATCGATGCAATACACTATGTATATCTTAAAAATGAACTAAAAAACTCAGTTGGAAAATTGCTAAGAAAATTATTTTTCTTAGAAGCACTAGAAGTGTCATAATTTGACGTTAAAGCGACGCTTCTTCCCGCACCTCATCAGCTGACACGCTCTTAAAAGGACAGTGGAGCCTGTGAGTTTCCAGCAGACAATTTTTTGAATTTGATTCTCCATAATTTGTCATTGCAATCATCATTCATATCATTATTTTACTAGTTTTCTTTCTATTTAATCAGATATCAATAATTATATAATTATGTGTACGGGTATGGACAATTAAAGTGATAAACTGGTTTAAGTTCGATTATTTGTGTATGATTTTTACTCATTCTCTGCGCGTCGGTGTCAGCATAAAAATTAAACAATTGATATGTACGAGTTTGCTCGTACAGTATTTCCATTAAGGGTTTTTATGTTTCCATGAAGAAGTATTCGAGAAACTAATATCGCGTAGTGCTTTTTTCTGTAGCTAACTGCTTAAAATGTGTCTAGGCGAGAACTTTTATTCTTGGTAACAATGTTGTATTTAGGGAGTATATTTTGAGGAGATCATCCTTTCACACCATCAGAGGCGATGGACAAGTGACATTCCGCCAAAGAAAGCGTACCCATAGTGATTGGAAAAACGTCAAATATGCATAGGACACCCAAGCGAAATCGAAATGTCACGTGATCAATCCATTCCATTTTGGTACTTCGACTATCTCCATCAATTATGAAATGTCACTTTGTCTAGAGCATCAAGTGTCACTTGCCTACAAAACAATATGATGAATAATGGGTTTTGTCCACAGTTGCCCAAATGTTTCACCCCTATTTATAATTTCATGATATAAATATTTGCATAAAGTTCTGGCTTTATTTTCGAAAATGTAGTTATTTCAACCAATGGTTTCAGTAAAATCCGTTTTTTCATCAATTGCTAGCCAAACAAATGGCCAAATTAGTAGGAGACTTAATTGCCTATTATCCTCGAATCCACTGTTATACACACACTATATTTAACCATTATCTGCGTAAAAACCGGCCAAGTGCGAGTCAGACTCGCGTACGAGGGGTTCCGTAACATTATCGCAAAAAACGGCAAAACAATCACGTTTGTTGTATGGGAGCCCCACATACATATTCATTTTATTTTGTTTTTAGTATTTGTTGTTATAGCGGCAACAGAAATACATCATCTGTGAAAATTGCAACTGTCTAGCTATTACGGTTCATGAGATACAGCCTGGTGACAGACAGACAGACCGACAGACGGAACCGTGGATTCTTAGTAATAGGGTCCCGTTTTTACCATTTGGGTACGGAACCCTAAAAAATGGTGGGGGATCAAAATACTAGGCTTAAGCGATTCGATTCGATTTATACAACAGCCATAAGCGATTTTTAAAATGACGAAGGTATGAATGATTTTTATTATTGTCAACATTATAAATATCTAAATTTATATCACATTTATTAAAATAATGATTATATGTTAAATACTTACAGACTGGAAATTTCAAGAGCAGAACATTTAGTTATTTGAAAATCAGCTGACGAGGGATTCGGACACCGCACGCTCAGCGAACTTTCGCTTCGAATAACTCGGCAACACGAAATTTAGGGGCATTGTGTATCCTCCACAAACCAGTTACCGGGTAACAGCTAAACCCTTAGCGAGATTGATGTCACTTTTTTCATGCTGTCATTGTAACCGAATTCTAATTTCGCAACGGACGAAGTGATGCTGACGACAATTTACAAATTTTTCGTCATAAGTATCATTTTCATGATCACTGGGGCCACTAATACAAACATGATCAACAGCAAAATCTATGATGGCGCTGACGAGAATTTGCTAATTAGCGTTTTCGGTCTTTGAGCCTAACATGTGTATAACAGACTGGCTAGTTTATTTACGGTTGACGTAGTATTTGAGCGATCCGCTGGTGACGCAGGTTCATTGGATTTGAGTCATTTTGCCGGATTTCGCGAATGTGTCTTAAATCCAATAGTGGTGATATTATAACTTACCAACTAAAAAAAAAAAAACTAATTAACACTGTGTGTTTAAAAATTGTTGGTGTCCTGCAACTTTAATGGTTCCCTATCCATTTGCATAAGACATAATATAACACGGCATTCTTTTGCTTATAACATTATTTAAACATAACAGCTTACGCATATTTTTTAAGCATATTTTTTCTTATCAGAATAATGTTTAAGCAAAACATTCTACAGCAATAATTTATTGACGCATAATAATATTGAAACATAATTTTTATACGCTTAACAAATACACACGTGTAAACCATATTAGTGGCTTAAGGGTGACCCGAGGACCACACCCGCCGCACCTATTCCTATTGATACACTTATAATATTGGTTATAGTTCCTTCTTTTTATTTTTCAGATTTTAATAACCGTCAATAGAATAAAAATGATGCAATATTAAATCCGAGTAAAAAACCAATTAAAGTTATAGCCGATTGTGAAATTATAACAAATGAGACACACCATCACATCAATATCATCATTTGTCAATATTGAACTCAAATTTGTTCCATTATTCCTATTGATTTTTATGCCTTACTACTATTGGCTATGGCTTATAATCATTAAGCCTAGTAACATTATGCAAAAACAAATTAACCTTAAAGATAATTATGTCAACATAACCTGTATGCCAAAAATTAATTATGCCAAAGTATCATATAACCAAAAAAAAAAAACTAAAATAGTTATGCTAATGTATATAGGTAATGGAAAAAATATTATGCTAAACCCTACTTTTAGCATAATATTTTTTCCATTACCTATATCCCAAGGAATTAATGGTCAAATAAGTCGGAGAGTTAATTATTGTACCGAAATTTTAAACCATTGGTCACTATTTGCTGACTGACTATCTGACCTCCACAACTCAGTAACTACACCCAATCGGTCCAAAACTTTAATAGCCAATTAGTTACCAGTACTTGCGCTGCTTGAGAGCCTTAGCAGTCACAAACATTTTGCCATGAAGTTTATATTAGTAAGGTTTTGATTATAACTATAGAAATATAGAAAGGAATTTGAATAATATTACAAAGGTTTAGATTAACTGCTTTCCAATTCAAGACCTCCAAGTCGACTCCGCCTTGAGTCGTCAAACTGACAGTTATAACATATTGTCTTTGGACATTACTCAAGGGTTTATCGTTCTCATGGCGACTTAATGGCTTGGAGGTCCTTCAAACTAATTTTGAAAATTGGCCTAAGATTATAATAACTTACCGTCTGAAAATGCAAAAGGAAATAAGATTAATATTTCGTCGTCGCAATAATTTTCATTATTGTATTATAAATATAACCCTTTTTAACCGAAGTTCCGGTATATTGAAATTGTTTGCGCAAAACTCAGTTTGTAAGGGCCATTAATCTTTTTTTTATATTTGGCGTTTCGCAGGTCAATCCACGTGATTGGCTACTGCTTAACCGGGCGATCCTGTGGAGACTAAACTGTAGCCTCCAGTCAGGCACAAAAAGCTAAACATAAGCGACCACGCTGAGGGTTACCCCCTATAGGATCGAACCTCGGCTCAAGGCGTCGCTGGGGGAACAACTAGGGCTGGCTCTTTATAAAGTGATTCTACCTTCCGTTCGGAACAAAGCCTACGTGGAGAAGAACGGACAAGAAACTCCAATTTATTAACTAACTAAATATTTACCTACGGCTCAGCATTGCGCGGGCTGGCTTGATTATATTGACGGGGACGTCGCGACGGGCCTCGGCGGCGAGGACGGAACAAAGGCGGTTTGTATCTTTTAAGTGTGCTGGTCGACATGGAGTTCCTGATTACGGACGAACCAGGGGGCTCCCGTGATCTTACGGAGGAATCGGTTTTGAATAACCTGTAGCCTATGAATGTGGCGGGGCTTTGCGTGTGCGAAGACAGCACAGGCATAGGTCATGATGCGACGGATGACCGCAGTGAGAATGCGTAGCTTGCGTTCACCATCCCGTGGAGTCTGCCCATAGTGAAGGCGGCTCGCGAGCGTGCCGCCTTAATGTGCTTGGCGAAGTTGAGGTGGTTATCTAGGGTAATACATAGGTACTTGGCTTGCTCTTCCCAGGGGATCGGTTTACCGTACATAGTGATGGGTTTGGGGGGACGGAGGTTTTGGATACGTTTATTATACTTGCAGTCAGTCCTCGAGAAGAGGACAGCCTGGCTTTTGTCAGGGTTGACTTCAATTCTCCAGAAGCGGAACCACATGGCCAATGTGTTTGCGACACTCTGGAGATTGCGCTGCACTCTGGACACGGCCTGTGTAGTAGAGGGCCGTATCGTCAGCGAATAGTGCCAACTGGGCCGATTTATATTTAAGGATATCGCTGGTGTACAGCGTGAATGATATTGAGGATAATAAGGCTTTGGGGGACTCCAGCTCGTATGGGGTGAGGGGAGGAGAGTTCTCCCTCGATACGATAGTGGAAAGTTCGGTCCGATATCCAGTCCCGTAAGATGTGCTGAGACGGTCTGGCATGCCAAGTTTATATAGCTTATAAATTGAGCCATTGTGCCAGACTTTTTCGAACGCTTTCGCTATGTCGAAGTACAAGTCACCCGTCATCAGACCACGCTGGAAACCAGCTTTAGTGTGTTCAACGATGCGGTGAACTTGTTGGATGCAAGAGTGTTCGGAAAAAAGCCGAATTGCTCTTGAGGGATGAGGATAAAAGCCTATAAGCCGTTTATATATAAAATCCGTTCATAGACTGATGGGGCGATAGCTGGTAGGCTCCGATTTGTGTTTACCCGGTTTAAGGATGCCTATCACAGTGGCCTGTTTCCACGCTTGGGGGAAGATATTGTTGCTTAATGCGGCGTTGAATTTGGACGTCATTAGCAATATAACTTAGGCAGGAAGGAGTTTCACCCCCCCCCCCCTCCGGTAGGTTCCCGCATTGTCGAGGCGACGGGGCTCAGTAGCCGTGGCTTGGTCACCCACGGTGAAATGAAGAGGACCCGAGGAGGGGCCTCTCGTCAGGGCTTTTGCCGATTCAGCCGACAACGTAGCGGCCAACTAATACGTTGCGGTGCCGCTTGGTAACAGGCGTCATCGCAACTGAGGCGGGCCGCGATGTCTGATGGAGCGTCCCAGGTCTCATACGATATCGCGGCTGAGGGTTGGAGGCCGTGGAGGGAGAGGAGTGCCGGTATTGCGGTGCGCTGTTCTCCCTACCTTCCACAGCCTGGACGGGGTCACCACCGTCCAATGGCGGAAGCGGTGGGGCCGCTGGGGAAGAGGAGTGTTGGTATAGCGTTGGCCGCTCTCCCTATCCCCTGCGGCCGCAAAATGCTAGGCGGTGGGGGGTTCTCTATTGTGTCACCTAACTTTTTTATCCATAATTTAAAGTGCCATAAGTTTTTTTGTCCTAATCATCATTTGTCCGAATGATAACTTACCGGAATTTAATATTACATAATATCACATGCCATAAAATTAAAATCCCTAAATATAATATGTCCTAAATTCAAATAACATAATGTTTATTTATAATAATAACATTCTTAGAACAAATTTGTAAAACAAAGCTTTTGCTATGAACTTCTCTACATGTAAGCAAGCACACAGCATGCAAGCAAGCACGCAGCATGCAGCAAGCAAGCAAACACGCATCATGCAGCAAGCAAGCAAACACGCAGCATGCAGCATGCAAGCAAGCATGCATCATGCAGCAGGCATGGTTTCTGTCACAACTCCGGCACTGCGGGACTCCGGCGGTCCCACGCGAGTTTATCGTCGCAGATGGGTTTAACACCCACCACCGCAGCTTCGGCTTGCCAGGCGCCAGCCGAAACAATTTTAGGAGAAGATAGAGAGTACCGCGGTGGGCCATTGACCTTGACCCGTCACAGGGGGACCAAGACACCGCCATACATGGGGTCATCTGGCGCCCATGTGCTGGTTTGGTCCTTGGGGTGGTCACGGCGTGCAGTGTGTTCTGTTGCGCCGGTGATGGGGTGTACTCCACAGAGCAGGATCCGGTGACGGACAGCCGCGGCATATCGCGTGCCCGTATTCCCGCCATAAGCGGCACAGGAGGACACCGTGGATTTTTAGTGGGTTAGAGTCCCACATAACTGCGCTATCTCCCTGTAGTAGCGCAGAATGTATGAGCATTTCCCCACTCAAAAAATAAATAAAAGGAGTTTCAACACCTTATTGGTGATGCCATCTAAGCCCGGGGTTTTGCGAGGGTGAAACCTTTTGATGATCTCCTCTACTTTGTCTGTGATGACGGGAGGTAGAGGAACATCTGGGGCTTCAACGGGAGGGAGGGACGTCCGACGTCCGACTTCAGCGTCCACCATGTCTAGGTGGGGTTGGTCCACTGGTTGGGAGCTGGGTGAGCACTGAAGTTCGAGGCTATCAGCCAGGCATTCGGCTTTTTCAGTGTTTTCAAATGCTACACTCTTATCAGGGCGAATGAGAGCAAAATGAAAGGCGTAATTTCCTCTGAAGGTGCAAGAAGGCATGGTGGGTGAGTTATAGTTCGCTCAGCATCATAGCCCAGTTCGCAGAACGATGCTCAGCAGTGCGATCCCTTACAGCACGCTGTAAGTTACGCATGTGAGCTTTGTTTGCGCCACAGGGAAAGCTACTGTATGCACGGATAGCTGCGTTCTTCTTGGTTATCAGCATCCGTACATCGTCCGGGAGTTTCCCTTGCTGGATGTCCAGCATTGGAATCTCCCTCGAACATTAATTCAGCACAGATCGTACGTGAGCTGTAAGTGAGTCGATAGCCGCTGTCGTATCAGCAACCGAGTCTAAGAGATTGGGGATTGAATCTCAATAGGGCGACTTGGTGGATTTTAGTTTCTCACTTACTTTCCACCAGTCGGTGACCGTTTGAGTTGGGGGAGGCTGTCCTAGATCTGGAAGGCCTGAGCGACTGCCTAGGTGCATATTCACTGGACGGTGGTCGGAGTCGAGTTCGTTTAACTTTTTTATGGAATGCAATCGATGGATAAAATTCTTAAGTATCGCTATATCGAGAATATCCGGGTTATGCGTAAATATACCTGGGAAATTGGTAGGGCTCATCGGAGCAATGACGTCGTAATGGAGAGATGAGCTTAGGTCCAGTACCAACTTTCCTCTAGGGTTGGTAGCGGTACTGTTCCAGGCTGGATGTTTAGGATGTCACCCGCTAGGATAACAGAGTCACTCAAGCCGAAAAGGGCAGTAAGGTCTTTTTTGAGGCCATATGGATTATCCCCGATGACGCCGAAGATAGAGGGTAGTAGGCGGAGATAATGGTGATCGATTGATGACCAGTCATTCCGAGCCGACAGGCTGAGTACTCAAGGTACGTAACGGGATCGGGAGGGGTGATTTCACTACAGTGGAATTCATTTTTATAGTAAACGAGAGTCTATAGTTGGCAGCTTTAGGGACACGGCGTTGGGGCTTTAAGAAGTTCTCCCTGATATGGAAGATATCCAGCTGATGATCGCGAAAGAACGTGGCAATCTCAAAACGCTGCGTGCTAATGCCATTGGAATTGAAAAAAACTAGCTTAAGGGACCTGGACATTAAACGTAGTTTGCCTAGTGTTTGTATGGATTAGTAAGATTATTATATTAAGGAATTATATTAATACGGTAAAGATTAATACCCTATTATACAATTTTCAAGTCATGTCCTCAAACTCGACTCCTTCTTGAATTATTAAACTGACAGTTATAACTTATTATCTATTGAAATTAATCAAGGGATTTTCCATTTTCATGCGACTGTATAGCAAATACATGACAATCAATCAACTAAACTCGCCTAACATTTTTCCAACAATAAGTGGGTCGGATTCTAGACTAACCAGATGGAGCAAAGTATCAATATTATTTTATATAAAGCGACTAGCTATCTGACCCCACAGTACACCACTGCAGTAACTGTTTAACACTATGCGCCTTGGCAAGATTGGGGTCACTTTTTATAGAGTTCCGTACCCAAAGTGTAAAAACGTGACCCTATTACTAAGACTTCGTAGTCCTTCTGTCTGTCACCAGGCTGTATCGCGTGAATCGTGATAGCTAAACAGTTGAAATTTTCACAAATGGTTAATTTCTATTGCTGCTATAACAAAAAATACTAAAAACAGATTAAAATAAATATTGAAGTGGGGCTCCCATACAACAAACGTGATGTTTTTGCGGTTTTTTGGCAATAATGGTACGTAAACCTTCGTGCGCGAGTCCGACTCGCACTTGGCCGGTTTTTCAAATTTTAATATGACAATAATAATCCAATTAAAGGCATTTGATGTATGCATAACGAAATGGCCAGCCCATTAAAAGTGTTTAGGTGCAATGACAACAAGGTCTTGATGTAAAGTTTAAGCTTTTTAACCTTGAGTTCAATATATTAAGTACAGTTATTTATGAAGCAGTCTGCTTGGAACTGTAATTTAAAAGGTGTTATGCATTTTGACCGACCGACAGATGAATTTAAAATTTGACAAAGGTTTGGACGATTCTCTTTCGATACGGTTGTTGTCTTTTTAAGATTATCAACACTATAATTATCTTAATTTATATCACACTTATTAAAATACCTATACTGTTACTGATACTGGGGGAGGCCTATGTCTATCAGTGCATGTCTTTCAGCTGAAATGATGATGATGATGATTATTAAAATACTGATTAAATGATAGGTACTTACTGTCTGGAAATATCAAGAGCAAAACATTTAGTTATTTTGAAATCCGTTTAACAGGGATACGAATTCGCTCAGCGAACACTCGCTAAAGGGAATTTTACATTCGAATAATTCGGCGACGCATTAATTTGGGATATTCAAAATTCAAATTCAAATTCATTTATTTCGGATAACTTAATCCATACAGTTCGATTGAATAAAACACAAAAAAAAATAAAAAAAAATACAAATTACATAAAATCAAAACACATTCACCTTCAAATTACCCGCCTAATAAAGGATCTCCACAGCGGAGAGGAGATCCTATCAGCAACCGTCTTCAGAATTCCGTTGCAGCTGCCACGCATTCTGCAGATCAGGGAGACAGTTTTTTTACGAATGACGGCATGAAAGCCGTCAGAGCGATACAGCGCAAACATCCCCGATGCACTACAGAAGCGAGGCAGCCCCAACATCATCCTGAAGATGTTGTTATACTGGATGCGCAAGACATCCAGCGATCTTTTGGTGTGACTGACCCACAGATTTCCCGTATAAAAGCTTTGACAATAAGCCTTAAACAAAGTTATCTTTACTTGTTCAGAGCATCGGGAGAATCTGCGGGCCAGCATGTTACCTCTGACCGCCAAAGCCCTGCGCTCCCTCTCAATATCCAGATCGTCCTTAAGACCCTCGGTAATTAAATGCCCCAAGTATTTAAATTTCATGACACGATTTATGCACAAGCCATTTAGGGTAATATTATGTGAATACTCGGGGCATCCACCAGAGGCCCCAAAGACCATATATTCAGTTTTTTGGACATTGTATATAAGGCCATGTGCAGTAGTATAGTCCTCACACACTCTTAACAACTCCCTGAGACTACCCACCGTCGGGCCCAGCAGCACCATGTCGTCAGCGTAGCTAATTTTGTTGATGCAGACGCCATCTATCGAGCAACCGACACGCTTGCTACTGAGCTCGACGATGAGGTCATTTATGTATAGGTTGAAAAGCTTGGGCGACGTCAAACCTCCCTGTCTCACCCCGCTTTCCAACATATATGCCTCAGAGAGTGTATTATTCCACTTAACAAAATTCGTTTGGTGAGAATACCAATATTTAAATATATTAAGCACCACCACCGGTACACCCGCCCTCCCCAACTTTCTCCAGAGCACATCATATGATACAAGATCAAAAGCTTTGGAGAGGTCAAGGAAACACGAATACACCGGTGTCTTGCGGTCCATATAGTATTGGACAGTATGCTTGAGACCAACGATGGCAGCTTCCGTTGATAGCCCGGGTCTAAACCCAAACTGCGCATCATGTAATTTAATGCATTTATCTAGGCAGGAATCAAGCATACCGTCCAGCACTTTAGCAATTATCGTTGCTAGCGATATGGGCCGGTAGTTCCCTCTGTCAGAGATATCCCCAGTCCTGTTCTTCACAATAGGCACTACAATTGTTTTCATTAAGTCATGTGGTAAATATGAGTGACTCATGCACATCGTGAAAAACAAGGCCAGGACCCTCGGCAAGTGAACCCCTGCATGCCGCAGGTGCTCCACACTAAGCCCATCGTGACCGGGCGATTTACCGCCTGTCATTCTCTTCAAAACGCCTCGTACTTGACTAGCCGTAAAATGTACAGACGACTCCTCCCCCTCATTTCCGGGCTCAGACCTAATAAATGACGCTGAAGGGCCCAGCGGGGAGCGCACCATAAAATGTTCCCTGAACATATTCGCAATATGGACTGGTTCGCTTATTCCGTTCACACTCATCGGAAGGCCAGGCTTAACCTCATGCTTTCCCGTAGCTTTCCAGAACTCAGTGAAATCCTTTGCCGATCTGTGTTTAGCCAGGATGTCCATCCTTAGCTGCTCCTGATTGTTCTGGCACCACTTCAAGCGACTTTTGAATATTTTACGCGACTCGAGCATTTCGTCATAAATAATTCCTGAAGTGGGCCGGCCGCATGCTATCCACGTTTCGAACCTAAGCCTGGCCACCCTATGAGCATCACGGACATGTATATTCCAGCCACATAAGTGCCTACCCTTATTTAATTTTGTGCCACGCTTCCCGCTGGACCCAACCGCGGCGTTACTCAGGGTTTCCACAATATCGTTATACAATCTATCCAATACAACTTTGTGTTCAACCAAGCTGCATGATCCACGACTGCATTCCGCGAATTCGGTGGGAAAATCAATGGCTCGAAAAGCATTGTTACACAGTTCATGATAAGTTTTTATCTGTATTTCATCTCGCCCACCCCAAACAACCGAGTCACGCCACACGTCGCGCGTCACCAACTTAGGCCTTACCACAGTTATATCACAACTAACAAGTAAAGGTAAATGATCTGACAAGTAAACATCTTCTATAACTTGTACCCCGACTACAGTTTGCCAGGCCGATAATGATCCCACACAGTGGTCCAGCCATCGCCTGCAGCCATGAGCCTCGCTAACAAACGTGTAAGTATAAGTCTGTGTACCTAACTTTTCCAAATCGACACAGATCCAGGACTGATCCGAACAAAAGTTAATCATTTCGTTATAAAATAATTCATGAGGGTGGGAGTTAAAATCACCCAAAATAAACACGGTTTCAATATTCTCACTAGCTACTATTGCACTTATTTCACCCAATATCTCCGTCATAATTGGTAGGTTATCGAGTGAGTCAGTTGGCATATACACAGAAAAAACAATAATGGAGCGGCCGTCAACATCTGCTCGTATAGCTGTCAGTCGAGTGCTAGCACACGGTACCACAGTAACACTATCAAACATACCCTTTCTCCAGAGTATGGCAACTCCCCCATGAGGTCTCCCCTTAAGCAAGCCCACAGAAGTATCTACAGCAGACTTACCTGCATATTCAAAATTATTAGAAATAGTGCCCAATAATGGTATGTCATGGAGAAGCAACCACGTCTCCTGGAGTGCTACCACATCAGCCATTTCACAAATGTCCCTTATATTGTCAATCGACCTCTTGACCGATTTGCAATTAAAGCTAATTAAATTAAAATACTGTTACGGGATATTGTTACGGGTAATTATTTAAGATCCGCAAAATGAATGTCCCTGCAAAATACTCGTGAATGTTTAAGTATTTCGGAATAAAATATTTTACTCTACTTTCTAAATAAATAAATTAGATGTTTTCTAGCCCCGTTTTGAGATTTAATTACACAAAAATAACAAAAAACTGTCCAAAATCGTCAGTTTTTTGGTTTTGCCTTTGTATGTAAAATATTTATTATTGTCAAAGCTTTGTAAAATTGTCTACGTAAATATTATGAACGAAACAATACACTATGTATATCTTAAAAAAAAAACATATAAAATAACTAAGTTGGAAAATAGACGAAGACTAGGCAAAAAAAAATGGCAACTGTGTTTTTAACTAATAAGCGCTTGAAGTTTTATAATTTGACGTATTAGTGATTCCCCGCTCTTTATCAGCTAAGATGCTTATTAAAGGACGGTCTTCCTGCGTTTCGAGCACACGATATTTTGAATCTGATACCCCAAAATTTGTCATCTCAATCGTCGTTCATATAATTATTTAACCTGATAAAATATCTGTAGGCACTTCTAAGGATTTCGATCTGACGAGTGTCATGGTTACAAATGACTTTGACAGATGATGCCAACTTGACGTAACACTAAGCACTAGATTTTGGCGCGAAGACGGGAGAGAGGTCAAGGATCGAGTAAGAAAATAGCGGGTTGGATTGAGTTGTTCATTTGTGATAAAACTTATGGAGAAATACAGTGAGAGTGACTGATTGTTTGTGTAGATAAAACTACGTGCTTAGTGGAATGTCGTATACCTACGTTATTCGCCAATACATAACGTGACCAGTTACATTGTGACCCTACATACAAGCGAAGAAGTTGTTTTTTCTAACTCGTAGTAGCCCGAAAAGAACCCATACAATAATGAAAAAATAATAAGGGGCTAGTTATTAAGGAGACTGAAATCTACCGAAAGAAAGTTGGTACCTAGCGGAAATCTTTAAATAAGTGAAGACTTGTGTGACGCGTATTCGGTCAGAACATAATATTATTTGTAGCACAAGGTGTGACTGAAAAGCATTCTCTCAACCATAAAGTTTGATCATGATGGTTTGAAAGCTTATTGAAAGGTCTACTTCTTGCTCAATTAAATTTGGAGAGTTTACAATAATAGTAACTAGTTCAAACCAATGAAGATAACTAAATTCAGATAATTATCATTTCCACTAAGGCTGGTAAATTTTAATTGTAAGAATACTGGAAGGATTCCAATAAGTTGGTACAAAAACCAGGAACTAAAATCAAGACTTGATTTTGCAAATCATGACCCGGAGAGATTCATGACTATTTTGGAAACATGGTTAACAAGTTTGAAAAGTACCTCAAGTGATGGGATTTTAACTCTTACCTGCCTGGTAGTATGGTGTGTTAAAAGTAACGGTAATAAAGTTGTAGGTAATTGAAGAATGTACTGCACATGAGAAAGTTCAGATTTACCAAAACTCTGATTATGGAAAGTATCTACAGTAACTGGTAAGGTTACTTTATTCTTATTCACTGGAAAAACATTACCACCCTTTTGTGGTTCCACTGCAGTCGGTTAAACAAAATTTACATTGTAAAGCCGTTGAACTTCTACTACACTACAATACACAATGGTTTTGTCTGTTAAAAGAAAATAAGTGAAGAAAATAAAAAAGCAATTGATTGCATATTACAGATTCAAGGTTGTTTCAAATTGTGGATAATTATGGCTTTCACAAAAGCCTTAACTTTTGTCTTATGAAACATAGTAAGATTATCTTTGCTGTTACTCTTTGACTGTGTATTCATCACTCAATTTACTAGTGATGATTGATTTTTATTTGCTGTGTTTGTTACCTAATTGTTTGACTATCTTGTTGGTCTGGTAATTGCTGGTGCACCTGCTGGACCTGGGGTCTAAGGTTCAATCTCTGGACAACATGTAGTGGTATCCTATTGCTTGAAGATTGAACTTGGTTGGTGAGTTAACGGTGCGCTATACACCTCTGCTTGCAGAAATCGATTGGTGACTGCGTTCATGTTATTTTGTGTTATAAAATTGTCTTAATGTAAAGATAGGTATTCAAATATGTCATGACATAATATAATGGTTAGTGCTTTAGTGACAGTATCTCAGAAATCTTGTAATTTCTTCATATTGATAGTATGCCTATATGTGGTTATGTCGTTCATTAATTTTCATTGCCGTTTTGATAGCGCAGTGGCTTAGCCACTGGATGCCGCGCTGTGTGTCGCGAGTTCCATTCTCATGTGGAGTAGATATTTGCGTGGCCTGCAAATGATTGTTCTGGGTCTGACTGTTCGTGAGTGTTGAATTGATATCTGAGGGTAAAGAGAACCGATATTGTGATAATGCCAGTGAGAGTACTTGTTATGGTGGCAGTTGATGCATTGACATTATGAGTTATAGAAAGGTGCTTCACCACAAAAAGCAGTCTAGTCGTAGAGCCGCAGTCCAGTTGCTGTCCAGGCAAACGGTGCACGGCTGCTTATGTGGTGGCATCTGGGTGGGAGCCTGGTGCCTCCGGTGTTTTAGTGACCTGTTGTTTGGAGTATGTGACATGGTATGGTGTGTTAAGCATCTGAAAGGTATCTGGCACCCTTGGTGCTTCGAGACCGACCTGACGTCTGTTGCGAGCCAAGTACGTTAGGTAGGTTGGTGTCATACAGATGGATGGTCGAAAGGGCAAAGCACGCCCAGATCCACACCATGCTTTGTCCGGATGGTCGAAGGGGCCCAGTACGCACGCTCCTTGCCACGCTGGAAGTAGGTGGGTGGTCGAAGGGTCCCAGCACGCCCGGTCCACGCCACGCGTTGTACAGGTGGATGGTCGAAGGGGCCCAGTACGCCCGGTCCATGCCACGCTGTTAGTAGGTGGGTGGTCGAAGGGGCCCAGTACGCCCGGTCCACGCCACGCTTTGTCCAGGTGGATGGTCAAAGGGGCCCAGTACGTCCGTTCCATGCCACGCTGTGTAGGTGGGTGGTCGAAGGGGCCCAGCACGCACGGTCCACGCCACGCGTTGTACAGGTGGATGATCGATGGGGCCCAGCACGCCCGGTACATGCCACGCTGTTAGTAGGTGGGTGGTCGAAGGGGCCCAGTACGCCGGATCCACACCATGCTTTGTCCAGGTGGATGGTCGAAGGGGCCCAGTACGCCCGGTCCATGCCACGCTTTTAGTAGGTGGGTGGTCGAAGGGACCCAGTACGCCGGATCCACACCATGCTTTGTCCAGGTGGATGGTCAAAGGGGCCCAGTACGCCCGGTCCATGCCACGCTGTGTAGATGTGTGGTCGAAGGGGCCCAGTACGCCGGATCCACACCATGCTTTGTCCAGGTGGATGGTCGAAGGGGCCCAGTACGCCCGGTCCATGCCGCGCTGTGTAGGTGTGTGGTCGAAGGGACCCAGCACGCCCGGTCCATGCCACGCTGTTAGTAGGTGGGTGGTCGAAGGGGCCCAGTACGCCCGGTCCACGCCACGCGTTGTACAGGTAGATGGTCGAAGGGGCCTAGTGCGCCCGGTCCACACTGCATGGTATAATGAGTTGTTGATTGGCAGAACGGGCCCAGTGCGCTCGGTCTACATTGCGTGTTATGATGAGTCGTTGGTTGGTTGAAAAGGGCCTAGTGCGCCCGTTCCACACGTGCTAAGATGAGTTGTTGGTTGATCTAAAGGATCTTGTGCGCCTGGTCTATACCGTATGGCATCGCAGAGTATGCATGTCAGGAATGGACGAGTGGATCCAAATGGAATGTTACTATCTTTGGTGTGTGAGATATGACGGGCCAATATAAGGATTGCTAAATGCTCGCGGCCTCGCTATAATCAGGAGGCCATGTAGGCACTTCTAAGGATTTCATTCTGACGAGTGCCATGGTTTCAAATGACTTTGACAGATGATGCTAACTTGACGTAACACTAAGCACTAGGTTTTGGCGCGAAGACGGGAGAGAGGTCAAGGATCGAGTAAGAAAATAGCGGGTTGGATTGAGTTGTTAATTTGTGATAAAACTTATGGAGAAATACAGTGAGAGTGACTGATTGTTTGTGTAGATAAAACTACGTGCTTAGTGGAATGTCGTATACCTACGTTATTCACCAATACATAACGTGACCAGTTACAGTTACTGTTGTAATTTGACCTATGTTTACAAATAAAGCATTCATTCATTCATTCATACATTGTGACCCTACATACAAGCGAAGAAGTTGGTTTGTCTAACTCGTATTAGCCCGAAAAGAACCCATCCAATATTGGCTTTCCTGACAATTACAGTCTTTCCTGCATATCTATAGTAGGTGTTTTTTTTTGTTTTCAAGAAAGAAGAAGAAGAAGTTATAGTGAAACTAATGTCGCGTACTGCATTTTTCCGTTGCTAACTGCTTAAAATGTGTCTAGACGAGGACTTATAATCTGAACAATGACGAATTGTTATCAAGAAGAATATTTTGAGGAGATCCACCCTTTCAAACTATCAGGGGCGATAGACGGGGCACAGTACTACCTCTGCTCTCCTTAAAGTGACTGGCGACATTAGAGAAGCGATGAAGGATACCAAAGTTACTGTTTTGGTGTTAATTGATTTCTCCAATGCCTTTAATACCGTCAATCACGATATTCTCCTTTCTATCCTTTCATATCTTATGGCGGCACAAAAAACGGGTATGTTTACACTCCAGTTCTATGAACTCTGTAGGTCAAGTGGCTTGAAATGCTATTGTATTACATAGTTTGGTACATAGTCTTATCGCACACACAGTAGTGGTAGTGGTAGGGACTCCCTTTTCCGCACTTCTTCTTCTTAGCGTTTCGATGGCAAAAATAGTCCCTAAATATTGTGTTTGGCCCAGAATTCTGCCACGGCAATACCAACCGATGACGCAGCCCTAAGGTCTTCATATGCACAGGTGGCAAGGCAGGCCGCGCATGACGAAAGGTGGACCATGGTCTGCGGGGAGACACCGCACAAACACTGAAGGTTGGCGCCATCCGAGAATCCCCACCTGTGAAGGTTGTCTTTGGTACCTTTTGGTAACTTTGTCTTTGGTTTCCGCACTTAGACTCCTATTTGGTCCGTTGTGCGTGGGGGCTGTACTGGCTAGCTAAGCCAGCCTAGCTCCGTCCAAAAGCACAGAAGCTTCCTGGGAGCTTCACAGGCTTCTCGGAGCGACCTCACTGTTCTGAGGATTTCTTCGCGTTGAGATGCCACGGCCTCGCATTCCAGGATTACGTGGGCAGCTGATTCTTCGGCGTTAAAACAGCCCCTGAAAAGTGGGCTGTCCGTGGCGCCTATGTTGAATAAATGTTTGTTAAGAAGGGTGTGGCCCGTTATTGTCCCTATAATTATTTTGAGGTTATTTCTACTCAGGCTGAGGAGTTTTTTAGTTAGACGCGGGTGTACATTTGGCAAAGCCATTTTCGACTGTCTACAGTCTGTTGCCCGTGACGATCTGTTATTGTGTAGCTCTGTTGATCTTTGGCAAATCCACGCACGAAATTGCGAGAAGGGCAAGGGATAAGCGGGTACGGGCCTAGCACTACCATTTCGGAGCCCCTCTTCGCAAGCTCGTCTGCGGCATCATTGCCTAGGGATCCACTATGCCCCTTGATCCACTGGAGGGTGATTCGATTAGATTCCAATATACTCTCCAGGGCGAGGTGGCATTCAAAGATAAATTTATTGTTGGTAAGTTTATTTTCTAAAGCCTTGAACACGGCCAGACTATCAGATAGGGATCTGATACCGTAGTTCTGGATGCCTAAGCGCTTTATGGTTTTTGCAGCTTGAGTTAAGGCAACTCATTCACATTGAAATATTGAACTGTGTGTGCCGAGCGGTATGTGAAAGTGAATGTTGAGGTCAAGGGAGGTACGCCAGCACCTGAGCCGTTATTTGTTTTCGAGCCATCTGTGTAAATTCGTACTTCATTGGCTCCTGACTGATCCCTTTCTTCCTCTATTGCTTGTATGTTATAGGTTTTATTGAACATAGGTTGTTTTTGAATTCTGTCACACGGGGCAGCAATGAGAGGTTCACATAAAAGTCCCAAGTCACGGTATTCTTTAATAAAATTAGAATAGTGTTCTTTCAACTTTGAGTTTTTATTTAATTTATTTTCTAAAGCCAAAACACGCTTTTTGCTAAATAAAAAGAATCTCCAAGTGATTCTTCAGGAATTTCCTTCAGAGGCATTTTTACTACAAATCTACCATTGGCAAGACGTTTAACATTTTCTTGTTAGTTTCTGAAAGTAGGACTCACACTAATATTATTCAGGAGTAAAAATATCACCCTTTGAATTGAATTCTTCAATTTCCCAAAATTTTTGTAAATTATCATTTATATGATGAGTAAAATTACAAATCGAGTGGCCAGGTTTATAATTTATTTTATTATTTATTTATTTAAAACTTCATGCACAAAGGTACAATGGCGGACTTAATGCCTTAGGCATTCTCTACCAGTCAACCAAGGTTGGTGAAGAGATAACATGGCAGGTGCATTATTAAAATTGTGACAAGCAAAAAAGTAAAACAAAGAAATACTAATAATAAGTTGCTTAAAATACACATACATACATATTTTGTATAATACATACCTAAATAAATGTATATATATATTTAAATAAAGTAATGAATAGAAGTTATCGAGATGTCCCCTCTCCCCGTTGAAAATAAAACCGCAATTTACGCTTGAAAGCATATTGACTGGTGGTCGTCCTGATTTCGAGAGGAAGCGCGTTCCAGAGAAGAATAGACTGAATATTTTCATATTCAGTCTATTCTTCTCTGGAACTGGAAGAGTGAACAAAATCAGTAGTATGAGAAGGACACAGTAGGAGAAGATTATTGGAGGAACGCAGATTCTTAGCGTGTGAAGAACTTAAATATTGAAAATGAGACATAAGGTAAGAAGGTTGAGTAGGGAAAAAAGCGTAGTTAGAGCGCGCAAACTTCTTCTCTGGCGAATGGGCATCCATTTGAGCTCAGACCTGTAGTTCGAAACAGTGTCATATTTCCTTAAGTTAAATATGAACCGAATACATTGGTTGAGGAGCCTATCAAGCTTATTCAGCAGAACCGCACTCAAGTCAAAATAACACACGTCACCATAGTCGATTATAGGGAAAATTAAAGTCTGCACAAGCAAAGTCTTTGTCTTTGCGGGCAAAAAGTTTCTCAGACGATAAAGGTATCGCAAAGTGCCGTTGACTCTTTGACTGATACTAGCAACATGGCTATGCCAGCCAAGTGTCGAATCAAAATGCAAACCGAGATCTTTGACGCTAGGGCTAATGGGGATGACGGTACCATCGAAAATAAGAGGAGGAAGAGAGCTAACCGCCACTCTACCCATCATACGAGAGCTTCCTATTACAATGGCCTGACATTTAGAGGGGTTTACTGACACTCCAAATCTATCAGACCAGATTTTAATGGCATCCAAGTCTCGGTTTACATCTTCTATCGCGTCCGATAAACTTTCCACCCGCGCAGCCGCATACAGCTGGAGATCATCGGCATAAAGGTGATAAATAATCACACACTGGTATCTGTCTAACTGTCTAACTGTGAATCCTGAAGAACTGGTCTACCTACACCTAAAATTATACGCTTGGACCCTACTAAATCCCAAAAAATGTCAGCACCCAACAGCAAATCAACTTCTGAGGGATGATGAAAACTTGGATCAGCAAGCTCAATATTGTGAGGTAAGTCTAGTTCTAACATATCAACAGGTGCACCTGGCAAGTTACTTGTAACTTTAGGAACTACTAGACATGTTATCATAGTACTATACGATTTTTTTCTTGATTGTATCCCTAAAGTGACGCGTTCTGTTATTTTAAATGAAACATTATTAATGCCCGAAATACGGAGCGGTTTAATATTTTGAACAGGTAAGTTCAATTTTGTTTTCAGGTTGTCCGTCAAAAAGGTTGATTGGCTACCAACGCACGTGCAAGGTAAGTTTCTTTAATAATCATATTCTTTACCAATACGACAGCAGTACCCAACAATACCTGACTAGTAGATACGCCTGACAATGTGACTGGAGGCGATGTTGTCACTGACGGTGGCTGAGAGATAACAGAAGAATTAATATTTTCTTCATTTTTATAATTTTTATTTAAATGCAATAACGTTCTATGATTATATTTACAGTGACGACACACATAGCCTTCAGACAACAATGCTGGCATTATGACCTTCACGCAAACAATTATAAAAAAGTTTTAGACTCTTCATTTCTGTTATCCTATCAGTAACATCCATATCCTTAAATTTAGTGCAGTCATAAATACGATGCCCTTGGTTATTGCAACATAAACATACAAAGGCACACACAGTCTCACCTGAAGGAGTAGGAGAACTTGAATTCTTTGAAACTTTAGTTGAATTATTTTGTTTTGATGCAAAATTATTATTATTTTTATTCCACGACTTTTTAGTATTATTAGTTGAATTAGGAATATTTCCTCCAACACTCTGGTTTGACGCACGTAATGCTGCACTCTCTAAAACGTCAGCCCGGTTACGGATAAATGTATAGAACTGATCTATGGTAGGAGTGTCTGAAAAATTATTTATGTATTCCTCCCACTTCATATTCGTAGTGGCATCTAACTTCAAAGTTACAATAAATATAACGTGGACATCCCAATTTTCTGTGAGTAGACCAAGAGCTTTGAGCGCTCTCAGATTTTTAATAACATGGTCTAATAAGTTTCGCAATGCTTTGTGTGATTCTGTAGTGATAGGATTAACAAAATGTAATGCTTTTAAATGATTATTAATGAGAACCACAACAAGAGAGCTACAACCTGGGAGTCTTTAAGTCAAGAGTGAATAGGTTTCTTCTAGGTAAGCGCGCTACATCGTCGACCACATCATCACTTACCATCAGGTGAGATAGTGGTCAAGCGCGAGCCTATCAATAATAAAAAAAAAAAAAAAAAAAAAACTCTCCTATTGTCAAACCTAGCACACAGTACATCCCAAGCAATCTTGTAGTTTATTGAAGTAAACTCTAATGCCTTTATTACCTCACTAGCACTACCCTCTAAAAATGCCCGTAGGTAATGGAATTTATTGATGTCTTGTATTGATGCATTGTCATGTATTAATGATTGATATGTGTCCCGGAATTCAAGCCACTTCAAGTATGAGCCATCAAATGCTGGTAATTTAATAGTTGGTAACTTAACAAAGTTCTCAGAATTTTGTGTAATCAATTGTGCATTGACATGACTAACAGGCTCACAGATCATTTGAATGATATCCTGCAATGAGGAAATTGATGTTATGAATAGATTTTCTATTGTTGATCTTAAATTAATATGTTCTTGTACTTCTGACTCTTCACAAGTTAACTCAATTTTATTTTGAATAATCTCAAACTTTTTGAACAAAGATTCACAATTTTTTAAATATAATTTAATCTCATTAACTTGTGCATTAGATAAAGTAGCATGATTTACTAACTTTAAACTGTTTATGTATTGTGTATGCGTTGTTAAACTACCTCTTATATTTCCACGCTGTCGAATCAATTTACTAAGTTCTGAACTTTTAGGAGTAGACATCTTCAAACTCAACAGTCAAACACAAAAATAAAATAAACAAATTAAAATACAATGAACTGGGTAAATAAATTGTACATCTAACCAAATTCTTTTTCCTCACTCCAGTCGTAGTATGTAGTAGTGGTGGTTAATATAACGTAATGCAACTTAAAGCTTATTGGTAGCGCCATCTCTTGTTAAGGTCATAAATCAAAGACCGAATACATAGGCAAATGCATTTGAGATTTCGCGGGCGATCGATATCCTAATTATCCCGTTCCTTCCTCATTCCTTTTCCCTTCATGTACACCTTGATGACAGGTCGCCAGAACGAACCGAAACTTCAACGTGACCGGGCTTCGCGTCTCAACCGCCAGCTTTCCAAGCCACATGGCCTCATCTTGAGGAAGAACTTTCCTTCAATCATATAGATTGGAAGTTTATCCCACCTGCTTCCCCACATTTTGGAGTATGTTGGGAAAGTATGGTTAAGGTGGTTAAAACTCACCTTTTCAAAGTTATAGGTCAACAAATCCTCTCCTACGAGGAACTTATAACTGTCCTTAGACAAGTTGAGGCTCTAGTTAATTCGCGGCCACTTACTGCTATGAGTAGTGACCCTACTGAACCATCAGCGCTGACCCCTGCGCACTTCTTGCACACGGCGCCGTTGTTGTCCCTTCCCGCTCCTGAAGCAGACACGCTCAGCTTGCTTCAGAGACATACTCTACTGGACAAACTTGTGCAGTCGTTCTGACAGCGCTGGCGTTCAGAATACTTACATCAACTTCAGGCTAGATCCAAATGGAATAGTCCTGCACCTTCAATACAAGAGGCTACTATTGTAGTTATCATTACTGATAACGCTCCGCCTCTTTCATGGCCGTTAGGCATTATTGAGAAATTGCATACCTCTAAAGACGGTACAACTCGTGTTGTTACTGTGAAAACCGCGAAGGGTAGCTACGTGCGCCCTGTTGTACGTCGGTGTCCGTTAACGACTCAATAAGGCCTGGCTTGATAGTTATGTCTCTTAGTTTTAGTTAGTTTGCGATGCAACATAATTTTTCTCTAAAATTTAAGTATAGGTATGTAACTTAAAGTATTATGCAACTTGCAGTATCACTCTTAATCTAAATCTAAAAATCCGCATCTTAGTCTGTATTGCTGAATAGGTATACAGTAGGACACCTCATAGGGCTAAGTTTAATTTTCGTTAAAGGTGACCCTTTAAGGCCGGGAAAATAGTAGCGCCATCTCTTGTAAAAGTCATAAATCAAAGACCGAATACATAGGCAAATGCATTTGAGATTTCGCGGGCGATCGATATCCTAATTATCTCGTTCCTTCCTCATTCCTTTTCCCTTCATGTACGCCTTGATGACAAGTCACCAGAACGATCCGAAACTTCAAAATGACCGGGCTTCGCGTCTCAACCGCCAGCTTTCCAAGCTACATGGCTGGAGACTGATGCATCTAATTAGTTAGATTGGAGAGAACCTTGTGTACCGTGTCTATTAACCCGCTTCGCGGATATAAAAACATTTGTGTGAAGTGTGTGGATCCTGAAAGTCGTCGTCGCCATTTTGGAGTTGAAGAACACCAGCTCGCCGCCATACGTGGCCTGGCTTCGATCACCACAAGGTAAGGCGTACTACTTCCCTCATTCCCATACTAGATCGCCCGTATTGTTCCGTGAATATTTTCCCGCTTATTTTCAACGCACACAATCAGAACCCTTCAAATACAGTTCACATTTTATAATAGACACAAGGATGATGAGGTTTTTCAAACCGCTATAACAATTATTATACATATCATAAAGCAGACGCTATCGTGGCGCTCACTCGGCGCTATTTGCTTAATTCGTTATAACGAAGTATCGCGTGAATCGCGCGCAACGCAAAAACGTAAATAAAGCAAGAAGCAGGGGGCGCGGTGGCAGCCAGTCGTCGCATGCTAGCGATCGCGCACGTGATTTGAGATCCCGCGCGGCTTACGTAATATACGTACGCTATTTCTATTTGCTTCGTGCTTTTTACACGTAATATTGTCTGAGTATAATTGTGTAAGTAAGGACGATTGATTGAGAGTTTGTGTTATTGTTTAATGTTTTGTTTTTGTGTGTCTATAGTGAACGAAAATATCTAAAAGAAATAGTGATTTACCAATATGGAACTTAAAGTAGGGCAGTAGAACTGAAAGTACGATGGAAAGTTAATTGTTTATTTTTACTGCTCCATTTTATCGTAATAAATTCATAAATGCGATGTAATATTTTTAAGTCTGTAAGTTATTGTCATATAGCAACTTTGAACACTACTAGTATGTAGCACAGGAAAAATCACCGCCTTATTGTATTCTGCAGAGGGTCCCAGTAGTGCTTAAACCTGGCGCGGCGTAGATGGTTACTACATGCAGCACTGACGCACTCAACTCATTCATGCATGACGGGCTGAATACTTATGCCCACAGCCACGCCAAGCAGGCAAACCTGGAATGTTCGGCAAATCTTATGAAGCAAAGCAAGCTAAGAAAATAATAGACATAAGGACGGTTATATTATAGAATGCGTAAAAAAAATAAAAAATAACCCAATATGCTTTATATGCAGGAAGTAGGTAAACCCATGCCGCGTGTCACACACACCAGTAAATTGCAAAAATGCTCAACCAAAAAGGCATGATAATAAAATGCGGGAATGGACGACAGGTGATTCTGGCAGCAAAATACCAATCTAACTTATTTTTCTATGCATACTACAGAAACTTTCACTTGTAGGTACATAACTATTTACGTATAAATTAACACGACATACTATTAATTTAAATTCCCAACCATATTGTCACGAACACATTTGGAAAATACTATAGAATATATTTACGAAATGGCGGGCTAATTGTGACAAAGAATGGACCAAGACTATTCACCCAAATAGAAAATAAAGAAGGAAAAGAAGGGATACGAGCACTTCCCTCGGAACCTTTGGCATGTTGAATTCCCTCAGTTGGATTGGCCTCAAAGTTGATGGTTGTACTCGTCCTCGTTGCGCCAGCGCCACGTTGCGCCGACAAAGAGCTCCTTCAAATTTACTCGTTTCACGGTGGTTGCAGTTTCTGCTTTACACGGTCGCCAAGATGTGGGCGATACAATAAAAGATCGACCCTGACTGGTTCAGAAGTTTATTTTTAAACTGTTTGTACAGAAATTATAATAATACTAGCTGTTACCCGCAGCTTCGCCCGCGTTAACATAATTTTTGTCAATCAATTCTGGTTGTCGACATACAGATGAGAAAATCCAATGGTTAGTTTTATTAAAAATCGGCCCCGTGACTCCTTTGATTGTTTTGTGCTATTCTTCATAGTGATGATATGGCCATCCACGCACACTTGGAAAACTCATCCTGTATAGGTACAGGAAGCATTAACATAAAAACGATTAACTTATTTAATTGAATAAAATTGTATCTACAGGTAATTTACATTAATTATTCCGTTAATCATGGGTACAACATTTATGACGCTGCTTGTTCTATGTCCTTTCATTTGATGCTAATACATACACGTTCTGGGCCTTGGACATACGCGAATATCAGCAGCTACATGTAGCTGGTCGTGGGTAAAGCATAGCTTTTCCAAATGCACCCCTGCTATCCTTGACCTTTGTTAATAGTAATAGCAAAACTAAGTATGATTGGAAACTGGAGTCTTTTGAATTGAAATGATAGGTCAGTGGCGATTATTGGGATTCGACGTATAAACACGCTTTCCTCTTTTCTCATACCTGTTAATATATTGGCACCTTTGTGTAATACGAAGCCTCATCCCATTACAAAATCTAAATTAATATGCAGATCTCAATTATTTGTTATCAAAAACATGCCTGCAAAGTTTCAACCAAATCGGAAGCCGCAATAAATAGTTTCATACAAAGATCAGCTTTCCCCATTCACCCCCTTAAAATTTGAATTTACACAAATCCTTTCTTAACTAACGTTTACTGACTTTATACTACCACCTGCCAAAATTCATCTTCTTGAAGAATATCCCATTTCTCCCACTTCTTTTTTTATGAACAAAGAAGTAGCCTATGTCCTTCTCAGGATCTCAAAGTATCTCCATACCTAATTTCATCTAAATCGGTTCATAATAAGAAGAAATTGCATGATAAAAAGTTACATGCAAAATTAATCGACCCTCTCCTTCGATTTCTATGAACAAAGAAGTAGCCTATGTCCTTCTCAGGGTCTCAAAGTATGTCCATACCTAATTTAATCTAAATCGGTTCATAATAAGAATTAGTTGCGTGATAAGAAGTTACATACAAAATTAACCCTCTCTCCTCTTTCTCCCCCTTTCGTGTTTTATGCAAAAAGAAGTACCCTATGACCTTCCCAAGGTCTCAAACTATCTCAATACCAAAATTCATCTAAATCGATACATCGGTCTAATCCCTATTAAGAAGTTTATATAAACTAACGCCACAGTTCTCACCCTTCATGTTTTATGTAAAAAGAAGTAGCCTATGTCCTCCCCAAGATCTCAAACTATCTCCATACCAAATTCAGTCTAAATGGGTTCATCAGTTTAAGCCTTATTAAGAAGTTTCATAAAAAACTAACGCCGCATCTCCCATTTCTCCCCCTTTGTGTTTTATGCAAGTACCCTATGTCCCTCTCAGGGTCTCTAACTATCTCCATACCAAATTTCATCTAAATCGGTTTATAATAAGAAGAAGTTGGATGATAAGAAGTTACATAAAAAATTAACCCTCCCCCATTTCTCCACATTCGTGTTTTATGCAAAAAGAAGTAGCCTATGTCCTTCTCAGGGTCTCAAACTATCTCCATATCAAATTTCATCTAAATCGGTTCAGCGATTTAAGCCATAATAAGATATTTTTCAAACAAAACTACCCCACCCCCATTTCTCCCCTTGAGTGTTTTATGAAAAAAAAAGTAGCCTATGTCCTTTCCCGGGTCTTAAACTATCTTCATACCAACTTTCATCTAATTCGGTTCAGCGGTTTAAGCTATAATAAGATATTTCAAACAAAACTTCACCACCCCCCATTTCTCCCCCTTAGTGTTTTATAAAAAAAAGGTAGCCTATGTCATTCCCCGGGTCTTAAACTATCTCCATACCAACTTTCATCTAAATCGGTTCAGCGGTTTAAGCGTGATAAGGTAACAGACAGACAGACAGAGTTACTTTCACATTTATAATATTAGTATGGATGACGCTAGCGACAATTCGACTCTATCGACACGGTTGTTGTTTTTACCCGACTGCCGAAGGAGGGTAAAGTGTTTATCAGTCTATGTATGTATGGTTTTTGTTCCTATGTGGCGTTCTAAAGACCAAACGCGTTGGTCGATTATGATTTTTCTTACATCAATTGATCCGCTTAACCTTGCAAATGTCACTGGCTACATTTTAATTGGAAAATAGAAACATGGTGGATTTATTATTCAGCCCTTCCCATCGTGTGGAATATCAAATTAAAGAGATTTTAAGAGTTGATTAAAAAAATATATAAACTTATAAGTTTAAATGTATATAATTCGAAAAGAAAATGTTTGATCAAAAGTTATAAGTTATGTTTCTTGTTTACGTCTTTTTAGTTCTCTTCTTATGTAGTCACCTTTTTAGATTAACTTTTTTTATTTATAACTTTTGAGCAAACATTTTCTTTTCGAACAAGGTACATTTCGAGTTGGGTTTTTAGATTTTTTGAGTTAACTTTTTTATTATTATCAACAGTATAATTATCTTAATTTATATCGCACTTATTAAAATACTGATTAAATGTTTATTTTTTTTATTTTTTTTTATTTGGGAAACAAACAGTACTACGGTACTTACTGCCTGGAAATTTGAAGAGCAAAACATTTTGTTATTTTAAAATCCGCTTAACAGGGATACGGAATATGGATTCGCGCAGCGAGCACTCGCTCCAAATAACTCAGTAATGCAACAATTAGGGGCATTGTTTCGGGTAAGCATTTAAGGGTCCATAAATGGATGTCCCGGCAAAATACTCCCCAATGTTAAAGAATTTCGAGACGAAATATTTTTAAGTCTTCTTTCTAAATAAATACATCAGATCTTGCCGAACCCGTTTTAAGATTGAATCACATAAAAAAAATATTAACAAAAAACTCGGGTTGTTTCTCTTTTCAGGTAATCTATCTTTGTAAGTTCGCTTGTAAAACCTTATGTAAAATGTGTAACATAGTTTAATAAAAAAATATCTCTTTTCAGAACAACGTAACACAGCTTTTATTTTTCGGAAAACCCTATAATTTGAATCTGTCTGTAAAGACACATTATAAAACAACAATTAAAGCTATTATTTCCTTTCCTGAATTTTTAACACAATACTCGTAAACTCTTTTTGAAACACTTCACCTGACATGTGACATGTGGTGACATCTGCTCTCGATGTGTCAAAATGACTGCGCGCGAAATTTAAATTAATGTAGAACAATTGTCTTCGTTTACATATATACATTCCAAATCTCCACAAACCAGTTACAGCGTAACACTATACCCCATAGCGAGATTGATGTCACTTTTTCACTGACTTCAAAAAGGGGGAGGTTCTCAATTCGACTGTTTTTTTAAGTTTGTTACCACAGAACTTTTTATAAGGTAATTCACCTTATAAAAAGTTGTCGATTTTGATGATTCTTTTTTAATATTAAGACTTAAATTCAATGGTGATGATATTATTGCAAAGACATCTCAAATTAACTTTATTACTTACCAACTAAAAATAAAATAAAAGAAACAAATTAACATTATGAAATTTATAAGTTATTGGTACCAGGAACTTTAACATACTTATGCCCAGTTTTTTGATCCGTAGTTGTCTCAATTAATTTTTAAAATACGAGTAGCTAGTGTTATAAATATTACGTATCTAGCTATTTCGCCAATTTAATATGTTAAAGCACTATCAGCACACGACGCTCGCTCTCCCCACTATCGCGCCCGCCGCCGTCGCTGGCTGCGGCCTGATAGTAAATAAGGACATGCACGCCAGTCAGTTTCCACAGGTTTATCACGATCCAGCCCTTATTGTCTTCCAGCGACGCCGACGTCCTGACCCGAGCTTCGATTACAGATGTGACAGATTTCACATATCCCTCAGTCACATCAAGCTCCTCATATATTTAGATAAACTATTAGTCATGTCTTCCAGTCTAGATAAACATTTCAGAGACCTGCAAGACGTCTTCAATCGCCTAAATGAGTATAACCAAATGTTTTTTTTTCTGCTCTAAGGTCAAATATGCTGGACATTATATAACACCTGATGGTTTTCAAGCCGATTCAGAAAAAAATGCGTCAACAAACTTAAAGTATTTGATATCATTCCTGCAGATGTGTTCGTGGTATTGGCGATTCATCCCTAATTTTGCAAAGATCACCGAATCACTCTCTCGGTTGTCAAAAACTAATTATTTTTGGACATGGAACGATGAGCAGGCAACAGCATTTAACTAAATTCGGCATTCAACAGAGCCAAGGAGATAATTCCCCATGAGGACGTACCTCTTGCCACCGCCGCCGCACCGACGGCAAAAAAAGCCAAGGAGGCTCAGGTCAAGCACACAACTTGTCCGATCAGGACTCGCGTGGGTGCACGGGTCGCTGGACCTCTTCGAGTTAGGAGAACCTGTCTGCCCCGAAGGTGTCTACGGAGCGGAGAAATTGGGGTCACGTGGTGGCGGGTGTTGCCACCGTTCGAGTGCCGGAACGTGACGTTCGGGGTCACTTCGTGCCTTGGCCCGACACGCCTGCCTTTGCAGAGTGCGTGCAGAGCGACCCTGGGAACATGAGTGCGGACCAGAGCGGTGGCTCCACCACGTCCCTGCCAGGGACAAATAAGGTGGAGGCAAATGTCGTAAAGCGGGTGCAGCGACAGGCTATCGCGGCTGACTAGATCAGCAAGTTGGCCCGACGGGCCGGAGAGCGGCGCTCGGCTCGGATTGCTGCCGGTGGGGACATTTCGGCGTAGTGTAAAGTCGCCAAGTGACGGACGGGCTGGAAGTCGCCCTAGTTGCCACCAAATATCGCAACCTGAAGATCACATTCACCCGTGCCCTGAAGCAGGCGATGATGGATATACAGGAGGTGGTTTAGGTCCTGAGTAACCGCACAACCACGGTCGAGACGGCGAAGTTGTGGGAGGAAAACGGCCGTTTCAAATCCGTGTTAGAGGATCTCAAGTGGCAGTTCGCCGCCCAGACGGCAGCTTCTACAGTCACGAGCCCACCGCTGGCACTTTCATTGGCTTCATCCGGTTCCATAATCTGCCCCTGTACTTGCGGATGCGAGGTTCGAAAATATCACGCGCATCTGCGTGATGCAGTGCGGGTGGATGATGGGTGTCCGTATAGAAGCCATAGAGGTGATACTGCTTCCGACTGAAAACCTCCGCCCACCGCTCGCTGTGGACATGTGGCGACAGAAGGGGCCCGCTAAGTCAGCAGCGGCTGAGCCGAGAAGTGCCAGGAAAGGGGCAAGAAAGCCCGCGGAGGGGCCCAGTAAGCCCGCGGAGGGGCCCAGTAAGCCCGCGGAGGGGACCAGTAAGCCCGCGGAGGGGCCCAGTAAGCCCGCGGAGGGGCCCAGTAAGCCCGCGGAGGGGCCCAGTAAGCCCGCGGAGGGGCCCAGTAAGCCCGCGGAGGGGCCCAGTAAGCCCGCGGTGGGGCCCAGTAAGCCCGCGGAGGGGCCAAGTAAGTCCGCGGAGGGTAGTCCTGCGCCCACTACCCGGTCGGTGGCTGCGACCCCGGCGACCTTGCCTGGTCCCCTCACGGAGGCCTGGACGTCGAGAGGGGCCGCCGTCGAAAGAAGAGGATGGCGGCACCGGGACCCGCTGGAGAACTGGTACCGAATGAGGAAGGCCACAGCACACTCCGCAGCTGTAGTGATCACGCTGCAACCCTGAGCCTTCAGAAGATTTGGGTCCGGTGAAGGGTCGCGCCTGCTAACCATACACGAGGCTCAGAGGTCGACCTATGACAACGTCATCATCATCAACACCAAGTCCAGGAGGCTTCAGGTCTACGACAGCATCTCTCACGCGGTAGTGGCGTTGTCCAGACAAACAGTCAGTTGCGTCTACTACACCGACGACGCCGATGACGCCGCAGGCCGCCTTGCTAAGAGGGCGATAGATGCGCCGACTAAAACGGTCGTCAACTACAATCTTAAGACGGCCATGCAGCATCGAGACGTAGTCTAATTAGAGGCCTTGCTCACGCTAGCGAAGTCCCTGATCAGCAGACATCACCAAAACACCACCTAACAAGTCCCATCCAAAAATTCCAACCCAAGCACACCTAAACCATCACCCTGTCTAAACCCTATAAAGCGAAAAAAAATGTATATATATATGTAAAGCTGCATGGTGGAGCGAGTCAGTCATACTCACATTAACGTCCTAACGACGGGGTCTATAACCGGAACCGTCAGCCGGAACTGGTCTGCTCGCACTGCCATGCATCTTCCCCGAAAGTGTACCAACAGATATAAGTAAACAAAATAGTAAATAACATAAGCAGTGTATCAATAGAAATAAGTAAAAAATAAAAATAATTATTAACATTAAGATAAGTAGTAAATAAAAACATAAAATTGTAACGCCAGTGTGTAATTTATATATATAGTATTTTGTATTTAGTGAGGGATGAACTCACGTAGACTTAAGTTAGTTAAGTAAGCCTAAAAATAATGTCTGACGTAGGAGTCACACAAATGTAACTTTTATGAAAAATGAACAAAATATAGACACAATAAAAAAAGAGCGCGGACTGCCACATGTCCGCGGTAATATATTAGAAAAAATAAAATAAAAACAATGAAACAAGACTGTGGAGTATGCCTATGCAGTATAGCAATTCATATGCCAAGGAATAAATCAAAAGAAATAAGAGAAGAACAATTAAAAGATCAAGACTTAGTAAAAATAATTAATGACTTAAAAAGCAATCATCGTGAAAACGGAACATTTTGTAGTACAAAATTCTTTTGAATCAAGGATTAATAAATCAGAAAATGACAATGAAAATGCTAAACTAGTTATAAATAAGCATGAGCAGGAGCAGGCGAAAGTTATTGCCGTGTATCATGATAAGACACGTGTATCTAGTCATTATGGAGTTGAGAAAACTGTCAAACGAATCACTAAGCGATACTTTTGGTTGGGGCTAAGAACCCTACTAAAAAGATATAGCCGGCTCTGTATCCAATTTTAGCAATACAAACCTAGCAATATCAAACCAGCGGTTGGAGCAGGCCCGCCACTACGCCCCTTAACCAAAGATTTGAAGTCGTATCCTTTGGTTTGTTCGGACCTTTACCTAAGACGGCTAAAGATGTGATATGGATCCTCATTGTAGAAGACCTGGCTAGTAGATGGGTTGAGTTATTCGCATTGAAGCAAGCTACTACAGATACATGAGCTAGAGAATATATTATTGGAAGAGATCATTCTACGGTATGGAACACCAAGACGGTTCTTTAGCGACAACGGGTCTCAATTTGTTAGTTACGTGATGCAGCAATTGCTGCGTACTGTCAGGACATCGAAAACGGTTTTACACCTGTTTATCATCCTGATAATAGCTCCGTCGATAAGCGTAACCTAGATTTAAAAACACAATTGGCAATACTAGTTGGAGGACTTGGAGGTAACCATAACAGATGGTCAGAACATTTGCCAAGCATACGTTTTGCCACGAATAAAGCTGTTTGTTCATCAACTGGTTATACGCCAGCCTACTTAACTTTTGGCCGAGATCTTCGCACGATCGACGACATAAATCATGATCTGCGATACATAGTACACAATGTTTTTTTTTTCCTGAGATAACACCGAAGTTATTGATGATGGCCTACATTGAAAAGAACCCATGAAATACAGGAGATGAAAGAGGATAAGCGAAAAGAATACGCTGATAAGAGACGTCAATCATGTCCTGGCGATCATGTTATGATTGATGTTCATGCCTTAAGCAAATCGTAAGAAATTTCAGTACTAAACTAGCATCTCACCGAGATCGCCCATACCTTATCAAGGACATTCATGGACCATCTTTTTTTAAATTACTGATCTCGCCACTCCACACCAGACTGCAGGGTTGTTCAGTCCTCAGCCCTGCGTCCGTACCAAGGATTAGCATCAGCCACCCTGCCCGGTCTTTCCTTTACGCTGATGAGGTCCCCCGCGGCAGAGCAAGCCAACTCCACCGGAGGCTATTGAAACAACTGCCAAGTCTCGACCCCTTGGAAGACCGCCAAAGAAGCAGCCGCCTACTTAAGTCCTGACTACCTCACCGGGACGTCATCGGAGACAGAGGGGGAGATTGTAGCACTACCAGCACACGACGCCGTCTCACCGTGCCCCACTATCGGGCCCGCTGCCGCCACCGGCTGTAGCTTGAGAGTACATAACGGCCTGCCTGGCGGCTCTAGTTTAGTCTCCACAGGATCGCCCGTTTAAGCAGTAGCCAATCACTTTGATTGAACAGTTTGGCAGTTCGGCTCGCACGGACACGTTTCCTTCGGATCGGTTTCAGACAGTTGAGCACTCTCTGGCTTGCACGGTCGCCATCCATCGCGGAACCGATATCGGACGGTCATACCAAGTACTTCTGTCGTCATAGACTCGTAGTATATAATACTTTTCAATACAGTTGTTAAGCATGGCGTACTTTCAGAGGCTATAATTATGATTTGAAAATTAAATCTTTTGCATAAGCATCTTTATACGAGCTCGATCATTAGTTTTGCAGTTTAGTTTTTAATTATAAGTCAACTTAAAAAAGTTTAGTAGGAAGGAGTTTTCATACATAGAATAAAATGGGATAGATTTTATACGAGGAAAAATGAATGATTCCGTACGTTTTAGCATTGAATGCTCAAAACACCTTTTAAATGGTTGTTTAATATATTTATTTACCAGTTTTAATTTTAATTATTTTCACATCAACATTTGTCAAAAATCGATTAGGCTGTATAGACTGTTTTCTTTGAAAAAAAATATGTCCAGTTGCAAAAACGTGCCATTTTCTGAAAATTTTATTTTTTGTTAATAAACAAATCTAATTCTTTGATTCATTATCATTATCAGCGTATTAACATTCCCACTGCTGGGACACAGGCCTCCTCTCTGTGAGAGGGAATGGTTCGTAATCCACCACACGGGCCCAGTGCGGGTTGGTGGATAATGTTTAATTAAACCTGATTTTAATATTAAAAGTACGGTGTTGACTATTTTTGTACCAACTGTGTTCGTAGATGGCACGACTAATCAATCAGACCGCATGGTTGGAATGTAGACAGAATGGTGGGGTAAACTTCACTTTGGTAGTCGTGCCAATACCTCAAGCTCGTTCGTGATAATTATGGACGTCAACTTGTGTCAACGTCAAATAGTGCTGGCTGCATGGTGTTCTTTTACGAAATGTAATACGTAAGTATATGAACAACTAAAAGCTGCAAAAGAGTTATTGCGGCTGTTACTATGTTCTGTATCTGTATTCTTCTGTTTCTTCTGCTTTTTGTGTAACTGTGTATTTGATATATATAAGACACACAGGCGAGTGCCCCCTTATTAAACATTTTTATTTACATCGCTATGCCCGCTAAAATACCCACACAAGGATTAAATGGATTGTAGTCAAAAGACTGTAACACTAATAACAAATGGTTTCGTTAAAATCCGTTTAACCGACTTCCCAAAAAGGAGAATGTTCTCAATTCGGACGTTTCTATTTCTTTTTTATCAATTTTTCAAATAAGTTGGAGAGTTAATTATTTTCACCGAATCCAATCGTATCCAAACTCTATATTTAACCATTCGTTTTGTTATACAATGGTGCGAGATCAAAATACTAGACTTAAGCGACGCGATTCGATTTATATAACTGCCATAAGCGATTTTTAAAATGACGAAGGAATGTTTTCCCTACGATTCGACCCTATCGACACGTATGTTGTATTATTATTATTATCAACGTTATAATAATTATCCTAATTATATCACACTTATTAAAATAGAGATTATATTTTAGGTACTTACTGCCTGTAAATTTCAAGAGCAAAACAGTTAGTTATTTTTAAATCCGCATTATAGGGATTCGGACTCGCTCAGCGAACTCACGCAACGTGACATTTAGGGGCATTGTTTCGGGTAAGCATTTAAGGGTCCCTAAATGTATGTCGCCTTAAAATACGCCCCAATGTTACAGAATTAATTTTTCTAAATATATAAAGCAGATGTTGTCGTGTGATTTTGAGATTAAATTACTGTTAACGCAGCGCCATCTTGGGACCACCGGACGACACTACCACAGTCAGGTGTAGTTCTTCTTAGTTCGTGCCATCCGATTAGATGGCTCCACATTCGTTAATAAATCAATAATAATCATGTGTTAATTTAGTCTATGATATTCTATATTGTCTATATTGTCTATGTATTTAAGTAAAAGATCTTTTTTTGCAATTCATTATAATTTTGGAACCAGACCACGACTTTAATTTCCTACGCCTCTGCTGAACCCTGAATCAAGTCTCCAACCTGCTGACACACTACGACTCCGCAACAATTACACAAAATTAAATATTGTCAAAAAACCTTCCAAAATGATCATTTTTGGGATGTCACCTTTGTGTGCTGTACGATAATAGTCTATAAGCTTTGTCCAAGAGTACGATCGATGAGTGTTCTGTACATTTGTGGTGATGGAAAGCCAGATATAATGAGTTAAACCACCCGGGTTGAATGTGGTAAAATCACTGTGTTTTATTTCGCTATAGTTTACGAAATGATGGCGCGTATGCAAACGCTGATGTTGCTTAACCTGCTTAATGTTACGAAATGTGCGGGTTCACCGTACATACTGCCAACTCTGAAGCAAAAGACGAGGGTATATGTTGAACCTAGACGAAACCCTGTGTGACTAAAACAAAATTTATGGCTTATGATAAATGTGATAAATGATATAATTTTTAAATGAAAGTTGATTAAAGTTGATTTCAATAACTAACCTAAGTAATAATACTAGTCTGATCTTATTCAAGTTAATATTTAGGTAGGAAAGTCATTTTCACTTGCAGGTAACTAGATCGACACTTTTACTAATTTCACTAAACTCACTGATCACTGGCACCGCGCTCAGTGAATCCCGGCTCAGTGGATCTGCGAGGTTGGGTCGCGCTTCCCCTCGTCCAGGGTTAGCTTCCTCTCTGGTACACGTACTTCAACCATCTCGTGCTGTTCTTATGTGAGCCTGGCTAATAACAAGAGCAGTAAGTCGACTGTGGTTGGTAGGATGATACGATGCTTCGCCTATGTGCTTTTTTCTGGCGTCTTTTAGAAGTCCACTAACTCTTAATAAGCTTTTTTCATCTAGAAAACAGCATGCCTTGCTTTTCGAGCTCACGTGATGTTTATTTTTAATACTGTGCAATTCTTAGTGGAATTCCAGTCATCGCATTTCTTTAATGATTTTCAATTGTATGCGTTATTTATTTCTGATGACGATAGAAAACCATCATGGGTTTGGCGCGACTAGGGATTTATCCTCGGTAGAAAAATTATAATTCTATTTAGTTCGTCATTGAGATTATCAAATAATATTGGACACGTATTTTTTGCTTTACCAAATAAATAAAAATTGACAAAGCTAAAGCGTCTCAAAGTTCAGGAGTGGGCGTGAAGTCACATGATATTTCAACGCACTGTCACACACATCGTCGTAATTTTTTTGGTAACGTAACAAAAGAAATATATGTGTCCAATATTTAAGGTAATAGAACTGACGGACTAAATAGATTTTTTTGTTACATCCCTATTCTCGTGATGAAACTTGCAACCCTGCACAATTCGTGTTAATGAACTTTAGTTCTGTAGTAGGTCACTAACGAATGATACATTATTTTGTTTTTATTATTGTTGTATATTAGATGGATCCTTGTAAGGCCTGTGGAGGTTCCAATCATCGGGTGGAGGATTGTCAATATAATCGTTACATCTGCGATAAATGTAGACAACGAGGTCACCTACGTAGGGTGTGCCCGGAGCGAGCGGCCGGAACGCAAGCCATACGCGTGGGTGGCGGCGGCGGCGGCGGCGGCCTGCTGGCGCACGTGGAGGCCAGGGATGCGGGACAGACCTGTCTAGACACGACGAGTCACCGCCCGAGGATGAAGAGTTGGAGATTGAGGAAGATCTGTACCAACTCTGTCTAAATGGCTATAAGCTGGTAAGTTTATCAATTAAGATTGATGGAACTAGCATTCCTATGGAAGTAGATACCGGTTCATTAGTGTCTATGATTAGTAAAAAAATGTACGATTAGTTTTTTTATGTCAGAGCGTTAGAGAAATCAAATTTGGTGTTCAAACTTTATAACGGTGCCAAGGTTAGCCCCTAGGAGTTATTAAACCGTCTGTAAGCTATGGAAGAGAATCTAAAACTTTGGAACT
The DNA here is from genome assembly GCA_948252205.1 of Orthosia incerta. NCBI lineage: Eukaryota > Metazoa > Arthropoda > Insecta > Lepidoptera > Noctuidae > Orthosia > Orthosia incerta. The sequence continues at coordinate 20,227,216 of OX411766.1, read as the reverse complement.
ATTTGTAATCGAAGGTGGCACTAGATTCTAATAAGTGTAGTCCCAAGTAACACACAAATTTTTTGAGCTCTTGTTTTTTTATTTAATTAAAATTGTAAAAGTGGATTTTAAATGAGGAAATTGTATTGAAGTTGTACGTAAACCTCTACTGCACTCCAGTCAATATATCAACTCTCCTTCATCATATACTTGTACACACTACTAGCACTGCACTCACTGTAATGGATCTGTACACCAAACTGTCAACTTGTGTTGAGGAACTTTCGGTCACATTTTCATCAAGAATGTCTCAGTATGAAGAAGACTTGAAGAATGCAACCAGTGAGGCTACACGCAAAACGATTGCCAGCCTATCAAAGGACTTCACCGATTTCAGGGACTTAGTCTGGAAAACCATGGGTACGCTGAAATCCCAGATGGAGTTGCTTGTGGTTGGGTTAGATAGGCACGAGATGGCATCCCGTGCCAAGGTTCTCCTACTGCATGGCCTATCTGAGGAGAAGGATGCAGATCCTAGCACAGGCCTGTTAAAAATTTTGTAGGAGCGGCTGGAAATTAAAAGCATCACATCGAATGTCATCGAAAAGACATAACAGCCTGTCACCGCCTCGGAAGCAACACCAGCAAGCCACGTCCTCTCCTGGTTCGCTTTGAAAGCCGCATCGTACGGAACGAGGTGTGGCGGAATAAGACTAAACTAAAAGGGTCTGGTCTGACGTTTTCCGAATTTCTAACTAAACCCAGACATGACATTTTTATGAATGCTCGGAAGTTGTACGGGATAAGTAGGTGTTGGACGTCTGAGGGAAGAATTGTAGTTCAGGTCTCCGATAAATCGCGACGAAATATTGAGTCTGCAGTGGAATACCGAGAACTTGTGACCCAATTCCCTGTTGCCGAGTCCTCAGTTGTGACATCGAAGCCAGTGCCTGAGAAGCGAACTCGCAAGCCAGCTAAATGATGGTACGTCGTCACGGTTTTCCATTTCTCAGTGTATGATACTAGTTTAGTTTTTCTTTTTCTTATTAAGTCGGTCACTCGATAAACATTAATACCTCAATGCTCGATAATTATGTTCTCGAATTTTTGTTTTGACTTTTACTATCATAATGTCACTGTCTACATTGTCACTTGATTATAATTGTGTGGAAACTTACGTTCGGAAATATATTTTAGTTTTTGTTTGGTTTAGCCTATTGGCTTTTTAGTATTGTATTTTAACTTATATTAATATGACCGGCAAGTGCATCGAGGTTTGAGTACTTAGATTGATTTTGTTTGTTTATAGACAGTAATTTATTAGACAGTAGTGTAGTAATTTATTTATTATAATATTTATAATTTATTATGTCAGATGATGTTGTAGATGAAAATTACTTTTCATGCTCATCCTCTAGTTCGTCAGGGGAGGGCTTTGCTGGGGATCTTAGCGATGATAATTCACTTAATCTTCGAGACCACCTTTCTTCTAGATTTTGTAATGGTAGCAAACTCTTCAACGCTGTTCACATAAATGCTCAAAGCATCCCTGCTCACTACTCAGATCTGCTGTCGTCTTTCGACTCGGATCTTGTTCACGCTGTCCTTGTATCCGAAACCTTTCTCAAACCTGCACTTCCTTCCACGCAGTATTTTCTGCCTGGATACAAGATTGTCCGCAATGACAGAACGGGCAAGGGATGTGGAGGTGTTGCCATTTACCTCCGTGGGGATATCAGTTACAGCATAGTTGACAAGTCTCCGAGTATCTAATCAAAGTTTGCTGAACACCTATTCATTGAAATAGACTTTCAGCACACAAAGGTACTTTTAGGTGTATATTATAGTCCTAATTGTCAAATCGATTACTTTTCCTCCTTTGAAACAAAATTAGAAAATCTTTCCCCACTCTATGAGCATACGCTTATCCTCGGAGATTTCAACACCTGTCTGATCAAGGGAGATGTGCGCAGCCGTAAACTCCAATCACTTGTCTCTTCAGTCAATATGCACTTACTGCTGCTAAATGCTACTCACAGGGCTCCTCACTGTACTCCTTCTCTTTTAGATCTCATTCTAGTTTCTGACCCTAATAAAGTAGCCACACAAGGACAACTTCCTGCTCCCTTTTCCTATCATGACCTCATTTATCTTTCCTACAAGATTCGACCCCCTAAACGCAAGGCCAAATTTCTTTTACTTCGCAGTTTTAAAAACGTTGATGGAGCGTTTGAGGGCTGAATCGGGTGGTATTGACTGGTCTCCTGTATTCACCTGCGAGAATATAGACTCAATGGTGTCAGTCTTCAGCAGGATTATGCTGGAACTATATGAGGTACACGCTCCTCTTAAAAAGGTGAGAGTGAAACACCTTCCAGCGCCATGGCTATCCCCATTAATAAAAAATCTGATGGCTAAGCGTGACAAGGCTAAGCGCTTGTACAGAAAGCATCCCACTGAAGATAACTGGGAAATTTACAAGAAGATACGGAATCGCTGCAGTCGTCTGTGTAGGAATGCAAAAAGGCGCCACATTCATAACTCCATTGATAACTTCAACCCAACACAAGTATGGCAATTTTTCAAAACTCTTGGTATTGGCAAAGCCTCAAGCAAGAGTTCTCCCGATAAGATGGACCTCAATGCACTTAATGTGTACTTTTCTAAGTCACCAATCACCCTCGACAACCATGTTAAATCTTCCACTCTTAAAGAACTCTCTAGTCTTCCTTTGCCAGCAAATACTTCTTTCTCGTTTCACCCAGTTGCTGAACTAGACATTAGGAAATGTATCCTGTCCATCTCCACTAAGGCGGTAGGAGACGATGGCCTTCAACTCCAAATGTTCTTGCCTATTTTGACTGAAATAGTTCCTGTCGTAACTCACATTGTAAATTTTTCACTCTTCAAAAACTCTTTTCCTACATCCTGGAAGAAGGCCCACGTCCTACCGCTTCCTAAAGTTTCAAATCCCTCCTTACCATCCCAGTTCCATCCAATATCCATACTCCCAATCCTCTCCAAAGTCCTCGAGAGTATTGTCCAGAGGCAACTTTCATATTATTTGTCCTCTAATGGCCTGCTGAGTCCGTACCAATCTGGTTTTAGACCTGGCCATAGTACTGTAACAACTCTCGTTAAAGTTACTTTTTTTTTTTTTTTTTTTTTATAGTCTATAGGCTCGCGTTTGACCACTATCTCGCCTGATGTTAAGCGATGACGTGGTCTACGGTGAAGCACGCTTGCCTAGAAGAAACCTATTCACTCTTGACTTAAAGACCCCAAGGTTGTAGCTATCAGGGAACAAAGACCCCGGAAGGGAATTCCACTCCTTAGCTGTACGCACAATGAAAGTATTAGCAAAACGCTTTGTGCGTATGGGAGGGATGTCCACCATGTACCGATGGCGCATGGCCGTACGTCTTGTAGTCCGATGATGGAAAGGGCTAGGTGGAATCAAATTGTGCAGTTCCGTCGCGCACTCCCTGAAATGTAACCGATAAAAAACCGACAGGCTGGCAACTCGGCGTCGATGTTCGAGGCTCTGGAGCTTTGAGGCGACCAGTGCATCGTTGCCAATAAGCCTTTTGGCCCGTCTGTCGATCGACTCAAGTGCATCAAGCTGGTATTTGGCAGATCCATCCCAGAGGTGAGAGCAGTACTCCATGCATGACCGAACTTGCGCTTTATACAAGTTGAGCAGCTGTTCAGGCGTGAAGTACCGTCTCACCTTAGCAAGAATCCCCAACTTTTTTGCAGCTACCTGAGCTTTCGCCTCAATAAATGGACCGAAGTTGAGGGTTGATGTCAACGTAACACCGAGAAGTTCGAGATGGTCCGTTATCGGCACGGTTACACCACGGAAAGAAGGAGCCGGGTGAAATTGGCTCTTTTTAGCGGAAAAAAGACACGCCTGGGTCTTCGCAGCATTGAAACTGACCAAATTGGCATCACCCCATTCGGAGACCGCCTTCAAGGACAGGTTCAAGCGTTCAACCATGGCCTCCCGGAGAGACCGAATCTGAGGCCCAGTAGCACGTGCGCCGGACACGTATCTCTCAGCAACAGTGCTGTCGTCTGCGTACCCAAAGGTGCCGGGTTTTAGCAAATCATTAATGTGCAGCAAGAATAATGTTGCCGAGAGCACTGACCCCTGAGGGACTCCGGCGTTGATATCTAACTGACCGGACGAGCAGCCGTCGATAACCACTCGGATGGAGCGATCCCTCAGGAAGTCCCCTATCCAATCACACAGACCACTAGGCAGACCGAAGGAAGGAAGCTTACCAATGAGGCTTTCGTGCCAGACCCTGTCGAAAGCCTTCGAGATGTCAAGGGAGACGGCTAGCGCTTCCCCGTGTCTCTCGATGGCCTCACTCCAGATGTGAATGGCATACGCTAGAAGATCCCCAGTGGACCGATTTCGGCGGAAGCCGTATTGGCGGTCACTGAGGATGTCGTTCGCTTCTAGGTATGCCAGGAGCTTACCGTTGAGTACACGTTCCATACTCTTACAGAGGATGGACGTTACAGATATGGGTCTGTAGTTGGCCGGGTCAGCTCGACTGCCCTTCTTGGGCACGGGCTGTACGTTGGCTTGCTTCCAAGCCTTCGGCACTTTTCCAGTCCTTCGGCACTTTTCCAGTCCAGTTACTGACGATATAAGACTGGCTATGGAGAATAAATCTTTGACTGTATTGGATTTACTGGACTTCAGCAGTGCTTTGTTGACTCAGTTAACTTTGACATCCTCTTGGGAATCCTTTCCTCTCTTAATGTCTCTGTTTCGGTAATTGAGTGGTTCAAATCTTATCTTCGGGGCCGTTCCCAGTCTGTCCAATCCGATGAGTGTTCCTCTGAATGGTGTGACTTGACTGCGGGCATTCCCCAGGGTGGCGTTCTCTCTCCTCTTCTCTTTTCAATTTTTATAAATGCTATCACTAAGGTCCTAACTTCTAACTATCATCTCTATGCAGACGACTTGCAGTTATATCGCCATTTTAAGGTGGGTGAACTCGCCGAGACTGTGGCTGCCATCAATGATGACCTTGAAAATATCAACAAGTGGACTCAGTCCTTTGGACTCCTACTGAACCCAACTAAATCTCAAGCGCTCATTATTGGTGGCAGATACATGCTCAATCTATTGGATCCCCAGTCTCTTCCGCCAGTAATGTATAACTCAGTGCCCATATACTACTCCAAAAGCGCGAAAAACTTGGGCGTCCATATAGACACTAACCTCTCTTGGGAGGTTCATATTGCTGATGTCAGTAAGAGGGTCTTTTACTCTTTTCAGTCCCTTAAACGTCTCCAAAAATTCTTGCCATTTCACACTAAGGTCACTCTTGCGCAATCCCTTCTTCTACCGCTCATAGACTATGCGGATGTCTGTTTTTTAGATGCAACGGAGGTACTCCTTAATAAACTCGAGCGACTGCAGAACTTGTGCATCCGCTTCATTTTTGGCCTCCGCAAATACGACCATGTATCGGAATTTCGGAACAGATTGAAGTGGCTGCCGATTCGGCGTCGTCGAGATACCCATATCCTATCCGTTCTCTATACTATCCTGCACAATCCTAATTCTCCTCAATACCTTCGTGAACGCTTTGAGTACCTGGTCCCGAGGGGTAAACCCTGTCGCACTGCCACTTCTCTTCTCCTTCGCCCTCCACGACACACTTCCAGCCGCTAAGATGGCTCTTTCTCTGCTACTGCAGTGCGTCTCTGGAACACTCGCCCGCACTCCCTACGCGACAGCCCTTCTCTGGAGGTCTTCAAGAGGAAGATTAAGAAGCATTTCCTTGCGCAATGACATAATATTAGTATGTATATAAAATATGTATTTTATTTATTAACATAATAATATATACAATTGATTATTCTAAAAAAAAAAACAAACCTATATACAAATAGAAAAGGGAGACGGAAAAGAGCTCATTGTGCATCAAAAAATTCGTCCACATCGATGTCAAGGGGAAAAGTGCCCAGAACGCTGGCAGCATTGCCGCGTTGGATGGCAATGCTGATTCTCTGGCCGAAGAAAAGGCCAGCCCTCTGGTCACGTGAAGAGTCGACGAGCTTTGTGCTAACTTCTCGAAAAAGTCGATGCGCACTCGGACCCCATGGACCTAAAGTTTCAACCCCAAACGGCTCAAACATATAACTTCCAATAAGGTTGTTATATTTGCGCCGTTTGAGGTTTTCTGCACCAGCAGCAGCCGCCCCAGCACAGCCCGCCGTGCTAAGAAGATGGGATGGCGCAAGGGTGTCGACACATGTTGCATCCCACACCAAAGGCCTACCCACCTTCCAAGGCATTATGGTCATCCCGTCTGGTCTCTTCCCATCGTCGCGTGCCAAGCCATTGGGTTCTAAAACAGCTGGCACCCCGGCGGTGACAAGAGCCCGACGTATGATGTCATTAATGCTGGCGTGCCGTGCTATCCGGCCAGCGCTCCTACTGCAGGATAGGCCATGGTGACCGAGGCGGTCGACTGCTTCACCACATTGACAACGATGTGGAGCTCCGCTAGGAGCACCCAAACGCAGACATGTAGCGATCCGGAAGGTGTGAGTGACGGTAGTGCCTGTAGCCAGAGGCCCGACTCCCACTCTCCCACAGCCAGCAGGCGGGCACGCTCAGCAGTATTGGTGGACGTATTTATAAGTTTATTCCGTACCAATCTGCAGAGCGGCTCATCCCACTGTCTCTGGGAAGATGGGTTCTCGGGCAACGCCGTATTCGGGCAAGCCACTTTCCAGGCGCACACTGCGTCGGTCGAGCACGGCACTTCAAAGTCAACCAGAGAAAGGGATAATATTTTTGTGGTTAACGTTTCAGTGCTGTGGACCGAAGACAGGAACGCCGGTAAGCTTATACTAGAAATTTTGCGGATGCCGAGCCCGCCAAAGCGAATGGGTAGTGTAGCTTGCATCCAGGCTCGATCATCCAAGGCCACATTTAAGATGGATGTCAGAGTGCATCGAATAATTTCGTCAATTTTTTCCAAGAGATGTGGCTGCTTCCATAAAGGGGAAGAGCGAAGAAAATACATAAAATTTGGTCCAAAACAACAATACCGAATAAGAGTAAAAGCCGAATGAAGGTTAATTTTGGAGAGTCTATCCGAAATATCATTAAAATGGTTAATTTTGCCATCAATGAATGAAGAAAAACTGTCTTCCAAAATTGGGGAACCTAGTAGGTGCAGTGAACTTTTATCTAAAATTTTGATCTCTGGGACTATTGCATAGAATTTCTGTAGGGTCGGTTGTCTGTCGGTATTGTCACTAAGAAAAATTTCACATTTGGAGTGGTTGAGGTCTAGGCCGATGGATTTAAACTGCTCTTTCAGGAATTTGAAATCTGCTAAAACGGTGTCTACGTCACCTCCTAGTGTTCCAGCATCCAAATACCATAAGTTAAATTTCAAATTTAGTTTCTGAATAATGGGATGAATAGCCAGACTGAAAATGACTGGCCCGAGAGGGTCACCTTGTTGGCAACCAATTGAAGATTGCAAAACATTTTCTTTGTACAATAATTTTGATGGGCATTGCCACAAAAAACCGAAAATTTCTGGCAGTTCTTTTTTTGCTTCAGCCAACAAAGTGTCCCTGTTGACGGAATTGAAGGCGTTAATATGTATTTATGTAAGTATATATTAATTAATTCGTCATTAATTAATTTAAAAATTGTACACTGGATCCTGCCCTCTATATTGTCATCTGTCTCTGTCATCCAAGGGTTTGCTGTAAGAGAACTCAACATTGAGTTAAGCTCGCCTTTGTACATGTACTTTATTATCACATTGTATGTAATGTTGTTTTTGGTGTACAATAAAGAATAGATCTTTGTTCGGACGACAATGGCTTGCCGAATAAAAAATCGAAATACCTACATTGTTTAAAAATGTACTTGAGACGGAAAACAGAAATTATTGTAATAAAAAATGTCATTGCTTTCTAGGTATAAAGAATTATTCACGGAGGGACTGGGACGGTTCAAGGGAGGGGCGGCGCGGCTGCGGGTGCACGAAGGGGCGACGCCGGTGTTTTGCCGCGCTCGGCCCGTGCCATATGCGCTACGGGATTGCGTCGATGAGGAGCTGGATGCCATGCTGCGCACCGGCGTCATCGAGCCGGTTGACAGCGTGGACTGGGCCACTCCACTAGTACCGGTGCGTAAGGCAGATGGGGGACTTCGTATCTGTGCGGACTACAAGGTGACATTAAATCCTGTTTTGCTGATCGATAGATATCCTTTACACCGCATCGACGATAGATAAACTAAATGGCGCCAAAGTATTGTCAAAAATTGACTTGTCCCAAGCGTACAATCAAATTGAGTTAGATGATCCCGACAGTTTGACAGTAACTAATAAGCATAAAAAAAAAAAGTTTATTGATTCAATAAAAGAGTGTTACAGTATAAAGATGTGACCCTGGATCCTGCACTAGGATACCCTGTGTCGCAGAATCCAGTCTCTCTCGACAAATAATATGGTTTTTTGATTAGAAGTATCAAATGCAACGGTTCCAATCATTAAACAAAAACTGATAGGTAACTCAAAGTGTAAGCGTAAGTGTGTTGGTATGTAAGAGATATGCTATTTTGTGTATGTGGTTGTGTGTATGCAGTGATGTGTATGGTCATATGGTCTGTTAACACTAAATTGTTAGTAGGTTTTCTGTTTCGTTGTAGGTAAGCCCCAGTAGCCAAACCCGAACTTGTTTTTTGTACCCAAACTTGGTCATGGGGAGGATTTTTAATTTTTCATTTACTTACTCATACAGATGTGGGCCGATATGTGAGAATGCTTTGTTGCCAAATTTAAGCCTGCTGGAGACTCTGTTCCACTTAGGCTTTCTACGCGAGTGCTGGTCCGTAACCACTGTGACAGCTGCAGTTTTGTGGAACTTGAGTAATACTGACTTAATGAACAGTTTGCGCACCGTAAGCACTTTGGTCACCCGATATAACATATCTGTAGGATATCGGATTCCAAATCTATGAGAGACCTTTAGGATAGCTCTCTGTGGCCTATTTGTGTGATCTCATAAGGGTCTATTTAGGTATAAAAGATTGGTTTATGGACTGTCTTCGAGTCCGGGTATTTTCCAGAGGATAATGTCAAACCTCCTTAACGATATTCCAAATGAACACGTATTTTTGGACGACGTTATAATAAGAACAACAACGATGACACAACATTTCGAAACCTTAGCTAAATTACTCGAAAGATTACATAGCAGCGGAATTAAGTTAAAGAAAAATAAATGTTTCTTTATGACAAATGAAGTTAAGTATTTAGGTTACATTATCTCCGCAGAAGGAATCAAGGCAGACCCAACTAAAGTGGAGGGAATAGTAAACATCCGTTTCCCTCGTAATGTCACGGAGGTAAGGTCGTTTTTAGGAACAATAAATTTTTACGCCAAATTCTATTTGCAACTTAAGCACCATTTTAGCGCCTTTGTATAATTTACTAAAAAAAGGTATTACTTGGAAGTGGGATTATGAATGCGAGTTAGCGTGTAGAAAGGTTAAATCCATTTAAACGAGTGTAGATGTCTTAGCTCATTACGACCCAGATCAGCCATCATTTTTAACGTGCGACGCTAGCGCGCGGGGCCTAGGAGGAGTGCTAACACAGCTGGGCGAAGGGAAGGGCGCGGGCGCAGGGGGCAGCAGCCTGCGTGAGCGACCGGTTATGTATGTGCCTCGCGCACTCACCGGTGCGGAAAAAAATTATTCGCAAATTGAACGGAGTGCCTCCCGTTCAATTTGCGAATAATTTTTTTGATTGTATTTAGCATGGAAAAATTACATCAATATCTTTACGGTAGGCAATTTACTTTAAGGGCAGGTAGCCTGACTTTTCCATCTCTTTGATCCATTATTAAACAAACAAATAGTGATTTTTTAAATGCAAAAAAAAATATATGTTCTTTTCATTTCTCTGACTCAAAACATGATATCAAAAACTTCACTCGATCAAAAAAAAATCGGAAGAGGAGGCTGAAACGACATTTTATTGATGTTTTTTTTTAATCTTTCTTGAAGATTATTAAATATTTACTCCCAAAAAATATATCTAAAACAGTTAACAACTTATAGAACTTTATTCTGAGAGTAGATTTTATAAAATAGTTTTATTGTTTTATTAATAAAATAGTATATAGTACAACGGCCGTTATAAGTCTCTTTAGTCGCCTGCGAGGCCTTGACGAGGTAGGACCTGTGTTACTTTTTCCCGCGCACGGCTTCCCGCTTATAAAATCGACCGATTTACTCGTAGACCGCAGTGTAACTAAAGGCAGTAGGCTAGGATAGTTTTTTTAACTGACTTAAAAGAAGTCCGAAATATTCGTGATGGTTGAATTTTATTTTGTTTTTTTGGGTTATTAGTCAAAATAAAAATAATAATTACGAATATTATATAAAATAAAAATTCAAAATGGTGCCGGCCAAAATTTTTGATATTTTTGTCATGGGTGTAACTTTCATGGTTTCTGGTCTGGGGTCACTAGATACGACTTTAGGGTCAAAATTAAATTCCAAGATGGCGTCGAACGAAATTTTTGAAACTTTCGTCATGGGTGTCATTTTCATGGTATATGGGGTCGCTAGATACGAATTTGGGGTCAAAACTAAATTCTAAGATGGTGCCTACCGAAATTTTTGAAACTTTCGTCATGGGTGTCATTTACATGGTTTATGGGGTCGCTAGATATGAATTTGGGGTCAAAACTAAATTCCAAGATGGCGCCGACCGAAATTTTTGAAACTTTCGTAACGGGTGTCATTTTCATGGTTTTTGGGGTCGCTAAAAGCTAAGATAGGGTCAAAATGAAAATACAAGATTGTGCCGACTGAAATATCTGAAATTTTCGTCATAGGTGTCATTTCTATGGTTTTTGGGGTTGCTAGATACGAATTTGGAGTCAAAATGAAATTCAGACAGCGCCTTCTTTTTGTTTAATTTTGACCCCATAGTCACAATAAGCCAACCCGAAAATCACGAAAATGACACCCATGACGAAAATTTCAAAACTTCCGGTCGTCGCCATCTTGGAATTTCATATTGACCCCAAATGCGTATCTAGCGACCCCAAAAACCATGAAAATAACACCCATGACGAATATTTTAAAAAATTTGGTCGGCGCCATCTTTGATTTTCATTTTGTCTTCATATTTGTAAAAAAGCTACCCCAAAAACCATGAAAATGACACCCATGACTAAAATTTCGGCAATTTCGATCTTGGATTTTGATTTTATTTAAAAAAACAACCTAAAACAATCGAATGTTTGTAAACCCCAGTAGAAATAACTTTTTTGATTCATCAAAAAAAAAATCTACTGGGTTTTCTATTTAGTCCGTCCGTTTATGTTTTCAAAAATATGGATAGATAGTCAAATAATTGAATAAAATACGATTTAGGGTGTTTTTCAAACTAATATACACAGATTTATCTAAAACAAAACACTTAAAAATTTCGTTATTACTACGCATTGTAATGCAACAAACTGTTTGGCATCAACTCTCTTATTTTATTAACTTTTAAAAACAATAGTAAAATAAGCCTTCTGTATCCAACTTTACTGTGGCATTTTAGTCGGGTTTATGCACACGTAAGTGAGCCGCCCGCTTCGCGCAAACAGTGGCGCGTTAAATACCTACTTCGCAGAGAAAAGCTAGCCTTAAGAACCGATCATAAACCGTTGGTAACCATTTTGGGACCCAAACAGGGAATTCCATCAATGGTGGCGAGCCGATTACAACGATGGGCCATTAAATTGTCAGCGTATACGTACAATATTGAGTATGTAAGACAGTGGCGTAGCGTGCCTTGGCGGGGCCCCGTATAAAAAATTGTTTGGGGGCCCTTATGAAGATAATTTATTTAAAAAAAAAATGTTTGGGTAAAATTATTAGAAATATTAAAGGAAATATTTATTCATTATAATTATCTGTCACTTTTTCCAAAAATTTTACAAACAATTCAAATTAAATATATACACTCTCCTTGCCTTGTTTTCGGCAAACTGATTTATTAAATCATTTATAGCTGATGATGCCTTTAGTTTTTCTAAAATTCTGCCTCCATGGACAATAGTGACAGGTCTGACAGGCGTTCATGTCCCATCGAAGTTCTTAGGTAATTTTTATCAGTTTTATTTTTTGTTTACGCACGTCGGGGGCCCCCGTGGGCCGGGGTCCCGTATAATTGATACGGCAGATACGGCGGTAGCTACGCCCCTGATGTAAGATCAAAAGATAACGGGGCTGACGGCTTATCGCGGTTGCCGGCGCGCTCAACATGTAAACAATACACTAAGGTACCCGAACAAACGTTTTTACATTTCGCGCAGAATGCAATGTTAATGGATTATCAGGACATTAGGAAACAGACTAGCCGTGATCCAATGCTGGGCCGGGTTTTATCTTATCTTAGAGACGACTGGCCATCAAATGAAATAATAACTTCACTGAAGCCATATTACAATAGAAAAAAAGAGTTATATGAGGAATTAGGTTGCGTTATGTGGGGTCACAGAGTAGTAGTGCCAGAGACATGTAGGTCAAAAGTACTCGTATTATCAGAATTACACGAGGCGCATATGGGCATCGTAAAGACCAAATCATTCGCTCGAAGTTATGTGTGCCGTACGTGTACGACTTGCACAGCCGAGGCGGACGCGCCACCGCGACACGTACCCTGTCCGTGGCCCTGGCCCGAGAAACCGTGGGCTCGGGTTCATCTTGATTTCCTGGGACCGATCACTGGTTGAATTTTATTTTCTGCACCTTATCACCCGGCGTCAAATGGTGCAGCGGAAAATGCTGTTAGAACGGTAATAAAAGTAATTAAAAAGGCACTCAGAGAAAAATTGGACGTAACATTTTTTTTGAACAATTTCCTATTGCACTATCGCACTATAGCACTGTACTACGGGCGAAACGCCGGCGTTGTTAATGTGCGGCCGGAAGCTGCGAACCAAGCTGGATTCGTTGAGACCGGATAGAGGTACTAAGGTTAGAAACGCCCAACAAAAGCAACAGCAGACAAGTGGCGCAAGCAGGACACGGGTCCTGCGTCCCGGGGACGAGATTTGGCTCCGTCAGTACAGCGGAGGTGATAGGTGGGTGCAGGGAAAAGTAGCAGAAAAGATAGGTGCTACGGATTATAGGGTTGTTGATGCGATAGGTAGGGAGGCGCATAAACATATCGATCAGCTTAAGCATAGGAAGCGTAGTTCACTTATTAGTCCGGCGAGTCCTCCCCATAGCAAGGGTGAAGCCGGTGTGGATGGTGGCGGGCCCAGCCCAAGCCGTTTGGATGGGCACGCGTCACAGGTAGTCACGGGGGAGGATAAGGATGAAGTTTAGGATTTGTTCGAAGACTGCGAGGAGCAAGCAACACCTGAAGTAATTCAATCACCGCGCTTGCCTAATCTTGAGCCGACCCAGTCCCGTCCCATGCGTCAATGCAGGCTAAATAAATATAATGTTTAATTAATTAGCCATAAGGTACTGCTTAAATGTATAAGTGTTCATTAGAGTTAAGTCTTCAGAATTATGTCGTAGATAGCATCCCTAGCATAGTACTTCCTACGAAAGTTGTTTGTGTCATGCATAGGTTTTAGGCCACACAATTTAGTTTGTAGAGTTTTGTTTTGTATTAGTGGTAATTATAGAATAAGGGTGGAGGATTGTAGTGTATCTGTAGGCACTCACGCATGTGTGTGTGTCGTGTAGGACGGTCAGTCCACAATAAATGGTTGCACTGGCGGTACTTATTTCGAAACACAACAATTTGAGTTGCATCTTTCCTCTCGCAACCTTTCAGCCATTTTGGCGCTTCCTACCGAATGATTTATAACTATTGATGAGACAATATTCTTCGTGTTGCATAATCAGCTGTTTTTTGCGAGCTGACCTTACATTTTTTTTTTATCTCTTGCTTGTTCAGTGTCGGAGCACAGTATGATAAATGTCAACCGTGCTCTGCCTACGCTGTGTCCAGTAGAGATGATTCCCTTTGAGCTGCAACGATGTCTTCTTTGAACGATTCACTAAGTGTTCACCAGATAGACTGAGTTTATTTGTTTACGTAACTGTCGCGAAATACTCAACAGATATAATCAAGTGTATGGCTGCGATTTCAACACACCTCGATCTATTCACCCGATGGATTGTCACGCGTGATCACAGATCGTTCACGTGAATGGACTGATTTGAACTATTTACAGAAATTTTACACACAACACATTATTATATAAACCCGATGAATTTTTACGCGCGATAACAGAATCCGGCTCGAAGGACAGACAAAAATATACGAAGATAGTCTATACACTTTGTTCAAGAGTACGATGATTGTTCTGTACACTTGTGATGTTAAGAGTGGTAAAATCACTGATTTATTTTTATTTGCTATAGTTTACATAATGATCGCGCGTATGCAAACGCTGATGTTGCTAAACCTACTAAATGTTACGGAATATGCAACTTCACCGTACATATGCTTTTCTTTATTTCTTGGTATAAAATATTAATTGCCAAAGATTTGTTAGATTGTGTACATAAATATTATTAACGTCTTCGACTTGTCCTGTACGTGCTTAACTAGCGTATAGAGGGCGTCCTCTGTGCTTCTCTGGGGCATAAAGCCAAACTGGCGAGTACTAAACCGCGGCACAAGTTGCCATTTTAGACGCGCTACTACCATCCTCTCCAGGACCTTCCCCAGAACCGGCAGAAGACCTATTGGTCTGTATGCCTTGGGGTTTAGGTAATCGTCTTTGCCCAGCTTTCTGAGGACCACGACTGTGACCTCCTTCCAGATGTTCGGGAAGTGTGCCAATTCAAGGCCCTTTTTGTAGAGGGCAAGGAACGCATCCAGGTCCTGGTGGATTGCTCGACTGCAGATATCAGACGTCAGTCCATCCCCTCCTGGTGCCTTTTTGGGATTGAAACCTGCCACGGCGGTCTTCAGCTCCAGCGAGGTAAATGGTGGGTCATGATATTCATCATGAACCCGCTCATTTACTCGACTGGCTGCTTCTCTAATTCGCCTGTGGTCAGCGTTGTCCTGGTCTACTCTGTCTTCGGGGTTGAACGTATCTGCGAGTAGGGCGGCCGATTCACTTGGGTTGAGGAATACACCATCGCTACGTAGGGTCAGTTCCTCCTGTCTTCTGGCGGTCCTACCGATCCCCCTGAAGATTCCCTCCCAGACCCCTTCCCGATCCTGTTTCCGGCCTTCCAACTTGCGAATTGGGCGCTCTTCGCTAGAATCTCGTACTCTTCTTTGGCCTTACGGTACTCGTCTACGACCATCGCTCGCCTGACCGGCGCGGCATTGCGGATGCGGTTCTTCAGTCTGGTAAACTCCTTCTTCTTCACAGTGAGCTCCTCGGACCACCACGGACAAGTGATTTAACTTTTAATACTAGTCTTGGGAATAGAATCTTCACATGCTTTTAAAATGCTATCTCTGTAATTTACAATTAATTCTTCTAAATCTACTTTACTATTTATTCCCCTTATACTATTCAAATTTATAGTATTTTCAATTCTAATTTCCCCTAATTTATCTTTCAATGTATCCCAGTCCGCCTTTCTTGTGTTAAATTTCCTGGTCGTCCTGGTGATATTTACCCCGTTATCCCTTTTAACTTTAATTTCGAAAAATATTGTGTTGTGGTCCGAGGATGTTGCTCCTGTATCGACCCGCCAGCCATCCACTAGGTCAAAAAGGCCGAGCGAGTATGCCGTGACGTCCACGTGGCTTTTATACACTCGACCACCTCGGACAGTGTCAAATGTGGGAGCGTCACCAGTGTTTAGCACCAGGGTTCCAGACATTTCCTCGCCCTTGGAGTCTTCGACGATGCTGCCCCACCAAGGACTCTTAGCGTTAGCGTCGCCACCTATAAGCAATCTACCGGTAGCCACTTCCGATTTGATCCGGGTCAACTGGTCCAGGTATGGCCCTATGGGTTGGTCTGGCTCGAAGTAGTAAGAAACTACTGCGATCTCCCAGGCTTTGGTCCGGATCCCCACCACAACGATGTTGTTTGTGGTGAGTTTCGGGTAGGGAATGACATCCAGGTCATCGTCAAAGACGGCAATTGCCGCGTTTACCCTCCCACTTCCATCAACCTCACACTGGTAGATTCGAGAGCCTCGGTAGCTCTTCATACCTCGCGCCCCTCCCACGTACGGCTCCAGGATAAGCGCCTATGCGATCTTCCTTTTACTGGCCTCTAAAAAGAGTTCGGTCGTTGCCAGGTCCTTACGTTGTAGGTTTGCTTGGGCCACACGGTATGGTCTTGCGTTTTGTTAGGCAGGAGTCTCTGTGTTGCCCTTAGCAATACTCTATAACAGATCGGGCTATTGCATCTCACCTTTTCCTAACTACGCACTCCGAGCTGAAAGCATGATGGTCTGTGCTGTCAGTCTTCGCGCGCACGCAATTGCAGCACTTTGGAGGTAGGCTATCGGCCCAGTCCGCGCACTCCGTCCTCATGTGGGGACCGCCACAGTGGCTGCACTTTGGCACGGACTCCGTGCAAAGGCGTCGGCTATGCCCATACCCGAGGCAGAGCGAGCACTGGACAAACGGGGATTGGTCCTCGACCGTCACCCGCTGAAACTCCACATGCACCGACCCGACCTCGAGCATGCACTGCCGAACCTCTGTGGCGACCCTCATCACTACGTGACACATGTGCGGGTTCCTGGCTCGGCAGGGTAGGCAGGGTAGGCAGGGTAGGCAGGGTAGGCAGGGTAGGCAGGGTAGGCAGGGTAGGCAGATTAGGCAGGGTAGGTAGGGTATATGTTGAAAGATTATAAGTGCAAACCTTACCTCCAAAAACCGGTTACAGGCTAACACTATATTCCTTAGCGAGATTGATGCTACTTTATTCATGATGTCATAGTCACAAAAATAAAATTTCGCACGGGACGAAGTGGCGCTAACAACAATTTTCGTCATTAGTATCATTTTTATGGTCATTGGGGTCACTAATATAAATATGTATATGGGATTTAAAACCAAAATCTAAGATGGCGCCGACGAAAATTTGCTAGTTAGCGTTTTCGGTATTTGAGCCTAACATGTGTATAACGGAATGGCTAGTTTATTTACGGATGGCGTAGTGGCTAAGTGATCGATTGCTGCAATGTGTGACGCGGATTCAATTCTCGAACGTACAGGTAGTTGTACTGGATCTGGGTGTCTTGTGTATGTGAGTTTAAATGTTTGTATACGCACCCACGATACAAGAAGAAATTCCTAGTCTGGGGCAACGTTTATTTTTTTAAGAGTTGAGAGAGAGAGGAAAAAAAAGATATTTCAGTTATAAATACTAGATTATTCCACATCCACACAAATATTTCACCCTATTTAAATTATTAAAGATAATTTTTTTCAAATTCTGCGAATGTGGCTTAAATCCAATGGTGATGATATTAAAGGTTTCTCAAATAAACATTATTACTTACACTCTAAAAATTAAAAATTAATATATAAAAATTATTTTGTGAAATTTAAAACATGCTGGTACCTTGCGACTTTAATATACATTAAAGTAGGTACAAAAAAAAAACAAAAAAAAGAATAGTGAAAAAATAAAAGGGACAAATAAAATGGTCCAACGGATTCAAATTGCAGTAAAAATCCGTTTTATTTACAACTATAAGCGTCAAAATTCCGTACATGGCATGAATATATGTACTTGTGCAACTTGCATCTAATTTCAAAATTAAACATAATCCCAATGACACATTTATCCAAATGTTTTCACCCCTGTTTTTATTTATAATGATTTTTTTTTTCCTAAATTCCCCTAATGTGATTGTGTGTGAACATTTCAAATTAACTTTATTACTTACCAACTAAAAATTTAAAAAAGCAAATTAACATTGTGGCGTTCAAAAGTTTTCGGTACTCTGCAACTTAAATATACTAAGGCCAAGTTTTTTGATCCGTAGTTATCTCAATTAATACTCAAAAATAGTAACCAATACAATCGTTTAAAATTTCGTTGTAATGCATTCTTTCATTAATTGTTAGCCTCACAATTCCGTACATGGCGTAATTATGTATAACAAAATGGCCAGACCATTAAAAGGGTATTAGTGTAATGACAACTTGCTGTAAAGTTTAAGTTTTTAACTTTCAGTTTAACTTATTAAGTACAGTTACTTAAGAAGCAACCTGCTTAGAACTGTAATATAGAAGTTATATGCATCCTGACTCAAAAAGAAACGAATTTAAAATATGACAAAAGTATGTCTGATTCAACCCTATCGACACGGTAGTTATCTTTTTAAGACACTTATTAAGATACTGATTAAATGTTTGGCACTTACGTTCTGGAAATATAGGAGCAAAACAGTTGGTTATTTTAAAATCCACTTAACAGGGATTCGTACTCGGTCAGCAAACTCTAGCTCAAGAGAACTTTACACCCAAATAACTCGTCAACGCGACACTTTAGGGCATAGTTTCGGATAAGCATTTGAGGGTCCTAAAATGGATGACCCCACAGAATACTCCCCAATGTAAAATAATTTCAGAACCAAATATTTTTATACTAAATTGTAAGTAAATAAAGCAGATGTTATCGAGCTCCGTTTTGAGATTGGGCCACTTAAACAAATATATTAACAAAAAACTGTCAGAAACGTAATTTTGTTGGTTGTCGCCTTTGTATGTTTTTCCTTATATCTTGGTTTAAAATATTCATTGTCAAAGATCTTTTAGATTGTGTACGTAAATATAATTAAAGAAACAATAAACTACGTATTTCTTAAAAAAAGCATATCATCATCATTTCAGCCGAAAAACGTCCACTGATGGAGTTTGTCGAAAACTATGAAAAAAACTTTTAGATTATTTTCGTCATAAGCAGCAACAGTGTTTTTTTCTGAGAAGCACTTTAAGTGAATTTGAAGTTTAAGCGACCCGCTCCTCCCTGCATCTTATCAGGTAACACGCTCTTAAAACGACAGGTTCCATGCGCATCGAGCAAATTTTTATTTGAATTTGATTCTTAATAATTTGATCTTGATTTTGATCCTTTCATAACAGGTGTGTCCTCGGCCAGAAAGTGCCTGAGCCTTAGCTTTTTTAATTAGGACTTTGTATGTTCAGATTTTTATCAAATACGAAATGTTAATTTTGTTTAAGAGCCCCTACAAGTTTAAAGTTTTTCAGGGCAAATTTCTCAATAACTACAAGATATATGACAAATATTTTAATGCATTTTTTTGCGTCATATAGTTATCTAGTAAATAGACATTACATATTTTTGATAACTGCTCAATTAAAATTAGAAAAAAGAAATTCCTAACACACATTTTTACGTAATCCCGAAACACCAGGTTTTTCAATTGCTTTTTCAGCTTACTGGTGGCGAATAACAATCTGCAAAAAATAATGTGGACTGGGCATATAGTATACTAGTAAGCCACCAGTTTTGTTTTTTAAAGTTTAATGTATTTATACTTAAAAAAAAATATTGTCTACGCGGAAAAAAGGCAATTTTATCATGTGCGAAAGCGTCGGTTACGTGTAAGAACATAAATAACTGGTAAATAATTTGAAATTTGAGGTGTTTATCAATCGAATCCAATTTTTTTATTTTATGTTTGAGTACTTATTTTATTTTAATAAATTGTCTGAATATTGCCTTATAAACCGTTGCGCTCGCGCGAGACATTCAGTTTTGCTCATGGGCTTGTAGACGACGGACCTGTGTCGTTTTTTTTGTCATTATATTTTTTATCATATTTATTGTAGTAATTGAGAAATTTTCGCTGAAAAAGTAGCTGTTTTCTGTTTTTGGCTCGTGAAACTTGTAGGGACTCTTAAGCTTGAATGTTATACTGTTTTGTTTTTCTGTTTTTGGTAGCTGTGTTGTGTTTTTCACACTCTTTCTTTCCAATCCATTTTTAGAAGTGATGACTTTTAATTGGCTGTCAGTCTCACGTACTATTTGTTATTCTGTTTGTTTTAGCTGTAAGTCGTCCATAATTGATAAATAAATTGATAAATAAATAATTTGTCATGTCAATACTCATTCTTATAATTACTTAACTAGATATAAATAATTATATAGTATGCATGGCAAGTGTTTTATGTTCTTATAAAGAAGTTTTCGAGAAACTTATATCACGTACTGCATTTTTTTATTCCTAACTGCTTAAAATATATATATTATAAAATATATAGGTTTCTTCTAGGTAAGCGCGCTACATCGTCGACCACATCATCATTTACCATCAGGTGAGATAGTGGTCAAGCGCGAGCCTATCAATAATAAAAAAAAAAATAAAAATAAAAAAATATGTCTAGGAGAGAACTTTTATTCTTGATAACAATGGCGAATTGTTATCAAGGAGTATATTTTGAGAGATCCACCCCTTTACGCCATCAGGGGCGATAGACAAGTGACATTTAATCAACAAAAGCGTCCCGATAGTGATTGGCTAAACGTCAAATATGTATGGGATTGCCAAACGCAATCGAAATGTCACGTGATTAATTCATTCCGTCGTGCTATTACGACCATCTCCGACGCTTATGGAATGATACTTTGTCTAGAGATTCAAACTGTCATTTGGCAAGAAAATGATTTTATGAATAATAGGCATAATAAATTTAAAGGTTTTGACCACAGTTGCCCAAATGTTTCGCCCCTATTATAATTTATAAAGATTTGTCTTTATTTCTAAAAATGTAGTTATCTCAACTAATGGTTAAAAATACGAGTAGTAACCAATGGTTTAAGTAAAATCTGTTTTCATCAATTATTAGACTAATAAATGGCCAAATAAGTTGGTTAGTTAATTCTTTGTCCCGAATCCACTGGATTCCACACTATATTTAACCATATGTTGCGTTATGCAATAGTGAAGCATCAAAATACTAGGCTTAACCAATATAACAGCCATTAGTGATTTTTAAAATGAAGAATGTATGAACGATTGGACCCTGTCGACACGGTTGTTGTTTTTTCTTTTTAATAATTCAACATTATAATTATCTTAGTTTATGTAGGGTGTTAATTCTAAAAATATAGGGACGCCGTGGTGAATGAATGAAAGAGTTTGTGTGGAAGAGAGATGCAAGTTCAATGCCGCAAAAACACCGGCGTGTCTATTCTCTGCGAAAAAGAGCCAATTTCACCCGGCTCCATCTTTCCGAGGTGTAACCGTACCGATAACGGACCATCTTGTGCTTCTTGGCGTAACGTTGACATCGACACTCAATTTTGGCCCATACATTGAGGCAAAGGCTCAACTGGCTGCCAAAAAGTTGGGGATCCTTGCGAAGGTGAGACGGTACTTCACGCCAGAGCAGCTGCTTAAGTTGTATCAAGCGCAAGTTCGATCTTGCATGGAATACTGTTCTCATCTCTGGGACGGATCGGCCAAATACCAGCTTGATGCACTAGAGTCGATCGAAAAACGGGCCAAAAGGCTCATCGGCAATGAGGCATTGGTCGAGTCAAAGCTCCAAAGCCTTGAACATCGTCGTCGAGTTGCCAGCTTGTCGGTTTTTTATCGGTTGCATTTCGGGGAGTGTGCGATAAAATTGCATGATCTAATTCCGCCTAGCCCGTTTCATCATCGGACTACAAGACGTACGGCGATGCGCCATCGGTACATGGTGGACATCCCACCCATACGCACTAAACGTTTTGGAAATACTTTTATTATGCGTACGGCTAAGGAGTGGAATTCCCTGCCGGAGTCTGTTTCCAGATAGCTACAACCTCGGGGTCTTTAAGTCAAGAGTGAATAGGTTACTTCTAGGCAAGCGTGTTACACCGTCGACCACATCATCGCTTACCATCAGGTGAGATAGTGGTCAAGCGCGAGCCTATCTATAATAATAAAAAAAAAGAGATATGGAATGAATGGCGGACACAGAAAACTAAATTAAGACCCTACGAAGTAAAATTTAAAAAATAAGCGAAAATAAACGAAGTAACCAGAAAAAGTGTTTCAATCATCACGCCCCATCCCCTACATTCATATGAAACTTATTAAAATACTGATTAAATGTACTTACGTCCTGTAAATTTCAAGAGCATAACAGTTAGTTATTTAAAAATCCGCTTAAGAGGGCTTCGGATTCGTTCAGCGAACTCTCGTTTCGTTAACTCGGCAACGCGACATTTAGGGCATTGTTTCGGATATTCATTTTAGTATCCCGAAATGAAAGTCCCCGCAAAATATGCACCAATGTTAAAAAATCTCTTTCTAAATACGCTTTTATTAGCTTGGTGTGCATGTATCTATGTGTCTATGTATATATGTATCTATGTGTCTATGAATCGATATTTCTATGCATCTGTCAGAGATGTGACTTATTTGAAATACATGTATTTAAAATGCAAATACAAAATCCAAAATACCAATTTTCTATTTAATTACTTTTTTTTTCAAAAGTATTTGGTATTTTATGTGAAATACTTTTCGAGGTGTATTTCCTGTTTGCAAAATGCAAAATAGTTTCGGTTAAGTTTTGCCTAAAATTCCTGTCAAATTTCATTAGGATGTTGGTTGAATATGTTAAGACTTCAAGACCAATAGATGAAGCCATCAAGAGCTTGTGGAAGGTGATTAGAGAACATTAATTTATACATGCCTGCAACCGGAATTAATTAGAATGCATTTAAAATGGACCCAATGGAACTGGACAAAACTTTATAGCTCTTAATCACCCGCATTGTGCCATGGTAATCGATATAATAAAATAAATATTCAAAACCGGTTTAAAAAAATATTTAGCGAAAATATGCATTTTTAGCAAAATACAAGTGTTTTTCAAGTTAAAGTGGATGCTAAAGACCAATAACGAACATGCGAAGCAGTTATTTATTGCAGAAGTGTGGACAATAAAACATGATGACATCAAATGGTAGTCATCAGAAAGATAAATTGGGCTTACCACATGCTTCAGGATTCTGACTCCTCGCTAACCAGTAGTAGTAGTAGTGCAGATACTACCACAGACTTAGAATAAAAATCATCAATACTTAAAAGATGAGGTCACAAGCCATTTATTAATTACACACTTAGCTAACTATAAAAATACCGGCCAAGTGCGAGTCGGACTCGCGCACGAAGGGATCCGTACCATTATCGCAAAAAACGGCAAAAGGTCACGTTTGTGGTATGTGAGTCCTACTTAAATATTTATTTTAATCTGTTTTTAGTATTTGTTGTTATAGCGGCAACAAAAATACATCATTTGTAAAAATTTCAACTGTCTAGCTATCACGGTTCATGAGATACAGCCTGATGACAGAGAGACAGACGGACAGTGGAGTCTTAGTAATAACAAAAAGTATTTATTTAAATAAAGTATTTTGCAACTACCTATTTTGCATTTAGTATTTAAAATAAAAAAAGCAAAACTATTTAGTATTTTGCATTTGAAATGGTATATTAGAAAATTATTTGCATTTTATATATAAATACTTTTCTTAAACCATTTTGCACATCTCTGTAGCTATGTGTCTATGTATCTGTGTATCTATGTATCTGTGTATCTATGTATCTGTGTATCTATGTATCTGTGTCTATGTATTTATGTATGTAATGGAATCTTTGAACATAATTTTGACCCCCTTCAAAACGTCGTCGGATATTTTTTTTGGGATTAAATCACACAAAAAGAGATATTGACAAAAAACTGTCCAAAATCATATATATAATTTTTGGGATATCGTCTTTGTAAGCATGTAACGGGTAAAAATTGCCAGTGCATATGTTACGGCTAAAGGTCGGTGTGAACGTAAACTTAAGATTAGCCGGCTAAACTTAGGTTTATCTTCGAGAAGCAGCTAAAGTTCGATAACATGTTAGTTTGCGTCGTGATATTCCATCTTTAGCCGGTTAATGTGCACATTAACCGAAACGAAACGGCTAAAAATGTATTCGTTAGGCGCGCCGGGCCGGCGGAAGGCTTGAGGGGGCGCGGGCGGTGGGGAGACAACACGCGTGCACGTGGCAAAGTTTAGTGTTTATGCAACATGGTCGACGAAGCCCCGCTGCGCGGGGCTCCTATTTCTGAATGCAGGGTCTAAAGTAACCTAACACGAAGGGGACGACGGGAGCTGAGTTCGCTCGCTTTGCTCGCTCACTTCAGCTCCCGTCATCCCCTTCGAACCTAACCTGTCCGTGTCGGGGTGCCCTAAGCTTGGCTAAAAATTTTTAGCCAAGGACCTGCAGCTACACCTAAGTTTAGCCGGCTAAAGATAGAACAAACTAACATTAACATTTCGTCGAAGATAAACCTAGGTTTAGCCGGCTAATCTTAAGTTTAGGTTCACACCTACCTTTAGCCGTAACACATATATTAGCAACATCTGGCGTTGACATATGTATGACATAGATGAAAGTTTAAATAAAATATATTCTATTTGTGTGAAATCATTTAATTCAATAAGCACACAAATTCAACATACAAATTAATAAATTATTAAATTCTTTTCAAATTAGTTACATAAAAAATGATAATTTAGTAAAAGGCCTATGGCTTAAAAGCAAAGTATTCAAGATCGGTAGTTGCAATGACTTGAGCTTTTACTACGAGTGAACTTGCATTGAGAGGACGGTGTCCAGAAATAACCTCAAAGGCAAGGACCTAAAAGTATACGTAATGCTATATGGGGCAAGGCTGGCTAGCGTCAAAATGAAAAGCTCATCATAATCAATGATGTAGGCGCTGGCTCCAAATGCATCTTTAGGTATAATTTTATATATAGTTAAAGCTAATGGTCAACTAGCTGTTCAAGATACAGCAGTCTCCTCTTGCAAAAGGTTCCGAGCATAATTGTCATCATCTGATATACAGCAAGCTTACGGACAGCTACACAGAGAACGATGCTGTTTGAGGAATCATGTCTCCAGCATTGAATATTGTGGGTAATCTATATCCCTTCAGAAAGTGAGTGGTTCATACTTTGTAACCTCAATTTATTGTATTGATGGAACGTGTGCTTGAAGAATTAAATTAGTTGACCAAACTTAAGTGTGTTTTACTTCAGTCAGCTTCATGTGAGTTAATCCCTGCAATTGTCTCATGCTACTTACTACCCACGAGTTAGCCGGTTGGGTAAGGAAAAGCTGCCTTACAAGCATACTATAGTTCTTATTTTCATAGTATAAAATATTCATTGCCATAGTTGTGTTAGATTGTGTACGTAAATATTATTTATGAAACAATAAACTATGTATTTCTTAAATAACATATGAAATAACTTAATTGGAAGTTTGTTGAAAATTGTGTCAAGAAATATAAAAAAATTTCGTCATTAGCGGCAAAAGTGTTGTTTTCGAAGATTCACTTGAACTCTCATTTGACGCATAATCGACGCTCCTCCCCGCACCAGATCAGCCAAAACCCTCAAAAAAAATGCTCCATGAGTTTCGAGCAGTTGTTTTTAAATGTGATTCTCAAAATTTTGCCATCTCAAACGTCATTCACATAATTATTTAACCAGTTCAATGATTATATATGCATAACTAACTTCCACAAACCAGTAACCGGGTAACACTATATTCTTTAGCGAGATTGATGCCACTTTTTTCATGCTGTCATTGTCACAAAATTCTAATTTCGCAACGCGCGAAGTAGCACTGGCGACTGGTCTTTGTGGCAAACCCAAAATCTAAGATGGCCCGACGAGAATTTGCTAATTTTCGGGCGTTGAATATAATATGTATATAACTGAATGGCTAGTTTATTTACGGTTGGATTAGTAGTTGAGCGATCGGCTGCTGCGCGGGTTCGATTACCGCACGAATCAAATATTTTTATGGCCTACAGATAGTTGCGCCGGTTCTGGGTGTCTTGCGTATGTGAGTTTAAATGTTTGTAAACACACTCACGATACAGGATGAAATTGTGAGTCTGGAGCAACGTTTTTGTTTTTGTTTAAAGAGAATGGATAGACATGAGACAAGTATTTCAGTTATATGACAATAAGACCTTGTTGTAAGGTTTACGTTTTTAAACCTTTGGTTTAAGTCATTTAATATATGTGGTATTTATATAAAACAATTTTTTTCGTACTGTAACTTAAAAAGGTATTATGTTTCCTGATCTAGAGGACCAAATCTAAAAAACTGACAAAGGTATGGACGATTTGACCCTATCGATACTGTTGTTCTTTTTTGATTACCAACATTATAACCTAGTTATAAATACTGGCTTTTTTAAAATATACCCAAATTTTTCATCTTTTCGTAACTGTCTGTTGATTTTGGTTTTCTGTTTTGTTTATATCATTAGCTGTAAGCCCTCCTTGTAGTAAAATAAATAAAAGATGTATTATTTTTCCTACTATAAAGATGACTGATAGTGGTTTCGGATCTCGATGTGTGAGTGAGTGAGTTTAAATGTGTGTAAACGTACCCACGATACAGGAAGATATTCCTAATCTGGAGCAACATTTTTTTCTTTTTTTTAAGTAGTAGAAGATATAAATAATTCAGTTAAATGATAAGAAGACCTTATTGTAAGGTTCATGTTTTTAAACCTCTGGTTTAAGTCATTAAATATACATAGTATTTATATGAAGAAGTTTGTTACGAACTGTAATTTCAAATGGTATTATGTGTACTGCTTTCTAGTGGAACGAATCTAAAAACTGACGAACCATATCATATCATACCATATCAGCACAGTTGTCTTTTTATGATTACAACACCTTAGTTAAAAATACTGGATTGTTTTAGTACATTGTGATACAAGGGTGGGAAGTAGGTTATTGCAAACGAGCTGTCATTAACAAGCCCGAGCCGAAGGCGAGGGTTTTTAATGACACGAGTTTGCAATAACCTACAGACCCGTGTATCACACGACGTTTTTCAATACAGTTGTGAGAAACAGTAAAAACAAATCAAAGAATTAGATTTGTTTATTCACAAAAAATAAAATTTTCAATATGGCGCGTTTTTGCAACTGGACATATTTTTTACAAAGAAAACAGCCTATACAGCCTATTCGATTTTTGACAAACGTTAATGCGAAAATAATTAACTTAAAACTGTTAATTAAACATATTAAACAACTTTAAAAAAAAAAAAAGAGATTTCAATACTAAAACGTACTGAATCATTAATTTTTCCTCGTATAAAATCGTATCCCATTTTATTCTATGTATGAAAACTCCTTGCTACTAAACTTTTTTAAATTGACTTACGGTGCGTTTTTGCAACTGGACTTATTTTTTTACAACGATATCAGCTTATACAGCTATACAGCGAATTCGATTATTGACAAATGTTGATGTGAAAATAATTAAATTAAAACTGGTAATTAAATATAATAAACAACCATTTATAAGACTTTTGAGAATTCAATGCTAAAACGTACGGAATCATTCATTTTTCCTCTTAGAAAATCTATCCCATTTTATTCTATGTTTGAAAACTCCTTGCTCCTAAACTTTTTTTTTATTGACTTATAAATTTAAAACTAAACTGCAAACATAATGATCGAGCTCGTAAACAAAAGTCACGACCGCGTAATAGAAAGATGCCTATGCGTAAGATTTAACTTTCGAATCATAATTATAGCCTCTGAAAGTACGCCATGTTTAACAACTGTATTGAAAAAATGTTTGTAAACGTACCCACGATACAGAAAGATATTTCTTATCCGGAGCATACATTCTTATCTTCTTTTTCTTTTTGTAAATAAAAGAGGGTAAGAGAAGAGAAAAATATTTCAATTAAATGACAAGAAGACCTTATTGTTAGGTCCATGTTTCTAAACCTTTGGTTTAAGTCATTGAATATACATAGTATTTATATGAAGAAGTTTGTTACGAACTGTAATTTCAAATGGTATTATGTGTACTACTTTCTAGTGGAACGAATCTAAAAACTGACAAAGATATGGATTACCAACATTATACCTTAATTATAAATACTGATATTTTTCACATTTACCCAAATGTTTCCACCCCTAGTTTTTTTTAGAATTTAGCGAATGTTACTCAAATCCAAAAGTGATGATATTATTGCAAAAGCATCTCAAATTATCTTTAATACTTACCATCTAAAAATTAAATAAAACACATATAAACATTGTGACATATAAAAGTTGTTGGTACCCTGCTACTTTAACAACCTAAGGCCTAGTTTTTTCATACGTAGTTATCTCATCTAGGTTATCACAACAACTAAAATGGTTAAAAATACGAGTACCTAGTAAACATGGTTTCAATAAAACTCGTTTTTCAATCTATTGTTAGCCTAACAAATGGCTAAATAAGTTGGTATCCACACTCTACATTTAACCATTAGTTGCGTTATACAATGGTGGGAGATCAAAATACTAGGCTTAAGGTTGCCCTAGTCGACGGCACGAACTATTTTGTGCGCGGGGTTAAAATGCATGCAATCTTATCCGACAACACGTGCGGATAAGATTAATGCTGTGATGAGCAG
Source organism: Orthosia incerta (assembly GCA_948252205.1). Classification (NCBI taxonomy): domain Eukaryota; kingdom Metazoa; phylum Arthropoda; class Insecta; order Lepidoptera; family Noctuidae; genus Orthosia; species Orthosia incerta. The sequence continues at coordinate 20,198,736 of OX411766.1, read as the reverse complement.
TAGGAAGCTAGTTCGCGTACGAATACACACTTTTGCAAATTTACAGCGTAATGTATGATGATTTAGAACAAAAACGAGCGCGCGAAAATTTATAAACAGACCTTTGGGAGTCTGGATATCATGTAAAAACGCTAAAAAGTAACTACTCAAAATATAATTATTTACATTTTTGATATACTAATCTATCCCTGTAGAAAGACTGTTTTGCAATTTTCCTTCTTCTTATGGAACACCAAATACACTAATTTTAACGCAACTCTGGGCGCAAATAAATATATTTGCGCCCAGAGTTGCGTTAAAATTAGTGTTAAAATATGGAACTTTCGACGCTCATAACTTTCAAATAATTATATTTCTTTTACTTTTTTTGTTTCCATACAGGGCTATATAATGATGAGATAAATTGATATCATTTTTTTATTTTGAACGTACATCGTCAAACAGTGGAGTAATCGCCAGACCACATTTGTATGGAAGAATTATCGACTAGTGTAACCTTAAGCGACGCGATTCGATTCAAATAACACCCATAAGCGATTTTAAAATGGCGTACGTATAAACTATTCGACCCTATCGACACGGTTGTTGTTTTTTATTATTATCAACATTATAATTATCTTAATTTATATCACACTTATTAAAAATACTGATTATAAGTTAGGTACTTACGTCCTGGAAATTTCAAGAGAAAAACAGTTAGTTAATTCAATTTGAATTGCTACTTGCTTGCTTGTTTTGGATTGTGACAAATAAATGTGTTTTCTTTCTGTTTAAAAATCCGCTTAAGTGGGATTCGAATTAATGTTTTAGACATAATATTGTTTAGCATAACGTTTTCGTATATCTTTTATTAGCAAAATAATACTGTTTCATAATAATACTTTGGCTGGCATAATGCAAAGGTAAACTGTAACTGTAACCGTATAGCTGTCATTTGGGCTAATTTGTTTTGGCATAAATTTTTAAGGCATAATATTTATTTGTCCTGCCCAGTGGGGCTGAGTTGCCGTGGCTTGGCACCTACGGTGAAGCAAAGAGGAATCTGTTCCAAAACCGAATCGGGGCACACCGACTTCACGTAGTCTTTTGGCTACGACCCGTAGAGTGTATATAAAAACAGGAGGTGTGAAGAAAGAATAACTCCCACCCGCTATAACAAAGCATAGGCACCGTGTGAGCCGTACCGGTTAAGGCTGGTTGCCGAAGGAGACCAGCAAGCCGAAGCTGCAGAGGTGAGCAACGTTTCACAAGCAATGTTAAACTTCAAAAAAATTATGAATAATATTACCGTTATGATCACTTTGTGTTGGATTTAGAAAACTGTATTATAAAATGAAATTTAGTAAAAACTTGATTTTTCCATAGGAATCTAAATATTAAATGAAGAAATGTTTATTAAGCGAGTGTTTATAAAATAAAACATTTTCGTAATAAGTTGTTTGTGAAATAAATAGTACCTATATAAATTGTTGGTTGTAACCTAAAAATTTGTCAATGGTGTTTTAGTGAAACATATGTGAATCGTCCGGTATCGGACAGTTCGCAGATGAGTGCTGACGCGTGCCCATGTTCCCGCCATGAGCGGCACAGGACAACGTGGAATTTTAGTGAGTTGGAGTCCCACATAACTGCACTATCTGCCCGTGGTAGCGCAGTTCGCATGAGTATTTATCAAAGTAAGAAATAAAAGAATCAGTATCAATTGGATTAGATTAAAGTGCCGCGAACATGTTTTTTTTTGTTCCAAAGAACATTATGTATAAATATCATTATGCGTTTTTATCATTATGCTATATAAAATTATACTTCATTATTTTTATGCCAACATACCTATATTATATCACTAAGCTGAATTTCTTATTTTACGCCAATGCTAAGTATGGCAATATATTTTGTGCTTAATATTAGTAAACCTTGTTTCGGGTATGCATTTAAGGGTCCCTAAACGAATGATCCCGCAAAATACTGCCCAATGTTAAAGACAACAGCCAGAGATAATGTGGCGGATGGATTCTTTTTCTTATGTTTTTCTAAAAAAAACATTTAAAATAACTTAATTTGGAAGTTTGTCGAAAACTATGGCAAGAAAGTTAAATAAAATCGTCATTAGCGGCAACAGAATTGTTTTCTAAGAAGCACTTGAAGAGTCAATTGACGTTTCAAAAACGAAACGATGAATAGACGTTGTCAAGAGTGATTAGGTGTTTTCTAGGCAAGCGTGCTTCATCGTCGACCACATCATCGCTTACCATCAGGTGAGATAGTGTTCAAACGCGAGCCGCAAGGATTATATGAAAAAAAATACGTTCTAAAAAGGTAGGGTTCCATGCGTTTCGAGCAGACATTTTTTTTTCCTCCAGAATTTGCCATATCTCAATCTTCAATCATATAATTATTTAACCAGTTCAATGATTATATAAGCATACCTAACCTCGACAAACCAGCAACCGGGTACACTATACCCGACTTTCTAAAAAAGAGGAGGTTCTTTACATGCTATATATATATACATTGTCACAAAATTTTAAGTTCGCAAAGGACGAAGTGGCACAGATGACAATTTGAAAAAAAATTGTCATAAGTAGGTAATTTTTTCACGGTCTTTGCGGTAATTAATACATATATATAGTATATGGAAAAAATCCAAAATCTAAGATGGCGCCGACGATAATTTGCTAATAAGCGTTTTCGGTATTTTGAGCCTAATATGTGTATAAAAGAATGGCTAGTTTATTTACGGTTGGCGTAGCGCCCCTGTGTTGCGTGTCGCGGATTTGATTCCCGCTCGTAACAAATATTTGTAAGGCCTACAGATAGTTGTCCCAGATCCTTGTGTATGTGAGTTTAAATGTTTGTAAACGTACCCACGATACAAAAACATATGTCTTATCTGGAGCATATATTCTTATCTTCTTTTTCTTTTTTGTAAATAAAAGAGAGTGAGAGAAGAGAAAAATATTTCAATTAAATGACAAGAAGACCTTATTGTAAGGTTTATGTTTTTAAACCTTTGGTTTAAGTCATTGAATATACATAGTATTTATATAAAGCAGTTTGTTTCGAACTGTAATTTCAAAAAGTATTATGTGTCCTGTTTTCTATTGTAACGTATCTAAAACTAACGAAGATATGGATTACCTGTTGGTATGTTATACCTTAGTTATAAATTCTGGTTATTCACATTTGCCCAAATGTATTTATTATACTCCTAGTTTATTTTTCAAATTCAGCAAATGCGACTCAAATACAAAAGTGACGATATTATTGCAAAGACATTTCAAATTATCTTTATTACTTACCAACTAAAAATAAAAAATCAAAAAAAATAAACATTGTGACATATAAAAGTTGTTGGTACCCTGCAACTTTAACATACAGTACGACATAAAAGAGTAGAAATTAAATATTTGGGAACTAATAGTTTTCATTTTCTGGCAACATCTAAAATGAGTACTTGAGCTGTCAATTTTTCTCGATCGGTTTCGATTTTCGAAAGAATTTTGGTTTTTGTGTGATATTTCTGATTGTGGACAGAAAAACAGTGGCAAATCATGAATAAAGTAATTCCTGGAGGTACTCGTGATATAGTTTACAAAGTTTAGTGGTGTATAGCCGAATTCCAAGCTGGGAAGCTTCTATGCAACTTAGAAGATGTTTACCATCGTACAGCAGATTTTACTGGTAAGTAACTATTGAAAGTTACGCTAAACGTTAGTTACAAATGATTAATACATCCAGGGAGCAAAATTTTCGAACCACATATCATTTACAAATTATTTGTCTACTATTTTTGAGGTTATGCTAAGGTAAACAAATACCGTTGTAGTTATAGCGTTGATAGTAAGGTAAAAACAACCAATGTAATTTATTGCGGATACGATATTTTTTTTTACTATGCTATATTTGTTGATGCAATCGTCTAAATGGAAAGTGTAGGGGCGCGACCTAAGTGGTACCTGGTGGGGTTCGCTACGCTACTAAGTTAAACACTCAAAGAACTTTTAACGGTTTATTGTTGAGAGTTAACAAGGTAACGTTTAGGCTAAGTTATCGCTAAAATGGGAAAATGGTGAAAATGACAGCACCCGCTGGCTGTCCGTAGTGCACTGAGCTCGCGGCGCATTTAGTGCAACCGTATTGTATTGCTAGGTCAGCAAAATGTGGTCGATTGCAATAATTGCTTCGAACAGCTCCCGAGGGGAAGAGATGAGTTAATGAGATAAGCTTATACAAAATTAAAGAGTTACGTGAGTGTGAGCTTAAGCGCTAGGGAGTTAAGACAATTGAAGATGAGAGATGATTGACAAGGTGAAGGAACAATCATAACATGATCTTATAGCTAGACATATATGCTCAAACAGTTGAGTCATCAATCGAGAATACCGATTGCCTTTTAGCTAGGGGAGACGTTGACGTGTCTCGCCTCTTTGTACGCAAACTAGAGCACCGTTTAGAAAAATAAGCCACGCGCGCACTTTCATTGACACATGGCCCTTGCTCGGGCAGGGGTTGGTTTCGCGCACTTGCACTAGAGCTTTGATCTTGCTCAGATTGATTTATGCACACACTCACACTCGCTGGTACGCTCGCGTGCCGCTCTTGGGTGGTCGGATCACCGGCCCGCTGACACCTCCTCCTCAGGAACCACAGGACCGCAACAACAGCTGCTACTAATAGGCCATATGACAACGCATACTGATGTATGTCATGTGTCGATAAAACCTCTGACTGTTGGGCTGATTCCTTCATCGCTTTAATTTGTTCACCGAGATGCTTTATAGAATCGTTTATCGGTGTGGAATCTTCGTTGACCTTGTAGTCTTATAAATTTTGGATAGGTGGCGTTAGATTACTAATTAAACGATTTATGGGAGTTAATTTAGTCTCGAGTAGATTTGGTTTAAGAGTAAGCGTATTCTCTAATTGCTGATGAGAATAAAGAGTTACATCATGACCCTTCACAATGCATCGCTTAGTTAGTTGAATAAGTCCAGCCTTGCTGACTTCGCTCGCTTGTAGGTCGTCGTCGCATATGACTCTCAAAGAGTATGAGTCACAACAGAAATACAAATAGGTAAAAAGGTCATGCAATGGAACCCATTTGTTTTCACACCTAGATTTGATGATTCGGCAAGTAGATAGCTCCTTTTTCTCGCAGAATTGTTCATCCGGACCTAAACTCTGGACAGGCCCTCGCAGACGACAAAGGTAAGTGTCCGCTTGATATTCGCAACCTTGAATATCGTTGACGCTGGCTGTTAAGTATGCATCTCTTCTCAAATTGATCGCGACGTATTCGGATGCTGGCTTGATGGTGATCATACTTTTTCTAATTTTAACCGGCACTGGTATCAAATTATATAACTGGAACGTATCTCTGCTAATCAACGGTAATGTAATTTCAAATATGAGATATTCTTTCGTCATCCTGGCTTTAACTTTTAACAATTTGTAGATCTTATACAAGTTGAACTGAATGTCATCTACGGGTAATGCTAGCTCTTTAGAAATTTGACTAGATACAATCTGTAACTCTCCACGGAGCTGTTGTGGAGTTAAGAGATGCAAATTAATCTGACCATGATAGATCTCAGTCATAGTATCAAGAAACGTATCCTGAATCCGCCTTAAATTCTGAATCATATTTATGGTCGCTAACGCTGCTAAAGAGAAATCTTGCTGAATAGACATTACGTCGATCTCTTGCTGCAATGTATTGGTGACACTGTCTATATAATTCAAATGCTTATTAATTATCTTTTGCTGCTTTTCAATAGTCTCTTCTGTTCTCTTTAAGATATTATATTCCGCTTCTATGACCGATGTCTGATTCCTGTACAGCTGACTAAGGTGGAATGCATTCTTATGTATTAGGTCAATGTCACGCTTGTATTTTTCTGCAAATTCTTGATCCAATACTCCGAACAATGAATTAGCTATGGAGCCGACAGCGTTGATAAGCCCGCGTCGAGTTCGCGGACGCGCTCCAAAGTGCTGATTGAGCAACAGCTGATTATAATATTGTAGTTCATCGTACTCGTGTTGTATTTGTAGGACGATAATTTTACAATGGCTCTGCTCTTGAATTTTCCCGCATGTTTGCTCGAGATATTGAGAAAATTGTTTGACCGCTTTGTCTCCTTGCCAGTAAGGAGTTAAATTATAGTAAGTTATGATTTTCCACTGATCACGAATAAGATGCATTTGTCCCAAAGGGTCAAAATACAACGTTTGATTGCTATCAAATGCAGTTACTTTGTAAGTTGCTTCAGTGGATAGTATATGGCTCATAAAAAATAACAATGATAATACTATGCTATAGATTTTAGGACAACTGCTAAACTGTTTGCTCGCTTTCTCTTCCGCTTTGGAATCATTGCCTTGCTGATGCTGCTTGTTTGCTTCGCTTTTTTCTGGTTTTTGCTTACTTGCTTCCTTTTCTGCTATAGGTAGGATAGAAAGCTTAATTATCGGCCGCTTTATATAACCATTTTTTGTTTTTAAAGTCACCACTCGGACAGCTCCATCTTTTCCTGGATGTACCTCTACAACCCGACCAACGGGCCATTTGCCAGGGGTTAGGTTGTCGTCATGAATGGTTACCATATCGCCTATCTCCATATTCTTTTGTGCTTTTAACCACTTGCTACGTATCGATAACTGGCTAAGATACTCCGCTTTCCATCGCTTCCAAATATCTTGGAACGTTTTATTTACTAAATACCATCTCGTCCTCGCATCTTGTGCCGTTTCTATTACAGTGAGACCGGCACGAGTGGTTAGAAAATGCGCTGGCGTGAGGAAATCGATGTCGTCGATATCCTCAGATATAGAACACAACGGTCTTGAGTTAAGGCTTGCTTCGATTTGAGACAAGATCGTGCTGTATTCTTCGAATGTTAAAGCTTGGTCCCCTATTACTCTTTTCATATGTTGCTTTAGACTCCGAATTGATCGCTCCCAGATCCCTCCAGCGCTCGGCCAAGAAGGGCAGTTCCAATGCCATTCTATCTTCATCTCCGCTATCTCTCGGTTAAAAGTGTCGTTAAAGATTCGTTCGAACTGCTGCTGTTCCTCCTGAAGGATCTTGTTGGCACCTACGAAGTTAGTACCATTGTCCGAATATATGTGTTTTGGAGACCCTCGTCGAGCCGCCATACGACGCAACGCGGCTATGAATGACGCACTGCTAAGGTCTGAGACTAGCTCTATATGGACCGCTTTTGTAACCATGCAAATAAACAAGGCGATATATCCTTTAGTCGATTTAATGCCTCTTCCTTTGTTAGCTTTTACTCGAATACACCCCGTATAATCTACTCCTGTATGATGGAATGGAGGCGCTGGGTTAGTTCGACAATCAGGCAAGTCTCCCATTATTTGATGTAGCTTTCTGGGTTCTTGTTTTTTGCAGGTCACGCATTTACGAAGCTGCTTTTTGGTTGCTCTGTTTCCTTGGATTATCCAATATTGCTGTCTCAATAAAGACAAGGTAAGTCGAGCTCCGCCATGGAAGGAGTGCTCATGTGCTTGCTGGATAAGAAGCTCCGTTAATCTGCCGCTATAGGGGATTATTATTGGATGTTTCATATCAGAGTTAATGTTGGCATTTTTAAGACGTCCCCCGACTCTTAGTATGCCGCTTTTATCTATAAATGGTTGCAGATTTAATAATTTGCTATCGGAATTAAGTTTATTTTTCATTAAACTCTCGATATCCGAGCCAAATTCACTGCGCTGTATGCATTTAATTATAATTAATTTTCCTTGCCTTAGCTCTTGTAATGTGAGATATGACGGCCTTTGTTTACTTGTCCGTGCAAGTGCACGTAATAGCCATGCTACTATGCGATTTAATTTTGCGAATGAGCTGTGACGATCTAATAAATCTTCAATTACGCTTTTGCCAGGATTTCTATTTTGGACGGTTATAACTTGCTTCCGGATCTCTTCTTCCGTCGTATACTCTGCTTGCTCTTGCTTTGGCTTAAAGTCAGGTGTCGATAACCAAGCTGGGCCTCGCCACCACAACGTATGCTCCATTAATTGTGTAATGGATAGTCCTCTGCTCGCTGAATCGGCTGGATTTTCTTTAGTCGATACGTAATGCCAAACATTTGGCGATGCTACGCTACTAATTTTCTTCACTCTATTCGCTACAAAAGGCTTCCAACGTTCTGGGTAGCCCTGTATCCAGCTAAGGGTGACCTTAGAGTCGCTCCAGGCATAGATTTCGTAATCTATGGCAGTCATGCTAGTTGCTACTTTTGTAAATAGTCTGGACAAAAGTTCCGCTGCACATAGCTCCAATCTAGGAAGCGATACGTTCTTGCTGTTAGGTACTAATCTTGTTTTAGCTGCAACTAGTACCACCGATGCTTCAGATTTTGATGCGATTCTGGCATATACGACACACGCGTACGCTTTAAGTGATGCATCACAAAATCCGTGGAGCTGGATGGTGTCATCTCGTTTGCTTTGCAACCATCGTGGGATTTTGAATCTGCTAATACATCCCATATCTTCAGTTAATTTTATCCACTCATTGTTGATCTCGGCTGAAACTTCATCGCTCCATTGAATTTCATCTAGCCAGACTTTTTGAAACAACAATTTGAATTTTGTAGTCAGCGGCGCTAGCCAACCTAAAGGATCAAATAACCTGGATATTTCCGACAGAAGCAATCTTTTTGTAAGCTTTCTAGTATTCGCTGATGAAGTATATTGGAAAGTGAATTCATCTGTTTCTGGGTCCCATCTCAAACCCAAAGTTTTTGCTGTGTTTTCAGTTTTGAAAATGAATGATGGTGCTTGTAAATTTTGCTGCGATAAATTTATCTCTTCCAATAGCTTTTTCTCGTTTGCTTACCACTTTCTCAGCAAAAATCCGCCGCTGCTTGGACACGAATTGAGTTCTGATATGCTGCTTCTCCCTTCGTCGATAGAATGAGCCCCGGATACCAAATCATCCATATAGAAATCTTCTAGTATTATTCTTGCTGCTGTAGGAAAGTTATTCTTCTCATCCGCTGCTAATTTTCGAGGGGTCATCATCGCCAAAAAAGGAGCTGATTTCGTGCCATATGTAACCGTCGTTAACTGGTATGCTCTAATTGGCTGTTTAGTTTGTGCTCTCCAAAAGATTTGTTGGAGCTTTTGATCCGCTTCGCTAACTAGTATCTGCCGATACATTTTTTCGATATCGCCAGTGAATACGTATCGATATTGTCTCCACTTAAGTAACAGTGCCTGTAGATCTTGCTGCAGGTTAGGTCCACGATGCATGACATCATTGAGACTTAGTCCCGAAGAGGTCTTTGCGGATGCATTAAATACGACACGTAGCTTCGTAGTGGAGGATTCCGCTCGCTGAACCCCATGATGAGGTAAAAAATACTCTATTCCGTCGCTGCTAAGAGTCGCTAATTTCATATGCCCCAACTCTTCATATTCGCTTAAGAATTGCTTATATTGCTGAGCTAAAGATTCTTGCCTACTGAGCTTTTTCTCTAGATTCTTTAATTGCGCTAGTGCCATTTCCTTTGACGATCCCAGCTTTTCGCTCGCTTGCTGCTTCATCGGCAACCTAACTTCATAACGACCGCTTTCCAGACGTTTTGTCGTTGATAGGTAATACTCGACGCATTGCTGATCTTCCGCTGACATTTCATTTTGCACGTTTATATCTTCAATTTGCCAAAATTGATGAATATCCGCTGCATTATTTACGATGACGTTACAATGGAACTGTGGCTTTATGGTTCCACACAGTAACCATCCTAGCTGTGTTTGCTGTGCTAAGGGCGAAGACAAATCACCAGCTCTTATCAAACCATCTAGCATGATAATAGCATAGGCGTCTGCCCCGAGTAACAAGTCCACTGGACGACTTGTATTATACTCTGGATCCGCTAAATTAATATGTTCCAAATGCGACCACGAAGGCTTTTCAAATGATCGATTTGGTAAGTTTTTGATTAGACTTTTCATAATCAAAACATCCATATGGAATTTAAAGCTAGTATACATAGACTGGCATACAATGCTTAGCTTGCCCGAACAGTTGGATTCCTTTTCTGCTATTCCGGAAACTGCTCCATTAAATTTCTGTCGTTTTAAACCTAACTGCTGAGCTGCCTTCTCTGTAATCAACGATACCTGTGAGCCCTGATCAATGAGAGCTCTCAGGACAAGCTGCGTGCTATCTGCTGCTATCACCCTCACTAACGCTGTAGCTAAAAGAATCTCGGTGAGATTTTGCTGAGATGCGTGAGCACCCTTGCCGCTGCTTTTCTTTGAATGCTCTTCTTGCTTAAGATTTTCATCATTCGTATTGTTTTGCTTGCTATCAGCAAAACAATCATGCAATATGGTATGATGCCTGCCAGAACACGTGAGGCATCGTTTCTTGGAGTGGCATTTATTTCCATTGTGATTAAAAATGCAATTAATACAACATTTCAGTTGTTTGAGGGTTTTAAGTTTCATTTCCTGCGACATTTTATGAAACTTTTCGCAATTGTATAATTTATGCTCAGCAAAACAATGAGGGCATTTGATTTCCTGCACGTGCATTGCTTTTGAGTTCTTTGAATTATTATCGTACGATTTATGATAAGTGTTAAAATTTCGGTTGCTTGGAAATGGCTTTGAAGAACCCGCTTTCTGCTGAGATTGCTGCAATTTTTGCATGGTGTCTTGTCGTCGACGAGATGTTTCTAGACTAGTGAATTTATTTTCTAAAAAGTCTAAGTACTCTTGTAGGACTGGTAACTCTCTAGGGTTCTTTAAAGAGTCTATATACTCGGAATAAGATTCACTATCCAGCTTTTGCGACATAATATGCGCAATTAGAGGGCCCCATGTGCTAATATCTACCCCTAGGTTTTTAATGGCGTTAAGACTCTCTAACGTGGTGTCATGCATTTTTTTAAAGACTGAAAACGATTGCTGCTGCATGTTGGGAATATTCAGGAACATATTGGCGTGCGCTGTAAAGATAATCCTCTTGTTATCAAATCGATGATTTAGAAGTTCCCAACAAACGTTATAGTTATCGGCGCTGATTGGAAGGTGCTGAATCAAACGCTCTGCTTCGCCTTTTAACTTGCTTTTCAAGTATTGCATTTTCTGAGCGTTTGACAATGCGTTGTTCTTGTGGATTGCTTCGCTGAATAGATCCTTAAAAGGCATCCATTGCTGGTAATGGCCTGTAAACACAGGAATATCCATTTGAGGAGTGGATTTCTCGCGATAAGATGATGACCACATCTTGGAGTTAATAGCTTTCCTCAAGCTGTTAAAAGTTCGCTCGTGCTTGGTGAAGTTATACTCATAATCTCCTGCTACTTCTTCCCCCGATTCTCCAATGATTTCCCAATGAAGGCTATCAATGGTAGTCCAACGACTATGCAGGTTTCGAAGGACGTCTTCGAACTCCCACTTGTCAACAATAGTTTCAACATCAATATTGTCGACTGCTCTAAGAAACGCTTTAAAATTGACCGACTGCTTATAAAGCATATCGTCAAGCTTGCTGTTGGACCCTCTGGACTTGAAGGTCGGAGTCGCTGCTGCTGTTGCTGGTGCGCCCGGCTGACTTGCTGAAGTTCCGGGTGCCTCTCGGTGAGTTGGTGGAGGAAGATACGGTGATTTCTGATGTTGTTGCATCAACTCTTCGTTATATTGACTAATAAGCCCTTTAGCTGTTAAATAAAGCTGGTTCGTACTCTCAAATTCAGACTTAGTAAAATATTTATGATTGGTCTGTTCAAAAGTAATAATTTTTTCATGGTTTACTTGAAAGTCCTTCCAGTACTTCTCAAGTAACTCGAGTTTACGCTTACAGTAATCTAACGTCTTACGCTCTACGCTATCCTTTTTAAAATTGACGAGGAGTTTTCTAATGCTCTCCGCAATCTCGGATTGAAGAAAATAAAGACTCTCCATCTCGATGCTTGTGTAAGAAAATTGAACGATCTTACTTGGAAGAATCCTTTGCCGCTGCTAACCTAACGAGGGTTGCTCCCCACGTCAGTGATCCGCTGGTGTTGCTAGTGTGAGCTGTGAACTCACTGCTGCTGGAACGGTACTCCCCGAGTACCGCTGTTGCTGATATCGCTGAGAGAATATATTGTGCACTGCCGCTAAAGTCACTCCTAAAGTCTCGCTGAGTCTCGCTGCTAAGGTTACCACCACAGTCACTGCTAAGCTAAGAAACACTGCAATCCAAGGTGTCACTAGTTCAGTTCAAGTTCACTTCACGATCCGTCAGTCCCGAAAAACTAAAGTCCGACCGCGAAGTCCTTGCTAGAAGCTCGAAGGACCAAAATGTAGGGGCGCGACCTAAGTGGTACCTGGTGGGGTTCGCTACGCTACTAAGTTAAACACTCAAAGAACTTTTAACGGTTTATTGTTGAGAGCTAACAAAGTAACTTTTAAGCTAAGCTATGGGTAAAATGGGAAAATGATGAAAATGACAGCACCCGCTGGCTGTCCGTAGTGCACTGAGCTCGCGGCGCATTTAGTGCAACCGTATTGCTATTGCTAGGTCAGCAAAATGTGGTCGATTGCAATAATTGCTTCGAACAGAAAGAAACAATTTTAAAACATATTCACGATAATTTACCGCGGAACTTCTTTCGTCGGACTGACAGTGATTCTTTTATTTTCTTGTTTTAAGTGTTTCTGTAAGCACAGTGCGCAGAATCGTGCAACACGGCATTGAAAACGGTGGGAAATTCTCAACACCAGCTAAACACATGAAGGGTCGTCCCATGGTGCATACAGCAGTGACGATGTGAGTGGTTCAGAAATCAGTGACGAATCAATACCAGAGCTTAAAATAGACTACACGAACTTAAGTGATACCATGGAAGGTGTAGAGTATTTAGATTTTGATTTATTAGAGTAGTTTATTTTATTAATTTTAGTTTATATCTGAGTTTATATGGAAAGCAATTGATTATTAAAAATACAATTTTTTGTGAAATTGTTGTTTTATTAGTACTATATATTAAATATTTAATAAATATACTTATTTAATATATTTACTCATTTTTTATACCCAATAAATAAATAACACTATTCAAGTATCAAGATCAGCTGGGTCGTACTAACTGGGTTGCTATCTAAGCGATTGTGGCGCCCTCATTTAATTTCTACTCTTTTATGCCGCACTGTACTCGGCCCAGTTTATTGATACGAAGTTATCTCAACTTGGTTATCACAACAACTCAAATGGTTAAAAATACGAGTACCTAGTAATCCATTCATATCAATAAAATCCGTTTTTTCATCAATTGTTAGCCCAACAAAATATGGCCAAATAATTTGGTAAGTTAATTATTTTACCCGAATCCACTGGTATACACACTCTATACTTATCCATTAGTTGCGTTCTACAATGGTAGGAAATCAAAATACTAGGCTTAAACGACGAGATTCGATGTAAATACCAGCCATAAACGATTTTTAAAATGGCGTAAGTATGAACGATTCGACCCTATCGAAACGGTTGTTATTTTTTATTATTGTCAACATTATAATTAACTTAATTTATATCACACTTATTAAAATACTGATTATAAGTTAGGTACTTACTTTCTGGAAATTTCAAGAGAAAAGCAATTAATTCAACTTGCTTCTTGCTTGCTTTTTTTGGCTTGTAACAAACAAAGTGTTTTCTTTCTTCCATTCTATTTAAAAATCCACTTAAGTGGGATTCGGATTAATTTTTAGACATACTATCGTATGCCATAACGTTTTCGTATAACTTTTATTAGCTAAATAATACTGTGTCATAATAATACTTTGGCATAATGCAAAGTTTAGCATAACCGTCATTTGGTCTCATTTGTTAGCCTAACAAATGGCCAAAGAAGTTGGTAAGTTAATTATTTTACCCGAATCCACTGGTATCCACACTCTATAATTAACCATTAGTTGCGTTATACAATGGTGGGCAATCAAAATACTAGGCTTAAACGCGATTCGATTTAAATACCAGCGATAAGCGATATTTAAAATGGCGTAAGTATGAACGATTCGACCCTATCGAAACGGTTGTTTTTTTTTATTATTGTAAACATTATAATTATCTTAATTTATATCACACTTATTAAAATAATGATTATATGTTAGGTACTTACAGCCTGGAAATTTCAAGAGAAAAGCAGTTAATTCAACTTGCTTCTTGCTTACTTGTGACAAATAAATGTATTTTCTTTCTCTCATTCTATTTAAAAATCCACATAAGTGGGATTTGGGTAAATTTTTAGACATAATAAATAAATAAATCTTTATTCAGAAATTAGAAAAGGTAAAAACACAATTTCAATCTTAGTTAACTATTGTAGGTATAATAATGTAAGATGCCTGTACAAGGTAATCCTGTATCACAGGCTGTAGGAGCTCTAAAAATATGCTTATCGTAGGACAACAGAATTTAAACAATATTTAACATAAGAAGTCTAAAAATAGTGGCAAGATTGTATAATTTTGAAAATTTATTTTAATTTACTTAAAACTATAAACATAGAACTAAATTACTAGGTCATAATTACTTAATGTCTTATTTACCTATATTGCAAAAAAGTGCACTTTGATTACACATATAAAGATTGGGAAATAATTGGTAAGCAGAATTGTATAATTAAACAGAGACACTTAATTTTTGTAGCTAACGACTAATGTCCTTAGCCAGCAACAAATTGACGGTTAGTAGGTCGTTGCAGTGTCAACAGCAGACGTTCGACGCGTGTGACCTTGAGTATGACGTACTAGACGCCCTCATAGTCGATAGAGTTGATGTGCCTGTATTCCGCTATTTTCCTAGCAGGGCACTCAGGGTCTCCCGTTTTATGGTTGTTGTGCTTTTTAAAGCGCGAACAAGTTGCGCATTTCGATATGTCCCCTTTCTTCGTGCAATCGGACACCAAGTGTCCAGCTTCACCGCAGTGAGCACACACAGAGTTGACCTCTCTACATGTTTTGGCTGCATGACCATATAATTGGCACTTGTAGCATCTGGTAACCAGAGTGAAGTCCCTAATAGGGCAGGACGTCCAATTTATAAACAGCCTTGAAGTCGAAATTAGGGCTTTACGTTTATTGGCTGGCATTTCAATAATGTAATTACAGCTCGACGCATCTTTCTTCCCAGATTTGTGGCTTTATTTAACAGAGGCCTAAAAGGACTCCATGGTATACATATCTGGCAACTTTTCGGGTATGTTTTGTTCGTAAATGCACCTGAAGACTTCAGTTTCAGATAGGGTAGACGGCAGTCCTACAATCACGATCCGTGGTTTGCGCTTCTTGGGCTCATCGGCGGTTAGTCCAGATGTAGAAAGCTGGACGGCGTTCTTGATTTTTTCAGCGTCATGCTTGGTCTCTGTGCTAATAACAACACCTCTATTTATGGTCTTGCGGACACCTCGTACATGCAGCTTCATTTGATCAGGTCGTATGATTTTTGTTACCATGTCTTTAGTTTCGTCACTGGACTTGAGTTTGTTACTAGGATAAATTACCACAGAGCTTAAATTGTTCGTTCGAAAGAAATCATTTGATCCCTTTTTTACCATGTCGGCAAACGAAACATTGCCCGCAGTGCCAGAGTCTTCGAATCGTCTGCTTGAGGTCCGAGAAGTGTTCTGTCAAATTGCGCTTTTCTTTTAAGGCATCAATCATATCGTGTGCAAGAATTGCTTTCTGCTTTAGAGATTGGTATAGGACTGCCATCTGTGAAGTACCAGATCCTATTTTACGACACAAGTTAGAAATTTTTAGTTTTTGTTCCGAGTTTAATTTACCATCCGAGGCAATAGAGCAAACCTCATTTAAGTGCTGCTCAATGGTTGACATCCATCTTTGTATGTCGGGCGTGGATGCGACTTCAATCGAGAAATCTGATTGGGCTGGGATTTGCAACGTCATCTTCGCTGGCGAGGTGGAGGCTTGAACTCGGCCGCTTGGATTACAGGGACTGTTATCCATTTTATTTGATAGTCACTTCACTGTTTCTAAGTTCATTATGTTTACAAAACTACACAGTAGGCAAAAATTTATAAAGAAGGTCACTATTATAATAGTTTTAATTAAATATTGCTAACGAGTACGTCTGTATTCTACGAACGAGCGCGAATCAATATCGTATGGCATAACGTTTTCGTATATCTTTTATTAGCAAAATAATCATCATCATATCAGCCAAAAGACGTCCACTGCTGGACATAGGCCTCCCCCAAGCGTCACCACATTAACTAGTCCCGTGCGTCTCGTAACCAGCGCAGCGGATCCCCGCAACAATCACCAGGTCATCGGTACACCTGGTGGTAGGTCTTCCAACGCAACGTCTTCCAGTTCGCGCTCGCCACTCCTGAACTTTTCGGCCCCATCGGCCATCCGTTCTGCGAGCAATGTGCCCTGCCGACTGCCACTTAAGTTTGGCAATTCTTCGGGCTAAATCGGTAACCCTGGTTCTCTTGCGGATCTCTACATTTCTGATTCGATCACGCAAGAAAGGTTTATGCACCGATATCTATTCGGATTGTGGGAAAAACTTCGTGGGTTGTAATAACTACCTACAAGACCTGTATAAGTTTTTACGTGATGATTCTGATCAAGCTGCTTTAAACAGTATGACGTTAGAGCAAGGCATCACTTGGCACTTTCAACCACCATATGCATCACACTTTGGTGGTTTTTTCGAATCTGGGGTCAAAAGCTTTAAACACCATCTCCATCGTGTACTCGGTACCCAGACTCAAACTTATGATGAGATGCATACCCTTCTTTGCCAAATAGAAGCGGTTTTAAATTCGCGCCCACTCTGTGTGTTGAGCGCTGACCCGTTAGATCCTTTACCCCTAACTCCCTCTCATTTTTTAATAGGAGGTCCTTTGACGGCCTTACCTGATGTATCTTTATCTGAAGACTCGTCAAATCGTCTCACTAGATGGCGTAGGGTACAACAGTGCGTTCAGCATTTTTGGAGGCGTTGGAGTCGTGAATACTTACATGAGATTCAACAACGAAATAAGTGATTTCAAAATCGCGGCTCTCAACTCCGAGAAGGTATGATTGTTGTAGTGCGTGATGATAAACTGCCACCGTTGCTTTGGCGACTGGCTCGTGTACACGCGCTTCATCCGGGGTCGGACAACGTTACGCGCGTCGTAACCCTTCAGATGGGCAATTGCTTTGTTAAACGGGCAGTAGTGAAAATATGCCCTCTACCGTTAGAATAAGTACTTATAATAAGTTTTTTCTATTCTTTACTCTTACGAGTCTTAGTTAAGTACCTACCTATTAAGTATGGATAGTATCCATTAGTCTTTAGTAAACTTTCATCGCTCTTAGAAGCTATTTCATTTAAGTAAACATTTCATCCCTTTTAAGTTAGGTTAAAAGAATTACATTCTTTTAAGGCGAGCGGCATGTTCCGTACCGTTCTTCGTTTCAAGTGTGAATACTACTTACACTGTTCTATTTTAGTGGGTTCGTAAGGAAAATAAGCATAATCATTTCAAGGGATTTTTCTGGGCTTTATTCACCTCACATCAACCATGATTTCATCAATTATGTATTGATTTATTGAAAATTGAGTGGAATTGAGCGGAACCGCCATTTTGGCTCTTCATCATTGGCCGAGCCATCTGATTGGTGGACAGCACCGCAGCGCCACGAAAGTGCGCGTGTTTTTTCACTGTACTAATGCAAAGGTTAGCATAACTGTCATTTGGTCTCATTTGTAAGCCTAAAAAATGGCCAAAGAAGTTGGTAAGTTAATTATTTTTCCCGAATTCACTGGTATTCACCCTATATTTAACCATTAGTTGCGTTATACAATGGTGGGAAATCAAAAAACTAGGCTTAAACGACGCGATTCGATTTAAATACCAGCGATAAGCGATTTTTAAAGTGGCGTACGTATAAACGATTCGACCCTATCGACACGGTTGTTATTTTTTATTATTGTCAACATTATAATTATCTTATTTTATATCACACTTATTAAAATAATGTTTATATGTTAGGTACTTACAGGCTGGAAATTTCAAGAGAAAAGCAGTTAATTCAACTTGCTTCTTGCTTACTTGTGACAAATAAATGTATTTTCTTTCTTCCATTCTATTTGAAAATCCACTTAAGTGGGATTCGGGTAAATTTTTAGACATAATATCGTATGACATAACGTTTCCGTATATCTTTTATTAGCAAAATAATCATCATAATTGTAAAATATGCACATTTATCAATATTAATAGTCGACTCGCCAACGCACCACCGCACAGGCCAACAGACCGATAACGACTGATCGCCCCACTACTCGGACCGGTATTTATAACCGAGCGACGTATGCGTACGAGACAACATTACAATACTGTTATCGGCTTGTAGCGCGATCTATTGACATCTACATACACTACATTCCCTTCCTTGTTTTAACCAGTTGTATGTAACCAGAATTATTAATAAGACATTTAGCATATTCTTATTTTTATTATTAATGAACTGGCATCTCTGGCATAACAAAATGAGAGCACAATAATATTTAAAAATCATTTACTGGTTTAATTTAGTGCTTCCTTTGGCCCTTCCTCTTCTCCTTCTATTCCATTTTCTGATACCCATTTCAGGCCTTCTGATGAAGGTTCCCCCTCTCCATCAAATTGCTCTAACGTTAGTTGAGAACTCATGTTATTAATTAGTTACCTGGCACTAATGAATTAACACACAAATCGTCTCGCGCGCAGGCCCGACGACTTCGAGCCTCCGAACAGACTCCAGCACCGTAGACCACACACGTACGCTGCGGCAGGCTATACAGAGAGCCGAAGACAACAACCTGCCTTTCCGCTCAGCGTCTATGAAACACGTAAAAGTCCTCGACTTGATCGAGACTTGGGCTGCACTGCAGTCCCTCCAACGGCGCCAAATCGACCACCGGTACATCGAAGTGCCGAAGCGCCTGCACAAAATGCCATTACGCTAGTCCGACCTTGCGACCTGGCTCCGGAACCCATCCCTCCGCAGCGAGGTGTGGTACAGGGAGACGCCACCTCCGAAACCTTCCACCGCTACACTGGAGGACCCCTTCAAGGTTCCGGACCGGAGAGGGCCAGGCACCGAAATCAACGGCGAGCACTTCACTCGCCTTCGGTTCACCGATGATATAGCTGTCATGGCTGAGACCATGGAGCACCCCAGTACAACGCTTGATGACCTCAGTAGAGCTAGAGTTAAAGTGAGGTTAAACGCCCATGTCGCACCCATTCCCGTCAAGATCGGAGACTCCACACCCGCAGCCGTAGACGACCATGCCTACCTGGGACGAATAGTCCAGCTAGGCATGCCCAGCCTCGAGAAAGAGGTCTACTGTCGAATCTCACTCGGCCAGGCAGCGTCCGGGAAGCTGCGCGGCATCCTCTCATCCAGGTTTGACGGGGACGGCCACGCTTTCTTTTGCCTTGGGGATTCCAATCCAGCGCTTTCTTAGGTATATGATCAGAATCCCTTCGCAGCGTGTGGCCGATCCAACTCCATTTACGACGCTTGATCTGGCGGTCAATCGGGCTCTCGTGGCATTGCCCCAAAAGCTCTACGTTGGTGATGGTCTCGGGCCAGTAAATGCCGAGTATGCGACGAAGACAGCGGTTGACGACGACTTGGATCTGGCGTGAGATGTCTTTTGTGACCGTTCACCGTAAAGCAGCACAGATTTGAGTTGAGATGAGTTGAGTTTTAAGTTTGATCCTTCAGGTCAGTTTCCGCGATTGCCAAACAGGTCTCAGCTGTGCGAAGGTAGCTGATCGTGCTTTAGCAATCCTTGATGCGATGTCCTCTTCACTACCTCCAGTCTATGACACGACGCTCCCGCGGTAAGTGAATTTGCGGACGCGTGCCACTGCCTCTGTTCCAATCAGCAACGGTGAAGTATTCTACAGACCAGATCTCATCTCTTGGGTCTTCCGGGTGTGACCAGTATGTACATATAAAGTACCACTACTGCTGACTTGTCTCTTTTTTTTCTTTGATAACTGTCAATTTAATTACCAGTAGGCATAATCTACTGCTATTATTGTCATTCTCTGATGACTGTCAATTGAATGACCAGTAGGCATAATCTACTGCTATTACTGTCATTCTCTGATGACTGTCAATTTAATGACCAGTAGGCATAATCTACTGCTATTACTGTCATTCTCTGATGACTGTCAATTTAATGACCAGTAGGCATAATCTACTGCTATGTCTGTCATTCTCTGATGACTGTCAATTTAATGACCAGTAGGCATAATCTACTGCTATTACTGTCATTCTCTGATGACTGTCAATTTAATGACCAGTAGGCATAATCTACTGCTATTACTGTCATTATCTGATGACTGTCAATTTAATGACCAGTAGCTATATTCTACTGCCTGTCAATTTAATGCCCAGTACCTATATTCTACTGTCTGTCAATTTAATGACTAGTAGCTATATTCTACTGCCTGCCAATTTAATGACCAGTAGCTATATTCTACTGCCTGTCAATTTAATGACCAGTAGCTATTTTCTACTGCCTGTAATTTTAATGACCAGTAGCTATATTCTACTGCCTGTCAATTTAATGACCAGTAGGTACGTTCTACTGCATTTGTGTGCTCTTTGATTTATTATTTTAGAACTAATCATGTAGCTCAAATCAAATAACTAATCATGAGGTCACGGATTCGACTCCCAGGTCGGCAGTGTCACTCGGTTTCTCCATCAGGAACTTCCCAATAATACACCACATGCGTGATTTTATGTTATGCCAGCGGTTGCCACCTAGGCTCACAGTTGCCACAAAGGCCAACTAGGCTATTCTTAACCAATTCAATTCAACTCTTTTAGAATTTGATTGAACACAGTCACAGTCGTTTCAAAGAAACTTCGAAACTCTACTGCAGCAAAACTGCCAAGTCAACAGAAACCCTCGAGTAAAGCCTCTAACGCCACGGCTCTCAAGCCGTCCAGCAATCGTATTGCCCTCACACAACGGTCTATCTAGACCCAGACCTCCAAAAGAGCTAAACGCAATATCGCGAACCTACGGACTACTTGTGTTGCCTCAATTATACCGATTTACGGCCAAGATTAGGCTTAACCACTGGTACGGTACATGCTACGGCTGATAGACTGAATTACTCGACCTTCTACAGCTTGCTCATCAAATATCATTATCGAAATCAACATCGACTGGAACGTGAGTACGTGATCCACTATCATCTTCCTAAACCTATCGTGTGTATACTTCCAAGTTCTAAGCGTGCCTATTTAAAGCCTTCAGTGTCTAACGATCACCGATAGCGAAAAGTTCCTCTAAGCCTTAGTAGTAATTGATCAGAAACCGTATCAGCTTAGATCATATACAACGCTCATGGCACGACTGCCGCAGCAGCTAGTGACACTCATGGCACCCATATCGTCACAACCTCAAGTGATCATCACACATCACTTCACATAGAGTCTACGACTTCTAGGTTATTACAAAACCAATACAACGAATCTCCTATGAGACCCGTGTCCCCGCTACACCACCAGCTGCCCATCGCCCCCTGAACAACTCACAAGTGAATTGCAGGTACGACTACAGAAAAGTGCGTACAGTGTGAGCTACGGTATGTGCTCTCCTGCTCGGTGGAGGAAGCCTCCTCACTGTTTTCTACGTTTAACTCGTTAGGAGCACAACTTAGAAGCATCCTTTGTATGCGATCGTGAGCGTCAATATTCATTCTATAATATTTACAGATTTCAAAAGATAGCGATCGCGGGATCTAATACTATCATCATGTTACTTTAAAAGTAAGCAAGTGAATTAAAATCTGAATGAAAACGACTCACCAGATTGGCATAAAGAGCCGTGTGTATGGATCCACACATACACACGCTCCTCATTGACCTGTCCAGCTCCGTGTTTGTTGCTAGCTTTCTTGTTGCTCCACTCTGGACTTATTTTTCAGTATTCGAGATTCTGAGGGTAGTCGTAGAAAACTAGACGACTCCTTAAATTAGTCCCACATTGTTCCTGCCATGTAGAGGCGAAGCAGAAGGGCTTACTTCTACTGCATTCAGTTTTGGTGGGACCAAAACAATACGACGCAGACGGTGTTGTGTGCCAACAGTGTGCACAGTGTGTGTTTACGAGGTTGAATTCCACATCACTACTCAGCAAGTGCACTACTTATCGTATACATTTGATGCGCTTCAAAACGAACCGCCACTGATTTTAACTGTCACCGTCACACACATTTTTTTTCTTGTTTTATTTTTTTATTATTATAGAATAGAATGGAATATAATGCATTGTAACCAAAGTCTTCATGTTCCTTTTAGAGAAAAACAACTTTATTTTACTCTACGGTTTTATCCTCGTCGCCAATGTAAAATATGCACATTTATCAATATTAATAGTCGACTCGCCAACGCACCACCGCACAGGCCAACAGACCGATAACGACTGATCGCCCCACTACTCGGACCGGTATTTATAACCGAGCGACGTATGCGTACGAGACAACATTACAATACTGTTATCGGCTTGTAGCGCGATCTATTGACATCTACATACACTACAATAATCATCGTCATATCACGCAAAAGACGTCCACTGCTGGGCATAGGCCTCCCCCAAGCGTCACCACATCGACCAGTCCCGTGCGTCTCGTAACCAGCGCAGCGGATCCCCGCAACCTTCACCAGGTCATCGGTCCACCTGGTGGTAGGCCTTCCAACGCAACGTCTTCCGGTTCACGCTCGCCACTCCAGAACTTTTCTGCCCCATCGGCCATCCGTTCTGCGAGCAATGTGCCCTGCCGACTGCCACTTAAGTTTGGCAATTCTTCGGGCTATGTCGGTAACCCTGGTTCTCTTGCGGATCTCTACATTTCTGATACGATCACGCAAGGAAACTCCAAGCATAGCCCTCTCCATTGCCCTTTGAGTGATTGTAAGCAACACACACTGGTCATAGACTTTCGTCTTGAGACACTGTGGTAAGTTGGACGAGAAGATACCGCGCAACTTCCCGAACGCTGCCCAGCCGAGTCGGTATCGATGGTTGACCTCTCTCTCGAAGTTGGCCCTACACAATTAGATAGTTTAGCAAAATAATACTGTGTCATAATAATACTTTGGCATAATGCAAAGGTTAGCATAACTGTCATTTGGTCTCATTTGTTAGCCTAACAAATGGCCAAAGAAGTTGGTAAGTTAATTATTTTGCCCGAATCCACAGGTATCCACACTATATATAACCATTATTTGCGTTATACAATGGTGGGAAATAAAAATACTAGGCTTAAACGACGATCCGATTTAAATAACAGCCATAACATTTTTTTTAAATGGCGTACTATCGACACGGTTGTTATTTTTTATTATTGTCAACATTATAATTATCTTAATTTTTATCACACTTACTAAAATACTGATTATATGTTAGTTACTTACTTCCTGTAAATTTCAAGAGTTAAACAGTTATTTTAACTTGCTGCTTGCTTGCTTGTTTTGGCTTGTAATAAATAAATGTTATATCTTTCTTCTATTCTATTTAAAAAGCCGCTCAAGTGGGATAAATAATAAAACGAAAATAATACGAAGCGACGCCCCGCCCGTTGCTAAGGCGACAGTTGCGAAGGGTGTAGAATAGGCCTCCTGCGTCCCGCAGCCGTTATAAAAGACAGTTTCTGTGTGACATTTATTGTTGACAATTTGATATTTCTATTTGTGTTTTTCTATTATGTTTTTAATTTGTAAGTTCTAGTATGTAATAGTGTGTTTAGTTTTATATTAGGGTATGTTTTACTTTTTTCTTTTCTTTAATGAACAATGCAGACTGTAGCGAGGCCGGAACCTGTAGCAGTCAACCTGCCACATCCGTTGATGTTCAGCTGGTGCTATGTCCCCATTGCTCACGGGCACGCTTTTTTAAAGGCGAACGGGGACTTAGGATGACACTATGGGAAGGTCCACAAACCACATAGTGTACCTTTGTGCGCTCCAGCCACCTCCCAACCTTTGAAACAAACCCTTTGGAAAACGCTGTCAAAATTAAAAAAATCTACACCTGTTTTAAAGAGAATTCCCCGGGGTGCAAGACGGTCTGTCGCACTAAGTTTGGCGCGTGGCGTCCGTCTTGCAACCCAGGAGAACTCACAAAGTGCCTGGGAGGAATTGCTCACCTTCCCTTATAGGATTCTGCATGTCCAAAAAAATTTGGCTCCAAAAAAAACATTAACAACTCAAATTAAAGACATTGATTCGACCTTTATTTTAGATTCAAATTTACCAGCATATAACCACCCTGCCCAGAAAGGCGTGTGTTCGCATGTAGAATCCAAATTAAGTGTAGGTGACATTAGGGGAGCGGCCAGGCTATTGTTCAGCAGTGATGTGGTGGCGCCTTACTCTCCAGAAACAATTTCAGCCTTGGAGAGTAAACATCCAGCGCCTGCGGATGATCTTACCTTTCCCGACCCACCCGACACCCCCGATCTCAATTTATCCTTTTACTAAATTTCAGCTCCCCAGTTGATTGCAGCCGTGAGCTCCTTTCGGAGTGGTTCCGCCGACGGCCTCGACGGCCTGACTCCTCAACATTTAAAGGATCTTATAAGTTCAGGCGCCGGGGACGCTGGTGAGACTCTTTTGAAGGAGCTTGCGGGTCTAACCAACCTAATGCTCTCCGGCGGTATAAACGATGCCGTCGTCGATGTCTTGTACGGGACCAACTTATGTGCCCTGCGCAAGAGGGACGGCGGCATTCGTCCTATTGCCGTCGGATGTACCTACAGGCATATGGCAGCCAAAATTTGCTGCAAAATCTACGGCCAAAGACCCACAAATAATTTTCAGCCCCTACAGCTTGGCTTTCGCTCTAGGGGAGGCTGTGAGGCTGCTGTAGATGCCGACAAGGGTGAGGTCATCCTCAAGGTTGACGTCTTTAATTCTGTTAACAGGGACACTTTGTTGGCGGAGGTAAAAAAGGAACTGCCTGAAATTTTCGGTTTTGTTTGGCAGTGCTACAGGCACCCTTCTAAATTATTATATAAAGAAAATCTTTTGCAATCTGCAGTAGGATGCCAACAAGGTGACCCCCTCGGGCCAGTCATTTTCAGTTTGGCTATTCATCCTATCATCAAACAATTAAATTCAAAATTCAACGTCTGGTATCTAGATGATGGCACACTAGGAGGTGACGTAGATGATGTCGTGCGGTGTCCCACAGGGATCGGTCTTGGGGCCGCATCTGTGGGACATCGGGTACGACTGGGTGCTGCGCGCCGACCTCCCTAACGGCGTCAGCGTAATTTGCTACGCTGACGACACGCTGGTCCTGGCGCAGGGGAGGTCGCACCAGGCGGCGGCTGAATTAGTGACACGCGGAGTTGCGACAGTCGTTGAGAGCATCCGGCAATTGGGACTCGAGGTGGCCCTGCACAAGTCCGGGGCCATGAGGACCAGGCCCGAGTCGACGGCGTGTAGTGTTCCACGCGCGCCTCAAAGAGATGTCAGCAAAAAATTTACGGGGTCCGATAGGGCCGATGCCTGTCTGGGTCGCGGATAAATTTGAAAAAGAGTTACTGCGGCCCTGGCTCAAGCAACTGAAGGAACACGGGTGGGTTTTAGTCAGCAAAAGTCTGACACGCCCTTCCGCTTCCCCCAGAGCGAGAGAAGTCATTGGATGATTTACCACCCAAAAGAAAAAAAAACAAAAAAAGTAGGTGACGTAGATTCAGTTTTAAAAGATTTTCAATTCCTGAAGCAGCAATTCCAGTCCATTGGCCTAGAACTCAACCACTCCAAATGTGAAATTTTCATCTGTGACAATACGGACAGACATTCGAACCTTCAAAAATTCAAAACAATAGCACCAGAGATCAAAATTGCAGAAAGTAGTTCACTGCACCTCCTAGGTGCCCCAATTTTGGAAGATAGTTTTTGTCCATTCATTGACGCCAAAATAACACATTATAACGATATTTCGGACAGACTCTCTAAAATTCGTTATTGTTGCTTTGGTCCAAATTTCATGTACTTTCTTCGCGCTTCGCCATTATGGAAGCAAACACAAATTCTCTTGGACAAAATTGATCAGATTATTCGTCGCACGCTATCATCTATCCTAAATGTGGCCCTGGATGACCGAGCGTGGCTGCAAGCTGTCCATTCGCTTCGGTGGGCTCGGCATCCGCAAAGTTTCTAGTTTAAGCCTGCCGGCGTTCCTGTCTTCGATCCACACCACTGAAAAGTTAACCAGAAAATTTTTGTTGCCATCACTGGTTAACTGTGAATTGCCGTACTCGACCGATGCAGTGAATGCCTGGAAAGTGGCTTGCCCGAATACAGCGTTGCCCGTGACCCCTTTTTTCACAAAGACAGTGGGATGAGCCGCTCTGCAGGTTGGTACGGAATAAACTTATAGATACGTCCACCAATACTGATTCAACGTGGCAATGCTGCCAGCGTTCTGGGCAGTTGACACGTTGACAGCGATGTGGACGAATTTTTTGACGCCCTATGACCCCTGCCCTTTTATACGCGTTCGTAGTTTTATTTTATTTTTATTTAAGTGTATTTATAGGTAGTTATTGTTAATTAAGTATTTTACACTATGTAAAGTTTAGATTTTTAATAAATAGTTTGTAGTGAGATTCGGCTAAATTCTTAGACATAATATGACATAACGTTTTCGTATAACTTTTATTAGCCAAATAGTGCTGTATCATAATAATATTTTGGCATAATGCAAAGGTTAGCATAACTGTCATTTGGTCTCATTTGTTAGCCTAACAAATGGCCAAAGAAGTTGGTAAGTTAATTGCGCGTAAACTGCCAGGGGATGGAGAGAGCCATGGCTTGCAAGCGTCTGCAATGCTGACATTGAGTCACTGTACAAACCATAGCTCGTCTCTTGGCGCGTGAGGATCACGTCCGTCGCTTTGCAAATGGCCAGGAGTTCCGCCTGGAAGACTGTGCAGTACGCGGCTAAGCTAAGTTTGAAGTTCCGGACTTCACCTTCATTATCCCAAATGGATAATGCGGCTCCGACCTTTCCCTCAATCTTGCTGCCGTCGGTGAAGATTCGCACCGCCTGCACATTGTTGCTGTCTAGCAACTGTTGGTCTGCCAGGCACATGAACTCCAGGGGCATTTGCATAGCTGGATGAGGAGCCTCTGCAAACCTTACCGCACCTTCAATCTCCCTATCTCCTGGCACAAACCGGGATGGCCCTCTCCTCGCTTCATACAGGGCGGCTGCCTCCTGTATGCGCAGATCTAGAGGTAGTATTCCGGACAGTACCAGTGCCGAGTTCAGGGAGACAGTACGGTAAGATTTACAGATCTTCTGGACGAATCCTCGTTGGACCGAGCCTAGCTTCTTCCGTATTCCCAGCTTCTTCGTAGCGGGAGCCCAGGCTGCGGCAGCGTACGTTATTATGGGCTCAATCATAGCAGTGTAGATTGTGTGTATGATCTGTGCGTCCAATCCCCAACTCACTTTAGCGGCGCGGGACAGCTGTTTATAAATGTTAGCTGCCCTCCTGCAGACGTTCGCGGTGTGCTCGTTGAAGGTGAGCTTCTCGTCTATGGTTAGACCCAACAGCTTCATCTTCTTAACCATACCAATGTCGACCCCGGCCATGCTCAGCTTTGGGGTATCATATTTGCGCTTGTTGGTTACGACCATCGCACATGTTTTGTGCGGTGCGAACCGCAGCTTGTTTCTGACGCCCCAACTCTGAACATGGGCGAGGGCTGCATTGGCTGATGTTGAAACTTCAGTCGCTGAGTCCCCATCTAGAACCAAGACGATATCATCGGCGAACGCCTGTCCGAAGATTCCGCGCTTTTCCAGTTCCTGCAATAGTGGGTCTAGAATGAGATTCCACAGGATGGGACCACCTATTGACCCTTGAACACAGCCCTTGCTAGTCACTCGCGTGCATTCCTCCCCAGCGTAACGAACCTTGACTTTCCTACTGTCGAGGTAGCTGTCTAGCAGCCTTCTTATGTTCACCGGGCACTTTTCCTCAGCCAGTCTGACCTTGATGGCTGGCCACCAAGCACTATCGAAGGCCCCCTCTATATCCAGCGACACCAGGACAATTAGCTTCTTCAGCCTCAACTTGTCCTGTACGTGCTTCACTAGCGTATAGAGGGCGTCCTCAGTGCTTCTCTGGGGCATAAAGCCAAACTGGCGAGTACTAAACCGCGGTACAAGTTGCCATTTTAGACGTGCTACTACCATCCTCTCCAGGACCTTCCCCAGAACCGGCAGTAGACCTATTGGTCTGTATGCCTTGGGGTTTAGGTAATCGTCTTTGCCCAGCTTTCTGAGGACCACGACTGTGGCCTCCTTCCAGATGTTCGGGAAGTGTGCCAATTCAAGGCACTTATTGAAAAGGGCAAGGAACGCATCCAGGTCCTGGTGGATCGCTCGACTGCAGATATCAGACGTCAGTCCATCCCCTCCTGGTGCCTTTTTGGGATTGAAACCTGCCACGGCGGTCTTCAGCTCCAGCGAGGTAAATGGTGGGTCATGATATTCATCATGAACCCACTCATTTACTCGACTGGCTGCTTCTCTAATTCGCCTGTGGTCAGCGTTGTCCTGGTCTACTCTGTCTTCGGGGTAGAACGTATCTGCGAGTAGGGCGGCCGATTCACTTGGGTTGAGGAATACACCATCGCTGCGTAGGGTCAGTTCCTCCTGTCTTCTGGCGGTCCTACCAATCACCCTGAAGATTCCCTCCCAGACCCCTTCCCGATCCTGTTTCCGGCAGAACTCCTTCCAACTTGCGAATTGGGTGCTCTTCGCTAGCATCTCGTACTCTTCTTTGGCCTTCAGGTACTCGTCTACGACCATCGCTCGCCGGACCGGGGCGGCATTGCGGATGCGGTTCTTCAGTCTGGTAAACTTCTTCTTCTTCACAGTGAGCTCCTCGGACCACCACGGACAAGTGATTTTACTTTTAATACTAGTTTTGGGAATAGAATCTTCACATGCTTTTAAAATACTGTCTCTGTAGTTTACGATTAATTCTTCTAAATCTACTTTACTATTTATTTCCCTTATACTATTCAAATTTATATTATTTTCAATTTTATTTTCCCCTAATTTATCTTTAAATGTATCCCAGTCCGCCTTTCTTGTGTTAAATTTTCTGGTCGTCCTGGTGATATTTACCCCTTTATCCTTTTTAACTTTAATTTCGAAAAATATTGTGTTGTGGTCCGAGGATGTTGCTCCTGTATCGACCCGCCAGCCGTCCACTAGGTCAAAAAGGTCGAGCGAGCATGCCGTGACGTCCACGTGGCTTTTATACACTCGACCACCTCGGACAGTGTCAAATGTGGGAGTGTCACCAATGTTCAGCACCTGAAGCTCTAAGTCCTCCAGGGTTCCAGACATTTCCTCGCCCTTGGAGTCTTCGACGATGCTGCCCCACCAAGGACTCTTAGCGTTAGCGTCGCCGCCTATAAGCAATCTACCGGTGGCCACTTCCGATTTGATCCGGGTCAACTGGTCCAGGTATGGCCCTATGGGTAGGTCTGGCTCGAAGTAGTAAGAAACTACTGCGATCTCCCAGGCTTTGGTCCGGATCCCCACCACAACGATGTTGTTTGTGGTGAGTTTCGGGTAAGGAATGACATCCAGGTCATCGTCGAAGACGGCAATTGCCGCCTTTACCCTCCCACTTCCATCAACCTCGCACTGGTAGATTCGTGAACCTCGGTAGCTTTTCATACCTCGCGCCCCTCCCACGTACGGCTCCTGGATAAGCGCCCATGCGATCTTCCTTTTACTGGCCCCTAAAAAGAGTTCGGTCGTTGCCAGGTCCTTACGTTGTAGGTTTGCTTGGGCCACACGGTATGGTCTTGCGTTTTGTTGGGCAGGAGTCTCCGTGTTGCCCTTAGCAATACGCTATAACAGATCGGGCTATTGCATCCCACCTTTTCCTAACTACGCACTCCGAGCTGAAAGCATGGTAGTCTGTGCTGTCAGTCTTCGCGCGCACGCAATTGCAGCACTTTGGAGGTAGGCCAGCGGCCCAGTCCGCGCACTCCGTCCTCATGTGGGGACCGCCACAGTGGCTGCATTTTGGCACGGACTCCGTGCAAAGGCGTCGGCTATGCCCATACCCGAGGCAGAGCGAGCACTGGACAAGCGGGGATTGGTCCTCGACCGTCACCCGCTGAAACTCGACATGCACCGACCCGACCTCGAGCATGCGCCGCCAAACCTCTGTGGCGACCCTCATTACTACATGACACATGTGTGGGTTCCTGGCTCGCTTTCTGTAGATAATATCCAAGCCCAAGTAGTGTGCCAGCCACACATGAAAGGCTGCCCTGCCAACTGTCGAAAAATCCCGGGATGCGCCATCGTGCTGGTTGGCGACCAGATGGGGAGGGCCCGATGGACATTCCGGGGGGGCTCGGGCGTCCCCGCAGTCTCCGGACTAGTGCCCCAATGATGCTGTCCTTTCAGTGCGTGTCTGAAGGTTAGCAGCGTGGAACCTCTTCTCACTTCCAACTCCTCTCCTCCATTCACTCTTTATAATGCCAAGGAAAAGTAAATATACAAAATTTAAACAGCGGCTGCACTCCCTCCCCCACAAAGTGCACCTCACCAACATTCGAGGTCTGCACTCAGATCTCTCTGCAGTCCACTACCACCTGAAGACTGAGAAACCAGCGCTGCTTTTCCTTACGGAGACGCAGATAGCGAGTCCGTCAGACGTGTCGTACTTAACTTACCCAGGGTTTACCCTGGAGCACAATTTTAAACTGCGCGCGGGTGTGTGTATGTACGCCCGTGACGACACTTGCTATCGGCGTCTCCGTAACCTTGAGGACTCCAAATTCACAACGCTCTGGGTTCTGGTGGACACAGGTCTGGATAAAATTATCTACGCCTGTGTCTACCGTTCGCACAGCGGAGATCAGGAGACAACCAGGCTCACAGAGTACCTCAGTGAGGCGGCTGATGCGGCACAGCAGCGGTACCCTTCCGCCCAATTAGTGGTACTGGGGGACTTTAATGCCCACCATCAGGAGTGGCTCTTCCCATACCAGTGCACTGACCATGCTGGACGGGAGATGCGTAAGCTTTCGCTAGCGCTAAACCTCACCCAGCTGGTCCAGGGGGCAACGAGGGTACCGGATGTTGATTCGCACACAGCAAATTGCTTGGACCTTCTGGTGACAACAGATCCAGACAGATACTCTGTGTCGATAGATTCACCCTTAGGTAGTTCCGACCACTGTCTGGTGAAGTCTGTATCCGTCTATTCCCCGCCCGATCCCAGCCCAAGAGGCACCCGGCGGGTTTGGCGGTACAAGTCAGCAGATTGGGATGGTATGCGATCTTTCTTCGCATGCTATCCTTGGCAGCCTACTTGCTTTTCTTCGACTGATCCATCGTCGTGCGAGGACGCCGTGGCGGATGTGTTGCGTCAGGGAATGGAGTACTACATTCCGTTCTCTGACGTATCAATGTCTAGCGAAGACCGGCCATGGTTTGGCGCCGAATGTAAGCGCGCCGACGCGCTTAAACATGGGGCGTACCTGGCTTGGGTCGACGCTCGATCGCGTAAGGCGAGTGACGTGGGTCTGAAGAAGAGGGCCTTCAACAGGGCTGCCAAGTTCTGCAAGTTAGTGTTGCGAAGGGCTCGGTTCGACCAAATTGGCCGAATAGGGACCAAACTTGCTTCTTACCCAGCAGGTAGTAAAGCGTTTTGGTCTCTGGCTAAGTCGGTCGAGTCGAACTTCTGCCGTCCCTCACTACCACCACTGCTAAAACCCGACGAGTCGCTGGCCCACTCCGCTGAGGATAAGGCAAATTTATTTGCCTCTCTTTTGGCGGAATCTTCACGTCTGAATCCTGGTGACGCGCGGCCCGCTCCTTCTCCTGATGGATGCGAGACGAGTATGTCGGACATTCGTATCCATCAAAAGGACGTCCGTAGGGTGCTGCGCAACCTCGACGTGAACAAGGCTAGCAGCCCTGACGGAATACCAGCAATTGTTCTTAGAACCTGAACTGTCTCCGCTCTTGACACGCCTATTCCGCCTTTCGTATAAGGCTGGAAAAGTGCCGAATGCTTGGAAGCAGGCTAACGTACAGCCCGTGTCCAAGAAGGGCAGCCGAGCTGACCCGGCCAACTACAGATGATATTAAGCTCCTGGCATACCTAGAAAGTAACGATATCCTTAGTGACCGCCAATACGGCTTCCGCCGAAATCGGTCTACTGGGGATCTTCTAGCGTATGCCATTCACATCTGGAGTGAGGCCATCGAGAGGCATGGGGAAGCGCTTGCCGTCTCCCTCGACATCTCGAAGGCTTTTGATAGGGTCTGGCACGAAAGCCTTATTGGTAAGCTTCCTTCATTCGGTCTGTGTGATTGGATTGCAGACTTCCTGAGAGATCGGTCCATTCGAGTGGTTATCGGCTGCTCGTCGGACCACTTGGATATTAATGCCGGTGTCCCTCAGGAGTCAGTACTCTCAGCAACTTTATTCTTGCTTCACATTAACGATCTGCTAAAACCCGGTACCTTTGGGTATGCAGACGACAGCACTGTTGCTGAGAGATACTTGTCCAACGCTCGTACTACCGGGCCTCAGGTCCAGTCTCTCCGGGAGGCCATGGGGGAGCGCTTAAACCTGTCCTTGCAGGCAGTCTCCGAATGGGGCGATGCCAATCTGCTCAGGTTTAATGCTATAAGTTTTTAAACTGTCATGGTCACTAACACTAACATTAACATTAAAAGCGGGATATTTACCATGTTTACTGTTTGTTCGGCCTAAAAAAAAAATTCGGGAAAAAAATCGGCCATTGCTCAACATCTTTTGGAATCAGGATTGAACCACTGGATTGAGTTACATAACCCTCAGGTCATTTCGACAGAACGCCACTATATCCCTAGACTGGTGAGGGAAGCCATCGAAATTACAAAATATAAAAATTTCAACCGGGAGGATGGGTTTCAACTGTCGAGAGCTTGGAATCCAGTCGTTCAGCTGTGTAAAACCCGAAAAAAAGTTCGCGATCGGACACAGTGAGTTTCGTGTGTCGGGAACAGAATCGACAGTGACAATGGTAGCGGTACTGAGTGCAAAAAACGAACAAGAAAGAGGGTAGACCGTTTTGTCTCCGTGATCATGGTGCTTGCAACAGCATCGAAATATCGGGAACTCGCAACAAACAGTAAACATGGTAAATATCCCGCTTTTAATGTTAATGTTAGGTTTAATGCTGCTAAAACCCAGGCGTGTCTTTTTTCCGCAAAAAAGAGTCGATTTCACCCGGCTCCAACTTTCCGAAGTGTGATCGTGCCAATAACTGACCATCTTAAGCTGCTTGGCGTTACGTTGACATCGACTCTCAATTTTGGCCCATACATTGAGGCAAAGGCTCAGCTGGCTGCCAAGAAGCTAGGAATCCTTGCAAAGGTGAGAAGGTACTTTACGCCAGAACAGCTGCTCAGCTTGTATCAAGCGCAAGTTCGATCATGCATGGAGTACTGTTCTCATCTCTGGGACGGCTCTGCCAAATACCAACTTGATGCACTAGAGTCGATCGAAAAGCGGGCCAAGAGGCTCATCGGCGATGAGGCATTGGTTAAGTCAAAGCTCCAGAGCCTTGAACATCGTCGCCGAGTTGCCGGCTTGTCGGTTTTTTATCGATTACATTTCGGGGAATGTGCGATGGAATTGCATAATCTAATTCCGCCCAGCCCGTTTCATCATCGGACTACCAGACGTACGGCGATGCGCCATCGGTACATGGTGGACATCCCACCCATACGCACTAAACGTTTTGAAAATACTTTTATTATGCGTACAGCTAAGGAGTGGAATTCCCTGCCGGAGTCTGTGTTTCCCGATAGCTACAACCTAGGGGTCTTTAAGTCGAGAGTGAATAGGTTACTTCAAGGCAAGCGTGCTCCATCATCGGCCACATCATCGCTTACCATCAGGTGAGATGGTGGTCAAGCGCGAGCCTATATAATATAAAAAAAAAACGACCCTATCGATACGGTTGTTATTTTTTATTATTGTCAACATTATAATTATCTTAATTTATATCACACTTATTATAAACTGATTATATGTTAGGTACTTACTGTCTGGAAATTTCAAGAGAAAAGCAGTTAATTCAACTTGCTTCTTGCTTACTTGTGACAAATAAATGTATTTTCTTTCTTCCATTCTATTTAAAAATCCACTTAAGTGGGATTCGGATTAATTTTTAGACATACAATCGTATGGCATAACGTTTTCGTATAACTTTTATTATAAAAATAATACTTTGTCATAATAATACTTTGGCATAGTGCAAAGTTTAGCATAACTGTCATTTAGTTTCATTTATTACCCTAACAAATGGCCAAAGAAGTTGGTAAGTTAATTATTTTACCCAAATCCACTGGTATCCACACTCTATATTTAACCATAAGTTGCGTTATACAATGGTGGGCAATCAAAATACTAGGCTTAAACGCGATTCGATTTAAATACCAGCGATAAGCGATTTTTAAAGAGGCGTACTTATGAAAGATTCGACCCTATCGACACGGTTGTTATTTTTTATTATTGTCAACATTATAATTATCTTAATTTATATCACACTTATTAAAATAATGATTATATGTTAGGTACTTACTGTCTGGAAATTTCAAGAGAAAAGCAGTTAATTCAACTTGCTTCTTGCTTACTTGTGACAAATAAATGTATTTTCTTTCTTCCATTCTATTTAAAAATCCACTTAAGTGGGATTCGGATTAATTTCTAGACATACTATTGTATTGCATAACGTTTTCGTATAACTTTTATTAGCAAAATAATACTTTGTCATAATAATACTTTGGCATAATGCAAAGTTTAGCATACCTGTCATTTGGTCTCATTTATTACCCTAACAAATGGCCAAAGAAGTTGGTAAGTTAATTATTTTACCCAAATCCACTGGTATCCACACCCTATATTTAACCATAAGTTGCGTTATACAATGGTGGGCAATCAAAATACTAGGCTTAAACGCGATTCAATTTAAATACCAGCGATAAGCGATTTTTAAAGAGGCGTACGTATGAACGATTCGACCCTATCGACACGGTTGTTATTTTTTATTATTGTCAACATTATAATTATCTTAATTTATATCACACTTATTAAAATACTGACTATATGTTAGGTACTTACTTCCTGGAAATTTCAAGAGAAAAGCAGTTAATTCAGCTTGCTTCTTGCTTACTTGTGACAAATAAATGTATTTTCTTTCTTCCATTCTATTTAAAAATCCACCTAAGCGGGATTTGGATTAATTTTTAGACATACTATCGTATAGCATAACGTTTTCGTATAACTTTTATTAGCAAAATAATACTGTGTCATAATAATACTTTGGCATAATGCAAAGTTTAGCATAACTGTCATTTGGTCTCATTTGTTACCCTAACAAATGGCCAAAGAAGTTGGTAAGTTAATTATTTTACCCAAATCCACTGGTATCCACACTCTATATTTAACCATAAGTTGCGTTATACAATGGTGGGCAATCAAAATACTAGGCTTAAACGACGCGATTAGATTTAAATAACAGCCATAACATTTTTTTTTAATGGCGTACTTATGAAAGATTCGACCCTATCGACACGGTTGTTATTTTTTATTATTGTCAACATTATAATTATCTTAATTTATATCACACTTATTAAAAACTGATGATATGTTAGGTACTTACTACCTGTAAATTTCAAGAGAAAAGCAGTTAACTCAACTTGCTTCTTGCTTACTCGTGACAAATAAATGTATTTTCTTTCTTCCATTCTATTTAAAAATCCACTTAAGTGGGATTCGGATTAATTTTTAGACATACTATCGTATGGCATAACGTTTTCGTATAACTTTTATTAGAAAAATAATACTTTGGCATAATGCAAAGTTTAGCATAACTGTCATTTAGTCTCATTTATTACCCAAACAAATGGCCAAAGAACTTGGTAAGTTAATTATTTTACCCAAATCCACTGGTATCCACACTCTATATTTAACCATAAGTTGCGTTATACAATGGTGGGCAATCAAAATACTAGGCTTAAACGCGATTCGATTTAAATACCAGCGATAAGCGATTTTTAAAGAGGCGTACTTATGAAAGATTCGACCCTATCGACACGGTTGTTATTTTTTATTATTGTCAACATTATAATTATCTTAATTTATATCACACTTATTAAAATACTGATTATATGTTAGGTACTTACAACCTGGAAGACTCAAGACGGACGTCTGTGACCAGTGTGTGTTGCCAGTCATGACATATGGCTCTGAGACGTGGTCGCTAACAATGGGCCTTATCAGAAAGCTTACAGTCACTCAAAGGGCAATGGAGAGGGCTATGCTCGGAGTTTCCTTGCGTGATCGAATCAGAAATGTAGAGATCCGCAAGAGAACCAGGGTTACCGACATAGCCCGAAGAATTGCCAAACTTAAGTGGCAGCAACTTCCCTGACACTGCCCAGCCGAGTCGGTTTCGATGGTTGACCTCTTTCTCGAAGTTGGCCCAACCCAATTAGATCGTTTAGCAAAATAAAACTGTGTCATAATAATACTTTGGCATAATGCAAAGTTAGATTTGTTAGCCTAACAAATGGCCAAAGAAGTTGGTAAGTTAATTATTTTTCCCGAATCCACTAGTATCCACCCTATATTTAACCATTAGTTGCGTTATACAATGGTGGGAAATCAAAAAACTAGGCTTAAACGACGCGATTCGATTTAGATATCAGCGATTAGCGATTTTTAAAGTGGCGTACGTATAAACGATTCGACCTTATCGACACGGTTGTTATTTTTTATTATTGTCATCATTATAAATATCTTAATTTTTATCACACTTATTAAAACAATGATTATATGTTAGGTACTTACATCCTGGAAATTTCAAGAGAAAAGCAGTTAATTCAACTTGCTTCTTGCTTACTTGTGACAAATAAATGTATTTTCTTTCTTCCCTTCTATTTAAAAATCCACTTAAGTGGGATTCGGATTAATTTTTAGACATACTATTGTATGGCATAACGTTTTCGTATAACTTTTATTAGCAAAATAATACTGTGTCATAATAATACTTTGACATAATGCAAAGTTTAGCATAACTGTCATTTGGTCTCATTTGTGAGCCTAACAAATGGCCATAGAAGTTGGTAAGTTAATTATTTTACCCGAATCCACCCGCCACTCCAGAACTTTTCGGACCTATCGGCCATCCGTTCTGCGAGCAATGTGCCCTGCCGACTGCCACTTAAGTTTGGCAATTGCCAAACTCTCCATGCCCTTTGAGTGACTGTAAGCTTTCTGATAAGGCCCATTGTAAACGACCACGTCTCAGAGCCATATGTTTAAATAAATA
This sequence comes from Orthosia incerta, assembly GCA_948252205.1. NCBI lineage: Eukaryota > Metazoa > Arthropoda > Insecta > Lepidoptera > Noctuidae > Orthosia > Orthosia incerta. The sequence goes on along the minus strand of OX411766.1, from coordinate 20,161,275 downwards.
ATAAATAAATAAATCGTTTATTTTGAAAAATACAAACCCACCAAACTGCGAGGCAGTTTATCGGCGGGATAAGCGCTCGTATAACAATTAAACTTTAAATATAGGCATATAAACAAAACAAATCAGTGGCAACACGGGCTATCGACGCACATTAGCTGGCGTACTACCTAGGTATATATGGATAAACAGGCATAACAAACTCACAACAACACAACAGACGTGCGCGCGTCAGCGCAATGTTATAATAGGTAGATTAAAACTTACTCACGGGTACTCACGACTATACTACAACAAGATTGACCAGGCACACTATGATTAATATGCCTAGTCAATCCCGCCGTGAAGTAGCTGCTACCTGTGACAGTGCTGATCCACTATCACAGGCAACGGCCACCCCATCAAGCAACACATCTATAAGTTTTCTTTTTAACGTTTCCTTGGCAATTCCACCACTTTCCCCTCTCAACCAATCAAGACTATTAAACACTGTGGGGATCAAATACTTGTTGGTTCTCTTGACGTAGTAATTTTTTGCTGATGCTCGCAGGAACTTACGTTCTCTAACACTTCGAGTATTGTAAGTGTACTTCTCATAGACTTTATATTGATCGTTATAGAACTGTTCGAGAACCAACAAGTACTTGACCTTCTCATTTACAGGAAGCACCTTACATACAACAAATAGTTTCTCATAATTTTCTTTACTCTCTTGCTTTATTTTAGGGTTAACAAGATACTTTATGAAACGAATTTGCAGTGATCTGATACCATTCAAATATGTTTTAAATGTACGGCCATACATATTTAGTCCATAGCTAATCAAAGACTCGGGGCGAGGGCAAAATAAATTACACGCAACGTTTTTCTACTCAACGGCGCCTTCAAGACATAAAACTTCCCCAAAACTGACCTAAGCCTTGCACACACTGTGTCAATATGTGTCTTCCAGTTTATGTGGCGGTCAACCCACAGACCCAGATACCTAAATCTATCGAGATACTCAAGCTTTTGACATACACAGTTGACATTCCCGACGTGCATGCATTCGTAAGTATGGCCTACGATACCGATATCATCACTGCATACCTTTTTTGCCAGCAGGTTGTGCGGCGAGTGCACATGCATCACCTTCGTCTTACTTAGATTGAGGATGATACCGTTATCGTGCGCCCATCGGTTGATATTGTCGAAGTCATCTTGCAAAACAGACCTGACCTCCTGTATATCCCTCGACATATGTCTCGTGTACTCCTCACACGAGACACATGTCGTCCGCATACATATAAACACGACATTTCTTCACAACATTACTGACGCTATTGACATGCATGACATAGCCAACATGTCATCACTGGCAACACACACTGGTCATAGACTTTCGTCTTGAGACACTGTGGTAAGTTGGACGAGAAGATACCGCGCAATTTTCCGAACGCTGCCCAGCCGAGTCGGTTTCGATGGTTGACCTCTTTCTCGAAGTTGGCCCTACCCAATTAGATCGTTTAGCAAAATAATTCTGTGTCATAATAATACTTTGGCATAATGCAAAGTTTAGCATAACTGTCATTTGGTCTCATTTGTTAGCCTGACTAATGGCCAAAGAAGTTGGTAAGTTAATTATTTTTCCTGAATCCACAGTTATCCACACTATATATTTAACCATTTTGTGCGTTATACAATGGTGGGAAAACAAAACTACTAGGCTTAAACGACGCGATTCGATTTAGATATCAGCGATTAGCGATTTTTAAAGTGGCGTACGTATAAACGATTCGACCTTATCGACACGGTTGTTATTTTTTATTATTGTCATCATTATAAATATCTTAATTTTTATCACACTTATTAAAACAATGATTATATGTTAGGTACTTACATCCTGGAAATTTCAAGAGAAAAGCAGTTAATTCAACTTGCTTCTTGCTTACTTGTGACAAATAAATGTATTTTCTTTCTTCCCTTCTATTTAAAAATCCACTTAAGTGGGATTCGGATTAATTTTTAGACATACTATTGTATGGCATAACGTTTTCGTATAACTTTTATTAGCAAAATAATTCTGTGTCATAATAATACTTTGGCATAATGCAAAGTTTAGCATAACTGTCATTTGGTCTCATTTGTTAGCCTGACTAATGGCCAAAGAAGTTGGTAAGTTAATTATTTTTCCTGAATCCACAGTTATCCACACTATATATTTAACCATTTTGTGCGTTATACAATGGTGGGAAAACAAAACTACTAGGCTTAAACGACGCGATTCGATTAAAATAACAGCCATTTTTTTTTTTTTAAATGGCGTACTTATGAAAGATTCGACCCTATCGACACGATTGTTATTTTTTATTATTGTCAACATTATAATTATCTTAATTTTCATCACATTTATTAAAATAATGATTATATGTTAGGTACTTACAACCTGGAATTTTCAAGAGAAAAACAGTTATTGTAACTTGCTTCTTGCTTCCTTGTTTCGGCTTGTAACAAATAAATGTGTTTTCTTTCTTCCATTCTATTTAAAACTCCACTTAAGTGGGATTCGGATTAATTTTTAGACATACCATCGTATGCCATAACGTTTTCGTATAACTTTTATTAGCAAAATAATACTGTGTCATAATAATACTTGGGCATAATGCAAAGTTTAGCATAACTGTCATTTGGTCTCAAATGGCAAAAGAAGTTGGTAAGTTAATTATTTTACCCGAATTCACTGGTATCCACACTCTATATTTAACCATTAGTTGCGTTATACAATGGTGGGCAATCAAAATACTAGGCTTAAACGACGCGATTCGATTTAAATACCAGCGAAAAGTGATTTTTAAAATGGCGTACTTATGAAAGATTCGACCCTATCGACACGATTGTTATTTTTTATTATTGTCAACATTATAATTATCTTAATTTTTATCACACTTATTAAAATAATGATTATATGTTAGGTACTTACTGTCTGGAAATTTCAAGAGAAAAGCAGTTAATTCAACTTGCTTCTTGCTTACTTGTGACAAATAAATGTATTTTCTTTCTTCCAGTCTATTTAAAAATCCACTTAAGTGGGATTCGGATAAATTTTTAGACATAATATCGTATGACATAACGTTTTCGTATATCTTTTAATAGCAAAATAATCATCATCATATCAACCAAAAGACGTCCACTGCTGGACATAGGCCACCCCCAAGCGTCACCACATTGACCAGTCCCGTGCGTCTCGTAACCAGCGCAGCGGATCCCCGCAACCTACACCAGGTCTGTGACTGTAAGCTTTCTGATAAGGCCCATTGTAAGCGATCACGTCTCAGAGCCATATGTCATCACTGGCAACACACACTGGTCATAGACTTTCGTCTTGAGACACTATGGTAAGTTGGACGAGAAGATACCGCGCAACTTCCCGAACGCTGCCCAGCCGAGTCGGTTTCGATGGTTGACCTCTTTTTCGAAGTTGGCCCTACCCAATTAGATCGTTTAGCAAAATAATACTGTTTCATAATAATACTTTAGCATAATGCAAAGGTTAGCATAACTGTCGTTTGGTCTAATTTGTTGGTCTATTCACCACACTATATTTAACCATTTTTTGCGTTATACAATGGTGGGAAAACAAAACTACTAGGCTTAAACGACGCGATTCGATTAAAATAACAGCCATATTTTTTTTTTTTAATGGCGTACTTATGAAAGATTCGACCCTATCGACACGATTGTTATTTTTTATTATTGTCAACATTATAATTATCTTAATTTTCATCACACTTATTAAAATAATGATTATATGTTAAGTACTTACAACCTGGAATTTTCAAGAGAAAAACAGTTATTGTAACTTGCTTCTTGCTTCCTTGTTTCGGCTTGTAACAAATAAATGTATTTTCTTTCTTCCATTCTATTTAAAACTCCACTTAAGTGGGATTCGGATTAATTTTTAGACATACTATCGTATGGCATAACGTTTTCGTATAACTTTGATTAGCAAAATAATACTGTGTCATAATAATACTTGGGCATAATGCAAAGTTTAGCATAACTGTCATTTGGTCTCAAATGGCCAAAGAAGTTGGTAAGTTAATTATTTTACCCGAATTCACTGGTATCCACACTCTATATTTAACCATTAGTTGCGTTATACAATGGTGGGCAATCAAAATACTGGGCTTAAACGACGCGATTCGATTTAAATACCAGCGATAAGTGATTTTTAAAATGGCGTACTTATGAAAGATTCGACCCTATCGACACGGTTGTTATTTTTTATTATTGTCAACATTATAATTATCTTATTTTATATCACACTTATTAAAATAATGATTATATGTTAGGTACTTACTGTCTGGAAATTTCAAGAGAAAAGCAGTTTATTCAACTTGCTTCTTGCTTACTTGTGACAAATAAATGTATTTTCTTTCTTCCATTCTATTTAAAAATCCACTTAAGTGGGATTCGGATAAATTTTTAGACATAATATCGTATGACATAACGTTTTCGTATATCTTTTAATAGCAATATAATCATCATCATATCAACCAAAAGACGTCCACTGCTGGACATAGGCCTCCCTCAAGCGTCACCACATTGACCAGTCCCGTGCGTCTCGTAACCAGCGCAGCGGATCCCCGCAACCTTCACCAGGTCTGTGACTGTAAGTTTTCTGATAAGGCCCATTGTAAGCGACCACGTCTCAGAGCCATATGTCATCACTGGCAATACACACTGGTCATAGACTTTCGTCTCGAGACACTGTGGTAAGTTGGACGAGAAGATACCGCGCAACTTCCCGAACGCTGCCCAGCCGAGTCGGTTTCGATGGTTGACCTCTTTTTCGAAGTTGGCCCTACCCAATTAGATCGTTTAGCAAAATAATACTGTTTCATAATAATACTTTAGCATAATGCAAAGGTTAGCATAACTGTCGTTTGGTCTAATTTGTTAGTCTATACACCACACTATATTTAACCATTTTTTGCGTTATACAATGGTGGGAAAACAAAACTACTAGGCTTAAACGACGCGATTCGATTTAAATAACAGCCATAACATTTTTTTTTAAATGGCGTACTTATGAAAGATTCGACCCTATCGACACGATTGTTATTTTTTATTATTGTCAACATTATAATTATCTTAATTTTTATCACACTTATTAAAATAATGATAATATGTTAGGTACTTACTGTCTGGAAATTTCAAGAGAAAAGCAGTTAATTCAACTTGCTTCTTGCTTACTTGTGACAAATAAATGTATTTTCTTTCTTCCATTCTATTTAAAAATCCACTTAAGTGGGATTCGGATAAATTTTTAGACATACTATCGTATGGCATAACGTTTTCGTATAACTTTTATTAGCAAAATAATACTGTGTCATAATAATACTTTGGCATAATGCAAAGTTTAGCATAACTGTCATTTGGTCTCAAATGGCCAAAGAAGTTGGTAAGTTAATTATTTTACCCGAATCCACTGGTATCCACACTCTATATTTAACCATTAGTTGCGTTATACAATGGTGAGCAATCAAAATACTAGGCTTAAACGACGCGATTCGATTTAAATACCAGCGATAAGCGATTTTTAAAATGGCGTATCTATGAAAGATTCGACCTTATCGACACGGTTATTATTTTTTATTAATGTCAACATTATAATTATCTTATTTTATATCACACTTTTTAAAATAATGATTATATGTTAGGTACTTACTGTCTGGAAATTTCAAGAGAAAAGCAGTTTATTCAACTTGCTTCTTGCTTACTTGTGACAAATAAATGTATTTTCTTTCTTCCATTCTATTTAAAAATCCACTTAAGTGGGATTCGGATAAATTTTTAGACATAATATCGTATGACATAACGTTTTCGTATATCTTTTAATAGCAATATAATCATCATCATATCAACCAAAAGACGTCCACTGCTGGACATAGGCCTCCCCCAAGCGTCACGAATTGACCAGTCCCGTGCGTCTCGTAACCAGCGCAGCGGATCCCCGCAACCTTCACCAGGTCTGTGACTGTAAGCTTTTTGATAAGGCTCATTGTAAGCGACCACGTCTTAGAGCCATATGTCATCACTGGCAACACACACTGGTCATAGACTTTCGTCTTGAGACACTGTGGTAAGTTGGACGAGAAGATACCGCGCAACTTCCCGAACGCTGTCCAGCCGAGTCAGTTTCGATGGTTGATCTCTTTTTCGAAGTTGGCCCTACCCAATTAGATCGTTTAGCAAAATAATACTGTTTCATAATAATACTTTAGCATAATGCAAAGGTTAGCATAACTGTCGTTTGGTCTAATTTGTTAGTCTATACACCACACTATATTTAACCATTATTTGCGTTATATATGTTAGTAGTAAAGCCTATGTTTATTAATTAAGAATAATTTATGTTCTTCTGTGTGAATTTGATTTTTGAAAGTGTCACTTGATGATGTGTCTCGATTAGTACATTTCTTTTATTTTCTTTATATTCTTTTTATATATGTAGGATACGGAATGTAGGAGGAGCGAAAAGGATGGATGTATCAGGAGTGAGGGAGAGGAAGGTTGTACGAGACATAAAAAGATGGCGACCGACGCTAAGACGTGCTAGGATATTCTAATTTAAAATAAAGTGCTAATCAGTAAAATAAGAAGTTGTTTCACTCTGAGCCCGCAATCCCACAAATTCAGGGGGCTCGTCCGGGATTTGTGCGGCCCAGAGTCACAAGGCATAATAGTGAAAAAAAAAATACTACGAAGACGACCGGCGCCGGAGTGCACGTGGTGTGGTGCGCGTAAGACGAAGGCAATATTTTCTACTACACGGCGGCGGATCACCTGCCTACCAGAACGAAGTCGGCAATGACGGCCTTATCCCACTTACATTGCCATTCGGATAAAAGTTCCTCCCAGACGTCAATATGTGGTTTAAATAACCTAGAGATTTTCACACGGTCACACCGAGTTAAAAAGTCCGCGTCCATGGTCCCTTGTGCGAAATAGTACATTGCAGCACGTCGCTGCACTTCAAGGTCGACCGGAAGTACGCCAGCAAGTACCGGTAAGGCTTCAGTACTAACCGTCCTGTATGCTTTGCATAAGAATATCAAAGCCAAACGCTGGCTTTGAAGTAATTTACGTCGTACCGCCCCTATTGTGGCCCTATCAGTCCAAACCGGCGCACCATAGCACATCCAACCCAAGTAAGTAGCCCCATAAATAGTCTTTAAGGTTAAAAAAGACAGATCCCACGTAGATTTAGATATTCTCGTTAAGGCATAGAAGTTCTTTTTTGCTTTTTCACCGACTATTTTAATATGATCTACAAATGCAAAATTCCTCTCTAACACTAGACCAAGATAGCACACGGACTGCTTCCTTTCCAAGGGAACGTTATAAAATTTTATATTAGGACACGATTTAAGATTACCTTTCAAAATGAGTTGATAAGTTTTGTGCGGAGCAAAGGTCAGGCGGTTTCGATCACCCCACTGAGATATTAATCGTAGGCAAGTGTCAGCCAAGTTCTCGAGTCCAGCTCGAGTACTTGATTGAATGAGCAGAAGACCGTCGTCCGCGTAACCGGTTAATGAACAGCCGCTTGGAAGCGGAATCGCGAGGAAATCATCAAAGCCTAAATTCCATGAAAGTGGACCAATAACCGAGCCCTGAGGACATCCCATGGTGAGAGACTTCGACATGGAATGATGACCGAGTTTAAGTTTCGCGGAACTATATAAAAAGTAAGAGTAAACTAAATTGTATATATTTCTATAGCAGCCCCGAGTTTTCATTTTAAGTAATAGCATTGGCCACCATGCGTTATCAAAAGCCCCATAAATATCTAGAAAAATCCCAATTACGTACTTATGTTCAGATGTATTAACAATTTTCCTAACAGTTAGGGCCGCGTCAACGGTAGATTTTCCCATAGTGAAACCGAATTGATTGTTATGAAATTTTGGTCCGTCCGGTAGCAAACGTGGAACGATAAGGCGCTCCAGGAGTTTTCTCAAAGATGGAAGTAATGTTATAGGCCGGTATGACTTTGGGTCGTCCGGGGGTTTGTCGCCACTTTTCGGGATGATTCGTATAAATCCACGTCGCCAAATACGAGGAAATACGCCCTCTGCAATACAAAGGTTGTAAACGGTTAAAATCGCATCACCGGCTGTTTTACACGCTTCTATAATCATCCGATTAGATATTTTATCTTCACCTGACGACTTGTTGAGTGGTAACCTCTTCACAACGTTAATAAATTCGTCAGTGGATGGAAGGTCTGACGCTGGTGATTCAGGTGGTACAGCTGCCCACGCTCTGATCTGTTGATGGTAGTCGTTGTCATTAGAAAGTAAGTCATCAGGTATAAGAGTGTTCAGCAAAGCTTCAGTTGTCTCCTCAATACCGGCGGTGTGCTTATTATTTACTTTATTGTTCTGAACAAACGCGAGGTCGACTGATCGATTGGCTTTAAACTCATGATTTAAAGGAGACCACGGACCCTCTTTATCTAATTTTTCTACTATTTTACGCAATAAATTACCCTTATGTTTTTCCACCGATGCTCTGTAATGGAAAGAGGGTCACCGGTGACCTTACGTTTTTTAAGCTTGTTTAGATGTTAACGCGCTCGGCGATAACCCTTACGCTGTTCAGTTAGGTAGGCACACCACCAATCACATCTACGTACATTGGTCAGCACAGTAAGTAAAGGTGTCTGACATAATTTCAGCACTTTCCTCAGCTGACAGCCCATCACGAGTGAAATCTTTAGCGTGACACGCAAGAAGCGAGCTAAAGAATTCCCAATTCGCACCCTTACATTTATACCTAAAGTTACCAATGGCATGTGTCGTACCCTGAGTAAAAACCGGAACAAATTCGTACACGATCAAGCGATAATCACTAGAAGACGCGTCCGGTAGGACACGCCACCTATCCAAGCGTACGTCTGCACTAGAAAGTGTGACGTCAATACAAGATTCGCCCATTTGGCTGCAAAAAGTTGGTGGTGCGTCAGGGGTATTATGAATAGTCAGATTCATTTAAGCAATGAAATCATCAACAGCGCAGCGTCGTTCATAAACTGTAGACCAAACTTTGCCATACCATAGAGTCGAAGACGCATTAACATCAGCGCCGACGATAACTTTGCAGCCCGCGAGCGACTGCAAGACGTGATGGATATTATGTATATGAGGAGCAACAGGGTCTGAATATTGAAAGTAGCAGCTCACAACGAAAACTTTAAAAGAAGACGATGAGACCTCCGCAACGGCACAATGGGTTGTCATATGGTTACGCAAAGACGTTACTGTGAAGTTAGAAGAACGGGCCACGTAAATTCTGGCTCGTGCTTTGCCATCCAACTGTACTACTTTGTGACGTAAACACGCGTTTTGATATTGTTCTTGAACAAGCACTATATCTAAGTTATAATCGATAGAAAGTTTGTCTAGTTCAGAAGTCGCCACCCTATCGTTGTGGAGATTTAATTGTCCTATGGTTAATCTATCCATTATTTTAGTAGTTGGTGTTGAGGATAAGTTGTTCAAGCTTAAGTTTATAAGTTGCACACTCGTGCGATCCACAGCGATGGTCATATGATCTCTTGAAACGTTTACAAGCAACGCAAGACGGTGTATAATTTAAATTGTCCTTATGCGGGCAGTCTTTGCTTTCATGTTCCTCAGGGCAATTAGCGCAGGTAGGTGATGTAATAGTGCAGTGTTTCTTAACATGACCGAACTGTTGACAATGTGCACAACGTACTATCTCGACATCATCAATGAAACGGCAAGTCGCCCAATCAATAAATAGTTTATCCTTAGTCGAGACTAAATGTTTCCGGACCGCGGACTTGAGTTCAATGCCTATCCATTTCCGACCGATGTTTATCGAACGCCTACGTTTAATATTTGTTGATTTAATAAAGTCGGCTTCTTTTAATGGCAACTCGTCTTTAATGTTTTGACAGTACAATGCATGCAAAAAGGCAGTGTTCTTCATTGACGACGGGACGTCTTTAACCAAAATACGAGACCTTTCGGTGTCTGTCGTAAGCCAGCGGACCTAATGGCATCGACCGATTGCAATTTTTTGATTTGGTTATCGTTAGCGACACGTAACACGACGCCAGATTTTGCAGCTTTTTTGACACCTACAATTTGAAAGCCATCACTAGGATTTATAGCTTTCATGAGCGCTTGTTTAGTCGCGGAAGACGTTGCGTAATCAGTTGATCACTCATCAGTGGGGTAGGCCACAAGACACGGAAGTTTGGCACGTGAAGCCACCACAGGTACGACTTTAAGTAAACGAAGTTTTAATTTATCAGCATATGACATATTATTGACATCAGACTTGGCAATATCAACACCGGAATTATGTTTCATTTTATCCAATTCGCGTTCAGTATTGGCCAACTTAGTCTCGTTAGCGGATGATTTTATGGCTAGCAATGAGACAATAGCCATTACGCGCTGAGTCATATCCATAATAGCGGATTTGTTTGCAACATTAACAAGGTCTTGGTCATTGAAAAGGTCGTTAATTTTGGTCAGATACGCAGACGCCTGAGAAACTTAATCACAATAGTCGTCATTGCTTGCATTAGTGACATTTAATATCGGCGAGCTTACAATTGACTCTGATTTTTGCATTCGCTTTGATCTGTCTTCGGGTTAAATATATGAAGTAGACATTTCACTAAATAAACGCTTTGCATTAGCGGAGGTCGTCGGCGACCTTAGTATATTATTTTGGCGGAATAATATTTGTCCACCACGATCAGGTGGGTCATCATTATTAGACAACATAATTAAATATGGAAATTAAACGAACAAGCGTGAAAAAAGAAAGATTAACGGACGATACAATTATTTCGATATACCCACACGTCAAGAAAAGTAAATGTACTCACCGATAGCTGACAAAATTTACTGATTACAAGTAAAAAACGGATGTATATATGGGCGCGACACCGTTAGTCGATTTAATGTTTATGTTTTATTTTGAATATTGTAACATTCTGTATTTCCTTTCTTATTATTTAAATGTTGCGATATCCGGTTCAATTTATATTAAGCTTTAATTTGATCAAATCTTTTATAATTATTTTTAAATGAAGGGATTTCCAGTTGACATTTTATAAGGATTTAATTAGACTGTTTCCTTTTTATTTCTTTAAAATATTATAACATCCGGTTTTGTCTAAATAAGAATTTACTTTGACAACTTCCGTTCTATTTATTTATTTTAAATATTTTTCTATCGTCTGAGTAAATATTGTAAGGATTTATTTTGATAACTTTCTTTTTGATGTTTCCCGCCTAATTGTGAGGTTTCGTGCCTAAACTGTATGTTTACCCGCTTAATTTTAATAATTTCTACATCCGCTGGAATCTTTATGCTTGTTATTTTCTCTGTATAAAAACCGATGTAATTATGGAGGAAGGGGACTCTTTCGCTACCATGGAATAAACACCCTATACTGAACTAAAGTATTTCTTTATACGCCATTACCTCTGCCAACTGTTACTGTGCATAAATATTGGTGCAAACCAATATTACGTGTGAACTCTATGACGATGGCGACCACGCGCCGACATATACGTTTAAAAACTTCCGATATCAGCACTTATCACAACACAAAACAATTTTTAAGCAACTCACAAGCCGGAAATAAATTTTGGAACACAACAATCGCAATTTTAAACAGGGAGCGAACAGATCACCGCCAACCAAAGCGAGCGCGCGGAGGGAAGTCCACTAGACCCGGTTCAATATATGAGTGTTAGGACTAATGAAGCACAAAGTAGGTACTTAAGTTATGAACTAGAGGCATTAGCCATAATAGAAGGCGTCAAAAAGTTCCACCATTATTTATATGGAAAGCGTTTCAAAATAGTAACTGATTGTCAAGCTTTTCAGCAAACCCTGATGAAGAAGGACCTCACAGCAAAAGTAGCAAGATGGGTGATAATGCTGAATGAGTATTACTTCGAGGTGGAGCATAGAGTTGGAGAAAAGATGCGGCATGCAGATGCACTCAGCCGTAACCCCTATGTGGCCACAGTTACGTCCTTAATTGATCAGATTAAGCAGGCACAGGATCAAGACGATGGCGTAAAAGCTATTAAAGAGGTGCTAAAAGAAAAGTCTTACAAAGATTATTTTATGGATGGAGACATAATCTACAAAAGCCCTGGCAAATTGTTGGTTATACCAACAAATTTTGAAAATGCGAATCCATGATAATGGTCATTTTTCAAAGAGAAAAATGAAAGATTTAATATGTCAAGACTATTACTATTATTGACTACTACATAAAAGATTTGGACAAAAAGTTAGAAGAATTCGTATTAGCCTGCATACCATGTCTGTTGGCTACAAGAAAAGAAGGCAAGCAGGAAGGATTTCTCAACCCCATTGGAAACGAAAGCATCCCGTTTCACCATGCACCCTGCATGCACCTGGACTATGTAGGACCATTGACGGAGACCAGGAAGCAGTACAATTATGTTAATAATTTTATTAAGATTTTGTGTGTTGTGTTGTGTCTTTTGTGTGCACTAAATAAATGATTTATCTATCTATCTATATTCTTACAGTGATTGATGCTTTCACTAAATTTGTATGGTTGTTCCCTACAAAGAGCACATCTAGTGCGGAGACACTGAATAAATTAAGAATACACCAACAAATATTTGGAAATCCCAGAAGAATTATAACAGATCATGGAACAGCATTCACCAGTCATGATCTCCAGGAGTACTATAATGAAGAAAACATTCAGCATGTAACAATCACCACAGGGATACCAAGAGGAAATGGTCAAGTTGAAAGAGTCCATCGAATAATAATCTCTATGTTGACCAAACTTTGTATTGAAAACACAGGCGTGTGGTATAAACATGTGAGCAGAGTTCAAAGAGCATTGAACAGCACATTTCAAAGGAGCATCAATACCTCACCCTATGATTTATTAATTGGCACCAAGGTGAGATATTAAGAGGACATTGAAGTTTTAAAATTACTTGAAGAAGAAACTGCAAGACAATATGAGAGTAATAGAGAAGAGTTACGTCAAAAAGCAAAAGAGCAAATATTGGCTGTGCAAGAAGAGAACAGAAGACATTATAACAAGAGAAGGAAACCGAGTCATAAGTACCAAGTAGGTGACCTAGCAACTATAAAGAGAACCCAATTTGGTGCAGGGCTCAAGCTGAAGGCTAAGTACCTAGGACCGTACCAAATTACCAAGGTTCATCCAAATAGATAGGCTGATAGTGCGACTGAAGGTCCCAATCGCACTTCAAGCTCAGCTGATCAAATGAAGAGGTGGCCAAATGGAATTATTACCATATAATAATTATGCAGGTGAGTAGTTTAAAGGGTAATGGTGATGAATGGTATGAAAGTGTTAAGTGTAAGGCTATGTCAAGTTTGAGTTTATGTACATTTCAAATTGCTTAAATTAACATGCATAATTGTAATGTGTTAGAGTTATAGTATCATGTATGTTGCTGGCAGTTTTATGAGACATTGATGATTTTTGAAAATTTATTTGGGACAGAAAAATGTGACTTCAATATTGACATGTAAGAAGAGAAAATTTAATAAAAATATTTCTATGACAATTTCAGTAGTTTTATCTGAAACAACTGGTCTTTCGAAGCCGGATCAGAAACAGTGAACGACTAAATGGATTTGCCGCGAAGAAGTGAAAGAATATCAAACAAAAATAAACCTGTACCCGAACATAAACAAGTAAGCCCAAATCGTACCATTTCACCGTCCTCGCTAAAGTCCGCACGATCTAATAATTCTAGTGCATCACAGCGGCGCATTCTCGAAGCTCGCGCCGCAAAAGAAATAGCGGAGATCTCCGCTGTATCAGAGGCTGTGAAATCGGTTCAGGTTCATAAGTGGGTGGATGAGACTTACAACGCTGAACGTGAGGTAAATGTAGATTATAAACAGGAACGAGGTCATCAAGACTACCGCACCGCTGTCAACGACTACCGCAGCGGTTACGAAAACGACATCGTTAACCTTACGCGTGCCATCACAGAAGCGATAAATAAGACGAAGACTACTAACACCACTCCCACTACCGATAAATTACTAGGCCGTATGTCGGCAAAAGATCTACCAACCTTCACGGACGACGCAATCGAATGGCTGAGGTTCAAGAATGTATACCAATCTACGACTAGAATCGGCCAATACTCAGATGAGGAAAACGTAGCACACTTACAACGTTGTCTCCATGGTCCAGCCTGGGAAGCGGTAGCCGCCAGACTCATCACCATCACCTCTGCCGACGAGATTATAAATTCCTTGGAAATGCGATTCGGTAGACCTGACCTCGTGCTACACCGACTTATAAGCGAGGTGAGGAAGATACCCAAGCTGACCAGGGCACGCACGGACCTAGTATCACTAGCAACGAAAGTGGACAATTGCGTCGCGGCTATAGAATCCATGGATCACATCGGATACCTATACAGTCCAGACCTGATGACAATGATTATCGACAAAATGACGGAACCAATATTCTTCCGCTGGTTAGATTACATTAAGGGTCTCACCACTCGTGACCCACAGCTGCCAGCATTGGCCAAGTACCTGATGAAAGAAGCTCATGAAGTCTGCTTAAGAGGAGCTTTGGAGTCAGCACAGACTAAGACCACCGGAACCAAGCGTTCAATATTATTGACAAATGTGGGGGAGGATGAAAGCCACCCCGAACCTGACAAGGAATCAACAAACGTCGTGGTGCCTAAGACAACATGCGAAGCACCCACAGAGAAGAAATGCGCGTTTTGCTCAGATAAGGGCCAAGGGATTACCACTTGCCCCAAGTTCGCTGATGAAGATATCAATCAACGATGGGATTGGACATGTAAGCACCGATTATGCTTTAGATGTCTCAAGTCCACCCACCGCCGCGAACGATGCAAATACAAGGTCAGATGTAAAACGTGCAAGAGAGGTCACCACTCGCTTCTACATAGACTTGACTGGGACAAGCCCGAGACTACAGCAAATACATGGTCTGTAAAGAATAAGGTCTTTCTGAAGGTGCTGCCGGTTGAGATTGAAGGTCCATCAGGAAGTGTTACGACCTATGCACTACTTGACGAAGGATCGACAATAAGTCTGATCGAAAGCGATATCGCCGAAAAGATTGGAGCTACCTGAAAAAGAATTGAAGATTCATGGTGTAGTAGGCCTAACAAGCAGCGCATCAAGTCAGATGGTAACGCTGACGATACGAACTCCCTGGGGTCTTCATCAGCTAGATCGAGTACGAACAGTTAAAGCGCTAAATCTTCCCTATCATACAATCCCTAAAGAATATATCGAGAGCTTTGATCACCTGAAAGACCTTCCCCTCTATGCTTTTGAAGGTCAACCAGCTATGCTGATCGGCCAGGACCAATGGCCCCTGATCGTGAGCAGAGAACTAAGAGAAGGTGGTAAAGATGAACCTGTCGCGTCGTTGACAAAACTTGGATGGGTGCTCCATGGTGTTTGTTCTTCTATAGCATCCAATATTATGCCTGAGTTTGCGCTTCATGCACGCCTAGACGAAGATGATCGGTTGGACGAGCTAGTGAAAAACTACTTTCACTTGGACAGCCTTGGCGTCAAGTGTCTTGACAGGCCCAGATTATCCCCAGATGAGAAGAGAGCCATTCACATCCTAGACACGAAGTCCCGAAAGATAGGGCAGAGATGGGAAACCGGTTTGATATGGCGGAGCGACGACATACAGCTGCCTGATAACCGCCGAAATGCTGAACATCGACTACGAAGCAAGTGGTCAACTTCATTGAGAAAGGTTATGCAAAAGAAGCCCAAGAAAAACCTACTGGTCGTGTCTGGTATTTGCCGCATTTTGTTGTCCGCAATCCAAACAAACCTGGAAAGCTACGACTCGTATTTGACGCCAAAGCTACAACTAACGGTATTTCTTTGAATACAGAACTACTTACTGGTCCTGACTTGTTGAACAACCTGCTAGGAGTATTGCTGAGATTCCGTGAACGAGCTGTCGCTGTAACAGCGGACATAAGAGAGATGTTCCTCCAGGTAAAGATTAACGCAGACGATCAGAACGCCCAGTGCTTCCTATGGCGAGGGATGGAGCGAAAGCAACCACCGCGCACCTACAAGATGACTTCGATGACCTTCGGAGCCACGTCATCGCCCTGTACCGCAACGTATATCATTCGCCGCAATGCTGACAAATACGCTTCTTCTCACCCAAGAGCCGTCGAAGCCATCAAGAAACGACATTATGTAGATGATTACCTTGACAGCCTTGATGATGAGGAGGAGATGAAGCGACTTGTGGAAGATGTAGTGATGATACACAAGACGGGCGGCTTTGATATTCGTGGATGGGCATCAAACCGACCAAATGTTCTACCTAAAGAAGCAAAAACAGAACCTGTCATGTTACTCGGACGAGATGATGAAGTCCAAAGAACCTTGGGCTTGAACTGGAGACCATCTTTAGACACCTTGGGTTTTGATCTCAGCATGAAGAAAATTGACAAGGACATTGCCAATGGTGTTAGAATACCTACTAAGCGTCAGATGTTTCAAGTGGTAATGTCAGTCTTTGATCCGCTTGGAATATTGAGTCCCTTCCTGATTAGAGGGAGAATAATGCTGCAGGAGTTGTGGCGAACCAAGACAAAGTGGGACGAACAGATAAATGACGATCTCGCTCAAGTATGGATCAAATGGCTTCAAGACTTGAAGAAATGTCAGTTATTTTCCATGCCACGACACTACGGGTTCTCTGCAATGGACAAATTTCAATTAATAATCTTTGTTGACGCATCTGAGCAGGCTTATGCAGCGGTAGCCTACCTGCGCCGTGATACACAAATTGCCTTTGTCGCTGGAAAAAGCCGCGTGGCCCCATTAAAAGCAGGCACGACAATACCGCGCCTGGAACTGCAAGCTGCGTTGCTTGGAGCACGCTTGGGAGAGACAATCAAGCAAGAACAAAGCGTGACAATCTCTCAATGTATCTATTGGACTGATTCTCTGACTGTGTGGCGATGGATACGGAATAATCCACGAAAGATTAACGTTTTCGTTTCTAACAGATTATCCGAAATAGACGAACTCACAAAACCTGAAGAGTGGAGATGGCTGCCTGGAAACATGAATGTCGCCGATGAAGCCACAAGAGCCAATGTAGTCCTCGACATGGACAAGTCAAGATGGGTGTCGGGACCTGACTTTCTTCACCTCTCAGAAGATGCATGGCCTAGGTTCAAGCCGGCCGAAACCGAGGAGGAGATAGAGCCACCTACAACTATTTTGACTGTCTCGGAAGCTATAGTGCTTATTGACCATACTCGTTTTTCAAATTGGCGCTGACTAACAAGAAGTTTAGCATACGTTTTGCTTTTCATAAATAAAAGTCAAAGACTTGACACTAGAATGTCACCGATCTATGAACGTCGTTCTCAAACTCATATTATCCGACAAACTCAATGTGAGTTATTTTATGATGAAATCGCTGCGATTAAGAATGGCAATACGATTAAACTGCAAAGTAAGTTAAGAAAACTTAATCCGAGACTGGACGACGACGGTGTGCTACGAGTTCAGAGTCGCTTAATGGCTGGAAGAGAGTTGTCGCTTGAGTTGAAAAATCCGATTATACTCGACGCAAGACACAATGTGACTAAGCTTATTATCGAATACAGGCACCGATTATTAGGACACTACGGTACAGCGACCCTGGTAAACGAGCTTCGACAAGATTACTACATATTCCGTTTACGGGCGGCAGTGCGATCATTAATTGCTAACTGTGTAATCTGTAAAGCGCGGCGTGCGCGCTGCGAGCAACCAATGATGGCAGGATTACCGACTATGCGCCTCGAACACCACTGCAGACCATTCACGTACTGCGGTATCGACATATTCGGTCCAATTTCAGTGACCATCGGGCGACGACAAGAAAAGCGATGGGGTGTTATCTTCACTTGCATGAATACCAGAGCCGTGCACATTGAAATAGCATCGTCATTAAACACTGATTCGACTCTTATGGCGATTAGAAGGATGGCGGCGCGACGTGGATACCCCAAACGACTCCACTCAGATAATGGCACTAATTTTCGATCTGCAAACAAAGAGCTACTGAAGATAGATGAAGAAGCGATAAACAGGACTGCGGACTTAGGCATTGAGTGGACTTTTAACCCCCCAGATGCACCACACATGGGAGGTGTATGGGAGAGGCTCATTCGATCAGTCAAGACGGCTCTCTCGGGGATCCTTCACTCAAGAGCGCCCAAGGAGGAAGTCCTTATCACTCTCATGGCTGAAGCTGAAAACGTCGTGAATAGCCGGCCTCTTACAGACGTGTCTCTCGACCCAGACGAGGAGGAGGCACTGACACCCAACCATTTTCTGCTTGGATCATCAAATGGGCTGGGTAGACCAGGAAGCTTCACAGATGCAGACTTAAACCTAAGAAGGCAATGGAGGATAAGCCAGAGACTGGCGGACCATTTCTAGTCTCGATGGATGCGCGAATATTTGCCCAGCCTACAGACGCGCACGAGATGGACGCACGATGATGGGTGTGGGGTAGGGCTTAATGACTTAGTCTTAATTGCAGATTCTAAGTCTCCTCGAAATGTGTGGCCTAGAGGTCGAGTTGTCGCCACGCTGCCAGGCCGGGACTGCCGTGTCCGCATCGTAGATGTGGCTACCCGCGGCGGTGCTGTGCTACGGCGCCCGGTCAACAAGTTGGTGGTGTTAATTAAAGCAGTGGGGCCAGCTGCCACCGTGTGAGCTCGACGGTCAGGGTCGAGCGAGGAGGAGTATGTTGCTGGCAGTTTCATGAGACATTGATGATTTTTGAAAACAAATTTCAATTAATAATCTTTGTTGACGCATCTGAGCAGGCTTATGCAGCGGTAGCCTACCTGCGCCGTGATACACAAATTGCCTTTGTCGCTTGAAAAAGCCGCATGGCCCCATTTAAAGCAGGCACGACAATACCGCGCCTGGAACTGCAAGCTGCATTGCTTGGAGCACGCTTGGGAGAGACAATCAAGCAAGAACAAAGCGTGACAATCTCTCAATGTATCTATTGGACTGTTTCTCTGACTGTGTGGCCATGGATACGGAATAATCCACGAAATATTAACGTTTTCGTTTCTAACAGATTATCCGAAATAGACGAACTCACAAAACCTGAAGAGTGGAGATGGCTGCCTGGAAACATGAATGTCGCCGATGAAACCACTAGAGCCAATGGACAAGTCCTCGACATGGACAAGTCAAGATGGGTGTTGGGGCCTGACTTTCTTCACCTCTCAGAAGATGCATGACCTAGATTCAAGCCGGCCGAAACCGAGGAGGAGATAGAGCCACCTACAACTATTTTGACTGTCTCTGAAGGTATAGTGCTTATTGACCATACTCGTTTTTCAAATTGGGGCCGACTAACAAGAAGTTTAGCATACGTTTTGCTTTTCATAAATAAATGTCAAAGACTTGACACTAGAATGTCACCGATCTATAAACGTAGTTCTCAAACTCATAAAATCCGACAAACTCAATGTGAGTTATTTTATGATGAAATTGCTGCGATTAAGAATGGCAATACGATAAAACCGCAAAGTAAGTTAAGAAAACTTAATCCGAGACTAGACGACGACGGTGTGCTGCGAGTTCAGAGTCGCTTGATGGCTGGAAGAGAGTTGTCGCTTGAGTTAAAAAATCCGATTATACTCGACGCAAGACACAATGTGACGAAGCTTATTATCGAATTCAAGCACCGATTATTAGGACACTACGGTATAGATATCCTGGTAAACGAGCTTCGACAAGATTACTACATATTCCGTTTACGGGTGGCAGTGCGATCATTAATTGCTAACTGTGTAATCTGTAAAGCACGGCGTACACGCTGCGAGCAACCAATGATGGCAGGATTAGAGACTATGCGCCTCGAACACCACTGCAGACCATTCACGACTGCGGTATCGACATGTTCGGTCCAATGTCAGCGACCATCGGGCGACGACAAGAAAAGCGATGGGGATTAGAAGGATGGCGGCGCGACGTGGATACCCCAAACGACTCCACTCAGATAATGGCACTAATTTTCGATCTGCAAACAAAGAGCTACTGAAGATAGATGAAGAAGTGATAAACAGGACTGCGGACTTAGGCATTGAGTGGACTTTTAACCCCCCAGATGCACCACACATGGGAGGTGTATGGGAGAGACTGATTCGATCAGTCAAGACGGCTCTCTCGGCGATCCTTCACTCAAGAGTGCCCAAGGAGGAAGTCCTTATCACTCTCATGGCTGAAGTTGAAAACGTCGTGAATAGCCGGCCTCTTACAGACGTGTTTCTCGACCCAGACGAGGAGGAGGCACTGACACCCAACCATTTTCTGCTTGGATCATCAAACGGGCTGGGTAGACCAGGAAGCTTCACAGATGCAGACTTAAACCTAAGAAGGCAATGGAGGATAAGCCAGAGACTGGCGGACCATTTCTGGTCTCGATGGATGCGCGAATATTTGCCCAACCTACAGACGCGCACGAGATGGACGCACGATTATGGGTGTGGGGTAGGCCTTAATGACTTAGTCTTAATTGCAGATTCTAAATCTCCTCGAAAATGTGGCCTAGAGGTCGAGTTGTCGCCACGCTGCCAGGCCGGGACTGCCATGTCCGCATGCTGGATGTAGCTACCCGCGGCGGTGCTGTGCTACGGCGCCCGGTCAACAAGTTGGTGGTGTTAATGAAAGCAGAGGGGCCAGCTGCCACCGTGTGAGCTCGACGGTCAGGGTCGAGCGAGGAGGAGTATGTTGCTGGCAGTTTTATGAGACCTTGATGATTTTTGAAAATTGATTTGGGACAGAAAAATGTGACTTCAATATTGACATGTAAGAAAAGAAAATTTAATAAAAATATTTCTAAGACAATTTCAGTAGTTTTATCTGAAACAATGTACCTACCTAGTATGTAAGGATTATAGGTGTAGCATTGAGTCATTATAGTGTAATGTGATGTTTATACTTGTACACTTGTAGTGAATTTGATAAGTTAAATTATGTTTAATTTGTGAATTAGTTCAAATGAGTGTAGTAGTGTTTTCCTATGTAAGTAATTTGTTTGTTTACGGTGTAAATAAAACTAAATTATACAGTAAAATTAAGAAATACGTCTTTGTGTAATAAGATTTATTCTGTAGATGTTAAGAGTGTAAGGTAGTGTAAGATATCTATTGTAGAATGAATGCGGTACGGAGTGTCTGGGGACAGACAAGAGAGCAGGACGGCCGAATGCAGGATACGGAATGTAAGAGGAGCGAAACGGATGGATGTATCGGGAGTGAGGGAGAGAGAGGTTGTACGAGATATAAAAATATTGCGACCGACGCTAAGACGTGCTAGGATATTCTAATTTAAAATAAATTGCTAATCAGTACAATAAGAAGTTGTTTCACTCTGAGCCCGCAATCCCACATATATAAATAATAATAATAACGTTTATTTATAACATAAGGCACATTTTACAATAAAAATATCTTAAAAATATAAAAGAAGACAGTTGCTCATTTGCCTGAACTAGGTTGAACCTGCTTTTCAGACTATAAAGTGCTTAAAACTAATAATAATAATAAATTAACAATGGTATAGCTTGTATATGAATACTTAAATTAAAGACAAAGCAAAATTATTATTTTGTTACAGCCAGGAGATCTTCTGTCTCTCCGTAAGAAATGCGAAGTAGATGTTCAAGAATAGTCTTTTTACAGCTAAAATAATTTAATTTATAGATACTTAATTTTCTATTTAATCTATTGTACAGAAATGGACCTAAGAATGTAAAGAATCTATTTACAAAGACATATTTTGAGGATTGATTAGAATCGCAAACAATATCAATTCGTCTCTTATTATTTATGTATTCGGCGTTATAGGAAAGCATGGTGTGTTGTTTTAATACTAAATGCGTAATGAAAAGCTGGCGAACAGTCAGCACGTTGCAGGATTTGTTAAGCAGATCAGTGGGGTAGAGAAAAGGGTGGCAATTGGCTACTTTTAAAATTGCTCTCTGAGCCCTTTCAAGAGGCAGTAGATTCGTTTTTGGAGCTCCACCCCATGAGGTGATACAGTAATTGATTACAGATTGACCTAGGGCCAAATAGACTTGTTTGATCAATTTTGAATCTGCCATCGTTCTCAACTTTGTGAAAACATAAATTAATTTGCGCACTCTAGTAACTAAGCTATCAATATGAGGTCTAAAGGAGAGTGTTTCATCTATAATAACCCCGAGATATTGTATGTTGCCTGTTTTGAGGATAAAAGGACAGTGACACATGCTGACTGGGTAGGATCCACATTTATGGGCATACAGATGAGAGTTAGTAATGATAAATTGAGGCTTGCGCATGGAGAAGTGAATATATTTTGTCTTGTCAGCATTTAGTGTTAGTAAATTGTTTTGTAGCCAATTTGTCACAGTATTGAAACCTTGTTGAGCATATTCGTACAATTCATTACTGGTTTTCGCGGTAAAGATTAACGCCGTGTCGTCGGCATATGATATGAGTTTGCCTTGTTTAATATCTAAATTACACAGATCGTTAATGTAAATCAGGAATAGGGTTGGGCCCAGAATGCTTCCCTGAGGAACACCATAACCAGTATTTTTTTGCTCATCGCTAATAATGTCATCTATTTTAACACATTGAGATCGTTCGTCTAAGTAGTCAGCAAAAAGTTTCAGCGGTGTTCCCCTAATTCCTAAAGCCTCTATTTTTTTTAGAAGCATAGGAACGGACACCGTATCAAAGGCTTTGGCTAGATCAAGGAAAACCCCCAGGGTCTGGTTTCCTTTGCCAAGTTCTTCTGCGATAATATCTGTCAGACTATGCACCGCATCGGATGTGGATAGTTTGGCTCTGAACCCAAATTGCGCAGATGATAATAGTTTGTTTTTTTCTAGATAACTTACTAGTCTACTGTTTACAATTTTCTCTAGTATTTAGATATTGAAGGGAGTAAAGATATTGGTCTATAATTATTTACTAAGTTTTTGTTTCCGGATTTAAAGATAGGGATTACAACTGCTTTTTTCAGACATCTAGGGAAAATACCTTCAGATAAACAAATACGAAATATATGCGTTAAGGGAGGTACTAGGATATGCTTAAAGGTTTTAAGGATATTATTGCTTATACTATCCCATCCAACTGCACAGTCATCTTTTAGTCAAGATATGATTCGGCTTATTTCGTCTTCGTCAGTATCCAGCAATCCAAAAGATTTTAAAGGACATCTATTATTTTGGGAAGATGGTAGAACACAGTAATGTTTTGGAATCTGTTCGGCAAGAGTTTGCCCAACATTTGCAAAAAAGTTGTTAACGTGTTTGGCTGACAAGAGAGGTGATGGATAAGAAAGCAGCAAGCTCGAATTTGATTCACGCTGTTTCGTCCTATAGGTGACGTTCTTAATATGTTTCCAAAGTTGCTTGCTATTGTTTCCTGCTCTATTTAATTCATTTTTATCGTAATTATTTTTTAAGTTCTTTAGGAGGTTGTTGCAAAAATTTCTGTATCTCTTATAGGTTATTTTAATGATTAGATTATCAGGGATACTCCTAGATCTCTGATGAAGTTTATCTCTGTGTCATCCAAGGCTTGATGTTACGAAGTTTTTTGTTTACTATAATAGAAGTATAATATTCCGTAATATTGCTAATTGAACATGTTTTATTAAGTACGATAAACCAAAATTAGCGTCAGCAGTATTGTAAACTGGGTTAAAGTCAAGATTGCTTAAATCACATTCGAGTTTGTTTATGTTTAATTGCGTTTTCGTCTGGGGACGATTTAGCTTAGGCAGCGTTAAGTTTAGGGTTAGTAGAACAGCGTGATGGTCTGTAATAGTTGAGATAGTAACAAGCGTAACATATGAAAAGTTAGATATCATGATGTTATATCGCCGCCACATCCACATTCTGCTGAGAGGACAGTAACCTCAACATTGGTTCAAAGACTCTTACTTAACCGCCTCACAGTAGACATTGACTCAATTCTAATACCTGAGCAGGCAGGCTTTAGATCTGGCAAGTCTTGCTCTAGCCAGGTCCGACTGAAAGAGTTTATAGAAAATGGGTACGAAGCTAAGTCTAAGTCTTTGGTGTCGTATTCGTTGACCTCTCGGCAGCTTACGACACCATTAACATCAAGAGACTGCTCGGCAAAGTCTACTTACTAAAACTTACCAATGATCAGGGTTTTGTGCGTCTATTGAGCGAACTTTTGCACAACCGCCGCTTCCAGGTGTGTTTTTAGTTCACCAAGAGCAGATGACAACGGAAAAGAACGGACTTCCCCAGGGCAGTGTGCTGGCGCCGGCGCTTTTTAACATCTATACGAACGATCAGTCCACCACCCAACACACGGTGAGGTTCTTGTACGCGGATGACTTGGCTCTAGCGACATAGGCAGTGACTTTTGAGAATGTGGAACGGACACTGACAATGGCACTCGACTTACTGGGAGTCTACTATGATCACAATGCTCTGCGACCAAACCCATCGAAGACACAGTCGTGCGCATTCGACCTTTGCAATATGCATGCAAACTGGACACTCAAGATTATGTGGCGGGGAACTATGGTCGAACATTGCCTGAATCCATTATATCTGGGTGTGACGCTGGACAGGGCTTTAACTTATAAATCACACTGCTATAAAACAAAGCAGAAGGTGGGACCCGGAATAACTTGCTCCGTCGTCTTATTTCCACCAACTGGAGGGCAGCACCCGATATTCTCCACACAACCGGCATGTCTATTTGTTTCTCTACTGGCGAGTTTGCGTGCCCAGTGTGGCACCGTTCCGCCCACGCAAAGCAAGTAGACACCGCCCTAAATGAGACGTGTTGGATAATATCGGGCTGCTTAAAACCCACTCCACTAAATAAGCTCTACCCACTTGTAGTTGTAGCACTTCCTGCTGTAAAAAGGGATGTCGCATGCGCGATGGAAAAGAAGAACCAGGAATCCGATTTCCGACATCCCCTATATGGCCACTTAACAACTCGGGGTAGACTAAAAAGTCGAAGGAGCTTCCTGCGAACCACGCGGGCGATCCAAGACAGGCCGTCTAGGGAGAGAAGCAAACTGTGGTTAGAGAAGTACCCACCACCTCATGACTTCATTAAGCCCAAGGAGCATCTTCCCCTCTGTCATGAACTGCATTGGTCCGTATGGAAGGCACTGAATCGGTTGCACACCCAGGTAGGCCGCTGCAAATATAATTTGGCAAAATGGGGGATTATAGGTCCATTGCACGCTGGGTGCGAGTGCGGTGCTCCTGTGCTGATCATGCCCCACTTGCTGGAGTGTCCCTACTGTCCAGTCACATGCACCTTGGATGAACTGTATAATGCATCTGACGCTGCAATAAACGTGGCCACCTACTGGGCTCAAATAGTTTGATCAAATGTACCATCGATACGAAAAAGAAGATTGGTTATGGGCCCAGAACGAATGGCGAAAAATATGACATCATAGTGAATGTCATTGTAATAGATTGTGCTGAAGAAAATACGGAGAGTTGAGGTAATTTTGCTGTGTGGTTAAAATGGTAACGAGAATATTTTAACCACACAAAAAAATTACGGGCAACAAAACCACATAATTAATTTAAATTCCCGCATTGTCGAGGCGGGGGGCTCAGTAGCCGTGGCTTGTTCACGGTGAAGCAAAGAGAAATCTGTTCCAAAACCGGATCGGGGCACACCGACTTCACGTAGTGTTGTATATTAGATGTAAATATGAGGGTGGTTGCATCCAGTCCTATATAAGTTGTGTCGCTTGCCAAATAAACTCAGTGTACTACCAGCTATCAATTGTTTCACTTGCCTTACGTTCACATACACATCATTGGCGACGAGGACTTACCCACAATTTAAAGAAAAAAAGAACGTTTTAAAAATGCCACATTTTGGAATTTTAACGAGTTTTGACCATAACATCCATACATGGTAAAACTATAAACAACGCATTACACAATGGTTCATTGCGAACGACGTGGACAGTGTACAGGATCCCAAGGGAGTGAAAAGACGGGCAATATTGCTGAGTGCACTCACTGACAGCACGTACAAACTGGCGGCCGACTTGGCGTTACCGAAGGAGCTGACGCAGACGCCATACGAAGACATTCTCACACTTTTCGACAGTCATTTCACAACAAAGAAATGCGGATTTGGTGAGCGGTATAATTTCTATGCTGCTACTCAAAGTCCAGAAGAAACATTCGCACAGTGGGCTGCGAGGTTACGTGGTCTCACTACACATTGCGGATTTCTGAATGTAGAAGAGGCACTGCGTGATCGGTTCGTTATGGGTATGCTGCCGGGACCGGAGAAGGACAAGCTATTCGCGCGTGACCTTCAAGAGTTGACATTGGCAAAAGCGGTGGATCTGGCGGAGAGCGTGCGCAGTGCACGGCAGGGAGCAGCAGCGTCATCATCGGCGTCGGCGCAGGGGCCACCGTCGAGCGAAGCGCTGTTCAAGATCGCCACCACAAACGAACCCAGTGCTAACAAAGAAAAGTGTTCCGTGTGCGGTTACAAAAATCATAAAACGTCTCAGTGTCGGTTTGCTAACTATACATGCAAAAAGTGTAACGTAAAAGGCCATCTACGAAAAATGTGCAAAAAATAAATTTTGTAGGAACTGGCGGGTCGAGCGAGAGTGATGATGACGGTAATTCGAAAAAAATATGTTCACGTAGCGGCGAACCTATGACTACAACAGTTTCGATACAAAATATAAAGCTAAAGTTCGAAGTCGACACCGGATCGGCAGTCACAGCGATTTCCGAGGAAGTGTGCAAAAGACATTTTGAATCGTTTCCGTTATTAACATCGTCGGACCGATTATTTACGTATACAGGTCAAATTATTAACTGTCTAGGAATAGTGCAATTACCGATTACTTATAAAGAGAAAACACACGTAGTTAATGTTCGGGTGATACGTGATGGTGGACCCCCAATTTTAGGCAGAGATTTTATTAGTTTGTTTAAATTACAAATGTTGCAAATAAAATATTGTCAGTCAACCAATATAGCCGAACAGTTAAAACAACAATATCCATCTGTTTTCTCAGCCGAGCTAGGTGTATTTACAAAGTATCGGGTAAAACTACAATTAAAAGATGACGCGAAACCGGTGTTTTTCAAAGCTCGTCCAATAGCATTTGCACTTAAAGATAAGATAAACGACGAGCTCGATCGTTTGGTACGTATAGGTGTACTAAAACCGGTACAGTACTCCGATTACGCATCGCCTATTGTTCCAATATTAAAGCGAGATGGCTCAATTAGGTTGTGTGTAGATTACTCAGTAAGCGTAAACAAGCAGCTAGTTGTATAACAGTACCCCTTACCAACGGCACAGGAACTTTTCACAAAATTATACGGGGGACAGCAGTTTAGCAAATTAGATTTGACGCAAGCTTATTCACAATTTGTCCTAGACGAGGCATCTCAGAATTTAACTTGCATTAATACCCACCGTGGTTTATTTGTATATACACGTTTAGTTTTTGGTCTTGCTAGTGCCCCGGCTATTTTCCAACGGGCAATGGAGTGTTTATTATCGGGGTTGGACGGTGTTATGTGTATGCTTGACGACATTTGCATAACGGGACATACTAAGGAGCAACATTATGAGAGATTGTGTGCGGTGTTGCAAAGACTGCAGGACGCAGGTCTAACACTTCGTAAAGATAAGTGTGTGTTTTTTGAGAACCAAATAGAATATTTAGGCTATACCATAGATAAGAATGGGTTAAGTAAATCAAAACAAAAGGTCCAAGCAATCGTTGAGGCGCCTACACCGACAAACGTGAATAAGTTGCAGTCATTTCTTGGATTAGTTAATTACTATAGGAACTTCGTCCCTAACGCATCATCTATATTGACCCCGCTTTATTCATTGTTGCAAAAAGGCAATACATGGAAATGGGAGGAAATACATGAACAAGCATTCAAGACAATTAAGCAATGTTTAGCTTCAAATCAGGTTCTAGCACATTTTGATCACAATGCCAAAATTATTTTAACGGTAGACGCATCACCCAGTGGATTAGGTGCTATTTTATTGCAGATAGGTGTTGACGGAGTGGAACGTCCAGTGTCGTTTGCCTCTCGTACATTGAATTCCGCAGAAAAGCGATATTCACAACTACAAAAAGAAGCTACGGCAATTACATTCGGTGTGCGACGTTTCCACCAATATTTATACGGAAGGGCGGTTCCGTTTGTACTTCGCACAGACCACAAGCCACTGTTATCTATATTTGGGCCATATCGTGGCATTCCAGAGGTTTCTGCAAATAGGCTGCAGCGTTACGCGATGTTTCTTAGTGGTTATAATTACTCCATTGAGTACATACGCAGTGCTGATAACAGCGCCGATTTTCTTTCGCGCGCCAGCTTACCAGACTATGAGTCAACGCCGCTAAGAGGGGGGTGCGGCTACGAAACCGACGGTAGTTTAGTGCCGGTAGAAGATCGCGCGTCGTATGTTAATTTCGTTACCGATGGCAGTTTACCAGTTACACGTAGCGAAATTCATAGTGAAACTATTAAGGATGCAATATTGAATAAAGTTTTATCATAATATTGTTAAGGGGTGGCCTGAGCGGTTATCAGATATATCAGTGAAACCATATTTTTTATGTAAAAACCAGCTGTCGTATGAAAGCGGTTGCATTATGCGAGGACATAAAGTAGTAATACCCAAGACACTACGAACTAAATTATTAACAGAACTACATAAATCACATTTAGGAATCGTAAAAACGAAAGCTGAAGCGCGCAGTAGATTTTGGTTCCCGGGAATAGATAACGCGGTAGAAAAAATGATAGCGGATTGTGTGGTTTGTTTACAGTTGAGACAGTTACCAGCGCGTGCGCCGCCAGCGCAATGGCCACACTCTCCGCAGGCATTCTATCGTATACATATAGACTATCTCGGCCCAATACATAACCATTCGTATTTAGTCATTGTAGATGCATACTCAAAGTGGGTAGAAGCGTATGACATGGGGACAAATACGTCATCATGTTCGCTGATTAATAAATTGTATGAATATATGGCAAGATTCGGCTTACCGCATACCATAGTTAGTGATAATGGCACGCAGTTTACGTCTGCAGAATTCAAAATGTTTTGCACATCAAACGGAATATCGCACGTGACGTCACCGGCTTATCACCCGGCCAGTAACGGGCAGACAGAAAGCTACGTAAAAGTAGTGAAAAAGGGTATTAAATCCTGTATGTTAAGTAACAGCTATACAAAGGCATTGAACAACAGGTTATATAAATATCTATTTGACTATCGAAACTCCACTGGCCGGCCACTGGCTGTTCGCCTGCCCAGTTAGTGTTCGGACACAAACTACGATCGCGATTAGATTTAATCAAACCAAACCCACAACCACCGGCGTCTGTCACTCTCACTCGAAACGTCGAAAACAAACAGTGTTTGCAGTTTAAAGTGCTAAATGACAACAAAGCTAGCAATTTTTTTAAAACTGGAGACTATGTTTTGTATAAAAAAACAACATAAAAAAGCAAGGATCATGGAATAGAGGCATAGTAATTAAAAAAATCGGGAAAGTAATTTATATTGTGAAGGACTGCATAACTTCATGTAATGTAAAAAAACATAAAATCAGTTAATAGCATATAAAGGTACAGCAGCAGTTCCCCCCCGGTTAGAGGACTGCTCGATTGAAGTCGAAGACATCACTCCACAAGCAACTTTACCACCAAACTGTACACCCCCAGTGGACAACGAGGAGTCACACACGGGAGGGGAGGAAAATAGTGAGAGAAATGGAAAAATGGATACAGAAACACCGGCTGGCACAACAACAGAAGAAGGCGAGGAATTCTACGAGGCAACAGAAGGTACTCATGATGAACCGCTCGTGGAGGCAGGGTTAAGCCAGACCCCACAGCCAGAAAGGCAAATGATTGATGGGAAAAAACTGCGAACTGTACCTAGGGTCGATTATAAACAATTTTACTAGATAATTAAAATCATGTTTATGTTGACAAGCTATGGGGAGGAATGTTGTATATTAGATGTAAATATGAGGGTGGTTGCATCCAGTCCTATATAAGTTGTGTCGCTTGCCAAATAAACTCAGTGTACTACCAGCTATCAATTGTTTCACTTGCCTTACGTTCACATACACATCACGTAGTCTTATGGCTGCTACCCGTAGAGTGTATATAAAAACAGGAGGCGTGAAGAGAGAGCAACCCCCACCCGCTAAAACTAAGCATAGGCACTGTGTGAGCTGTAGTGGCTGAGGCTGGTTGCCAGAAGCGACTAGCAAGCCAAAGCTGCGGAGGTGAGCAACATTGTACAAGCAACATTAAACTTTTAAAAAAATTGCAAAACAATACCGTTATGATTTTTCATATGTATGATTACTGCCACTATCTATATCCAGGCGGTGATATTCAACAAATGTTACAGGGCATTGATAATAAAATAAAAAACTTAAATAAAAATGACTATTGTGTTATTATGGTGGGAGAGATGGACTTCATACGGACTGGAATATATCACGATATTATATTTCTTATTAGAGAAACCATCGGATAAATCAATAACACCAAACCTACAGATGTGGCTGTTATACAGCTGTATATAATACTAGAATAGAAACGTTTAATAATCTCCTGAATTTAGACAACTTAACTCACGAATATGCCTATTTACTAGACTCTAATGCAGAATTAACTTATGACTGTAAAATGTTTTCTGCGCAACATGGACATATAAATGAAAAGGGAATGAAGAATATCTTCATTAATCTCCAGGGGAATATAACTGGAATCGATAGTGAAAATAATATGACAACAACTAATTCTTCTACCTCAGAAATTAAGCATTCAGTCACGTTTTTTCTATAATTATCTGATTATAATGCATCAAAACATCGCGGGACTCATCAACAAGGTAGATCATCTAACACTACACCTGCAAAAACTAGCCGAACAAGGAAACAGTATAGACATAGTTTGCGTCACTGAACACTTTATGGAGCGAGGACAAGAGGAACTTCTTTCAATCCCTAATTATAAATTAGCCACTTATTATGCAAGAGGTACGAAGAGAGGGGGAGCCTGTATTTTGGTGAAGTTTGGTCTCCAATACAAAGAACTTACGAATGTCAGTAAAAAGTCAAAGTCAAAAGTCAAAGTCAAAACGTTTATTGCGAACTAAGTGTATATAGTTAAAGGCGTTGTCGAAGTTTGTGCGATTGAACTAATACCACATAACACAATCATTATTTGTATGTATAGAGTATCGGGGTTAAAACATTTAGAGGTTTTCTACTGAAAATTAAATACTGTTACGACTCGAACAAGAATTTAATTCTATGTGGTGATTTCAACGTTAATATTTAAAACAAGATAAATTATCTCTTGAATAGTTTCCTATTGAAGTACAATCTATGTTTACAAATTAATCAACCAAATAGATTGCAATGCAATACGTGTACAGATAATTTTGCACATAATATTTCACGTAAATGTACTCATGGTGTCCTGGATCTACATATGTCGGATCACACCGCACAAACTTTAAAGCTCCCAGTAAAAAAGACATGTTTAATCAAAAGTTGGAATGTAAAAGTGCGTGACTATAGTAATGAAAACTTCAATCAATAAATCAATTTCTTTTTCTGATGTCTACCTCAATAAAGACCCTAACGTAGCATACAACAACTTTTTAGAACTATTCCAATTGTTTAATAATTTATGTTTTCCGATTACGTACAAAAAAATAAAATTACTGTTACAATATAGGGCAACGCCATCTAGTGACGAGTAGAATAATTAAGTAGTTACTAGTGGCGCCATCTAGTATCGAATAGCGGAACTAATCTTCTCGTGTCGAATGGAATTTTTGGAGACCGGTCAACAGATGTCTGCGAGGATTAAGACTCGCTACGAACGGAAGGCGAACAATAAGGGCTTCGATGAAGGATCTCTGGTATGGTTACATAACCCGGTACACAGCAAAGGAAAATTGCCTAAATTGCAAGTAAAATGGGATGGACCATATCGCGTAGTTACCAAGATTAATGACGTCACCTACCGAATTCAGAAGGGACCCCGAGGTGCATCAAAGGTCGTTCATGTGGATCGGTTGGCCCGTTATAAGAGGGAGGCAATGTTACAAGATAGGGCAACGCCATCTAGTGACGAGTAGAAGAATTAAGTAGTTACTAGTGGCGCCATCTAGTATCGAATAGCGGAACTAATCTTCTCGTGTCGAATGGAATTTTCCAGAATGTTCGAACCGAACATTCTGGAAGTTTCTAGTCGCTTCGGGAACAGTGAGTTCGAAAGTCGATTGTTCTGGAAGTTTCTCGAATTATCTAGAACAGTGTGGAACGTACTAGAAACATCTTCGGTGCTATATAAAGAGCGGTCGGGTTCGTCGTATGTCAGTTTCGATTCGGAAGCGACACAGAGCGATCAGAAAAGGAAAAGAGTGCGAAGTAATAGAATTGTTTAAGAAGTGTTTTTGTAATAAAGTGTGATTAATTGAAGTCTGCTGTTTAAATAATTTATCCCTGAGCCCCAGCTCGTAACAAATTGGTGTCAGAAGTGCGGGATAAATTATGCTGGTTCTACCGAAGGAAGAAACGAAGGGGATGCGCACCAGAAGTCAGCGCCAGCAAGACGTAGACCAGAGGCGCTTTGGAGACGCTCCCTCACCATCATCAAGTGGACAACGAGACTCCGCGACTGCAGCAGCTCCCGCTCAATCGCCGGTGACCCCTAACCTCGCCGCCCTTATGGCTTTTATGCAGGAGCAGGCCCGCCGCTTGGAAGAGCAGCTGCAGCGTGACAAGGAGGAGCGGGCTCGCCGTCAAGAGGAACAGGCTAGCCGCATAGAGGAGCAGCTGCAGCGCGACAAGGAGGAGCAGGCTCGCCGTCAAGAGGAACAGGCTCGCCGTCAGGAGGAGCAGGCTCGCTGTCAGGAGGAGCAGGCTCGCCGTCAGGAGGAGCATGCGCGGCGCTTGGAGGAGCAGCTGCAGCGCGACAAGGAGGAGCAGGCTCGCCGTCAGGAGGAGCAGCTCTTGGTAATAAAAGACCTCCGTGGAGCCATCGGCAAGGAGATGAAAGAGGTAAAGGACCAGGTCCAGCAGAGAAGATTATTCGTGGGCTCACATCTGGGGGTGGAGCCGTGGCAGCTGCAGTAGTTGCACCCCCGCCGGGTGGTTTTAAAGTGCCACCATTCGACGGGTCTTCGTCATGGTCTGCCTACAAGATACAGTTCGAGGCCGTCATGAAATCGAATAGGTGGACCAAAGAACAGGCCTTGACTGCTCTAACCTTGGGTCTTCGGGACCAGGCCTTGACTGTGTTAGAGGCACTTGGACAGAACTTTACTTTCGAGAAGCTTCTGGAAGCATTGGAAGCTAGATACGGCGACGCGCACCTGGAACATGTGTTTCGCGCCCAGCTGAAGGTTCAATCGCAACGTGTTGGTGAAACCTTGCAGCAGTGGGCTTTGGAGGTGGAAAAGCTGGTCCGGAAAGCTTACCAGTCGTCACCTGTGCTTATCGACGGGAACCTCGTACAGGCGTTCACGGATGGGATACGCGACCTGGAGGTTAGGGCTGCCGTAAGGCTAGGCCATTTTAAGAACCTTAAGAACGCCCTAGCCTACGCTTTGGAGGTGGAAGCTGTACGACGTGACGATCGAGCTCACCGCATAAGGGAGGATCTGTCTTCACCCCGGTGCTATAGCTGTGCAGAGAGAGGCCACATCCGGTTGAGCTGCCCGAAGCGAAGGAGCCCCCATTGTGGAATTCAGTTACCAGCAGCAGGAAAACCGGTAGACGCCAGGACTAAGTGGCGGTTGGTGGCTGGTGATAGAAGAGCCCCAAGGAACTCGATTTCACAAATTGTGTGTGAGTCACAATCATGTGAAGGGAACAAAACGCCACACGGAAATGCAGATGCTCTCTCGCGTAGATCGTGTTCCAATCAATGTAAGCTCTGTGCCAGGCAAGAGGCTCAGCAGGTAACATTTGTGAGGATGTTGAGGACGGATCTTAGCGAAGATTGGAAGGGAATCTTGCAGAGTGCTCAGCAAGATGACAGAGACATAAAACCGATCCTCTAATGGAAGAAATCAGGAGCTCCGAGGCCTCGGTGGAGTGATGTTGCAGCAATGAGTTCTGTCACCAAAAGTTATTGGGCACAGTGGGAAAGCTTGATTGAAGATGGAGTTCTGTGCCGGAAATGTGCGAATACTCGCGGTGACCAGTGTCATCTACAAATGGTCGTACCTAAGGTTAAGGTGCCGGAGGTCCTACAGCTCTATCACAATGGAAGTTCAGGAAGTCACATGGGAGTTAAGAGGACTCTAATCAAGATCCGAGAACGCTTTTACTGGATCCATTGTCGAGAGGACGTTAAGGAATGGTGCCGCAAATGCACAAGTTGTGCGGGTACGCCTGTGAAAGGACGCGGAGGTGCATTAAAGGTTTATGAGCACATTAGAGAGACCGGTCAACAGATGTCTGCGAGGATTAAGACTCGCTACGAACGGAAGGCGAACAATAAGGGCTTCGATGAAGGATCTTTGGTATGGTTACATAACCCGGTACACAGCAAAGGAAAATTGCCTAAATTGCAAGTAAAATGGGATGGACCATATCGCGTAGTTACCAAGATTAATGACGTCACCTACCGAATTCAGAAGGGACCCCGAGGTGCATCAAAGGTCGTTCATGTGGATCGGTTGGCCCGTTATCATGGGTCTAACGATGCTCGGGACGAGCATGTGTAAGAGGGAGGCAATGTTACAAGATAGGGCAACGCCATCTAGTGACGAGTAGAAGAATTAAGTAGTTACTAGTGGCGCCATCTAGTATCGAATAGCGGAACTAATCTTCTCGTCGAATGGAATTTTCCAGAATGTTCGAACCGAACATTCTGGAAGTTTCTAGTCGCTTCGGGAACAGTGAGTTCGAAAGTCGATTGTTCTGGAAGTTTCTCGAATTATTTACAACAGTGTGGAACGTTCTAGAAACATCTTCGGTGCTATATAAAGAGCGGTCGGGTTCGTCGTAAGTCAGTTTCGATTCGGAAGCGACACAGAGCGATCAGAAAAGGAAAATAGTGCGAAGTAATAGAATTGTTTAAGAAGTATTTTGTAATAAAGTGTGATTAATTGAAGTCTGCTGTTTAAATAATTTATCCCTGAGACCCAGCTCGTAACATTACTAAAGAATCCAATTGGTTAACACCTGGTAAAAGACATTTGTTGTGGCAGCATAGATAAAATCCATCTAAGATAAATGTGACGAAACTTAAAAATTATTCAAATAGACTCAGGAAAATTATTAAATTGACACAATTAGCAAAGAATAATTATATAATAGAGACAGCATATAATAAATCGAAAATGACGTGGAAAATAATAAAAGAAAATAGAAGCAAATCTCCACCAGAGTATATAAAGGAAATAAATTATGATGGAGTTACATTCACTACACCCAAAGACATAGCAAATACCTACATAGCAAATGTTTCTCTGTTCAAAAAACAAGTCAAAGAACATTATCTCGTTACCATATTGTAATTTTGTATATTATATGTATGTACTTATATTTAGTTAAGGTATTTGTGTAATTTATATATAATTAGTTAAGTTATTATAGTCTATTTTAAGTTTCCTTATTCCTTTCTACACACTGTGTCTTCGTCTATCATCCAACTGTCCTGTCGCAGGTCTGCTGGAAGAAATTTCTACTGAAAAAAGCAGTACCTTTGTGCTCTTCTATCTGTATTCTTTCTTTTCTCTGTAAAGTGTTTTGTGTGTACATAAATAAATAAAATAAATAAATCAATAATACCTTTAACGACTACTTCATAATCCAAGCAGAAAAACTTTCTACTGCTTCGGCACAACCGACCACGGACAATAAAATTAATTATTTACTATGCGTACAGCAAAGGAGTGGGATTCCCTGCCGGAGTCTGTATTTCCTATTGGCTACAACCTGGGAGTCTTTAAGTCAAGAGTGAATAGGTTTCTTCTAGGCAAGCGTGCTTCATCGTCGACCACATCGTCGCTTACCATCAGGTGAGATAATGGTCAAACGCAAGCCTATCAATAATAAAAAAAAACAGTCAATGTTTTTAGCCCCTATAATATCAGATGAAGTAAATAGAATTATAAAAGACTTAAAAAACAAAAATAGTGTAGGATACGACGATATTTCAACAAAGGTTCTAAAATATGTTTCAGAAATAATATCAGATCCTCTTAACTACATTTTTTTAATTTATTTTTTTATTTGTAATGGGTTTGCTCTTGACTCTAGTCTAGGTCATAGGTGACAGAGACAAAGTCAACGATGAATTGAGCTTACCCAGAAAAAGCCTGTTCACTCTAACTTTTAAGAGATTCGGGTTGAATGCGTTCGGAAACACAGACGCATGTAGTTAGTTCCATTCATTCGCTGTGCGCATTATAAAGGATGTTTGGAAGCGCTTGGTTCGAATTGGTGAAATGGCAACAAGGTAAGGATGATAACTTGCAGTGCGTTTAGATGTCCGATGGTAGAAGGGGGCTGGTGGGATGAGGTCGTGGAGTTCTTGAGCACACTCACCGAAATACAGTCTGTAGAAGACCGACAAGCAGGCAACTTTGCGGCGATGAGCCAAGCTGTGAAGCTTGACGTCCACCAGTTCAACGTCACCAATGAGTCTCGTGGCTCTGCGTTCCACTGAGTCAAGCGCGGCGAGCTGATACTTAGCTGAGCCATCCCAAAGGTGGCTGCAATAACTCCATGGAGGATCGGACTTGCGCTTTGTATAGGGTTAAAAGCTGTCCAGGCGTAAAGTATCGCTTCACTCTATTTAGGATGCCCAGTTTTTTGGCCGCAATTTGGGCTTTGTACTCAATGGAGGCGCCGAAGTTGAGACTGGATGTCAACTCCATGCCTAGGAGCTCGAGCTGATCAGTCACAGGAACAGACGCACCCTGAAAAGTAGGCGTTTAATCGAACAGACTCCTTTTAGCGGTAAAAAGACACGCCTGTGTTTTGATGGCGTTAAAAGAGACCAGATTGTCATCACCCCACTGGGCGACAAGGCTTAAGGTCAAATCTGTCCGCTCCACCATAGCCTCCCTCAAGGACCGAACTTCATCCACGCTGGTTTTTGCGCTGGACAAGTATCTCTCTGAAACAGTACTGTCATCTGCGTACCCAACAATACCAGGCTGAAGTAGGTCATTGATATGCAGCAGGAAAAGAGTTGCAGAGAGAACAGACCCCTGAGGAACTCCGGCATCAATAGCCATGAAGTCAGAGGAGCAGCCGTCAATGACTACTCCGATCGACCGTTCACTAAGGAAGTCTGATATCCAGCTACAAAAACCAGCGGGGATGCCATAAGCAGGAAGCTTACTGAGCAGACTCGCGTGCCAGACCCTGTCGAAGGCCTTCGAGATATCAAGCGATACAGCAAGTGCTTCGCCGTGTCTCTTGATGGCTTCGCCCCAGCAGTGCGTGACGTTCACAAGAAGATCGCCAGTTGAACGTCCCCGGCGAAAGCCATATTGACGGTCACTGAGGAGATTATTATTTATTTATTTATCAATTATGGACGACTTACAGCTAAACAAACAGAATAACAGATAGTACGTGAGACTGACAGCCAATTAAAAGTCATCACGTCTAAAAATAGTTTGGAAATAGTGTGAACAACATAAGACAGCTACCAAAAAAAGAACATTCAAGCTTAAAATAAATTAACATTTCATATTTGATAAAAACCTAATCCTAATTAAAAAAGCCAAGGCTCAGGCACTTTCTGGCCGAGGACACACCTGTTATGAAAGGATCAAAATCATGCCGCTTACATATGTCATTAAAGCTTCTACTTGCACGCACTATAAATGAATTTTGCCTGTAATTCGTAGAGGAAGATGGAACACGCAACGGTGCGTACCATCGCTTCGACCTTCCGGGAATGTTAAAATAAAATTTGGATAGAATATCAGAGTTATTGATCGAATTATTGAAAATTTTAAGTAATGTAGTACAGTCAGAGACCGCTCGCCGATTAATTAGGGGTAATATGTGGTACTTCTTGCAGAGATTGAGGTAATCTTCAGACCGGTAGGGCACTTTCTGATGATAACACAAATACTTTATGAACCTTTTCTGAATGCTCTCTATACGATCAATGTATGTTGAGGACAGCGCCATCTATCAACAACGGGAGGAACAACCAAGCAATTGCTGAGCACAAAGCGCGCGAGCTACCACAACACCGAGGTGCGCCTGCGCCATGACTCAGCTGGGAGTTCGACGGCCTGCCGGTAGAGGGCGGTGAACGAAGCCTATAAAAGGAACGGCTACCTCGAACCAGTCTTCCTTTTTTCCATCACGGCCAACCAACACTAAACTTCTCTGTCTTGCTGTTACTTTCTGTACAATAAACTTTATTTTCAAAGAGCGAATAAAGGAGTCATTCGTTGCCATCACCTCCCTGACTGTCTATCCCGAAACACGAGGACACACCTCAACAATGTACTTGTGATAACATGGATTCCAGATTTCAGACGCATATTCCAAGTTGCTTCTAACAAAAGTACAGTAAAGAATTTTTAAAGTTTTGGCTTGAGTAAAGCACTTGGATAGCCGCATTATGAAACCTAGTGCTTTAGATGCTATAGCGACTATGGCATTGATATGAAATTCAAACGTAATCTTAGAATCATGATATACCCCCAGATCTCGGATGCAATTCGTTCTAGGTAGTACTTGATCACCTAAGATATACGATGAAAGTATAATTGAGCGTTTTCGAGAATACGTTAGAACCGAACATTTAGCAGGGTTAAGATCAAGCTTACTCTCACGACAATAATCCTCCAGACGACGTAAATCATCCTGAAGTGCAATCACGTCAGCATGTGATGATATTGTGGCATAGATTTTCATATCGTCAGCAAAACACAACCGTTTGGATGAAAGCAAGCAAGAGTTGATGTCGTTTATGTAGATAATGAAAAGTAATGGGCCGAACAATGAACCCTGGGGGACTCCACTGGGGACAGGTACCCAACCAGACATAAATATAATTGCTTAATACTACTGCTTGGGACCTGTTCTCCAGATAAGAAGAAAACCATCTGAGTAAATCGCCTCGTATTCCCATACCATATAACTTAGATAGTAAGATCTCATGGTCAATTCGATCAAAAGCTTTACTGTAATCAGTATAAACGACATCAAATAAGTATAATGAGGGTAAAAGTCAATAAGATTTATGCGAGCGCAAGAATCATCCAATGTTGAATAGTAAACACCGGTGCGAAAAAGCAAGCGATAGTGCGTGGTGCGTGCAAGTGCGAGAGAGTAAAACATATTGTAGTGCGGCAAAGCTTCAAAGCAAACGGCGCGATAACGACCACAAAGCATACAAGTAGCTAAACAAAAGAGAGGTGTCGAACTCATTAGTACGGCAGAGGTGTTAAACATTTTGTATAAAGTTATTGTGACAAAAACGATATTAAACATTGGGAGCCATTGAAGCAAAATATAATAGCAAGATAGAAAAGAAATATGTACAAAAATTAAGAGGCAGATTAGACAATCTTGTTTAAATCTGACTCCTTCCTTATGATAAAAACTTTCGAATGATTATTTTTAAGTATATGAATTTTGCCATGTTTAACCCATACGTACTCATAGTGTTTATCTTTGGCAATGATTTTAACTTTGGTTAAAAGTTTTTTGTACTCCACGCTAAGGTGATCGTTGACATAAACACGCTGAGATGAGCCTTGAAACCCGATGTCACAAGCGGATAGGTCCTTCCTGGCACGTGCCGCCGCAATGAAATCTTCCTTTACATACCGGTTTAAAAAACTCACTATTATGAGCTTTTCATTGGAACCAAAAATAGGAACCCTAGAAATATAGTTCACCTGGGCTTTCGGACAGCTGTAGTTAACCTTACGGCCGATAGCGTCGATGATCGAGTACAAATTCTCATCCTTCTTTATAGGAACCCCCTTAATTTCGACATTGTTTAGCCTGGATCTTTGTTCATAGGTCGAGAGTAGATACTTCGTGCTCGCCAAGTCAGTCTTTATTATATTATCTTCAAGGTAGGTCAGCAACTTACTGTTCAGTACCCTTTCCATAACTTTGCACAGAATGGAGGTAATGGCGATCGGACGATAATGGGCAGGGTCTGCACGGTTGCCTTTTTTGGGCACTGGTTGCACATTTGCAAGCTGCCAGTATTTCGGCACCGTTCTTTTAATAAGAGAGAGGCGGAACAAGCGTGTCAACACAAGAGACAGTTCAGGCGCACACAGCCTCAGCACTCGCGCTGGAATGACGTAAAGCCCGCTGGCCTTGTTTACGTCTAGACTGCACAATACTCTCCGGACCTCTTTAGTGTGCACAGCGATCTCCGACATCGAAGAGTCGCAAAGAGGTACAGTAGGTGGTTGCTTGGAGCCAGCGTCTAGACGTGAATTGCTAGCGAAGAGAGATGCAAATAAATTTGCTTTCTCACTCGCAGAGTGAGCCAGCGACCCATCAGGTTTCAGCATTGGAGGTAAAGTGGGACGACAGAAATTCGATTCAACCGCTTTAGACAGGGACCAGAACTGTTTACTACCCGGAGGGTGCGATGCCAGCTTGGCCCCAATACGTCCGATATGGTCAAAACGTGCCCGACGCAAAACCCGCTTG
Organism: Orthosia incerta; assembly: GCA_948252205.1. NCBI lineage: Eukaryota > Metazoa > Arthropoda > Insecta > Lepidoptera > Noctuidae > Orthosia > Orthosia incerta. The sequence continues at coordinate 20,120,400 of OX411766.1, read as the reverse complement.
CAGAACTTGGCAGCAGAATTAAAAGCTCTTTTTCTCGCGCGAGCCCTACGCGCTCTAACTTTGCGGTCACGGACCCCGACCCAGGCTTGGTAGGCAGACTCTTTTCGGGCCTCAGCGTGGGCGCATTCTGCATTATACCAAGGTCGGGCTTTGTGACCGAGCGGAATGTCGGAGAATGGAATGAAATACTCCATTCCCTGCCGAATCACATCTGCAACCGCATCCGCACAGCTCGAGGGACATCCGAGGAGAAGCATACATGCCGCCAAGGATAAGACGCAAAAAAGTGCCGCATCTCTCAGTCTGCTGACTCGTTTCGCCATACTCGCCTCGTGCCTCTAGGACTCTCATCTGGAGGAGAGCAAGTCGACACGGATTTCACCAGACAGTGGTCAGATGTTCCCAGCGGGGCTGAAACCGATACCGAATGACTGCCCGGATCAGTTGTCAGCAGTAGGTCTAAGCAATTGGGTGTATGGCCGTCTACATCCAGTACCCGCGTTGCCACATTCAGCAGCTGGGTTAGATCTAGCGATAGAGAAAACTTGCGCGCCTGTAACCCAGCATGGTCAGTTTTCCGGTACGGGTACAACCACTCCTTATGATGGCCGTTAAAGCCCCCAGAAAATTAAGCTCCGCTGTTGGGTACCGTTGCTGGGCCATGTCAGCCGACTCCACGAGGCAATTAAAGAGCGCTGTCGTCTCCTGGTCACCAGCGTGCGATCGGTAGACGCCGATGTAGAGAGACTTATCCACGCCAGTGTCCATAAGTAGCCATATAACAGGAAAACCCGATTTCTCAAAGCAACGGAGACATACTGTTATAATGATGATGTTATATTGTTTATGTTATATTGTTATACTCACCATAAATGTCATCGCGGACGTACACACAGACCCCAGCTTGCTTCTTGAACTTGTGTTAAAGAGAGTAACCCGGGTAGTTGAGGTACGCCACGTCCGACGGTGTTCTTATCTTCGTCTCCGTTAGGAAAAACAGGTGCGGCTTCTCGGTCTCAAGGTGGTGGTGGGCCGGATCGAGATTAAAGTGCAACCCCCTAATGTTAGTGAGGTGCGCTTTTAGTGGGAGGAAGTGCAGCCGTTGTTTCACCATATTCTTCTTTGCTTTGGTCACGTTTATTTAGAGTTTGCTGGGGAAGAAGTTTACTGTCGATACGCTGCTCAGTGAACCAAGTAGAACACTAGAGATAACCCAACCTATGGGGAACTCATTTGGAGACTGCGGGGACGCCCGAACCCCCCCGGATATGGCCACTGGGTCCTCCCATCCAGTCGCCAGCTGGCACGGTGGAGCATACCGGGATTTTTCACGAGTTGGCGGGGCAGCCTTTGGCACGTGGCTGACGTGCTACTTGGGCCCCCTACTGACTGCGGTTGGCCAACGGCTGGCACCGTGCTTTGGATACCGCTACCCTCCAAATTGAGTTACCTGGCATGTTTTTACCAGAGACTAAGACCGGTTCTGAACAGCGCAACTGACAACCTCCTTCTCCCCCGAAGGCACTGGCACTCCCACACACCGACGGAACTTAGCAAGCTGCTTGGCGCTGGGCTCCGGTGGTTGGTGGTAGCGAGCCAGGCGGCCCCTTGCGGAGCCTACCACCGCTTAAGTGGGATCGTTGCCCGGGATGGATCGCTAGGAGGTAGATCCCATACCCACCCCAAAAATAATTAATTAACAAAACATAATCAATTTAATTTAACCCACTGTCAATAAACCTTTATTTAAAAAGACGATGAGAAAGACATTAAAAATTATAGGCCAATAGCTCTTATGCCGGTAAAATCCAAGATTTTCGAAAAGTGGATCTATAGGTCCATAGATGGATACCTCAACAAACATAATATACTTGTGGAAGAACAAAAAGGATTTAGGAAAGATCATTCAATAAATATGGCAATATATGACTTTCTTAATGTTATCATAGCTAACATGGATGAGAGAGTCCCAATATCAGCAATATACATGGATATGACTAAGGCATTTGACTTGCTCAACCATGATATACTGCTGAGCAAGTTTTTTTTTTTTTTTTATTATTATATTTTTTTTTTTTCGGAACAAAAACATGTATACAAATTACAATAATTGTGTACGGAAATGGCCGCATTAGTGAGACTGTGTCGCAGCCATTAACGCCCACCTCAAGAAGGGAGACGACAACGTTCCAACATTATTAGAAAGAAAATAAATACCAACAAAAATTAATTAACATTAAAAATCAATCAATAAAATTTAAATCAAAATTACACTAAAAATACAAATTAAATCAAATACCTATTAAAATAAAAAAAAAATTAAATAAAAAAATATAAATTACAAATCAAAACAAAATTAAAATAAAGTTACAATTAAAATTATAGATAAAATAGAATTACAAATTAAAATTCAATCTTTAAAAATAATATCAAAATCAAGCACTACAACAATAATAATAATATAAGTATAAGTTATCATGACGAATAACTACCGGAGATTTATTGTGAAGGATGGCACGGTTGACATCTGTCGGGCATGTCACCGCCCGGGTGAATCGATCCGCCACATTATCTCTGGATGTTCTCGTCTAGCTAACGAAGAGTATTTGCATAGGCACAATCTTGTAGCCAGGATCATCCACCAGCAACTTGCTCTGAAATACACTCTTGTGGCATCGGAGGTACCGTACTACAGGTATGTGCCCGACCCAGTTCTCGAAAATGGCAATATCACATTGTACTGGGATCGGTCCATCATCACTGACAGGACTATTATCGCTAACAAGCCTGATATAGTGGTGGTGGACCGAATCGAGAGGCGTGCAATGATTGTTGACATAACTGTCCCGCATGACGGGAACCTCGTGAAAGCCGAGAAAGATAAACAAATCAAGTATCTTGACTTGGCTCGCGAGGTTGTCGACATGTGGGATGTGGACACAGCGATCATTGTACCGATAGTCGTGTCAGCCAATGGCTTAATAGCCACGAGCCTCTACCAACATCTTAGAAGGCTCTCGTTAGGCAGCTGGGTCAAGGGCCTGATCCAGAAAGCAGTACTGCTGGACACGGCTCGTATAGTTAGGAGGTTCCTCTCTCTGGAGCCCTGACCGCCGGTAGCTTGGACCCTGTTCCCGATACCGGTGGGCCTCTATTTTTTATATTTTTAAATGTTTTTGTTTTTTAATTTATTTTATAAAAATATTTAAAAATGTAAATAATAAGAAAACTGTTAAATAAAGGAAATAATAATATCTAAATTAAACTAATACGCAAACATTTACCATCAATAATAAAAATCTATTATTAAAAATCAAAGTCAAAATCAAAACAAAACTAATAATTATTAAAATATTAAGAATTAAAATATTATAATGAAATACAGATGAATCCTTCAATAAATTAATATAAGATAGACATGTGTATGCGTGGGTATATTAAAGAGTATCTGAGTGTGAGTGTAAGTAAGATTGTGTGGATAAGAGAGATCTGAGTGTGAGTGTGTGTAAAAGTGTGTGAATAACAGAGTGTTCGTGCGTAATGTATGTAGTGAGTGGGTAGACAAAATATCAGTGAGTTTGCTGGTGGGAGAGTGGGGACTATGACAGAACCTTAAGCATATTTTCAGTCTCCTCACATGTGCGACTTTGTAGGTACGTAGAGACTTTGGTTTTGCATTCTCGTAGCGGAAGAGAGTAAATATTTATTTCCTTATTTATCTTATTGAAGAGCATTGAGCTTAAATGGAGGAAATGGCGGCCTGCCAGTGCAGTCCTCCGTGGTAATGATTTACAAACCCTATCAGCCCTACGCTTATTTTTGGTTAGTTATACTACTACTTAGGTTAGGACATCAAAAGACAGTTGCGCATGCTTCCTAAGAATTACTTGCCTCACAAAAAGTTGTCGGACCGTGAGCACATTGCAGAGTCTGTACAGCTCAAAAGTGGGATAGCGGATAGGTTTAGATAGCATCACCTTCAAGACGGATCTCTGAGCTCTTTCTAGGCGTAGCATTATAGTTTTTGCCACTCCACCCCAAGCCGGCACACAATAACCTAGAATAGACTGAACAAGAGCAAAGTAAACCGATTTCAGAGTGTCTAGGTTTGCAACACATCTTAAATATCTAAAAACATACAGTATCTTCCGGACCCTACCAACTGTAGCCGCAACCTGCTCGTGCCAGCTTAGGACTTCGTCGATCACTATTCCAAGATACTTGAAGTTTCGTGTTCGTGCAATTTTAGTACAGACACAGGCTCGTTCCTGGCTAGGATTACACATGTGAGCCCGAATTGAAAAAGATGTTGGGGGCAGAGAAGCCAGCCTCGATCCAAATGCAACAAACTTAGTTTTCTCCACATTTAAGGTTAAAAGGTTACTCACTAACCAGCTCATGACCCGTCTGAGGGCTGCCTCAGCATTAACACTTACCTCCAACCAGTCTTTACCTTCGACGAGCAGAGCTGTATCATCAGCATACGTCACTATTTTGCACTTAGGGATTGACAGTTTGCAAAGGTCATTGATGTAGGCAAGAAAGAGAGTTGGTCCAAGGACACTGCCCTGTGGAACTCCAAAATTCAGGCTCTCCTCCTTACTAACGTGACCGTCAATAATGACGCACTGTGATCGATCACTGAGATAACTCTTAAAAATGTCCAAAGCAACACCTCTTACCCCAACCGCCTCCAGCTTGGCAATCAGCTTAGGGATCGAAACCGTATCGAAAGCTTTGGATAGGTCCAAGAAGATCCCAACTGTTTTAATTTTACGGTTTATGTTATGAACAGTAGAGTCCAAAAGATCCATGATGGCATCCTCTGTACACCTTCCAGGCAGAAAGCCGTATTGATTTTTGGCAAATATATCATTTTTGTTAAGAAATCGTATCAATCGTTTATTTAAGACCTTTTCAAATATCTTTGAAATAGAACTCAACACTGATATAGGCCTGTAATTATCCATATTGTCCTTAACTCCTTTTTTATGTATGGGGTGTACAACAGCTTTCTTAAAAACCCTAGGAAATATACCAGTACTCAAGCCAAGATTACAAACTCGGGTTATGACTGGTACTAGTACACATTTGGCAGCCTTCAGAATGCCAGCCGGGATGCCATCCCATCCCACTGCACAGTTACTTCTAAGATTATTGATGATGGACTCGATTTCACTATCATCGACACTATACAGTACCATAGAATTGGGCGGGCCCTCTTTACTGGATTAGGTTGCACCCTGGGGATTGTCACTCTCGCCCGAAAACTCAAGCAATTTAGAGGCTAACTTTTTTCCCATACCAGCAAAAAACTCATTCACTGTGTTCACGGCAGAGGCAGGATCATGTGACACAGTAAGCAACTCGCTAGATGTCTGTGATCGTTTCTGGTTGATGTTAGTGAACTGTTTTATAAGGTCCCAAGTTTTTTTTGGGTTTCCACTAGCTTTCTGGAGTTCACCACGTTCATAACAAGTCTTCACCTTTTTAAGCAGTTTATTACAGAAGGTCTTATATCGTGTGAAAGTAAGTCTAAGGACAGTGTTTTCAGGATCCTTCCTTGATCTCAATTGTAGTCTATCACGATTTCGAATGCAACGTAATAGACCAGGGGTGATCCACGGTTTCAGGATTCTTTTTCTACTGGGAATGGTTACACTATGTGAGTTTGCTTTAATAACTGCGGAAATTGTCGTAAGGGATACGTCTTACGTCGTAAGGGATAAGTTAAATGCGTATGGGATAAGGCGAAATATTTTATCACTCATAAATTCTTTCTTAAAAAATAGAACACAACGTACAGAAATAAGTAAATTTTGTAAATTAAATAAAACCGTTATAAAAACATATCTAAAGACGAAAAATATCTTATGGAGTACCCCAGGGCAGTGCTCTAGGGCCTTTATACCCTCCCTTATGACATTGTTTGCTGAAGACAGTACTATTACTGTTAAATTTGACAAAAATAATAAAGACTTTGAAGCTGACATAATCAATGCATTACAACAAGCCGTTAACTGGGTAGAACATAACAACTTAATTATAAACTTGAAGAAAACAAAAATTATGAATTTTCGTCAAAGAGTAGCTAATTCGGAACTAAATGTAGGCTTTAATAATGAAAAAATTTAAGAAGTTGTAAATACAAATTTTTTAGGCTTAACAATCGACAATCAACTTAATTGGAAGCAACATACTTCAATATTAATTAAAAAAAATAGTAAGTTTGCTTTTGCTTTATATAAACTAAAGAAAGTAGTCAATCAAGCAGCGGTAGTCACTGCATACTATGGATATGTGGATTCTATACTACGCTACTAAGTCATGTTTTGGGGTAACTCCTGTAATAAGGACATGGTGTTCCAATCGCAAAAAAGATGCATTAGAGCTATTACCGGAATAAAAATAACTGATGGCTGCAAACCTTGTTTTGAATTGTTAAAAATAATGACTTTACCTTGCTTGTACATATTTGAGACTGCCTTATTTGTGAAAAAGAACATTCATCTATTCAGAAAAGTATCTGAATATCGCTATAAAATTATTAGACAAGTTTATAGACACGAATAATGCGTTCGACCAGCAAAGACCGCCTTGATGCACAAAAGCATACTTTGCATGGCCCCAAAAATATTTAATAAATTACCAAATGGAGTTCAGGACTTAAATATTATTCAATTTAAAAACAAATTAAGAAATCTATTATTGGACAATGCTATTATTCTATTGACGAATTCCTTAATGATAAATTGTAAGTTATTTGACATTGACATTTATTTGATTTTGACATTCCATTTCATTTATTATTTTTATGTATCCTAAATTGTTAATGTTTTGCTTGACTTTTCTATGTTAATTTATGTTGTGTTTCGTTGTAATTATTTTATTTTAATATTGTGTTATTCTGTTTTATAATAATTACTAATTATGCAAAGAGTGTACACCTTGAAGGTAGATTTTTGAGGAACTAATTATTAAGAACTCATGTAAAATGTATCAAAAATTCAAAATTGGGTTTAGAAAATGTTGGATAAAATGGTATTAAGTAAAAACGTGATTTTTCACAAGGAACCTAATATTAAATTAAAATGTTTGTCAAGCCACTCGCTTGTAATTATAAAATAAAACATTTTCGTAATAAATTGTTTGTGAAATAAATAATATACGAAACGTTGGTTGTAAACTAAAAATTAGTCAATGGTGTTTTGGTGAAACATAAGTGAACCGTCCGGGGACGAACAGCTCGTGGATGAGTGCTAACGCGTGCCAATGTTCCTGCCATGAGCGGCACAAGAGGACACCGTGGAATTTTAGTGAGTTGGCGTCCCACATAAATGCGCTATCTCCCCGTGGTAGCGCAGTTTGCATGAGCATTTAGGAAAGTAAAAAAGAAAAATAGAATACGACATTGTAAAGTATGACAATTTATTTTATACTTATTATTAGTAAACCTTGTTTCGGGTATGCATTTAAGGTCCCTAAATTAATGTGCCCGCATAATAATCCCCAATATTAAAGATTATTTTTCTTCTATACTATAATATAATAATATTATAATATTAATATATTAATTAATATTATAAAGAGGTAAAATTTGTAAGTTTGTATGTAGGGGGTAATCTCTTGAACTAATGATCCAATTCTAAAAATTTTTTCACTGTTAGAAAGTTACATTATTCCTGAGTGCTATAGGCTATATAACATCACGCTACGACCAATAGGAGCGAAGCATAAATGAAAAATGTTGCAAAAACGGGCAAGAATATTACTTTTTGAGGGCTTCCGTTGCGTGCGCTACGTAACCGGTTTCAGTTATGCAATCATGTATGTAGGGTAGGTAGGGTAGGTGTAGGGGAAGTGTAGGGTAGATGTAGGGTAGGGTAGGTACGTAGCCAGTTGACGGGAGCGAAGCCGCGTGGGACAGCTAGTAATAAATAAAGCAGGAATGCTCATATTCTTTCCCTTCTGTATAATATACTCTTTCTTCCTTCTACCCCTCTTTACCTGAAGAAACAATTTCTGTTTCTATTCAACTCACACGTGAGGGTTCTTAGGTCATCGGATAACCCCCCCCGGTGGGTTCCCGCTTTGTCGAGGCGGGGAGGCTCAGTAACCGTGGCTTGGTCACCCACGGTGAAGCGAAGAGGAACCCGAGGAGGGGCCGCTCGTCAGGGCTTTTGCCGATTAAGCCGACGACGTAGCGGCCAACTAGTAGGTTGCGGTGCCGCTTGGTAACAGGTGACATCGCAACTGAGGCGGGCCGCGATGTCTTATGGAGATTTCCAGGTCCCATACGATATCGCGGCTGAGGGTTGGAGGCCGCGGCGGGAGAGGAGTGCTGGTATTGCGGTGCGCCGCTCTCCCTACCTTCCGCGGCCTAGACGAGGTCGCCACCGTCTGATGGCGGACGCGGTGGGGCCGCAGGGGAAGAGGAGTGTCGGTATAGCGTTAGCCGCTCTCCCTATCCCCTGCGGCCGCAAAATGGTAGGTGGTGGGGCCATTGACCTCGACCCGTCACAGTTCGTCACAGTGGGACCAAGGGTGCCATACACGGGGTCGTCTGGCACCCATGTGCTGATTTGGTCCCTGGGGTGGTCACGGCGTGCAGTGTGTTCTTGTGCGCCGGTGATGGGGGGTACTCCCCCGAGGAGGGTCCGGTGACGGACAGCCGCGGCGGGTTCGCGGTGAGTGCTAACGCACACCCACATAACTGCACTATCTCCCCGTGGTAGTGCAGTATGCATGAGCATTTCTCCACGCAAAAAAAAAAGGTCATCGGATAACATGAAAGGAAGAAAGAGTATATTATACAGAAGGGAAAGAATATGAGCATTCCTGCTTTATTTATTAAGAAAAATAATCTTTAATATTGGGGAGTATTATGCGGGCACATTAATTTAGGGACCTTAAATGCATACTACGGTACATAGTGACGGACGTAATTAATTTCACCATCCCATATCTTCCCGTGGGTGTCGTAAGAAGCGACTAAGGGTCACACCAGAGAATGGGCAGCAGCGTTCTCTTTGCACTTTAACAACAAACTGCGATCGCCAACCCGCCTGCCAAGCGTGGCGATTATGGCAAACCCGCCTAAACCTACTGAATAGCACACATAAAAAACGGCCGGCAGCCCGTCTACCCTCGGCTACGGTAGCGGTCCAGGCGATGGCGTGGCAAGGGGTGCGAAGAATCCCCGGAGTGGACCCGGCTACCCCAATAAACACCGACGACTGGACCTGGTAACACCAACATGTGGTGACCAACATATTATAACACGCGAAAACTCCGGACCGACGAGAAGATAGCCGAACTGGAGGAAGAATTGAGCAGGTTACGATGGAGTATAATAGGGTTATCTGAAGTCCGAAGAGAGGGGGAGGACTCGATAATCCACAAAACCAGTAACCTGCTCTATTTCCGCGAGAGTGACCGACAGTCCCAGGGTGGTGTCGGGTTTATCGTCCACAAGTCTCTTGTGAACAACGTGGTGAAGATCGAGAGTGTGTCGATCAGGGTGGCGTAACTTATACTCAGAATATCCGCAAGATAATCGCTGAAGGTCATACAGGTCTACGCCCCGACCTCGGCACACTCCGACGACGAGGTAGAGGCCATGTATGAGGATATCTCTAGAGCCATGCATGGTTTCAAAACTCACTTCACCGTTTTCATGGGGGACTTCAACGCAAAACTGGTCAAACGAGACGAGGATGAGCTGTAAGTGGGGCAATTTGGAGTCGGACGTCCGAACCACTGGGGTCACCTACTAGCCAGTTTTATGGAGAAGGAGGGCCTCTACATTGTGAACTCCTTCTTCAGAAAGCGTGAGCACATGAGGAAGTGGACCTGGCAAAGCCCCGATGGTGCAGCTAAAAACGAGATCGACTTCATCATGTCAACCAAGAAGCAAATGTTCAATGATGTCTCTGTGATCAATTCGGTGGAAACCGGGAGCAATCACCGCATGGTAAGAGGCACATTGAACATTAATATCAAGCTTGAAAGGATGAAGTCCACGCTCCGTCCAGCACAGATCCAGGTCCAAAACCCCGAGAGCTTTCAACTCGAACTCCAAAATCGTTTCGAGTGCCTAAGGAGCTCCGTGGACGATTACAGCGATGGGTTCGTGGAATACGGAATACGGTATATATAGTCGGGTCTAAGTTTTCAAGACCTGCCGTACAGATAGGAACATAAAGCTCTCTAATCCTACAATCAAGCTCATGAAGGAGAGGCGTGAGACGATGTTGCAGACTTCAGACGATGCGTTGAAATACCGGCAGCTAAATAGACGGATCTCAAAGTCCTTGAAATGCGATCTCCACCGCTTTAATACCGAGCGTATTAAAGAGGCGATTGAGCGGTACAAGGGCTCCAAGGTCTTTGCAAGAGATCTGTCTATTTGGCAAAGTCAGCTCACGAAACTGAAGACCGATGATGGCAGGATCGTGTCCGCCAAACCGGAGCATCTGAGGGAGATCGAGAGATTCTATGGGCAGTTGTTCACGTCAACCAGTAAACCCGTCGCGAATCTAGCGAATGACCCTAGAGTTAGATTGACCCGATACTATACCGAAATATATATATCATATATATCGGAGGAAGGTATATGACTAATAATCAAGAACAAAGAAATATGACGCATTTAAACTTATTCATTCAGTTTTGTTTAATTGGCAACATTTAGCCTACGATTCAATCTCAGTTCGATTTTATTCGATTGACAACACTTTATTTTGCTTATGTCAAAATACTCGATTTGGATTGGATGTTATAAGCGGTAATTTGCCGGATGAGTTCTTGAGCCAATAAAAAGCAGGGGTGCCTTTCAGACACCCTGAGCGAGGTTCTCCCGCCATGTTTTGTCGTGAAGTTGGAAAAAGGAACGCGCGGGCGCGCGTTTGCGGAGTTGAAAAAGAGTTGTGAGGAAAATAGTGGAGAGGTAGCCTAAAGTGGCGTGTATAAACTTGAAAGTGTGTTTTGTTGAGAGAAAGCGAAACGATAGGTGGCCGAATTTGCTGCTTTGATAAGATTGGAACAAGGACTATCTCCAAAACGGCATAAGTTACCTGCTTTGTAGCATGCATATATATACCCACGAAAGCCCACAAGACCGAGGGTTTATCGAAGATAGCCCTCCTATTTGCGACATATATATTTCGGTATAGTATCGGGTCAATCTAACTATAGATACTATAACATTCCGGACCTCAGCTTGTATGAGATTAGGATGGCTCTGAAACAGCTCAAGAACAATAAGGCACCGGGTGATGACGGAATTACGGCCGAACTCCTGACGGCAGGTGGAAAACCAGTACTTAAGGCCCTTCAGAAGCTGTTTGATTACGTCATACTCGAGGGGAAAACGCCACAGGTGTGGTGGTAACCACACACCCCTGCACCACACAGGCATGGTGCAGGTGTGTGGTTACCACCACACCCCTGCACCATGCCTGTGGCGGGCTTCTTTAAGAAGGGTGACAATGCCCTACTGAAGAACTATAGGCCCATCTCACTTCTTAGCCATGTTACAAGAGAAGTTGTTTTCAAGAATCATCACGAATCGTCTCGCGCGCATATTTGACGTTTTCTAGCTTCCCGAACAAGCCGGATTCCGTAAAGGCTTCAGCACCGTAGACCACATACATACGCTGCGGCAGGTTATACGAAGAATACAAGCGAAGAGAAGAGTACAACCTGCCTCCCTGTTTAGCGTTTGTGGACTACAAGAAAGCCTTCGATTCAATCGAGACTTGGGCTGTACTGCAGTCTCTCCAACGGTGCCAAATTGACTACCGGTACATCGAAGTGTTGAAGTGTCTATTCAAAAACGCCTCCATGTCTGTTCGACTTCAGGATCAGACCTCGGAACCCGTCCTTCTGCAGCGAGGTGTGCGACAGGGAGACGTCATATCTCCGAAGCTGTTTACCACTGCACTGGAGGATGTCTTCAAGGTTTTGGACTGGAGAGGGCTAGGTATCAACATCAATGGCGAGTACATCACTCACCTTCGGTTTGCCGACGATATAGTGGTTATGGCTGAGACCATGGAGGACCTCAGAACAATTCTCGATGATCTCAGTAGAGCTTCCGAAAGAGTGGGTCTTTGGATGAACATGGACAAAACCAAGATGATGTTGAATGCCCATGTTACACCCACTCCTATCAAGGTCGGAGACTCTACACTCAAAGTTGTGGGCGACTATAATTACCTGGGACAAACGATCCAATTGGATAGGGCAAACTTCGAGAAAGAGGTCAACCGTCGAATCCGACTCGGCTGAGCAGTGTTCGGGAAGTTGCGCGGTATCTTCTCGTCCAACTCACCACAGTGTCTCAAAACGAAAGTCTATGACCAGTGTGTGTTGCCAGTATGCCAGCAGCCATATGGCTCTGAGACGTGGTCGCTTACAATGGGCCTTATCAGAAAGCTTACAGTCACTCAAAGGGCAAGCAGAGGGCTTTGCTCGGAGTTTCCTTGCGTGATCGAATCAGAAATGTTCTCTACATTCCGCAAGAGAACCAGGGTTACCAACATAGGCCGAAGAATTGCCAAACTTAAGTGGCAGTGGGCAGGGCACATTGCTCGCAGAACAGATGGCCGACGGGGCAGAAAAGTTGAAGCCGTGGCGTTGGAAGGCCTCCCACCAGGTGGACCGATGACCTGGTGAAGTATGACCGGTCAATGTGGTGACGATTGGGGGAGGTCTATGTCCAGCAGTGGACGTCTTTCGGCTGATATGATGATGATGATGAACGGACGAAGTGGCACTGATGACCATTTGAAAAGTTTTCGTCATAAGTATTTTTTTCACGGTCTTTGGGGTAATAAATACAAATACATATGGAATCAAAACTAAAATCTAAGATGGTGCCGGTGAGAATTTGCTAATTAGCGATTTCTGTATTTTGAGCCTTACATTTTATAAACGGAATGACTGAGCTGCGTGTCACGGATTTGATTCCCGCACGGAAAAAAATACCCACAGATAGCCCACACATTGTTGTTCCAGAACTTAATGACTTGTGTATGTGAGATTAAATGTTCGTTAACGTATCCACGATGGAGAAAAATGTTCCTTTTCTGGAACTATTTCTTTTTTTTAATAAAAGGGTGCGAGAGAAGAGAAAAATATTAAATGACAAGAAAACCTTATTGTAAGGTTTATGTTTTTAAACCTTTGGTTTAAGAGTCCGTACAAGTTTCACGAGCCAAAAACAGAAAACAGCTACTTTTTCAACGAAAATTTCTCAATAACTACAAGATATATATATATAAAAAATATAATGACAAAAAAAAACGACACAGGTCCGTCGTCTACAAGCCCATGAGCAAAATTGAATGTCTTGCGCGTGCGCAACGGTTTATAAGGCATTATTCAGACAATTTATTAAAATAAAATAAGTAGTCAAAAATAAAATATAAAAATTGGATTCGATTGATAAACACCTCAAATTTCAAATTATTTATCAGTTATTTTTATATTCAACATATTCTTACACGTAGCAGACGCTTTCGCACATGATAAAATTGCCTTTTTTCCGCGTGGATATTTTTTTTTTTAAGTACAAATACAACAAACTTTAAAAAACAAAATTGGTGGCTTACTAGTATACTATATGCTCAGTCCACACAATTTTTTGCAGATTGTTATTCGCCATCAGTAAGCTGAAAAAGCATTTGAAAAACTTGGTGTTTCGGGATTACGTAAAAACGTGTGTTAGGAATAGCTTTTTTCTGTTTTTAGCTAGTGAAACTTGTAGGGGCTCTTAAGTCATTGAATATACATAGTATTTATATAAAGCACTTTGTTTCGAACTGTAATTTCAAAAGGTTTTATGTGTCCTGCTTTCTAGTGCAACTTATCTAAAAACTGGCGAAGGTATGAGATTACCAACATTATACCTTAGTTATAAATACCGGTATTTTTCACATTTGCCTAATTTTTTCCACCCCTATTTTTTTTCCGAATTTAGCGAATGTGACTCAAATCCATATTGATGATATTATTGCAAAGACATCTCAAATTATCTTTATTACTTACCTCCTAAAAAATAAATATAAACATTTTGACATTCATAAGTTGCTGATACTCTGTAACATTAACATACTTATGCTTAAATAAAATTATTCATTAAAAAAACATTTTTTTTAAAACAAGCTCTTTTCGTATTCTTCTCAGTAAATCCTTTCATTTGATACCCATGCCATGGCAGTGCACAGAAAATTACTAGTTCGCCATATTGGATTTAGAATGATGTCACTTAGCTAACCATGCATTATCATCCAAATTAAACGTCTATATATACAAAATTTATTCTTAATCGGTGGAGGATAACTGCTTTAAAATTCAGTTGCAAGATTTGGCCCGAATTCACTTACATACATACATTGTAAGTTAAATAAAAGCTTGTAAAATAGTAACCAATCGTTTTAAATTTTGGTAAAATGCTTTTTGCGTGCCTTAAGCGCTAGCGTAGGTATGCTCTACTCTCGCCTAAAAATTCAGAACCCGTGTTTCGTTAATTTGTACCTTACAGACATATTAATGCTACGAAAAGTATACTATTAGATGAAAAATGACCCTCTTAAAATTTTCTTTTCGATTTTTAATAACCATTTTTACATAAAAAAAGGAATTTTAATTGCATGTAGCGTAGATCTTAATGAAGTTCGTGTAGGGGTAATCACTATAACTTTAATAAAAATCTTTTTATATACCCTTTTTTTAATAAATTCACTATTTATTTGCGACCACAAGGAATCTAAAATTGTAGCTTGATACCGTTCCGTTTAATTATATGTTTTTTTTTCGGTTAGACGCGAGAGACATTTGTTGTGTTTGTACCATATGTTATTTTTTTTTTCTAAATGCATCTTGAAGGTAACTTATAGATACCCTAGTATAGTGCAGTATCTAATATATTGTTCACCGATTCACGCGGGATTTTTTTTTTACTTTATTCTTAATTTTTATCATAATCATAATAATAATTTTATTTCTTTATGTTTTCTTAATTTTTATCATCATCAAAAAATTTTTTTATTTATATATATATATTATTTTTTGTCCTCTATTTTTTATATTTTTGAAAGTTTTTGTTTTTAAATTAATTTTATAAAAATATTTAAAAATGTAATTAATAAGTAATGTTATGAATAAAAGACAATAATAATAATAGGGGTCACGAGATTGTCAAAGTCATATAAATAAATAATAATAATAGTTTCGATTTTTTTTAGTATAATAATAATTGTTTTGTTTTGTCCAGCTACATAGAGTAGATAAGCTCAGTATGGTTAGGTACGTTCGTTGACTTCGCACATTAACATTTTATGTATTTTTTTAATATTTTGATGGAGAGGCATGCGCACATTTTTCTCCGTCGACCGATGAATACTTGCCTTTTAATAACTGGTCTTGGAATTCCCAAGAAATATTACGTCTAAGTTGTGTGTTATGTTCAAGAACAAGATTTTGAATAAAAAACAAAAAAATCTTAATACAAAAAACTTGGAGCCCCAAGATTAATTGTAAATAACAATATATAGTATATTCAGGTGCGTATACGAAGAAATAAACATTTTCTTTTTCAATCAAAAATAGAAAAAAGTTATTCGTGTATTTTTTTTTGTTTCAATTTTTGGAGCAGTGAATAATCAAAAAATTTAGTCTTAGGATATAAAAAATCGTAGACAAAAATCGATATTTTTTATTAAATTATTTGAATACATGCTTATTTTTTCTTTTTTTCTTATCAGATATTTTCTGACTTAAAGACCGTCTGTTGCCAACTTCTTTACCAACGTTTCTTCACTGTATTTACGTAATTTTTATTACCTTTTTATGTGAAGCAGTATATTTGTTGCATTATGATCTCTATTAGGTATAAAATCACCTATCGTTTCGATTCGAATTTACTATCAAACTATTTAAAAAAAAAAAAAAACAGCATTTTGGTGAAAAGCTGATATTATCGTGACCCTCTAGTTTAAATAAAATACGTATAACACGAGCGCTTAAGGCTTATGCATATTTGGTTTTACCAAACTTTTTCTGTCTGCAGGGATGTCTATTTCTGTTCGTCATCTCCTTCGAACCTAACCTATCCGTGTCGGGGTGCCCTAAGCTGCCGAGCTCGTTTCGGTCGCTCTTGGACTAATTCATTGACCATAATTTTTTAATCAATTGTTACCCTTACAATTCTGTTCATGGCGTGAATAGGGTGGCAAGTAAACTTGCATCTAATTTCAAAATTGAGTCTAAACCCAATGGCACATTTGCCCAAATATTTCCACCTCTATATTAATATTAAGCTTGTTTTGCAAACACAAATAAATATTAAAATATTATTGCAAAGACATCTTAAATTAACTTAAGTACTTACAAACTGAAAATTAAAAAACAAAAAATAATTACATTGTGACATTTAAAAGTTGTTGGTACCCTGCATCTTTAAAATACAAAAGACCAGTTTTTGATTCGTAGTTATCTCAAATAATGCTTAAAAATAGTAACTAATTGTTTTAAATTAAGGTTTATTTTTTATTTACGGGTTTTGTCGCTTAGCGACCACATCGCCCAACGGAAAAACACAAAAAATTACAAACTATCTTAAAACTGGCTCATCATCAAAGCCAAGCGGCTTTGATGATGAGCCAGTTTAGTTAGAAGTAATTGTTGGCTTTATCGGACATTGGAGAAGCAAGGATTGTATTACAGATGCCCATATCGTAACTTTTACAACGTCCAAAGACATTGATTCTTGTACTTTCATTCCGGACACACTTCATCAGAATATGAAAAACATCATGAACACAATTCGGGGACTGAACTTTTTACATTAGATAATACAATTTATTTGATGGAATATGTCTAGAACGAAGTCTTAAAGCTATAGTAATTAAGTTTCTATTAAGGTTACAGTCAATCCATGGAACTCGAGAAATCCCTGGCTGGACAGTTCGGTACCATATACCCTTTTCTTTTGACCTTTCGTTAAACTATTCCTGCCAAAGTTTAAAAAAAATGTTTTTTGCCTTTCCAAAGTAGGTTAAATAAAGTGGAGTAATATTCATGGGGACTCAATCAACACACGCTTGCTTGGCGAGCAGATCAACCTTATCATTTTCCTTTAATTGAACATGAAACAGAATCCATTGAAGACATACAGTTTTTGAATTGGATTGAAGTTTTAAAATCAATTCATATATAACATAGGCTGTCGGAATACCTCGCACGTGAGAAGTGTGCCGAGCCAAGGGTTGCAGCAAACTTTTGGAGTCTGTCAGAGTCACAAATTTATCGTCATCAATTGATAGAATATAGGACAAAGCTTCCAATATTGCAATCAATTCAATGTGCATAATAGAAATATCTGAATCAATTTTAATCTTCATCTGGTTCAGAAGATTGGGGTCTAAAAAGGCAGCGCCTCCGAATTGTTTGTCTTTGGAACCGTCAGTAAAAATTGTATGATTATTTATTAGTGAGTCATATATCCGAGAACAATATGCAGGTTGCATATTGTTCTCGGATATATGACTCACTAATATGTTTTAATTGTACAGTACTGTAGCGGCGTTTAGCTTGAGCAATACCAGGAATTTGGTCAAATACCACATTAGATATATTGATATTACTTACCCATGTGTCAAGTGAAAACATTTCAAGTTGGACGCATGAGTGTATTGGAACTGAATTATATTGTGAAAGAATATCAATAAGTAATGGCAGTTTCCTGTTCAGCCAGTAAGTAGAACCTGTAACTAGTAAGAGATTTTCTAGTGACTTAGTAGTTTTACTGTTAGAACAAGATTTTGATTTTAATATAAATTTAATAGCTAAATATCTCCTACGAATTTGAAGTGGAGGAAGGCATAGTTCACTTTCCATAACATGTATCGGGGTACTCCTTATAAATCCGCCGACTACTCGTACATGTAATGCCTGGTTTTGGGCGTTATCTGGATTAATAAGTTTAGAATCACAAGCATTGTCAAACAAGAAACTAGCATAATAAATTCTGCTTCTAATTATAGAAATATATAAACGTCTTAAGTGTTTTTGGTGGAGACCCCATCCCGGAACAGATAAAACTTGAAGTGAATGAATGAATTTCATTACCTTCTGTGAGGTTTCATTGATATGTTTACCCCATCTTAATGAGCTACCAAGCCACAAACCTAAATAGTTTATATTGTTGACGAATTCAATTGAAATATCGTCACACTTAAAGTTAATAGAGCTCCTTAAATAACCCTTTTTAAAAACACAAATCATAGTTTTATTTGGCGACATAGTTAAACCTAGCTTACCAATTAACACTGGTATTAATATCGTAAAGCAGACCGATGTTCTTCAAACGCTAGATCTAAATTACTCTTTGAAGAATACAAGACAAAGTCATCAGCATATTGAAATATATTCACCTGACCAACATTTTTACATATATGTATTGTTAAAATATTAAATGAAAATGGGGACAATGGATCTCTTTGTTCTAACCCACGGCCAGTATATCTAATCATCTCACAATCATATGTTGCCACTAGCAGATATCTATTTGATACAAAAGACCACAAATAATTACATATTTGCGATCCAACCTCAAACAGATTTAAGACTCGCAACAGGCAAGGAACATGTTATAAACGCTTTCTATGTCTACAAAACACGCCACTGTAACTAAGTTCTTAGAAAATCCATGTTGAATTTCAGAAACTAGCCGTGTTAGGTTATCCAAACAAGATCGTACCTTACGGAAACCAACCATGTCCTCAGGAAAAAGACATTGTTTTTCAAAGAACCTCTCGATTCGTTTGATCAGAATGGCATGAAAAATGTTACAAACACATGATATTAGGGAAATAGGACGTCAAGATGAAGATGAACTACTATTATGATTGGGAATTGTAATTATTTTAGTTTGGCGCCATTGTGCGGGCACAAAACCGAAAGAAAAACATTTTTTATTTTTTTTGACAAATAAATTGTTTACACCAAAATAATTGAAGCCCTGACTTATGAGATAGGCAAAAACCTGTGTTACAGAAGTCAGTCCCATCGTTTAAAATAGTATATCACTAGATGTAAACAAAATAAATGTATTTAAATCATGCTCAAACTAAGATTAAAATTATTATTATTATTATTACATAAAATTAAATTAAATCTGAATAAACTAAAGTCGGAGTAAATTCCAAATTGCAATAATATTAAATAAAAATAAAATCAAAATAAATTCAAAATTACTATAAAATAATCACATCACACATATCATCAGCCTATTAATGTTCCCACTGCTGGGACACAGGCCACCTCTCTGTGAGAGGGATTGGGCCGTAATCCACCACGCAAATAAAATAATTTCAATAAAATTAAAATTAAATAAATAAAAAATTACAATCAAATAAAATAAAATAAACTCAAATTGATTCCTAATTGCAATTAAATGAAGTGAAGTTAAAATCACAATAACATAATGTCAAAAATTAAGATATTCAATAAAAAAAAAACTCAGTATCAAAATATAATAAAATCAAAATTACAATATAAGCCAAAATTAAATTTAAAATTCTTAAGACAGTTTGTGAGTTTGTGTGTAAGGTTGGAGATAGGTAGTATTCATCGTATTACTGTAGGACTTTTTCAGTCCGCTCATAACCTAGTGTTTGAAGCTAAGTTTTTATTTCTGTTTAAATTTGTTATGTGGTAGTGGTTTAATTGTCATTAGCGTGTTAACTTTGTTGTAGATTTTTGTGCCTAAAATCATGTGCTGCCATTTTGCTGATGCAGTGTTACATTTAGTAGACTGACAAACTACAAAAAAAAAACTGCTTATTGCATGCTCATTGTAAGGAGTAACACGATGCTGTTGTATAACACAACAACGTCGATGTTGTTGTTGTTGTCGATGTTGTTGTTGATACAGTAGATATAAATTTTCTCACTGTTTAACTTGACAGCTTTGGTACAGAGTTACTGTTAGAAACCGGTATGGTTTAAAAGTCAAGATTTTGAGGAGTTATCTTTGGGCTCTTTCCAAATTAATCATAAATAGGACTTACATGCTCCACCCCAAACCGTGTTACAGTAACCCAGTACCGACTGTGCTAGCGCGTAGTATACCGTCCGAAGCAGCCCCAGATCAGCAACGTATCGTAACTTTTTGAACGCCCATATTAACTTTCTTGTGCGTATTGTAATTAAGTCTATGTAAAGGTGCCAGTTAAATTTGCTATCCAAGAGTACTCCCAGGTATTTGGTAGAGGAATATTCTTTTAGGGACAGGCATGAGCAGTGTTCGGTATTACCTGTATAGTTGCAGGAGTGGACCTTAAACTTTACGAAAGTTGTTTTCGACAGATTGAAGGTTAGCAGATTTGCTTCTAGCCAAAATTTAATTTTATGGAGGCCCATTTCTGCATGTTGTTGTGCCTCTTCCCAAGTCCCTCCATGAAAAATCATCGGCATAAGAGAAGATTTTTCCATTTGTTAAAACTTGCTGACACAGGTCATTAATATAAATCAGGACGAGACTAGGGGCAATGACACTTCCCTGCGGCACGCCAAAACTGATTGGTGATTCGGAGCTTATGTTTTCATCTTTACTCTTTGCGTACGGTTACACAGAAAATCCTCAAAAAGTTTTAGGCCGTTAACTCGGATTCCCGCGCGTTCTAGCTTGTCCGCAAGGGTTGAAATACTGACGGTGTCGAAGGCTTTGGCAAGATCAAGAAATATACCCAGACATTTTTGTTTTGCATCTACTTTTGCTGTCACATAATCTGCCTTACAGCGTTTTTTGTGCTCTTTCCCGTTCTAAGCCCGAATTTCGATTCAGATAAGATACTATAGTGTTCTAGAATTTTTTTGAGTATATTATTTAAAACCTTTTCTAAGATCTTTGACAACGCTGAAAACACTGAGCCTATAATTTTTGTAATCGGTCCGATTTCCACCCTTGTGCACTGGTGTTATGAGAGATTTTTTTAAATCTTGCAGAAATATTTCTTGTGCAAAGCACAGCTCAACTAGCTTCGTAAGTGGTGAAACTATAGTAGCTTTGCTTAGCTTTGAAAACCATGCGGGAATTGCGTTCCACTCAGTAACACAATCGTTTTTTAAATTCATGATCAGTGTTTCTATCTCCGATTCATCAGGTGGGATAAACACAATAGAGTTAAGATTAGGCGGAATTTCAAACTTATATGGAGGTGGTTGTGAGCTATCACAAGAAAGTATTATTTTGTCTGCTAGGTCTTTTCCTACGTTGCTAAAGTACACGTTTATTGCATCTATCGTTTTTGAGACATTTTCAGTTGAATGTAAAAGATCATCTGCCGGTTATTTTTTTATTTTTTAAATCCAATTTAGTTTTGACTGCATTCCAGGTGTCTTTAGTGTTATTTGAAGCAGTTAATAACGATTTATCGTAGTTTGTTTTAAATTTCCTAAGTAGTGTGTTAAAGTAATTGCGGTATCTCTTGTATGTTTTTATAATATGGTTATCTGGATCATAAAATGACTTTTTGTGCAATTTATCCCTGTGGCGTATACATCGGAGTAGGCCAGGTGTTAACCAGGGCTTCACGACTCGTTTCCTATAGGGCACGCAAGTAGCTATTGAATGAGAAGCTATGACTGAGGACAGTGTCTTAAAAAATTGTGAGGTCGCTGCATTTGCGTAAACTCTGTCTAATTTTATGAAAGAAAAATCTATATTTTTTGCTCTAGGGCAGCAGGACAATCGATCCTACTGACTTTACTTTATTTACCCGTTATTGATTGCCGGATAGGTGTAGGAGTACCAATGCATGGTCGGTCACCGTAGAATCCACCACCAGTACGGTCACCTGTCGGGAAGTATTAAGCATTATATGATCCAGACAACTGTTAATCCTAGTTGGATACGTATGACCAGTTAGAAGTCCCAATTCAGCAGTTAAATTTAAATACGATGCACTGTTTCGTCTTTAGTGTTAGGTTTGATGTCTATGTTTATGTCTCCAGCACCACATTGGTTGTATTTAGGGGTCTTATTATGTTTTCGAGAGAGGAAATAAATGTACCCGTGTAGTGTATCGATGGGGATCTATAAACAGCCAGTATAACGTTGTCCAGATGTATTTTTAAAAGATGAAAGTTAGCCCCTATAGGGTCCGGTTTTACACTGTACATTTGATGTGTTCTTTCACGTATATTACTATCCCATCGTTCTGGTTAAGATAAGTTTCAGAGGAGTATGTTATGCAGTTTTCAAAGCCAGGTATCGGTTTATTTTCATTTAGCCAACACACCGTCAGGATTATGACGTCCAAGTCACACGAAATTCTAGCTTACTGGGCTTAACCTGCAATCGATCTAGGTTTCTATAGATGCTACGTATATTTAGTACCGCAAGTCTTAGTGATGGTCTTGAGGTCACTATTATAGAGTTACATGTGTCTGTGTCACAGTGATATGCCGTTCCTATGAAGTCATCTGGATTAGCTATTTGATAAAATAGTAAATTTACTGGATCGGAACGGGTTGGCTAGGTTAATTAGTTGAGGTAGAGGTTGAGGCTTTCGGCATGGGCGCTCCACCATCCACGCGATATCGCAGGTGAGAGTCCTGGTGGAGGAAGCGGTGTCCCGGGGTAGGGTGATGTTGGCAGTGTCTTTGGACGTTTCGTTTTCGGGAGGCACTGCGGTATCATCGAGTACCTCTCTACCTCCGCCGCGTTGTCGGGGCCTATTTGGCGGAGAGGTGTGTCACCTACGTGGGACGTGATGGCGTCGAAAACCAGCACCGCATGTCGTGCGGTGTTCCACAGGGCTCGGTCTTAGGCCCGCCTTTGTGGAACATCGGGTATGACTGGGTTGACTTCAACCGGGCGTGGACCTGACGTGTTACGCGGACCATAAGCTGGTCACCGCCCGGGGGAGTTCGTACAGGGAGGCAGCGTTGCTGGCGACGGCTGCGGTCTCACACATAAATTGAATACAAAAGCATTAGAAATGAGATTAACAAAGATAACATTAGGAATAGTTTAAATACATACTATATAGATAAATGACTACATACAATATGTAGTCATTTATCTAGTTCAAGTTTAGTGAGATCCGCTATCTCCTGCATGAAAGTTACAACGTCGTTGTCTTCTGCTTCCTTGCCACGTTTACGCTTATTGAAACGTGATGCGCCACATTCATCCTCCACGGGTGTTATAGCCAGGCCAGATTGGTTAGTCATCAGGACGGATAGGGTTAGATCTCCAGATGCGTTAGTTTCTGGCGGCGTGCGCTTGGGCGGCATTTTATTCCGTTACTCGTCTCAGGTACCAAGATGTCAGCAGCGCGCAAAGGTTGCACAGTACGCACCGCAAAGGAGCAAATAAATAGTACAGCTGATTTCAGAGTAGCGGCGACGCACGGTCCGAAGATACTAGGAGCACAGGCACGTACCTCCCTCACACGGCAAGTCCCGCGCGAACGTGCAGTGCAGTTCAAGGGCCACGAAAAGATTTTTCACGCCAAGCAAATAGTAAAAAAATTGCCAAAAAGCAAAAACAACTTTTTGTGCCTCGCCGGGCTCGAACTCGGATGTGTACGATCGTAGGTGCGCCAGTGACAATGTAGCTGAAATAGGCAAACAGTTGGTAAATATCGACGATTACCGACGTGCAGAGTACGAAACCCGCAGCAAGTACCCTCACTTTTTAGAGTCACAAGTCATTTGGCACAACACTACACTTTTGTTCCAAAAATTTTTTCGATAAAGGGTTTTTTTTGTTTTTCACTTGATTATGATTACCTACTCCTTTGAATTTTCACTTTTTTATTGCTATTACATTTGTCCATTAAATTTTAAATGTTTTGTAGTCGGCAATTGGGTTGAGACATTTTTATGGAATTAAACACTTGGGGAGCACACAAAGCACAACTGCTCGTCGTGACGGTCGGGCCCCCGCCCGAAGAATTGTAATTTTAAACAATATTCTCACGTTTACAAGAAAAGATTATCTGCTCTGTTTTTCTCTTGGCTGTCTTTTGGGTAAAATTAAAATGTAATAGTAGTTACGGCAAAAGCTGTAGCGAAATTATTTTCATAAAGAATCTTCAAAAATACTGAAATATACAATCAAGTTCATATTTTCATGACGACATTTTGGTTGATAGAGGTAGAATTATAATAATTTATTGCAAACTAAGCAATAGTGCTACAACAAATTAGCACAGCTGGCTAATTAGTCGTCACCAACCTTGGTAACATTGATTATTATATTGAAAGTAACATAAGTTTACCGGAAAGTGGAAGATGCTTTATCATGGAAAAAGAAATTTGATCTGACCCGGGAGCTGTGTCAGCATTTTTAATACAGTTTACTAATTTTGGCAATAATATTGGTGTCTCCAACTAAGCATTATTGGAATTAAAAGTAGGCTGCGAGGGACAATCAAAATCTGGAGAAAGGTCGTTAAGCAGACGCTCGGCTTTTACTTTATCCACACAAGAGTTAGGAATTTGCCGACCCTTTAACCACCTCATCTTACGCCACACTTCAGAAGCTGATGAGGTTTCATCTACAGATGAACAAAACTGCTGAAAAGATTTACACTTAGCAACACTTATAAGCCTTTGTGCGGTGTTAATCTTTTGTTTAAAATATCTAAGTTTCTTGGAGAAGGGCAAATACTCAGATTTGCAAGCGCTAAGCGCCGCTCCGCAACAACCCTGGATAGCTCTGGAGACCAGTATGGTTTTGGCTTAAACGTAGGATTTTAATGTAGGGAATATATTTGTCTGCAGCTTTTTGCATAATATTGTAGAGAAGGTCATATAAATCCTGAGGATCTTGGGGAGTCATGCAATGTTGCAAGAACTCGTCTATGTATGTGATATATGAAGTCCAGTCAGATATTTTAATATTTCTTTTATTTTGGTACAAGTACTAAGTTTAGATTCATTATTTAATGATCACTACCGAGTGATTCGTTAGTTGGATTCCACACAAATAATAAAGATAAATCTGAAGACACAAATGCGATATCAGGGCTAGATTGCTGGAGTACCCAATCAACCATTCTGATTCTTGTGAAGCTACCATCGTTCAAATGAATGAAATTATAATCTAACATGGAGTCAAATATTTTGGAGCCACGTCGATCAGTTTTCAAAGACCAATTAGGGTGCTGCGCGTTAAAATCTTCCAAGATAAGGGTTTTACTGTTTCCTAAGAAAATACAGCGCCCCAATTACTTTTAGTGGTGTGTGCAGTCGAAGGGCAATATATGGAAATAATATGCTCAATATGCTGACAATTTAAAATTCTAATATGTAACAATGCAATACTAGTGTTGCGGCTTTTCGTTGTACATACAACAGACTTGACAGAGCGATGAGTCATAATCGCAACACCACCATAACCATTTTCTCTGTCCAATCTATGTGCATTATATTCTCCAATTAAAAAAAAAACTCGAGAGAGAGCTTTTTCACCAAGTTTCACTCATAACGGCAATGAGGATTTTTTCTTGACTTAAGTGTAGTTTAAGTGAGCGTGATTTGGGTCTTATACTTTGGCAATTCCATTGTAAAATATTCAAGTTCATATAATTATTGTTATTAGCCATTTACGAAAGAGAAAAAACCTAATGTCTTTTTTATGATGGGCCAATCTGAAATATTTTTACACACAACTACAACTAACCATTCGATGCAACACTTAAACATACTAGAAACCTTTCCTAAAATAGACGCATTTTTCTAAAACAATATCTCCTTGTCTTTTTATTAATTCACCAAACGATACATCCCTTTACAGCTCTTTACCCCCCCGTCAACCTGGCTGCTCTTCGGCCGACTCCCGGCCTAGGAATGGAGCGAAGGGAATAGATTGCGCATAATGTCGCTCTACCATTTCCTCCAGGGCAATATCAACCAATGGTCGATTCAAGTGGCTGTGGTCACCGAGCCGTGTTTCGTCCCACCCAGGGATAACTGGGTTGGAAACCTCGACGGTTTGGTGGCCATTATTGATAAGGCTCTTGTCAGCCCGTCCCGATGTCGTGGCTGGGTGGCCGCCCTCGCAGATGGCGTTGGAATAGTTGGTGCGTATTTTTAGCCCAACAAGAGTCTCGCCGACTTCGAGAGTTTCCTTGTCGAGTTGGGCGCCGACGTAGGCCAACTCCACCCTCACCCTGTGCTGTTGCTAGGGGATCTCAACGCCAAGGCTTCGGCGTGGGGATCTTAGGTAACCGATGCTAGAGGTGAGGTGCTGGATGAGTGGGCAATCACCACTGGCTTGGTAGTCCTAAACCGGAGCTCGGTCCACACGTGCGTGCGGCAGCGGGGCGGTTCAATAGTGAACATCTCGTTCGCTAGCCCTGCTGTCGCGAGCCGTGTCCGCGACTGGCGTGTTGCCGTGGAGGTAAAGACCTTATCAGATCACAGATATATCCGTTTCGACGTCTCCACCCAAACCGCCGGCGGTCGCGGTTCACCAGCCCCGCGAACGGGCGGTCCGCGCTGGGCGCCCAAGCGCATCGACAGGGAACTTCTCGAGGATAGATAGATAGATAGATAAATCATTTATTTAGTGCGCACAAAAGACACAACACAACACACAAAATCTCAATGTAGGAATGTTTAAAAACAAAGTGCCAACATAAAAAGAAAAAGGAAACCGAAACAAAAGTAAAAATGACACCAGTAACATTAAGTTTGACAATCAAAACAATCACAACACAGTGCGGTGTGCGTCTCAAGGTTGCACCAAATGGGAGTCCAGCTCAGCACGTGTCAGGCAAATATACCTGACGCTGATATTCTGCTGGATCCCTGCAGTGACAAATGGTCGCCAAGCAGTCGTGATATGTTGGTGTTGTAACAGTGTTATGCGTAGAGTAATTCACGTAAGTATACCCGCAACTTTAATTTAGTACTTACAATAAAAAAATATTTGATTTTTTTGCAGTAGAAAAAGTTTCAGTTCTTAGGCGTGTTGAATATTTTATAGACTCGTTTTGATTACTTGGTTAGGTATTTATAAAGTTAGATGTACAATGTATAAAATAGTAAATAATCTCACAATAACCAATAAATAAATGATGGCGTAGGTCCAATTAAAGTAAACGATTTGGCTAGACTAAAATAAATATTCTTACAATTAATATAAAATAAATACACGTAAATAACATATGCACACAAAAGATCCACAAGTCATTCAATTAATAAATGCCTATATCCTTCGCTCACAGGATTCGACCACGAGATACGCCAAACAGCCAGCTCGGGAAGTACATGACAGCCAGTTATATAATGGACGTGTTCAAAAAAGTAATCCCCAGTTTTTTCTGTTATGCGATAAGAAACTGCCGCAATCGAACTCTGAAAGTTATAAGGCATTTAATATTCCTTATCGGCGGGGGAATATTGTTCCAGCATTTGGATGCAGCGTACCTAAAACTTCCCCTGAAAGCCGCTGTCTTGTGCGAGTTATTGGAGAGTTGTTGTGAGCACTGTCTACTTGCACAGTCTCTTCTACTAGCGATCCAGCTAAGTTTATTATACAGATAGGTCGGCTGCTTGTAAAGCAAAGAGGCCATTTTAAATTCTCGTCCTCTAACCCCTCTTTCCTCTGATCCCTTAGACTTCTCTGCCCTCACTCCTTCACACTTTCTAATTGGGCGACCACTTATGTCCGTTCCGCATCCACAGGTGACTGATTTCACCATCGGGCGACTGGAGCGCTACCACAGAATGGAGCACATTAAACAGCATTTTTGGAAGCGGTTTCACTTAGAGTATGTTTCTCTGCTTCAGCAAAAAACAAAATGGTCAACCTCGACAGGGCAGCTATCTGTGGGAACACTCGTTCTCATCAAAGAGAAGGGACTTCCGCCACTAATGTGGCCACTGGGGCGAGTCATCCAGGTCTTTCCTGGGAGCGACGGGACCACGCGGGTGGTGGAGCTGAAGACGAAGAAGGGGACGATGGTGCGGGCCTACAACAATGTCTGCCCACTCCCTCTTACTTGAAGCCTTCAATCCGGGGAGGATGTTCGGGCGCTTTCGACGATCTACAGCCGGCGGCGCAGGCGACGGTTGGAGGAGGCGGGGGGCGCGGGCGCGCGGGACGCGGTGCCTAGGGGCCCGCCACTTCACTACCGAGCTCCAACGAAGACACACGCGCATTTCATTTATTTTATTGTTACCTATATTGTAGTACCTACATTATATTAGTTTATACAGTCCACTGATCTTTAATTTAAAGTGTCCCAGAAAGGTCCCTAACAGAACTTACGACGCGACTTCATCTTAAGGATTGAGTGGTTATTTAAAAATGGCGTTACGTGACTTCTAGGTGGGATTGAGAAGCAGAATCGAGCGCAGGCGTTTTGCACTCTCTGAATCAGTCGATCAGTTCTTGCAAGCAGTCGAGGGCCAATAACTACGTCCGCATAGCTCAAATTAGACAGCACGAGAGACTCAGCCAGCTGGATCCGCAGCTCCTCTGAAAGATAAGGCCTTATCTTATAGAGGACCTTAAGCCGGTAAAAACAAGTGCGCATTGACTCTGACACGTGCGCTTCATATCTTAACCCAGCGTCCATGTTCAGACCCAGATTACGGGCCTCACCGACTCGACTGACCGACTCACCCAGCAGGGCAACGTTGAGTGTTGCAGGCACTGCACTGATTTGGTTCTTGGTTCCAAACAGCATGTATTTAGTTTTAGTAGGGTTAAGTACCAAACCATTATTTTCAGCCCAACATGCTATCCTGTCAAGATCCTCGTTTAGATCCTTTATCGCAATGTCAAGGAGGAGGCCACTATTGTCCAGGCCAGGATCCGGGAGTCTGCAACGACCGGACCCGTCGACGTTAATCAGGAGGCGCTGTGGTTCCGCGGGGCGATGACGCAAATCACCGACGCGTCAATGTCCCGGGTCCATGCACAGTCAACGAGGTGCCAGGTGTACTGGTGGTCTGCCAAGATCGCACAGTTGCGTGTAGCGTGCGTAGCGGTCAGACGCCAGTACACCCGATACCGGAGGAGACGTCATCGGGTCCCTGACGAAGAAGCCGCGTAGTATGAGCTGTATCGCGTGGCGAAGGAGACTCTGCGGCTGGCCATCGGCGATGCAAAGAAGCGAGCCAGGGAGGAGATGTTGGAGACTCAAGACGGGGATCCGTGGGGGCGGCCTTATCAAGCGGTTCGAGAGAAACTTCGAGCCCCCGCGCCTCTACTTACGGAGAGTCTCCAACCCGAGCTGCTGGAGGAGGTAGTTGCAGCCCTCTTCCCGGCGAGAGTGGAGCACATCCCGCCGCCGATGGCTTTGCCCACGGCCGCAGAGTCTACAGAGGAGGACGCCATTAGCGTCCCAGAGGTGACACAGGCAGAGATGGGGGCGGCCGTGATGCGGCTCCGGGCTAAGAACGTGGCTCCGGGTCCCGACAAGTTCCACGGCCAAGTACTAGCCCTCGCTCTGAAGGATAGCTCCTACTGAGCCCTGGCTGAGAGGACTCTTCACTGCGTGCCTTGAGCGGGGCCAGTTTACCAGTGTGGAAATCTGGTCGTCTGGTCCTGCTCAGGACGGCGGGGCGCCCTGTGGACTCGCCATTCGCGTACCGGCCCATAGTGCTACTTGACGAGGTGGGTAAGCTGTTCGAGCCGATAATCGCTGCCCGTCTCGTCAGCCACTTGTACAGAGAGGGGCCGGACCTGGACGAAAGCAAGTTCGGCTTTTAGCATGGGTGCTCCACCATCCACGCGATATCGCAGGTGAGAGTCCTGGCGGAGAAAGCGGTGTCCCGGGGTGGGGTGATGTGTGCAGTGTCCTTGGACATCTCCAACGCCTTCAACACCCAGCCCTGGAGTTGTGTTCGGGAGGCACTGCGGTATCATCAAGTGCCTCCCTACCTCTGCCGCATCGTCGGGGCTTATTTGGCGGAGAGGTGTGTCCCCTACGTGGGACGTGATGGCGTCAAAAATCAGCACCGCATGTCGTGCGGTGTTCCACAGGGCTAAGTCTTGGGCCCGCCCCTGTGGAACATCGGGTACGACTGGGTGCTGAGGGGTGAACTCCGACCGGGCGTGGACCTGACGTGTTACGCGGACGACACACTGGTCACCAGCCGGGGGAGTTCGTACAGGGAGGCAGCGTTGCTGGCGACGGCTGCGGTCTCATAGATGGTGAGCCACATACGGCGCCTTGGCCTGGAGGTGGCCCTCAGAAAGTCATAGGCCATGGTCTTTCATGGCCCCTGGCGGGCGCCGCCACCGGATGCCAACATTGTTGTCGGGGGGGCTCGAATCGCTGTCGAGTCTACCATGAAGTATCTAGGATCCCCTCTCTGAAACAGTACTGTCATCTGCGTACCCAACAATACCAGGCAGAAGTAGGTCATTGATGTGCAGCAGGAAAAGAGTTGCAGAGAGAACAGTCCCCTGTGGAACACCGGCATTAATAGCCTTAAGGTCAGAGGAGCAGCCGTCAACGACTACTTGAATCGACCGTTCACTGAGGAAGTCTGATATCCAGCTACAAAAACCGGCTGGGATGCCATAAGCAGGAAGCTTGCTGAGTAGACTAGCGTGCCAGACCCTGTCAAAGGCCTTCGAGATATCGAGCGATACGGCAAGTGCTGCGCCGTGTTTCTTGATGGCTTCGGGCTTCGCCCCAGCAGTGCGTGACAAACACAAGAAGATCGCCAGTTGACCGTCCCCGGCGAAAGCCATATTGACGGTCACTGAGGAGCTCATTGTCTTCAAGGTAGGTCAGCAACTTACTGTTCAGTACCCTTTCCATAACCTTACATAGTATGGAGGTAATGGCTATCGGACGGTAGTGGGCAGGGTCTGCACGGTCGCCCTTCTTCGGTACTGGTTTTACATTTGCAAGCTTCCAGAATTTCGGCACCTTTCTTTTTTTAAGAGAGAGGTGGAACAAGTGTGTCAATACAGGAGACAGTTCAGGTGCACACTGCCTCAATACTCTCGCTGGAATGCCGTCAGGCCCGCTGGCCTTGTTCACGTCAAGGCTGCACAGTACTCTCCGAACCTCTTTAGTGTGAACTGCGATCTCCGGCATCGAAGAGTCACATTGAGGTATATTAGGTGGTTGCTTAGAGCCAGCATCCAGACGTGAATTTGTGCTTTGTGCAAATGCTTGCAAAGAGAGATGCAAATAAATTTGCTTTCTCACTTGCAGAGTGAGCCAGCGACTCATCAGATTTCAGCATTGGAGGTAAAGTGGGTCCACAGAAATTAGTTTCAACTGCTGTAGACAGGGATCAGAACTGTTTACTACCCGGGGGGTGCGATGCCAGCTTGGCCCCGATACGTCCAATATGGTCAAAATGTGCCCGACGCAGAACCCGCTTGCAGAGCTTGGCGGCAGAATTAAAGGCTCTTTTCCTCGCGCGAACCCTACGCGCTCTAATTTAGCGGTCGCGGGCCTTGACCCTGACTTGGTAGTCAGACTTTTTTCGGGCCTCAGCGTGAGCGCATTCTGCATTATACCAAGGCCGGGATTTGTGACCGAGCGGGATGTCGGAGAATGGAATAAAATTCTCCATTCCCTGCCGAATCACGTCCGCAACCACGTCAGCATAGCACGAGGGGTCACCCGAGGAGAAGCACACATGAGGCCAAGGATAGGACACAAAAAAGTGCCGCATCTCATCCCAGTCTGCTGACTCGTATCGCCATACTCGCCTCGTGCCTCTAGGACTTTCATCTGGAAGAGAACAGGTCGAAACGGATTTCACCAAACAGTGGTCAGACGTTCCAGCCACTTCTTATGATGGGCGTTGAAGTCCCGCAGAAAAACAAGCTTCGCTGTTGGGTATCGTTGCTGGGCTACATCAGTCGACTCCACAAGTCTATTAAAGAGCGCTGTTGACTCCTGGTCACCGCTATGAGATCGGTTTACGCCGACGTAGATAGATTTCTCCACGCCTGTGTCCACTAGTAGCCATATGGCAGAAAAACCCGATTTCTCAAAGCGACGGAGACGACGGCAACAGATGTCATCGCGGACGTACACACAGACCCCAGCTTGCTTCTTGAACTTGTATTCAAGAGAGTAACCCGGGTAGTTGAGGTACGCCACGTCCGACGGGGTTGTTATCTTCGTCTCCGTTAGGAAAAACAGGTGCGGCTTCTCGGTCTCTAGGTGGTGGTGGACCGGATCAAGGTTTGAGTGCAACCCCCTGATGTTAATAAGGTGCACTTTAAGTGGGAGGAAGTGCAGCCGTTGTTTAAACTTATTTCTCTTCTTTGCTTTGGTCATTAATTTTGTTAGAGTTGCTGCGGAAAAAGATGACCTGTCGAGCCGCTGCTCAGATAACCAAGTAAACCACTAAAACTAACTCAACCTATGGGGAACTCATTTTGAGACTGCGGGGACGCCCGAAGCCCCCGGATATGGCCGGCCACCGGGTCCTCCCATCCATTCGCCAGCTGGCACGGTGGAGCATACCAGGATTTTTCGCGAGTTGGTGGGGCAGCCTTTGGCACGTGGCTGGCGTGCTACTTGGGCCATCTGCTGACTGCGGTCAGCCAACGGCTGGCACCGTGCTTCGGATCCCGCTACCCTCCAGAATGAGCTACACGGCAAGTTATTCTCAGAGACCAAGACCGGTTCTGTACAGTACAACTGACAACCTCCTTCTCCCCCAAAGGCATTGGCACTCCCACACACCGACGAAATACAGCAAGGTGCTTGGCGCCGGACTCCGGTGGGATGGTGGTCGCGAGCCAGGTGGCCCCTTGCGGAGCCTACCACCGCTTAAGTGGGAGCGTTCAGCCCTAGCACAGGCAAGCCCGTGGTGCCGTTGCCCGGGGTGGACCGCTAGGAGGTAGATCCCATACCACCCCACTCGACAGCCGGTGGGATTTCGACCCACATTTCCGGCGGCTGGCGCCCAAGTTGTTGAGCGCGACTGAGGCGCTGTCAACGCTGCTTCCCAATCTGGGGGGCCCGAGCGCCGCCTGTAGGCGGCTCTACGTGGGGATCGTGCGATTGATGGCCCTGTATGGGGCCCCGATTTGGGCGGCTGACCTGACGGCCAGTAGCATCGCTGTTCTGTGGAAGCCGCAGAGAGCGATGGACATCAGAGTCATCAGGGGGTATCGCACGATCTCCTACGAGGTGGCTTACGTACTGGCCGGATCCCCACCCTGGGACGTGGAGGCGAAAGTACTCACGTCTCTGTATCGGTGGCGCGAGGTAGCGCGAGCGCTGGGCGAAGGGCCGATGCGGCGACATATGGAGTTGCGTCGGTCTCAGCTCCGCGAGGTCATGGTGGCGCCATAGCGGGACAGGCTCTTACGCCCTACCGCCGGCCTCGTCACTATAGAGGTGGTCTGGCCAGTGCTCGAGCGCTGGCTTGGGAGGAGGCACGGCTCACTGTCGTTTCGGGTGACGCAGGTGCTCTCGGGGCATGGTTGCTTCGGGAAGTACCTGTGTCGCATAAACAGGGAGCCGGACGCCCGGTGTTACCTCTGCGTCGACTGCTGGGAGGACACGGCGCGGCATACGCTGGCAAAGTGTGCCGCTTGGGAGGAGCCACGCCGTGCCCTCATCTCAGAAGTAGGCAGTGCCCCGTCGCTGCCGGCCGTAGTCGAAACTATGGTTGGCAGCGAAGAGTCCTGGGACGCGGTGGTATCCTACTGCGAAACAGTTGTCTCGCAGAAGGAGGCCGCGGAAAGAGAGAGGGAGATTTCATCCGCTCACCCGATCCGCAGCAGACGCCCCGGGCGTCGATGGAGGGCGGACAACGCCCACTTCCAGCCCGCCTAAATGGGTCCAGGGGCGACGGACTCGGGGACGTCCGTCTCCCCCAAAAAACATCAGGTCCCGAGGTGGCGGCCGTAGTGTACCATGCGCGCCCCTCTTAGACGTTGCGGGGGGAGTCTAACACCTCACTCCCCAACCCGAGATCGAGGCCCGCAGGGCCTCACTAGCCGGCACTAGCCAGGGGTTGCGGAAGGATCGTTGTTCCCACGATCCCCAGCGAAGGTGTGAGATGGAACACTGTGGTAGTTTTTAGTCAGTACGACTCTGACAGACTCCGATGAGGATTTTCCACCCCGAAACAAAAAAAAAAAAAAGGTTATGGCGGTGTCATAACTTCTACTGGCGAACGATCGTGAAGTAATGTGGTGTAATTGTAACGTCGTCGACGCGACTTATCCTGTACAACATCTGTGGGTGAACTTGGGGTCACATAAATAGTGAGGGCCTTTCTGTATGTGCAATTGTCTCTTAATCTCTTTTCTTTTAAAAATGCAGGACAACCTTTGTACAAAGCCATGTGTGTACCATCACAATTGATACATTTAAATGTCATGGTATCGCACCAATAGAAAGCTACATTATTCCTGAGTGGCATAGGCTATTTTTTAATCCCGAAAATGGAACCTGTGGGGTGGTCCACGGGAGTGAAGCCGCGGGCAACAGCTAGTCTTAAAATAATCTGGCCACACCAAATTGTTTAGACAATTGTTCACTACATGATATATATACTTCTATTTTATCTATATCTCACTTTTTTTTCTTATCTTTTGCTTTCACCTCGGTCCATTCAGAAAAATCCTCGTCTCCTTTCCTCTTCTCTGATCTTTGAATAGTTAATTTCTCCGTTTGTATAGAATCCATCTCCATTTGTATAATATCTTCCTCTTGGCCTTGTGTCACTTATTGATCTAGTTCTACCAGATCACTCCATGAACTCTGCAAATCACATGTTTCTCATCCTTATCGGACATTGGCGTAAAACAGCAAATCATACATAGTTTGCGGTCAGCGAGTCAATCCGAATGGTATAAATGTATATACACGTTGGGTAGAGCTAGCGCGTCCGCGCACACCTGTGCCGCAGGTAATAAACAACAAAGCAGATGCGTGCCCGACTTGAGTGATTAGCAAACGATCACTTCGCACGAACGTCGTATCTAAACTGAGATTTAGGTAAAATGTATTTCATCAATTGTTAGCCTAACAATTTCGTAAATGGCGTGAATAGGTTGACAAGTAAACTTGCATCTAATTTCGAAATTGAACCTAAGCCCAATGGCACATTTGCCCAAATGTTTCCACCCCAATATTAAGATTATTTTTCTGAATTTTGCGAATGCGACTCAAATCCAATGGTGATGATATTATTGCAAATACATCTTTTTAACTTTATCACTTACCAGCTAAAAATAAAAATAAACAAATTATCATTGTGAAATCTATACGTCTATACTATACTATATTACTATAATATATATGTCGCATCAAGGCTGGCCGATAGATGCCAACCATCGGGAAGTCAGGATGTATTCCCTTAGGTTAAGAAATCGTGTGTGGGCAGGTAGGTGGGCCAATCGTGAAAAAGAATTCACACAAATTATTCGATACACTGAGCATATTCAAATCGACACAAGTTACATTCTTGCTTACTAATGTTACGGATCGACACTGATTCTACGACGTCTTAGCTCTACGGCTGTTAGAGCATAAAAGCGCGCCAATGCGTAGTTGCTATTGATTGCCGCTAGGGGCGTGCTTGTGATTGGTTTTAACGTCCGTACTATTGACTAAACCCGAAATTTATATATATTTATTTATTATATATAATATATATATATTATTAATATTATTATTATTCATTATATAATATTTTTTTTATATTATAAAGCTGAAGAGTTTGTTTGTTTGTTTGAACGCGCTAGTCTCAGGAACTACTGGTTGGAATTGAAAAATTCTTTTTGTGTTGAATAGTCCATTAATCGAGGAAGGTTATAGGCTATATAACATCACGCTACTACCATTAGGAGCCGAGCATAAATGAAAAATGTTTCAAAACGGGCAAAAATATTCCTTTTTGAGAGCTTTTGTTGCGTGCGCTGCGTAAATGGTTTAAGTTACTCAAATATAATGTATGATGGAATTGATCTTCTTTAAAAGTTCTAAAAAAAAGTACGCGACAGCATATGTCTATCTTTTAAGATTGACTCACAATAGCAGCTTTTATGTTCTAAATTTTAATTAGATCGCCGCCGCCGCCGCCGGTAGAAACAAAAGTTTACAGGTTACATTGGTATAGTAGAAGGGTAGGTAGGGTAGGGTAGATAGGGTAAGGTAGGGTAGATAGGGTAGGGTAGGTAGAGTAGAGTAGGTAGGGTAGATAGGGTAGGTGGGTAGGGTAGTTATGGGCAATAAAAAAATTAGGGTAGTTAGGTAGGAGGTAGGTAGGTAGGTAGCCAGTTGACGGGAGCGAAGCCGTGGGGGTCAGCTAGTTTAAAATATGTAGGTGCCCTGCAACTTTAACTACTAATGCTTTAACTTTAATATTAACTAATGCTTAAATAAAATTATTCATTAAAAATCTTTTTTGAAACAATCTTTTTTCGTATACTTCTCAGCAAACCCTTTCGTTTGATACCCGTATCATGGCAGTGCACAAAAAATAACTAGTCCGACATCTTGGGCCGTCCACCATATTGGATTTAGAATGACTTCACTTAGTTAACCAAGCTTTGTCATACAAACTAAATAGTTATGCAAAATTTATTTTAATCGGTGGAGGATACTGCTTTAAATTCAGTTGCAAGATTTGACCGAACGCACTTACATACATACATACATTGAAAATTAAAAAACAAACTTGTGAAATAGTAACCAATGGTTTAAAATGTTGGTAAAATATGTTTCATCAAATGTTAGCCAAACAATTACGTAAATGGGGTGAATATGTTGACAAGTAAACTTGCATCTATTTTCAAAATTGAACCTAATTCCAATGGCAAATTTGAAATTAGAAGCAAGTGATACGTATAGACAGATTTACACAATGTAGTCCAAAACAATTTGTCAAATTAGGGCAAGATTCTAGGAATGAGAGATAATCGGCTATAAAGTTGTATAAAACCTTTATTTTGACACCATAAAACTTGTCTCAAAACCTAATTACCGTAGGGTGTCCGCGTCTACAGATATTCCAAGGTCAAAGGTCAAAAAATTGATGTTTAACAAATTTATTGCAAATATCTCGTTTCCTATGGCTTTTATGCTATTTGTATGTATTGTAAATATTGTAGAGGATTAAAATTTCTACAACTTTTGTCACAACATTTTTTTTATAACTTGAACCATTTTTGAGAAATAGAGAGCAGAGCGCGCGCAGTGTTTATCTATTTAGAGTATCATTCGAGGTCAACCTGTAGTCCTGATTAAAAACACGCCGTATAAAGTTTATATATTATTATGATTAATAAATATAATAGGATTGTCAAATCAACGATGTATTTAGGTGTTATGATTGACCAGAATCTGTCCTTTAGAGAGCATATATCTATGCTCTCTAAAAAAACCCGGAAATTTATTTATGTTATAAAATCCCTTCGCTCCAGTGCCCCAAGAGACTTATGCAGAAAAGTTTATCTGGCGCTTTGTTAATCGCTGTTAAAGTACTGTGTTGGCGTCTGGGGTAGCGCCGCAAAGGCCTATATGCTTGAACTTAAACGTGCTCAACGCGCTGTTCTAAAAGTTTTCCCTGGCAAACCGCGGCGCTATCCAACCGACACATTCTACAGGGAGGCGGGTGTCCTGGGCGTCCGACAGTTATATATTCTGAGGTCCCTTCTAAATCTAGTCACCGTGTTGGGTCGAAAATTCACAAACACCCAAAGAGGAAGGATTGGAGCGGACAGACTGTCAATCCCAACAGTAAAAACAACTGTTGCCACCCGGTTTTCCCTCTTTCTCCCAATACGAGTCTTCAATCTAGTTAACAAATCCACACTACGGGTCCCTGGAAATATCTTTGAAGCCAAGACTTTATTAAAGAGATGGTTGCAAAAGCTAACGAATGACGAAACTGAAATTATCTTGTGCCCATTGGGATGACCAGCACCTGAACACAAACCCTCACCCAGATAGCTTCCATCCCTGTCCCACATTCACACATATACTATAATCTAATGTTTCTCCTTACCCTTCTACTTACTTTTACGACTCTTGGCTGAATGATCTGATTTCAATTTACACCTCAATGCTGATTTTAATGTTTACAACTCTATTGCTAATTTGTTTTTGTTATTGTACTTGACCTTAATTGAGTGAAGTGAAATTTAATTCTGATTTTAATAATCGTAACTGTGATCTGGATTGTGTAACAATGTGATTTTAATTTTGCAAGTCTTCCAGGTGATGTTCGAACGTTTGCGAAAATACGGCCAGGTCATTTAAGTATGCCAGCAGCTTCACGTCAGGCATACTCACGCGCAGGCGGTCGATGAGTCGCTGGAATGTAGCTGGAGCGTTCCTTAAACCAAATGGCATGCGGGTGAATTTGAATATGCCAAAAGGGGTGATAAACGCCGTCTTGTCCTGGTCTTCTTTACGAACGCCAATCTGCCAGTAACCAGCTTTCAAGTCTAGGAGAGACATGAAAGGCGTTGGCTTCGCTTCGTGAAGGAGATCATCAATCCTTGGCATGGGATACGGGTCGGGACCGTTATCGCATTGAGTCGGCGGTAGTCTATACAGACCCGTGTGCTCCCGTTGGCCTTCGGTACTAACACTACGGGCGCCGACCATGGTGACGTAGATGGTTGGATGATGCCATCCGCTAACATTGCCTTGATCTCCTGGTGCAAAGCATCTTTTCGAGGTGGTGATAATCTGTATGGAGGGACCGAGATTGGTTTATCATCCACTGTCTTGATCGTGTGCTCGATCAGCTTCGTAGGTTCTCGCTTCATATTGAAGGCGTCGTTGTTCTTTTCAAGCAGCTGATCGACTAGCACTCTCTGGTCCGTGGTTATATGTGTCACCACATCGATCGAGTCTATACGAACCACATTTTGGCAACATCCCAGACAGTCTGTCAGATACCTGTTTATTGCTTCATAGTCGGCCCTTTGAAAGTTTCTTTTTGCAATGCTATTAGATTTTAGTTTTAGCGACTCCGTTAATGTTACTTGTATATCTAATGGAGGATTGTGAGAGTCTAAAACACTTAAAGGATCCGCTTCACTAACGCAACAACCTGGCACGTCCACCAATACAACATCCAGTAGTCTACTGTTTTTGTTGGTAACATTATTGCATTGTCGGAGATTATTAACTGATGTATAATCAATAAGAAGTTGATCGAGACTACTAATGTGGTGATTTTTGAGAGGATTATTTAAGTCATTCCAGTTTATAGTTCTCAAGTTAAAATCGCCCACGATGCATGTGTACGCATTATGGTTATCCTGGTAAGAATAACATTTAGCAATAAAATGGTCCAACATTGATTTAGAGACCGGTGGCACAAAGATGAAGACGGCGGAGTTGCCTCGAGCGCTCGTATGGTATTTCTACAGATACCCATAGATCCTCACAATTACTTTGTCTATTCAATAATCTTTTCGAAACTAGTTTTTTAGATACTGCAATCAAGACACCTCCGCCATCCCTATCCCAGTGGTAGCCCGAACTTTCCCTGTCTCTTCTATATACCAAGTACCTACCATCAAACAGTTCTCTATTGCATATACTATTATTAAGCCAAGTTTCTGTCAGAACTAGAATATCGTAGCTACATGTTGCTATTTTACATAAAAAATCGTGCGTTTTCGTACGCAGGCCTCTTACATTTTGATAGTAAATCTCAAGATTAAACAAGTTGAATTTTGTTTGTGCAATACAATTGACATGCATAAAAAACTTCTAAAAGGTTAAACTTATTTCAACCTGTCCAAAGTGGCTAGATCTTTTATCACTTTATATTCCGATGTAACGTATTTACGCATTAAAATACGACCACTTCTGATCCACACAAATTGGAATCCTAATTCTCTAGCTTTGGTTCTTGCTGCGGCGTGGATTTCCCTGTTGGTCGCCGACAGATGCTCCATTACACAGATAGGTTTTTAGGTCCCGCCAATCCAATATGAGACGAGTTCAATTTGTCCTTACTGTTTTTCTTGTTGAAGTCGACCGAAGCTGCCAAAAATTTATCACGGAGTCTTGGGGAGCTGAATTGAGTGACGATTGATCGAGGCCGCAGAGAGTCACGGTTTACTTTGGCTATTCGTGTGCAGCTTAAAATATTATTATCCGCAATGGTGCAGTCTATGACCGACCCCAGCTGTTTTGCAAGGCTAATGACATTTCTGTTTTGTCCTCTGGAACGCATTGAATCTCAATATTGCTGGATCTAGCATGTTGTTCCATCTGGTTTACGCAATTCGTGAGCTTTATAATGGCGTTGGACATTAGTTCATTTTTAGTTTCAAGATCCTTTATTGTTTGTGCAGACTTTTTAGCTTCCAAAATAGCAGTTTCATATTGACTGTTCATGAAAGACATAGCCTCGTTTACTTCCTTCAACTCTTCCCTGATTGATCTAAGCTCTGAGTTCATATTAGCATTTAATTGTGCAAGCATGTCAGTCATTGCAGTTTTTATTACTGCCTCTACTATGCCTTGTACATCGGCCTTAGTCAAGGTACTAGAGTTGCTAACCGGTGGTGACGACAGGGCCATTCTTTTTTTGGCACGTGAGGCACGCGAGTTTATATTTTCACTCGGTCTGGTGAGAGACACAGTACTTTCAGAGTTTTCTATTGAAGATTCTGATTCGGCAATAATAATTAAAAAAAAAAAACTTTTTATTATTTGTTTAATTGAAAGCGCACACCAACAAATGCCCACACCGAGAAGTGCACACTAATAAAGGCCCACACCAAGCTAGTGACTCAGAGTTCGCGACCAAAAGGTCTTAAGTGCACGGAAGACGGCGTCGCTTACGCGTTTGCGTCGAGGTCTCTGTATCCGAAGTGCGATTGGGTATATTTACAAAAAGTTCACTTAATTATTTCGAAAGAAAAGTCTTATTTGTGATGTGTTTGTGTAACTTCTTCCACTAACAGTTAGTACATATATTTGTGGGATCGAGGGGTGAAATGAAATGGTTTGCCACTTGAAAATTAGTTTAATTTAGTAAAATCAAATACATCTTTATAAAAAAAACTTAAATAACACGTCCGTCTCGTTCGTCGTTCTGAGCACCGCTCTCCATCTTTGTATTCTCTCTCCGTCCCTTTCACACTTATACCTTTCACTCACACCTATGGATACGTTCGTTACACTCAAAACTCATTCCACACTCGGCCATCCTGCACTGTGTCTGCCCTCAGACACAACGTTTCAAACGCTGTATTACTTACAACTACACATGAAAATGTGATCTTAAACAACATATATTTTAGAACATTAACAATCGTACAAAATAAATTATAAACTTCTTATTTATTTATAGGAACGTATTTACTGAACTCTTATTACATAACAACATAACCGTTAACTTCTTATCATTTCTTTCCATAAAACAATAAATTAAAGAAAATAAAAACTTAATCACTCTGGTTACAAACACTAATTACAGTTAGGCTTGGCATTTTATTATATTCTTACATAACAAAGAAATAAAAGACACCTTAGCAACACCATATGAACAATAACAATTTACTTGGAATGTTTACCCTTAACAACTCTGTGTAATCACGAATCTAGGACATAACAAAATAGAGAAAACATACATAAAATAATATTCCCTAATACACTCTATTCACTTTCATGCAGTCAACAAACATACTTCATGAACCTCACATACTTACTTAATCTCTTACTCCTTGTCATCTCGCCATTTTTTCATATGATCAGCAGATGTTCTAGTTTTGCCAGGACCTTCTGCCATCACATCTACTTTCTTCACGTCGTATCTGTCGTTCCGTTTGTTTCTTTTTCGTTTTTTTTTTTACATTTCCATATAAGTAGTGTCTGTACTTCTTTACACCTTCAATGATAGCTAGTCCTTCAAGCTCATAGCTTGTGTACTTAGCCTGCGCGTCTGAAGTCCTTCGGGTTATATAATGATATGGGTGTAAATTCCCATCATCATTTTTCATTTTCTGGTGATCCACATCCTCTTGCTCCTTGAATGAGATTCGTCGTGGCCGCTGAGATACAGGTAAGTCATCTTTGAGAACAAACTTCAATGCTATTGGAGCTTCTTTGTTTTTCTGTGGCACATAACTCGTTAGTAACCTTATCACTTCTTCTTTTACAGCAGGATCACTAACGTGAGCTAAA
The DNA here is from genome assembly GCA_948252205.1 of Orthosia incerta. NCBI lineage: Eukaryota > Metazoa > Arthropoda > Insecta > Lepidoptera > Noctuidae > Orthosia > Orthosia incerta. Next base: position 20,078,260 of record OX411766.1, on the reverse strand, counting down.
CAATCAAGAGAACTAGAAAAACATGTAACATCTCGCAACCACTCATAGTTTGGGTTCATCCAATCATCTTTCGGCAAAAACCAAACATTACAATCTTTCATAAACATCATAACACTTTGTAGAAAATCATTACCAATTATCATTTGGAATGGCACCGAGTCGTTAGGCATTACATAGAACTTTATGTCTCGGTATAAACAATTATCAATCGTTATATCTAATGTGACAAAACCACATGACTTTACTTGTGAATAACCTAAACCGGTTAAGGTAATGTTGTTTTCGTTACATAGTATTACAAAATCTAACCTGTTAAGTTCGTCGTAAAAATCCTTTGACATCAGATTCACATCACAGCCCGAATCAATTAATGCACTACCCGTTTTACCGCACACTAACACTGTTTTTAATGGTTTTGTACGACGTACACTTCGTACAACCGTTATATTTTCATATTTTTCATCAGTTTTCTTGGTTTGTTTATTTACATTGTAAGTGTCAAAGTCAAACTCGACGACATGGCGGCTGTCACTATAGCCAATCGTTTCTCTGGTCTGGGGTTTCATATTGCAAACTTCGTAACACGAATCATTCACGCTTGTGTTCACACAGGTCGTCGCTGCTATGTAAACTTCACCCTGAACATCGTCTTGAACTTCGTCATTCTCGCTGATGGTGGCGCCCTCTCGCATCAAGTTGAAGAATGCTTTTTTCGACATCTGATTGGTTGGTTTTCGTTTTTCCTGAGCAGAAATGTCAACCTTCGGTAATCGTTCGGGTTCTCCGATCTTGGCCGAAGTCTGCCGAATACCCGTCGTTGATGTTCTTTGCTTCAAATCTGAACCAGCCATCTTTTTCACAGGGCAATCTGGAGAAATATGCCCAAATTCATTGCAATGGAAACATTTTTTTCCTTGCGACTGATGAGGACAATTTGCCGACGTATGACTATTTTCTCCACAGTTGAAACATCGCATCATTGCAGCCGCGTTCCTTCTATTATTACTGCTGTTCTGTGTGTCATTGAGCGGCTTATTTCGTCGAATGTCCTTAGTGGAATTAATCTTGAACATAGCGTACAACTTAAGCTTTTCTTTCAGGTCCGTGTAAGTTGTGACACCATACAACATAATCTTATTTATTTCATCATCTATGATGCCGTCCACGATGTATTTGATAGCTACGTAGTCTGGCATTTTTCCGCGTTTGCCTAATTCTTTCATGATTAGCATGTAGTCAATACATGATTCGTCTTTCTTCTTACGTCTTGCGCTCATTAATTCATGTATCCTCTTCACATCTATGGTATCCGGGAATTCCTTACCGATAGCCACTTTCAACTCATCCCATGATTTATACACTTTTTCGCTGCGTAACCATAGCGCTGCTGTGCCAGTAAGCGAACGTCGCGCTACCAACAACAGTTGAATAGGACTCCACTGAAAAATTTCCCCATTTTCTTCGATGTCACGTATCCACATGGATGCTGTATGAGTATCGTCTTGTGCACTGAATTTTCGGATTAGCTGTTCCGTTAGGTGCAACATGTCACCGTGTGCCGTCGGTGCCGATAGCGAAGCTGCCGCATCTTGAAAGTCCTGGTCAGATTTCTCCTTAGGCATCGTAATTCCTTGTTATCGTCGTTAACTAGGAATATCGTCGTAAAAGTCGTCGTTTCCCGTAGGATCTTTCTAAGAAGAAAAAATAAAAGGCGTGCGTCGTAGTCGTGCGTCGTCTTTCGTTTTTCCACTGAAATCCATTTATTTCACCTTGATCCCGGACGAGCCCCCAAGTTTGTGGGATCGAGGGGTGAAATAAAATGGTTTGCCACTTGAAAATTAGTTTAATTTATTAAATCAAATACATCTTTATCAAAAAAACTTAAATAACACGTCCGTCTCGTTCGTCGTTCTGAGCACCGCTCTCCATCTTTGTATTCTCTCTCCGTCCCTTTCACACTTATACCTTTCACTCACACCTATGGATACGTTCGTTACACTCAAAACTCATTCCACATATCCATAAACAATTTTATCACCAACACTGAACCGAGAACAACTTAAAACTGTATAAAAACTATTTAATACTGCGGAGCGATATAAAAGCACAGTTCACTTTTATATCATCTAAGTCCTCTCTTTGTGTATCACCACATTAATCTATCACGCAATTAATTGGGTAGCTCATACTTAAAAAGAACGAACGGCCTGATGGCCGGCCGTGGGTGGCGGCAACGATCGAAATAATTATTTTCGCAAAACCGGTAAAGTGATTCGATGTACAAACGACCAATTCACCCGAGTCGCAAATCGACGTACACAAAAGTTGTATAGAATTTAATCTTCTACAATATTTATAATACTGTTACGTTTATTTTTTGATTATAAATATAACCTGGAAACATACGGCTGTTAAATAAGGTTGTTTTCAAGGGAAATGTATATTGTTATTCTTGCCATTGATCTCGGTCGGTGAAGCGTATTTGCTGTCATCCCTTCATCAGAATTTCGTCACTAGACTCTTTAGAAACGCTTTCTGACGATAAATCACTTTTCAAAACACTACTATCACAGGTTTTTACAATAAATTGGACACATAAAATTACTTGTTTACACTCGAAATCTTATAACGTCAAATGTCACTGTCAGTTGGAGGCGCCCTCTGGCTCATAGTTATGATCCTCATCGATTATCGATTTTATTAGGTTCCTTCGTAATTATTAAATTAATATCGTATAGAACGATTCTTAATAATTTTCGGCTTTTGGTAAATAGAAGTCTCATATTTTATTTATTACAGATTTTGTTCCAGAAGATTCGGCGCATAGACGACCCAGTTTTTAATCTGTGGTCGGAGGAATGTCAGTGTTGAGAGACCGTAAACATCGTTTCGCATTAGTATTTTTCTAATAATAAATTCCCCACTCATGGCAGATTTGGGTGTTATAACTAATAAATCGGGAGTTGCCGGTATGGATTGTGTGGGTTTTTATAGTTACCAAGTGTAAGCGCCTTGTGGGACCAGTGTCAGTGATTTACAAGAATTGAATATGTTAGTGTAAATGATTTTGTCGCCCGTGCAGTCATTGGAAAGTCCCCTGCCGCTTCTAGCAAAGGCATTGACGTGTGTGCTCTAAACAAACATTTTTCACTCCCACCCGTTACGTTGGATCCACACGTCAAATTATCTACATTAAATAAACTTTCCGTTTTGCCAGTGCCGCGGTGTTCGTCTTTCGATTTCAGTCCTGTGAGTGAAAGTGATGTCAAAAAATCTATTTGTGCTATCTCCTCCTCCGCTGTTGGTAATGACGGGCTTTGCTCAAGAATGATTTCTCCTATCCTGTCCACATTACTGCCCGTTTTGACCCATATTTTTAACTTCTCATTGTTTTCTTGCACTGTTCCCGATGCTTGGAAGCTAGCCCATATTATTCCACTACCCAAAACCCCTAACCCGGTCACACTGACCGATTTCAGACCCATTTCCATCCTTCCTTATCTTTCCAAAGTTCTTGAGCACATTGTCCATCAGCAATTGTCTCTGTTTCTCTCTAGTAATGATCTTCTTAGTCCTTTTCAATCTGGTTTCCGGCCCGGTCACAGTACTGTCACAGCTCTTTTAAAGGTTACTGACGATATCCGCCGGGCTGTGGACCAAAAATCTCTTACTTTACTTGTACTTCTCGATTTCAGCAGCGATTTCAACTCTGTTGACTTCGATATCCTTCTTGGTATCCTTAAATCTTTCAATTTCTCCTCTTCCACTATTGATTGGTTCAACTCCTATCTTGGAGGCCGCTCGCAGCGGGTGCACCTCGACGAGACTTTTTCGGATTGGTGCTCTCTTACTGCGGGTGTGCCACAGGGTGGCGTTCTCTCTCCTCTTCTCTTTTCTATTTTTATTAACTCTGTCACTAGAGTCATCTCGTGTAACTTCCATCTCTATGCTGACGACTTGCAGCTTTACCATCATTTTCCAATTCAAGATGCGGAAGCCGCTGTGTCCGGCATTAATAATAATAATAATAATAATAATAATAACCAAAAACCAAACAAACCAAACCAAACAATAAAATAACAATAATATTGGAATAACCCACCTGCTCCACAAGGCTGGTAGTACCGCGGAACCCAAAAATTATAGACCTATTACATGTTTACCGACGGTCTATAAGGTTCTAACATCCATTTTGAGAGTTAAAATTAATAAACACGTCGATAATAACTCCATCATGTCGGCCTCTCAGAATGGATGTAGGAACGGGTCCCGCGGTACTAAGGAGCTACTCCTTATTGATATGGCCATTAGCCAACAGGTTCGGCGTTCCCGAAAGGATCTGTCGACATGTTGGATAGATTATAAAAAGGCCTATGACTCGGTGCCTCATACATGGCTCATGAGGGTGCTGGAATTGTATAAAATAGATACAACTCTACGCACCTTCCTGATGTCGTGTATGGGGCAATGGAGCACAGTCCTTCGCTATCCAGGATGTCGAAATATCCAGAGGAATAGCGAACCTGTGAGGATCGAGCGAGGTATATTCCAGGGCGATAGTTTGAGTCCACTTTGGTTTTGCCTAGCCCTGAATCCTCTAAGCATGCTGCTGGAGAATTCAGGACTAGGCTATCGGTTGAAGAGAGGTGGTCAGGTTATATCTCACCTCCTTTACATGGATGATCTGAAGCTTTTTGCCCCCAGCAATCTTCAGCTGATGGAGCTACTGAAGGTAACTGAAACTTTTAGTAACGCCATCAGGATGGAGTTTGGTGTGGACAAATGTGCGGTCATGCATGTAAAGCGAGGGGAGATTGTGGAATCCGTAGGAATTCAACTCGCGGATTCCATAAACCTGAGATCCCTCTCTCCAAACGAAACCTATAAATATTTGGGTATGTCGGAAGCGTTAGGTATCAGCACTACTGACATGAAGCAATCGTTGAAGGAACGCTTCTTTGGCCGCCTGAAGAAGGTATTCAATAGCCTTCTTTCGGGCGGAAACAAGGTGCGCGCCTTCAACGGTTGGGTCATGCCGGTATTGATGTACTCTTTCGGCATACTCAAATGGACTCAAACGGAACTCGACGCCCTGGATAGGCGGGTCCGTACACTGCTGACTGCATATCGAATGCATCACCCACGATCGTCGGTCATGAGATTGTATATCCCGCGGAAGTGTGGAGGCCGAGGCTTTTTAAATGCTAAAAACCTCCACAACCGCGAGATATGCAATCTCAGGGAATATTTTCTACACATCGACGTGGGTATGCATCGAAATGTAGTAGCAGTGGACAAGGGACTCACCCCGCTCTCCTTGGCGAATGAGAACTGGCGCAAGCCTGTAGTGCTTGACACTAACGACCGCAGGGAAGTATGGCAGAGTAAGGAGCTTCACGGACGCTTTTTCCGGGCCCTACATGGGTCCGATGTAGACCAAGCAGCGTCCGTAGCCTGGCTGCGTTTCGGTGACCTCTTTGGGGAAACCGAAGGTTTTGTCTGTGCAATTATGGACGAAGTTATCATGACGAATAACTACCGGAGATTTATTGTGAAGGATGGCACGGTTGACATCTGTCGGGCATGTCACCGCCCGGGTGAATCGATCCGCCACATTATCTCTGGATGTTCTCGTCTAGCTAACGAAGAGTACTTGCATAGGCACAACCTTGTAGCCAGGATCATCCACCAGCAACTTGCTCTGAAATACACTCTTGTGGCATCGGAGGTACCGTACTACAGGTATGTGCCCGACCCAGTTCTCGAAAATGGCAATGTCACATTGTACTGGGATCGGTCCATCATCACTGACAGGACTATTATAGCCAATAAGCCTGATATAGTGGTGGTGGACCGAATCGAGAGGCATACAATGATTGTTGACATAACTGTCCCACATGACGGGAACCTCGTGAAAGCCGAGAAAGATAAGCAAATCAAGTATCTTGACTTGGCTCGCGAGGTTGTCGATATGTGGGATGTGGACACAGCGATCATTGTACCGATAGTCGTGTCAGCCAATGGCTTAATAGCTACGAGCCTCGACCAACACCTTAGGAGGCTCTCGTTAGGCGGCTGGGTCAAGGGCCTGATCCAGAAAGCAGTACTGCTGGACACGGCTCGTATCGTTAGGAGGTTCCTCTCTCTGGAGCCCTGACCGCCGGTAGCTTGGACCCTGTTCCCGATACCGGTGGGCCTCTATTTTTTATATTTTTAAATGTTTTTGTTTTGTAATTTAATTTATAAAATATTTAAAAATGTAAACAATAAGAAAATAAATTGAATAAAGGAGATAATAATAACGATGGCAACCCTGAAGTGTCAACATGCCTTATTTTTTCCGTCTCTGTTTATTTTATTATAAATTCAATATTAACAATTTTCGACATCTAATAAACCGCAAAAGAAAGCAGCAAGAGCCAATTTGTTTTAATATCCAGTTATCCGCATACATAAATCAAAATTAAATAAAATCAAAGAAATTTCAATAGAAAATACAGACTGACATCTGTCAGTGACGACGAGATGAAAAATTTAAAGAAAAAATGTAAATAATGTTGACGAGAGCAGCTGCCTACCGCGCACGCCTTCCACCCCCGGACTCGTCGCTCAGCTCCGCCTCGCCGCCGCCGGACCTTGGATCACCAGTGTCATCTGCGGCTGCAGCTGCGTCGAGCTCGAGCGACGAGTATTTTTCCCCGCCGACGTCGCCAACACCTGTACGTCGGCAGGGGAGAGGCCGGCCACCGAGGAGCTTGGGATCTAGGGGCCAACCGGCCCCGAGCCGGGTCCCCGCTGCCGGTGGTTGTGTGCAGCGCATGAGATGGACTCAAGGTATGAATGAGAACGTCATGCGCGCATATTACGGGTCTACAGAGGGGGGAACTAACCTCACTGCGTACCGTGTTAGGATGCTGTCTCTGTTTCGGGACCTAGAGCCAACCGTGAACGTCTCGGCCCAACGATTGTCGGATCAGGTGCGGGTCATTCAGCGTAATCACAGGTTGGATGATGCCGCACTTGATAGGCTACGCTCTGAAGTGCTGAGCAACCAAATCGTCTCAACCCAGTCACAGACCGCGGCACCGCCAGCCACTATTGTGATCCCGCCGCGGTCCAATCTTGTTAACGATGAGGCAGATGATAGGGTTGCCACAGTAAGTAGCCAGTGCAACGAAAGATTGAGGAGCGCACTGGAGGATGCGCTTCGTGAGTATAGGTCCACTTCGTCTGAACTTAGGCCCCGATTACCACGGTTGCCTATGCACAAAAAGAATAGGGCGCTGGTGTGTGCTTTGGACTCGCTGCTTATGAACATCTTTGAGAGCAGCGAGAACCTTGTTGATACGCACTCAATCCTGTATTGCGGGGCTGTTGCGGCATGTCGTTTAGCCAACGTTAAGTTTCCAAACGAGGCTATTCGACCAAAGCCTGCCGTGCCAGCCTGGCAATGCAGGATCGAACGGCGTATCGATGGGGCCAGGGTACTCATCGGCAAACTATACTGTTTCAGGGAGGGCAATACACGCCCACGTGTGATGCGCTTCGTGAGGCGTGCGTTTTCGGGGACTGGAGTTAGTCCCCGAGAATACATATCCCGTGTAACGGAGCGCATCGACTTCCTGAAACAGAAAGTTTGTGCATGGGCAAACCGTATTCGGCGGTATAAGCGACGGGTTGACCGGTACTCGCAGAATCGCATGTTCCAGAGCGATGAGAGGTGGGTATACAGAGCTTGGGAGCGACCTGAACAAAATGTGACAGACGTGTGCCGCCCGGATGATGTCGCCACGAGTACATTCTGGCGAAGCATCTGGTCGGTGCCCGTCTGTCATACTGAGGGTGGCTGGATGCGTGATGTCGAGCGCGTGTGTGAAGCTATACCAGAAATGGAAAACGTAATCATCAGCCCATCTGATGTAGCCAAAGCAGTTCGTCCGCTACCGAACTGGAAGTCTCCGGGACCGGACGGACTGCATAACTTTTGGCTAAAATGGTATAGCAGCTCACACGCGCTACTGGCATCTCAATTCCAGTCATGCTTAGAGTCTGGGTCGCTGCCGCAGTTTTTAACAACAGGCGTTACCCACCTGCTCCATAAGACAGGTAGTCCCGCGGAACCCAAGAATTATAGACCAATCACATGCTTATCAACGGTTTATAAACTTCTTACATCCATCCTGAGAGCAAAAATTGATAAACACATTGAAAGTAACTCAATAATGTCTACCTCTCAGAATGGATGTAGGAATGGGTCCCGCGGCACTAAGGAGCTACTCCTCATTGACATGGCCATAAGCCAGCAGGTTCGTCGATCCCGCAAGGATCTGTCGACATGCTGGATAGACTACAAGAAGGCATACGACTCTGTGCCACATACATGGCTCATGAGGGTGCTGGAGTTGTACAAAATAGATGCAACTCTATGCACCTTCCTTGAATCATGTATGGGGCAATGGAAGACAGTCCTTCGATATCCAGGATGTCGACCGATTCAGGGGGATGATGAGCCTGTATGGATTAAGCGGGGCATATTTCAGGGCGACAGTTTGAGCCCACTTTGGTTCTGCTTAGCCCTGAATCCTCTAAGTACACTGCTGGAGGATTCAGGACTAGGCTATCGGTTGAGAAGAGGTGGTCAGGTCATATCTCACCTCCTTTACATGGATGATCTGAAACTCTTTACCCCCAATAAATTCCAACTGACGGAGCTACTGAAGGTAACTGAAACCTTCAGTAACTCCATCAGGATGGAATTTGGTGTGGAAAAATGTGCAGTCATGCATGTAAAGCAAGGGGAGATTATGGAATCCGAGGGAATTCAACTCTCTGATTCCATACACCTTAGACACCTCTCCTCGACCGAAACTTACAAGTATTTGGGTATGTCGGAAGCGTTGGGCATCAACAGTACTGACATGAAGCAACTGCTGAAGGAGCGTTTCTTTGGCCGCCTGAAAAAGGTATTAAATAGCCTTTTGTCGGGCGGAAATAAGGTGCGTGCCTTCAACAGTTGGGTCATGCCGGTTTTGATGTACTCTTTCGGCATACTCAAATGGACTCAGACCGAGCTCGACGCCCTCGATAGGAGGGTCCGGACACTACTGACCGCAAACCGGATGCATCACCCACGATCATCGGTGATGAGACTGTACATCTCGCGGAAGTATGGGGGTCGAGGCTTTTTAAATGCCAAGACTCTTCACAACCGCGAGGTGTGCAGCCTCAGAGAATACTTTTTAAATGCTGAAGTGGGTATGCACCGGGATGTGGTCGCAGTGGACAAGGGACTCACCCCGTTGTCCATGGCTAAAGAGAACTGGCGCAAGCCTGTAATACTATCGACTGATGAACGCAAAGAGGTATGGCAAGGCAAGGAGCTACACGGGCGCTTCTATCGGGCTCTCCATGGGCCCGATGTAGATTTCCCAGCGTCCGTATCCTGGCTACGTTTCGGTGACCTTTTCGGGGAAACTGAAGGTTTTGTCTGTGCAATTATGGACGAAGTTATCCTGACGAATAACTACCGGAGACATATAATGAAGGACGGGACGGTTGACGTGTGTCGGGCATGCCACCGTCCTGGTGAATCCATCAGACATATTATCTCTGGTTGTTCTCGCCTGGCTAACGGCGAGTACTTACACAGACATAACCAAGTGGCCAGGATTATTCACCAGCAACTTGCTTTGAAATACAATCTGGTGGATTCTGAGGTACCGTATTACAAGTATGTGCCCGATCCAGTTCTCGAAAATGACCATGTCACGTTGTACTGGGATCGGTCTATCATCACTGATAGGACTATTGTTGCCAATAAGCCGGATATAGTGGTGATAGACCGATTAGCGCGCCGCACAATGATAATCGATGTCACCATCCCACATGACGAGAACCTCGTGAAAGCTGAGAAAGAGAAACAAATCAAGTATCTCGACTTAGCACACGAGGTTGTCGACATGTGGGATGTGGACTCGGCGATCATTGTGCCGATTGTCGTTACGGCCAACGGCTTGATGGCCAATAGCCTCGATGAACATCTATCGAGGCTGTCATTACACGGTTGGATCAAGGGTCTGATACAGAAGGCAGTACTTCTCGATACGGCTCGCATTGTGAGGAGGTTCCTGTCTCTGAAGCCCTAACCACCGGTAGCTTGGACCCTGTTCCCGATACCGGTTGGCCTCTATTTTTTATATTTTTAAATGTTTTTAAGTTTTCTTTTTATTAATATTTGAAAATGTATAAAGTAAGATCAAGAATAAATAAAGGAAATAATAATAATAATAATAAGTTTATTCACCAAAATAGTTACAGAAATGTACACAAGTAGGTTTATAATGGGTAGACTTTTTCTAGGCATTACATTGTGTTGCAAAAATTTCTGTACATAACTATAGTAACCCTGCCTCTTAAACTAGGCTATCCTGTATTTTAAGAGACAGTGTCTAACTTATAAATTTACCATTTTTTTTTAATTTTTTTTTTATACAACAGTGGACAGTGTCGATCTACCGTTTGAACTTGATAGCAGTAATAATTGTGCGTGTACGAGTAAAAGTAAAATTAAAGTAAAATATAAAGTAAAATGTGGAGGGGATGTGTATTGGTGTGATGTGGTATGTGTTTGTTGTGGGTTTGAGGTGTGAATATAGGGGTGTGTGTGGTGTACATGTTTGTCAGTGTACGTTTTTTCCATTTAGGCGATGTAAGTGAGTAAAGACTCCGTGTATGTATAGTCTTTCTGTAGTAGCCACTCTTTTACTGTTTGTTTTAATGTGTGTGAATTTAAATCTAGAATGTTTAGGTGTTTGTGAACTTTTTCGTATATGTGCCCACTTAGGGTATAAAACTGGCGTTTAGCGAAAGAAGTTTTGTGCTGAGTTCCCGGGATAACACATGTTCGCTTGTTTGGGTCGGATTTAGGAAGACTGGTGTGTTTTCTGAGAATCGATTTTAGCACAAAGAGTTGACGAACCGAAAGGACTTTGCATTCAGAGTAGAGTTCAGTAGTTGGGTATCTATAGGGCTTTTTCGTCATGACTTTAAGTATCGCTCTCTGTGCCCTCTCAACTCTAAGAAGGATAGTCTTTGCTGAACCGCCCCAAACAGCAATACAATAGCCAATGACCGATTGACACAGAGCGTAGTACACGATTTTCAGAGTGTCAGCATTTGCCGACTGTCTGAGAGACTTGAAAATGTGTATCAAGCGAATTGTTCTGGTAGTGAGGGCATCAATTTGTTAGAGTAGTGAGGGCATCATTAACAGTGAACTGGAATTGATTGGGGAGTGGTCGCGGTCATTTGGGCTGCAAATCAACCCTAAGAAGTCTCAGGCCATGGTTATCGGCGGTAGGCATATGCGAAACAGGCTTGATGTTGCGGTGCTATCTCCTCTCAGTTTGAATGGAGTTAAAATTGAATACGCCAGAACGGCTAAAAACTTGGGGGTGATCATGGACTCCTATTTATCATGGACTGCACATGTCGCTGAAGTCAGTCGCAAGGTGCACTACACTTTCCACTCGCTGAAGTGCCTCCAGAGCTTTGAACACCAAAATTTCCCTTGCCCAAACTCTTATTCAGCCCATCATCGACTACGCCGACGCCTTTTATTTGGATGCCACCGAGGAGCTTTTAAATAAGCTTGAGCGCTTGCAAAATATATGTATTCGTTTTGTTTTCAACCTCAAAAAGTATGATCATGTTTCAGGCTTTCGCAAAATGCTCAAGTGGCTCCCTATTCGACTTCGCAGGAACTCTCGGATTTTGTGTCTGCTATTTAACGTCCTTCACAACCCTAAAACGCCTTCCTACCTCCGCGAACGTTTCTCCTACTCCCGTCCTTCCGATGCACTTTGCAGGTCGCATCTTAAGCATCTCCTTGAAACACCTTCCCACACTACAGACTTTTAATCCTACTCCTTTACTGTGCACGCGGTGCGGTTGTGGAACTCGTTACCGCCTGTTATTAGGGACTGCCAAACTCTTGCAGTTTTTAAAAAGAGAGTGAAAGAGCATTATCTTTCCATTCCGTCTTAGTTGCATATAATTTATGTATTATTATTTATGATATTAACTAGTATTTATTATTGTAATATTTATTCTATTGATAAGCATGTATATAAGAGTATATATTAATTATCTATACAGTATTAATCTTCTTTATTGTGAATTGTTTAACATTTTTTCTTTTTATTCCCCTCTACACACGTTGTCTACATATCTTTTTTTTTGCAACTCTCCTCTCGCAGGTATGCTGGAAGAGATTTCGTTAGAAATAACCTTTGTACCTATTTTCTGTTCCTTCTTTTTGTCTATGTATTATGTGTGTGTACATTAATGGTTAAAAAAAAAAAAATTAGTTTTACCTGGAGCTAGGGAGACTTTCTGCGAGTGTCACCCCCCCTACGGCGTCGAGATGAGGGGATTGTCTGTGACCATGGCGGTCATCCGTTTCACTTTACGTCCTGCTCGGGTCTAGCAGGAAGTCTTCTCCCACATATTAAAAAGTAAGGGTTTATGTGAATCAGGGTTGGAAACTACTCTTTGTGCTACTCCCCGGTCGTTAAATAAGTGCTTGTAGTGATTCCCGCTTATTCGTTACAGGATTCAATGTTTTGAGGAACTCGCGGACGCCATTTAGCGGACTGCGTGCCGAAGCCAGTCGAATCTTGCAGGCAGGCGTTCTTTCAATAAACCAACCGTGAGTATTACACGCCCCGTAAGGGATCCTCTGTTTTGTTGTCCCGGCCAAGGGTTAGACCTCGAAGGGAGTGACGTTGCACACGCCACGTGCGTGTTCGCGAAAATCTATATTGGTCGGCTGTTAGATCGGTCCTCTCCGGCACAAGCATTGTTCCCTGTTTTTCCCTTATATAATAGGGTTCTCGTATTGTCGATTCCAGAAAGAGGCAGCTCGAGAGATTCGTCCCGCCGCCAGGATCGAGAGGTCCCTAGAGCCTGGACGCGAGACCCGTCCCTCAGCTCAATTAAGGCCTACTGCGGAGACGACTGTGCGGTGTCCAGATCCGCCTAGCTTTTATAGCAGGCGGGACGGTTTTTTTTTTTCTTTATTTATTTCTACCTACTTAACTACTGGAATTAATTTACTACGGGTTCTTATAAGAACCACTTAAATACTGGTCCGGTTTTCAATATAAGAAGCCGGTCTGCAACTATAATCTATAAATGAACCCAGAGTTTGACGCCTACCTTTAACTGGAACGATATTGAACTTCTCTGTCAATTCTGGGATCTGGGACACTTCATGTCCCTGGCGCCCATTTAATAATAATTTACTTTTAAATATAACTGGAAGGTTGTGCCTAGATATTTTATTAATATTATCTTACCCACATTTAATTAACAATAATTAATTTAAACTTTTAAGATAAAATCAGGAATCAGTGCTCGGCTTATCTTCCATCCCCCACCACCTTAGTTTTACCGACTGAATTTATCGCTTGCTGGCTTTATAAAGGTGATACCTTTAAGTTACATTCTAAGACTATAGACTTAAGCGGTTTAGGACTATTTGTCCTTATCCAAAAGCTTAGGGTGTTTTGAACCTGTGGGATTTTGTTTCATTACCCCGAGAGGGACAAAATCACACAGGTGCTTTATTTGTAAGTTAATAAACCTAATGGTTGTTGAAACCATCTCATCTTGCATCTGGGACTCGGTTCCATTACCCCGAGAGGAACCGAATCTCAGAGGTAACGGAAATTGTTTTAAATTAATAAACTGTAACACACCTCATTACTATATAATATGTATTACCAGTATAACGTATATTACAAATAGCGCCATCTGCGTATAGAACTCCAAACTATCATTGATTACGATTCTTTTGAGGAACGTAAGTCACTTAGTCAACTTCATTGACTAAGTTGCAAGTGGTTCGCAGTAATGACCACTAGATGTCACTTTTTATTGATGTTGGAATCCTGAGTCGCGGTGTTAAGATTTACTCCCAAAGAATGACTACGACAGATCATCGTCGTTCGAAAATACAAATCCCAACTAGCAGAACGGTGCATCAGCGGATCCTCGTCCTAGTTGGAAAGGGTCACGCAGGACATCCCTGTCAGCTGGTCTTTTTGGATTAGAGGACTAAGTACCCCGCCTTCGTCCAAGCGGACCTGGTTGTGTGTACTACGTCCTATACTGTATAGTGTTAACAACTTCTGTAACTTCGCTACAAAATAAATACCAACAAGTGCACAAGTGTTTTCCTTTGGATCTGTGACGTCAGCACGACCTACACCTACAAAACTTATTTAGTTTTGAACAGATTGTTGTTTCCTTCTATTGAAATATTCACCCACCCTACATCTGGGATTTTGTGTAGGTACTCCGACAAAATCTCATATGTAACAATACATACAAATATCATAAAACGAGATATTTGCAATAAATGTGTAAAAAATCGTTTTTTGTTACCTTTTTTAGAAATATCTGTAGACGCGGAAACCCTTCGATAAGTAGGTTTTGAGACAAGTGTTATGGTGTCAAAATAAAGGTTTACACGAGTTTATAGCCGACTATCTCTCATTCCGAGGTGAAACCCCAAATTTTCCTGGACTAATGTACGAAATTAATGGTCAAATTAGTTGGAGTGTTAATTATTGTACTGAATATTAGGTGACACGCTGTCTGCGCATGTCTGACAGTGGTGAATTTTTATTATTTGTAAACGAACTCGGTGATTTTGATGTAACGGCTGTGATGATTATATTTTAAAAGTTTGTACCCACAAACTTTAAATTAAAATCACCGCACCACACAAATTCACAAATATGATAGTCACTTTTTGCACCATTTCTTTGTTTCAAATTAGCAACAATTATCACTGACACAGATATTATGCCTGAAATTTTGCGCACGCATCTCAGAATTTGTGGTATTTTTTAAGTAAAGCTCAAGATTGCCAAACACACTATATTAAAATTATTTCTGCGGAGCGTATAAAAACACCGACTCTTCGATTTCGACACGACGACGTTCCAATTGGTTTGCAGTTCTTGTGTTGCTTGAGAGCCTCAGCAGTCATAAACATATGTAATACATAACATATGTTGTTTACATAATATATGAGTAAGATTAAGATTATAACTAGGTATACCAAGGAATTATAATAATATTAGAAAAGTTTAGATTAAGTAATTTCCAAGTCAAGACCTCCAACTCGATTCCGCCTTCAATCGTCAAACTGACAGTTATAACTTTTTGTCTATCGACATTACTCGAGGGTTGTTTCATTCTCATGGCGACTGAGTGGCGTGGCGTTCCTTCAAATTGATTGAAAATTTGACTAAGATTATGATAACTTACCTTCTGAAAATGCAAAAGGAAATAAGATTAATATTTTGTCGTCGCAATTATTTTAATTCATGTAGGGGGCTTGATATGTATGACCGAAATAAATCGTCACCTCTTTAATAACTTCTTTAATTAATTTTAAACTACTTAACAAAAAAAAACAATATTGTCTACATCGTCCTATAGCTAGCTCGCCATCTATATTCCCTTTCTCTCATACACGGTAATTCTTGCTCTGCTCTCCTTCCCTCATCGCCGCGTTCATAATTATTTCTAATTTCTTAAAATTATTACGTTCCGAATTAACATCCTAGAACAAGTCCAATCTGCTTTCAGTCTGCTCACAGACTGACTATAGTACAATACACTTGTTAAATTTTAAAATCATGCCAATACTTCTAAGAAATCTCTTACATAACAACTGTTTAGATTTTAATTTTATAACAAAATATTATTAGTTTAATCTGGTAACAATAATACTACTTAGAAACAGAATCAGAAGTCTCTTTATTTTCTGTTATTTCGTGTTACAGTTGTGTCCCGCAAGCAGGGTACTGGTGGCTTATTTTTATTGTGTAGTATCTTAAAAAATAAATATATCGACAAGAGCTTTTATTACTTTTGGCCACTGCCTATGCCAAAGCATTAAGTATTAACCGTTTCATGTGCGATTTGTTCCGTGTCCTGGTTGCTTGTTGACTGGGACGCTCCGTAGCGCTTTATTAATGTAGTTTATTTCACCTACACGTTGGTCGTACAATAGCGGGTTATAGCGCCCGTATCTTGCGTATGCTGGTCCAGGGACTTCTAAGTCAGGGACTTGTAGCTCATTCATACTGTAAGGTATAATTTTCACCCTTACTCACCAGCGTGCTCAGGGGTAGGTATTCTGCATGAGACTATAGCAGGGATTATTTCACATGAAGTTGATTGAAGTAAAAGTCTCACAGTTTGGTCAACTAATTTAATTCTTCGAGCATACAGTCCGTTATCACAATTTGTAGATATTCCAAAATATAGGTATAAACAACTCACTTTCAGAAGGAACACATTTTACCATCAATTCACAATACTGGAGATATGATTTCTCAAACAGTACCGTTATCCTGTGTAGCTGTCTTCAAACTTTGGTAAATTATATCATCAGGAGTGTTCGAAACCTTCCTGTAGCTATATCTGCTAGTTGACCATTATATATCTAATATTATATCTAGAATGCTCCTAAAGAGACATTTGGAGCACTGCCTAGGAAAAGAAAATTGCATGATAAAATCAAATGCACATGTGTTACGAATATGGAAATTCAGACAAATTTAAACTAATACTCACAGCGCCCACTGAACGATTGTTCCTTTCATTTTGACGCTAGCCAGCCTTGTCCTTCCCATCATCAAAGATATTTATTTTCGGTTTTATTTTAGGTGAATAAGTTCACAGGTGCCAGTGACCTCAAGTTCACCCTTGTAAAAGAATTGACAGTCATGCCAACCACAGACCCTGAACGTTTTATTTTAAACCATAGACGCATTTTCTAAACTATCCTTTATGTAACTAATTTGAAAATAATTTAATAATTTATTATTTTGTATGTTGAATTTGTGTGTTTATTGAATTAAATGATTTCACACAAATAGGATATATTTTATTTATACGTCCAGATGTCGCTAATATACATTGTGTGTACAAATTCTTTCCGTTACAATACGATCAACCATTCGATACTGGAAATATGAAATGACGTAAGGGACATTTTGTCGAAAATGAGTTATATACATCGTTGAATTCAGAATTTCTTGCTCTATCGATTGGTATACTTAAAATCTCGATATCTCAAAAAGAAAGTCCCTTACATCACATATTTTACGTAGGCCTAGACCATTTTTTTTCTAGAAACTAGCTGTATATGACAATTCAAATTAAAATTTGTATAAAAACTAATGTAAGTCTCTTTATTCACAGTATTTGGTATTAACATTTAAACAAAATCGAGTACATTTTACAACAGGTCACTTAGGTTATGCCATATTTTGAGATGTTTTAGTATTATCTTATACATTAGTGATCCCTAAGAAGATACAAATGTCATGTCCCTTACACTAAATTGTGACTCAAATTTTCATTATCATATTGACCCTTACGTTAATTTGTCACCATCGAAAATAAATTGACATGTCCTTTACTCAAAACTAATCTAAACGAATATTATTATGCGTCTCTGTCACACACGCAAAACGGTTCAACTTGTCTGAGCTAGATAGCAATACGGATTTTGTGTGTGATTTTGCTTGATGCACGTGCGTTTTTATTATTGTTTACGTAAGTCTAAGAGTAACAATAGCATGGTTTGTGACACTTAAAATCTCATTTAAGTAATAATAAATCATCGTTTTCATTGATCTAACTGCAAGTAGTGAAAGTTTTATCTGGATTCCAAACATGAGTGATGAAAAGTTATCGTCACTTCTATCACGTCATGAGCCTATTAATTTGCCCACAGCTGGGACACAAGTCACCTCTCTGTGAGAGGGAATGGGACGTAATCCACCACGCGGGCTCAGTGCGGTTTGGTGGATGTCACATGTCTTTGAATTTTTAGTTCTAGGTCATGCCGGTTTCCTCACGATGTTTTCCTTCACCGTTTTGAGAGCAGTGGTGATCACTTCTATCCAGCAGGCAAAAATTTTATAAACATTAGGCAATTATATCTTACTAATTTAAGATTTTTTTTGTTTTTTTGAATGGAGTTCAGTCATTTAAAAGTTGGTCTATTTAGATATAATAATTCGAATCCTAATAAAAACATACCTTACATTTGTTAAAATATTGGTTAGTATGATGTATAAATTGTTAGTAGTATTATGTAGGTCATGTAAAAATTACATATTATTAAGCAGTTAACGCAGGAAGAATGAGTAAAGCATTTTTTTATGATAGATCAAGGTTAAGTGACACTTGCTACGGTCGATCCGTGGATAGTTGACCATCCATTTCATACCTTGACCCCTCGGTGCTTGAAAGCACGAATAAGACGTTGTTTCTGGTTGTAATTCGTAGATCTTCGACAATCGTAGCCAAAAAGACAATAAATTGTTTTTTGTTTGTATTATTTTATTATTACTAGAATTGTTTTATGAAAAGCAAGTCGAAAGCCTTCGATTCGATCGAAACTTGGGCTGTACTGCAGTCTCTCCAAACGGTGCCAAATTGACTGTCGGTACATAGAAGTGTTGAACGTGTTTGTGCAAAAACGCCACCATGTCAGTTCGACTTCAGGATCACTCACCTTCGGTTTGCCGATGATATAGTGGTCATGGCTGAGACCATGGAGAACCTCAGTACAATGCTCGATGTCCTCAGAAGACCTTCCGAAAGAGTGGGTATTATTAGGATGAACATGGACAAAACCAAGGTCATGTTGAATGCCCATGTTATACCCACTCCTATCAAGGTCGGAGACTCTACACTCAAGGTTGTGGACGATTATGTCTACCTGGGACAAACGATCCGGTTGGGTAGGGCCAACGTTGAGAAAGAGGTCAACCGTCGAATTCGACTCGGCTGGGCAGCGTTCGGGCAGTTGCGCGGTATCTTCTCGTCCAACTTACCACAGTGTCTCAAGACAAAAATCTATGACCAGTGTGTGTTGCCTCATTATAAAGCTTACAGTCACCCAAAAGGCAATGGAGAGGGTTATGCACGGAGTTTCCTTGGGTGATCGGATCAGAAATGCAGAGATCCACTAGAGAACCAGGGTTACCGACATAGCCCGAAGAAAAACTTACGTGGCAGTGGGCAGGGCACATTGCTCGTAGAACGGTTGGCCGATGGGGCAGAAAGGTTCTGGAGTGGTGACCGCAAACCAGAAGACGTTGCGTTGGAAGGCCACCCACCAAGTGGACCGATGACCTGGTGAAGGTTGCGGGGATCCTCTGGATGCGAGATGCACGAGATCAGTCAGTGTGGAGCCCCTCGAGGAAGGCCTATGTCCAGCAGTGGACGTCTTTCGCCTGATTTGATGATGATTTAATTTTACTTTAATAATTACGTCAATATTTTATGCACCTGCCATGTTATTTCTCCACCACCCTTGGTTGATTGATAGAGAATGCCACAGGCATTAAGTCCGCCGATGTACTTGTTTGTTGTATAAAGTTTTAAATAAATAAATTATTGAAAAGGAACCTGACATCACTGCCGATAGTTTTTCAAATCCAATAATTTCAAGTGATGTTCATCGACAGGATAAAGACGCGGCTCCTAACATAGCGTTGACACTGATATAGCTTGAGAATCATATTCCATTTAAACTACCACACAATACACAAAACTCTGCAGTATCATTTTAATGCAATGTGAATGAAATAGTTGAGAATGCTATCCGTAATTCACTAGCTAACATGCATATTTTCGAACCAGTTGCATCTTCTATTCATTTGATTCAGGAAGATGATATTTTAGGAAATGAAGATCTAGATGTTAGACCAAAGAAAAAACGTCGTGAGACATCAAAATTTACAAAATCATGCATGGATTTGACGAAAAGAAAAAGAAGAATTTACAGTCAGTTAAGTTGATAATAAGAAAAACAAATCAAGGAGGGGGGTAAAGAGAGCTATGAAAACAAATAATAACAATAGTTAAGGAGATGTAGTACTGAAGAAGAAAACAAAACCAGAAAATAGGTATAACTATAAACTACAATAAGGCACAGGCATAGTAGGTCACGGATGTTTAAAATTATATTTTAATAATCGGTTAACAGCATAAGCAATATATGGTACATCATTAAGAGACCTTTAATTTGAAAAACTCTCAGTGTTTATTTCCTTTAATTTCCTATACATCAATGCTGTTCATAATCATCAAAATTTTTAGTAACATATATCAGTTTTATTTATTATTATTTAACGTAAGGGACATGCTATCTTTAAAACTATAAGCTGTATTGTTTTGCCATTTAAGCTTCAAAGAATGAAGAAATCTAAGAAACTTTGTCCTAGACACTTTTTACAAAAAACATATAGTTAAAATATTATAGTCAGTTTTGTAAGAAAAATATCTTATTTATGCTCTCCTGAAAACCTTAGTTTTGTCCCTTACGTTATTTCATATTTCCAGTATCGATACCATGGTGTAAATACGTCGCCCTCTCGGTCTACTACTTAGTTTTTGAAAAGAAACAATAAAATTATCTTCTCAAATTTAACAATGAACTTTACTTAACTAACTTCTATCTCCTTTCATCCTTAACACATTAAAACTCTAAAACAATCTTGCCTCAAACATACTTAAAGAGACAAAAACCGTGTTGATCTACACTACTCGCTGTTTCCGCACCGAACCATCTTGGTTTTTTAAATTGATTGATATTTTCTGATTCTACCTTGATTGTGATCCATTCCTTGCTGATTTTATCTGCTAATTGTTCATCCCAATAAGATTGGATACCCATGTATCTTGAAATAAAAAACATAAATTTCTAATTTTGTTGTTACTGGCACGATCCATCTAATGGGTCAAATATTTTAGACATGTCTGATAGTATGATTATTTTAGTGATATTAGACCTTGACGGTTCTATTTTTGATACAAATGTGAAGTTATCCACTACTCGTTACTACCACTATCGTTTGATGTCCACTTTCTCAAGTTGAAGCCCCCTAATTTCAGTAGATTCATAAAATTTTGCTGCAACTGTTGTGCTGTTGACGAGGGACTGTTGAGGGAGCACGCTCCAGGAACCAGATCATACCTACATTTAGAACGATTCTTCGATGATCATGGCGGCTTCTGGGCATTTATGCCGTTCATCAACTTCTTCATCTTCTTTATTATTTCATCAACTAACTGTCTCAATGTTATAATTGCAAGAAATAGAGTAGCTTATGTGCCGTACGTCACAGTTGTCAATTGATATTCTAGTAAATTTTGCGATTGGTTATCTCTCCACACAGTTTTATGTAAATATTGATCTTCTGGGTGTACCCAAATCTGCCTATTTTTTTATCTATTGCCGCCTTGAATACGCATTCATTTTACCTGCTGATATTGTCTCCATTTAATCACAAGAGACGTATTTATCGTCTTGCTGTAAATTGGACCCCGTGTACATTAGGTCATTTAAACTTTTATTTGTAGATGTTTTTGCTGAAGCATTATATTCCGGTGTCTGATTGTGAGGTGCAGGTTTCATTTGACCTAAGTTTTTGTATTCATATATTTTTTTATGCAATTTTTTTGCTAAATATAAGAGCATTGAGCATCAACCGTATTATTGGACAGCCCCAATTTCTCCTCAAATTGTGGTATAAGTGGAAGTCTTACTTGGGATCCAACCGATTTGTTGTTGCTTTGTAGTATTGAATGCACTCTAGATCTTCTGATGATAGTGATTTTTCTTCTAAAACATCTTCCATCTCCAAGAATTGTTGAAATCTATGTAATTAAAATTGCAAGACGTTGCATCTTAGTTTAAGTTTGATATTGCCACATAATATCCAAACCAAATTAGTTTCTTGAACAAGCCCGTTAAAAGAATATTCCTATATATATCCACACCCAATAAAATGTCTATGGGTAAGCTGATGTTGTACTCAGGATCTGCTAATTCTAAATTATCCAGAAATGTGCATACTATTTTCGGGAATGAATATGATGGTTAATTTTTTGTTAGATTAGTCATGTTGTAAACATCGATATAAAATTAATAAAGTTTGATTCTTGAGTTTAACATACAGTTCAGCTTCATAATTCCTTTGCAACTGTTTTCTGTATGCCCTATGCCTGCGATTATGCCATCATAATATCTGGATTGCTTCAATCCTAATTGCTGAACAGCGTTCTCTGTGATGAGAGAAATTTGTGAGCCTTGATCAATAAGATCCCTCAGGACCAGATATATTCTCTCTACTTTCTGAACCTTTAGTAGTGCAGTTGAAGGTAAAGTTGCCTTGATTTGCACGTTCCTGATAATAACAGATATTGTTTTGCTGTGCAGACGGCGTCGAATTACCTCCTTATTTTGACAATTCCTTTGAATAAGATTCATGGAGCAATGTGATGTGAAACTTGTTGCATTCTTTACAACGCCTTTTTGATAAGCATTCTTTTTCTTTATGATCATATAAGCACTTTTGGCAATATTTCAAGTGCTGCTAACACATTGTTTTTTCGTCTTCGGGGAAAAGACAGCTAATTGTTTGCAAAAAAGTATAGCATGGGCATCATTGCAGAGTGGACAGTTTGGCCGATTGTTTTGCAATTTCCTGTAACTTTGCGATTGTGAAATAGCCTTGTTGCTTGAATATGACTGCTTGAAATGATAATATTTTTATTCTGATAGTTTATTGGCGTTTGAAGAATAGGATTTTTTATTTGATCTCCGGTTTGCTTCTACTTGCTTCCATGATCATGAAATTTCCCTCTAGAAAGGCTAGAAATTCATTCAACTCTAGCAACTCTCGGTGTTGTTTGTATTCACTGAATATCTCCGAACCCAATTTCTGACAAAGGATGTGCACGATCAATGGATCCCACAACGTCACGTCTACGCCGAGATTCTGTGTGGCGTTCATCGTTTCAAGTAGTATCTTAGATTCTTTTGATACGATTAATTGATGCTTGCTGTGAAATAGGCATATTTAATGAAATGTTAATATGCGATGTGAATACAATCCGTTTGTTTTCATAACGATGTCTCAAGATGTCCCCTTATGTAGTTGTCTGAACCGCTCGGGAAATGCTGTGTGAAACACTTTGTATCAACTTTTAACTATGCGATGTGGCATATTTGATGATACACGATCTTATATGATTAGATTGATACTCTTTCCAGAATGCATCTAATCTTTCTAACCTTCAGCGTAAGTAGTCCGATATTTTGCGATCGCGACCATCCTTTTTGAAGTAAATGTAAACCTGCTACAACTGGTTGAGTAGCTGATTGTTGGACAAGAACGTCCTCTATTGAAGAAATGTTGTTAATTAAAATGATAGTAAATGAAACGATCACACTTTATTGTCCAAGCGGGCGCTTTGTTGCTCACGATATGCAGAACCCTGTTGATCCCTGCTAAATGCTGTTGCTGCTGCTATATATTGCTGGTAGTAAAAAAAGCCTTCACTGCTAGTTCTTTGTCGTCACTAGTAAAACACTTTACAATACTTGTTTTCTACATAGTAATGAACACACGCAAAATCCGTCTCGAAGGACCAAAAATTTTCGGGTAATGTACGTTTAAAATGATAAACTGTTTAAAATGTTCAATTTTTGTATTGAGTTAATAAACACCCGAAATATATAGGCTATCGAACCGCGGTGAATTATTATTTTTGCTTTACCCAACAACGATGCTATACAACTACTAAACACTTATTCAAATGTACGATTTTTATTCTTAAGCTGCGCATCGATGTCACCATAAAAATAAAACTACTTCTTCTTTTCTACTGTATTCTTTACTACTTCTTCTTCTACTGTATGTAAATGATTTGCCTAGTGAAATGCCAAATCCAATGGTCCTTTTTGCTGATGACAGCACTTTGATAATTAAGTGTCATAATAGAGACTCTTATGAAGCTAATGTTAATATAACGCTTGAAAAATTTATAAATTGGCTTAATAAAAATAACTTAATTATAAATTTAGAGAAAACGAAAGTAATGCATTACTATCAAAGAATATTAGCCACAAATATGAATATAAATTATAATGGACAAACAATAGATAAGGTCAATGAAGCAAAATTTCTAGGAATTACAATTGATAGCCAACTGACATGGAAAACTCAAGCAGATGATGTATGCAAAAAACTAAGTTCAGCCGCTTATGCTTTATATAGTTTATCAAAAAAAGTTAACATTCAGACAGTATTGACGGCATACCACAGTCTAGTTGTTTCTGTATTGAGGTTTGGTATAATATTCTGGGGAAACTGTAGCGAGAGAGAAAATATTTTTAAGGCGCAAAAACGCTGTATTAGATCTATGTTTAAACTCAATGTGACCGACAGCTGCATACCTTTTTTCAAAAAATATAATCTTTTAACTTTTGCATGCCTATATATATTAGAAATAGCCATTTTTATTAAAACAAATGATCATTTATTCCCAACTTTAAAAAATACTAGAAACAGGACTACAAGTTTAAGAACTCAATATGAAGATAAGTTATGCATAAGTGGATATAAAACTGCATTATTGAGAAAGAGTGTTATGTGCATGGCTCCTCTTATTTATAACCACATACCAAAAATTGTTAAAGAGCAACCTTTAAGAATATTTAAAAAGTACCTTAAAAAATTACTAGTTTCTAAATGCTATTACTCTGTATCGGATTTCTTGAATGACAAGACTATTTAATTTTTAATGTTCTTATATTATTAATTAGCTTTAAGTAAATAGAATAATCTATAGTAGTATAAGTTACTAAAATTTTTGCATGCCATGAGGCAGAATGTATAAGGATCCAAAATATTGTAACATCTAAATGTATTATTTACCTACATTCTAAGCAAATAAATAAATCTATCTATCTATCTATCTTTTCGAGTGAGAATGTGGTCACTCTGGTGTTAGGGTTAATAAAACCGCATCTGGGAACCCCACAGAAAATTAAATAATTTATGTACCATTTGCAATTACCGTATCCATGGTAAGTTATTTTATGTTTCCATAAAGAAGAATTCGAGAAACTTAAAACGTGTAATGCATTTTTTTGGTGCTTACTGCTTAAAATGTGTCTTATCTAGAACTTTTAGTCTTGATAACAATGACAAATTGTTATATAGGAGTATATTTTGATGAGATCCACTCTTTGACACAATCAGAGGCTATGGACAAGTGCCATTCTGTCAAAGAAAGCGTCCCGATAATAATTAAAAAAACGTCAAATATGTAGTGGATTGCCTAGCGCAATCGAAATGTCACGTGATCAATCCAATTTAATTTGGTATTTGAACCATCTCCAACGCTTATGGAATGATACTTTGTCTAGAGCATCAAGTGTCATTTGGCAAGAAAACGATATTATAAATTATGTATTTTGTCCAGAGTTGCCCAAATATTTCGCTCCTATTTTAATTTTTAATGTTTTGGCTTTATTTCCGTAAATTTAGTTATCTCAACTGATAGTTAAAAATACGAGTGGTAACCAATGGTTTCAGTCAAATAAGTTTTTAAATCAATTGTTAGCCAAACAAATGGCCAAATAAGTTGGAGAGTTAAAGTATAATAGCCATAAGCGATTTTTAAAATGACGAAGTTAAGAACGATTTGTCCGTATCGACACGGTTGTTCTTTTTTATGATTATCAATATTATGATTATCTAAATTTATATCACACTTATGCAAATACTGATTAAATGTTAGATACTTACTATCTGGAAATTTTAAGAGAAAATTAGTTAGTTATTTAATAAACCGATTAAGAGAGATTCGGGCTCGTTTAGCAAACTCCTGTTCCGAATAACTCGGCAACGTGAGTTTTAGGGGCAATGTTTCGGAAAAGCATTTAAGGGACCCTAAATGAATGTCCCCGCTAACTATTCCCCAATTTTAAGAATTTCACTTTTTATGTAAATAAAGCAGATGTTATCGAGCCCCTTTTTTAGATAAAATTATACTAAAGTGAATATTGACAAAAACTGTCCCAAAATCGTAATTTTTGAGATGTCAGCTATGAATGCTTTTCTTTTCTTTAAGCCAAAGATTTTTGAGATTAAGTACGTAAATATTATTTACGAAACAATAAAAATGTGTTTCTTAAAAAACATATTGTCATTATCATCATCATCATTTCAGCCGAAAGATATCCACTGCTGGATATCTTTCGGCTGAAATGGTAACCTTGGTTCTCTTACGGATGTCTTTATTTCTGATTCAATCACGCAAGGAAACTGCGAGCATAGCCCTCTCCAATGCCCTTTGGGTGACTTTAAGCCTTCTCATGAGGCCTATTGTGAGTGACTACGTCTTTGTCCTGAAAGTAATCAACATCACTCACTGCCTAGCATCACTCACTGTTCATAGACTTTCGTCTTGAGACACTGTGGTAAGTCGGACGAGAAGATAGCGCGCAACTTCCCGAACGCTGCCCAGCTGAGTCGGATTCAACGGTTGACCTCTTTCTCGAAGTTGGACCTACCTAACTGGACCGTTTGTCCCAGGTAGACATTATCGTCGACAACTTCGAGTGTAGAATCTCCCAACTATGATAGAAGTGGGTGCGACATGGGCATTCAACATCACCTTGTTTTTGTCCATGTTCATTTTTATACCCACTCTTTCGAAAGCTCTACTGAGGTCATCGGGCGTTGTACTGAGGTCCGCCACGGTCTTAGCCATGACCACTATACAGTCGGCAAACCGAGGGAGAGGTGAAGGTAACACTAGGGTGGGTGAGGTGAGTGATATACTCGCCATTGACATTGATGCCTAGGGCTCTCTAGTCTAGAACGTTGAAGATATCCTCCAGTGCAGCAGAAAACAGTTTCGGAAATATGACGTCTCCTTGTCTCACACCTCGCTGCAAAAGGATATGTTCCGAAGTCTGATCCTGAAAACGCACTGATATGGTGGCGTTTTTGTACATACACTTCAGTACCTCGATGTACCGGTAGTCTATTTGGCACCGTTGAAGAGACTGCAGTACAGCCCATGTCTGGATCGAATCGAAGGCTTTCTAGTAGTCCACAAACACTAAACAAAGACGTAAGTTATTCTCTTCGGTCTTCTGTGTAACCTGCCGTAGCGTACGTATGTGGTCTACGGTGCTAAAGCCTTTTTGGAAACCGGCTTATTCGGGCGGCTGGAAATCTTCAAACCTGCACGCGAGACGATTCGTGATGACTCTTGAAAACAACTTGTAGACATGGCTAAGAAGTGAGATGGGCCTAATTCTTCAATCGGGCGTTATAGCCCTTCTTGAAGAAAAGTAACACCACACCCCTGCACTATGCCTGTGGTGCTTTCCCTTCGAGTATGACGAAATGAAACAGCTTCTGAAGGGCATTAAGTACCGGTTTTCCAACCGCCTTCAGAAGTTCGGCCGTTATTGTTCCTAAGTTGTTTCAGAGCCATCCCAATCTCGTAGAGGCTGACATCCGCGATGTCTTCGGTATAGTGTTGGGTCAATCTAGCTCTTAGGTCATTTGCTAGATTCGCAACGGATTTGCTGATTGACCCGTACAACTGCCCATAGAACCCTTCAATCTCCCTTAGAAGCTTCGGTTTGGCGGATACGATCCTGCCGTCGTCGGTCTTCAGCTTCGTGAGCTGGCTCTGCCTAATAGCCTTTTCTATAGCAAACACCTTGGAAGCCTTACTCCTCTCAATCGCGATGGAAATTATTGGTGGAGGTGTCGGCCCTCTATGGAATTATCCCATCTACATTGCCATTCGGATAAAAGTTCCTCCCAGACGTCAATATGTGGTTTATATAATCTAGAGATTTTCTCACGGTCACTCCGCGTTAAAAAGTCCACGCCCATGGTCTCTCGTGCTAAACAGTACATTGCAGCACGTCGCTGCACTTCAAGGTCGACGGGAAGTACGCCAGCAAGTACCGGTAAGATCAAAAATCTATCAAAATATTTTTATTTTATTTTACATAGGCCTACATGGGCACTTATAAAACGTCGACAAAAGGTGCACGGTTCGGGTTAGTCGTTTCCTACAGAGAAGAACCGTCAAGAAACTTCACGGTTTCTCTTTTAAAAAAATGGTTTAGTTTTACAATATTTCCATGTTACAGCATTATTATTTAGATATGGGGGGACAAAGTAGGCCCGACAATAAGTCTTAAGAAATAAAAAAATAAAGGTAAAACGAGATGTAATGTTAACACGCATCTAGAAATCTAGAAGGCCTACTATGTTCACACATTCACAAAACAATCGGTAAAAGAATCTATACAAAGGTAAAAAAAAAAAAATATGTATAACAACACAAAATTTAACATATGGCACAAATGTTGTTATCAGTGCTGTAACTATTCTTAGTAAAGGGCTATAAAGATGATTGACAACCATTGTAAAAAGTCTTATTAAAAGAAGAGAAAAAATTAGATTGGGAATATTTAGAGACATCCACATATATGTGCCGTTTATGAGTTACCAGGGAAGCCGCATGCGCAGAAGGAGCTAAAGCCAAAATGTTTATCTTCAACGTAGTCCTTGATTTTATAATATGCTTTTTAATAAGGACACGTTTGATGTAGTTTTTGAACTTTCCGTTGTTGTTCTATAACTGACTTTGGCAATTTGTTATAAAATCGTATACTGTTTATAAGAAAAGACTTGCTAGGTTTCGTTAATCTGAATTTGGATATTACAATTTCGTGCTTACTGCGTGTATTCAAATTTTGGAAGTCGCTTCTAGTTTTGAAAAGCCCTCGATTTTTGCGGACATACAAAATACATTCCAAAACATAAAGTGAAGGTAGAGTCAGTATATCGATCTCTTTAATTTTTTTTTATAGATCGCGCGGATTGCTCTCTTTAGTAAGATGAAAATTAAGTCAACGTCTGCTGCTGATCCCCATAGCAGAATACCTGTACGGTAAAACCATACACTAATCATAATGCACTATCTCTTATTCGTGCTTTTTACCTCATTTCACTAATTAAGTGCTCCTACAAGTTTCACGAGCTTAAAACAGAAAAAAGCTACTTTTTCAGGGCAAATTTCTCATTAACTACAAGATATATGATAAATCTTTTAAAACAACTTATTGCGTCATATAATTATCTAGGAAATAGACATTACATATTTTTGATAACTGCTCAATTTAAATCAGAAAAAATAAATTCCTAACACACGTTTTTACGTAATCCCGAAACACCAGGTTTTTCAATTGCTTTTTCAGCTTACTGATGGCGAATAACTATCTGCAAAAAATTGTGTGGACTGGGCAGTATAATAAGCCACCAATTCCATCAGCTCGGGGGAGGCTGGGTCGACTCAACGCGAATGTATACGTACATCCGTGGTGGGGCGACCCGGACTGCCAGGCACTTCTTCTCATGCAACCGAGCGGGTGGGCAGGTTGCGGATAGCCCAACCCCGGCGGCGGGACTGCAGCTATCTTTGCTGTGGCGATCCTGTGGTCGGGGCATCTGTTAAAAAGATCCCGGACAAGAGAAGTTCCCGAAAGCCAAACCCCAGGCCTAGGGTAACCCATACACCTCAGGCCTAGGGTAACCCATACACTCCGCCTGACGCAGGTCCTCACCGGACACGGCTGCTTCGGGAGGTTCCTGTTCCGGATTAGGCGGGAGGAAACGCCCGGGTGTCACCATTGTGTGGATCGCCCGGAGGACACGGTGGAACATACGGTGGAGGTCTGCCCCGCTTGGGCGGAGCACCGCCGTGTCCTCGTAGAGGTGATCAGCGGTGGTGACCTCTCGCGTCCGGCCCTGGTTCACGCCATGGTACGGAGCGAGAGGGCATGGGAAGTTGTCACCTCCTTCAGCGAAGCAGTAATGCTCGCGAAGGAGGAGGCGGAACGCGTGAGGGAGACACAACGGAGACGCCCTCACGCCCCTAGCCACCGCAGGAGACGCCCCGGGCGTCGGGAGTCGCAAGCCGATTCTCGGCTACCGTAGGCGCGGGCTTGCGGACGGCGAGTAATGGGTAGCTCGCCATCCGATAAGGACCAGGCCCGAGTCGACGGCGCGTAGTGTTCCACGCGCGCCTCAAAGAGATGTCAGCAAATGTTGAAGGGGTCCGCTAGGGCCGATGCCTGTCTGGGTCGCGGATAAATTTGAAACAGAGTTACCGCGGCCCTGGCACAAGCAACTGAAGGAACACGGGTGGGTTTTAGTCAGTAAAAGTCTGACACGCCCTCCCGCTTCACCCAGGGCGGGAGAAGACATTGGATGATTTCCCACCCAAAAAAAAAAAAAGAGTAACCCATACACCACTTTCCCATGTGCCCGTTACCTAAACAAGCCATCCCTTCCTATCCGTACTCATCCCGTCGATCCTTAAATCCCTAGGTCAACTCCCAGGCCTAGGGTGACCCCCAAGAAACCCACATCCCTATCCATCAAACTCCTTCCCTCCTATCCCCTTAATCCCGTCGGTCCCCGAGGAAGGGTAACCTCGGTTTCCAATAAAAGCCCACCCCCTAATCAATGAACATGCAGAGTGAAAATACAATTACCCAGGTGGGTCCCGGCCAAGCCGGGGAATCCCACACCGCTTCGGCGGTCAGCTCCCAGCGTAGTATGGGGGGAGCATCAAACTGCATTTTTGATCAACTTCTGCCGCGCTCTACAGCGCGGCCAGCTGCTGACTTAGCGCCCACAACACTGGCTGCGACAAACGCGTCCATAAACCCGACGTCGGCTGCGTCCAACGCGCCAACTGACTCGACCCTGACTGCGACACCCACCACACGGTGTATGCCTCCCACAAACCCCTGGCAACAGAGCGTCGTGCGGAGCAGCACCAATTACCCAGACAAAGACCCAGACCAGCACGAACAGACAGACTCGGGGAAAGGAAGTGGAACTGGCAGTTCTACGACTCTCCCGGCTGTAGTGGAAGGAGTACGCCTGCTGAGTAAGCGCGGAAAAATCCTAGCCCGCGAGAGAAAAGTAGGCGACCGAAAGTGCAACACCCGCGACGGCACCAGCCAGAGCGCAGCGCGATCGGACGCTGAAGAGATGGCACGCGACCAGCCGCAAGTACGCGTAGGGCAAACCCAGCGCGAAAAAAGGGCCGGACGCGGAGCCACGCGACCAGTCGCAGGTAAGCGTAGGGGCAACCCAGCGCGAAAAGCGGCCGGAAACGGGGTCACGCGACCAGCCGCAAGTACGCGTGGAGGGAACCCAGCGCGAACAGCGACTGGACGCGGAACAAAGCGAGCGGAAGCAGGTACGCGAAGGGGCAACCCAGAGCGAAATGCCTTCGCAAGCGATAGATTCTGCCAGGGCCGCAAACCGACCCCAAGACACTGACAAAACCCACGACGGACCCAAATCCAGACACACCAGGAGCAAACGCGGTGGAGCCGCACGAAAGGCTAAACAGACCGTGCCAAGCTCCCCAAACCCGCAATCTGGACCAAGCGGGACAGCACCACTGAAAAGGGTGCGCCCCGACCACACGGCCTCGCCAAGCACACTTCAGGGGGATGCCAAGCGAGTGAGAATTCTCTCCGCTCAGGGGGTGCAGAGGACCTACGCGCGGGCCACGAAGGATATTCCTGCGCGGCTGGCGGTAGCAATCTGCCTTCCCCATCCCGGCAGAGAACTGACCCGACAAGAAGCCAAGCACATAAAGACCGCACTAGAGGACAGAATGTTGGACACGGACTCAACGACACCGCTCCCGGCCTTCCGCGGATACCCACTTATAGCGGAAGGCACGGTGCAGCTATGGTGCGAAGACGAAAATGCTCTGACCTGGCTGACCCAGAATGTTCCCCACATCAAACTCCCCGACAACGACCTTACACTGATGGTACTGAAACAGACCGACGTGCCCACCCGTGTCCGAGCCTCGCTCTTCGTCCCTTGTTACAGAGGTGACGTGGGCAAGCTCCACGGTATTCTGATCCGTCAGAATACCTGGTATGATATTAGTAGGTGGTCATTGTACAGGGCGACAACCGTCGGTGGCGAACGACAGGGGACGTACCTGACCCTGGGGTTGTCACCGGAGGAAGCCGAAAAGGTCCTGGGGCGGGAGCGACGGATATCGTACCTCTTAGGGTCGATATACGTTCGCTTCTGGCCCAAGACCCGACCCTCTGACACCCAGACTGAAAACACGAGCACAATGACGACAGAACCGACGAATACACAGACGAGCGACACGGACATTGTCCAAATCGAGGAGGAAATGGCTCGAGCGTTATTGGCCGATGACGACGAACCAACACTGCCCGCATCACCCGGCTGGAACGTGCAGCTTCTTGCCTCATCGCCGGGGCGTGAGCACGACGACAAGCTTTACCGGGAGGTGGAGACGGAGGGACTTTCTGATGGATCCGTCTCCGACTAAATCCACTCCACCTCCACCAATACCCATCAACATCATCCAAACAAACCTCCAGCATAGCCAGACTGCCACGGCTAGCTTACGCAGGGCACTGGACGTAAAGCCCCGAACCATCGCACTGATCCAGGAGCCGTGGATCAGGAACAACAGAATATGTGGCCTCGGTAACATCGGAGGTAAGACAATTCTCGACACACATGGCTCAGATAAGCCAAGAACCTGCATCTACATACCCAATGAAATTCCCTTTACGCCACTGACCCAATTCTGTTCCAGAGATCTGACAGCTGTCAGGCTCCAAACCAAAGTTAGCGTTCCGGATGTTGTACTGGCCTCGGCATACATGCCAGGCGAGGACACCGACTGCCCGCCAAAGGAGTTGGCTGACCTGGTGCAGCACTGTGAGCGCGTCGAATTGGACCTGATCATCTACACTGATTCAAACGCCCACCACCCACTCTGGGGCAGCGACACACCGAATCCCAGAGGAGAGGTACTATCCACCTTTTTATTCTCTACTAATCTTAACATTGTTAACCGCGGCTCAGAACCCACTTGGGTCACGGTCCGCGGACAAACAATCATAGACCTAACACTCGCTACAGAAAACGCGACAAACCTTTTCAAAAACTGGCACGTATCGGACGAACCTTCTTGCTCAGACCACAGAAGAATCCGCTTCACACTAACTGCAAACACTAAAAAACCCGCACCGAGGTGAAACCCTAGGCGCACAAATGTGCCCGGATATAAAAGCCTTCTGGCTTCGCTTTTAGTTAGTTCTTGTTAGTAGTTCGCGTGCTTGGTCACTTATGATTATCATTGCTAGATAGCAATGATAATCATAAGTGACCAAGCACAATTAGAATACACCGTAGCAAAATTATCCGAATACATAACCGAAGCATACCATACATGCTGTAAATCAAGAGCGCCACAAAGCAGGAACGAGAGGAACCCCTGGTGGAACGCTAAACTTGGTAAACTCAGAGAAGCGCTACGTAAGCAATTTAACAGAGCACAAAACACGAGACTCCCGGAAGACTGGGAGATATACAAAGAGACCCAATATGCATACAAAAAACAGATTAGAACCGCCAGGAGATCGGCATGGCAGAAATTCTGTGAATCCATCAAAACAAATAATGAAGCCGCCAGGGTACGGAAGATACTATCAACCGATCAGGACCGAACCCTCGGCGCGCTGAAAAAACCCGACAACTCATACACACAAACTGACTATGAAACCAGCAAGGTCCTCCTCGAAACTCACTTCCCGGACTGTCAAATCCTGGATGACAGGACGTGGGAGGCGGGTACCGAATGGACTCCAACGGATCAAGATTGGTCAAGAGCCCACAACATAGTAACAGTAGACCGGATAAAATGGGCTATCAACACCTTTCAACCTTTCAAGTCGGCGGGGCTGGATGGCATCTTCCCAGCCCTGCTGCAGTGGGGGATAGATTATCTAACACCATGGCTGTTGGAGATCTATCGGGCCTGCCTAGCACTCAGATACATACCTCTTGCATGGCGGGAGGTGAAAGCCATCTTCATACCCAAACCTGGAAAAACTGATTACACGCAACCCAAGGCGTATAGACCTATAAGCCTCACATCCTTCTTACTGAAAACCCTCGAAAGACTCTGCGACAGGCACATCCGTGATGGGCCTCTCCAAGTAAAACCACTTCATAAACAACAGCATGCGTACTCCACTGGCAAATCGACAGAATCCGCGTTGCACAACGTGGTTTCTAAAATTGAATGCGCAGTGGACCATAAA
This sequence comes from Orthosia incerta, assembly GCA_948252205.1. NCBI lineage: Eukaryota > Metazoa > Arthropoda > Insecta > Lepidoptera > Noctuidae > Orthosia > Orthosia incerta. The sequence goes on along the minus strand of OX411766.1, from coordinate 20,044,137 downwards.
TGTTCAGCACTGGCTGCCTTCATTGACATCGAGGGCGCTTTCGATAAGACCACGTTCAATAGCATAAATACGGCCCTCGGCAGACACAGCATAGACCCGACCCTAGGCGGCTGGATCCCCAACATGCTCAAACTGCGAGCGGTTCAGGTCACGGTTAACGACACTACAAGGGCCGTCGTCGCGAAGGGCTGTCCACAGGGAGGCGTCCTTTCGCCACTTCTGTGGAACCTGGTAGCAGACAGCCCCATCAAAACACTCAACGACAAAGGTTATTTCACTGTCGGCTACGCGGATGATATAACAATAATAATAAACGGGACCCACGAAGGCACTCTATGCAATCTCATGCGTCAAGCCCTAAAACTAATAGAGGTATGGTGCAACGAGCACCAACTCTCAGTGAACCCCACAAAAACGGAATTAATTCTCTTCACTAAAAAGAGGAAACCAATGACAATGCAACTACCGAGATTCTTTGGAACAACCCTAAGCCTTTCAACCGAAACCAAGTACCTTGGAGTTTACTTGGACAAACAATTGAATTGGGCGAAACACATGAACTATATCACCACAAAAGCCAGTATATCCCTGTGGCAGTGCAAGAGACTGCTGGGCAGGAATTGGGGGATCAGCCCCATGGTTACCTACTGGCTATACACCACAGTCATTCGACCAATCATTACATACGGCTCGCTGGTCTGGTGGCCCAGGACAGATCTCAGCACAGCTCAGAGAGATCTCGAAAAACTGCAGCGGTTTGCTTGCGTTGCAATCACTAGCAGTATGAGAACTATACCCACGGCCGCCCTACAAGCAATGCTGGGACTGCCACCTCTGCATGTTATCGTGCGGGAGGAGGCAGCCTTGGCCGCTTTTAGACTCCATCTATCAGGTACCCTAACGAAGGACTCCAGGATTAAACACACACACATAAAAGAAGACGCGATCAAGCGAAAACCGATGTTAGCATCGCCATGCGACAAAGCCCCAAAAACACACCATTTTCAAAGGCACTACGACATAACGCTTACAGAAGAACAATGTGACTACTCAGGCCCGAAGGAGATGAGAGTGTACACTGACGGGTCGAAGACGGACTCCGGTACCGGAGTCGGAGTCTTCTCACACGACCTTAATATAAATATATCCAGACCGCTAGGAAAATTCAACACCGTCTATCAGGTGGAGTGTGTGGGCATAATACTGGCGGTCCACGCCCTAGAAGCCAGGAGGGTTACGGACACCCACATTCGTATACTCTCCGTTAGCGCCTCAGTCCTCCAATCCCTACGGAAAAAATATATTACATCGAAATTAATACTAGAATGTCACAACGCACTGGAACAACTCTCTGTATCTAGTCGGAACACGGTGACACTGCAATGGATAAAAGGACACAGCGGATCGTTAGGCAACGACGTGGCTGACGAGCTTGCGAGACGAGGATCCAGCACGGTGGTCTATGGACCCGAACCTGTCTTACCCATCCCCTTCAACCAAATACGTAGGTGGCTGAAGGAATTCACCCAGATACAGGCGGAAAACTGTTGGACCTCGGCACCGGGCTGTAGGCAGTCCAAAGAAGCTTTGCTATCTTTGGACAGTAGTCTTACCAGACGTCTGCTACGTCTGGACAGAAATGGCCTGCGCCTGGTGACGGGGACCATCACGGGACACTGCTCACTTAACAAACACTTCCATACAATAGGCATAACGGACAGTCCTCTGTGCAGGGCATGTATTGGAGACTGAGAAAACCGTTGCGCACGTTCTCTTTGAATGCACAGGAGTCACACAGATAAGAACACAAACTCTCGGGTCACCCAGATCTTACACGGACGTTCTAAGGAAACCAGGAGCCCTAATAAGCTTCTGGAGGGAGGTGGGCTGGTTGGAATAATCCACCAAACGGCCGCCATGGCCCACGCACAATGGTCCACCTGAAGGACTAAGTGCGGAAACCAAACCCCATAACATAGAACATAGAAGCCACCAATTTAGTTTTTTAAAGTTTATTGTATTTGTACTTAAAAAAAAATATTGTCCACGCGGAAAAAAAGCAATTTTATCATGTGCGAAAGCGTCGGCTACGTGTAAGAATATGTTGAATATAAAAATAACTGATAAATAATTTGAAATTTGAGGTGTTTATCAATCGAATTCAATTTTTATATTTTGAGTACTTATTTTAATAAATTGTCTGAATATTGCTTTATAAACCGTTGCGCACGCGCGAGACATTCAATTTTGCTCATGGGCTTGTAGACGACGGACCTGTGTCGTTTTTTTTTTGTCATTATATTTTTATCATATATCTTGTGGTTATTGAGAAATTTTCGCTGAAAAAGTAGCTGCTTTCTGTTTTTGGCTCGTGAAACTTGTAGGGACTCTTAATAGTAGTAGAGCATTCAGTACTCAATTAGCGGTATCGCGTGTGCTCCTTCGCTCCTTTGTATTTACTAAACCTTTGGTACGAATAATATATTTCATTTGACTTTATAAGCAGCAGTATCATTTAGACATCTTTCTAACTTTTACATTGGTCGTTCGAGCTATCGGGCGGGACCTCGCGAGTGTTAGTATTAGTTTTTCTTTGGGGAGTAAAACTTGTGAGTGAACTCATCGAGAAATCAGCATATTGGATTGCAGTGATACTTGTGAACTGTGGACTACTTTCGTAACCGCAGTAATTTTGCAAAGCGTTTGTAGCAAAACCCTAGCAGTACTGGGTGGCGTTGTTCACTCATATTTTATAAATGCCGAGCATGTACAAGTAAGCAAGCTTTATACAGCAGCCAAGTCTTTCATCAATGAACAACGCCAACAGTTGTCAAGCAAGCCAACGCCTATGAAATCCGTTAGGGGTACTCAACCAATACAGGAGCAGCAAGAGGACGCCGAACTAGCAGCAGCAGGACCAACGGGTTATAAGCAGCCAGCAAAAGCCAGCATGTTACGTACAATGGAGTCAAAAGGCTCTACCAGCAAATTAGATGACATGCTGCGTAAGCAAAGAGCAAATTTTAAAGCACTCAAGAGATCAGCACGGTTTATTGACCTAGACTCCATGTCAGAAAAATGGGCGATGGATGACGCCTTGAGAACACTTCAAGCACGCTGGTCGTAAATTGATTCCCTTCATTGGGAGATAGATAGCGAGACAGGTGGAGAGGAAGAGGATTACGAAGAAGTATATACTCAGCATGAGCGATTATATATTCTGTTAAAGTAAATGATCAATAAAAAGCTATGGAGTGTATCGCATAGAGAGCACTCCACATCAAAAATGGATATACCAGTATTTTCAGATAGCTACCAATATTGGACGTCATTTAAGGACCTCTTTAGCGAAGCTATTCATAACAACCCTACCTTGTCGCAAGCGCAAAAAATTCAATTTCTAAAAGGGGAGTTCAGGGGCGAAGCAGAAAAACTTATTCAGCATCTACCTATAAGTTCCGATAACTATCATACCTGTTGGGAAATCTTAAACAATCGGTATAATAATAAAAAGATAATATTTACGTACGTTATAAATACTTTACTAGGCCTACCGAGTACCCCCCCCCCCCAGTGGGTTCCCGCTTTGTCGAGGCGGGGGGGCTCGGTAACCGTGGCTTGGTCACCCACGGTGAAGCGAAGAGGAACCCGAGGAGGGGCCGCTCGTCAGGGCTTTTGCCGATTAAGCCGACGACGTAGCGGCCAACTAGTAGGTTGCGGTAACAGGCGACATCGCAACTGAGGCGGGCCGCGATGTCTTATGGAGATTCCCAGGTCCCATACGATATCGTGGCTGAGGGTTGGAGGCCGCGGCGGGAGAGGAGTGCCGGTATTGCGGTGCGCCGCTCTCCCTACCTTCCGCGGCCTAGACGGGGTCGCCACCGTTTGATGGCGGACGCGGTGGGGCCGCAGGGGAAGAGGAGTGTCTGTATAGCGTTAGCCGCTCTCCCTATCCCCTGCGGCCGCAAAATGGTAGGTGGCGGGGCCATTGAACTCGACCCGTCACAGTGGGACCAAGGGTGCCATACACGGGGTCGTCTGACACCCTTGTGCTGAATTGGTCCCTGGGGTGGTCACGGCGTACAGTGTGTTCTGGTGCGCCGGTGATGGGGGGTACTCCCCCGAGGAGGGTCCGGTGACGGACAGCCGCGGCGGGTTCGCGGTGAGTGCTAACGCGTGCCCGTGTTCCCGCCATAAGCGGCACTGGAGGACACCGTGGAGTTTTAGTGGGTTAGAGTCCCACATAACTGCACTATGTCCCCGTGGTAGTGCAGTATGCATGAGCATTTCGCCACGCAAAAAAAAAAAAAAAGGCCTACCGAGTACGCAGCATCAAACGCTAGGCCATATTAAGAAACCGCATGACTGCACTTGAAAGCTTGCATGCCATACGGAACTTAGGAATCAATATCAGCACCTGGGACCCACTTCTTGTGCATTTATTAAAGCAGAAGCTGGATAGCGAAACGTACGGAGATTATATAGACTCCGTTAAAAATTCCAGGGAGCTACCGGTACTTTTTATTTTTTATTATTGATAGGCTCGCGCTTGACCACTATCTCACCTGATTGACTGACTGACCACTCCTTAGCTGTACGCATAATGAAAGTATTCCCAAAACGTTTGGTGCGTATGGGTGGGATGTCCATCATGTACCGATGACACATCGCCGTACGTCTTGTAGTCCGATGATGGAAAGGGCTAGGAGGAATTAGTTCATGCAATTCCAACGCACACTCCCCGAAAAGTAACCGATAAAAAACCGATAGGCTGGCAACTTGGCGCCGATGTTCAAGCCTAGACTCGACCAATATCTCATTGCCGATGAGCCTCTTGGCCCGCTTTTCGATCGACTCTAGAGCATCCAGCTGGTACTTGGAAGATCCATCCCAGAGGTGAGAGCAGTACTCCATGCATGACCGAACTTGCACTTGATACAAGTTGAGCAGCTGTCCTGGCGTGAAGTACCGTCTCACCTTTGCAAGGATCCCCAACTTTTTGGCAGCCAGTTGACCTTTTGCCTCAATGAATGGACCAAAATTGAGGGTCGATGTCAACGTAACGCCAAGAAGCTCGAGATGGTCCGTTATCGGCACGGTCACACCACGGAAAGTAGGAGCCGGGTGGAATTGGCCGAATGACGGAAGCTTACCAATAAGGCTCTCATGCCAGACCCTGTCAAAAGCCTTCGAGATGTCGAGGGAGACGGCAAGCGCTTCCCCGTTCCTCTCAATGGCCTCACTCCATATGTGAATGGCATACGCTAGAAGGTCCCCAGTTGACCGATTTCGGTGGATGCCATATTGGCGGTCACTGAGGATGTCGTTAGCTTCTAGGTATGCCAGGAGCTTGGAGTTGAACACCCATACTCTTACAGAGGATGAACGTAACTGAGATGGGTCTATAGTTGGCTTGGTCAGCCCGACTGCCCTTCTTGGGCACAGGCTGAACGTTAGCTTGCTTCCAAGCATTCGGTACTTTTCCAGTCTCATATGAAAGGCGAAACAGGCGAGTCAGGATCGGAGACAGTTCAGGCGCACAAGTTCTTAGAACAATTGCCGGTACCCCGTCGGGGCCAATAGCCTTGTTCTCGTCAAGATTCCGCAGCACCCTACAAACGTCATTTTGATGGATGCGAATGTCCGACATACTCGTCTCGCATCCATGAGGAGAAGAAGGGGTACTGCAGGAATTCTTAGACTACTTAGAAAGCAAGTTTACGAGCCTGGAAACTTCTCGCAGGAAGCTATATCAAGCAACACCGAAATCAACTAATCATACAAATAGCGATGTGCCTGAAAACCAAAAAGCAAGACGACATAACCCGAAATATGCTAGTAAATAAAATAAGCTACAGTCATATTCAAAGACCTTACACGTGTCTACCACAAAATGTCAATTTTGCGGTAAACAACATGCCATGTTTAATTGCGTAAAGTTTTTGCAATTGCCTAGTGAAGCAAAATTGAAATCAGTTGAAAAATTGAAATTATGTCGAAATAAACCATACGCACTAAACGTTTTGAGAATACTTTTATTATGCGTACAGCTAAGGCGTGGAATTCCCTGCCGGAGTCTGTGTTTCCCGGTAGCTACAACCTAGGGGTCTTTAAGTCAAGAGTGAATAGGTTACTTCTAGGCAAGCGTGCTCCATCATCGACGACATCATCGCTTACCATCAGGTGAGATGGTGGTCAAGCGCGAGCCTATATAATATAAAAAAAAATCCTTTATGGTAATTCCAGTGCTACTTCCCAACAACAAACCAAAGTAGAACAATTATCAATATTTGAATTTATAATTCTTCTAACCATTTGGTTAAAACCTATATTATGATAAGAGTGATTTGTAAAACTATTGCTAAGGTTCATCATCATCATCATCATTTCTGCCAAAAGACGTCCACTGCTTGATATAGTCCACCCCCAGGCGTCGCCACATTGACAGATCCCATGCGTCTCGGCTAAGGTTATTTTGTAATATTTTCCGAAGCCTGAATCTATTTCAGCACTTAAGAAATTGTTTTACATTCCTGTACATTGAGTACACATATCTTTTCAGGAAGAGCCAACATTAGTGACGACCAGTCTCCTTGTATTTTTTTTTGTCTTGGAGAAATGCTCATGCATACCAATTAATAAATTTAAATGTAAAATGTTTGCTTGGCTCTTAGACATGTGTTTTTATTCCGTCAATGAATTTTTAAATCATACGTTTTGATTGTACAATTTTGTGGAGAAATAAATAATATTTATTTAATATTGTAATTAGTACTTTGCAAATGATTTCTTTTTTTTTTTTGTATTTTGTTATTATTTTTGACGTTACGATTTATATTTTGACATGATGAATAATTTAATTTTTTTTTGACATTTTTGATTAATTTGTTTGACATTACAAGTTTTTTTTTTTTTTTTGTGACATTATGATTTATATTTCGACATTATACTGCAATATTTCTTAAATTTATATAATAATCATAAAATGTTACTAGTTTTGATTTGCATGTACCTAGCTTATAATTTAATATTTCTACACCAGCAATGGTAGTATGTGTGAAACAATTTTAAATGTAAGATCTTAATGTACCATATACTGAGAAATAAATATTTACTTACTTACTTACTTACATACTGCGCTACCAGGGGGAGATAGCGCAGTTATGTGGGACTCTAACCCACTAAAACTCCACCTGTGCCGCTTATGGCGGGAACACGGGTACGCGTTAGCACTCACCGCGAATCCGCCGCGGCTGTCCGTCACCGGACCCTCCTCTGTGGAGTAGCGCCATCAACGGCGCACCAGAACACACTGTGCGGCGGGACCACCCCAGGGACCAAACCAGCACATGGGTGCCAGACGACCCCGTATATGGTACCCTTGGTCCCCTTGTGACGGGTCAAGGTTAATGGTCCCGCCGTCTACCATTTTTCGGCCGCAGGAGATAGGGAGAGCGGCAAACTCTATACTGACACTCCTCCTCTCCTGCGGCCCCACCGCATCCGCCAACAGACGTTGGCGACGCCTTCAAGACCACGGAAGGTAGGGAGAGCGGCGCACCGCAATACCGGCACTCCTGTCCCTTTGCGGCCTCCAACCTTCAGCCGCGATATCGTATGGGTTTGGGAGGCCCCATCCGACATCGCGGCCCGTCTCAGTTGCGATTTCGCCCAGGCAGCACTGCAACCTAGGTACATGTCGACCGCTACGTCGTCGACTTATCAGCAAAAGCCCTATTCATAGACTTTGGGATCACTAACACGAATATATAAATGATGGGATCAAAACGAAAATCTATGATGGCGCCGACGAGAATTTGCTGATTAGCATTTTCGGTCTTTGAGCCTTTTTTTTTTTGGGTGGGAAATCATGAAAGACGTGTTTGCCTCAAAGCTTTATTTCGTACTAAATATTCTAAAATGACATGCTTCTATTTAAACGGTAGACAGTCCTTCCCAACATACCGTCCACCAAAAGAGCTTTAAGTTCTTTTAAACTAAATAAAAAAGTTACGTTAAATTCATTTACACATTGCAAATAACAATCAAATACTAGAAACAAAATGGTACATAGTCATAACTATAACCAACTGTTAACTAATGAAATTGCATGCTCAGTAAATCAATCTTACTTCATTAATACAACAATCAAATAAACCTACGCGTTATGCATATTATATTTAAACCTTAGTGTCTACATGTCATCATCATCATCATCATCATATCAGCCGAAAGACGTCCACTGCTGGACATAGGCCTCCCCCAAGCGTCGCCACATTGACCGGTCCCGTGCGTCCCGCAACCAGCGGATTCCTGCAACCTTCACCAGGTCATCGGTCCACCGACATTATGTCTCCTACATGTAGGAGACATAATTTACCAATTAATCGCTTAACTATGTGGTTACCGGTTTTCACACTATACACTCTAGTAACTGCATCTTGGCCAGGGTGTTTATCTACGATGCGTCCAAGTGGCCATTTCCCCAGGGAAATTCCACTATCTGACCAATCTCTAAGTCTGGAACTGTCTTTAACCACTTCGGGCGTTGCTGTAGTCTGGCTAAATACTCATGCTGCCATCGCTGCCAAAAGTCATTCAAGAACTTTTGTGTGTGCTGCCATCGAGATAGTCTGCTAACAGGTACGTCTTTCAAGTATGGTGAAGGTACTGTGATTGGTGCTTCCCCGATCAGAAAGTGTCCTGGAGTGAGTACTTCCATGTCATCTTTGTCTGTATCATCGATGGGGCACAAGGGTCGCGAGTTTAGGCAAGCCTCGATCTGGCACAAAACCGTTATCTCTTCAAACGTCATGTAACTGTTCAAAACTCGTTTGAGGTGATATTTAGTGGATTTATACCGGCTTCCCATAGACCACCGAAGTTCGGACTGTATCCCGGAATAAAATGCCACTGCGTCCCATCCTTGGCCAAAGTATTTACTATTTCACCTTCGAATTCTAACTTTGCTGCGTTCCAGGTTTCAACAAGCTCTTTATTGGCTCCGATAAAGTTTCGGCCTTGGTCACTCCACATGTGATTGCATCTTCCTCTAAGTGACACAAATCTTCTGAACGCTCCGATAAACGCTTCAGATGACAGGTCGCCAACAAGTTCTAAATGTATGGCCTTAGTTGCCATACATATAAACAATGAAATATAGCCTTTGTTCTTTTTAGCGCCTCTTCCTCTGGACATTAGGATTGGGTACGGGCCAGCAAAGTCCACACCACAGTTCAAGAATGCTCGGGCCTGTGTCACTCGTTCTTTGGGTAAGTCCCCCATTAACTGGGTTCTAATTTGAACCCGCTGTTTTGCACAAATTAAACATTTATGTACTGTAGCCTTGATTAAATTTTTTCCTTTCACAATCCAGTACTTAGATCGAATGTTATTAAGTACTAACTGTACACTTCCAAGCAAAGTTACCATATGTGCGTCGGTCACAATCAATCTAGTTAAATATGATTTATTGTCTAAGATAATGGGGTGTTTTCTATCCTTATCTATATTAGCGTGCCGAATTCTGCCGCCCACCCTGAGGATATAATTTAGATCTAAATATGGATTTGAGTGACTTCAATACACTTCTGTTCTTAACTTTACCTTTCTCTGTCAGGTCTTTAATTTCGTCTTCAAAACAATCTTTTTGTGTTATTTTTATACATTTGTGCAAAGATTATTCTAATTCTTCAGTGTTTAGACTAATCTGTATTTTTTCTTTTTTCAGGTTCAAGAATTGTCTACAATACGTCACTGCTTGCAGTAACTCCTTTAGTGTATCACAAACCTCTAAGCGGGTTGACAAACTTTTCTCCTTGACAGATCGTTGTTCCCGTATCATGTTTACATTAATAACCTTTTTCATTAATTCTAGGTCCGTCGAAGTGTTTATGCTGGTAAATATTATTTCCTTTTCTTTCAGCCAGTCTGTTCCTGCCTACCATAATCGAGAATTCTTCAACTCTGATAGCAGCATGCCCCTGGATACGACATCTGCTGGGTTTTCTTGGGATAGTACGAGAAACCATTTGTTACCGATGATATCGATTATCGTTACGACTCTGTTCGTCACAAAGGTTTGCCATCTTGCAGGATCTCCTTGCAACCATGATAAAACTATGGTCGAGTCTGTCCATGAAAATATTTGGTAAGTAGGAATATGCATGGCTTCGCTTATTTGCTTTAATCATTTTGAAAGTAATACTGCGCCGCATAGCTCGAGTCGCGGTAGTGACATTGGTTTTACCGGTGCAACTCTGGATTTGGCAGCAATTATAGTCGTTTTGTATTGATGGTCTTCTCCCAGCACCCTCAAGTAAGCTACAGCTCCATATGCTTTTTCAGAAGCATCACAATATCCGTGTACAGCAGCGGTCTTTATGCTTTCACTTGTGCACTGTAACCATCGCTGCAGTTCTATAACCTTCAAATGTGATAAGCTTTCTCTTATACTAATTCATTATTTTTCTATTTAAGGTTCTACTTCATCATCCTAGGTGGACTGCTTCAGCCACAAACTTTGGATTAATATTTTTGCAGGTACTATCGCCGGAGCCAGCCATCCCAGCGGATCGAAAAGTCGGTGAACGTCAGCCAAGATTTTTCTTTTAGTCACTACTCCTGTCATAAGGGCGTAATCAAGATGATAATGAATAGTGTATTCAACCATATTCCAGGATAAGCCTAGTGTTCTGACCGTACCATGCAACTTCATGTCAATTTTAACTTGACTACTGTGCTGTTCAGCTTCAAATTGTTTCAGAAATTTGCTACTGTTAGATGCCCACTTTTGCAGCTTGAAGCCTCCTCCTTGCAGGATATGGCTAATATCTTTAGCTACTTCTATAGCCTGTTCTACTGTATCCTGTCCTGACATTAAATCGTCCATAAAAAAATCATGCTTTATGGTTTCAGCCGCTATGGGATAATCTTTGCCTTCATCTTCTGCTAGTTGTTGCAGCGTTCTCACAGCAAGGTAAGGGGCAGAAGCAGTACCGAATGTAACTCGTAACAGACGATAATCTTCAATTGTTTCAGTTACATGCTGACGCCAAAGAATACGTTGGTAGTCTGCATCTTCTGGTGTTACCAACACCTGTCTGAACATTTTTTCGATGTCGGCCACAAAACAGATAGGCTTCATTCTCCACCTCATAACTATAATATCTCATGTCTTCCTGTAGCTGAGGTCCTATCAGTAGTTCATCATTTAGAGATATATTATTGCAACCTTTAGACGAAGCATTAAAGACAACTCTAACCTTCGTTGTTTCAATTGTTTCTTTCAGGACTGGATGGTGGAGTAAGTACACGGCTGAATTATCTATCTCGTTTATTGGAACTATTTCCATATGTTTCAGATCAATATACTCCTTCATTACCTTTATATATTCCATCCTTAACTGTGTATCATTCTCAAAGCGTTTTTCAAGTTGCATATATCTTCTCAATGCTATATCTCTAGTTTTCCCTTCGCGTGACCTAGATTTTTCGGATCTGAGTGGTAATTTAACCACGAATCTTCCTTCAACGTTTCGCTGATATGTTTCTTTGTATATTTTCTCACAGGTTTCTTCATCTTTTGTAAGTTTCATCTTACTATCGTCTTCTACTTCCCAAAATGATTTCAGCATATTTTCAATGTCAATATGTTGGTCACTTGGAGAGCCTAATGGACCTTTTTCCAGACCGCCCTTTAGAATGATGTCATAAATTTGAACAACTAATAAAAGGTCCACTCGCCCTGGTTGATTGTAACTTGGGTCTGCCAGGGTGAGCCCTTGTAAATGCGGCCAGTCAGCAATTTTGTGGGTGAAATGTCTTGGTGGCAAATTGGAGGTTATGTTCTTGGGTATGACGTAAGCCTTCAAAGAAATCTTGAAATCATCTTCACACCGAGATAATAGTTCAAATTCTACAATGTGATTTATGTGTGTCTGTTTCCCTCCAACTGTGGTGATTGTTCCTTTGCTTGATTTGCGTTTTATCTTTAATCTCTGTGCTGCTCTCTTACTGATAAAACTTTCATGTGACCCTTGATCAATTAAGACGCGCAATACAGTTATGCGTCCATTATCATCCTTAATATTCACTAGTGCTGTTGCCAGCAAAGCTGTGGGCTTCTTCGTCGTGAAGTGTGATGCTATTGCGACGTCTTCTTTTTTATCTTCTCTATTTGGTTCCTTGCCTTCGATATGACTGTGTGGAGTTTGTGAATTGTCTGACTGCTTGTTGTTACTTCTCTCCTGGTGCAACAGTGAGTGGTGCCTGCGGTTGCATCGACGGCAGAACACAGGTACGCGACATTTCCAGGCTGAGTGTCCTGGTGCCAGACAATTGTAGCAGAGGCTATGCTTCCTTACCAACTCGTTCCTCTCCGTAGGTTGAAGCTTTACAAAATCTTTACAATGGCATAGGGCATGGTCTTCCTTGCACATTTTACACGTCTTCACCGGTGTGGTTGCAGAAACATGGCATGACTTATCTTTGATAGTTTTCTCCTTTGACACAGCTGCAGAACTACTAGCAGTCACCAACTCCAATGTACGGAACCTAGACTCCAAAAATATATAAAAATCTTTCAAGGTGGGTAACTTGTTAAACTCCTGAGTGTACGTATGCTCCTCCCAATCTTTATGGGTCTAAGGGTCTAATTTCTGTACCACTAAAATATAATTAGAGGGTCCCAATTGTCAATAGATAAATCCCGATTTTGTAGACTATTCAAACATTCAGTCGTAGTATCTAGCAAGGACTTAATCTGATTTGCCGTTGGTGACTTGATCGCCTTTTGTCCGGTAAGTCGTTTCAACAAAGTATTTACTATCACTCGTTTACTCCCGAAGCGACTTTTCAGTATATTCCACGCTTGTTCGTAGTTATTGTCCGTAACCCTTATATGTTTCAGCATGGCTTCAGCTTCTCCGATAATACTTGATTTCCGGTATTGCAACTTCAGTACCAAACTTAGCGATGTATTGTTATGGACTAGTGACATAAACAAGTCATGATAAGTAGGCCAATCATCGTAATTACCATTAAACTCAGGTAGGTGGATTCTCGGTAATTTAACTTGAGTTTGGTTAATGGGCGCGATGTTACTACATACTTCTCCTGATGATGACAATGTAGAAAACATATCCTTTAAGTCTCCTTGTAAACACAAGAACAAGTCTTCAATAACATAATAATCTTCGTAAACAAAGTACTGAATGTTTGAACGTTGATCTTTCGGTGTACTCTTAACAAGTTCTTCATGTGTTGACTTAAAACACTGCCAATATTCTTCTATGCATTGTAATCTTGCTTGGATGTAACCCTTAGTAAATCGTGCCTTAGGACATTTTTTCATATTTACTTGGGCTTTTTGCATTTTACTAGCCGTTTCTTCAAGAAGATTGAGTAGTTGACTGCATGAAGTACTCATTTTAGTCAAAAGGCACTTTTAACCTGTTTATTTAAACCCAAAAACACGTAAATACACTAAGTAAAGGCGGTGCAATAACTCGTAGTTTTATAAAGTTTTTACTAATGGTCTTGTTATTCACTCTTATCGCTGAGGAATGTACGATCCTTTTGTATTCGATCGGCCGGTCAGTTTTCGTAACTTTAAAAAACAACTTTAATGAATCCGGTTCGTTTGGACCATATGTTCAGGGCATTAAGGTTCACTTTCGGTTGGCACAGAAACTGGAGATGAAAGACGTGTGTTTGCCTCAAAGCTTTATTTTGTACTAAATATTCTAAAATGACATGCTTCTATTTAAACGGTAAACAATCCTTCCCAACATCATCCAATGACTTCTCCCGCTCTGGGTGAAGCGGGAGGGCGTGTCAGACTTTTACTGACTAAAACCCAACCGTGTTCCTTCAGTTGCTTGAGCCAGGGCCGCGGTAACTATTTTCAAATTTATCCGTGGCCCAGACAGGCATCGGCCCTAGCGGACCCCGTCAATTTTGCTGACATCTCTTTGAGGCGCGCGTAGAACACTACGCGCCGTCGACTCGGACCTGGTCCTTATCGGGCGGCGATCTACCCGTTACTCGCCGTCTGCAAGCCCGCGCCTACGGTGGCCGGGCATCGGCATGCGACCCCCGACGCCCGGGCGTCTCCTGCGGTGGCTTGGGGCGTGAAGGCGCCTCCGTTGCCTCTTCCTCACGCGTTCTGCCTCCTCCTTCGCGAGCATTACTGCTTCGCAGAAGGAGGTGACAGCGTCCCATGCCCTCTCGCTCCGTACCATGGCCTGAACCAGGGCCGGACGCGAGAGGTCGCCACCGCCGATCGCCTCCACGAGGACACGGCGTTGCTCCGCCCAAGCGGGGCAGACCTCCACTGTATGTTCTACCTTGTCCTCCGGGCGATCCGCACAATGGTGACACCCGGGCGTTTCCTCCCGCCTTATCCTGAACAGGAACCTCCCGAAACAGCCGTGTCCGGTGAGGACCTGCGTCAGGCGGAAGGTGAGGACGCCGTGACGCCTCTCAAGCCACTCCTCAAAGAGGGGCCTTATCGCCACTATTGTGGCGTGCCCAGCGATAGGTTGCGACAGTTGCCCTCTCCATGTCGCCATGAGATCTTGCCAGCGAGCCGTGATTTGTCGCGGCAGCGGAGTTTCGCCCCGGCATTTCTCCTCCTCGCGCCATTCCCATTTTTGCGCGAGGACTTTTGCTTCCAGATCCCATGGCGGCAATCCAGCAAGGAGGCTCGCTGCCTCACCGAAGACCGTGCAGTATCCCCGGACTAGCCGGATGGCCATGACCCTTTGGGACGCGTTCAACCGGCGGGCTGGTCGCCGCCTCAGGGAACGCGCCCATACTGTTGCCCCGTAAAGGGCCATGGACCGCACGACCCCCGCGTAGAGCCTCCGGCAGGAGGCGTTTGGACCCCCTAGATTGGGAAGGTGCCGCTTGAGGGCAGCCCCGGTCCGCTCCAATCTGGGAGCCAAACGTCGTAAATGCTCCACGAAATTCCACCGGCTGTAGAGGACGAGTCCCAGGTACTTTATCGTCGACCCGACGCCGATGTGAACCCCTCCTTTTTTTATTTTTTTTTATTTTTTTATTATCTGTAGGCTTGCGCTTGACCACTATCTCACCTGATGGTAAGCGATGATGTGGTCGACGATGGAGCACGCTTGCCTAGAAGAAACCCATTCACTCTTGACTTGAAAACCCCTAGATTGTAGCTATCGGGAAACACAGATTCCGGCAGGGAATTCCACTCTTTAGCTGTACGCATAATAAAAGTGTCCCCAAAACGTTTTGTGCGTATGGGTGGGATGTCCACCATGTACCGATGACGCATCGCCGTACGTCTGGTAGTCCGATGATGGAACGGGCTGGGCAGAATTAAATCATGTAATTCCATCGCACACTCCCCGAAATGTAACCGATAAAATACCGACAAACTGGCAACTCGGCGACGATGTTCAAGGCTCTGGAGCTTTGACTTGACCAGTGCCTCATTACCAATGAGTTTCTTGGCCCGCTTTTCGATCGACTCTAGTGCATCAAGCTGGTATTTGGCAGATCCATCCCAGAGATGAGAACAGTACTCCATGCACGATCGAACTTGCGCTTGATACAAGTTGAGCAGCTGTTCCGGCGTGAAGTACCTTCTCACCTTCGCAAGGATCCCCAACTTTTTGGCAGCCAGCTGAGCCTTTGCCTCAATGTATGGCCCAAAATTGAGAGTCGATGTCAACGTAACGCCAAGAAGCTCAAGATGACCTCCTACCGTTATTTGGGAAACCGGTGGTGGCGCGTTACGAGGACCATGAAAACACATGGCCTCGGACTTGCTCAGGGCTACCTCGAGTCCCAATTGCTGGATTCTCTCGACGATTGTCGCAACCCCGCGTGTCGCGTTGTCAGCCGTCGCCTGGTGCGATCTCCCCTGTGCCAGGACTAGCGTGTCGTCAGCGTAGCAAACCACGCTGACGCCACTAGGGAGATCGGCGCGCAGCACCCAGTCGTACCCGATGTCGCACAGATGCGGCCCCAAGACCGATCCCTGTGGGACACCGCACGACATCTCTCGCCGGTTCCACTCTCCCTGGTGACCGGGGTAGATGACGGCCCTATCCGTCATATAGGCCTCGACCACGCGGCAGAGGTAAGGCGGCATTCGGTCTTTGAGCCTAACATGTATAACGGAATGGCTAGTTTATACTACGTTTGGCGTATTGGTTGATCGATCGGCTGCTGCGCAGCGTGTCGCGGGTTCGATTCCCGCACGGAAAAAATACAGATAGTTGTCCCAGATCTGAATGTCTTGTTTATGTTAGTTTAAATGTTTGTTAACGCACCCACGATACAGGAAGTCATTGCTAGTCTGGACAATGTTTTTCTTCTTGTTTTTTTTTTAAAGGGAAGAGAGAGAGAGAAGAGAAAAAAAATCAGTTAAATGACAACAATATACCCTGTTGTAAGATTTATGTTTTTAAACCTTTGGTTTACGTCATTAAATATACATAGTATTTATATATGAAGCAGTTTGTTTCGAACTGTAACTTCAAAAGGTATTATGTGTCCTGCTTTCTAGAGGAACGAATCTATAACCGGCCAAGTGCGTGTCAGACTCGCGAACGAAGGGTTCCGCACCATTATCTTAAAAAACGGCAAGAAGATCACGTTTGTTTTATGGGAGCCCCACTTAAATATTTACTTTATTCTGTTTTTAGTATTCGTTGTTATAGCGGCAACAGACATACAGTATCTGTGAAAAATTTCAACTGTCTAGCTATCACGGTTCATAAGATACAGCCTGGTGACAGACAGACAGACGGACAGTGGAGTCTCGTATAATAGGGTCCCGTTTTTACTCTTTAGGTACGGAACCCTGAAATCTGACGAAGTTATGGACAATTCAAACCTATCGAAACAGTTGTCTTTTTATGATTACAACAAGTGATAAATTCCCACCCCTTTTTTAATTTATAAAGTTTTTTTCTCAATTAAGCGAATGTGATTATATCCAATTGTGATAATTTTATTGCAAACACATCTCAAATTAACTTTATTACTTACCATCTAAAAATAGAAAATTAAACAATTAACATTGTGAAATTTGAAAGTTGTTGGTACCCTGCAAATTTAACATACTAAAGCCCAGTTTTTGAACTGTAGTTTTCACAACTAACGGTTCCTAGTAAACCGTGGTTTCAGCAAAATCCGATTTTTGTTCAATTATTAGCCTAAAACATGGCCAAATATGTTAGAGAGTTAACTATTTTTTTCGAATGCACTGGTATCCACACTCTATATTTAACAATTAGTTGCGTTATAAATAACAGCCTTAAGCGATATATAAAATGACGAACGATCGACACGGTTGTTGTTTTTTATTATTATCAACATGATGATTATCTTAATTTATATCACACTTATTTAAATACTGATTAAATTTTAGGTACTTACATCCTGGAAATTTCAAGAGCAAAACATTTAATTATTTAAAAATCCGCTTAAGAGGGATTTACACTCACTCAGCAAAATCTCGCTCCGAATAACTCTGCAACGCGACATTTAGGGTCATATTTTCAGGTTAGCATTTAAGGATCCCAAAATAGATGTCTCCTTAAAATGTTCAAGAATTTAACTTTCTAAATCAATTAAGCAGATGTTTTCGAGCACTTTTTGAGATTAAATTAGCATCATCATCAGCCTTGTAATGTTCCCACAGCAGGGACACAGGCCTCCTCTCTATAAAGGAGGGAATAAGCCATAATCCACCATGCGGGCTAAATGCGGGTTGGTGAATGTCACAAGTCTTCGAATTTTTGATTCTAGGACATGCCGGTTTCCTAACGATGTTTTCCTCCACCATTTTGAGAGCAGTGGTGATGAAATAATTTAAGTGATCAAAGTAAAGCGCCTGCCTGGGTTCAAACCCACGATCTACGATGTGTAAGTCAGGACCATTACCACTGGGCAATCACTACTCTCAACGATATAAAATCATACAAAAAGAAATATTGACCAAAATCGTCATTTTTGGAATGTCGCCTTTGAATGCTTTTCTTTATTTCTTGGTATAAAATATTAATTGCCAAAAATTTATTAGATTATGTACGTAAATAATATTGACAAAACATATGGAATAACTTAATTGGAAGTGAATTTGCTAATAAGCGTTTTCGGTCTTTGAGCTTCACATGTGTATAAGGGAATGGCTAGTTTATTTACGATTGACTTAGTGATTGAGCTATGGGCTGCTGCGCTGCGTGTGCGGGTTCGATTCTCGCACGGACTAATATTTCTATGGCCGTTATGTCTTGTGTATGCGAGTTTAAATGTTTTTAAATGCACTCACGACAGGAAGAAATTCAAAGGCTGTTTTTTATTTATTTTTGTTTTAAAGAGTGTAACAAATAATAATGCCATTGCATCTATTCTCCGCTCGGTGCGCTGTGAGACGGTTGTGTGTAACTAAAGTGTTGATCTTTTGTTTAAAATTCAAGTGATTAAATTTGTGATTGGTGGATTTTGCCAAATCTCATTCCTTGTCTATCTTGTGGAGTTTTTATGGATGGACTCCTCCCAGTGGGTGTGACTAGAGTGAGACGACTTGTTTTTCGGAGCTCATCGGCGTTTTGAATGAATGAATGAATGAATGAATGATATATTTATTTGCAAGAATATAGGTAGCTAACATAAGTTCTTAAGATCTATAAGGTTTCACTATATTCGGCATTTCAGCCGTGCAAATATTTAAATTTTACATATTGTTTATACTTATAGCATGCAGTACACATTAAGTAATTAGCCATAACATAAAGATATTAATAATAAAGTGACAATTTAAATTTGGATTACAATGCAATTATCAAAATTAAAACTAAATACAATTTAGTCATTTAAAATAATAATTCATATTAAAAATAACAATCAATCATAATAATGTCATGTCAGTAAAAAATAAGAAGAATTATGGAAATGTGTCAATATTAATTATGTAAATGTCATAATAAATTAAGGAGGATTTAATTATTGAGGTTGAAGCGTGCAACTGTTGGTCGGCGTTGTGCCGTTCATGATTTGAACTCGGGCCCCAGGAATTGACAGTCGGATGTAGTGCGCATCGAGACAAATGAACACGAAGTACAAACATTGAAATACATGTCTCAGTGTTGCGTGCGGCTACGAGAGCTACGTGTGCTACGACGAGCTACGAGTGCTACGACCTCGCTGCGCCTACGAATACTTGCTACGTGTAGCAGCTATATAAGCGCCTATTCAATTCTGTAAAGCAACCGGTTGCGCATGCACAAATAACAACGAATTGATTGTTTATTTCGTAGGCACTTGCAGAATCGGTAGTCCCGAGATGTCAGTGGTACGTCGCTCGTCCCCTCCGACTTCAAAAAGTAAATTGAAGCATGCACAATCGCAATCGGATCCGGACTTGCCAGTTGCGATGGAAGGAACTGCCGAACTGAGTCGAAATATAACTTCTCGACATAAACGCCCACGCTTATTTGGCTCTCCATCAGATGAACATGATCCTTCAAAGGCCTTCTTGACCGATTCAAAAAAAGATTTAATGGTAATGCTTGAAGACTGGAAGTCGGAACAACAAATTACCTTAGCTCAGCTAGTTACTGATGTCGCCCAACTCAAGGTACAATGTTCCAATATAACAACATATAGACCAATAACGACATAGAGAAGAAGATTGTCTCGTTGAATCAGGATTACGAGGAGGTTTTGGCCAAGGTATCTCAACTTGAAAAGTTACAGGAAGACAATAGTAACTGCATTAACAAAATTGAAAATCAAATTCAAGAACTGCAACTTAAGTGTCGCCCATCTACAGTTGAAATTAGAAATGTACCAGCAATACCGAATGAAAAAATAAACGATCGTCTTCAGATTGCCTCGCGCTTGGGACAGACTATCCAGATGGACGTTTCCAGCTCCAATGTTCGCGATATTTACCGTCTGCCTGGAAGACCTGGCCTCACCCACTCTATACTCATTGAATTTTCTACGGTCTATGTCAAAAATAACTTCTTAAGTGCAGCACGCAGCTACAACAAACAACGTAATATCAAGGAGAAGTTAAATACTGAGAGTATTGGCATTGCTGGAGAACGCAAACCCATCTAAGTTGATGAACATCTCTCTCCAACTTTAAAGAGGTTATTCTATCTTGCTCGTGAATTTGCGAAACGTAACAAATATGATTTCTGCTGGATATCGAATGGGAAAATACTATACCTTTTATTTACCTCTTCTTAAGGTTTATTACCAGCACAAGTAATTCCTACTAGGCTTGGTAATTGCCTCGATCACATCTTGCTAAAAACCGAGACAATAGCAACAGCAATAGCACTCGAGACCCATATCACAGACCATCTCTCTATAATTTTGTGTATGAAACATCACAATAAATTGCACCGTAATTCTCAAAAACTCATAACTCGCTTAGACTACGTTTCTATTAAGGAAAATATCGACAAAAGTAATTTCAGCTCGATCATGGATGAAAATGATGCTAACAATGCTACTGTTAAGTTGGTTTCAATCATTCAAAATGTGGTTACCAAGTACACAGCACAAAAAAAAGTCAGCAGGCGTACTCGTATCTTGAAACCATGGATCACTGGAGGAGTGCTTCGTTGTATCAGAAACCGCGATAAAATGCATCTTAATGTTAAAAAGCAAATTAATAATAGCATTCTTCTTATAACATATAAAAGATACCGCAATTTTTGTAATACCCTTATTAGAAAATTAAAAAATGAGTATGAAAAGAATCAATTCTATAAAGCTCAGAATAATCCAAAAGCAATGTGGGATGTTATAAATTCAATATCAGGCAGGAAATGTCAGTCACCGCCAGCAACGGAACTCTTGCAAATGTCAGCTAGTGCAAAGCACTCTGCGAACTGCGTCAATAGATATATGGTTAATATTGGAAAAGACCTGGCTTCTAAGTTGGTCCCTCCTGGTTCTTCGACAACTTATATAAATGGAGTGACAGCTTCACAATGCAGTTGGAATTGAACCGGTTAGCGAAGAACAAGTATCAGCGATCATTACATCGCTTCGGAGTAACTGTGCAACTGGTTGGGACAATATCCCAGCTTCAGTAATTAAACTTTCACAGAAAGTCTTGGTAGCATCCATTACACACATATGCAATATTTCAATAACTACTGGTATATTCCCAAAAAGCTTAAAAAAAGCGTTGGTAACTCCTGTGTTTAAGAGTGGGGACAGGGCACATGTTACTAATTACAGACCAATTTCGGAGTTGAGTGCATTGTCCAAAATTGTCGAAAGAATACTTAATAATTGTTTAACGAAGTACCTTACAAATTTTTCCATAATCTCCAATAACCAGTATGGATTTAGATCTGCGTTATCAACTGAAGACGCTGTAACAAACTTCAGTAATGCGGTGTTTGATAGACTTGATGGGGGTTACAAATGCTTCGGTATATTTCTAGATATATCGAAAGCGTTTGATACGGTCTTTGTTCCAATACTCCTAGCTAAACTAGAGTTCATTAGGGTTCGAGGTCTGTCCCTGGATATATATAAGGATTACCTATCCAATCGCATTCAGGTAGTGAAAATTGACGATGTTGTGAGTGAAGAAGAACAGATCAAATACGGAGTCCCACAGAGAAGTATTCTCGGCCCCACATTGTTCTAGATTTATGTCAACGACCTATGTGGGATGAGGCTCGATATTTGCGATATCTTTACTTATGCTGACGACACAGCCTTATCAATATACGCGAGGAGCTGGTTGGAGGCCAAGTCTTTGGCCGAAAATAACCTGAGAGAAGTAATGTTATGGTTGTCCTCGAATCTACTTACTCTAAAAATAAATAAGACAAAATTCATACGTTTCTATCTCCCAAATTCTCCTACACCATCAACTGAAACCACAACCATCACGGCCCATTTTTGCAATAACTCTACAATCATCTGCTCATGTCCACCTTTAGAAAATGTTGGCAGCAATTCAATTCAATTCAATTCATTTATTGCATCAAATATGGTAGGTACATAAAGTTCTTATATAAAATATTTAGCAACACACATTTGGCCAATATATAGCATGCAATAGTACAAGTTTTTACACTTAAGATATTAATTAGGTAACTACATTATGTCAATTTATGTGTCTACTTAAAAATTAAATATATCTGTGCTTTAGTGTATAAAATTTACAGGGACACTTTTGAAAGAACTCATGTATCGAATAAAAACACTCTTGTAACAACCACTTCCGCAACGCAACACAAAACTTATTGAAGGGTAGTTGAGTAATTGACCCAGGCAAAGCATTGTAAATTAGGGGAACCATGTAAACGCAGCTCCGCCGAAAAAGTTCTAGCTTTGGAACGGGCATTTCAAAATCTAAGTGTGTAGGTTTCCTTTTATTTGTGTTATTTTTCCGTTCAAATAGTTCAAGATTGGACCTCACAAACCTGGCAACTTCGTAAATATAAATGCATGGGACTGTCAATAGATTGTGCGACTTGAACATAGGCCTGCATGAGTCAGACCACTGCATATTGAATATCGCACGTATACATTTTTTTTGGGCGATGAAGATCTTCGCCATTTCGGTAGAGTTTCCCCACACAACTATGCCGTATCGTATTACTGAGCAGACGTATGCGTGATACACCATTATGGCAGTACGCAAAGATGTAATATTTTTAATTCTTCTTAAAGCAAATACGAATTGATTAATTTTTTTTGAAATTATTTCGATGTGATTCTTCCAGGTAAAATGCTCATCTAGTGTTACACCCAGGAATTTTGCATTACGTACCTGTTTTATATTATGATTGTTAAGTGCAACATTAAGGCGTACAGGTTTACTTTTAAATGTTTTGCAAAGAAGCACATTAGTTTTAGAAATATTTATTTTTAATTTATTAATGTCTAACCATTGTATAATGTCATTTAATGTTTGCTTAATTTCAATGTCAAAATTTTGAAAATTTTTACTTTTAATAATAACGGTGGTGTCATCGGCGAACAATACACACTGATGTTTTATTGACTTAGGCAAATCATTTATGTAAAGAAGAAACAATAATGGTCCCAAGATACTACCTTGTGGTACACCACAGCAATTAGTCCGTGGTTTAGAATCAAAATCTTCTAAATTGTTATTTAATTTTGTTAACCTCGTTACCTGTTTTCTGTCAGTTAGATAAGATTGAAACCATTCCTTTGCCGGACCTCTGATACCGTATCTATCAAGTTTTTCTAGAAGCCGCGCATGATCAACACGATCGAATGCCTTACTTAAGTCTAAGAGCAGTGCACAATTAGGTATTTTATCATTAATATTCGTCATCATTGCTTTTACTAGCGTAAATATTGCCAAAGTCGTCGATTTATTTTGTCTAAACCCGTATTGCTGATCGACAAGAATGTTGTGTTTAATAAGAAATTTCATCACTCGCCTGTACATAATTTTTTCAAAAATTTTTGATATAATGGGAGTGAGAGCGATAGGTCGGTAATTGTCAACGTCTGATTTTGACCCTTTTTTGTATAGTGGCTTTATCAGAGACAGTTTTAGCCTATCAGGAAAGCGGCCCTGTTCCAAGGATAAATTGACAATGTGAGCCAACGGCGATGCTATATGTTTAGCTATTTTTTTTACGAGCTCGGTTGTGATGTTATCATACCCAGCCGATTTCGTGTTTTTTAAAGACATTATAATACGATATATTTCAGAATCGTTAGTAGGTTCTATAAATATACTTTTGTCATTTGATTCTATTTTATGTATGTCAGTTTTATTATTTTTATACGTAGAGCAATTATCATTATCATTAGAAATGTCAACAAAGTGATTATTAAATTTATTAGCAATGTCAGATCCAGATGTCAACGTAGTACTACCATCAATAATATTACTGATATATTCCCTAAACGGTTCGTTACCCATGTTGCGCTTTACAACATCCCACGTGGCCTTAATTTTATTACGAGATAAAGAAATGTGTCTTTCATTACACAAGGACTGTAGATTATTCATGCATTTCCTTAATAATTTAGAATACGCTTTAAACTTACTCTTATTTTCATTACTTTTATTTAAGTAATACTTGTACCTTAATGACCGCTTAGTATTACAACATTTCCTTATGCCTTTTGTTATCCATTTAGGTTTACCACTATTGTGTTTCATTTTAACTCTAATACAAGGGAAACATAGCTTATAAAATAATGTCAACAAATCATGAAACCTGTCAAAGGCCTCGTTAGTATCTGATAAACCATAGATTTCACTAAAACTTATGGAGCTGATGTAATCCACGAATTTTGTGACGTTCTCTTTATTTAAATCATTTATAGTCATGAAACAGTAGTCCACTGCCACTCTGTTGGAAGTTTCCTGTTCAATTTTGACTAGTTGAGCTGTGTTATGATCAGACAGATACAAATTATATGTCTTACCAGTGACATTATGAAAGTTGCTGATAATATTGTCTATGCATTTATTAAGCCTAGTCGGTTCATTTATGTGATATTTCAGCCCATAATTAAGCATAAATTCTTTGAATATTGTACTAGTTTTATCAGATAATAGCAAGTCTATATTAAAGTCGCCACAAACTACTATATTGCATTTTTTGCGTTGAAGTTTTGTTAAAACGTTCCTAAAATTATCAAAGAAAATATTAATGTCAGAGTTTGGTGTCCTATATATACAGATTATGACTAGCTTTAGCTGTTTTATTTCAACACTACATATTTCGAAATGTTTATCAGTAGCAAATTCCTTTACTGCATCTAGCTCAACACATTCGAAACCTCTCCTACACAAAATACACGTGCCACCACGTCGTTCTAGTCTGGAATAGATCGCACCGAGATAAAAATTATTTATATTCAAATATTTTTCTTCACTTCTTTCAACGAAATGTTCACTTAGACATACCACCACCACATTTTCATCTAGATCATGCAGCTCACTTAGTGCTACCTCTAAATCTTGCATTTTATTTAAAGCACCAGCAATGTTTTGGTGAAACACAGAAAATTCATATTTAGTGACGAAAAAGATGATTTTTTGTCCCCGCAGCATCATTTGAGCCTATCCGCGAGGTTATTTTATGGGCTTTAAAATAATAAGGTATCGTGCCTTTCCTTGGTTCTATATTAGTTACTGTTTTATCATTGAAATTTACCTGCGAGGTTTTATTACTTAATGGAAAATAATAAGGTATTGTTCCTTTCTTTGGTTTTACGTTATCATGATTTTCCCGGAAATTATGAGGCAATGTTTCCCGAGTGTCAATACCCTTTTTGAATTTGTGGTTGTTATAAGAGAGGAATTTGTCACTGTACTGGATAACATTTATCTGATAAATTATTTGCTGTGGAACATTCTTTATATTGTCTGTTTCAATAAATGTACAGTTTTCATAGTTTCTGATAAGTAGCTTTAACTGATTATTTAGTTTACATTCATTAAGGAAAAGATTATTAAATATATTTACTACAAATACATTGCAATTTTTAAGAAAATGTAATGCTATAGAAATTTCTGACATAAACTCTACTGGATTTATATCATTACTCCCTGTCATTATGATAACATTGTCGGTTTTGGTTAATGTCTTAGCCATGTTACTACAGTCCGACAAGACATATTTCGTTCTTGCGTCTGGTCTTGTTGTAGATTGTATTTTATAATCCTTGATTATAAGTTCACTTTTATTCTCGATTAGCATCTGAACGATGCCTTTCCCTTGATTGTCCGATAGAAGAAATATTTTGCCACATTCTTGACTACATAATCGGTCATTACTCTCAACTTTAGGCTGATGTTGCTGATGTCCAGTTGGTGTATATTCAGTTAAATCCTTCCCTACATAGGTGCATCCCGAATTATCATCGTCAGTGTTAATAACATCCATGTCAACGTTAGTAAAATCAGTGTCATTTTGTAAACTCTTGTCTTTCCTGGTATTGTTAGCTTTTAAGTGGCCGCGATTATCTCGGCTATCTTTATTATAGCATTCATTCAAGCTCGGTTCTAGTCGTAAGCACCCAGTATTCAATACATCTCTTTCCTGTTTCGTATGCCGTAATTTGCCGCCGTTTAGCTCTTTCATAGTAACATTCTGAGGAGTAGTGACATACTCCTCTTCTGTACTTAGACTTAAACATTTGGTAGTTCGTTTTTTCCTCTGGGACTTTGGTGTAGCCCTTCTCAATGTTGACAAAGGACTTTTGCATAATTGTTTCAAGGCAACCACCTGCTGATTGAGATGTTCAATTACTTCCAAGAGACTATTTTTTTCTAAGATGGTAGTGTCAAGTTCATTTTCTATACTCCGTAGCGGTGATTTCAAGCTATTTATTTCTTCCTTTAATTCTTCAATATAGCTATGATTAACATTAGTAGATAGGTCTAAACTTTTTGTTAAATATTCCGAGTCCGTGCTAATGAGAGAAGTGTTAAGCGATTCTGTCGATCTTGATCTAAATAATTTTCTTGGTTTAACATTTACATTGAATTCATCCATTTTATAAACTGATTCCCTTTATAATTTAATAAACTTTCGTAAGTAGGTGAATAATCATTCAAATAATAAAGCTTCTTTGCATTTATAATATGATTTTTATATTTAGAACAGTTCTTCTAATTAGTCGATTTTTCCGAAATAGTCGATTATTTATGGTGAATGCTTCAGTCTGAAAAGACTCGTATCTAAGTTGGTAAATTATGTTTCCGAACGAATATGATTCGAGTCAAAACTTTTACTGAATTCCAATTGGTCAGTCATACGTCAGCTAGTACAAGGTTTGTTTTTTTTATTTTCATTGGCTAATTGAAACTGACATTTAAATAAAAAACGGATTCACCAAACCTCTTATTCCAGATTTTCCGAATAATATCACTTCACCATGCCAATTCTTGCTACCAAATGTTATTTAAGCATTCGCCAAGCACTGTTTTGTTAGTTCACAACAAGAATAGATAGTTTAAATCTCACTTTGTATCCCTCTGTAACACATACACAACACTGCTCTCAGTATTATATGTTGCACTTAATTTCCCGTCCGAATAATAGCAGTCACAGCATAAGATATCTAGGGGTTATGATTGATGAAAGATTGGACTGGAGCACTCAAGTTAAAACTCTTACCGGGCGTGTAAGAAGATTACTCTATATTTTTAAGAATCTTCGTCATTCTGCCGATCTATCAGTGATGCATACAGTATATGTTGCACTGTGCCAATCTATTCTTAGTTATTGTATACCTGCATGGGGTGGTACTTATAAAACTTTGTTTCTGCAATTGGAAAGAGCCCAAAGATACCTCCTAAAATTTATACATTATAAACCTCGTTACTACTCGACTGCGGACCTATATAGGGAATGTCAGTTATTAACCGTTAGACAGTTATTTGTCCTCCGTACCATACTTCGGCGACATTCACATCTTCCCCTTAGTAACCAGATTTTACAAAAAAGACGCGGAGCACTTGTTTGTTCTCCTGTACAATGCAGGACCAGTTTCGCATTACGTCAATATAACGCATTGAGTTCTAGAATTTATAATAAAATTAATAATATAATCTCACTATATAAACTTAATAAATATAACTTGAAAAATAAATTAACCAATTGACTTAAGTCCTTGAATTATGAAGAAACAGAAAAACTAATATTAATTGTTAAGTAAAATACATCTCAGTGAATAAAATATAATATAACATACAGATAAATAAATCTTATGTAATGAAATCAATATTGCACACAGATTGATATATAATGACATGAGAGCGGAGTGCCGCCGAATCCCGAAATACGAGCTTGTCTCAGTTTGGGAATCAGTGTGTTATTTATAATTGCCCCACTGTACAATCATTTACCAATACCATTGTGTTGCATTGATTTATTTATTGTACTTTTTAAAGAAATAAAAAAATATTTTTAATTATTATTATTATTTCGTTTATTCAATTATGTACACATTTTAATAATAATAATAATAATTAATAATTTATCTTTATTTCAGACGAAAGTCCATACATTTTTACAGAAACAAAGTTAGTAGGGTTGTTAGTAGTACACATAAAAATAAAACATAACAAGGTGTTAGTAATTTGTTAGTAAACAAAACAAGTTAATAATAAATACCGGAGTCTATTTCCTATTTCTGAGCAGGTGTACACTTGCCCAATACACAGTAAAAGGACTGTTTATTTTGCACGCTAACGTTTTGAGGACAGTGTTGGTGCTACCCCGGACCCTGCTCATCATCGATGCAGTTCTTTTCCTAATGATTGAAAAGAAATCATCGACAGAAGCATCCGCAAACATTGCGGAAGCACTGCAGTACCTGGGTTTTCTTAACACTGCTCTCAGAGCGTCATTGTACTGTACACGCAGGGCGTTGTAAGCCCGCCGCATAAAGCTGATACACAGATTGCACGTGTAAAATGACTGACAGAAGGCTCTGAAAAGTAGCAGTTTTACATCTGTGGTACAGCGTGCAAATCTGCGAGCCAACATATTGCAGCGGACTGCCAACGCCCTCCTTTCCCTCTCTAGGTCTTCATCGTCCTGTAGCCTATCTGTCAGCATGTGACCCAAATATTTTACTTTATACACCCTCTCTAGAACCGACTCGCCGATCTTAATTGGTGGAACTTTCGAGGGAGCCTTGTTCCCTGCTTTGTATAGCATGAGAACACTCTTCCTAGCATTATATTTGAGTCCATGTGACAGGGCATATGATTCACAAATGCCCAGAAGTCTTCTGAGCGCACTCACTGACGGGCTCAGCAGAACCATGTCGTCTGCATAACTAATATTATTGATCATTGTGCCGTCTATTGAACACCCGACCATTGCTCCGCTGAGACTGCCAATCAGCTGGTTGACAAACAGGTTAAACAAACTCGGGGAGGTCAACCCGCCTTGCCTGACTCCGCATTTCAGATTATATTCCTGACTATGCGAGTTGATCCATCTGACAGCATTCTTTTGATTACTGTACCAATACTTGAGGAGGGATACCAGCTTTCTCGGCACAGTGGTCTCCTCAAGTAGTTTATGCCAAAGAATATCATAAGAAACCAGGTCGAAGGCCCTCGACAGGTCAAGAAAACACGCATATACTGGTGTTTCAGACACATAATTGCCATTTCCGTTGACAGGTTGGGTCTGAAGCCAAACTGCAAGTCATGTATCTGAAGGTGTTCGCTCAGCTGTGCATTCATGAGACTGTCCAGGACCTTCGCCATGGTTGTGGCCAGTGATATCGGGCGGTAATTATGCTTGTCAGATGGATCCCCGGTTTTGTTTTTAATTATTGGAACAACTACTGTTTTCATCATATCATCCGGAATAAAAGAATGACCTATACAAAAATTAAACAATAGACTCAGGACTCTGGGCAGATGTACACCTGCATAACGCAGATGTTCTATACTTATACCGTCATGACCTGGTGACTTTCCATTTAAATTTACATTTTTAAATATTTCTTTATAAAAACAAATCATAAAAAAAAAACATTTAAAAATATAAAAAATAATGGTTTTCCGCAGGTATCGGGAACAGGGTCCAAGCTAGCGGTGGTTAGGGCTCCAGAGACAGGAACCGCCTCACAATGCGAGCCGTATCGAGGAGTACTGCCTTCTGTATCACACCTTTGATCCAACCGCCCAATGACAGCCTCGACAGATGGTCGTCGAGGCTCTTGGCCATTAGGCCGTTGGCCGTAACGACAATCAGCACAATGATCGCCGAGTCCATTTATTATTATTATTATTAGCGACATCTGGTGCCAATGCAATGGTGGCGTATGAAAGGCATTGATAAATGTTCATAATAAAATATATCCTATTTGTGTGAAATAATTTAATTCAACAAATGCACAAATTCAACACATAAATAATAAATTATTAAATTCTTTTAGAATTAGATACTTAAATAATACTATAGATATAATGCATCTATGGGTTGATAAACATTCAAGGTTCTATGGTTGGTATGACTGTCAATTCTTTTACGGAGTGCATCTCAGTTCAGAGGCACCTGAGAAATAGTTTAACCTAAAATAATTAAATATCCATAAAGATGAGAGGAACGAAGTTGACTAGCGTCAAGATGAAGGATTCCATACGAATCAATGGTTCAGTAAGCGCTGTGAGTATTAGTTGAATTTGTCTGAATTTACATCTTTGTGAAACATGTGCGTGCTTGATGATTACCATGCATTTTTTTCCTTGGCAGGAGCCATATGGAGCCATATGGCTCCTTAGGATGATCTTAGATAATATATAAATAAATAAAAATGGTCAACCGATTCCAATAGCAACAGCATCAAACTACAGCAATAAGTTCCGAGCATATGTAATACTCTGATCTGCCAGAAGCTGGATGGCAGCTACATGGGCTAACGATACTGTTTGAGGTATCATATCTCCAGTATTGAGAACTAAGGATAAAATGTATCCCGTTCAAAAGTGAGTTTAATGAACTTTATTAACATCAAGAAAATGTGATGACGGACTGTGTGCTTAGAAAATTAAATTAGTTGACCAAAATGTATTTGTTTGCCTTCTGTCAACTTCATGTGGAATAAACCCTACAATTGTCTCATGCTGTACACCTACCCCTGAGTTCACTGGTGAGTAAGGGTGAAAATTTTACCTTACAAGAGTAGAGAGAGAGAGAGAATAGAAAATATTTCAGTTAGATGACAAAAAGACCTTGTTGTAAGGTTCATGTTTTTAAACCTTTGGCTTAAGTCATTAAATATACATAGTATTTATATAAAGCAGTCTTTTTCGAACCGAAACTTCAAAAGGTAGCAGTATCCTGTTTTCTGGACGAACGAATATAAAACTGACGAAGATATGGACTATTCGACCCTATCAACACAGTTAATTTATTTATTTAAATTTAAAATAGGCTCGCGCTTAACCACTATCTCACCTGATGGTTAGCGATGATGTGGTCGAATGTGAAGCACGCTTGCCTAGAAATAACGTATTCACTGTTGTCTTTTTATGGATTTACAGTATACCTTATTTATAAATACTGGCTTTTCCACATTTACCGAAATTTTTTATACATATTTTAATTATTAAAGATTTTTTTTTCAGAGTTTCGCGAATATGACTCAAATCCACTGGTGATGATATTATTGCGAAGACATCTCAAATTAACTTAATTACTTACTTCCTAAAAATTAAAAAAAATAACAAATTAATATTGTGACATTTAAAAGTTGCTGGTACCCTGCAACATTAACATACTAATGCTTAAAAATAGTAATCAATGGTTTAAAATATCAGTAAAATGCATTTATTCATAAATTGTTAGCCTAAGAATTTTGTACATTGCGTGAATAGGTTGACAAGTAAACTTGCATCTAATTTAAAATTTGAACCTTATCCCAATGACATATTTGCCCAAAAGAAATGTTGTGACACCTATATTTTCATTTACATTTTTTTTTTCTAATTTTGCGAACGTGACTCAAATCCAATGATGACGATATTGTTACAAAGATATCTCAAATTAACTTTATTACTTACCAACTAAAATAAAAAAACAAACTAACATTGTAACATTTAAAAGTTTTGGTACTCTACAACTTTAAAATACTAAGGCCCAGATTTTTGAGCCGTATTTATCTCAACTAATGCTTAAAAATTACTAACCAAAGGTTTAAATTTTGTTAAAATGCGTTTTTAATCAATTGCTAGCTTATCACTTCATCCGCACATGGCGTGAATAGGTTAACAAGTAAATTTGCATCTATTTCCAAAATTGATACTTATTACAAAGACAAATTTGAAATAAGAAGCTAGTCCAATACCTATTCACACCATATACGGAATTAATGGTCAAATAAGTTGGCGACTTAATTATTTTACCATCATTTGAAACCATTAGTCAAGCAAATAGTTGCTGACCGTCTAATTGGCCTCCACGATTTAGTAACTACCCAGTTACCCCAAACCGCTCAAAACTTTAATAGGCAATGTGTTTACAGTACTTCCTCTGCTCGAGAGCCTCAGTATTCTCCAACATATTTCATGTATTTTATATCAGTAATAATCTTATATTATAACTATAGCAAGAAATTATTATAATACTAGAAAGGTTCAGATTAAGTAATTTCCAAGTCAAGACCTCCAACTCGACTCCGCCTAGACAAAAAAAAAAATTTTAGATTTAGTTTTATTGTCTATTGTCATAACTCGAGGGCTGTACAGTTCTCAAGGCGACTGAGTCGTATGGAGGTCCTTCAAACTAACTATGAAAATTGGCCTTGGATTATGATAACTTACTTCCTGAAAATGCAAAAATTTATATTTTGACATCGAAATTATTTTCATTAATGTATTACAAATATTATCATAATTAATACACCGACTAGCATTGCTTTGGAAGGTCCGGTATCATCTTGTATTGAAATTGTTCGCGCAAAACTCAGTTTGTAAGGGGCATTGAACCTAATTGGCCTAGTGTTTGTATGGATTAGTAAGATTATGATAGTAAGGAATTATATGAGTAAGGTAAACATTTAGCCCTATTGTTCAATTTTAAAGTCATGTTCGGTCCATCTGACCTTAACACCACGCCACTGCAGTAACTGGGTAACACTTGGCAAGACTGGTGTCACTTTTTCATGATGTCATTGACACAGAATGACAACAGTTGCTTATTTAAAAATATGACAATAATATAATCCAATAAAAGGGAGTTGATGGTCGCTATATAGAACGAAATGGCCAGAACATTAAAAAGGTCTAAGTGTATTACAACAAGATCTTGTTGTAAAACTAGTACAGTTATTTATGATGCAGTCTACTTGGAACAGTAATTTGAAAGGTATTATTCGTCCTGAATCAAAGAGAACCGAACTTAAAATTTTACAAAGATGTGAACGATTCGACCCTGTCGACGCGGTTGTTGTATTTTTATGATTATCAACAATATTATTATCTAAATTTATATCACGCTCATTAAAATTTAGATAAAATTTTCGGTACTTACTGTCTGGAAATATCAAGAGCAGAACAGTTATTTTAAAATCCTTTTAACAGGATTTGGACCCGCTCAGCGAACTCTCGTTCAAGAATAATTTACAACCAAATATCTCAACAACGCGATGTTTTGAGGCATTGTTTTGGGTAAGTATTTAAGGGTCCCAAAATGTCCTCGCAAAATAAGTTCCCCATAGTTAAAGAATTTTGGAAGTAATTATTTTTATTCTACTTTCTTAATAAGTAATGCGGATGTTTTCAATACCCGTTTTAAGATTGAATTAAAGAAAAAAATATATTTAACCAAAAAAATGTCCAGTTTTTTTCTAATTTACACTCAAAGTGTCATTTGACGATTAAGTGACGCTCTTCCCCGCACTTTATCAACGGACACGCTCTTCGTCATTCCTAAAATTATATAACCTCATAATTATAATATGTGCATGGTAAATGTTTTTATGTTTCCATTAAGAAGCATTCAAGAAACCAATTTTGCGATCCGTATTTTTCTGTTGCTTACTGCTTAAAATGTGTGTAGGCGAGAACTTTTATTCTTAATAACAATGACGGATTTTTATCAACGAGAATATTTTGAGAAAATCCACTCTTTCGATTATGCCGATGTCAGTTATTTAGATCTGACTGAAGTGTAGCTAGATAAGCTTGAGCGACTCCAAAACTTTTGTATTAGATTCATATTTGGTTTACGCAAATATGACCATGTTTCTGAATTTAGAATTAAGCTCAAGTGGCTGCCAATTCGCCTTCGCCGGAATGCCCATATTTTATCTTTACTCTACAGTATTCTGTTTGTTCCTACAACCCCCTCTTATCTCTAAGAACGCTTTAAATTCCTTCATGACACACATTCTAGACACTTGAGATCATCGGAGAATTTGAAACTTTTGATGCCTGCTCATTCCACTAAGTTCTACGACAAATAATTTACGGTCCAGGCTGTGCGATTGTGGAATGAGTTGCCGTTGCCTGTTAGACAAGCCCAGTCACTGGCTTCTTTTAAGTACCTAGTTAAAAACCATTTCCTTTCTCTCTAACGCTTTTATATTTGGATCTAATTTCTTTCATCATTATTCAAAATATGTTTTCTTTTGTCCCTTTTTTCTTTGAATTTGTTAACATGTAATATTATGTATGTGTATATCTAAGTATATATATGTAAGTATATGTGTATTTAAGTTTATGGATAGTATTTACTATAACAATATAGTTTTGTATATATTTATGATTCAATGTAATAGCAGTACACCACAGACTACCCCCTTTTTTGATTCTAAGTTCAGTCCATCCAAAGGTTGTCTGGTTAGATATCGCTGTCAGCGATAAGACCGCCTTTGTACCCGTATAATTAAGATTTCTTATAAAATAGATGTGTAATTTTTATGGTGTACAATAAAGTATATTCTATTCTATTCTTTCACACTACCAGGGGCGATAGACAAGTGACATTCTATCAATAAAAACAATAAAAAAACGTCAAATATGTATGGGATAGCTAAGCGAAATCGAAATGTCACGTGATCAATCCATTCCATTTTGGTATTTCGACCATCTCCATCGCTTATGGAATTAAACTTTGTCTTGAGCATCAAGTTTAATTTGCTAAGATAACGATTATAAGTTATGGATTTTGTCCAAAGTTTCCCGAATGCTTCGCACCTATTTAAATGTATAATGTTTTTCTTTATTGCCGAAGATGTTGTTGTTTCAAAAAAGGTTAGAAATACGAGTAGTAAACAATGGTTTCAGTAAAATCTGTTTTTCATCAATTGTTAGCCTAACGAAATGCCAAATAAGTTGGAGAGTTAATTATTTGCCCCGAATCCACTGGTATCCACACTCTAAACTTAACCATTAGTTAGATAAACATTTATTTAAACACAGATTATATGTTTGGTACTTACTTTCTGAAAATTTCAAGAGCAAGACAGTTAGTTGAAAATCCACTTGAGAGGGATTCGGACTCGCTTATTAAACTCTCTCTTTGCATAACTCAGCAACGCAACATTTAGGGGCATTGTTTCAGGTAAGCATTTCAGGGTCCCTAAATGAACGTCCCCGAACATTACTAATAAAATAAATAAAATAAATAAATAAAATAAAATAGCCTTTATTGCTGAACTTATTTTACAATGATTTTCTTACAAATATGTTTACTTTATAACAGTAGTTTTTTTTTTTTCATAAATAAGGTATCGGTAAACGGTCGTTTCTACGTTGCAGCTTGTCTTTCGACATAGGCCTCCTCTAAAGATTTCCACTCTATTCTATCTCTCGCTATGCGAGTCCATATTAGACCTACTATTTTTCTGATGTCGTCTTCCCATCTTCTAGTTTGTCTGCCTCTATTTCTTTTGCTATCTCGTGGTTGCCATTCAGTTATTAGTCTCGTCCATTTCTCCCTCTTCTCTCTTATCATATGCCCAGCCCATCTCCACTTTAAACACCTGTATGTTGTGTATGCATTCTTAAATTTTGTTTTGCTTTTGATACATTTTAGTTTAACTCGGTCTTTTCTTTTAACTCCTATTGTGCTTCTCTCCATTCCATTCTGACAAATTTTTATTTTTCTTGCCAGTTCTTCTGTCAATGCCCAAGTTTGGCACCCATACAGTAAGCATGGTAGGATACACATATTGTATACTCTCCTCTTTTTCCTCATAGACATATCTTTGTTCTTCATGGTTTCACTGAGTGACCAATATCTCCTCCAAGTATTAGCTATTCTCCTTTCTATTTCTTTTTGCATACATTCCTCAGTAGATATTAACTGTCCCAAATACACATACTCCCTTACATACTCTATTTCTTCATTATTTACTGTTATGGGCTCTGTTTGTGAGGAGTTACTTTTGTTTTCGTTAGGTTCATTGAAAGGCCTGCCTTCTCGCTCTCTTTCGCTAACTGTTGCAACATTGTCTCTAGGGTTTTCGGGTTTTCCAAAAATAAGATTAGGTCGTCTGCAAAGCGTAGGTGACTCAGATTTTCGCCATTTATATTTAGACCTTTATTCGTCCAATCCAGATTTCTGAATATCATTTCCAGGACAGCTGAGAATATTTTTGGTGAGATTGGGTCTCCCTGGCGTACCCCTCTCCCAACCGAAAATTCTTCCCCTATAGATTCTAGCTTTACTTGTGCGGTACTTTTTGTGTATACGTTTTTCAGTATTCGTATGTATTTTGCATGTACGCCTTGTCTTTCCAGTGCGTCCCAGATAAAGCTATGTTCAAGTGTGTCGAATGCCTTGTTGAAATCTACAAACCCTATATAGTAAATTTTGTTATATTCTTTATAGTTTTGGAGTATTTGTCTAAGGGCGTGGATGTGGTCTATTGTTGAAAAATTTCTACGGAATCCAGCTTGTTCTTTGGGTTGGTTTTCTTCGAGTGTGTTTGTGATTCTAGATAATATTATTTTTGAAAACACTTTGTAAATATTGGACATTAAACTGCTTGGTCTGTAATTTGATATATCTCCTTTGTCACCCTTTTTATGAAGTAGTATAATTGTAGATTTTGTCCAATCCTCTGGAATCTTTTCCGTATTGATAATTTCATTAAATATATCAGTAAGTTTTGGAGCGATTACTGGTAACGTTGATTTTAATAGCTCGTTTGTAACAAGATCAGATCCAGGAGCTTTATCGAGTTTTTGTGTATTTATTGCTTTTATGGTTTCTTCCTTCATTATTTCCGGTATATATTCTTCATCGGTTGTTTCGTCGTTTTCTTTTATAGTTTCTTTCTCTTTTTGACTTTGGTATAGGTTTCGGTAGAATTTTGTAGCGATTTTTAATATGTCGAGTCTTTTACCTGTACTATTACCATCTTTTTTTTTCATACTTGGTATCCAGTCCTTTTTGTAGTTTAATTCCTTCAATGCCTTTTTTATTCCTCCTGTTTTTTCTATGTAACTTTTCATTTTATTAATTCTTTTAGTTTTTCTTTCTTTTCTAAGTTGTTCGCTGATCTTTTTGCTTACTTCTGCTATTCTTTGACGGTTTCCTTTATTTTTCTTTTGTTGTAGGAGTTCTTTCCGTTCTTGCAATAATTGCTTGATTGTAAGTGAGACTACTTTCTTAGTATTTTTGTTTGTTTTTATGGTTACTGTTTTTAGTTGATTTAGTAATAGGTTGTACTTTTCTTGTATTGATGGATATTCTTTCTTTTCCAATTCCACGGCATTTAGAGATGTTTGAAGATTATTAAGTAATAGTTTAGGGTCACCTGTGTATTGTACCGCTATGTGTTTATTTTGGAATCGTCTTGTTTTCTTTAACATTCCTGACATCGTAGCTCGAACCAGCCTATGATCTGTGTAGAAGTTTAAATTGTTTATGATAGATACGTTCTTGAAGGCTTTTCTTTCATTGGACATAATAAAATCGATTTCGTTCTTGTATTGTCCATTGGGTGAGATCCATGTCCATTTTTTTGATGGTTTCCTTTTATAAAAACTGTTTAAAATACTTAATCTGTTTTCCAATGCAAAGTTTACTAGTCTTGTTCTGTTTCTGCTTCTATTCCCATACCCATAATTTCCTACAGTGTTTTCTTCCCCACTTTTTTAAATCCCAATCTGTCCATTAAAGTCTCCCATCACGATGACGTTTTTATGTGCGTTATCAATGGCGTTTTGGAGGTCCTTATAGAATATCTCAATTGTTTTTACGTCTTCTTTTTTATCAGATTCAGTTGGTGAATATGCCTGTATAATAGACCATCTCTCTTCTTTTCTTCCGTTCAAGGACAGTTTTATATTAAGGATTGCAATACGTTCCGAGACTCCTCTGAGTTCTTCTATTTTGTTTACTAGGTTTATTTTTACCATGAATCCAACTCCATACAGTCCGGGCGTCTCTCCTTTATAATGTAGTATATATTTACCATGGTTTTCTATACCTTCTCCAAATCTGCGCATTTCGCTGATACCTATAATATCCCACTTTAACTCTTCTATTGCCAGCTCTAGTTCTTGAAGTTTTTCAGGTGTTCTAAGAGATCAACAGTTAACAGTTGCTATGTGGATTGCCTTTACTTTGTTTTCCTTGTTAGTGTTGTTTTTTCCCTTTAGAGGGTCGTGGTCATTTTTCCCCACGATGACCAGTCGGCTTAGGGAAGTATGTTGTTTTGTTTTTCTATGTTGGTTCATGTTGAGCTGCTTCCGTTTACCGATAGTTAATTGTTATTCTTTGTTACTTGTTGTCTTAGTAGAAAGAGAGGAAAGAGAATTAGCTCTAATCCTCATTACGTCGAAAGCATTTGGTCTATTGTTAATTGGCGGCATTAGAGTTTGTTGTTTCCTTGGTTGAGCATTGTTTTGTGGGGATGTTGATATCTCTCTTTTGCGTTTTTCATTATTTGTGTTATTAATTTTTCCTTTTATTATTATTTTGTCGAATTTTAAGTATGCGATATTTCCCTTTTCTCTCTCCTCTTTTAGTTGCGCCTGCAATGTTTTCCTTTTCTCTAAAACTTCCTTTGTGTAGTCTTCTGTAACGTATACGTATACGTATTTTTGAGGTTTTTCTTCTTTTCCATAACTTCATTCTTCTTCCATTCACTCACAAAGGAAAACAGTATTGGTCTTGGTTTTCCAGAAGACTTTTCCTTTCCTAGACGATAAATTTTGTTTATCTCATGTTCTTGGAATTGTATGTCAAGGTCAGTTTTGAAAATGTTTATTATGATTTGTATTAATTCATGTATAGACCTTTCGCCTTCATTTACTCCAAACATTATCAAATTGCTTTGCTTCTTTCCTCTTTTTAAAGTTTCTATTTCCTTTTCGAGATTTTCTACTTTTATTTTTAGGTTTTTATTTTCTGTTATAATAGGTTGCAGTTTTTCATCTAATCTCTCCATTATATTGTTGGTTATTGAGTCTTTCAATTCTATTGTTTGGTTCAGGATTTCATTCTTCATTTTTTCAAATAATAGTTGAAACTGGTCCTCCATTTTATTTTATTTTATTTTTTTGCAACTATATCTGCGTGTTATGGAACGTACTTCGTAGTAGTTTTTGTTTTCTTGCTCTGGCAACACTAGTTCGCTTTTACTGTGACAGGTGTCGATGTCACTGTTCTTTTGTCTATGCTCAATATGATTGGCGAATTTCTAACCTCTATTTATCACATTTTTCGGTAATTCTTTGTTGCAATTCAAGAACTTACGCGATATTACATTACATTTATTTTATTATTTATTATTATTTCTAGCGAATGGGCAGTAAGCTCGATGAGCCTTCTAAATATAAATTAATTGACAAGCCTTATTTAAATAAATACCTAGTCTTGTCTTTCTGTGCTTTTATTCATAAAACCCTTGCCTTACACACCGCATACATTGGAACCCTGATACACAGTAAATAATCAATAACCATCTTGACATTCAAAGCTTGCTATCTTGGTAGATATCAATTCTTTTATATAGAGTTCCATTCATGATTCTAACAAAATAAAACAAATAATAATAATAATAATAAATAATAATAATAATATATGTAATATATTGTATGTTTCGTTCCGTGAGTGTGTCCGTGGCATCAACAGTGGGCCTTATCAGAATATCAGCGCAGTGATATTTTCTTTTTAATATCGTTGCACATGCTGAGATAGGAGCCTTTTTGGTCTCGCACGGGGTTTTTTATATTTTATTATTGTTTGTGTTCTGCTTATCTCGTGTCTCCTGTGCGGGTCACAAATAAATATTTTTTCTTTCTTTCTTTTTCTTTCTTTCTTTCTATATTGCGTGAAATCGGTAGTTCCACTACACGGACGGCACTTCAGTTTGTGTTTTGTGGGGTCACTGTCTCATAAAATAGTGTACGGAATTATTTTTAACACTTAATAATATGGAGCTACATAACTACGATGCTTACGCTTCGACAACCGGAAACTGGCCATTACTACCAAATGATAAATAATTTCTCTTTCTAAATAAATAAAACATATAAAGTCGAGCCCCTTTTTGAGATTATCTCACACAAAATGAAATATTGACAAAAATCTGTCAAAGTCGTAATTTTTAGGTTGTCGCCTTTGTATGCTTTTCTTAATTTCTGTAAAGATTTGTAAGAGCAGGCACGTAAATATTATAAACGAAACAATAAACTATGTATTTCGTAAAAAAACATATGAAATAACTTATAAGGAAGGAAGTTTGTCAAAAACTATGTCTTGAAATGTTAAAACGTTTCGACATCGCAGCAGTGTTGTTTTCTAAGAAGTACTTTAAGTGTCATTTGACGTTTCAGCGACGCTCCTTCCCGCACCTTATCAGGCACGCTCTTAAAAAGGACGGACTTCATACGTTTCAAGCAGTTTTTTTTTTTAATTTGGTTCTCTAAAATTTGTCATCTCAATCGTCTTCGTATTTATTTATTTTATTGCATAAAACATGGTATATAAAGTTGTTACATGAGTTAAGGGTGAGATCATACATGTTTTGCTTAAGACTAAAGCATGCAAAATGATTAACACAACTTGTGTTCAAAATATTCCTTAATGCTATAAAAA
This sequence comes from Orthosia incerta, assembly GCA_948252205.1. NCBI lineage: Eukaryota > Metazoa > Arthropoda > Insecta > Lepidoptera > Noctuidae > Orthosia > Orthosia incerta. The sequence goes on along the minus strand of OX411766.1, from coordinate 20,003,581 downwards.
TTAACATCATTCAGCCACTTAAACAAATGAACTTTAAACAGTCTGCTATTAAGTATTTTAAGTTTACATGGTAATTTATTATATATTTGTACAGCCATAGCTAAACAGCTTTTACTATATTTTTGGTTAATCGAGGGGTTTCATCTAAAACAAGTCTAAATTTGTCACGCCGATTCCTAAAGCATACATCTGCTGCTGTTCTGAAAAGCTCTTTGTGTTTCCGTACAAACATACATGTTTCATATAGATATAGTGAGGGTAGTGGTAGCAAAACGAGTTTTTTAAATATTGGTCGACAAGATTCGTCCGGTGGAATGCCCTGAATAGCTCGAACACATTTCTTTTGAGCGATAAATGCTCTGTTATGGTCGGTACTATTTCCCCATAGAATTAGTCCATATCGCAGCAAGGACTCCACATATGCACGATAGGACATTACAGCTGTTTTAATACTTGTGACATTTTTAATCCGTCTAAGAGCGTAAACGAATTTATTGATTTTATTACATACACTATCGATTTGAGCTTTCCAGTCTAGATGTTCATCAATGATCGTTCCCAAAAACTTAGTTTGTGCTACTTCTTGAAGTTTTGATATATTCATTTTAAAATTTAATTTGTTATTATAAGATTTATTAAATTGTACATATACTGATTTATTGAGGTTAATAGATAAATCATTATTATTAAGCCAATTTATAAGATTTTCTATTGTATTATTAATATCTATTTCGTGATCAGTTGTTGTTTTACATTTTTTTGTGGTAGAAACGATGATTGAAATGTCATCAGCAAACAGAAAGCATTTATGATTAGTCACGTTAACAATGTCATTCACATAAAGAAGGAACAAAATTGGGCCCAATATACTGCCCTGAGGAACGCCGCGTTTGGTGTTTTTGAATTCAGAGCGGTATGAAACCATATCCTTATTAGCATTAATATGAGCGATAGTAACACACTGCTGTCTGCCAGATATGTATGACGATATCCACTGCAGTGGTGGTCCTCTTATTCCTATAAACTCTAATTTCTGAAAAAGCATGTTATGCGAGACCAGGTCGAACGCTTTAGATAAATCTAAAAATAAGCCCGTTGTTAGTTGATTATTGTTAATATTAGTTAGTACTGCTTTCAAGAGTGAAAAGATAGCAAAATTTGTTGACTTTCCTTTTTGGAAACCGAATTGCTCTTTCTTTATAATATGAAATTTTTCGCAGTAACTGAGAAGCCTTTTATACATGCACTTTTCGTATATTTTTGACATAATTGGTATTAAAGTTATGGGACGATAATTGTTAACATCATATTTTTCACCTTTTTTAAAAAGAGGTTTTACAACTGATATTTTTAATTTATCCAGAAACACTCCTTGAAAAAAAGACGAGTTTATAAGATGCGTTAAAACGCCGCGTATTTCCTTAGCACATTCCTTAATAATTCTTGTGCTAAGTTCGTCGTAGCCTTCTGAGGTAGTGTTATTTAATAACATAGTTTGTTGTTCTACTTCGTCTTCCGTCATTGGGAAGAGGAACATTGAGCTAGGTGTTAGGTTTTCATCACAATGAATATTTGTACTTTGCTGTGTAGGATTATGATTAAGATAGAAATCGTAAAAATGATTTAACCAGTTCAATGATTATATATGCATACCCAACCTCCACGAACCAGTTACCGGGGATAATTATACCCCTTAGCAAGATTAGTGTTACATTTTTCGTGCTTTGATTGTCTTAAAATTCTAATTTCGCCAAGGACGAAGTGGCGCTGACGACAATTTGCAAGTTTTTCATCAAAAGTATAATTTTCATGGTCTGTGGGCTCACTTATAAAAATATGTATATGGGATCAAAACCATAATCCAAGATGGCGCCGACGAGAATTTGCTTATGACCTTGGACCAAAAACGCTAGTGTACGGTTAGCAACCGCACATTGTACTTTGGCCTAGTTAAAATACTGCAAATTTTGTTAATTTATAACATGTAGCATCGGCACGTACGCAAGTATGTCAGTCTTCGGTTTGTATCGAGCTCGCGCAACATTCAACATTTTTTGTAACATTTTTACAACATTTTTATAACATTTTTCTATAATTTTATTATTACATTATTTTAGTGCAATTTAGTATTAAATACCTTTTTAACATTAACATTTATTTTATTGAACATTTAACATTAAGTGTAAAGGCTCCTGCCCTTACATTTTGGTCCTTCGAGCCGTTAAGAGTAGAATCAGTGCCGTGGTACGTTTCACTCGCGGGAACATTTGAACATTAAACAAAACGTTAAAAACAGTGTGAGCAGTGATAGTGAGTGAGAACTACACAGATCGGGGTGAAGAATAAGCAGCAAGCGTAAGCAGCGAAACCGGTGAGCACGTTCCATATTACTTACTTTTCTGAAATTTTGGATTTATTGTGAGCACAAACCACCGTTATACAACAATGGCTTCTTACGATGCTTTACTTAACTTGCAATCTACAAATCTTGACGCAATCAAAAGAATAAACGAAAACTTTAAGAAAGATAGTTTTACACGTAAAACCACTCTTGAATATCATGATGACAGACTTCAAAAGCTGGAGGAGTATTGGAGTGAGTTTAAAAAGAACGACATCCAATTAGCTTTGTTTGAAGGCAAGAAGTCAGGACCTTATTACGAGAATCGCATTTTCGAGCGGCTGGAACAAATATACGAAGAAACGAAGTGAATTATAAAGAAGTCGAAGCAAAACTTATCGGCGAAAATCGATGATGAACAATTTTCTTCGTTTAGTCACTTACAAAAACAAGAAGATAGTTCATGTGCCAAAGAAAATGTTCCAGAACAACAAGAGAGCGATGAGATCACGGACGATGTGAAGAACACGTCATACAATGAGTTAGCCGTGGACCAACAGACTATAGATTTGATGAATGAGCAGCGGTCAAACATCAAGGCGTTAGAGAGAACAGATTTAAAAGAAAAGTGGCAACTTGAAGACAAATTGAAGACAATAATGCAACGTTGGGAAAAGTCGATAGTACTTATTGGAAACTTGATAACTTGTTGGTCAACACGCAAGCATTTGAAAGTGATTACAACAGATTAGAAAGGCTGTATGAATTCACCAAGGAACAAATAAACAAGAGGATTTGGGATAACAAACATCAGGAAAAGTCCGCGCCCAAAATTGAGCTTCCGATTTTCAGTGGTAGCTAGCCCAGTGGACAAAATTCAAAGACTTATTCGTGGAAATTGTGCATCGCAACACTTTCATCTCAAATGCTCAAAAAATGCAACATCTGAAAGCGAAATTGAAGGGAGAACCCGAGCGATTAATACAGCACATGAACATCAGTGCTGATAATTACGAAGCTAGTTGGCAGATTCTTCAACAGAGGTATGATAATAAGAGGTTATTATTTACCTACCAGGCAAACATTTTACTAAGTCTACCCAACATACAAACCCCAACGGCATCTCTACTGAAAAGGATGCATGACACGACCATAGAGTGCCTTCAGGCTATTATGAATCTGCAGTACGACACTTCTAGTTGGGACCCCATAGTAGTTCACATACTAATGCAAAAGCTGGACGCAGACACACGCCAGTCATTCAATGAATCCATGAAAAATCCAAGGGAAATGCCACCATTAAACGAGTTTCTGAAATTCATTGAAACCAAGTTCATGTCATTGGAATCGGGCACAAACACAAACCGCCCAAGAAACTTTAACAGTCCACAGTTAAACATTCAGCCAAAAACAGTTCATAATGCAACATACAGCAAGCCTAAGGTGCAGCAACAGACCATTCAAGGGCGAACTAAGAACGTGCCGAGAACATTCCATAACAAACAAAACATTTCATCATTCCTTTATAACTTGTCCGAAATGTAATAAGCAATACGGGCTCTATAATTGCAAAGAATTTTTATGTATGTCACCAGAAGAAATGTTAAAGTCCGCAAACAACCTACATGTATGTCTGAATTGCCTATTTAGTCATAACGGCGAAAAATGTTCGTCGGAAAAAAAATGCAAGCACTGCGATGAGCCGCATAGCAGCATTTTGCATGAGGCGATTGGAGTTGCAAAATCGCGAACCGGCAGGGCTAATGTAGGTCAACAATTGAACACGCATTGAACATGACAACTCAAATGAGGTACTGCTAGCCACGGCCCAGGTCAAAACAATAGCCTATGATGGAACTACGATCATTTTACGCGCTTTATTAGACCAGGGCTCTCAGGTTAGCCTAATTACAGAAATTGCTGCACAAAGATTGCAGTTAAATTGAAACAAAATGAGCGCGGTGGTGTCAGGTATTGGTGCTTCAGCCAACACCAAATGTAAAGGAGTGCTCCATCTTAAGTGCCAAGCGATTTATAATGACTTCAACATTGACATTAATGCACTTATTATGAAAACAATAACAAACAAACTGCCAAGTAAAACAGTAAATAAAGGTAGTTTTGAACATATACAACATTTACAACTCGCTGATCCTGATTTCAACATACCTCAGGATATAGATTTACTATTAGGAGCCGATGTATATTCCGAAATACTGTTAGAGGTGTTAATAAAAACAAACACGTCATCCTTCATAGCACAACAAACACAATTAGGCTGGGTAGTATGTGGTAATTACAAAACGTTCAATTGCCATGTAATTGTCAACAACATTCAGGATCTTGCCCAATTCTGGGAACAGGAGTCTATGCAAGAAAACAGAGATGATTTGGATCCTGACAACAAGTGCGAACAGCTGTACAAAGAGACAACAACACGACTTCCTGATGGACGATACCAAGTTCGTCTCCCCCTCAAGGACAATTTTATTGAACACTTAGGAACATCGAAACCACAGGCCATCGCTCAATTTCAACAACTAGAGCGAAAGATGGCAAAAGATCATGCGTTTGCAAAAGATTATAAAGCTTTCATGGAGGAATACGAAGAAATGGGTCACATGGAAGAAACACTAGGAACAAAAACATGGAGTATTTTCTCCCGCACCACGGGGTTGTGCGACCAGGTGCTATCACAACGAAACTTAGAGTTGTGTTCAACGCGTCAGCAAAAACCAGTTCAAAACACAGTCTTAATGACTTAATGGAGGCGGGACCGAATCTACAAAAAGATATCCTTAGCATCTTGCTGAAATGGAGACAATACAAATACGTCTTAACATCAGACATTGAGAAAATGTACTGATTTATAATGGTACATCCGGAACATCAACACTTACAGAAAATAGTGTGGAGGAACTGTCCACGGCAACGACTAAGAGAATATCAACTACGTACAGTCACCTATGGTACTAAGGCAGCTCCCTTTCTAGCACTCCGAACACATCAACAGCTAGCAATGGACGAAGGTGACAAGTACCCGGACGCTAAAAACATCTTACTCAACCAATTCTTTGTAGACGATGCGTTATTCGGAAAGGATACCATGGACGAGGCCCGAGATACAAGAGACTAACTTATACAACTATTGAAAGAAGAAGGGTTCAATCTCAGAAAGTGGTCGAGTAACGAACATCAACTGCTAGAAGATCTGCCAGAACATATGGTTAGCCCAGTCAGTTTAAGCTTTACAGAGGCATCAGCTTCCAAAGCATTAGGCTTGGCATGGGATCCGAAACAAGATGAATTTATATTTTCACCCACATTAAAAAACAAAAACAACATTGGCATTAACAAAAATTCGTCAAAACGGCAAATCTTAAGCGACATATTAACAATTTTTGATCCTTTGGGGTTGCTATCTCCAATAACAATCAAGGCAAAAAAAAAATTCCAACACATCTGGAAGTACAAAATCGAATGGGATGATACTGTTCCGAATGAAATAGAAAAGGAATGGAGAACACTAAAAACTGAGTTAACAAACATGCAACCTTTCAAAATTAACCGATGGCTAGGATTAGAAGCAAACAACGATTGGGAATTACACGCATTCTGCGACGCATCGGAAAAAGCGTTCTCGTGCGAAGTGTACAGCAAGGTTACAGAGGGAAAACAGCAACAAATTGCATTGGTTGCGGCAAAAACAAAGGTCGCTCCAATCCAAAAACAACAAACACTTCCCAGACTTGAGCTATGCGGTGCACAGCTGTTAGCTCAACTGGTCAAGAAAATAAAACATTGCCTCGATAAACCTAACATTATAGTAACAGCATGGACGGACTCAATGATCGTGCTTGGCTGGCTAAAGGGCGATTTCTCGCGATGGAAGGCCTATGTCGGTCACAGAGTTCAGGAGATAACATCAGTAGTGCCCGCAGGAAGTTGGAAGCACGTAAGATCGGAGCAAAACCCAGCCGACTGCGCGTCACGTGGACTACTACCTTCTCAGTTACACAAGTTTCCTCTGTGGTTTGATGGACCCGAATGGCTTAACAGTGAAATCATCCCTGAAACATATGACACGTTTAAGACACCTGACATTGAAGTTAAAAAGGTGCATGCAGTTACGTCAAGAACTACTGAAAACATGAACTTTGTAACAGAACTCCTTAATAAGATCAGCTGTATTATGACTATAATACGCATCGTAGCTTGGGTGTCGCGTTTCATAACAAACATCTCACGAAACAATCGTCACAGGGAAGACGCAGCTATGAATCATAGAAACATGAATGACGCACCCGCTTCAAAACAATCTAATTTAACACTCGCTGATATTCGATGCGCCACTAACATAATTATAAAACATGTACAAAATTAACATTACGGATACGAAATCCAAGATTTAAAAATAAAAAGGAAGGGTAAGCAACAATAGGGGACTTCAGAAACTTTGCCCTTACCTAGATGAAAATAACATTTTACGCATCGGAGGGAGATTACAGAATTCAAACTTACCTGTAGAAACAAAACACCCTGTTATCATCCCAAAAAACAGCAAGCTGGCACATCTACTGATTGCCCGTGCGCATGTTATAACACTACACGGTGGAGCGAGACTAACTATGGCTACATTGAGACAAAAATATTGGATAACAGGAGGAAATAACACGGTTAAAAAATACCTGCAAGACTGTGTAAAATGTTGTCGCTTCAAACCATCAAAACAATATAAATTAATGGCCGACCTACCCAGTGAGAGGATAACGCAATCACCACCATTCTATCATACAGGGGTGGACTTCACAGGATTTGTTAGTGTTAAACTAAACAAGGGTCGAGGCGTCAAAACGAGTAAAGTTTACGCCGTTGTATTCGTTTGCATGGCAACAAAGGCGGTGCATTTGGAACTCGCATCAGATCTAACGTTACAAACATTTATACTGGCTCTCAACCGCATGATTGGGCGACGAGGCTGTCCAAAACATATTTACTCCGACAACGGAACAAACTTTGTTGGAGCCGAAAGGGACTTAGCTAAACAACTTCACATCTCACAAACATTTAATAACGACACTTTATCGAAAAGGAACACCGAGATGGGGATAGAGTGGCATTTCAACGCCCCAAGCTGGCCGACTGCGGGAGGATTTTGGGAGGCTGCAGTTAAGTTTATGAAATATTACCTTAAGCGTGTCCTAGGAGAGCAAAAGTTAACATACGAAGAGTTTTTAACACTGCTTACTCAAATCGAAGCCTGCATGAACTCTAGACCACTTTGCCCTTTAACGGAGGACGTGGACGATATTGATTATCTCACTCCAGCACATTTTTTAATTGGCCGACCAGTAACATTCTTACTAACGGAAAATTTCGAAAAGCAAAACATCAACATTCGACATAGGTGGCAGTTACTAAACAAAATGAAACAAGGGTTTTGGACCAGGTGGTCGTTAGAATACCTGCAACAACTTCAAGTTCGTAGTAAATGGCTGAACAAAACAAATAACTTATCAATAGGGGATATTGTCTTGATCAAAGAAGACAACCTTCCTCCTGCGAAATGGGCACTCGGGCGAATACAGGAAGTTCACCCGGGGAGAGACAATCTAGTCAGAGTTGTGACGATGAAAACAAAAACAGGGCCACTAACAAGACAAATAACAAAATAAATTAAACTCCCAATACCTGAATCGCATATAGAAATACCTGACACCACCACCATTAACCAAATGATCTAGAAGACATCAACAATTTAACGTCTGTCCAGCCACTTAATTTATCAACTGGACAACAGAACACGCAATTTGTAAGAAACGATTATGAAAAACTTCATAATTCGTTGAAAGAATTGGAAAATCAAACGAAACAGGCTGAAATGTCGCAACACGATGTGCACCAATACATCGTATCATATTCTACGATGGTACTTCTGATCTTGCCTATAATCGTCGCGGGAGGAGCCTACTTGTACTGCAAACGCTGCGGCAAGGTCGCCGTCAGCGCTTACAGCGCGTCCGCCAGTTTACCGCCACGGAAGCCACCAAGAGCTGAAGCATCCACTGAAAATATTGAACTCACATACGCGAGACCTCATTCTTTTAACATTTGACTTATATTCATTTTTTAGTCACATTGTTTTTATTTAATATTTTTTTATTTACACTGGGAAAATATTATTTAATAAGTTATCTTTATTATTAACTTTTGCCCCGCCAAGATGTACGGTTAGCAACCGCACATTGTACTTTGGCCTAGTTAAAATACTGCAAATTTTGTTAATTTATAACATGTAGCATCGGCACGTACGCAAGTACGTCAGTCTTCGGTTTGTACCGAGCTCGCGCAAAATTCAACATTTTTATAACATTTTTACAACATTTTTCTATAATTTTATTATTACATTATTTTAGTGCAATTAAGTATTAAATACCTTTTTAACATTAACATTTATTTTATTGAACATTTAACATTAAGTGTAAAGGCTCCTGTCCTTTTTTTTTTTTTTTTTTTTGCTTGGAGAAATGCTCATGCATACTGCACTACCACGGGGAGATAGTGCAGTTATGTGGGACTCTAACCCACTAAAACTCCACGGTGTCCTCCAGTGTCGCTTATGGCGGGAACACGGGCACGCGTTAGCACTCACCGCGAACCCGCCGCGGCTGTCCGTCACCGGACCCTCCTCGGGGGAGTACCCCCCATCACCGGCGCACCAGAACACACTGTACGCCGTGACAACCCCAGGGACCAATTCAGCACATGGGTGCCATACGACCCCGTGTATGGCACCCTTGGTCCCACTGTGACGGGTCGAGGTCAATGGCCCCGCCACCTACCATTTTGCGGCCGCAGGGGATAGGGAGAGCGGCTAACGCTATACCGACACTCCTCTTCCCCTGCGGCCCCACCGCGTCCGCCATCAGACGGTGGCGACCCCGTCTAGGCCGCGGAAGGTAGGGAGAGCGGCGCACCGCAATTCCGGCACTCCTCTCCCGCCGCGGCCTCCAAAGCCCTGACGAGCGGCCCCTCCTCGGGTTCTTCTTCGCTTCACCGTGGGTGACCAAGCCACGGTTACTGAGCCCCCCCGCCTCGACAAAGCGGGAACCCACCGGGGGGGTCCTGTCCTTACAGCTAGTTTTTGGTCTTTGAGCTTAACATGTGTATAACGGAATGGCTAGTTTATTTACGGTTGGCGTAAAGGTTGAGCGATCAACTGTTGTGCTGTGTGTCTTGGCCCACACGAAACAAATATTTTTATGGCCTACAGTTTATACACACACTGGCAAAATTAGCGGCACAAATTAAAAATGACGATTTTCTTTTTTATTAAGATTTAATTTAAAAAACTTGAAATAAGATATTTTTCCTTACTTAAAAATACACCTTTTAAAATAAAAATGAGATCACATTTAGTACAATTTGTGTGAGTAACATGACTTAATGGGTAAAAATGGACATTGTTGATTATTAAGGTTACTAAGGAAACTTTTATAAGTTACTTAAAAAAACATTTTTTCAATAAAAATAATATCACATAAAATCGAATGTTTCCTTCACTTGCTCGTAATAAAGTTTTCACTCACCTAGACATGTTGAGAATAATGTTATTCATTGTCTCCTATGGTATTTTTTATCATTTCTGTATAACGGCGTTTCGCAGTTCACCCACATTGACCGGTGTAGGAAGTATGACCTTTGATCTTCGTTTTAGCGGGTCCCAGACATGTTCTATCGGATGCATGTCTGCTGATCTCGCCGGCTTTGCCAAAACTGCGATATTGTCATTATTAAGATAGACTGGAGTTGAAAAAGTGGTATTCAGCCGAGCATTATCCTTCATCAAAACGAAGTGATTCTTGGTAAAGGGGCAAATGGTACCACATTTTATTCTTAAATAACACTTTTATAGCGATCTGTAATCAAATCTCCTCCATCGATCACCACTAAATCCGTAAGAGCTCGCAAGCAAACATATCCTAGCCAAAACTGCGATATTGTCATTATTAAGATAGACTGGAGTTGAAAAAGTGGTATTCAGCCGAGCATTATCCTTCATCAAAACGAAGTGATTCTTGGTAAAGGGGCAAATGGTACCACATTTTATTCTTAAATAACACTTTTATAGCGATCTGTAATCAAATCTCCTCCATCGATCACCACTAAATCCGTAAGAGCTCGCAAGCAAACATATCCTATCTGAATACATTATTGTTCCTCTACCATATGCCACAGTAGTTTAAAAAAATTACAGATTATGTTGTTCTTGTTTATAATAATACATTTATTGCTGTCCGTCAATTCGATTTATATGACTTCCACACTCACCACTAAACAAAATTTTATTCCATTAGTCTGTGAACCAAAGTCGATGTTCTCTAGCAAAAGTTATTCTGTTTCTAAGGAGGTATGGAACTCACTACCTGCGTCTGTGTTTCCGAACGCATTCAACCCGAATCTCTTCAAAATTAGAGTGAACAAGCTTCTTCTGGGTAAGCTCACTCCATCGTAGACTCTGTCTCTGTCACCTATGACCTAGACTAGAGTCAAGAGCAAACCCATTAAAAATAAAAAATAAAATAAAAAAAAGTTTTACCTCAAGTTTTGGTCTTTCGGTGGGCTCGAACCAACCATAACCAACTACCTCAACCTCTTTCGTACCGTAAGCTCACTTACTGTTGCACCTCGAACTTCCTCCAGCTCATTTCTGGCTGGATGGCCTATAAACGCGGGTTTCTGTTTTGTTTTTTCTTGATCTTCTCACAAAAGCATTAGTCTTTCTGAATCATTAGAAACTGCAATAAATGGTTGAAACAGATAAACGATGAATCATGCACATCACTCTGTAGGTTTGATCATTTCTCCTCATCTCAAGTGCCCTGGTCCTCTCAGTTTAGATTAAGTTGGGCCTATGGACCACCTACACGCAGCGGGCCTACAATGCTCTCAAAGTTCAATATAACAACGCCTTTAGGACTTTGGTGGGACTGCCTCGCTTTTGCAGTGCCTCGGGCATGTTTGTTTGCCGAAGCGAGGGTGGATGACTTTTACGCTAATAGAATTCGGAAAAGGTTGACCTTTTGCGCATAGGCGCAAAAGGTCAACCTTTTCCGAATTCGAGGCAGTGGCAACGGAATCCTAAGGATGATTGCAGACAGACAAAATTCAATTCAGCAGCTGCTCATCAGGCTGCATGTCACTTGACTTTTTATGTTTTCATTTTATAATTTATTTCCATTTTAGTTCATTTTAAATTATTTATTTCAATTTAATTTATTTCTTCTTCTTCTTCTTCTTCTTCTTGATCGCATTCTTCATTACTAAAGGTCGTGTCCCTGAAAGGCCATTGTGGCTTTATGCACGATGTTCTTCCACTTCAGTCGGTTCTCAGCTTCTCTCAGGGCGGTTGTAACAGAGAGTCCAGTGAGGGCGGTTACCTGGTCTGACCAGCGGTTAGGTGACCGGCCGCGAGGTCTTTTCCCATCCACCTTGTCTATTACCACCAAATTCTCTAGATTGTCCGGATCCCGACGGGCAATGTGACCAAAGTAGATGAGAATCCTTCTGTAGCAGAGCGTGGTTAGTCTGTCTTTTATGCCTAGTTGATCAAGGATAGATTTGTTCGTTCTCTTGGCGGTCTCTTGGTTTTATTATAAAACAATAGAAAAAACAACCCACAACGGTAAATAAAAGGTTTGCGATATTATTTTCTTGTTCCGCTAATTTTGCCGGTGTGTGTAGTTGTTCTGGTTCTGGGTGTCATGTATATTTATGTGAGTTTAAATGTTTGTAAACACGCCCACGATACAGGAAGAAATTGTTAGTCACGAGGCAGGAGACAAGCATTTCAGTTATATGACAATAAGACCTTGTAGTAAGGATTACGTTTTCAAACCTTTGTTTTAAGTCATTCAATATACATGGTATTTATATAAAGCAGTCTTTTTCGAACTGTAACTTAAAAAGGTTTACACCTTGTTGTCTTGTTTCCTGCTCTAGAGGACCGAATCTAATAACTGACGAAGGTATGGACGATACGACCCTATCGACATTGTTGTCCTTTTATGACACTGTTGTACTTTTATTATATTTACCAACATAATACCTTCGTTATAAATACTGGATTTTTACCACATTTACCCAAATTTTTCATCCCCATTTTAATTATTTAAGATTTTAATTTCGAATTTCGTGAATGAGACTCAAATCCAATGGTGATGATATTTTTGCAAAGACATCTCAAAATAACTTTATTACTTACCGCCTATAAATTAAAAATAAACAAATTAACATTATGACATTTAAAAATTGCTGGTACCCTGCAACATTAACATACTAATGCTTAAAAATATTAACCAATGGTTTCAAATTTCAGTAAAATGTATTTTTTCATTAATTGCTAGCCTTATAGTTCCATACAGGCGTGAAAAGATTGACAAGTAAACATATATCTTATTTCAAAATTGAACCTGATCGCAATGGCACACTTGCCCAAATATTTTAACCTCTATTTTAATTTATTGTAAGTTGTTTTTTTTTCGAATTTCGCAAATGTGACTCAAATCTAATAGGTAATGATGAAATTATTGCAAAGACATCTCAAAATAACTTTATTACTTACCTTCTATAAATTAAAAATAAACAAATTAACATTATGACATTTAAAGTTCTTCGTACCCTGCAACTTTAAATAGTAAGGCTAAGTTTTTTTGATACATAGTTAACTGCACTAATGCTTAAAAATGGTAACCAATGGTTTCAATTTCGGTAAAATGCGTTTTTTTGTCTAGCCTAACAATACCGTATGTGGCGTGAATAGGTTGACAAGTAAACATGCATCTATTTTCAAATTCCTATGGCAAATTTGAAATAAGAAGCAAGTTGAATACCAATTCACGCCTTGTACGGAATGAATGGTCAAATAAGTTTGAGAGGTAATTATTGTTGCGAAATTTGAAACCATTGGTTACTATTTGCTCACTGACTATCTAACAATCACACTTGAGTACCCCAAACGGCTCAAAACTTTAAGAGTCAATTAGCTTACAGTTCTTGCGTTGCTTGAGAGCCTCAGCAGTCATAAAAATATGTTATGTATTTCATATGAGTAAGTTATTTCCAAGTCAAGACCTCCAACTCCACTCCGCCTTGATTCGTCAAACTGGCAGTTATAACTTTTTAGGGTTCCGAAGTCAACAAGGAACCCTTATAGTTTCGCTCTGTCCGTATGTCCGTCCGCAGCTTAGCTCAGAGACTCTAAGTACTAGAAAGCTATAATTTAGCATGGATATACATATTAATAATTCCGACAGAGTGGTACAATAAAATAAAGAAAAAAAAAATGTTGGTTCCTGCTATAGACGTAAAGTGGGGATGTTTTTTTTTCTTTTCTATCCCATGATGTGGGGTATCGTTGGATAGGTAATTCAAAAATATTATGGGTTGTTAAAGCCATTTTTCGATTCAGAGATCCGTTTGCGTAAAATTAAGCTTTAAATTGCAAATTTATGTTAGAGTCAAGTGTCCTCCCCCCTGCCAGCGAAATGGTTGGTCTTGGATATGTGAAAAAATAGTATGACAGTAGTAAATATAATGAAATTAAAAGGAAAACTATCACAGATAAGTAGGCTTTACAAGTTTTGTAAAGTGTACTTGGAACTGTAAAAATTTTGTACAAATGCCTTTGAAAAATGACTTAAATAACGTTGTTAGCTGTGTAAGACAGAGTAAATATATGCTTATGATCCATGTAAAAATATACAAAAGAAAAATCATAACAGGCTTTACAAGTTTACGAGTAATAGTCGACCAACTTATAAAATGTACTTGACACAGTAAATTTTTTGTACAAATGCCATTGAAAAATTACTTAAATAACGATGTTAGCTGTGTAAAACAGATAGTAAATATATGCTTATGAACCATGTAAAAATCTATAACAATAAAATTATTACATCCTTAATCATAATGATTTCTAAATGAATAATGTTTTTAAAAACATTATTAAGCTCGAATAACGAATTGGAGTGGCCGGAGTAGTTGGCAGTACTGGTCCGTAGTCCATACGGTCCATGCGCGCGGGGGTGTATATTTTGTGTAAATTCAGAAGTATTTTCAACGTTTTGTAATATAAAGTCAAATTAGACTCGATTGCCAAGCAAATTAATTATGTTCTATTGTCGATATGCATCTATAAATTCAATGTTCGACCCGACTACATCACTAATTGAGTAGCGTAAAACTTTCCAGAACGAAATAATGAATACCGCAGATTAGAGGTGAATACATACGATTTTTTTCAAATTCCGAAAGAGATATAAACAAGGAGCGTGCGCGCAAGGATCCAGGAACAAACCATACTATTCCCCGTGGCTCTAACGCGCGCTCGTATCGGCTCCTTTCGCAATTCGCACCCGCGGTGGTACTCAAATAGATAATATTTTTCTAATTTCAGTTGCGAAGTTGGATTTTATAACTCCTTCTTCAGTTACCAGTTAGTCCTACTTTAGTTTAAGTCAAGAGTGAATAGGTTACTTCTAGGCAAGCGTTTTTTACCGTAGATCACATCATCGCTTACCATCAGGCGAGATAGTGATCAAACGCGACTATACGCTCACGTAGATTAAAAAATAATGTGCCCCGTTTTTAGATATTGTGTGCCGCTGAAACCGTTTTAATGTTCATGTAACAACAACAAAACCCTCTTCATATTCCGCATTATTATGCAACTTCGGAACCCTATTACTGCGCGTGACCCGACACGCACTTGGCCGGTTTTTTTGTCTACTTTTTGTTTCCTTTGCGACTGAGTCACGTGGAGGTCCTTCAAACTGACTTTGATAGTTAGCCTAAGATTATAACTTGCTAACTTGATAGATTATAACTTCTTAGCTCGACTCCACCTTGAATAAACAAAGTGAGAGTTATACCTTACTGCCTATTGATATAACTCAAGGGTTTCGAGGGTTGTACCGTGGAGGTCCTTCAAGCTGACTTTGAAAATTGCCTAAGACTATGATAACTTACTGTCTGAAAATGCAAAAGGAAAAAAGATTAATATTTTGTCGTCGCAATTATTTTCATTAATGTATTATAAATACAATCAAAATTATAAGACACCGACTAGGAGCGATTCAGAAGTTCCGGTATCTTCCTATCCAGTCTAATCAGATGAAAAATAATAATATCACGGGAATTTAACGCTATGATTTCGATTATTGAAATGTGAGTCTAGAGGAAGTATTTTCTGCCCCAACGGAGCCAGTACACCGAGGCACCAGTCTACCCGGGACCACGGTCGTTGCAACACGGCCGAAACGTCGGTTTAAATAGGTAAATAAATAATCGAAATCATCGCGTTAAATGCCCGTGATATATTGTTTTTTAATTAAGAAACGCGAAAGTTTTAAAGTTGATACTAATCAGATGAACCTAAGCATCAGTATTTTATATTTAGTGAATGCTTGTCTGACCCCCACACCACGCCACTACAGTAACGGGGTAACACTATACACCTTGGCAAGATTTATTTCACTATTTTCAAGATTTCTGAAGCTGTGGGTGAGTCGGAGTCGGGCCTCTGGCTACAGGCATTACCGTCACCCAACATAGGTACAATATTGAGTGACACTACCTTCCGGATCGCTACATGTCTGCACCTAGGTACTCCCATCGGGGAGCTCGCCGCCCGATAAGGACTAGGCCCGAGTCGACGGCGCGTAGTGTTCCACGCCTCAAAGAGATGTCAGCAAAATTGACGAGGTCCGCTAGGGCCGATGCCTGTCTGGGGCGCGGATAAATTTGAAAATAGGTACCGTGGCCCTGGCTCAAGCAACTGAAGGAACACGGGTGGGTTTTAGTCTGTAAAAGTCTGACACGCCCTCCCGCTTTACCCAGAGCGGGACAAGTCGTTGGATGATTGCCCACCAAAAAAAAAAAAGCTGATGTGGATGAATTTTTTGATGCGTTATGAGCCCTTTTCCCTCTCCCCTTTGTATGTAAGTTTGTTTTGTTATTAGTCATAAGATTAGAAATATTCAATTGTAAATATTATTTGATGTTAAAATAAATATTGCATAGCTCACAATTTTTGTAATTTTATTTTGCATTTTTATTTATGCGTCCTTACTCAAAGAGCAACGAATTTAAAATTTGACAAAGGTATGAACGATTCGACCCTGTCGACACGGTTTTTGTCTTTTTATGATTATCAACATAAATTTATATCATATTTATTAAAATACTTATATGTGCTAGTTCGCTATTTATATCATACTTATTAAAATGCTTCTATATATCATACTTATATTTTTATTTTATTTTATTATTTATTTTATTTATTCGGGAAAACAAACAAGGATACAGAAATGATACAAATGTGAAATCAACCACTTTCTCCACAGATAACAATGAGACAATTTGGTATAGTTTAAGAATTGCGTTGTAAACAATAAATAAAAAAGAGGAATATTAATAGTAAAGTATCAACAAATCAAAACATAAAGCCATAAATAGTGCCGCACAAGTGGAACAACATTGTGAGACTAGGCTTTCTATGTGGTAAGTAACATGAGTCTAAACTTCCTATGCGGTAAAGCAAACAGATCCAAACTGCAGAAATTCTTATTAAAATTGTTCGTAAGGCGACGAAGCGGCGCACGCAAGCCGGCATTAGTACGACTGGAAGTAGTGGCAAATACAGGTCGTGCACGCATCTCACGTCCCTGGCATGTGTGCCTTATGGTGTCGGACGTAAAGAATTTCAACATCTCATATCTTCCCGTGGGTGTCGTAAGAGGCGACTAAGGGACACACCAGAAAATTGGCAGCAGCGTTCTCTGTGCACTTTAATAACAAACTGCGATCGACAACCCGCCTGCCAAGCATGGCGATTACGGCAAACCAAAATGAATAGTACAAAGAAATAACGGCTCCGAGTGCCCGACAGCCCGTCTACCCCCGAAACAGTTTAAAAACAACAAGGCAACGGCCGAACGCCTGAAGGCGGGTGGAAAACCAATACTTTAGGACCTTCAAAGGCTGTTTGACTACGTCATACCCGAGGGGTACCACTCCTAGTAAGGCTGGAGACTCTACAGTTGTAGTTGTAGACTATTAGGTCTACCTGGGACAAACGATCCAGTTGGGTAGGGCCAACTTCGAGAAAGAGGTCAACCGTCGAATCCGATCCGCCTGGGCAGCGCTCGGGAAGTTGCGATGTATCTTATCGTCCAACTTACCGCAGTGTCGAAGGTCTATGACCAGTGTTTGCTGCTAGTGATGACCCATGGCTCTGAGGCGTGTTCGGTCACATTAGGCCTCATTAGAAAGCTTACAGTCACCCAAAGGGCAATTGAGAGGGCTATGGTCGGAGTTTACTTGCGTGATCGAATCAGAAATGCAGAGATGCCCAAGAGAACCAACATAGCCCGAAGAATTGCCAAACTTAAGTGGCAGTGCACAATGCTCGCAGAACGGATGGCCGATGGGGCAGAAAGGTTCTGGAGTGGTGACCAAGAACCGGAAGACGTTGCGTTGGAAGGCCTTCCACCAGGTGGACCGATGACCTGGTGAAGGTTGCAGGGATCCGTTGGATGCGAGACGCACGGGACAGGTCGATATGGCGACGCTTGGGGGAGGCCTATGTCCAGCAGTGGACGTCTTTCGGCTGATATGATATGATGATTAAAATACTGATTAAATTTTAGGTACTTACTTCCTGGAAATATCAAAAGCATAACAGTTATTTTATAATCCGCTTAAGAGGGATTCGAACTCGCTCAGTTAACTCTCGCTCAAGAGAACTTTACATCCAAATTTCGGCCACGCGACATTTAACGGCATTATTTTGCCATTTAAGGGATCCTAAATATATATACCCGTAAAATACTCCCCAATGTTAAAGAAATCAATAAAACAAATGTTGTCAAGCCCCTTTTTGGGCTTTAATTACACAAAAAGTATATTGAAAAAAAATTGTCCAAAATAGTTATTTTTTGGATTTATTTATTTATTGTTTATTTATTTACTTAAACATAACACGGCCAAAGACCAATTACATTTCATGTCGCCTTTGCAAGCATTTCTTTATTATTGGAATCAAATATTCATTGTTAAAGATTTGTTAGATTTTTTCCGTAAATATGATTTACGAAACAATAAGTTATGTATTTTTTTAAAACATATGAACTACAAATAACTTAATAGAAAGTTTGTCAAGAAATGTTAAAAAAGATCCGTCATTCAAAGTCAAAGTCAAAGCCAAAGTCAAAGCACTTTATTTCAAGTAGGCCAGTTACAGGCACTTTTGAATTGTCAAAAGACAAAAAAATATTACAAAATTATGGTGCTACAGTCCCAATCACAAGACATAATAACTGTGAAAGTACCGTAGATGCCCATTCCAAGGCGTAGATCTCTATGGAGAAGAACGGGCAAGAAACTCCATGGACACTCTTTTTCAATTAGGTAATTATTACAAATCATTTGTTACATCATTCATGTTGAGATTACACATTATGTGAGAACGATGTAGAAAGTTAAAAGTGTCCATAGTAAATACAAAAAGACAATTCAGAAATAAAATTAGAATCAATTAAAATAAACCATGGCAGCTAAGAGATGACCAGTCCCAACCGACAGCGCCCGTTCACGAACATGACACATGTATCAGCACCATTCAGCTCAACCATTTTGAAGGGAGCTAAATGATCCGACACACGCGCCACCATCGGTGAGACATTTGAGTGGGCATGACATACTCTCAACCACCGGAGTCATTCAAGTCAATAGAAGACGTAGGTATCTAGACAATGATAGCTCTGAAGTACATGGTACTCACACAATGCTGGCTATGCTGCTATATAATACTAGAAAGATTAACTCTATATAATGCAAAGATGAAGACAATAACAGTAAACGATACCTACGACAGTCTTACCAAAAAATAAAATTTAAAAAACACACATAAAAACGAAATTAAAAAATAATAATATTTAACCTGACAGCAAGCTAATTTTGGTAAAAGAACACGAACATTGTCTTGAGTTCAACACAGCGACCAACTATGCTTATCATCTAAATAATCATTAATAGAATAGTATGCCTTAGAACAGAGATTAGCTTTTACTTTTGCTTTAAATGCGTTAAATGGCAAATCTAGAAAAGAAGACGGTAACTTGTTGTAAAAAGTTATACCAACCCCAACGAATGAACTATGCACCTTATGAAGTCGATGAAAGGGAGCTCGTAATTTGTCCTTATTTCTGGTGTTAAAGTTGTGAATATCACTATTGTTACTGTACAAATGAATGTTCTGCCTAATATATAAAATGTTGGCGAATATGTACTGTGAAGCCGCTGTGAGACTACCAATCTCTTTAAAAAAATCTCTTAGAGAAACACGCGCACCTAATTGGTAAATGGCACGAACAGCTCGTTTTTGAAGCACAAATATATTTTGAATATCAGCGGCTCTGCCCCACAGTAGAATACCGTAGGACATGATACTGTGAAAATAATTAAACATGGGACGACAGCCCTCCAGCTGTCGTGGTGCTTCCTGCTAGCCAACTAACGAGGCAATGGCTACCGAGCTGTGCAGGTATCTACTTTTTGGGACCAGAAAGCGCAAGCAAAAATGGAGTAGGCGTCAGTGTATCTCCACTGATCAACAAGTCTGTTCTCGGATACAATCCAGTGAGTGACCGAATAATGACCATGAGAATTACCACAAAACCATATTGCATGAACCTAGTTGTAGTGTGCACCAACTTCTCAGTCGTCGGAAACAGATATCGAGGAGTTTTATAGACTGCTGGAGGACAATGGAGGGTTTCTTGGGAAGATAATGCAGAGGTGTCCCCTTGCCTTCTGCGTCAGTCGTTTTAGGGCTATTTGGGCCCCAAGGCTGCTGACATCTCTTCCGCCTGGTTTCCCAAGCAGATGAGTGATTATACCTGCACAGCTCGGTAGCCATTGCCTCGTTAGTTGGCTAGCAGGAAGCACCACGACAGCTGGAGGGCTGTCGTCCCATGTTAGTCGCCCAATAGCCAGATCCCTTGAAAACACCTTGGAGCCTTTATGCCGCTCAATCTCTTTAATACGCTCGGTATTAAAGTGGCGGCGGCCGGTTTTTCCTAACTTATCTTGTTTAAATTTACACAAATTATATATTTTCTTAATCTACATACTTAATTCTACCTAGGAAAAATGTAAAAGGTGTAAAAAGTCAACACAAAAGTATTAACCTAGATACCTTCTTACTTCTAATAAAATTATGAAAACATACATAATCTTATTTAATTTTCTCTAAATCTTATGTATATTTGCAAGGTTGATTATAGTCCAAATTCGCGCGGAACCTACGTCTAACCTATTTTAAACTACCACGTATTATTTTATTCACACGAAAAGACCACGAGACAATTTTGTAGCCTTATTTATATAACCGCTACAATAATTGTCATGTCTATTCAAAGTTCTTATCTCTATCATACTTAAGAACAACTTGGACTTACTTCTAGCCTATCTAAAACATGATTAACCAAACGGTACATAATAATTTTTGGGTCCAGGTAATACATTCATAGTGTACGGTATACATAACGGTTGATTTTACCATTCCGAAAACATTAACTGTAACTTATTTTTACTATACTGCAGAATGCAGACAACAAATCTATATTACGGTCACTCATAATAAACGAGCCGACACATTAAAAGTCCCAAAAACATGTAACTATACTTTATAACACATGTACATGTTTTTTCTTAATCCTAACTTAATAGTTCCGTAATGTAACTAATTTCTAACCAATGAAACAGACAATGAATATATATATATATAGTTTTTTCCCTTCTTTTTTTTTCGTGTTTTTTGTTTGGGTGTCTTTCCGTGTCTTTTCCATTGCTTTTTTTTTTTTTTTTTTGTATTTCTTATTATATATATGTATAAACTAGATAAAATTACGTAAAGGTTAAGGTAAGGTAGACCCATTGGCCTTAGCAGCCTTGGCCACGGCTCCCTCCGCGAAAGCCAAGAAATGAGTTCGGCAATTGTCGTCATCAAAGAGCTCTTGAATGTTGTCGAGCGGTCGACCCAGCCTCTGCACGCAGTCAAATCTCGCCCGCATGAACCGGGGGCACTCAATAATTATATGTTTTACCGTTTCAATTTTATCATTGTCGCAAACACAGGCTGGGTCTCCCGCAAGCTTAAATCTAAACAGGTACTCGCGCACTCCTCCGTGTCCCGTAAATAGTTGCGCCCTAAGATTGTTAGGCGACCCAATCTTCCCTAAAATCTTGTAAGCTCTTCTCACATCTGAGAAGAAAAGCCGGATTCCTCTGTCTTGTTGTGTGTCATTAATGAACCTTTCCTGCCAAGACACAAGTGTGGCATCCCTGATTAAGCGCTTCGCAAAGGACAGGGGGAAGTTGTCGAAGACGGGGCTGGTCTTGCGATGGAGCGCGGCATACTTGGCAAGTTCGTCCGCCCTCTCATTGCCTGGAATGGCGGCATGGGACCTCACCCAGAACAGTTGGATGTCCCTACCCTGCCGTCCTGCCTCCGCGATCGCCTGCTGAATTCCAACAGCAATACTATTAGACGTATTGGGATCCACAATGGATTCGAGCGCTGACCTGGAATCTGAAATGACATTGGCAGAAATAGGCGGTTTTCTGTCCTCAGCGTATTTTAGCGCTCTGCTAATAGCGACCATTTCCGCCTGGAACACGGAGCAGTGGTTGCCCAGCTTTAGGCCCATCCTGGCAACCTCCCCATCCCGCCCCCAACACGAGACTGCGGCTCCGACCCTACCCTCGATCTTGCTCCCGTCCGTGTATAGCCGGAGGGAGACATTTCCGATGGTGGCGAGGTCATTGATGGAGTCGATATGCCGGAACCCCAGCCTCACGCGGAGAGCGGGATGTGGAAGCTCCGAGGGGTGTGCGCGACTTTCGATGGTTCTGCCCGGGAGTTCGTCAAGGGGCTTACCTCTCTTAATCTCAAAAATCCTGAGGCATTCGATGGCTCTCAGGTCAAGAGGGATAATACGTGCAAGGACAGCTGCAGCAATCAGCGAAGTAGTCCTGTTGGCCTTTGAAATTTTTATCGCAAACATCCTGGTAATTGAATTGAGGTTTTTCTTTGCGTACACCTTGCCGGCTATTTGCGCCCAGGAGCTCGCAGCGTAGGTAACTATTGGCTCGATAACTCCAATATAGATCGTCCTCAGGATGTTTGCGTTCAATCCCCATTGTGCCCGTGCTGCCCGTGCCACCATTCTAAAAAGGTTCGCCGTCTTCTTGGATACCCTTTCTAGGTGCGGAAGGAAACTCAGTCCAGTGTCCAGAGTCAAGCCTAACAGCTTGAGGGAGCCAGAGAGTTTTAAGGGAACTTCAGAGAGACAAAAAATTGGCACGTCATACTTCAACTTTCTAGTGCATACAATTGCCTGGGTTTTGTGGGGTGCAAAGTTCATTTTATGCCTTTTTCCCCACTCTGCGACAACTGTAAGAGCCTCATTGACTATGTCCTCAAGCTCCGACCCTGTGTTTGCCTGTGCTAAGATCACTATGTCGTCTGCGTATGCCTGGACATGCGCTCTAAGATTCTCCGCATCCACCATAAGCGAATCCAGTTGGATGTTCCAGAATATTGGGCCAGTGATAGATCCCTGAATACAGCCCTTAGTCGTGGGCCTATTAATTGTGTTACCCAGATATTCTAGGGTAATGCTCCTATCCGACAAGTAACTATTTAGGAGTCGCAATGTGGGCCGATCAATTTGCTTATTGTGAAGTTGCTGCAGGATCGCTGGCCACCAGGCATTGTCAAAAGCGCCCTCAATGTCCAGCGACACCACAGCAACAATCTTCTTTCCTTGAACTCCCCCACGGATGAACTCTACGGTATCGTATAGCGCGTCCTCTGTACCGCAACGCGGGCGAAAACCATACTGCCTACGGCTTAAGAGGTTCTTCCTCTCGATTGTCCACGAGAGCCTTCTCGCGACCAGCTTTTCCAACACCTTGCCAAGCACCGGGAGAAGTCCTATGGGGCGATATGACTTTGCCATCATGTAGTCCGACTTACCCGGCTTAGGAATTATTCTTATCCAGGCCTCTTTCCACGTGTTGGGGAAGTAGCCTATTTCGAGGCATTTGTTAAAAAGTGCCAACTGGAAGTCACGGTTGCAGTTATAAGCTTCACGGCAAATGTCAGCGGTGAAGCCGTCGGCACCAGGTGCTTTTTTGGGGTGGGTACCTGCATATACGTCTTGCAGCTCCACATGTGTGAATGGCGGAGTTAGTTCTTCTGAGGAGAGCAGCGGTCGGTCAAGGTCCGACGCAGCGAGTAGCATACTTTCTCTGATATTCTTCTGACATTGGGTGTCTGTTCCAGGGTCATCATTAGGAAAGAACGTTTCGGCGAGGAGTTCAGCCGATGCATCAGCTGACAACGTTTCATTAGACTGAGGGTCCCTCAGCAGACAGGCCTCAATACGGTTTGTGTTCATGCAGCGGGTTATAATTCGCTGCGCGCAGGTCCAAACACCCTCCTCTTTCTGCCTGGTACAAAAGTCCTTCCAGCTTGCGGTGAGGGTCTGTTCGATGTGCTTCTTGAACTCAACCCTAAACTTAATGTATTCTGCAACGCAGAATGGTCTTCTCATGGGATTTGCGCCGTGGGTTCTCCTGCGAAGAGTTCTCACTAATTTCTTTTCCTGTTCGAGTTCCTCCGTCCACCATTGCGGGACTGAGCTTTTCCTCAGAGACAGTTTTGGGATCGCTTCCTCACAGGCTTTAGAGA
This sequence comes from Orthosia incerta, assembly GCA_948252205.1. NCBI lineage: Eukaryota > Metazoa > Arthropoda > Insecta > Lepidoptera > Noctuidae > Orthosia > Orthosia incerta. The sequence continues at coordinate 19,979,420 of OX411766.1, read as the reverse complement.
TCGCCTTGTGATACCTGCTTACAAGATCCTCCAGAGATTCTGGATCCCCGCTACTGCTGATCTTCTCTGTGGTCAGCACAAGATCTGTCATCTCATTGGATAGGGTCGCAGCGAAGAGAGTCCATTTAGCCTTTATGGTATTATAAATTTTGGTTGTAGCGCGCTTTACAGGAATATCCCGCCCGTCCAACGAGAGCTCAAAGCGGATCGTACGATGGTCAGTTAGAACAGCCGTGTCAGTGTCAACCCTCCAGTTAGAGATCTTGGCTAGCATCGAGTCCGTGCTGGCAGTGATGTCCACGATGCTTGTATACAGCTTTCCACCCCTAAAAGTGTGGAAGGTTGGTGTAGAACCTAAGTTAAGGACATTCATGTTGTTCTGAGCTAACAGATCCATGACTGCCCTTCCCCGACCATCCTCCGCAACGCAGCCCCACCAGGGGCTAGCAGCATTGACGTCTCCAGTGAGAATCACATCCTGAGTCCCGATCTTTTCGATAAGCTCTTGTAATCTGTTGAGATAATCGACTACGTCTTTGTCACCCTCGAAATACAAACTAATTAATCCTATCTTTAAGTGTCCTACAAGCAGGACCACTGAGCTTATATTTTTACTAATAAGCGTCTGGTTAACTATTGTAATAAGATTAGGATTGATGACGATAATGGCCGACTTTACAGGAAAGTCTCGGGATCCACCCGGATCCTGGACGATTAAATGTGAAGCAGATAAAGTGCCCTTAATGCCCACATAGGGTTCCTGGACGAGCAAGATATCCGTACGGCTCCTAGCTGCGTCTAACAATGACTCTCTGGTAGCAGCAAGGCCGCGACCAAGGTTGACCTGAGCGAACCTAACTATCCCCGGGGTGCCCTTAGCAATAAATAATGGCATCCCTTGATATGCGGTCCCACTTAATCCACTCCGGACAAACGCCTGAATAGGCTGCGTGATCGGAACCTCCTACTCTCTTGCTTTTAGAGCAGTTAACGCATTGAGGGTGCCTGGAGCGATTTGGGCATTCCCTCGTGTCATGCCAAAGGCCAGCGCCCACCTCCAGGATAACGTTGGTAGTGGCAGATGATCTGCCCTTAGTGCGCCTTACGGTCCTAACACGCATACCGTCGGGGGATAAGCCCTCAATAAGTTTTGCGTTCTGACTTATGAGGTAGGGTAGGTAGGGTAGGTAGGGTAGGTAGGGTAGGTAGGGTAGGTAGGGTAGGTAGGGTAGGTAGGGTAGGTAGGGTAGGTAGGGTAGGTAGGGTAGGTAGGGTAGGTAGGGTAGGTAGGGTAGGTAGGGTAGGTAGGGTAGGTAGGGTAGGTAGGGTAGGTAGGGTAGGTAGGGTAGGTAGGGTAGGTAGGGTAGGTAGGGTAGGTAGGGTAGGTAGGGTAGGTAGGGTAGGTAGGGTAGGTAGGGTAGGTAGGGTAGGTAGGGTAGGTAGGGTAGGTAGGGTAGGTAGGGTAGGTAGGGTAGGTAGGGTAGGTAGGGTAGGTAGGGTAGGTAGGGTAGGTAGGGTAGGTAGGGTAGGTAGGGTAGGTAGGGTAGGTAGGGTAGGTAGGGTAGGTAGGGTAGGTAGGGTAGGTAGGGTAGGTAGGGTAGGTAGGGTAGGTAGGGTAGGTAGGGTAGGTAGGGTAGGTAGGGTAGGTAGGGTAGGTAGGGTAGGTAGGGTAGGTAGGGTAGGTAGGGTAGGTAGGGTAGGTAGGGTAGGTAGGGTAGGTAGGGTAGGTTTTTTTTTTTTTTTTTTTTTTTTTTTTTAACGCTAATCCCCGCCAACTGTACTGGCGCCTAAGTGCTCAAACTCTTCCATCCCGGTCAATCTTTCGTGCCTCTCGTACTTTCATTCATCATACTATTTCTTTCTCACATTCATCATCTTGCATTCTGTGGGTGGGACTCCCACTTTAGTCTAATCTAATGGGCAAACTTTATTAATATATCAAAAATGGAAAATAAAACAATATACAAGGGTGCAATTTTAACAAAATGAGCAAAAGGTGCTTTGCAAGTATCACAGTTGAGCATAAATGCTATTTATCACAGGGCATACATTTTATGCTGTGGTGCAGATTATCACAGATAAAACTAGGCAATTAGGGACGAAACACAAAAGTACAGTTGTTAAAATATCACAGAAATCTTACACAGTTTAGGAACTTAGATACTAACTCAATGCACTAGCCACTGCAGTTTTATGCGGTTTTCCTATGCTTCTAAAGCTGTTATTGTTACAAAATAATAGTGAAGCATAGTGACGCCACAACTTGCGTTTCGTGCAATGGCTACGTTCGCTACACTAACGCAGTACATTAAAAACTTTTCTCTAAATTTCTTGTCCATGAGCCCATGCAGGCTCTCCTTCGTTATTTTCCTGTCCAGCTCACATTCAAGTTGGTAGCGCTCCCTGATAAATAACGGGCATTCTACAAGTATGTGCTGGACAGTCTCTGCCACGCCTGGATCGCAGACGCACGATGGGCTCTCCTTACACTTGAAGCGATTCAAGTATTCAGAGAACTTGAATCGCTTCTGAACTGAAACTTGCGTGAGGACGCCGGTTGGCCGCACCTGTTGTATAATACGGAAGGCCGCTATAGCGTCCGGAAAAAACATTTTCGTCACCGAGGCCGTCTCGCCCGACACATATCTCCGGTTCCATTCATCAAGCGATTCCAGACGGATCTGTCGCTTGATGAATGAAACTGGACACCGGTCGTAGTCCGGCTTCCTCCGTAACGACAATGCTGCTTCCTTAGCTAACTCGTCCGCTCGCTCATTCCCCGGCAGGCCCGCGTGGGCCTTGATCCAGAACAAAGTAACAACTTTGCTCTGGCACAGGGCGTGAGCCAGGTTAGCGCGCGCGCGTACCGCCAGGGGATGTAGCGAGGTATGGTTTGCAAGCGTCTGCAATGCTGCCATTGAGTCGCTGTACACACCATAGCTCGCCTCTTGCCGCGCGAGGATCATTTCTGTCGCTCTACAAATGGCCAAGAGTTCCGCCTGGTAGACTGTGCAGTACGCGGCAAGGCAAAGCTTGAGGCTCCGGACTTCGCCATCATTATCCCAAATGGATAATGCGGCTCCGACCTTCCCCTCAATCTTGCTGCCGTCGGTGAATATTCGCACCGCCTGCACATTGTTGCTGTCTAGCGACTGTTGGTCTGCCAGGCACATGAATTCCAGGGGCATTTGTGTTGCTGGGTGAGGGGCTTCCGCAAATTTTACCGCACCCTCAATTTCCCTGTCTCCTGGCACGAACCGGGATGACCCTCTCCTTGCTTTATACAGGGCGGCTGCCTCTTGTACGCGCAAGTCTAGAGGTAGTATCCCGGACAGTACCAGTGCCGAGTTCAAAGAGACAGTGCGGTAAGACCTGCAGAGCTTCTGAACGAGTCCTCGTTGGACAGAGCCTAGCTTTTTCCGTATACCCAGCTTATTTGCAGCGGGTGCCCAGGCTGCGGCTGCGTACGTAACTATGGGCTCAATCGTTGCTGTGTAAATGGTGTGTATTACTTGTGTGTTCAATCCCCAGCTCACCTTTGCGGCTCGGGACAGCTGTTTATACACGTCAGCTGCCCTCTTGCAGACGTTCGCGGCATGCTCATTGAAAGTGAGCTTATCGTCTATGGTTAGACCCAACAACTTCATCTTCTTGACCATACCGATGCCGACCCTGGCCATGCTCAGCCTTGGGGTGTCGTATTTAAGTTTGTTGGTTACCACCATCGCACAGGTTTTGTGCGGTGCGAACCTCAACTTATTTCTGACGCCCCAACTCTGAACATGGGCGAGGGCCGCATTGGCAGATGTCGAAACTTCAGTCGCTGAGTCCCCATCCACGACCAAGACGATGTCATCCGCGAACGCCTGCACGAATATTCCGCGCTGTTCCAGGTACTTGAGGAGTGGGTCGAGAAGGAGGTTCCACAGGATGGGACCGCCGATTGACCCTTGAACGCAGCCCTTGCTAGTCACTTTCGTACATTCCTCACCGGCGTACCGAACTCTGACCTTCCTACTATCGAGATAGCTGTCTAGTAGCCTCCTGATATTGACCGGGCACTTTTCCTCAGCCAGTCTGACTCTAATAGCTGGCCACCGAGCGCTGTCGAAGGCCCCCTCTATATCCAACGACACCAGGACAATTAGCTTCTTCAGTCTCAACTTGTCCTGTACGTGCTCCATTAGCGTATAGAGGGCGTCCTCGGTGCTCCTCTGGGGCATGAAGCCAAACTGACGAGTACTAAACCGTGGTATAAGCTGCCACTTTAGACGCGCTACGACCATCCTCTCCAGGATCTTCCCCAGCACAGGCAGTAGACCGATTGGTCGGTATGCCTTGGGGGTCAGATAGTTGTCCTTGACCGGCTTCCTAAGTACCACGACCGTGGCCTCCTTCCAGGTCTCCGGAAAGTGTGCCAGCTCGAGGCACTTGTTGTAAAGGGCAAGGAACAATTCTGGGTCCTGGTGGATCGCTCGACTGCAAATATCAGACGTCAGTCCATCCCCTCCTGGTGCCTTTTTGGGATTGAAACCCGCCACGGCAGTCTTCAGCTCCAGCGTCGTAAATGGGGGATCATGGTGTTCACCATGGGCCCACTCATTTACTCGGCTGGCCGCTTCCCTAATTTGCCTGTGGTCAGCGTTGTCCTGGTCTACTCTGTCTTCGGGGTAGAACGTATCTGCTAGTAGGGCGGCCGATTCACTCGGATTAAGGAATGCACAATCGCTGCATAGGGTCAGTTCTTCTTGCCTTTTGGCGGTCCTACGAATGATCCTGTAGAAACTCTCCCAAACTCCCTCACGATCCTGCTTCCGGCAAAACTCCTTCCAACTGGCGATTTGGGCATTCTTTGCCTGCATCTCATATTCTTCTTTTGCTTTCAGGTACTCGCCGACGACCCTCGCTCGCCGGACCGGTGCGGCATTGCGGATACGGTTCTTCTTAGTCTTCACCTCCTTCTTCTTCACAGAGAGCTCCTCGGACCACCACGGACAGGTAAGTTTCGATTTATTATTTATTTTTGGTATTGCGGATTTGCTTGCTTCTATAATAATGTTTGTATATTTGACTATTGTGTCTTCCAAATTTACTTTATCATTTGTCTCTATGATTTTTACCAAATTGAGATTGTTCCTAGTTTTAAGTTCGGCTAGTTTGTTAGCAAATGCATCCCAGTTCGCTTTTTTAGTATTAAATTGCCTTGTTGTTCTACTTATGTTCATTCCTTTTTCTCTTTTTATGTTAATATTAAAGAATATAGTATTGTGGTCCGAGGACGTTGCCCCTGTGTCGACCCGCCAGCCGTCCACCAGGTCAAAAAGGTCGAGCGAGCATGCCGTGACGTCCACATAGCTTTTGTACTCTCGACCACCCCTGACCGTGTCAAAGGTGGGAGTGTCACCAGTGTTTAGTACCTGAAGCTCTAACTCATCCAGGGTACTAGACATTTCCTCACCTCTGGGGTCTTCCTTGATGCTGCCCCACCAGATACTTTTCGCGTTGGCGTCGCCACCTATCAGCAACCTACCGGTGGCCACTTCCGTATGGATCCGGGTCATATGGTCCAGGTATGGCCCTATGGGTGGGTCTGGCTCGAAGTAGTAGGAGACTACTACGATTTCCCAGGCTTTGGTCCGGATCCCTACCACAACGATGTTGTTTGTGGTGAGTTTCGGGTAGGGTATGACGTCTACGTCATGATCAAAGACGGCTATCGCTGCCTTTACCCTCCCACTTCCATCAACCTCGCACTGGTAGATTCTCGCTCCACGGTAGCTCTTCATACTTCGTGCTCCCCCCACATACGGCTCCTGAATCAGTGCCCACGAGATCTTTCGTTCACTGGCCTCTAGAAAGAGTTCGGTGGTAGCCAGTTCCTTTCGCTGTAAGTTCGCTTGGGCTACGCGGTATGGTCTTGCTGTATGTTGGACAGGAGTCTCCGGGGTGCCCTTAACAATATGCTATGGATGAGCGGGCTATAGCGTCCCACCTTCTTCTGACTGCGCACTCCGAACTGAAGGCGTGGTGGTGCGTGTTGTCTATCTTGGCACGCATGCAGTTACAACATGTCGGTGGTAGACCGGCGCTCCAGTCCGCGCACTCCGTCCTCATGTGAGGACCGCCACAGTGGCTGCACTTTGGCACGGTCTCCGTGCATGTGCGTCGGCTATGCCCATACCCGAGGCAGACTGAGCACTGGACAAGCGGGGACTGGTCTTCAACCCTAACCCGCTGAAATTCCAGATGCACCGATCCGACCTCGAGCATGCGCCGCCAGACCTCTGTGGAGAATATTCAGAATATTTACTTTTTAAAGTATTGTATTATTTTATTTTAATTATTGTGAATGTGAAGACTATGTGGACTATTTGTTTTTTTGTTTTTAATTTATCTTAGTTTTTAATCGTGGTCTGGCAGTTTGAGTAGTTTTGCGGCTTACCCGAATGTCTTTCTTTGGTATTGTTCGTCGAATCGTTGAGCTCCTTAAATTCTGTGTTGAGCTGCTCGGTTATTGACAAATGCGTGCACTGACTGGACAGGTCCACTCAATCTGGCTGGTTCTTTCCTAAAAAGACCATTTCAGACATCAATCTACATGGTCTTCACATGATCTAACCAAGATTTTTGTCTGGACTTTATAAGAGACTGTGTCCTCTGAGATTGTTTCGGCCTTTCTTCTCAGAGTAGTCAGATAGGAAACGCCGACCTCATCTAGTTTTAAAAATATGATCGACATGTAAAAGTGTTTGTACAAACCAACTTACAGAAATAAAATTATTTATCATTTATCATAAAAATGATTTAACCAGTTCAATGATTATATATGCATACCCAACCTCCACGAACCAGTTACCGGGGATAATTATACCCCTTAACAAGATTGGTGTCACATTTTTCGTGCTTTGATTGTCTTAAAATTCTAATTTCGCCAAGGACGAAGTGGCGCTGACGACAATTTGCAAGTTTTTCATCAAAAGTATAATTTTCATGGTCTTTGGGCTCACTTATACAAATATGTATGTAGGATACGGAATGTAAGAGGAGCGAAAGGGATGGATGTATCGGGAGTGAGGGAGTGAGAGGATGTATGAGAGATGGCAAAAAAGATGGCGACAGACGTTAAGACGCTAAGACGTGCTAGGATATCTAATTTAAAAATAAAGTGCTAATCAGTAAAATACCAACTTGTTTCACTCTGAGTCCACAATCCCACAAATTTTGGGGGCTCGTCCGGGATTTGTGCGGCCCAGAGTCATAAGGAAGTATAGTGGAAAAGAAAACTACGAAGACGACCGGCGCCGGAGTGCACGTGGTGTGGTGCGCGTACAGTGTTCGAAAGACGAAATAGAAATACGACGATAAGACGAAGGCAATATTTTCTACGACACGGCGGCGGATCACCTGCCTACAAAAACGAAGACGGCAATGACGGACGACGGTAGCAAAAGTGGTGGCGCGAGCTCACAGGCAGCGGCCATGTTCGGCAATTTCGAGAGTGGCGTCGCTCAATTTGATGGCGAGGATAAATCTTATTCATCCACCAAATGGGCCCAAGACATTGAGGATAATGCGGAAGTGTTCAACTGGACATCGCAACAAAAGCTGATAATCGCGCGGCGATCCCTCATCGGCACGGCCGGGCTATGGCTAAAATCAGAAAAGGTGTTCAAGACGTATGAAGAACTCCGAGCGGCCCTAGTGAAGGAATTCCCAGAAGCAGTAAACTCTAAGGAGATGCACGAACTGATGGCAGCGCGTAAAAAACGGCGAGAGGAGAGCTACTACCAATACATGCTCATAATGAAAGAGTTGGGTAAGAGAGCTAAATTCCCTGACTATGTTGCCATTCAGTATATCATCGATGGTATTGAAGACCACCAAATAAACAAAACTATACTATACGGTGTTACGACGTACGGCGCGCTCAAAGAAAAATTACTGATCTATGAAAAGATGAAAAGTTACACGAAGAAGAAAGAAGGACGAGTCGACCCAGCCACTGAAAGAAGAAAAGAAGCATCCACGATTCCCAGTTCCACTCGTCGTTGTTACAACTGTAGAGAGAAGAACCATTTGTCGAGCCAGTGTGCCAAGGGAATCAAATGCTTTCGTTGTAACGACTATGGCCATATTGGCAAACAGTGCCCTCTCATTGGCGGAGGCGATACGTCGGTAAAACAGCCGGCACTCCAACAACGTGAACATCGCGCGGTCGGTAACAGCCGAATAGCAGCGGGCGCAAACGAGTCGGTAAAACAGCGTTCGGCTCAAGGATCGGCTATGTTCGGGACTACGACCGGTCCGACCAATCAGTGCGCGTGTACGAGCGGCCATGACATCGATGGTGGATATGTCATCGACACGTCAAACGTAGTGTCAACTGTGTCGAGCAAAAATCAAAACAAAGACATAACGGCTATCAAAAATGTACGAAAACCGGTGAAAACCATATTAGTGGCGGGCAATCACAGTTCTAGTGCATTGATCGACTCAGGAAGTGATGTAAACCTGATATCGGCGGAGCTGTGCGCTAAACTATTTAATGTTAAGTGCAATGTCGGTGGGCTAACGCTAACCGGACTAGGGCGTTCGCAAGTGCGGTCGTTAGGTACAATTACGACGGTGATCGTCATCGATGGACAGTTTTACAACGATGTTACGTTTCATATTATACCTAGAGACAGTATGCCTTATGATATAATAATAGGTCACGAGTTTTTGAGAAGTGTAACAGTGTTAATGAGCGATGGATGTGTGGACATATTCAGAGATGAAAGTGAGTGGTTACATAAAGTAAATTGCATTACAGGTGACTCGGAATCTCTTTTGGAACATGTCAGCAGCCCATCAATAAAACAGGAAGCTTATCAGTGTGTTGACATGTACCACCCAGTCCAAGTAAAGGAAGCTCCGTTGGAGCTCAAGATTGTGTTAAAAGACGATGTGCCAGTAGCACAACGGCCCCGTCGATTGTCATACATGGAGCAGGGTATTGTAGAAAAACAAGTTGATGAATGGTTGAAAGACGGCATAATAAGGGTAAGTTTTTCTGAATACTCTAGTCCACTAGTGTTGGTAAAGAAGAAGGACGGGACAACCCGTGTATGTGTTGACTACCGGCAGCTTAATGCAAAGATTGTGAAAGACGAGTATCCTCTTCCTATTATTGATGATTTAATTGACAGATTATCTCAAGCAAAGGTGTTCAGTGTTCTTGATTTGAAGAATGGATTTTTTCATTTGAAAATCAGCGAAGAATCCATACCGTATACTTCATTTGTTACCCATCATGGTCAGTTCGAGTTCCTGCGAGCACCATTTGGACTTTCGATCTGTCCAAAATATTTTATGCGGTTTGTTGACATAATTTTTCGTGATCTGCTTTCTCAGAAGATAATGATGATTTTCATTGATGATATTATAATTCCAGCTGTTGATGAAGAGCAAGCATTGCAACGACTAAAGCAAGTTCTGGAAATAGCTGCACAGTATGGGTTGAGAATTAATTGGAAGAAGGCAAAGTTGATACAGCGCGAAATAGAGTACTTGGGCCATAGGATTAAAGATGGTGAAATACGCCCAACTACTGAAAAGACGGATGCTGTGGTGAGATTTCCAGAACCCTTGACAAGTAAGCAACTTAAAAGTTTTCTAGGATTGACTTCCTACTTTCGGAAGTACATAGAGCAGTATGCTGTTATTGCCAAGCCTCTAAATGATTTGTTAAAGAAAGATACGGACTTTGTGTTCGATAAGATGCAACAAGAAGCTTTTCATATTTTAAAAGAAAGGTTGTCGACTGGCCCAGTATTAAAAATATTTGATCCTAACTTAAAAACAGAGTTACACACAGATGCTTCCAGCATAGCTATAGCGGCTATCCTTATGCAGTATCACCCTGATACTGGTTTGCACCCAGTTCAATATATGAGTGTTAGGACTAATGAAGCACAAAGTAGGTACTCAAGTTATGAACTAGAGGCATTAGCCATAATAGAAGGCATCAAAAAGTTCCGCCATTATTTATATGGAAAGTGTTTCAAAATAGTAACTGATTGTCAAGCATTTCAGCAAACCCTGATGAAGAAGGACCTCACAGCAAAAGTAGCAAGATGGGTGATAATGCTGAATGAGTATGACTTCGAGGTGGAGCATAGAGCTGGAGAAAAGATGCGGCATGCAGATGCACTCAGCCGTAACCCCTATGTGGCCACAGTTACGTCCTTAATTGATCAGATTAAGCAGGCACAGGATCAAGACGATGGCGTAAAAGCTATTAAAGAGGTGCTGAACGAAAAGTCTTACAAAGATTATTTTATGGATGGAGACATACTCTACAAGGGCCCTGGCAAATTGTTGGTTATACCTAAAAATTTAGAAAAGGAGATTATAGTGCGAATCCATGGTAATGGACATTTTTCAAAGAGAAAAATGAAAGATTTAATATGTCGAGACTACTACATAAAAGATTTGGACAAAAAGTTAGAAGAATTCGTATTAGCCTGCATACCATGTCTGTTGGCTACAAGAAAAGAAGGCAAGCAGGAAGGATTTCTCAACCCCATTGGAAAGGAAAGCATCCCGTTAGACACCATGCACCTGGACCATGTAGGACCATTGACAGAGACCAGGAAGCAGTACAATTATATTCTTACAGTGATTGATGCTTTCACTAAATTTGTATGGTTGTTCCCTACAAAGAGCACATCTAGTGCGGAGACACTGAATAAATTAAGAATACACCAACAAATATTTGGAAATCCCAGAAGAATTATAACAGATCGTGGAACAGCATTCACCAGTCATGATTTCCAGGAGTACTGTAATGAAGAAAACATTCAGCATGTAACAATCACCACAGGGATACCAAGAGGAAATGGTCAAGTTGAAAGAGTCCATCGAATAATAATCCCTATGTTGACCAAACTTTGTATTGAAAACACAGGCGTGTGGTATAAACATGTGAGCAGAGTTCAAAGAGCATTGAACAGCACATTTCAGAGGAGCATCAATACCTCACCCTATGATTTATTAATTGGCACCAAGATGAGATATAAAGAGGACATTGAAGTTTTCAGATTACTTGAAGAAGAGACTGCAAGACAATATGAGAGTAATAGAGAAGAGTTACGTCAAAAAGCAAAAGAGCAAATATTGGCTGTGCAAGAAGAGAACAGAAGACATTATAACAAGCAAAGGAAACCGAGTCATAAGTACCAAGTAGGTGACCTAGCAGCTATAAAGAGAACCCAATTTGGTGCAGGCCTCAAGCTGAAGGCTAAGTACCTAGGACCGTACCAAATTACCAAGGTTCATCCAAATGATCGCTACGATATGGAGAAAGCTGACAGTGCGACTGAAGGTCCCAATCGCACTTCCAGCTCAGCTGATCAAATGAAGAGGTGGCCAAATGGAAGTACCACATAATAATTATGCTGGTGAGTAGTTTAAAGAAGTATGTAATGATGATGAATGGTATGAAAGTGTTAAGTGTAAGGCTATGTTAAGTTAAGTTTATGTGCATTTCAAATTGCTAAAATTAACATGCATAATTGTAATGTGTTAGAGTTATGGTATCATGTACCTACCTAGTATGTAAGTATTATAGGTGTAGCATTGAGTCATTATAGTGTAATGTGATGTTTATACTTGTACTCTACTTGTAGTGAATTTGATAAGTTAAATTATGTTTAATTTGTGAATAAGTTCAAATGAGTGTAGTGGTGTTTTCCTATGTAAGTAATTTGTTTGTTTACGGTGTAAATAAAACTAAATTATACACTAAAATTAAGTAATACTTATTTGTGTAATAAGATTTATTCTGTAGATGTTAAGGGTGTAAGATAGAGGTATGTATTGTAGAATGAATGCGGTACGGAGTGTCTGGGGACAGACAAGAGAGCAGGACGGCCGAATGTAGGATACGGAATGTAAGAGGAGCGAAAGGGATGGATGTATCGGGAGTGAGGGAGTGAGAGGATGTATGAGAGATGGCAAAAAAGATGGCGACAGACGTTAAGACGCTAAGACGTGCTAGGATATCTAATTTAAAAATAAAGTGCTAATCAGTAAAATACCAACTTGTTTCACTCTGAGTCCACAATCCCACATGTATATGGGATCAAAACCATAATCCAAGATGGCGCCGACGAGAATTTGCTTATGACCTTGGACCAAAAACGCTAGTTTTTGGTCTTTGAGCCTAACATGTGTATAACGGAATGGCTAGTTTATTTACGGTTGGCGTAAAGGTTGAGCGATCAACTGCTGTGCTGTGTGTCTTGGCCCACACGAAACAAATATTTTTATGGCCTACGGCGGCACAAATTAAAAATGACGATTTTCTTTTTTATTAAGATTTAATTTAAAAAACTTGAAATAAGATATTTTTCCTTACTTAAAAATACACCTTTTAAAATAAAAATGAGATCACATTTATTACAATTTTTGTGAGTAACATGACTTAATGGGTAAAAATGGACATTGTTGATTATTAAGGTTACTAAGGAAACTAAAGCTACTTAAAAAAACATTTTTTCAATAAAAATAATATCACATAAAATCGAGTGTTTCCTCCACTTACTCGTAATAAAGTTTTCACTCGCCTAGACATGTTGAGAATAATGTTATTCATTGTCTCCTATGGTATTTTTTATCATTTCTGTACAACGGCGTTTCGCAGTTCACCCACATTGACCGATGAAGGAAGTATGACCTTTGATCTTCGTTTTAGCGGGTCCCAGACATGTTCTATCGGATGAATGTTTGCTGATCTCGCCGGCTTTGCTAAAACTGCGATATTGTCATTATTAAGATAGACTGGAGTTGAAAAAGTTGAACCATAGTCGATGTTCTCTAGCAAAAGTTATTCTGTTTCTTAGGAGGTTTACCTCAAGTTTCGGACTTTCGGTGGGCACGAACCAACCATAACCAACTACCTCAACCTCTTTCGTACCGTAAGCTCACTTACTGTTGCACCTCGAACTTCCTCCAGCTCATTTCTGGCTGGATGGCCTATAAACGCGGGTTTTTGTTTTGTTTTTTCTTGATCTTCTCACAAAAACATTAGTCTTTCTGAATCATTAGAAACTGCAATAAATGGTTGAAACAGATAAACGATGAATCATGCACATCACTCTGTAGGTTTGATCATTTCTCCTCATCTCAAGTGCCCTGGTCCTCTCAGTTTAGATTAAGTTGGGCCTATGGACCAGCTACACGCAGCGGGCCTACAATGCTCTCAAAGTTCAATATAACAACGCATTTAGGATTTTGGTGTGACTGCCTCGCTTTTGCAGTGCCTCGGGCATGTTTGCCGAAGCGAGGGTGGATGACTTTTACGCTATTATGCGCAAAAGGTCAGCCTCACTAATTTGCCGAATTCGAGGCAGTGGCAACGGAATCCTAAGGATGATTGCAGACAGACAAAATTCAGCAGCTGTGGGCAGGCTCATCAGGCTGCAAGTCACTTGACTTTTTATGTTTTCATTTTATAATTTATTTCCATTTTAGTTCATTTTAAATTATTTATTTCAATTTAATTTTAATTTATTTTCAATCATTTGTATACTACTACTTGTACCCTACTTGTACCCTCATGACTAACATAGTTTTATGATAATGTAATACTAACAAAATATGGACATATAAATAGTCTGAATTAAACTTTTTTTTTTTTAATAATAACTTCCTTAACTTTGTAAAAGATCTATACATTAAAAATAAAACAAATAACTCAGTAAGTGAAAGAAAATTTTCGAAATTTTTAAACAAAGCTATAAAGTACCGAAATTTTGTCAAAATTATGTAAGTTCAAATCAAGTTAAAACGATATTTTGAAAGGTGACGTTCAATTGTTTAATCAAGTAGGAATTATTGGTTTTATTATAAAACAAAAGAAAAACAACCCACAACGGTAAATAAAAGGTTTGCGATATTATTTTCTTGTTCCGCTAATTTTGCCGGTGTGTGTAGTTGTTCTGCTTCTGGGTGTCATGTATATGTGAGTTTAAATGTTTGTAAACACGCCCACGATACAGGAAGAAATTGTTAGTCACGAGGCAGGAGACAAGCATTTCAGTTATATGACAATAAGACCTTGTAGTAAGGATTACGTTTTCAAACCTTTGTTTTAAGTCATTCAATATACATGGTATTTATATAAAGCAGTCTTTTTCGAACTGTAACTTAAAAAGGTTTACACCTTGTTGTCTTGTTTCCTGCTCTAGAGGACCGAATCTAATAACTGACGAAGGTATGGACGATACGACCCTATCGACATTGTTGTCCTTTTATGACACTGTTGTACTTTTATTATATTTACCAACATAATACCTTCGTTATAAATACTGGATTTTTACCACATTTACCCAAATTTTTCATCCCCATTTTAATTATTTAAGATTTTAATTTCGAATTTCGTGAATGAGACTCAAATCCAATGGTGATGATATTTTTGCAAAGACATCTCAAAATAACTTTATTACTTACCTTCTATAAATTAAAAATAAACAAATTAACATTATGACATTTAAAGTTCTTCGTACCCTGCAACTTTAAATAGTAAGGCTAAGTTTTTTTGATACATAGTTAACTGCACTAATGCTTAAAAATGGTAACCAATGGTTTCAATTTCGGTAAAATGCGTTTTTTTGTCTAGCCTAACAATACCGTATGTGGCGTGAATAGGTTTACAAGTAAACATGCACCTATTTTCAAATTCGAACCTAATTCCTATGGCAAATTTGAAATAAGAAGCAAGTTGAATACCAATTCACGCCTTGTACGGAATGAATGGTCAAATAAGTTTGAGAGGTAATTATTGTTGCGAAATTTGAAACCATTGGTTACTATTTGCTCACTGACTATCTAACAATCACACTTGAGTACCCCAAACGGCTCAAAACTTTAAGAGTCAATTAGCTTACAGTTCTTGCGTTGCTTGAGAGCCTCAGCAGTCATAAAAATATGTTATGTATTTCATATGAGTAAGTTATTTCCAAGTCAAGACCTCCAACTCCACTCCGCCTTGATTCGTCAAACTGGCAGTTATAACTTTTTAGGGTTCCGAAGTCAACAAGGAACCCTTATAGTTTCGCTCTGTCCGTATGTCCGTCCGCAGCTTAGCTCAGAGACTCTAAGTACTAGAAAGCTATAATTTAGCATGGATATACATATTAATAATTCCGACAGAGTGGTACAATAAAATAAAGAAAAAAAAAATGTTGGTTCCTGCTATAGACGTAAAGTGGGGATGTTTTTTTTTCTTTTCTATCCCATGATGTGGGGTATCGTTGGATAGGTAATTCAAAAATATTATGGGTTGTTAAAGCCATTTTTCGATTCAGAGATCCGTTTGCGTAAAATTAAGCTTTAAATTGCAAATTTATGTTAGAGTCAAGTGTCCTCCCCCCTGCCAGCGAAATGGTTGGTCTTGGATATGTGAAAAAATAGTATGACAGTAGTAAATATAATGAAATTAAAAGGAAAACTATCACAGATAAGTAGGCTTTACAAGTTTTGTAAAGTGTACTTGGAACTGTAAAAATTTTGTACAAATGCCTTTGAAAAATGACTTAAATAACGTTGTTAGCTGTGTAAGACAGAGTAAATATATGCTTATGATCCATGTAAAAATATACAAAAGAAAAATCATAACAGGCTTTACAAGTTTACGAGTAATAGTCGACCAACTTATAAAATGTACTTGACACAGTAAATTTTTTGTACAAATGCCATTGAAAAATTACTTAAATAACGATGTTAGCTGTGTAAAACAGATAGTAAATATATGCTTATGAACCATGTAAAAATCTATAACAATAAAATTATTACATCCTTAATCATAATGATTTCTAAATGAATAATGTTTTTAAAAACATTATTAAGCTCGAATAACGAATTGGAGTGGCCGGAGTAGTTGGCAGTACTGGTCCGTAGTCCATACGGTCCATGCGCGCGGGGGTGTATATTTTGTGTAAATTCAGAAGTATTTTCAACGTTTTGTAATATAAAGTCAAATTAGACTCGATTGCCAAGCAAATTAATTATGTTCTATTGTCGATATGCATCTATAAATTCAATGTTCGACCCGACTACATCACTAATTGAGTAGCGTAAAACTTTCCAGAACGAAATAATGAATACCGCAGATTAGAGGTGAATACATACGATTTTTTTCAAATTCCGAAAGAGATATAAACAAGGAGCGTGCGCGCAAGGATCCAGGAACAAACCATACTATTCCCCGTGGCTCTAACGCGCGCTCGTATCGGCTCCTTTCGCAATTCGCACCCGCGGTGGTACTCAAATAGATAATATTTTTCTAATTTCAGTTGCGAAGTTGGATTTTATAACTCCTTCTTCAGTTACCAGTTAGTCCTACTTTAGTTTAAGTCAAGAGTGAATAGGTTACTTCTAGGCAAGCGTTTTTTACCGTAGATCACATCATCGCTTACCATCAGGCGAGATAGTGATCAAACGCGACTATACGCTCACGTAGATTAAAAAATAATGTGCCCCGTTTTTAGATATTGTGTGCCGCTGAAACCGTTTTAATGTTCATGTAACAACAACAAAACCCTCTTCATATTCCGCATTATTATGCAACTTCGGAACCCTATTACTGCGCGTGACCCGACACGCACTTGGCCGGTTTTTTTGTCTACTTTTTGTTTCCTTTGCGACTGAGTCACGTGGAGGTCCTTCAAACTGACTTTGATAGTTAGCCTAAGATTATAACTTGCTAACTTGATAGAATAGTATAGAATAGAATATACTTTATTGTACATCATAAAAATTACACATCTATTTTATAAGAAATCTTAATTATACGGGTACAAAGGCGGTCTTATCGCTGACAGCGATATCTACCAGACAACCTTTGGATGGACTGAGAGAACTTAGAATCAAAAAAGGGGGTAGTCTGTGGTGCACTGCTATTACATTGAATCATAAATATATATAAAACTATATTGTTATAGTAAATACTATCCATAAACTTAAATATACATATACTTACATATATATACTTAGATATACACATACATAATATTACATGCTAACAAATTCAAGGAAAGAAAGTACAAAAGAAAATATATTTTGAATAATGATAAAAGAAATTACATCCAAATATAAAAGCGTTAGAGAGAAAGTAAATGGTTTTTAACTAGGTACTTAAAAGAAGCCAGTGACTGGGCTTGTCTAACAGGCAACGGCAACTCATTCCACAATGCACAGCCTGGACCGTAAATGATTTGTCGTAGAACTTAGTGGAATGAGCAGGCATCAAAAGTTTCAAATTCTCCGATGATCTCAAGTGTCTAGAATGTGTGTCATGAAGGAATTTAAAGCGTTCTTAGAGATAAGAGGGGGTTGTAGGAACAAACAGAATACTGTAGAGTAAAGATAAAATATGGGCATTCCGGCGAAGGCGAATTGGCAGCCACTTGAGCTTAATTCTAAATTCAGAAACATGGTCATATTTGCGTAAACCAAATATGAATCTAATACAAAAGTTTTGGAGTCGCTCATCTAGCTGCACTTCATTCAGATCTAAATAACTGACATCGGCATAATCGAGGATTGGAAGAAGGATAGATTATAACTTATTAGCTCGACTCCACCTTGAATAAACAAAGTGAGAGTTATACCTTACTGCCTATTGATATAACTCAAGGGTTTCGAGGGTTGTACCGTGGAGGTCCTTCAAGCTGACTTTGAAAATTGCCTAAGATTATGATAACTTACTGCCTGAAAATGCAAAAGGAAAAAAGATTAATATTTTGTCGTCGCAATTATTTTCATTAATGTATTATAAATACAATCAAAATTATAAGACACCGACTAGGAGCGATTCAGAAGGTCCGGTATCTTCCTTTCCAGTCTAATCAGATGAAAAACGGGAATTTAACGCTATGATTTCGATTATTGAAATGTGAGTCTAGAGGAAGAATTTTCTGCCCCAACGGAGCCTGTACACCGAGGCACCAGTCTACCCGGGACCATGGTCGTTGCAACACGGACGAAACGTCGGTTTAAATAGGTAAATAAATAATCGAAATAATCGCGTTAAATGCCCGTGATATATTGTTTTTAATTAAGAAACGCGAAAGTTTTAAAGTTGATACTAATCAGATGAAGCTAAGCATCAGTATTTTATATTTAGTGAATGCTTGTCTGACCCCCACACCACGCCACTGCAGTAACGGGGTAACACTATACACCTTGGCAAGATTTATTTCACTATTTTCAAGATTTCTTTGACACAGAATGACATGCAATTGCTAAATAAAAAAGTCATATTCAAAAATAATCCTATTAAAGCGATTTGTAATTGAAATTTACAAATTTACCCTTCTTTCATCTATCTTAAATGTGGCCTTGGATGACCGAGGCTGAACGCGAGCTACGCTATCCATTATTTATTTATTTATTCATATAACAATTCGCATTGTGTTTGAATTATTTAGTACATTCATTAATTTATTACAGCTAAGAATAAAAAAATATGAGTTTCAAACAGTAAATTTCAATAAAAATAATCAATAACATATGATAAATATTATGTCAATAGATAGTAAACAGTTATTATATGAATAGTTGTAAAAAATATCATGTCAAAAGTTTATACATTTATTCAATAAAATCTAATAATATTTAATGTCATAAATAAATGGCGGGTTCCAAAAGGTAAATTACTAAATATAAAAACTGTTTACCATCCCCTGTCTACAAATCAGATAGAGAATATAAACATTTATTCAACAGGAACGCCTTAAGTTTAGCTTTGAATAGAGTACCTTTATAAATCAATGATCTTAAGTCGGTAGGCAACCTATTAAATAATTCTACTGATTGGTATTTAGAACAATGTTTAGCAATATTGATTTTAGTTGCAATTTTGTTTTTTATAACGTTTCTTCTAGTGTTCTCTCTAAGTTCACGTTCTTCTTGTGATTCGTGCTCGTGTATGTATTTTGCAAAGTGGCTGAGTAGTATTAAAACATATAAACTTGGTACTGTTAATATACCTAGTTTTTTAAAGTATTCTTTACATGACTCTCGTTGTGGAATTCTGACAATTGTTCTTAATGCTCGTTTCTGTAGTATGAATGCTCTTTGGCAATTATACCCGTAACTGCTCCCCCAACACATAATGCTGTATCGTAACCTGGATTCTACCAATGAATAATATACTGATTTAAGCTGGTTTAGATCAATATCGTCCCTGAGATTTCTTAGCGCGTAACAAGCTGAAGATATTGAGGAATCGCTAGTGGTGAGCTCTTTTTTCCAGTTTAATAGGGAATCTATATAGACTCCTTAAAATTTAACTTCGTTTACTAGTCCAATATTGTCCCCTTTAAGCATGACATCTATGCTATCGTTGTTACGTGACGTTGTTTTAAACAACATAACATGGGTTTTTTTTGGGTTTATAATTAAGTTATTTGCTGTAAACCAAACAGAAAGATTTTCTAAACACATATTTACTTTTTCTGTCAACTCATTTAAGTTTGACGACCCGATTATGGCGTTCGTATCATCTGCAAACATTGCCAGCGTTCCGGGCACGTGTCCCATTGACATCGATGTGGATGAATTTTTTGATGCGTTATGAGCCCTTTTCCCTCTCCCCTTTGTATGTAACTTTGTTTTGTTATTAGTCATAAGATTAGAAATATTAAATAGTAAATATTATTTGATGTTAAAATAAATATTGCATAGCTCACAATTTTTGTAATTTTATTTTGCATTTTTATTTATGCGTCCTTACTCAAAGAACAACGAATTTAAAATTTGACAAAGGTATGAACGATTCGACCCTGTTGACACGGTTTTTGTCTTTTTATGATTATCAACATTAATTTATATCATATTTATTAAAATACTAGTTAATGTGCTAGTTCGCTATTTATATTATACTTATTAAAATGCTTCTATATATCATGAGAGCAGTGGTGGCCCAGTGGTATCGGCCGCGACTTACAAGTTGTATGTCGTGGGTTCGAGCCCAGGCAGGCGCTGTCCTTTGTGTAAATAATTTCATCACCACTGCTCTCAAAACGGTGAAGGAAAACATCGTGAGGAAACCGGCATGTCCTAGAACCAATAATTCGAAGACATGTGACATCCACCAACCCGCACTGGGCCCGCGTGGTGGATAACGGCCCATTCCCTCTCACAGAGAGGAGGCCAGTGTCCCAGTAGTGGGAACATTAATAGGCTGATGATGTGATGTGATGTGTATATATCATACTTATATTTTTATTTTATTTTATTATTTATTCGGGAAAACAAACAATTACACATTAAGAATTACAAAAATATAGGATACAGAAATGATACAAATGTGAAATCAAAAGTTTTGGAGTCGCTCATCTAGCTGCACTTCATTCAGATCTAAATAACTGACATCGGCATAATCGAGGATTGGAAGAAGGATAGATTATAACTTATTAGCTCGACTCCACCTTGAATAAACAAAGTGAGAGTTATACCTTACTGCCTATTGATATAACTCAAGGGTTTCGAGGGTTGTACCGTGGAGGTCCTTCAAGCTGACTTTGAAAATTGCCTAAGATTATGATAACTTACTGTCTGAAAATGCAAAAGGAAAAAAGATTAATATTTTGTCGTCGCAATTATTTTCATTAATGTATTATAAATACAATCAAAATTATAAGACACCGACTAGGAGCGATTCAGAAGGTCCGGTATCTTCCTTTCCAGTCTAATCAGATGAAAAACGGGAATTTAACGCTATGATTTCGATTATTGAAATGTGAGTCTAGAGGAAGAATTTTCTGCCCCAACGGAGCCTGTACACCGAGGCACCAGTCTACCCGGGACCATGGTCGTTGCAACACGGACGAAACGTCGGTTTAAATAGGTAAATAAATAATCGAAATAATCGCGTTAAATGCCCGTGATATATTGTTTTTAATTAAGAAACGCGAAAGTTTTAAAGTTGATACTAATCAGATGAAGCTAAGCATCAGTATTTTATATTTAGTGAATGCTTGTCTGACCCCCACACCACGCCACTGCAGTAACGGGGTAACACTATACACCTTGGCAAGATTTATTTCACTATTTTCAAGATTTCTTTGACACAGAATGACACGCAATTGCTAAATAAAAAAGTCATATTCAAAAATAATCCTATTAAAGCGATTTGTAATTGAAATTTACAAATTTACCCTTCTTTCATCTATCTTAAATGTGGCCTTGGATGACCGAGGCTGAACGCGAGCTACGCTATCCATTATTTATTTATTTATTCATATAACAATTCGCATTGTGTTTGAATTATTTAGTACATTCATTAATTTATTACAGCTAAGAATAAAAAAATATGAGTTTCAAACAGTAAATTTCAATAAAAATAATCAATAACATATGATAAATATTATGTCAATAGATAGTAAACAGTTATTATATGAATAGTTGTAAAAAATATCATGTCAAAAGTTTATACATTTATTCAATAAAATCTAATAATATTTAATGTCATAAATAAATGGCGGGTTCCAAAAGGTAAATTACTAAATATAAAAACTGTTTACCATCCCCTGTCTACAAATCAGATAGAGAATATAAACATTTATTCAACAGGAACGCCTTAAGTTTAGCTTTGAATAGAGTACCTTTATAAATCAATGATCTTAAGTCGGTAGGCAACCTATTAAATAATTCTACTGATTGGTATTTAGAACAATGTTTAGCAATATTGATTTTAGTTGCAATTTTGTTTTTTATAACGTTTCTTCTAGTGTTCTCTCTAAGTTCACGTTCTTCTTGTGATTCGTGCTCGTGTATGTATTTTGCAAAGTGGCTGAGTAGTATTAAAACATATAAACTTGGTACTGTTAATATACCTAGTTTTTTAAAGTATTCTTTACATGACTCTCGTTGTGGAATTCTGACAATTGTTCTTAATGCTCGTTTCTGTAGTATGAATGCTCTTTGGCAATTATACCCGTAACTGCTCCCCCAACACATAATGCTGTATCGTAACCTGGATTCTACCAATGAATAATATACTGATTTAAGCTGGTTTAGATCAATATCGTCCCTGAGATTTCTTAGCGCGTAACAAGCTGAAGATATTGAGGAATCGCTAGTGGTGAGCTCTTTTTTCCAGTTTAATAGGGAATCTATATAGACTCCTTAAAATTTAACTTCGTTTACTAGTCCAATATTGTCCCCTTTAAGCATGACATCTATGCTATCGTTGTTACGTGACGTTGTTTTAAACAACATAACATGGGTTTTTTTTGGGTTTATAATTAAGTTATTTGCTGTAAACCAAACAGAAAGATTTTCTAAACACATATTTACTTTTTCTGTCAACTCATTTAAGTTTGACGACCCGATTATGGCGTTCGTATCATCTGCAAACATTGCCAGCGTTCCGGGCACGTGTCCCATTGACATCGATGTGGATGAATTTTTTGATGCGTTATGAGCCCTTTTCCCTCTCCCCTTTGTATGTAACTTTGTTTTGTTATTAGTCATAAGATTAGAAATATTAAATAGTAAATATTATTTGATGTTAAAATAAATATTGCATAGCTCACAATTTTTGTAATTTTATTTTGCATTTTTATTTATGCGTCCTTACTCAAAGAACAACGAATTTAAAATTTGACAAAGGTATGAACGATTCGACCCTGTTGACACGGTTTTTGTCTTTTTATGATTATCAACATTAATTTATATCATATTTATTAAAATACTAGTTAATGTGCTAGTTCGCTATTTATATTATACTTATTAAAATGCTTCTATATATCATGAGAGCAGTGGTGGCCCAGTGGTATCGGCCGCGACTTACAAGTTGTATGTCGTGGGTTCGAGCCCAGGCAGGCGCTGTCCTTTGTGTAAATAATTTCATCACCACTGCTCTCAAAACGGTGAAGGAAAACATCGTGAGGAAACCGGCATGTCCTAGAACCAATAATTCGAAGACATGTGACATCCACCAACCCGCACTGGGCCCGCGTGGTGGATAACGGCCCATTCCCTCTCACAGAGAGGAGGCCAGTGTCCCAGTAGTGGGAACATTAATAGGCTGATGATGTGATGTGATGTGTATATATCATACTTATATTTTTATTTTATTTTATTATTTATTCGGGAAAACAAACAATTACACATTAAGAATTACAAAAATATAGGATACAGAAATGATACAAATGTGAAATCAACTACGTTCTCCACAGATAACAATGAGACAATTTGGTAAATTTTAAGAATAGCGTTGTAAACAATAAATAAAAAAGTGGAATATTAATACTAAAGTATCAACAAATCAAAACATAAAGCCATCAATAGTGCCGCACAAGTGGAACAACATTGTGACACTAGGCTTTCAATGTGTTAAGTAAAATGAGTTTAAACTTCCTATGCGGTAAAGCAAACAGATCCAAACTGCAGAAATTCTTATTAAAATTGTTCGTAAGGCGACGAAGCGGCGCACGCAAGCCGGCATTAGTACGACTGGAAGTAGTGGCAAATACAGGTCGTGCGCGCATCTCACGTCCCTGGCATGTGTGACGTATGGTGTCGGACGTAAAGAATTTCAACATCTCATATCTTCCCGTGGGTGTCGTAAGAGGCGACTAAGGGACACACCAGAAAATTGGCAGCAGCAGCGTTCTCTGTGCACTTTAATAACAAACTGCGATCGACAACCCGCCGGCCAAGCATGGCGATTACGGCAAACCAAAATGAATAGTACAAAGAAATAACAGCTCCGAGTGCCCGGTAGCCCGTCTACCCCGAAACAGCTTAAAAACAACAAGGCAACGGCCATTGTGCTTTGCCACTTAAGTTTGGCAATTCTACGGGCTATATTTGTTCTCTTGGGCATCTCTGCATTTCTGATTCGATCACGCAAGTAAACGCCGAGCATAGCCCTCTCCATTGCTCTTTGGGTGACTTTAAGCTTTCTGATAAGGTCCATTGTGAACGACCACGTCTCGATCCCATAGGTGATCACTGGCAACACACACTGATCATAGACTTTTGTCTTGAGACACTGCGGTAAATTGGACGAGAAGATACCACGCAAATTCTCGAACGCCACCCAGCCGAGTCGGATTCGACGGTTGACTTCTTTCTCGAAGTTGGCCCTACCCAATTGGACCCTTTGTCTCTGGTAGACATAGTCGCCCACAACTTCGAGTGTCGGTTCCGACCTTGATAGGAGTGGGTGTAACATGGGCATTCACCATGACCTTGGTTTTGTCCATGTTCATTTTAAGATCCACTCTTTCGGAAGCTCTACTCATCTAGCATTGTACTGAGGCTCTCCATGGTCTCAGCTATGACCACTATGTAGTCGGAAAACCGAAGGTGAGTGATGTACTAGCCATTAACTTTGATGCCAAGCCTCCTCCAGTCAAGAACCTTGAAGACATCTTCCAGCGCAGCAGTGAACAGTTTCGGCGAAATGACGTCTCCCTGTCTCACGCCGCGCCGGAGAAGGATTGGTTTCGAGGTCTGATCCTGAAGATGGACTGACATGGTGGCCACCCCCACCTCAATATACCGATAGTCGATCTGGCACCGTTGGAGTGACTGCAGTACAGCCCAAATCTCGATCGAATCGAAAGCTTTATCGTAATCGACAAACGCTAAACAGAGAGGCAGAGTATACTCATCGGTCTTCTGTATAACCTGCCGCAGCGTATGTATGTGGTCTACAGTGCTAAAGCCATTTCGGAATCCAGCTTGTTCGGGAGGCTGGAAATCGTCTAACCTGCGAGCCAGACGATTCGTGATGACTTTTGAAAACAACTTGTAAACATGGCTTAAAAGTGAGATGGGCCTATAGTTCTTCAGTCAGGAATTGTCGCCCTTCTTGCAGAAGAGTACACCACACCACTGCACCATACCTGTGGCGTTTTGCCCTCGAGTATGATGGAATCAAACAGCTTCTGAAGGGCTTTAAGGACCGGTTCCCCACCCGCCTTCAGGAGTTTGGCCGTGATTCCTTCATTCCGTCCTTGTTGTTTTTAAGCTATTTCAGAGCCATCTTTATCTCGTACAAGCTGACGTCCGGAATGTCTTAGGTATAGTGTCGGGTCAAACTAGCTCTTAGGTCGTTTGCTAGACTCGCAACGGGCTAGCTGATTGATGTGTATAACTGCCCATAGAATGTCTCGATCTCCCTCAGAAGCGCTGGTTTGGCGGATACGATCCTGCCATCGTCGGTCTTAAGTTTCGTGAGCTGGCTCTGCCCAATAGCCGTCTTCTTATTCTTTGTCTTCATTACTGAAGGCCGTGCCCGTCTTGGCAAGCTTTCACGGAGTCATTGACGAGCTACTTCCAAGCCACTCTATATTCGGCTCTTCTCAGGGCAGTGGTCACCGTGCGTCCCATAATCGCCCTGATCTGGTCTGACGACTGAGTGAGTGAGCGTCCGCGTGGCCTTTTCCCGTCAATTTTTCCTACAATAACCAGTTTTTCCAGGTTATCTGGCTGCCTCCGGGCGATGTGACCAAAGTAATTTAGGACTCTTTGGACAGGCTACCAAAGAGTCCTAAATTCCTGCTAAGATCGTGGAGAGTCTAGTTTTGATGTTTAACTGGTCGAGAATGGACTTATTTGTGCGTTTTGCTGTTCATGATATGCGCAACATTCTCCTCCAGCACCACTTTCAGAAACAGATCTATTGTATGCATAGACCGCGCGTGCTCCTCAATATCATGACATATTGAGTTCAGGCATTGGTTGTAGTCATGTCAGTCCGTCTTCAGGATCAGACCTCGGAACCAGTCCTTCTCCAGCGTGGCGTGAGACAGGGAGACGTCATTTCTCCGAAACTGTTCACTGCTGCACTGGAGGATGTATTCAAGGTTCTGGACTGGAGCGGCCTAGGCATCAACGTTAATGGCGAGTACATCACTCACCTTCGGTTTGCCGACGACATAGTGGTCATGGCTGAGACCATGGAGAGCCTCAGTACAATGCTCGATGACCTCAGTAGAGCTTCCGAAAGAGTGGGTCTGAAAATGAACATGGACAAAACCAAGGTGATGTTGAATGCCCATGTTACACCCATTCCTATCAAGGTTGGAGACTCTACACTCGAAGTTGTGGACAACTATGTCTACCTGGGACAAACGATCCAGTTGGGTAGGGCCAACTTCGATAAGGAGGTCAACCGTCGAATCCGACACGGCTGGGCAGCGTTCGGGAAGTTGTGCGGTGTCTTCTCGTCCAACTTACCACAGTGTCTCAAGACAAAAGTCTATG
Organism: Orthosia incerta; assembly: GCA_948252205.1. Taxonomy (NCBI): domain Eukaryota; kingdom Metazoa; phylum Arthropoda; class Insecta; order Lepidoptera; family Noctuidae; genus Orthosia; species Orthosia incerta. The sequence goes on along the minus strand of OX411766.1, from coordinate 19,953,149 downwards.
ACCAGTGTGTGTTGCCAGTGATGACATATGGCTCTGAGACGTGGTCGCTAACAATGGGCCTTATCAGAAAGCTTACAGTCACTCAAAGGGCAATGGAGAGGGCTATGCTCGGCGTTTCCTTGCGTGATCGAATCAGAAATGTTGAGATCCGTAAGAGAACCAGGGTTACCGACATAGCCCGAAGAATTGCCAAACTTAAGTGGCAGTGGGCAGGGCACATTGCTCGCAGAACGGATGGCCGATGGGGCAGAAAGGTTCTGGAGTGGCGACCGCGAACCGGAAGACGTTGCGTTGGAAGGCCTCCCACCAGGTGGACCGATGACCTGGTGAAGGTTGCAGGAATCCGCTGGTTGCGGGACGCACGGGACCGGTCAATGTGGCGACGCTTGGGGGAGGCCTATGTCCAGCAGTGGACGTCTTTCGGCTGATATGATGATGATGATGATGATTGGTTGTAGTCTCTGCAGCATAAACACTGTACCCTTGCTGAAAGAAGCTGATATTGAACACGGTCTGACTCGACTCTGGCTGTCAGTAGCTATTTTATTTCCTTGATCGCCGTCCATGTCTCGTCAGTAATCCACGCCTTTTTTGGACGATCAGTGTCCTGACCTTACCCAAGTATATAGACGTCTTGGATGGTTCTGGAAACAGGTGTTCATGATAGTGAGGGAGTTTTCAGCGTGAAATTTAACCCACATCTCACCTCTATCATTCCTATCCCCAAGAGCATAGTGACCGACTACTTCTCTTAGATATTCCTCACGCGTTGTTGATCCAGCCTTTGCGTTCAGGTCTCCCATCAAGAGGGTGATCTCTCTTCTGGGGAAGCTTTTAAGAGTGTCCTCCAGCAGTCTATAAAACTCCTCGATATCTGTTTCCGACGACTGAGAAGTTGGTGCACACTACAACTAGGTTCATGCAATATGGTTTTGTGGTAATTCTCATGGTTATTATTCGGTCACTCACTGGATTGTATCCGAGAACAGACTTGTTGATCAGTGGAGATACACTGACGCCTACTCCATTTTTGCTTGCGCTTTCTGGTCCCAAAAAGTAGATGGTATGTCCAGAAGCCGTGGTAAAGAAACCCGAGCCTCTTATGTGGGTTTCCGTAATCCCCAGAATCTCCAGATGGTAACATTTTTGCTCATTGCTTATTATGTCCACTTTCCCTGGTTGAAGCATGCCCCGGACATTCCATGTAGGGACCCTGATCTCCTTCCGCAGTTGCGGGCGGTTAGTTGGGATGGATGCGTTGTTGTCACCAGTAGCACCCTGTACGCACTGAGCCTGATGAGTCACTAAATACCAGTAGCATACTTCATACCATGCGACCTGGAATCGACATGGCGCCGGGTGGTAGCCGGGTCGCGAGCCATCGCTCTCTCGTTATCAAGCATTTTAATTTTCATACGGGTTTCTTGGGAAGATAATGCAGAGGTGTCCCCTTGCCTTCTGCGTCAGTCGTTTTTAGGGCTATTTGGGCCCCAAGGCTGCTGACACCTCTTCCGCCTGGTTTCCCAAGCAGATGAGTGGGTAACTCATAAACGGCACAAATATATGGATATCTCTAACTATTCTCTATCTCTTTTTTTTTCTCTTTTAATTAGACTTTTTACAATATTTTTCAATCATCATTATAGCCCTTTGCTAAGAATAGTTAGAGCACTGATAACAATATTTGTGCCACATGTTAAATTTAGTGTTGTGTTTTTTTTTTTTAATTTGTTGTTTTTTTTTTACCTTTGTATAGATTCTTTTACCGATTGTGAATGTGTGAACATTGTTGGCTTTCTAGATTTCTAGATGATTGTTAACATTTGTTAACTTTTTATTTCGTTTTACATTATTTTTTTTGTTTGTTTTTTTAATTTCGTACGACTTATTGTCGGGCCTACGTTGTCCCCCCATATCCAAGTACCAATGCTGTAAAATGGAAATATTGTAAACACAAAAATTTATAAAAGAGTAACCATGGAGTTTCTTGCCGGTTCTTCTCCATAGGAAACGACTATCCCGAACCTTTTCTTTTGTACTACACCCCACAATTGCTCTCCTATCTTTCGCTTTTCCCACTTTCTCTACCGCTATACCCCCTCCCTTGGCGTTTACGACCTTCCGAAGTCGGTCCAGGAATTGCTCCCCCGTTTCTTTCTCATCCCTGGCCGACACTACGATGGAATGTAGTGTGGTCTGCTTCGTAGCCTGATTGGACGGCCGACTTGCCGCCACGCTAGCATACGAGACCATCTGGTCTCGGCTAGTAGCGCCTCTTTCAGCCTGTCCATTTTTAGGCTGTTCTCGGCCAAGTTTCAGCTATTAGCTTCTAGAGCTCGCCTGAGGGAGTTGTTCTCGACCTCACTGATAGCCTTTGAACACGAGGGGGGTGGTTGCTCAGCCCTTGGCTCCTTCTGGACTTGGGTCCCGGTCGATGCCATGGTCTTTGCGGTTGGGGGGACTCTTCCCTGTTCGAGCTCTTTTACCAACTGGCAGAGCCGGTCTGCCTGCGTTTTAACCTCCGCCCTAATGTCGTTTCTTGTAGTTTTGGAGGTTGTCATTAGGGCCTTGATCTTGTTTGAGGCTATCCTAGCCTCGGCGACTTTGCTCCTTTGGGTAGGCGTGCTCCCGATCTCAAAGGATATGGATGTCACTGGTGATGTTCGGTCCAGCTTTTTAGGGGGAGTCCTCTTTGTGACGGTTTTACCCGCCTCCCACTCACCCACGCTCCTCCTGAAGCTCTGCGTCGAAGCCCCTGCCTCCTCAGGTGAAATCCCCGAATAAAAGCCCCCAGAGTGCTGGACAGGCGTGCGTAAACCAGGCATTCCGGTCATTTTAGAAAAGTATCGTGTCAAGTAGGGATGTTGTATAAAGCAACCCTATTTGTGTAAAAGTAAAATGGGAATATTGTAAAGATACCCCTTTTTTGTGTCAGATGTCAAAAAAAAATAAAAAATATATATGCTCTTGCGAGAATGTCCCAAGTTAAAATGTTTTTTTTTTTTTTTTTCGGGGCGGAAAATCCTCATTGGATGTCCTCCGCCCTGGGGAGGGTGGAGGGGTCTGTCAGACTCGTACTGACTAAAAACCACCCCGGTGTTCCATCTCACACCTACGCTGGGGGTCGCGGGAACAACGATACTTCCGCAACCCCCAGCTAAAGCCGGCTCGCCACTGCGGGCCTCGATCTCGTTTTGTTTCGACGTATAACCGCAGTGGCTACTCTAATGCAGTAATCCAGAATTTTTTCCCTAGTTTTCTTGTTCATGAGCCCATGCAGGCTCTCCCTCGTTATTTTCCTGTCCAGCTCACATTCAAGTTGGTAGCGTTCCCTGATGAATAACGGGCACTCTACAAGTATGTGCTGGACAGTCTCTGCCACGCCAAGATCGCAGACGCAGGATGGGCTCTCCTTACACTTGAAGCGATTCAAGTATTCAGAGAACCCACCGTGCTCCGTCAAAACTTGCGTGAGGACGCCTTCGGGCCGCACCTGTTGTACAATACGGAAGGCCGCTATTGCATCCGGAAGAAACATTTTCGTCACAGAAGCAGTCTCGCCCGACACATATCTTCGATTCCATTCATCAAGCGATTCCAAACGGATCTGTCGCTTGATAAATGAAACCGGACACTGGTCGTAGACCGGCCTCCTCCGTAACGACAATGCTGCCTCTTTAGCCAACTCGTCCGCTCGCTCATTCCCCGGCAGGCCCGCGTGGGCCTTGATCCAGAACAAAGACACAGCTTTGCTCTGGCCCAGGGCGTGAGCCAGGTTGGCGCGCGCGCGAACCGCCAGGGGATGGAGAGAGCCATGGTTTGCAAGCGTCTGCAATGCGGACATTGAGTCGCTGTACAAACCATAGCTCGCCTCTTGCCGCTTGAGGATCACTTCGGTCGCTTTGAAAATAGCCAGGAGTTCCGTCTGGTAGACTGTGCAGTACGCGGCAAGGCTAAGTTTGAGGTTCCGGACTTCGCCATCATTATCCCAAATGGATAATGCGGCTCCGACCTTCCCCTCAATCTTGCTGCCGTCGGTGAAGATTCGCACCGCAGGTGTAGGGTAGGTGTAGGGTAGGTGTAGGGTAGGTGTAGGGTAGGTGTAGGGTAGGTGTAGGGTAGGTGTAGGGTAGGTGTAGGGTAGGTGTAGGGTAGGTGTAGGGTAGGTGTAGGGTAGGTGTAGGGTAGGTGTAGGGTAGGTGTAGGGTAGGTGTAGGGTAGGTGTAGGGTAGGTGTAGGGTAGGTGTAGGGTAGGTGAAGGGTAGGTGTAGGGTAGGTGTAGGGTAGGTAGGGTAGGTAGGGTAGGTTTTTTTTTTTTTTTTTTTTTGTATAATACTAATCCCGCTCAACAAAGTTGGCGCCTATTCTGTGCAAATTCTTTCATTCCATTTCTCTTTCATTCCTCTCGTACTATCATTCTTCATACCATGGTTCTTCTTGCATACGTCTTCTTGTATACAGTGGGTGGGACTCCCACTTTATGTAAATACTTAAAAGGCAACTTTATTTATTTAGTGTAAGGTTAAAAGACAAAAAGTGCTACATATACAAGAATACAAAAGGTGCTATTGGTCACAGTACAATATGCAAAAGTGCTGCAGATCACAGGTAAGGTACAGAAGTGCTGTTTATCACAGGAAAATCACAATATAAATAATGCCTTACATTAAGGGATGAGAAGCGCAACAGTGCTTTTCACCATACAGACAATCTGTTTTCTTAGGTACTACCCCAGTGCACGGTTCGTCATTGCAGTTTTGTGCGTGCTATTCTATGCTTCTTACAAATATTCTTATAATACTAGTGAAGCATAGTGCCGCTTCAGCTTCGGTTTCGTGCAATGACGGTGGAGGCCACATTAACACAGTACGCCAGGAACTTTTCCCTGTGTTGCATACTCATGAGCCCATGCAGGCTCTCCTTCGTCAGTCTCTTGTTCAGCCCACATTCGAGTTGGTAGCGTTCCCTGATAAATAACGGGCAATCTACAAGTATGTGCTGGACAGTCTCTGCCACGCCTGGATCGCAGACGCACGATGGGCTCTCCTTACACTTGAAGCGATTCAAGTATTCAGAGAACCCGCCGTGCCCCGTCAAAACCTGCGTGAGAACGCCTGTGGGCCGCAGCTGTTTTATAATACGGAAAGCCGCTATGGCATCCGGAAGAAAAATTTTCGTTACAGAGGCTGTCTCGCCCGACACATATCTTCGGTTCCATTCATCAAGCGATTCCGAACGGATCTGTCGCTTGATAAATGACACCGGACATTGGTCGTAGTCCGGCTTCCTCCGTAACGACAATGCTGCCTTCTTTGCCAACTCGTCCGCTCGCTAATTCCCCGGCAGGCCCGCGTGGGCCTTGATCCAGAACAAAGACACAACTTTGCTCTGGCCCAGGGCTTGAGCCAAATTGGCGCGCGTGTTAGTATTGGAAGTACGTGTGACGTCATAATGTTTTGCTACAAAATACAAACTGTCATATTTATTAAGCATCTACCGACAAATGTCTAAGTACCTACCTAAATTATTATTGTGTTGTCAAATACCTACAATTGTTAGAGTACCCACCTGAGTAAATAACTTAATACAGGAAATAACTCTAAATTTACATTTAAGCCACAGTTATGATATTCCTATAAAATATTACGTAATTTGTAATAATCATTGTGATGTATCCTGGATTTTATATTGCTATTTCAGTATAATAAGTCCTTTGAGACAATTATTACAATACTGTCAGTTAGTATCAATATTCTTTCGAATATTGATTAAGAATTACTAAATAGGCGATATTCAATTCCTTAATTGTCTTGATACGTTTTAAAAAGGTTTCATTACTCAAGAATTGATTATTGACCTAATTGTGAGATTATTTATAGAAATGTAGAAAATGGTGGGGACATTTGACAGGACGATTCGTTATTATAAATTGTGTATAATTCGTAAGATTGAATCACTTTTGTGGTGAACTACAAGCCAGTACAGTTACCAGTTGTGATAGTTATATTCTGTGAAAGATGGACTACACAAGCTTCACGTAAGTTATTTGATATTATAACTTGATTATTGCTAATGGTGGTGTTGAAACTCTATTTCTTGTTGTGGCCTTTATTTATAATGATGTTAAATTGATTTAAGGGCTAGTCATGTTCTTTGCCTTATCCTTGTTGTTTTGATTATGTAACATTGTGGAATATTACAAGATTCATCATATAATGGCCATAATAGAATTAGACCTTTATTGTGATAAACGATATTTATATGGTTGTAAAAGATATATATGGATACTTTTACAACCATAGTTGCTTCCGTGGAGTTTCTTGCCCTTCTTCTCCACGAGAACTAGTATAGCGAACGGGCAGTAAGCTCTCTGAGCCTCAATATGAATTAATTGACAAGCCTAATTGAAATAAATACCTAGTCTTGTCTTTCTGTGCTTTTATTCATAAAACCTTTCCCTTATATACCACAAAGGAACTCTGATACATAGTAAACAACCAGCAACCATCTTGACATTCCAAGCTAAGCTTGCTATCTTCGTAAATATCGATACTTTTATATGGAGTTCCTTTATAAATCTAACACGCGCGTGAACTGCCAGGGGATGGAGAGAGCCATGGCTTGCAAGCGTCTGCAATGCTGACATTGAGTCACTGTACAAACCATAGCTCGTCTCTTGCCGCGTGAGGATCACGTCCGTCGCTTTGCAGATGGCCAGGAGTTCCGCCTGAAAGACTGTGCAGTACCCGGCTAAGCTAAGTTTGAGGTTCCGGACTTCGCCTTCATTATCCCAAATGGATAATGCGGCTACGACCTTTCCCTCAATCTTGCTGCCGTCGGTGAAGATTCGCACCGCCTGCACATTGTTGCTGTCTAGCAACTGTTGGTCTGCCAGGCACATGAACTCCAGGGGCATTTGCACAGCTGGATGAGGAGCGTCTGCAAAACTCACCGCACCTTCAATCTCCCTATATCCTGGCACAAACCGGGATGGCCCTCTCCTCGCTTCATACAGGGCGGCTGCCTCCTGTATGCGCAGATCTAGAGGTAGTATTCCGGACAGTACCAGTGCCGAGTTCAGGGAGACAGTACGGTAAGATTTACAGATCTTCTGGACGAATCCTCGTTGGACTGAGCCTAGCTTCTTCCGTATTTCCAGCTTCTTCGTAGCGGGAGCCCAGGCTGCGGCCGCGTACGTTATTATGGGCTCAATCATAGCAGTGTAGATTGTGTGTATGATCTGTGCGTCCAATCCCCAACTCACTTTAGCGGCGCGGGACAGCTGCTTATAAATGTTAGCTGCCCTCCTGCAGACGTTCGCGGTGTGCTCGTTGAAGGTGAGCTTCTCGTCTATGGTTAGACCCAACAACTTCATCTTCTTAACCATACCAATGTCGACCCCGGCCATGCTCAGCTTTGGGGTATCATATTTGCGCTTGTTGGTTACGACCATCGCACAGGTTTTGTGCGGTGCGAACCGCAGCTTGTTTCTGACACCCCAACTCTGAACATGGGCGAGGGCATGCATTGGCTGATGTTGAAACTCCAGTCGCTGAGTCCCCATCTAGAACCAGGACGATATCATCGGCGAACGCCTGCCCAAAGATTCCGCGCTTTTCCAGTTCCTGCAATAGTAGGTCTAGAATGAGATTCCACAGGATGGGTCCACCTATTGACCCTTGAACACAGCCCTTGCTAGTCACTCGCGTGCATTCCTCCCCAGCGTAACGAACCTTGACTTTCCTACTGTCGAGGTAGCTGTCTAGCAGCCTTCTTATGTTCACCGGGCACTTTTCCTCAGCCAGTCTGACCTTGATGGCTGGCCACCAAGCACTATCGAAGGCCCCCTCTATATCCAGCGACACCAGGACAATTAGCTTCTTCAGCCTCAACTTGTCCTGTACGTGCTTCACTAGCTTATAGAGGGCGTCCTCAGTGCTTCTCTGGGGCATAAAGCCAAACTGGCGAGTACTAAACCGCGGTACAAGTTGCCATTTTAGACGCGCTACTACCATCCTCTCCAGGACCTTCCCCAGCACCGGCAGTAGACTTATTGGTCTGTATGCCTTGGGGTTTAGGTAATCGTCTTTGCCCAGCTTTCTGAGGACCACGACTGTGGCCTCCTTCCAGATGTTCGGGAAGTGTGCCAATTCAAGGCACTTATTGTTGAGGGCAAGGAACGCATCCAGGTCCTGGCGGATCACTCGACTGCAGATATCAGACGTCAGTCCATCCCCTCCTGGTGCCTTTTTGGGATTGAAACGTGCCACGGCGGTCTTCAGCTCCAGCGAGGTAAATGGTGGGTCATGATATTCATCATGAACCCACTCATTTACTCGACTGGCTGCTTCTCTAATTCGCCTGTGGTCAGCGTTGTCCTGGTCTACTCTGTCTTCGGGGTAGAACGTATCTGCGAGTAGGGCGGCCGATTCACTTGGGTTGAGGAATACACCATCGCTGCGTAGGGTCAGTTCCTCCTGTCTTCTGGCGGTCCTACCAATCACCCTGAAGATTCCCTCCCAGACCCCTTCCCGATCCTGTTTCCGGCAGAACTCCTTCCAACTTGCGAATTGGGCGCTCTTCGCTAGCATCTCGTACTCTTCTTTGGCCTTCAGGTACTCGTCTACGACCATCGCTCGCCGGACCGGCGCGGCATTGCGGATGCGGTTCTTCAGTCTGGTAAACTCCTTCTTCTTCACAGTGAGCTCCTCGGACCACCATGGACAAGTGATTTTACTTTTAATACTAGTCTTGGGAATAGAATTTTCACATGCTTTTAAAATACTGTCTCTGTAATTTACGATTAATTCTTCTAAATCTACTTTACTATTTATTTCCCTTATACTATTCAAATTTATATTGTTTTCAATTTTAATTTCCCCTAATTTATCTTTAAATGTATCCAAGTCCGCCTTTCTTGTGTTAAATTTTCTGGTCGTCCTGGTTATATTTAACCCTTTATCCCTTTTAACTTTTATTTCGAAAAATATTGTGTTGTGGTCCGAGGATGTTGCTCCTGTATCGACCCGCCAGCCGTCCACTAGGTCAAAAAGGTCGAGCGAGCATGCCGTGACGTCCACGTGGCTTTTATACACTCGACCACCTCGGACAGTGTCAAATGTGGGAGCGTCACCAGTGTTCAGCACCTGAAGCTCTAAGTCCTCCAGGGTTCCAGACATTTCCTCACCCTTGGAGTCTTCGACGATGCTGCCCCACCAAGGACTCTTAGCGTTAGCGTCGCTGCCTATAATCAATCTACCGGTGGCCACTTCCGATTTGATCCGGGTCAACTGGTCCAGGTATGGCCCTATGGGTAGGTCTGGCTCGAAGTAGTAAGAAACTACTGCGATCTCCCAGGCTTTGGTCCGGATCCCCACCACAACGATGTTGTTTGTGGTGAGTTTCGGGTAGGGAATGACATCCAGGTCTTCGTCAAAGACGGCAATTGCCGCCTTTACCCTCCCACTTCCATCAACCTCGCACTGGTAGATTCGCGAACCTCGGTAGTTCTTCATACCTCGCGCCCCTCCCACGTACGGCTCCTGGATAAGCGCCCATGCGATCTTCCTCTTACTGGCCTCTAAAAAGAGTTCGGTCGTTGCCAGGTCCTTTCGTTGTAGGTTTGCTTGTGCCACACGGTATGGTCTTGCGTTTTGTTGGGCAGAAGTCTCCGGGGCGCCCTTAGCAGTACGCTATAACAGAACGGGCTATTGGATCCCACCTTTTTCTAACTTGACACTCCGAGCTGAAAGCGTGGTGGTTGGCGCTGTCAATCCTCGCGCGCGTGCAATTGCAACACTTTGGAGGTAGGCCTGCGGCCCAGTCCGCGCACTCCGTCCTCATGTGGGGACCGCCACAGTGGCTGCACTTTGGCACAGATTCTGTGCAAAGGCGTCGGCTATGCCCATACCCGAGGCAGAGCGAGCATTGGACCAGCGGGGATTGGTCCTCGACCCTCACCCGCTGGAACTCCACGTGCACCGGCCCAACCTCGAGCATGCGCCGCCAAACCTCTGTGGCGACCCTCATCACTACGTGACACATTAGCGGATTCCTGGCTCGCTTTCTATAAATTATTTCCATTTTTGCCTGCTCATCTTGGAGATCTCGAAAGATGGCGGCGTTTTGGTTTTTAAGTGCCTTGAGTACTTCCTCGTTTGCGTTGTACTGCATTACGTCGCGCAACACAACCTGCGGGTTTTTGTTTTTAATGTTTTGCGCTTCCAGCTCAGGCGCCTTCCTGATCTTTTCCTTTTTCAACTTTTCCCTCTCTTCTTCTGACCTACAGCCTAGAATTACTCTCCTATCTTTAGCTTTCCTCACTTTCTCTACCGCTACACCCCCTTCCTTGGCATTTACGACCTTCCTAAGTCGGTCCAGGACTTGCTCCCCCGTTTCCTTCTCATCCCTGGCCGACACTACGATGGAATGTAGTGTGGTCTGCTTCGGAGCTTGATTGGACGGCTGACTTGCCGCCACGCTAGCATACGAGGCCATCTGGTCTCGGCTAGCTTGTAGCGCCTCTTTCAGCCTGTCCATTTTTAGACTGTTCTCGGCCAGGTTTCGGCTATGCTCTTCTAGAGCTCTCCTGAGGGAGTTGGTCTCGACCTCACTGGTAGCCTCTGAGCACGGGGGAGGGGATTGCTCAACCCTTGGCTCCTCCTGGACTTGGGTCCCGGTCGATTCCATGGTCTTTGCAGTTGGGGGGGCTCTTCCCTGTTCGAGCTCTTTTACCAGCTGGTAGAGCCGGTCTGCCTGCGCCTTGACCTCCGCCCTAATGTCGTTTCTTGTTGTTTTGAAGGTTGTCATTAGGGCTTTTATCTTGTTTGAGGCTATCCTAGCCTCGGCGACTTTGCTCCTTTGGGTAGGCGGGCTCCCGATCTCAAAGGATATGGATGTCACTGGTGATGTTCGTTCCAGCTTTTTAGGGGTAGTCCTCTTTGTGACGGTTTTACCCGCCTCCCACTCACCCACGCTCCTCCTGACGCTCTGCGTCGAAGGCCCTGCCTCCTCAGGTGCCCTCTGGGGGCTTTTAGTCGGGGGTTTGGTTGCCACCGAGTGCTGGACAGGCGTGCGTAAACCAGGCATTCCGGTCATTTTCGAAAGTGAGTGAGTGAGTAAGTGGTTGGGATTAGTATTGTGTCAAGTAGGGGTGTTGTAAAGAGCACCCCTATTTGTGTAAGAAGTAAAAAGGGGATATTGTAAACATAACCCTTTTTTTTGTGTCAATAAAAAAGGGGGTACTGTAAAGGGTACCCCTTTTGTGTGTCAGATGTCAAATATAAAATATTCTCTTGCGAGAATGTCCCAAGTTAAAATCCTAGTCTATCTTATTCTAAAATATAGTAGCACAAAAGTACTACTATAAATCGACAGTTAAAATTTTTACCCTTATCTTAACCTAAGTATAGCAGCACAATAATGCTGCTATATGTCCTTAAAATAATACAAAAAATTGAAATTATGGTCAGGTAGTGCTCAGGAACGTGTCTTTCGAGTAGGTAGGAGGTAGTCCTAGGGTAGGTAGGGTAGGTAGGGTAGGTAGGGTAGGTAGGGTAGGTAGGGTAGGTAGGGTAGGTAGGGTAGGTAGGGTAGGTAGGGTAGGTAGGGTAGGTAGGGTAGGTAGGGTAGGTAGGGTAGGTAGGGTAGGTAGGGTAGGTAGGGTAGGTAGGGTAGGTAGGGTAGGTAGGGTAGGTAGGGTAGGTAGGGTAGGTAGGGTAGGTAGGGTAGGTAGGGTAGGTAGGGTAGGTAGGGTAGGTAGGGTAGGTAGGGTAGGTAGGGTAGGTAGGGTAGGTAGGGTAGGTAGGGTAGGTAGGGTAGGTAGGGTAGGTAGGGTAGGTAGGGTAGGTAGGGTAGGTAGGGTAGGTAGGGTAGGTAGGGTAGGTAGGGTAGGTAGGGTAGGTAGGGTAGGTAGGGTAGGTAGGGTAGGTAGGGTAGGTAGGGTAGGTAGGGTAGGTAGGGTAGGTAGGGTAGGTAGGGTAGGTAGGGTAGGTAGGGTAGGTAGGGTAGGTAGGGTAGGTAGGGTAGGTAGGGTAGGTAGGGTAGGTAGGGTAGGTAGGGTAGGTAGGGTAGGTAGGGTAGGTAGGGTAGGTAGGGTAGGTAGGGTAGGTAGGGTAGGTAGGGTAGGTAGGGTAGGTAGGGTAGGTAGGGTAGGTAGGGTAGGTAGGGTAGGTAGGGTAGGTAGGGTAGGTAGGGTAGGTAGGGTAGGTAGGGTAGGTAGGGTAGGTAGGGTAGGTAGGGTAGGTAGGGTAGGTAGGGTAGGTAGGGTAGGTAGGGTAGGTAGGGTAGGTAGGGTAGGTAGGGTAGGTAGGGTAGGTAGGGTAGGTAGGGTAGGTAGGGTAGGTAGGGTAGGTAGGGTAGGTAGGGTAGGTAGGGTAGGTAGGGTAGGTAGGGTAGGTAGGGTAGGTAGGGTAGGTAGGGTAGGTAGGGTAGGTAGGGTAGGTAGGGTAGGTAGGGTAGGTAGGGTAGGTAGGGTAGGTAGGGTAGGTAGGGTAGGTAGGGTAGGTAGGGTAGGTAGGGTAGGTAGGGTAGGTAGGGTAGGTAGGGTAGGTAGGGTAGGTAGGGTAGGTAGGGTAGGTAGGGTAGGTAGGGTAGGTAGGGTAGGTAGGGTAGGTAGGGTAGGTAGGGTAGGTAGGGTAGGTAGGGTAGGTAGGGTAGGTAGGGTAGGTAGGGTAGGTAGGGTAGGTAGGGTAGGTAGGGTAGGTAGGGTAGGTAGGGTAGGTAGGGTAGGTAGGGTAGGTAGGGTAGGTAGGGTAGGTAGGGTAGGTAGGGTAGGTAGGGTAGGTAGGGTAGGTAGGGTAGGTAGGGTAGGTAGGGTAGGTAGGGTAGGTAGGGTAGGTAGGGTAGGTAGGGTAGGTAGGGTAGGTAGGGTAGGTAGGGTAGGTAGGGTAGGTAGGGTAGGTAGGGTAGGTAGGGTAGGTAGGGTAGGTAGGGTAGGTAGGGTAGGTAGGGTAGGTAGGGTAGGTAGGGTAGGTATAAAGAATACATAGATATAAGTTAAATAGTAGTAGTAAAAGCCGCGGGCAATAGCCAGTGTGTTATAAAACGTAATCAGACTAAACTATGTGGAATGAATACCACAATGCATAATTTACACAAACAAGTTACCGGTTAGCACTTAACCCCTTTAAACGGACGTAGTGCCTACAAATAGTGTCAAAAATTTGCAAAATTTTTGTTGTTTCATGGTCTTTGGAGTCACTAATATAAATATGTTTGTAGATACTAAACTAAATTGTGTCTTCAAACAGGGAATACTTTTAAGGAGCCTCCCCCAGCAAAACGCCGCGCTTGTCGTTTTTTTCAGTTTTTAAGAGCTTCTACTCTCTATTTAAAAAGAATTATCAATTAATAAAAATAAATTAAAGGACATGGCTTAATAAAGTATGGACGACTGCCCACGCTATATATAAACATTTTAACTAGTTATATGTAATGATGAATAGCTGAATATTAGTATTTCGTATGAAAAAAGTTACTGGCACTTTATATATCGTCACAATCCCGAAAATAAAATCGTAGAAACTCCTACATTAATAGGTATACAAACTTGTAAAATAATAAGATTTTGCTATGATTCTTTATTAAAGCGTTTAGAGGAGCTCGTGGTTTAATATAACAGCCGCACAGGTCGATCTTCAAGGTTAAGCAACGCTAGCCAAGGTCATTCCGTGGTTCCTTCGTGCCTTGGAAAGCTAGTTAAGACGTTGGTCCCAGCTGTCATTTGAAGATCTGTCATTGTGGCTACACCACAGTTTATGCATCTTATGATGAATTAATACGCAATTGTAACTTAAGACCATACTAGTTGGCTCTGTATTAATACATAATACCCGGCGAAAGGAACTTCGATCAAAGTGAGTTCCCACGTCACCCCCAACATGTATTTTTTTATTTGGTTCTAATCGAATCAAGTGTAATCTAGAAGTGCCGTTTCTTTCCAGATTTTGCCAATAATTTCTAGAAAACAGATAAATGCAATTAAAGAAATCAACATCTAAGGTTTTGAGATGTATAGCGAAAGGTACAAAAATAAATAATAATAATTACTGTTTGTTTCGACTTACGCAAATGTCTTTAAAGTAGGTTTATTGACTACAATTTTTTGTTCTTCTTGTCAAACAAAAACATGAAAAAACTTTTAATTATTTGATTAATTCGCGAAAGTTCTAGAAGAATAATAAAACTGTAATAATTCATTAATGAATATTTGAATGTTACGAGCTAGTGAACAATTTCTATTTATGCTAAGGGCAGTTGTTTAGCCATGTCCTTTCTACATAATATTGATTCTAAAATGGTAGGATACTTTTTTTTAAAGAGGTATATGTTTCACTAATCTCCTTCCAACAAAACCATAAAAGTGAGAAATAATTGTTGATAGCATGCATCTCCTATCCTATTTTGTACTAATACTAATGGATAGACAATTTGATAACGAATATTTACAAAGTTTTGTTTTTTCATAAGACCAATTATCGTTTTTATAAAGATTTTATTCTAAAAGCGGCCTTAAGTCGACGGACTTCAGACGTTTCAAGCAGATTATATTCCAATTTGATTCTCCAAAATTTGTTATCTCAATCGTCTTTATAATAAATATTTAACCAGTTCAATAATTATTTAAGTATATATGCATACCCAACCTCCACGAACCAGTTACCGGGGATGATTATACACATTAGCAAGATTCATGTCACTTTTTTCATGCTGTCATTGTTTGACAGTCAACCATTGGTTACTATTTGCTGACTGACTATCTAACAATCACACTTCAGTACTCCAAACGGCTCAAAACTTTAATAGCCATCCACGCGCTCCGTCCAGCACAAATCCAGATCCTAAACCCCGAGTGCTTTCAGCTCGAACTACAGAATCGTTTCGATTACAGCGATGGGTCCATTGAAGCTTTCCATACGGTCAGGTCTAAGTTTTGTAAGACCCGTCGTACAGACGGAAATAAAAAGCTCCCAGATCCTACTCTCAAGCTTATAAAGGAGAGGCCTGAGATGATCCTGCAATATTCAAACGGTGCGTTGAAATAACTAATAGCGGCGGTCTGAATATTGGGCAAAATCAGCTCACGAAACTGAAACCGATGATGGCAGGATCGTAGTCGCCAAACCGGAGCTTCTGAGCGAAATTGAGAGATTCTATGGGCAATTGTACACGTCAATCAGTAAGCCCATCGTGAATCTAGCAAATGGCCTTAGAGCTAGATTGACCCGACACTATACCGAAGACATTCCGGAGGTCAGAAGACGTTCCGACTCGGCTGGGCAGTGCTCGGGAAGTTGCACGGTATCTTCTCGTCCAACTTACCGCAGTGTCTCAAGACGAAAGTCTATGACCAGTGTGTGTTGCCAGCGATGACCTTTGGCTTTCTGAGACGTGGTCGCTCACAATGGGCATCATTAGAAAGCTTACAGTCACCCAAAGGGCAATTGAGAGGGCTATGGTCGGAGTTTCCTTGCGTGATTGAGTCAAAAATGCTGAGATTCCCAAAAGAACCAGGTTTACCAAAATAGCTCGAAGAATTGCCAAACTTAAGTGACACATATTTAAGTATATATGCATACCCAACCTCCACGAACCAGTTACCGGGGATGATTATACACATTAGCAAGATTCATGTCACTTTTTTCATGCTGTCATTGTTTGACAGTCAACCATTGGTTACTATTTGCTGACTGACTATCTAACAATCACACTTCAGTACTCCAAACGGCTCAAAACTTTAATAGCCATCCACGCGCTCCGTCCAGCACAAATCCAGATCCTAAACCCCGAGTGCTTTCAGCTCGAACTACAGAATCGTTTCGATTACAGCGATGGGTCCATTGAAGCTTTCCATACGGTCAGGTCTAAGTTTTGTAAGACCCGTCGTACAGACAGAAATAAAAAGCTCCCAGATCCTACTCTCAAGCTTATAAAGGAGAGGCCTGAGATGATCCTGCAATATTCAAACGATGCGTTGAAATAACTAATAGCGGCGGTCTGAATATTGGGCAAAATCAGCTCACGAAACTGAAACCGATGATGGCAGGATCGTAGTCGCCAAACCGGAGCTTCTGAGGGAAATTGAGAGATTCTATGGGCAATTGTACACGTCAATCAGTAAGCCCATCGTGAATCTAGCAAATGGCCTTAGAGCTAGATTGACCCGACACTATACCGAAGACATTCCGGAGGTCAGAAGACGTTCCGACTCGGCTGGGCAGTGCTCGGGAAGTTGCACGGTATCTTCTCGTCCAACTTACCGCAGTGTCTCAAGACGAAAGTCTATGACCAGTGTGTGTTGCCAGCGATGACCTTTGGCTTTCTGAGACGTGGTCGCTCACAATGGGCATCATTAGAAAGCTTACAGTCACCCAAAGGGCAATTGAGAGGGCTATGGTCGGAGTTTCCTTGCGTGATTGAGTCAAAAATGCTGAGATTCCCAAAAGAACCAGGTTTACCAAAATAGCTCGAAGAATTGCCAAACTTAAGTGACAGTACACATTGCTCGTAGAACGGATGGCCGATGGGGCGGAAAGGTTCTAGAGTGGCGACCGCGAACCGGAAGACGTTGCGGTGGAAGGCCTTCCACCTCGACCGATGACCTGGTGAAGGTTGCAGGAATCCGCTGGATGCGAGACGCACGGGACAGATCAATGTGGTGAAGCTTGGGGGAGGCCTAAGTCCAGCATTGGACGTCTTTCGGCTGATATGATATAATGATTAAAATACTGATTAAATATTAGGTACTTACGGTCTGGAAATATCAAAAGCAAAACAGTTTTTTTATGATCCACTTAAGAGGGATTTGAACTCACACAGTTAACTCTCGCTTATGAGAACCTTACATCCAACTTTCGGTAACGCGACATTTAACGGAATTGTTTTGCCATATATGGGATCCTACATAAATGTTCCCGCAAATTACTCCCCAATGTTAACAAATAAATAAAACAAATTTTGTCAATCCCCCTTTTGCCCAAGAAGGGGGATTGACAACATTTGTTTTATTTAATTACACAAAAAGAATATTGAGAAAAACTGTCAAAAATCGTTATTTTTAGGATTTATTTATTAACTTTAATATAACACGGCTAAAGGCCAATTACATTTCATGTCGCCTTTGCTAGCATTTTTTTAGTTCTTGGAATAAAATATTCATTGCTAAAGATTTGTTAGATTATGTAAGTAAATATTATTTACGAAACAATAAACTATGTATTTTTTTTAACCATATGAAATAACTAAAGCGAAAGTTTATCAAGAAATGTTAAAAAAGATCCGTCATTCACGATAACTAAGCACTTGAAGTATTTTTTTACGTTTAAGTGACGCTCCGTATCCTTATCAGCCAACATGTTCTAATACGAAAGTTATTTATTTTTTCCAAAATTTGTCATGTCAATCGTCATTCATATAATTTTTTACTAGAATAGAATAGAATCAACTCAACTTCGGCTCCTCCATTGAGAACAAAGCCCAAACCGCGGCCAAAAAACTGGGCATCCTAAATAAAGTGAAGCGATACTTTACGCCTGGACAGCTTTTAACCCTATACAAAGCACAAGTCCGATCCTGCATGGAGTATTGCAGCCACCTTTGGGATGGTTCAGCTAAGTATCAGCTTGCCGTGCTTGACTCAGTGGAACGCAGAGCCAAGAGGCTCATTGGCGACGTTGAACTGGTGGACGCCAAGGTTCACAGCTTGGCTCATCGCCGCAAAGAAAAAAAAAAAAAGAATAGAATACTCTTTATTATGTACACCATATAAGTTACAGAAAGTATAGACGAAGAAAACATTGTACTGGGTGACACAATGGGCGGCCTTATCGCTAAAAGCGATCTTTTCAATCATTATAATAATATTTGCATACTTAATCTACACAAACAAGCGAAGTGGACTGTATTTGGTTGTTCTTTGGGGTCTTGTTGGAGGAATGAAAGTACTGTTATGATTCGTATCTTCAATTTTATTCCGTACTGTTATTACAACTGTATGTTGTTACAGTTGTAGAGCTGAACGACTGTGTCCGATTGTGACTCAGGCCCCAAGCTGTCCGGTCTTTATACAAAACCGCTAGGCGCGAACAATGGCGCCCCTCTCTCTCAATGGCGCTCGGATATAGTGCCGTTATTATCAAACTTATCTTACTTAAATCTACACAAATTATACATTTCCTTAATCTACATACTTAATTCTACCTAAGAAACATATGATCATTTTGCGAGTTGCGAGACTAAATTGACTCAATGTCTGCAGCCCTTCCCCATAGTAAGATACCGTAAGACATTATAAATAACTAAAATAGACTAGTCTGGCGGTATCCACATCCGTTAACCGACGAATCTTTCCAACAGCATAAGCCGCCGAACTCAGCCGCCCCGCAAGGGATACCAAATGAGGCGCTGAGAATATATGAGATTTCAACCTTGAGTCCAGCGTGATCCCCAGGAAAACTGTTTTATCGACGAATTCTAGCTTCTCCTTGTTTAATATAATGTCACAGTCAGTACTTTTGACATTCGGCAAGAAAAATTTTACGCACTTGGTTTTTTTACCATTCAAAACTAAATTATTGGCAGTGAACCTGCCGTAGCGCTTTATTTACGTCGTCAACCTGACAAATACGTCTATTTATTTAAAAAATTAAAGATGTGTCATCAGCAAATAACACCATGTTTAGTTTGTATTCCAATAATCCTATCGCCTATATCCCAGCGATAAAACTAAAACGAGTGACGACACCAAGTCACTCGTTCAAAGTTGATTTCGCCCGAACATCTTAAGATCCAAGTCCGTGGCCTAAAGAAAGTAATAAATGGTGGCGTACTGATTAGCACGGAAAACAAAGGCGACATAGAAAAACTTAAAAAATCGGTGAATATTATTACCTCCGACCTTATAGTAGAAGAACCATCTAAACGACACCCTAGGGTCGCAGTTATTGGTGTTCCTGTCGCCCTTACTGAGAAGGAAGTATTTGACTGTATTTTTGAGCAAAATCTGTCAGACAAATTGCCGAATACTAGTCGAGAGAAGAAGCAGTCCTACATGCGAACACTGGACACTCCTTGAAGGAATGCAGCAGCAAATCTTCTCCCCCTCAATGTGCGACGTGCAAACGGTTTAATGTGTGTTAAATGCGACCATCCAACGGGAGATGTAAGTTGTCCAGCACGTAAATATGGAGAGACCAATTACATAAACTCAATAGACTATGAGGGCGCCTAAGAGCGCCACAGAATAATCTATTTAGTAGGCACTCACCACCTTTGATTGTATTTCTTCTTAGTTTGTAGTTATCATGAGCACTCAGCTCATCTCTGATCTAGATAGTTTTACTGTGTCTGTGTGTCTGTTTGTCTCTTACCTTGCTTACACAAAATATTCGCAGCATTAGCCGAAACATGAACGGCTTTGAAGTGTTGTTACAAAGTCTCGACATAAACTGTGATATTATCGTCCTGACGGAATGTTGGTTGTCAAAACAAAAAGTCAACTTACCATCTCTAGATGGTTTTTATTCATACAAAACAGACAGAAACACAATTCAAAATAACTTGCGAACTATCATAGAAGAACCTCCCAAGATAGTTTACCAGTTGTCAGGAGATAGGTAAGTAAAAGAGTATTCGGGTTTAATGCCATATATTTTAGGAGCAGGTATTTATATACAATTTCGTCACGTATATAGATAAATTGTCAAAAAGCTAAGCTCCGCAGCATATGCTGTTAGAAAAATTCGTAATTTAACTGATATAGAGACAGCCCGTTTAGTATATTTTAGCTATTTTCATAGTGTAATGTCGTACGATATTCTGTTGTGGGGAAACGCCGCCGACATCCAGACTATCTTTGTTTTGCAGAAAAGAGCTGTTCGTTCAATTTATAAATTAAGCCCGAGACACTCTCTCAGAGAGAAATTTAAGGAGATTAATGTAATGACTGTACCTTCTCAGTATATTTATGAAAATCTTTTTTATGTCCATAAAAATATAAAATTGTTTAAAAAATACAGTGAATCCATAACATAAATACTAGGAACAAACACAAATTTGTAGTACCAATAAAAAGGCTCAAGAAAATAGGTGGCTCGTTTAGATGTCAATGCGTGCGCTTTTATAATAAGCTTCCAAGCCAATTACAAGTTCTAAGTCTTAATAAATTCAAATCATTCATTAAACGTAAGTTGTGCCAGAAAGCGTTTTATACCATCAAAGATTACGTTGAGGACAAAAAGGCTTGGGACTGAGCTGCTCCAATTAAAAATTAATTTAGATTTTTTATATTTTCCACCGTGAATTTTGTTTCATTTATATATTTTTTTGGTTTTCTTGCAATGACAAGAATATTTACTTTTAAAGTATTGTATAATTTTATTTTAATTATTGTGAATGTGAAGACTATGTGGACCATTCTTTGTTCTTTTTGTTTTTTGAAAGAAAGAAAGAAAACTTTATTTGTCAAACATGCGTTTACATGACTAATCAGACATGCATGGTATTGATTTAATAAATATTGTGAGCGTCCATGTTTTGCCAATAATGGCGTACAAAATTTGTAAGTATATTATTTTACATTTAATTGCATTTTACATGCAATCATTCTAAATATCATTACACAATACACAACAAATAAATAATAATTGATTTAAAGATATTATAGTATAATTAAGAATATTATAGTCAAAATAAATTAAATAATGTCCAGAATATTCATTACTATGCAGTCAAGTAGAATCATTCAATAGTTAATTAATTTAAAATTCACATTATTCAATTGTTATTCTTAACTATGTACATTAGAAGCCGGTATAAAAAAGTCCTTTTCATTTAAAAAATCTACAACATTGTAATACACTTTACTAACTAAAAAATTTCTCAGCTTATTTTTGAAAAGTGCCAAGGGCATTTCTCTCCAACTTTTAGGTAATGTATTAAATATGATAGGAGCCATACAGAAAACACTTTTGCACATGAGGGTTGTTCTCGCAGTATGAGAACATATCCTGCTGTTGTCGCGCCTATTACGTGGGACTACTTCATCTAATCGTTTAAATCGGTGAGGATTTGTTTTAACAAAAACAGCCACTCCTAAAATGTACAGACAGGGCAAAGTAAGTATTTTATATTTTTTAAAGTAAGGCACGCAACTATCAGTAGGTTTAATTCTAAATATTGAACGAACGCATCTCTTTTGAGCCTTGAACACCGTGTCTTTTTCTATCGAGTTGCCCCAAAAAATTACACCATAGCGTAGAAGACATTATGTTAAACCATAGTAGGCTGTAAGTAATGCCTCCACACCTATTATAGACGACAATGCGTGCAGGTTTATTTTTAATTTATCTTAGTTTTTATTTTTGTAATACCATTTTTGTAAAATTTATATTTGTACGCCTCGATAGGCAGCACATGTATGTGCTTCAAATGATAAGTGAACATCTTGCATGCATAACGTATGTAAACACATGTTAAGACAAATAAATTATCTTTATCTTTAGAATCAAAGACCTAACTGTAGTTCACGAACGCCAAATAAATAGACTTGTTAAATTCTTGAGCCTTTTCAATAAGTTGTTTTAATGTATGCATGTGGTCAGTTGTTGAGAAACCTGCTCTGAAGCCCGCCTGTTCTACTGGTTGCTGTTCATCGAGTTTCAGAGATAGCCTATGAAGAATGATTTTCGAAAAATTTTGTACACGTTTGACATTAAACTTATGGGTCTGTAGTTTCCTATTTCGTTCTTGTCACCTTTTTTGTGTATTAGAATTATTACAGACTTTGTCCATTGGGTGGGCACATTTTCGATGGTTAAAATTTTGTTGAAGAGGTTACACATCTCTCGTCTTGCTTCTTTGCCATCTCTGTTGGCGCGTATATTTGTATAATTGTCCATTTATTCTTGTAACCTGGCAGACTTATGTTTAGGGCCGCAATTCTCTCAGATATACCTGTAATTTCTTCAATGTATTTCTTCAGATATTTCTTTATTAGGCATCCTATCCCAAACTGCCCTTTAGTTTCGCCTTTGTAAAAGAAGATGAAGTCATTATACTCCTCTATGCTGCTACCTATTCTGCGTACTTCGCTTAGTCCCAATATATCCCATTTAACGTTTTCCAATGCTATTTGTAGTTCTTGGAATTTTTCTGTTGTTCTAAGTGAAAGGGTATTGAGTGTAGAAATGTAAATTTTCTGGCCCAATTTAGTATCCGAAGCGTTTTTTGCGATTGATAAAGATGTTTTATTTCCTGGGGGGTGATGGTCGTAAGTCCCCACGGTGACCGTCTTGGGGATCTGCTTTTGTTATGTGTTAATGCATTTTTTTCGTTTTTGTCTTTTGTCCTGATACCGAAGTGCTGTGATCTTGCTCTGGTACATTTCTTCAAACGCATTTCTGTAGTTTGTTTTTTTTTTTTTTTTTTTAATCTTCTTTTATTTAGGGGCTTTTAGTCACAATTAAGACCATGCCAGCCCCATCATAACCTAAGCCTATACACATACATAAATATACACTTATTCTATCTTATCTATTATTTTATAAACTAAAATGGCTGCTTCCGACAGAGGCGCTGACAAGATACTTTGGAAAATTCCTAAATCTATTAATTTAATATTAAATCTATTCATCAGAGCCTCTCTCCCAGCTCTGGTCCTGACACATTCCACCAACAAGTGGTATACATCCTCTACAACACCGCACTCGGTACAGTTTGGGCTAGGTTTTATTCTCATAAGATGCCTAAACTTATTGCAAGGAATGTGTCCAGACCGGAGTCTGTGAGCTATTATGACAAATTTTCTATTAAGTACACTGTTGGCAAACCAGGGAATACGAGGGGGTTCACTTTGAATCGTTCTATACCAGATTCCTTTTTCTAGCGATCTTTCATTAAAATACTCTTTCCAATAGTTTTGGCATACAGTCTTAAATTTAGTTAAAATTTCGAAATAACTTGGTATGACATTGGTTTCGATACCATCTGATACAGCTTTTCTTGCTAAGCGGTCCGCTTCCTCATTTCCCGGTAAGCCAACATGTGACGGAACCCATTGCAAAACCAACTTACCATTACTACATGTGAAGTGATAAATCTGCTTAAGTACGGAGTAGGCTATCGAAACACCTCTGTAACCAGAGGCGCATCGAGCCAGGTGCTGGAGAGCACTCTTGCTATCCACGAAAATAACACATTTATCACTTCCAATATTTCGGATATATACAAGAGCTTCTGATATCGCAACAAGCTCCGCCGTCATGATACATATTTGACTTGTAGATATTTTAAATATACCAGTAGCTTTATGTTTTGGGTCGTAAAAGGCGGCACCAAGATCATTATTTATTTTCGACCCATCTGTATACAATTTAAGCCAGCCGTTATATTTATTGTGTAAATCCTCCAATACAATAGTTTTTAGTATATTATTATCGTACGATTTCTTAGGTAATTTTACACTATCAATCTGATCATTAATTACATTTTCTTAATTTATGTTTGATATCCATGTATCTAGGCCAAACATTTCTAATGGATAACTAGAGGATATAGATTCCCCTTTAATTTCGGTATATATTGTCGCTAATAATGTTTTTTTTTTATTTCGCCAATAACTGTTGGTAGTATAATTACTTAAAGAGCTTAGTAGTACATTTGTCAAATTGCAGCTTTTAAGCAATATTTAATGGCCAAATATGTTCTCCTTAAAGCCAGATTAGGAATACACAATTCGGACTCCATAACATGGATAGGTGTTGTACGTATGAAACCTCCAATTATCCTAATGGCTTGATTTTGTACTTTGTCAAGCTTGCTAAGGTGAGATTTTGCGCAATTGTCGAATATAAAGCTTGCATAATCTATCCTACTCCTAATCAGCGCTATATATAATCTGCGAAGGTGTTTAGGATGGACACCCCAGGCTGTCCCCGACAGTACTTTAAGCAGACTCAAGAATCTTTGTGTTTTTTCCCATGTCTCATTCAAGTGTTTACCCCACCGCATCGCTCTATCTAACCACAGACCCAGATACTTTATATGTTCTACTGAATTTAATTGCATTCCGTTTATATTCAAATTAATTTGTTGTCTTCTTCGCCCTCTGCCAAAAACGCAAAATTTTGATTTATTGCTTGATAATTCTAATCCTAATTGTTCCAGTAATATAAAAATTGAATTCAGCGCAGTTTGGATCTCGGAAACACTATCATTAAGGCTATTACAACTAGTATACACTACAAAGTCATCGGCATATTGTGAAACTATGACATTTGTAACAGTTTGGCATATTTCATGGGTAATAATATTAAAGATTAATGGAGACAATGGGTCGCCCTGGGCGATACCTTTACTTGTCCATCTAATTAAAAACTGTTTGTCCGTGTTGTTGGTAATTCTGGATTTAAGATGTCTTTCTGTTAAGAATTTCCACAAATATTGGCAAATTTTCTTTCCTACATTAATTTTATCAAGTTTATGGATCATACTATCTATTGTCACATTATTATAGGCATTTTCTATGTCTAAAAAGCATGCTAAAGTGGGTATATTTCTGGTGAAACCTATTTGTACATGGCATACTAACCGAACTAGACTATCCAAACAGGAATGAGACCGTCTGAATCCTACTGTATTCATTGATAAGATCTTATTTCTTTCAACATACCATTCGAGACGTTTACATAGTAAAGTATGAAAGATTTTACAGATGCACGAAATTAAAGAAATAGGTCTTAATTTAATGGGTATCTCTGAGTTAATATTACTTTTAGGAATTGGCACTATTTGTATATCTCGCCATTGACTGGGGACGTAACCAGTCTCCAAAATTAAATTATAAACTTGTAATAGGTACATTTTAACAACTCTAGGTAGATTGTATATCATTGAGAAGGTAATTTGATCGTCTCCAGGAGCAGTATCTTTCTTTTTGAGGCATCTGTCCAATTCTTGACTAGTGAATTTTATCTCTAGTGAAGTATTAGTCGACGACATTGTAGGCATTGAAGGTATTACAAAATCAGGTGCTAGGTTGCATAATAATTCCTCTATTTGTTCGTTAGTAGCGTAGGTTTTAGATTTAATTTGTCCTTTCATCCAACGCATACGATTCCACATTTGTGAAGCCGATGTGGATTCATTTATACTACTAGTAAATTTTCGCCAATTTTGTGATCTAGCTACTCTCAATAACCGTTTTGACTCAGCAATAAGATTTTTTAAAATGTCTAGGTTATTCGGGGTAGGGTTTCGTCTGAATTTCGCCAGTGCCAATCTTCGTCTAGCTATTGCTTCGGACAAATCTGAATTCCAATAAGGCCTAGGTTTAAATTTTGATAAAGGATCTGTGCATAACTTTACCAAAGGAATACTTAAATTGGCGGCATGGTTAATTTGGTCAACTAGAAAGTCATAACTTATTTGGACATTACTCATGTCAACTACAGCATTTGTAAAATTTTCTTTAAGAATTTCGTTGTATAAAGGCCATTTGGCTTTTTTAAAATTACGCATTTCTACAAAGTTCCTCTGAAAGTCTGACAGTGCTAATTGTATTTTAATAAAAAGGTGATCACTGCCTAATGTTTCATTGGTAGTATTCCAATTAAAGTGTAAAGCAATATCTGATGATACAAATGTTATGTCAGGAGATGATTCCTGCAGCACTCTGTCTACCAACTTAACTCTTGTCGGTCTACCATTATTTAGAGAAATGAAGGAGTTTTCAAGTGATGCATCCATAAGTTGCATACCTCTGGTATCATTCTTGTATGACCAATTGGTGTGGTGGCCATTAAAGTCCCCTGCTATTAAAGTTTTTTGAGAATATGTACCAAAAAGTGTATCCCAATCTGACTGCGTGGTTCTCACATTAGAAGGACAATATATACTTACAATGTTTTCCATGTAAGGACAGTTATGTAACTTCAAATGCAGTACTTCTATACCGGAATTCCTTAAACTAAATGATGACGCTTGAGTTTTTAGTGATTTATGACAGATGATCGCTACTCCACCATACGAATCAAACCTATCTTTTCTATATATATTGTAACCACTTATGTGGGCATGATATTCGGATTCCAACCAGGTTTCACTGACAAGGGCAATATGTACATGTTCCTGAACCAACAGGCATTCAAATTCTGCTAATTTAGGTTTCAGACTTTGTGAATTCCATTGCAGTATGTTTAATGTTGATTGTTGGGTTGTGTTATTCATAAAAATTATTTAATATTAACTTTAACCACTCGCCGCCTTGTATTTTTTCAATTAAAAAGTATTTAAGCTCTTCTAGAATTAATTTGGTAACATCAGTAATCCTCTCTTCTAAACTCTTGTTTGAAAATAACGTGTTTTTAATCCGCTTCAATATTTCCCAAAATGAAGTACTTTTGTTTCTCTTTCTCTGCAACAACGACTCCTGTGGCTGAGTACTCTCAATTCCTCTACTTTCCTCTGAGTTCTGCTCTTCCAAACCCACGTTATCTTCAAATCTTTCTTTTCTGTTGCCTTTCTTATTTTCCTTCTGAGCTTTTGTAGTAACAATGTTCTTTTCCTGTCTTTTTTATATTTATCTTTGTGTATTTCCGGATCTTTCATCAAAATATCGCGATATAAGGGTTTGGATACCTGATCTATAGCCTGCTCTGCACATGATTGAATATCCTCAGTATATCTTGATTGATTGCTATGAAATTGTCTATTATTATTTGAAATCGCCTCGTCGTCCTCCATAGAACCGTCATCTCTGTAATTATTTTCTTTTACTCGGGCATCTTCAAGATATTTTACAAGTGCATTTTTATAAGTACAATTTTCTGATGACATAATTCGTCGAATCTCTTTTTCTTTTAAGAAAATGGGACATGCTTTATTTAATGACATGTGCCCTCCTTTGCAGTTCACACATCTATATTTTGTAGTTTCGCAGTTAGCATGTGATTCCCCACATTTCGGACATATACTTTTTTTGGTGGTACATTGCCTCTTTAGATGTCCAAATCGCCAACAGTTTGAACACTGCGTCACCGGAAACGTATAAGACTCGACCTTAAGTTTACACCCGTATACTTCAACATATTTAGGTACAACTGAGCTTTTAAAACAAACACGAATAGTCTCGCTTTCTTGCCATGTGCCTTCGTCCGTAGACCGTTTTAGTCTATTGGCAGAAATTATATCATATTCGCTAGAAAAAAGTGTATTTAATTCTTCGTTTGTAATATCTAGCTCGACGTTTTTAACAACTCCGTATGATAAATTCACTTCTTGAGCCGACTGGCATCTAAAATCCAATTCTTTAATTTTCTCGCATAACAGTAATTTTTCAGCATTTTCACGGTTTTCGAACTGTATACATACTCTAAAAGGATTTTTATACATTACTTTGGATACCCCTGTTATATTTTCTTGTTTTAAAAGTTTGGCCATGCCAATCTGTTTGGGCAAAGGATCTTTAGATGTGATGTAAACATCAAATTTAGCTTCGTCATTTTTTGACTGTGATCTACCGCCATTATCATTAATATTTGAATAACTTCGGTGTAACCTTTTTGAGTTCTTTCTCACAGTTATAAAATCCCCATCATCGTCATTTGATTTTTCCTCACTCTCTTGTCTCATCCTTTTCTCAGCTGATTTTTTCGAGACATGGGTCTCACCTTGCCTCTTAACTTTGTTACTAAATATTATTGCCTCTGTTACTTGTTGCTCACTTTCCATATCACTTTCACTATTCAAACTCGATACACAACCTTCTTCAATATTTTTACTCATTTCAAAATTTTATAATTATATTAAACGAAGAGGGTAGATTTAAAAAATAACACATCGCAATTACGTGCTACTAAGTAAGTATCTTGTTTCTCCAGCTGTGTTTTGAGTCGGTGAGTTGGAGGTCTCTCTTTTCCTTTTGTCTCGGTTTTGTTCGCTGTTTTCTTTCACGATAAGTTTATCTTCTCTGAGATAAGCGATGTTTCCTCTTTTCCTTTCTTCTTGCAGTCTAGGTATCAATGCCTTTCTTTTCTCCTACATTTCTTTGCTAAAATCTTCGCTTATGCTGATTCCTTTAGGTAATAACTTTTTGTTCTTCAAAACCTCAACTTTCCGCCAGTTAGTAGTAAAACTGACTAAAATTGGTCTTATTTTATATTTTTTTATTCCCAGTCTTTGCGCTTTAATGATTTCGTGTTTGTCGATATTGATCATAATTTTTTCCTTAAAGAGAGATCTCGCTGTTTCAATGGGCAATGTTTCGCTAGTTTCTTTTACTCCAAATATTATCAAGTTGTTTCTTTTCTTATCTGTCTCCAAGTTCTTAATTTTGGTTTGAAGTTCAGCTACTTATTTCTTTAAGATAAAGTTTTCTTTCTTCAAAGGTTCCAATCTCTCATCAATTATTTCGAGGATATTTTTTGTTACCGAGTTTGTTATAGTAGTGGTTTGCATTTCCATCTTTACCCAATAATGATTTATTGGTCACTTGTTACATTTTTCAATAATCAATACTATATATTACGTAACAACCCTAAGTGGAGGGATGAAAGGGACTGCGTGGCTATCGCCCTTCAGACCTCCCCTAACTGGTTAGTTCCTGAAGACTGCTAGGCTATCGAAGCAGGAACTGGCAATACTAAGGATCAGAGCTGGCTGCGTGGCTACCGAGCTCAGAACCTCTAGCTAATGAATGACGATTTGTTTGAAGACAGCTCTGCTTATAAAGGCGGCTTTTCACATATGTGTGCAATATCTACACGGAGTTGTCTGTAGGTGTAGTGCCGTTAACTCTCAGGGAGGGTCTTGCGCAGATTATTCCACATGAAGATTGTAGATGGCATCACTTGACTGACTTGGCTGACATCACACTGACGACACACACGTCTACAGAAATCGTTTCTAGTTGCTGTCTTCCATTACATGAAGTCGCTCATCGTAGTGCTTTCGATAAGTTACAATAGATGGCGCTGTATGTTATGTTGCTGTATGTTATGTTGACAACATACGTTAATATAGGAACTGGACAACCAGTAAACCCATTGTGAATAGTAGACCCGATACTATACCGAAGACATTCCGTACGTCAGAAGACGCTCGGCTCGGCAACGCTCGGAAAGTTGCGCGGTATCTTCTCGTCCAACTTACCGCAGTGTCTCAAGACGAAAGTCTATGACCAGTGTAGGGTGCAAATGCAAATACACCCTAACATTAATTATTGTAAATGCAATGCAAATGTCAGTGTAATGTAAAAAAGTCAATGAGTGCCAACGGGCTGGAATCAAGAAATAAAAATGCAAGTTGTCCTATCCAAACTGCGTCTATTAGAACACTAAAATTAAATATTGGTACAAATGTATCATCAATGCTCTGCTTGCTGCTGCTGCATGATTATCATAATATCTTAAGTAGGTCGCACGTGTAAGTGCAAAGGTGCGAGCCTACTTATTGCACAATTCCTTACATACTACACAATTTTAAGACTCATGTACGTGCATCGTACATATTGCCACCACAAAGAATTATAACAACTACTTGAAACATTAATCTAATAAAAAAATAAGACGCAGAGCACTGATGTACTAATAGATATAATGTGTATATGACTAATGTAAAATTTTATGTAAATGTACACTTAAAATCAATAAATATAATTGTCATATTCCCTAATCACACACGTCACTATGTTTTTCAGTGTCAAATTTCGCTTCACTTAAGGCGCGATCAACACTTATCACTTCGTTCACTTTTGAATCCCGTTTGTTGACTTTGCTGCACCCGTCCTCGATTTCATCTTCTTCTTCTCGTCCTCTTCTGCTTATCGCATCTCGCGAACCCTCCCCCTTTTTTTTGGTGCTCGTCTTTCTCCAGAAGTACACCGATGTTGCAGGCAATGCAATGCTAATCGTTATTACAACATAGATTGCGGTGTAGTGGTGAATGTCGTGAGTGGATAGGGTTTCCAGGTTTGATTGCTCTTTAATCGAGCGCAGTTGTGTGTCAATCTTCTGGAACATTTCTTCGTGCGTTTCGATAGGCAATGACGAGTTACGGATCGATGTATTGATGATGTTGTTAATAGGACAGATCGTGAGTATTTTCATGGCGAATGGTTTATTAACTACTACGTCACTTTTATGTTCTATGTATGCGTGCAACATGAATGAGTCACCCTGCAAGTTACATACTCGTTTAAGTGTAATCAGACCCGAGTGATGTAACGACTCCGATGTCATTTGAGCGCCGCAAACTAATTGCACTTCGCACGTGCCACAACAATAATATCACCATGTGTTTTGCTGGTGTAGTTTTACCCACTTGTCAGCGCATTCCTATATTTCCGTGTGACAGTACACACTGTGTTTTTCATTGTCTCGGATCAGCTGTACATCGCAAATTGACTTGCGTCGGTCCCCGGTGCGATAGATAGGGTGGTTTATTTTGCACATTAATGTTTTGTCCTGGATCTTTTGGCATTCTTGAACATCAGATTGTTCGAAGGGTATGAACGAGTATTGGTTGGGGTTAAATGCTATTAGTTCAGAATTAGGGATGACGTACATCACCTGATTAATGCCGATGCGTTGAGGTATGCTAATAAGTTTATTCAGCTCGTATAGAGCATAATTCAGAATAGGTATTTTTACTTCCATCAGTAAATATTGCTATTTCGTGGACAGAATTCCGCACAAACGTCTCCATACTCCAAGAACTAGGCATCAAAGAGCGTCTATCAGCAGTAGTACAGTCTCGAATACTGAAATTCTTTGGCCATGTCTCGAGGCGGAATAACGACTCCATTGAGCGCCTAGTGGTGCAGGGCAGAGTGGGCGGTAACAGGCCACGCGGGAGATCACCGATGAGGTGGCCTGATCAAATTAAGTCCGCCGTTGGTGTTCCTGTAAATGAGTGTGCCAAACTTTCATGTAACCGAACTAAGTGGAGAGAGATCGTGCGGCGAGTTACCACACCAGCGATTGGACAAAATTCATCGTGACCACGACCGCTCTGTCAAAAGCGAAACGAAGAAGAAGAATAAATGGTTGTCATTGTGTTGAATGGACTTGATGTCTCGTTCGTACTTTTCTGCAAAATGCTGATCTAGTACTCCAAATAGTGAGTTGGCAACATATCCCACTCCGTCGATTAATCCTCTTTTGAATCTGTGTTGAATTAACCTTTTTTTTTTTTTTTTTTACTGTCTATAGGCTTGCGCTTGACCACTATCTCACCTGATGGTAAGCGATGATGTGGTCGACGATGAAGCACGCTTGCCTAGAAGAAACCCATTCACTCTTGACTTGAAAACCCCTAGATTGTAGCTATCGGGAAACACAGATTCCGGCAGGGAATTCCACTCTTTAGCTGTACACATAATAAAAGTGTCCCCAAAACGTTTTGTGCGTATGGGTGGGATGTCCACCATGTACCGATGACGCATCGCCGTACGTCTGGTAGTCCGATGATGGAACGGGCTGGGTGGAATTAAATCATGTAATTCCATCGCACAATCCCCGAAAAATAACCGATAAAATACCGACAAACTGGCAACTCGGCGACGATGTTCAAGGCTCTGGAGCTTTGACTTGACCAGTGCCCCATTGCCGATGAGTTTCTTGGCCCGCTTTTCGATCGACTCTAGTGCATCAAGCTGGTATTTGGCAGATCCGTCCCAGAGATGAGAACAGTACTCCTTGCACGATCGAACTTGCGCTTGATACAAGTTGAGCAGCTGTACCGGCGTGAAGTACCTTCTCACCTTCGCAAGGATCCCCAACTTTTTGGCAGCCAGCTGAGCCTTTGCCTCAATGTATGGCCCAAAATTGAGAGTCGATGTCAACGTAACGCCGAGAAGCTCAAGATGGTCCGTTATTGGCACGGTTACATCACGGAAAGTTGGAGCCGGGTGAAATTGACTCTTTTTGGCGGAAAAAAGACACGCCTGGGTTTTAGCAGCATTAAACTTTACCAGATTGGCATCGCCCCATTCGGAGACTGCTTGCAAGGATAAGTTCAAACGCTCCACCATGGCCTCACGAAGAGACCGGATCAGCGGCCCAGTAGCCCGTGCGTTGGGCAAGTATCTCTCAGCAACAGTGCTGTCGTCTGCATATCCAAAGGTGCCGGGTTTTAGCAGATGTGCAACAAGAACAATGTTGCTGAGAGTACCGACCCCGGCATTAATATCCAATTGGTCCGACGAGCAGCCATCGATAGCCACTCGAATGGACCGATCTCTCAGGAAGTCTGCAATCCAATCACACAGACCACCGGGTAAACCGAATGAAGGAAGCTTACCAATAAGGCTTTCGTGCCAGACCCTATCGAAAGCTTTCGAGATGTCGAGGGAGACGGCAAGCGCTTCCCCATGCTTCTCGATGGCCTCCCTCCATATGTGAATGGCATACGCTAGAAGATCCCCAGTAGACCGATTTCGGCGAAAGCCGTATTGGCGGTCGCTAAGAATATCGTTAGTTTCAAGGTATGCCAGGAGCTTAGTGTTAAGTACACGCTCCATACTCTTACAGAGTATGGATGTTACAGAGATGGGTCTGTAGTTGGCCGGGTCAGCTCGACTGCCCTTCTTGGGCACGGGCTGTACGTGTGGCTCCTCAGCGGTGTGAGCCAGTGACCCATCGGGTTTCAGCAGTGGTGGTAGTGAGGGACGGCAGAAGTTCGACACGACCGACTTAGCCAGGGACCAAAACGCCTTACAAACTGCTGGGTAAGAAGCAAGTTTGGCCCCTATTCGGCCAATGTGGTCGAATTGAGCCCCACGCAACACCTTCTTGCAGGACTTGGCAGCCCTGTTGTAGGCTTTCTTCTTCTGACCCACGTCACTCGCTTTACGCGACCAAGCGTCGATCCATGCCAGGTACGCCTCATGTTTAAGCGCGTCGGCGCGATGACATTCGGCGCCAAACCATGGCCTGTCAACGCTGGAAATCATTATGTCAGAGAATGGAATGTAGTACTCCATTCCCTGACGCAACACATCAGTTACGGCATCCACGCACGACGAAGGATCAGCCGAAGAAAAGCAAGTAGGCTGCCAAGGATAGCAAGCGAAGAAAGATCGCATGCCATCCCAATCTGCTGACCTGTACCGCCAAACCCGCCGAGTGCCTCTTGGGCTGGATCGGGCGGGGAATAGACGGACACAGACTTCACCAGACAGTGGTCGGAACTACCCAAGGGTGAACCTATCGACACAGAGTATCTGTCTGGATCTGTTGTCAGCAGAAGGTCCAAGCAATTCGCTGTGTGCGAATCAACATCTGGTACCCTCGTTGCCCCCTAAACCAGCTGGGTGAGGTTTAGCGCTAGCGAAAGCTTACGCATCTCCCGTCCAGCATGGTCAGTGCACTGGTATGGGAAGAACCACTCCTGATGGTGGGCATTAAAGTCCCCCAGTAACACTAATTGGGCGGCAGGGTACCGTTGCTGTGCCGCATCAGCCGCCTCACTGAGGTACTCTGTGAGCCTGGATGTCTCCTGATCTCCGCTGTGCGAACGGTAGACACAGGCGTAGATAATTTTATCCAGACCTGTGTCCACTAGAGCCCACAGCGTTCACACGGAGACGCCGATAGCAAGTGTCGTCACGGGCATACATACACACACCCGCGCGCGGTTTATAATTGTGCTCCAGGGTAAACCCTGGGTAT
Organism: Orthosia incerta; assembly: GCA_948252205.1. Classification (NCBI taxonomy): domain Eukaryota; kingdom Metazoa; phylum Arthropoda; class Insecta; order Lepidoptera; family Noctuidae; genus Orthosia; species Orthosia incerta. The sequence goes on along the minus strand of OX411766.1, from coordinate 19,919,484 downwards.
GACAGGTACGACGCGTCTGACGGACTCGCTATCTGCGTCTCTGTAAGAAAAAACAGCGCTGGTTTCTCAGTCTCCAGGTGGTAGTGGACTGCAGAGAGATTTGAGTGCAGACCTCGAATGTTGGTGAGGTGCACTTTGAGGGGGAGGGAGTACAGCCGCTGTTCAAATCTATTCATCCTTTTCCTTGCCATAATATTTTATAAGAGTGAATGGAGGAGAGGAGTTGGAAGTGAGACGAGGTTCCACGCTGCTAACCTTCAGACCCGCACTGAAAGGACAGCATCATTGGGGCACTAGTCTGGAGACTGCGGGGACGCCCGAGCCCCCCCGGAATGTCCATCGGGCCCTCCCCATCTGGTCGCCAACCAGCACGATGGCGCATCCCGGGATTTTTCGACAGTTGGCGGGGCAGCCTTTCATGTGTGGCTGGCACACTACTTGGGCCCCCAACTACCTGCGGTCGGCCAGCGGCGCACCGTGCCTCGGATCCCGCTACCCTCCGCAACCAGTCTCCCGATACGTCCATACCAGTGCGCGTCAGGCTGGTCAGCCTGCAGTGGAACAGCTCTCTCGACCCAACTCCTCTTGTGGCTACACCGAGCATCGTACCGGAACACGGCTAAGCCGCTTGGCGGTACGTCTTTGCCCGGTGGGTGGTCGCAAGCCTTCGGCCGAAGCCTACCACCAGTTGGTGTCACCTGATTTGCACCACCCGGGGACCACGTGTAGGGTATCGGAATGGGGTACACTCGTACGGACGCGGACGTGGGTGACTCAGCCCCCAACGCTAATCGCTGGGACTTTAGTAGATTATTGTAATAGTCTAGTTCGTTCATGCTCTGCTCGAGTTGGTTGATTAGAATGTGGAATTGCATCATCAGTTCCTCGCAACGATGTCCTTTTATATGGGACATGAATTTTTGCAGAGTGTCAACGTTTCGCCAGTAGTTTGTCATGTTGTAGTAGAATACTTATTTCCATTCATCTCGTATTTCTTGTAAGTCTGCAATCTTGTCAAAGTAAATCGTTAGATTTTTTGTCAGTGGGGTAAGCTTCATGTCTTGTTGAACAGTGGGCGTTATGAATGCCATAGTAAGCATTAATGTGTAGCATATCAAGCTGTTCCAGGTAAGCTTTATTTATTTATTAAAACTTCATGCAACATAAAAGTACATAGGCGGACTTAATGCCTGAGGCATTCTCTACCAGTCAAACATAGGCGGTGAAGAGATAGCATGGCAGGTGCATAAAAAAATGAAATAATAAACAGAAAATGAGTATATAGTTAAAATAAACATACATTATTAGGTACTATAATAAATACTACATATTAAATAATATATATATATAAATATATAAATTAATAGAAAGACGCGTATTGAGACGACTCTGCTATTCGTTTAGAAAATAATGCCGCAACTTCTGCTTAAATGCATACTGACTGGTGGCCGTCCTGATATCGAGAGGAAGCGCATTCCAGAGAAGAATGGATTGAATGTGAAAGGAAGAATGAACAAAATCAGAAGTATGAGAAGGACAGAGCAAGAGAAGATTGTTAGATGAACGTAGATCCCTAGCGTGTGAAGTACATAGGTATTGAAAGTGAGGAATGAGATAAGAAGGAGGTGTATGAGAGTTGAGTAGAGAGAAAAGCGCAGTCAAAGCGCGAAAATTTCTTCTCTGCCGAATGGGCATCCATTTGAGTTCAGTTCTGCAGCTCGACACATGGTCATATTTCCGTAAGTTGAATATGAACCGGATGCAGTTGTTTAACAGCCTATCCAGCTTATCCAGGAATACCGCGTTTAGGTCAAAGCAGCACACGTCACCATAGTCGATCAAAGGGAAAATTAAAGTCTGCACAAGCATGGTCTTCGTTTTTGCAGGTAGAAAGTTTCTCAGACGATACAGGCATCGCAAAGTCCCATTGACCCTTTGACTGACACTATAAACCTGACTTTGCCAGCTTAGCGTCGAATCAAGATGTAGACCGAGATCTCTTACACTAGGGCTGATGGGGATGACAGTACCATTAAAAATTATAGGAGGAAGAGAGCTAATCCCCAATCGACCCATCATGCGCGAGCTTCCAATCACAATGGCCTGACATTTTGATGGGTTTACAGACACCCCAAATCTACCAGACCAGTCCTTGACAGCGTCCAAGTCCCGGTTCACATCGTCTATAGCGTCTGACAAGCTCTCTACCCGTGCAGCTGCATACATTTGAAGGTCATCGGCATAAAGATGATACGAACACCGAAGACAATGTGTTATAAAATTTATGAAGATGGAAAATAACAATGGAGAAAGAATGCCGCCTTGCGGAACACCAGCAGCCAGGTCACACCAACTTGACGATCTCTCGTCAACGCGAACCGACTGCTGTCGTCCCCGAAGATAGGAAGAGAACCACTCCAGTGCCTCGGAAGAAACCATAAGATGTGAAAGGATAGAAAGGAGAATATCGTGACTGACGGCATTAAAGGCATTGGAGAAATCAATTAAGACCAAAACAGTAACCTTGGTATCCTGCATCGCTTCTCTTATGTCGCCAGTCACTTTAAGGAGAGCAGAGGCAGTACTGTGGCCCAGCCTGAATCCAGACTGGAATGAGCTAACAAGATTATTCCGATGAATATACCCTGAAAACTGCTTGTGGACGCAGGCCTCGAGCACTTTGGATAGGAAAGGGAGAATGGAGATTGGCCGATAATGATTAGGTAGAGAGGGATTTGAGATTTTAGGAAGTGGACGTACATAGGCCATTCGCCATAGGGATGGGAATTGACCGGAATCGAGGGCATAGTTGATGATGTGGGTAATCGGTGAGAGAAAAAAGTCGAGGATCAAGGTGACCATGTAACGACTGATGTCATCATGGCCCACAGCCTTAGATTTTATGGACAGGATGATCCTTCTGACTTCATCTAAGGTGACCGGTGAAAAGTGGAACTGTTCTATAATAGGACCAGGTAGGCCAGTAATGAAATAAACCGTCTGAGATAACTTTTGGGAATCCAAAAGACAGGTTGTTGTGAAGTGACGGTTGATATCATCCAGGCCGATTGTCTTAGGAAAATCCACATAACGTGGCCTACCGATACCAAGAGTTCCAAGGAATTTCCAGATATCAGCAGGGGAAGAAGAAGATATATTTTCGAGAATATGGCGGCGTTTAGCATTGCGTATCACCTGATTACACCGATTTCTTGCAGCTTTGAAAAGGTTCCTGTTTTCAACACAGCGATCTCTTCAAAATTTTCGGAAAGCTCGATCCCTGCGCCTCATCGCCATACGAACCCCTGTCGTCATCCAAGGGGCAGGTGGACGCCTACGTTTAACCCTCTTGACAGGAGCATGTCTGTCGTAGAGCGCAAGGACCATCCTATTGAACAAACTTAGCTTATCATCTACAGTCGTAGCCGCAGCAAGGTTTTCCCAATCCAGTTCCGACGCATCCTGCCGCAGCTTGCCTGTATCCATGCGGGCAAAACAACGCATGTGCAGAACTTTAGGGGGAAGTTTAGGTGGTTTTAGGATATAGGAGAGGAATACAAGGTCGTGATTGGAAAAGCCAGGCGCAGGACACTGACCATGAGAGGAAACAAGGGAGGGAGTGGACGTAAGGATTAAATCGAGCCAAGTGTCATCACCTGAGACATTGAAGTGAGTAGGTTGCAGAGGAAGGACATGAAGGCTGACAGACTCAATGATATGTAGGAGTTTTCGGGAACGAGAGGATGGGCGAGACAGGTCTGTGTTGAAATCTCCCATGATTATACAATGTGCATACTCTGACCCAACAGATTCCAATGCTAATTCGAAGTTGGAAAAGTAGTCAACGGCGGGCGGACAGTAAACAATACCAAGTAAGGTCTTAACACCTTTGACGTAAACCTCCAAAAAGAGATACTCAGCGGATGCACTATAGTTAGACGGTGATGAAGCAATGATTTTGAAAGGTAAATCGCTGCGAAGATAGATAGCAACACCACCGAGGGAAAGGGAGGGCCTTTCCAGTTCTATCATTGCGGATAGAAATAAAACCTGGAAGGGGGTAGGTGGTAGAGAGGAGATGTGGTTTGAGCCAACTCTCAGAAACCAGAACGGCGTGTACATTGGCGTCGGAAAAGGTATCAAACAGATCACTGTAGTGACTTGGCACACTCTGAGCGTTGATGTGACAGACATTAGACAAGTGACGCTTTTGGTGGCTGAAGTTCCGACGCAGAATGTCGCTAAGGGTATCAGTCAGAGAACTAAAACTTGCATTAGCGGTTGAGTTGATGGAATCATTAGCAGAGTGAAAGGAATCGTCATCAGATACCATAAAATACAATATAAATAATAAAAAATAAAACAAATAAATAAAACAATTAACTAAGGCAAAATTTTAGCCTAAAGTTGCAACACCACTATATGTTCACCACCCACCAGCAGCACGGGTACAATACAGATGTCTGATAAAGCCAACAAAATTTGAAAAAAAACATAAAATAAATAGTATTACAAACAAAGCAAAAGCAATGCGTAGATTTAAACAAAATTACACAAACGTGCATGTACAAAGAACAAAACCTAAAAAACCAAACACAAAAAGAAAGTTTTACATACACAAAAAACGGCATTGCGCACAATTAAAATAAACTACACAAAGTTAAATGTGCAAGAACAAAACGCACACAAACACAACATGGGACGTCACAATGACATTATATTTACAAAATGACAAACATGCGTCACAACTGACAGCTGACAGTGACAGTTACTTGTAGTTGCTAAATTATGTAAATATACACATCAATTAAAAACAACATCAACACAAGCAAAATGACATGAAAATACCACCAATCTGTTAAAAATTACTTTTAAAATAAAAACAAAGTGGGTACTCGCGTGTGACAATAGTTACGTAATAAATAAATGATCTACGACGTCCCAAGCCTAAGATAAAATATGTTATTGTGATTAGATTTAGTAACTATGCTTAGTAAACACTTAGTCACTACGCACTCCACTATTGCCTCCCGATACACCAGATGAAGCTCCAGCACTCTTAGGGTACCGTGTCAACAAGGGATTGAGCTCCTCTACCGCAGTAATCTTGTGCCGTGTTCCATCGAGGGTTCTAATGACAATGACCCCGTCTTGTGTCCAGCATGCCGTCATTCCAAAATGCAAGCGCGCTTTGCTAAAGACGGCCTGCCTACTTCGGGTCAGGAACTCCTTAACCGTGACCGTTGAGCCCTTCAGTGCTGATTTTGCCTTCCACACAGCAGACATATGGTCAACATTAACAAATCTTACCAGTATAGGCCGACTGCGTGTGGGCCCCCGGCTGGATGCCCCAAGCCTATGGCACACCCGGATGGACGATGCAGTAATGTCAGGCAAGGCCAGCTTTTTGTTTATGATACCCAGTACCAGAGCCCGGCAATCCTCCTTGTCAACCTCAGCAAAACCGGTGAAGATTAGTGCTTTCCGACGAGAGCGTGTCTCCAATCCATCAACCATTTTGGTGCACTCAGTGATTTGTTTCCTTAGAAGTCCCAGCATAGCGAACATCAATTCTTTGAATGTCCGGAGCTCCTCTCGGACTTTTGCCACAGTATCCTTTGCAGGAACTGTGCACTTGATCTGTGCCTCAAGCTCATTCATCTTCCTTAAGAAGCACTCCTCCAGGTTCTTCTGGGCTGACTGAATTTCATCCAGCTGAGACATGTTGAGTGTAGTAGCAACAAATTTTGCTTTGACAGGTGTAATGTGATGGCTGGCAGGTGGTGTTGTTTTAAGTTCTATCTTACATTGACTGTTTCACCAATGTAAATACAGCTGATTTGGTAGTAGAAGCTTTGTCGGTCTCCTCCGTCAGTTTTGTGTAGATGTGTCAGTATCGCCAAGTCTTTCTTCTCCAACCTCAACTAGTGGTACTAGTTTTGTGATCGGCCGTTTAACTTCTGCTTTTGCAGTTTGTAATGTGACGACTCTCGTGTGGCCGTCTTTTCCTGTATGTAACTCTGCTACACGACCCAGTGCTCATTTGCCTGCCGGAAGTCTTTCGTCCTTGATGCAAACAATATCATTTTCTCGTGGATCGGCAGTCCGTCGTTTCCATTTTAGCCTTGTTTGGAGTTATTAAAGGTATTCTTGCGACCATCTCTTCCAGAAATCCTTACTGAGCTGCTGCACAATTTGCCATCTCTTGCCTAAATTATACTTTTTTTATTTTATTTGTGACGGGTTTGCTCTTGATTCTAGTCTAGGTCATAGGTGACAGAGACAGGGTCGACGATGGAGTGAGCTTACCCAGAAGAAGCCTGTTCACTCTAACTTTGAAGAGATTCGGATTGAATGTGTTCGGAAACACAGACGCAGGTAGTGAATTCCATTCATTCACTGTGCGCATTATGAAGGATGTTTGGAAGAGCTTGTTGCGAATTGGTGGAATGGCAACAAGGTATGGATGATAACATGCAGTGCGTCTAGATGTCCGATGGTAGAAGGGGGCTGGTGGGATGAGGTCGTGGAGTTCTTGAGCACACTCACCGAAGTACAGTCTGTAGAAGACCGACAAGCAGGCAACTTTGCGGCGATGAGCCAAGCTGTGTAGCTTGGCATCCGCCAGTTCAACGTCGCCAATGAGCCTCTTGGCTCTGCGTTCTACCGAGTCAAGCGCGGCAAGTTGATACTTAGCTGACCCATCCCAAAGGTGGCTGCAATACTCCATGCAGGATCGGACTTGCGCTTTGTATAGGGTTAAAAGCTGTCCAGGCGTAAAGTATCGCTTCACTCTATTTAGGATGCCCAGTTTTCGTTTGTTCAGTCACAGGAACAGACGCACCCCGAAAAGTAGGAGTTTGATCGAAAATACTGCTTTTTGCGGTAAAAAGACACGCCTGTGTTTTGGTGGAGTTAAAAGAGACCAGATTGTCATCACCCCACTGGGAGACAAGGCTTAAGGTCAAATCTGTCCGCTCCACCATAGCCTCTCTCAAGGAAAGAACTTCATCCACGCTGGTTTTTGCGCTGGACAAGTATCTCTCTGAAACAGTACTGTCATCTATGTACCCAACAATACCAGGCTGAAGTAGGTCATTGATGTGCAGCAGGAAAAGAGTTGCAGAGAGAACAGACCCCTGAGGAACTCCGGCATCAATAGCCATGAAGTCAGAGGAGCAGCCGTCAATGACTACTCGGATCGACCGTTCACTGAGGAAGTCTGATATCCAGCTACAAAAACCATAGGGGATGCCATAAGCAGGAAGCTTACTGAGTAGACACGCGTGCCAGACCCTGTCAAAGGCCTTCGAGATATCAAGCGAAACAGCAATTGCTTCGCCGTGTCTCTCGATGGCTTCGCCCAGCAGTGCGTGACATACACAAGAAGAGCGCCAGTTGACCGTCCCCGGCGAAAGCCATATTGACGGTCACTGAGGAGATTGTTGTCTTCAAGGTAGGTCAACAACTTTCTGTTCAGTACCCTTTCCATAACTTTGGACGAAATGAAGGTAATGGCGATCGGACGGTAGGTTAGGTTAGGTTAGGTTAAAACGGGCTGTTTTCCGCAACTCCACGACCACGCGCGTATTTTGCGTACGGACGGTAATTGGCAGGGTCTGCACGGTCACCTTTTTTGGGAACTGGTTGCACATTTGCATGCTGCCAGGATTTCGGCACCGTCCTTTTTACAAGAGAGAGGCGGATCAAGCGAGTCAACACAGGAGACAGTTCTGGCGCACACTGCCTCAGCACTCTCGCTGGAATGCCGTCAGGTCCGCTGGCCTTGTTCACGTCTAGACTGCTTAATACTCTCCGGACCTCTTTAGCGTGCACAGCGATCTCCGGCATCAAATAGTCACAATGAGGCACAGTAGGTGGTTGCTTGGAGCCAGCGTCCAGACGTGAATTGCTAGCAAAAAGAGATGCAAATAAATTTGCTTTGTCACTCGCAGAGTGAGCCAGCGACCCATCAGGTTTCAGCATCGGAGGTAAAGTGGGCCGACAGAAATTTGTTTCAACCGCTTTAGACAGGGACCAAAACTGTTTACTACCCGGAGGGTGCGATGCCAGCTTGGCCCCAATACGTCCAATATGGTCAAAACGTGCCCGTCGCAGAACCCGCTTGCAGAACTTGGCGGCAGTATTAAAGGCTCTTTTCCTCGCGCGAACCCTACGCGCTCTAACTTTGCGGTCGCGGGCCCCGACCCAGGCTTGGTAGGCAGACTCTTTTCGGGCCTCAGCGTGGGCGCATTCTGCATTATACCAAGGTCGGGATTTGTGACCGAGCGGAATGTCGGAGAATGGAATGAAATATTTCATTCCCTGCCGAATCACATCCACAACCGCGTCTGCACAGCTCGAGGGGTCACCCGAGGAGAAGCACACATGCCACCAAGGAAAAGACGCAAAGAAGTGCCGCATCTCGTCCCAGTCTGCTGACTCGTATCGCCATACTCGCCTCGTGCCTCTAGGGCTCTCATCTGGAAGAGAGCAAGTCGAAACGGATTTCACCAGACAGTGGTCAGACGTTCCCAGCGGGGCTGAGACCGACACCGAATGACTGTCAAAAATGGGTATGTCTTTTTTGGGCACAGATTGTTGTTGGTGCACGGAGGCGTTCAGTTTTATGTTAAGCGCCCGTTTTGTTTTTACAAATGCCCGTTCGTGGCGACAAAACTCGTCGTAGTACTCATTAGGCGCCCCCTCTAACAAACCATCGATTCGCAGATCCATGTTGTCAAAAGCTGTCCACCGAGACCCTAACATCTGCAAAGCGTCTTCTATATCCCATTTCTCGATTATCTCTTCAATGTTTTTACTCGTCACTAACCTGTCGAATGCACGGAAGTTCGCGTTTTACGACTGCTGTAACTCGAGAAGCTTGTCCTCTGCTCCCGAAGAGCTCCCGAACAAGGTCCTGTCAAACTCCACGCGTACCTTGCTAGAGCTGGCGTTGCTGGGTACCCTCTGCACCTTGGTCCCACATGCTACAAGCTCCTGCCGCACTCCGTGGTACCAATCACTTAATACCTCGTAAATATTGTTGGTGAAGTACTCATGCGTTTTGTGTTCTACTGCAATCAACTACTGATATTTCTCTTTACATTCCGCCCAAAGCTGATCTAACCGCTAAAGCCTTTGTTGAATGTAATCGGAGGTCTTCCTGTTCGCTGAATTCTTCTTGAAGTTGGTATGGACCTTCTTCATCACCTCCAGGATCTCAGCCTGACGCGCAATTAAACCCTCCATTGTTAACGAAGTAAGCAAAAATGAACGATCTTACTTGAAACTCAGGAACTCTGCCTTTACGCTGTGGCAACGTGTCGCTCTGGAACCTGGATCGCTGCGACTGCTTCTGCACGGCAACACTCGATCACGACACATGTCTTCGTGTCATGTTTTTTATGACATTTTACACTATGAAGTTATTTTGTGATTTCAAATGATGTCATTGTATACATTTTAATTTATGACATGGTATGATCTTAGTGATAATTGATGACATTCTATAATTTTTGTAATAATGTATGGCATTGTATATTTTTAATAATGATTTATGACATGGTACGATATTAATAATAATTTGTGACATTGTATAAATAAAACAATAATTTTGCATGCCTAAGCTGGTACAACACAGTGAACTGCGCATTCACCTAACAGCTGGAAATGTATAATTTTATACTGTGTTAAGCAATAAAGATTTGAATTTGAATTTATGTCACACGCGACGTTTTACTGACCGATAAATCGGACTGTACGGTACTTGCAATAATTTCGAAGGACCAAAAAAAATAATGTAGGGTGCAAATGCAAATACACCCTAACATTAATTATTGTAAATGCAATGCAAATGTCAGGTTCGCGAGATGCGATAAGCAGAAGAGGACGAGAAGAAGAAGATGACATCGAGGACGGGTGCAGCAAAGTCAACAAACGAGATTCAAAAGTGAACGAAGTGATAAGTATTGACCGTGCCTTAAGTGAAGTGAAATTTGACACTGAAAAACATAGTGACATGTGTGATTAGGGAATATGACAATTATATTTATTGATTTTAAGTGTACATTTACATAAAATTTTACATTAGTCATATACACATTATATCTATTAGTACATCAGTGTTCTGCGTCTTATTTTTTTATTAGATTAATGTTTAGTTCATGTAGTTGTTATCATTCTTTGTGGTGGCAATATGTACGATGCACGTACATGAGTCTTAAAATTGTGTAGTATGTAAGGAATTGTGCAATAAGTAGGCTCGCACCTTTGCACTTACACGTGCGACCTACTTTAGATATTATGATAATCATGCAGCAGCACCAAGCAGAGCATTGATGATGCATTTGTACCAATATTTAATTTTAGTGTTCTAATAGACGCGGTAAAAAAATAAAATAAAATGTAGGGTGCAAATACAAATACACCCTAACATTAATTATTGTAAATGCAATGCAAATGTCAGTGTAATGTAAAAATGTCAATGAGTGCCAACGGGCTGGAATCAAGAAATAAAAATGCAAGTTGTCCGATCCAAAACGCGTCTTTTAGAAAACTTAAATTAAATATTGGTACAAATGCATTTACATAAGTAGGTCGCACGTGTAATTGCAAAGGTGCGAGTCTACTTATTGCACAATTCCTTACATACTACACAATTTTAAGACTCATGTACGTGCACCGTACAACCAGTGTGTGTTGCCAGTGATGATGAGCTATGGCTCTAAGACGTGGTCGCTCACAATGGGCCTCATTAGAAAGCTAACAGTCATCCAAAGGGCAATTGGGAGGGCTATGGTCGAAGTTTCCTTGCACGATCGAATCACAAATGTAGAGATTCAGGAGAACCAGGGTTACCAACATAGCTCGAAGAATTGGCCTTTCTGCCCCATCTGATGGACGATGGGGCAGAAAGATCCAGAATCTGTTCGCGGTCGCCACACCAGAAGCTTTTTGCTTCTTAACCTTCTTTCTCCTGAACGTTGCGTTGGAAGGCCTTCCACCAGGTGGACTGATGACCTGGTGAAGGTTGCAGGGATTCGCTAGATGCAAGACGCATGGGACTGGTCAATGTGGTGACACTTGGGGGAAGCCTATGTCCAGCAGTGGACATCTTTCGAATTAAAATACTGATTAAATGTTAGGTACTTACGTCCTGGAAATATCAAAAGCAAAACAGTTATTTTATAAACCGCTTAAAAGGGATTCGAACTTGCTCAATTAACTCTCGTTCAAGTGAACTTTACATCCAAATTTCGGTAACGCGACGTTTAACGGCTTTGTTATGCCATTTAAGGGGCCCTAAATAAATGTACCCGCAAAATACTCCAAAAAATTAAAGAAAAAACTAAAACAAATGTAGTCAAGCCCCTTTTTTGGCTTTAATTACAAAAAAAGAATATTGACAAAAAACTGTCATAAATCGTTATTTTTAGGATTTACTTTAACATAACCCGGCCAAAGGTCAATTACATTTCATGTCGCCTTTATAAAATATTAATTGCTAAAGATTTGTTAGATTATGTACTTCATATTATATACGAAACAATTTTTTTTTTTTTTAACATATGAAATAACTGATATGAATGCAAATGAAAAAAAATAAAAAGTGTTTATTCACAGAAAAAAATGATACAATTTAAATATTCACACACACATCATCAGCCTATTAATGTTCCCACTGCTGGGACACAGGCCTCCTCTCTGTGAGAGGGAATGGCCACGCGGGCATAGTGCGGGTTGGTGGATGTCACATGGCTTCGAATTTTTGGTTCTAGGACATGCCGGTTTCCTCACGATGTTTTCCTTCACCGTTTTTGAGAGCAGTGGTGATGAAAAAATTTACACAAATTTGCCTGGCTTTTTATATTGCCTTTTTTTTCGATAGCACCTCACAAAGTAATAATTATTATTACTTCTGAATGTTTTAAGCGTCTGGGACTTTGAAATAACTTTCATACATCTAATTTAATAGTTAAAAGAATTGGTGGGTCGGAAAAACCAGTTAAGGGTTCCGTAGATATTAAATTATATTCTCGTTTTAGTAGTGATATTAATTTTAACGTTTCGCTTATTGTTGAACGTATAACGGTGACATGATTGCCGACCGCTCTCGTTGATGTCTCTAAACTAAACTTATACATCTCAAAACATAACCACTCGCAGATGCAAAGTTTGCGGAGCCGAGCGGTATCGATGTTTTGATTGGTGCTGATATTTTCCCGCGCTTGCTTTTGCCTAACATAGTGCATAGCAAGCAATATAATATACCTCCCGCTATTGAAACTGTGTTGGGGTATGTAGTTATGGGTTCCGTACCTACAGCACATACTTCACACTGTACGAGTACAACGTCATGTTGTTCTGTTCTTCAAGATCCCAGTTTAGATTCGCTTCTCAAGCGATAGCGGAGCTTGAAGAAATTTCTAACTCGCCCTCGCAGAGCCGTAAAGATTTTGAGTGCGAAGAACATTTTCGCGCTACCACTGTTCGCGATGACAGTAGGTATATTGTGTCGTTGCCATTTTGCGACGACCCTTATTCCCTAGGCGACTCATACGCCGCCGCTCTTAGGCGTTTCCATTGTTTAGAGCGCAAACTTGAAGCGGCCTTAGGGTTACGCAGCCCTTAAAATGACGTCATGCGAGACTACATAAATAAGGGATATTTGAGTCCGGTTTTAAAAGATGACAACGTTTCTGATCTGTCATATTATATGCCGCATCACGATGTCGTTCGCGAAGATAAGACTTCCACTAAATTTCGCGTGGTTTTAGACGCTAGTAGTCAAACTACATCGAGACTGTCGATTAACGACATTCTACATGCAGGCCCTAATTTACAGGGTGATTTATTTAATATCATAATTCGTTTTCCTCTCTTTCAAATAGCCCTGTCTGCTGATTGCCGCCAAATGTTTCTGTTCGCGACGGTGCATCACGCCGCATATTTTATGTTAACGTATATATGAACGTTATAGCTTATGTACTAATGTTATACATAATATACTTAGATACGTCTGCTCACCCCACCGCGCCATCTCATACTAAACAAATTCTGGATGGCGCGGTCATATATTTATAGACTCGTGAAAAAAGTTTCGTTCGCATTTTTGGGGAACTTAGATAATGTTTTTAAGGTTTATCAGTAAGTAATAGGGTCCTGTAGTGCAAGCTTAGTAAATTAAAAGCATCAATATACATACTGGTTGCAGTTATCATAATAAAAAACCTAAATTCATGAGCAACAGAGACGTGCGGCTGGCACGGTCGTTTAATGTGAACGCGCACCTATCCGCGCCGCACGAGCCGCATTTCAACTAAATGCCGTAGGTATACGGATTCCTCCAGCGCGTGCGGATGACGTCATCAGATTCGGCGCGTTCGATTTTTGCGGCGAGTGCGGTGCGGGCGGCGCGGAGGCATCATGCGTACAGTGATGCCAACTTAGCTATTTTGTAGCTACATCAAGTTATTTTTCGGCTACTATTTAATAAAACTTGTAGCTATATTTTTTAGCTATAATTTCTAGCAATTTGAAAGTAGTGGGGCACCGGATTTTAAAAATAAAATAAACGTGGCTCGATGGTATGGCTTGATACAAATCTCTCAAATATTTTTATTTTATTTTGTCCAGTTAGATGCTTTCCCAGTATATCCAACAGCTGCCTGAACTAAATAACCGTTACCGAACCGAAATATTTAAATAACCGTTTATCATCCTTTAGCAAGTCAGGAAATAACGTGTGATACTCTCCAAACTGTTCTCTTTTTAAGTTTATGTCATGAACCCATTTCTTTCTTTTTCTTTCGTTTTCTTCTTCTTCTAACAATAGGCAACCGACAATAATAGGATCAAGTTCCATAGTATATACTATGTACGTTTGTTTTGTACCTACAGAAAATATTCATATAATAAGATGGACAAAAGTGAATATAATTCCGACAACACTGAGCGTGCGGCGCGTTCGGCGCGTACGGCGCGTTCGGCGCGTACGGCGCGTTCGGCGCGTTCTCGTGTTCGGCGCGTAAGATGCTGATTGCGCGGGGCCTTGAAAAAATGCGATGACTGCGGCGCGTGCGGCTCCTGCGGCGCGGATAGGTGCGCGTTCACCTTTAGTTCCCAATGCGCCGCGCGGCGCCTTGGGAACGTTCACCTTTAGTTCCCAGCAGCGTGTATTTATGTAGAATGCGCGTTAGCAGAAATTTGGTACAAATGATGTACGAGCGTTATGACGTGTATATTTATGTAACCTATGTAGTAGTTAAGGTAAATAAAATTGTTTAATTTCATGTTAAAACCCTCATAAAAGCAGGGCTGCTTGTAGAGCCGTGTGCGATATACTCACTTGCCAAATCGTATTATTTGCCTAACACACATTAGCATATTAGGACACATAATCTAGGTGTCCTACCCTGGGGCTATGACTGAAAAACTATACATAATAACAGTACATAGCCAGGGATAATAGAATTCCACCCTAGAAAGGTGAATACACACACATTTCCCTCAAGTAAACACTAAGAAAACTGGTTTTTCGCAAATCTAGAGCTTTTAGGCGGCCTAGACTTCTGCCTAAGCCCTATAACTAAGTGGCGCTTATGTAATTCTAGTACATAAACACTGTTTACTTGAGATAATGTGCTTTTATGAACCACAATAGACATTTCTATGCGTCAGTCAGCAGGCTCACCGCCGTCAGACACATCTGGTGCCTGAAGTGTTACTGATATGCCATCAGAGGCATTATTTTCGGCAGCCTGCAGACAGGCACCTGGATCCAATCATCACACGTTGCCAATATGTGACTCACTTGATGACACAGGCTCATTAAAGCTGTGGAAAACACACGCGTTTTCCTATTTCGGCTGCTTCCCGGCACCTAAAGTACCAGAAGGGCTGCTGGTACATCCATCAGGGTACCACCATACGATAGCCCAATTCTCTGGCCCCCCAACCGCACTCCTGCAAGGAGCCTAGCTCTGGCGGTTGGGGAGACAACCTTGTTGAAATACTACAGGGTTCCACGGCTTTCTTGTTGCAACAACCACATAAGGGTGAATTCTACTTCGAGGGTTGGGGCTACCCCCACCCGCGTACCACCATGGGGTAGCTTGTCACGAGAGCTACCGGTGAGTGGGATCCCTCGGATAGTTTGAGCAGGACATAGCCTTTTATGTAAAAAAATTGTACTTTTCGTCGAGTCTGACACTTCCAGACGGCTGAGCGCCTGGAAGATGTAGATACAGGCATACAAGTAGTGTGACTCTATAGCCTTATAGAAGGGCTTCAAGACCCGTATAGTGTTTTAGTACTAATATTGTATAATTTAGAAGATAGTAGCCTTTAAGTCCCAAAATCGACGGAAATGCCTCTCATTCCTCATTTTTCCTGGAGAATCTCTTCAGGGGTACCAGATAGGAACCTGGTCAAAAGTTCGTTGGAAAGGCCATTCCGGGGCGTATCCAACGAGGTATAACGGTATCACGTGATCCCTTCAGGGAAAGGGGAGAATCTGTCGGTTTTTAGCTAAGAGTTATGGTATAAAATATTTGTAAATAAAGATCGGCGCGTGCGCAAATTCTAGGCGCTCGTTACGGTAAAGTTTGGTGGTGGAATAGTACGCATGCGCGGCGTTCATTTTGTAACCATTTTTTAAACAAGTCAAAATCCACGCAGCTTTGCATAACGAAGACCTCGAAAAACATCGCAAAACGTTAAGAAGAATAAAGTCTTTCATTTCCTGGACATCAGACCTTCACCTACGAACACCTAGCGGCCCAACCGACTCCTGGGTTCCTGAATTTCCAACGACAACTGAACTTTGGTACAAGGGGCGTCAACGCGCTTAGAGCAAGGAGCCTTACAACCTCCCGAATTCTACCATAACTCAAGCGATCACGTCCGCCCCGTACAGTTTCTCAATGTCGGCGTTCGTGAATCGGACCGTAGATTTCAACGCATCTTTTACAGATTTAGCAAACATGAACCTATAACGGTTTATCAATTTAATCGTGTTTGCTTTGGGTTTAAGTCTAGTATATGTTCGACACGAAGCTCTCCTTTCATGAGCATATGAGGACACTTGCTGCTGAGTCATATCGAAGACTAGGATTTATCCTTCGAAATATGCGTGAGTTTACCAATCCTAATGGCATGTGGATTGGTAAACTCGCGCATATTTAGTAAACGTGTATACATGGCCTTTTGTTTTTGTTACACCAAACGGTACACGATATATCTTAGTTTACTGTGGTAGACTGGAGCCTAAGCTAGGCTTTAAGGGCCTGTGGTCACCAGGTCACCACCCTCTAAGAGTTAGATACATTTCACAATAATACAAAATTGATAGATTTAACAATTTCAATTAGAGGTTGTATAATATTAAAAACTTTTAAAAGTCTGTAGCACAAATTTGGGTGTTTCCAAAAAGAAAATATGGGAATACAAAAATAAAAAAAATATTTTGGTTTGGTGCAGTGTTAGTATTGTTAGTAAAACATTTTTATGAGAGCGTGAGTAAGTAGATGTGTTTGGTGTGTGTATGTATGTCTGAGAGTGCGTGTGTGGGTGAGGATTTAAAAGATAGCATTCGGTATTCCTTAAGTCACGGTGGTAAGTAGTTTGTCGGTGTAATCATAGTTGAGTCCCAGTAGCCACAAGATAAGCTTCCTTTTGCATTGTTCCTTATTGAGGTTGAATATGGGTTGAATAGTATTGATTTTGTTGTACAAAAATCTTCCCAAATAGCAAAAGAAGCGGTTAGAAAAAACAGTCGAAAGAGGAGAGTGACAAAAAACATTTTGATTTTAGGTGCACCACCCCAAATTGTTATGCAGTAACTTATCGAGGGCGAAGTAGACTGATCTCTTTACTTTGTCGTCCGCCACATGTCTCAGGGTTTTGAAAACATATATCAATTTACATAGCCTAGTAATGAGTGAGTCTATTTGTTGTTGAAATCTAAGGGTGTTGTCAACTATTACTCCAAGATATTTCACAGATTCAGCTTTAGACAAGTGGAAACAACTGCAGGTAGCATCGTTTGGAATTAAGCACGAGTGAACTTTTATGGTGTCTGGCACTGTAGGTAAACTTGATTTTTTGAGAGCAAAGGTAACGTAATGAGTTTTACTCGCATTAAGTGTTAGTATGATACTACGCAGACATTTTGTGCCAGTATTAAAGCCCGACTACGCGTACGAATACACATCATGCCAGGAATCCGTACTAAACAGGAGGGCTGTGTCATCAGCAAAACTTATCATTCTGCCTTTAGGAAGGGTGAGCATACCCCGTTAATATAGATGAGGAAAAGGGTAGAGGCAAGCACGCTGCCCTGACGCACGCCGTAGGTGACTTTCCGTTCATCACTAAGAAAATCATCGATCTTAACGCACTGAGTACGGTCACTGAGGTAGTCTTTAAAAAGCTGTTGTTGAATCCCTCTAATCCTGGACATTAGAGGGATTCAACAACAGCTTTCTTTCTCCATCCTTTCAGACAATATATTACCTATAGGTACAGAAACCGTGTCGAATGCCTTAGCTAGATCTAAGAATATTCCAAGGATTTTTTGCTCTTTGTCTAGATTTGTAACCATATAATTCATGGATTGCATCCGAAGTTGACTTGCCGGTGCGAAAACCAAACTGAGATGAAGAAAAAAGATTATGCTTTTCCAGGTAATTGACAAGTCTAATGTTCATTATTCTCTCAAGTACCTTTGACAAGGCGGGGAGCACCACTATTGGCCTGTAATTATCTACACGGTCTCTGTTGCCATTCTTAAAGATCGGGTGTATAATAGATTTTTTAAAGACTTTTGGGAATTGGCCTGTGGAGAGTGCAAGATTACTGATGTATGTAAGAGGTGGTGTAATCAAGACCTGATGTCTTTTTAGGAGATCACTGGATATTCCATCCCACCCCACTGCACTGTTATTGCGTAAATTCATTAATAAATTTCCCACCTCATCCTCGTCGGTAGGTAAGAGAACCATGGATTGGGGAACTTTAGCGCTCTCATCAGTAAACGATGATGATGGACAGCTCACAATTTTCTCAGCAAGACGTGCACCAACCGCAGCAAAGAAGTAATTAACACTGTTAACCGAGAGCTTGGGGGTGTCTGATAATTTTAGGAGAGGTTTGGAGGTTTCATTGTGAGTAGCCGTATTTGTTATTGTATTTATTGCCGACCAGAGTTTCCTAGAATTGTTACCAGCTTTTGTCAGCTCGCTTTTCTCATAATCCCTTTTTAACTTCCCCAGCAGTTTGTTACAGAAGTTTCCAAACCTAGTGAAAGTTATTATTTCATTATTTGGTGACTTTTTATTTTTTTATGAAGGTTGTCTCTGTGTCGAATGCAGCGAAGAAGACCTGGAGTTATCCATGGCTTAGCAATTGTTTTACGGTTGGGTACTTTGACAGATTTAGAGTTAGTTTCAATCACTTTTTTAATTGAGTTGACAATGGTTTCAGCCGCCTCGTCGGGATCTTGTGTGTTGTAAACATGGCTCAAGTCAACTAGCTTTAGGTCTGCATCAAGCTGTTCATGATTAATACGTACCACTGTTTTTTTTGGAGATTGGTAAGTTTTTTTGGCAAGAAATAGCATTACTGTCTCATGGTCAGTTAAAGACAAAGACAAAGATATTTTATTTCAAGTACGCCACAAAGCGGCACGTTTGAACGTTAGGTACATTAAAATTTACAAGTTATAAAAGTTGATTCTACCGTGCATTCGGAAAGTAGCTTGTTATGGAGAAGAATGCACAAGAAACTCCATACTTACTCTTTAAAAAAAAATACATACATTAATAAATTCATATATGTGAGGACAATGCACCCAGAATAGCACTACACACTATACTACGTACAGGCATAAAGTAATAAAACTGGCCAAGTGCGAGTAGGACTCGCGCACGAAGGGCTCCGTACCATTATCGCAAAAAACAGCAAAAAAATCACGTTTGTTGTATGGGAGCCCCCCTTAATTTATTTTATTTTTATTTAATAATAATTATTTTTTGAAGTAAATATACAACTAAATATTCTGTGAATATTTCAAGCGTCTACCTGTTGCCGTTATTAATATCGAGCAAAAAACAGCAAAAAAATTACGTTTGTTGTATGGGAGCCCCTCTTAAATATTAATTTTATTCTGTTTTTAGTATTTGTTGTTATAGCAGCAATAGAAATAGATCATCTGTGAAAATTTCAACTTTGTAGCTATCACGGTTCATGAGATACAGCCTGGTGACAGACGGACAGACGGATCGTGAAGTCTTAGTAATAGGGTCCCGTTTTTACCCTTTGGGTACGGAACCCTAAAAAGTACTCACACATGTACTGTGCAGTTATATAATAGATGCTAGAAAAGCATTACAACACACATCACAATCACACACAACATAGGTACATGCATAACTATCCATACTTGGTTATATACTGTTTTTCTTTTAGAGTCTTAAGTCAGGCGTGTCTTTTTACCGCTACAAGGAGTCTGTTCGATCAAACGCCTACTTTTCGGGGTGCGTCTGTTCCTGTGACTGATTGGCTCGAGCTCCTAGGCATGGAGTTGACATCCAGTCTCAACTTCGGCTCCATTATTGAGAACAAAGCCCAAATCGCGGCCAAAAAACTGGGCATCCTAAATAGAGTGAAGCGATACTTTACGCCTGGACAGCTTTTAAGCCTATACAAAGCACAAGTCCGATCCTGCATGGAGTATTGCAGCCACCTTTGGGATGGTTCAGCTAAGTATCAGCTTGCCGCGCTTGACTCAGTGGAACGCAGAACCAAGAGGCTCATTGGCGACGTTGAACTGGTGGACGCCAAGCTTCACACCTTGGCTCATCGCCGCAAAGTTGCCTGCTTGTCGGTCTTCTACAGACTGTACTTCGGTGAGTGTGCCCAAGAACTCACGACCTCATCCAACCAGCCCCCTTCTACCATCGGACATCTAGACGCACTGCAAGTTATCATCCTTACCTTGTTGCCATTCCACCAATTCGAGCCAAGCGCTTCCAAACATCCTTTATAATGCGCACAGTGAATGAATGGAACTCACTACCTGCGTCTGTGTTTCCGAACGCATTCAACCCGAATCTCTTTAAAGTTAGAGTGAACAGGCTTCTTCTGGGTAAGCTCACTCCATCGTAGACTCTGTCTCTGTCACCTATGACCTAGACTAGAGACAAGAGCAAACCCATTACAAATAAAAAAAAAATAAAAAAAAGAGTTAGCTTTTTATTTTATATTCCTTTTCTTGCAAATTACACGTAGATTAGATTTAATTAAGAATTTATTGTAACGTAATATTGTTGAGGAGCAATAAATATAAACGGAATGAAGGGGCCTGGATCTCACGACACAGGGAATCCTAGTGTGAGTCCAGGAAGCAACGCATTTGAATGTTATTTCGTAACAATAAATTATTCTTATTCTGAAGCAGTTAAGTTATGACCAATCCCAACTGACGGCGTCCGTTCAAGAACATGACGCATGAATTGGCACCACCCAGCTTAACCATCATGAAGGGAACCGGATGATCCAACACACGCGCCACCATCAGGGCACAGGGCACACACAAGTCAACGAACGACACACGGGTATAGTAAATGGTAGTTTTACAGTTGGGTACATAGTACTCACACACGTGCTGTGCAGTTATACAATACTGAGGAAATTAGTTTATACAATACAAATATATTCATTCAGTCTTCAGCAGGTCCAACAATACTTCAAAACAATATGTTCTGCATATCACTTGTTTTTGCGCCCTAGTGGATGTGGAGCAGGAATAGCATTTAGCCAAGCATTTTTATCAGTGATGTAATCCCTCAACTTATAATATGCCAGCCTGCATAGTGTTTTTTTTTGGATATATTTATTTTTAGGTATATTTTTATCACTTTAGTTAGTACATTATATTTATATATTATTATATTTAATACCAACTATGATCGATGGTGATTTTGATGATGAATTTTTCTCCTGTTCTTCGTCTTCTAGCAGCTCCCCTGGTGCGGCGAGTAGTTATTTCTCTCCTCTGACCCTTGGTGATCAGATTGCCGCGTTGTTTTCCCAGTACCCCAGTAACCTCAACATAGCTCACATTAATGCCCAGAGTGTTCCTGGCCATTACTCCGATCTTCTGGCTTCCATTAACTGTGCACATATTGACGCTTTACTGATCTCTGAGTCCTTCCTGAAACCATCTCTTCTTTCTGTTCATTGTGCCCTCCCAGGTTTTGTTCTCATTCGTAATGATAGAACAGGGAAGGGTGGTGGTGGTGTTGCCATATATTTGCGGGCTGGTATTCCCTTCAAGGTTATCAGTACATCACCATCTTCCTACTCGGGGTCAGCAAAGCAACTTTTCCTTGAAATCTCTTTACATCACTCTAAGATGCTTCTTGGAGTGATGTAACCTAAAGCCCAAACCTAAGTATCGATTACTTCGATTCTTTTGACTCGCTTTTAAATGATTTTTGTCCAACTTATGACCACGTAGTCTTGATGGGTGATTTGAACACTTGTCTTCTTAAAAATGACTTGCGTTCTCACAAACTTCAAACTCTCTTATCTTCTTTCAACCTCAGTACATTACCTCTCTCCGCCACTCATCATTTTCCTAATTGCACTGCTTCTCTTTTGGACTTAATGATTGCTTCTAAAGTTAATAATATATCTGTTCACGGTCAGCTCACTGCTTGTTTCTCCTATCACGATTTAATCTTCTTGTCTTACAAGATTCGCCCTCCTAAGCGCAAGCCATCATATATTTTCCTTCGGAACTACAAGGGCATAGATCTGGACGCACTGTTGCGTGATGCTAGTGACATTGACTGGACGGATGTTTTGGAGAGCTCCAGTATCAACGATATGGTTAGTATTTTCAACTCTAAGATACTTGGCCTTTACGATACTCATGCTCCTATTCGTCGTGTCAGAGTAAAGTATGTTCCGGTTCCCTGGCTCACGCCTGCCATTAAGGATGCGATGGTAAATAGAGATCGAGCCAAAAGAAGGTTAAAGCGCCGTCCTTCCGAGCGCAATCTGAGCTCATATCGTGAGATGCGTAATCGCTGTAGTCGTATGTGTAGAGATGCAAAGAGACGCTACTTCCATAATTCTCTGGACAACCGGAACTCCTCTGAAGTCTGGAAGTTTCTGAAAACTGTTGGCATTGGTAAGTCCCCTGTCGTTGCTAGTAATGATACTGACGTGTGTGCTCTAAACAAGCATTTCTCACTTCCACCCGTTACATTGGATCCACACGTCAAATCAGCTACATTAAATAAGCTTTCCGCCTTGCCGATGCCACGGTGTTCGTCTTTCGATTTCAGTCCTTTGAGTGAAAATGATGTCAAGAAATCTATCTGTGCTATCTCCTCCTCCGTAGTTGGTAACGACGATCTATGCTCAAGAATGATTACTCCTATCCTCTCCACATAACTTCCCGTTTTAACCCATATTTTTAACTTCTACTTGTTTTCTTGCTCTGTTCCTGATGCCTGGAAGCTAGCACATATTATTCCGTTACCCAAAAAACCTAACCCGGTCTCACTAACCGATTTCAGATCAATTTCCATCCTCCCTTATCTTTCCAAAGTTCTTGAGCACGTTGTTTATCAGCAACTGTCTCTGTTTCTTTCTAGTAATGATCTTCTTAGTCCTTTTCAATCTGGTTTCCGTCTTGGTCACAGTACTGTCACAGCTATTTTAAAGGTGACTGATGATATCCGCTGGGCATGGACCACAAATCACGTTACTTGTGCTTCTTGACTTCAGCAGTGCCTTTAACTCAGTTGAATTCGACATCCTTCTTGGGATCCTTAAATCTTTTAATTTCTCCTCTTCCACTATTTATTGGTTCAACTCATTTTATTTTATTTTATTTATTGGGGAAAACAAACAATTACACACTATATATGGTTAACAAATAATTGTACGAGACTACATTAATTAGTGTGCAACTAACAACGTTATCCACATCTTATATAATTAAAATTGGAAGATACATGCAGGAGTGCAATACTAATAAGCCTTAGCTTCATTACATACTATATTATACAAACAATAAAAAAAAACACAAAATCTACAGATACAGAAATAAGTAAGTTCATTAAGTTAAATTAAATTAATCCTCACAGTTGTTGATGACTTTAAGGATTTCATTTCGAAATTTACTAGCTGAGCAAGAAAATAAATCTAAAGTTGAAAATAGGGTGTTATAATTATTTGCTAAACGACGCAAAGGTGCGCGAACTCCTGCGTTTGTGCGACACGAGGTGACAGCAAACAGCGGGTGATCGCGCACCCTGCATCTTGTGATAGTCCTAGGTACTACTTAACACAATCTGTTTGTTAAATCTGAGCAATCATATTTGTTATTACACAGGTCATAAAGAAACATACTTTCCAGAAAGGTGCGTCTAATATTAAGGGTAGTAAGTTTATAATGTTTCAATAAATTAAGGTAAGAGGTAGTTTTACGGAAACACCGGTAATGGGTGGCTTTAAGGAATTTATACTGTACGGTTTCAAGCTTTTCTTTGTATTTTGCATAGAATGGGTTCCAAATCATTACAGCATACTCTAACTGTGATCTCACTAAAGATTTGTATAGATGAATGTATGTATGAGTACGTTTAAAATCAGTCATACATCTGATCACAAACCCATACATGCGGAAGGCATTACTAATAATCTTATCAATATGTTGATCAAGATGAAGTTTGTTATCAAGTAACACTCCAAGGTCCCTAACTAAATTTGTTTTGTGCAATATAGTGTTATTTAAGTTGTATGTGTAAGTTATTATGTTTTTATTCTTGGTAAATGTTATAGATGAACACTTTTCAATACTCAGTTGAATCTTATTTTCTATGCAGTAAGTCGAGAATCTATCTAGATCCTCTTGAAATAAGAGACAATCATTATTGTTTTGAATTTTTCTAAAAAGTTTAAGGTCATCTGCATAAAGTAGAAATTTGGAATGTCTGAAACACTTATATATGTCATTTATGAATAATATAAACATGAGAGGACCCAAAATTGAGCCTTGAGGCACACCAGATGTAACATGTATGGATGAAGATTCAAAACCCTTGATAACTACTCTTTGAGTTCTATTTGTGACATACGATGTAAACCAACGCAGTAAATCACCTCTAATACCGTTGAAAGCAATTTTTGTTAAAAGCAATTTATGATCCACCTTGTCAAAAGCTTTTCGAAAGTCTGTGTATACAGCATCAACCTGTAACTGTTGATCCATGTTATTAAACAAGAAATCAGTGAAAACCATTAAATTTGTGGCTGTGGATCTTTTTTTAACAAAGCCATGCTGTTGTATAATTATAATGTTTTGTAATAGGATATATTTCATCATGAACAAGTCTTTCGAAAAGCTTCGAAAGGCGGACAAAACAGAGATAGGTCGGTAATTTTCAATATCATGCTTGGATCCTGACTTGTGCACGGGAGTTATATTAGCTCGTTTCCAAATATCAGGAAATGAACCTTCAGAAATACATTTGTTGTATTTAATATATAGGGGTGTACATATGAAATCAGCTGTTTTTTTAAGATAAAGTGGTGGCAAACTATCTGGCCCAGGTCCTTTTGTAGTATCCAGTGATTTTAAAGCTTTTAAAATTTTATCAATACTGAAATGTATACCTACTGTTAATAACACCACAATTTTCGTCATATAATTCCGGAGGTAACCAAGTATTTTTGTCAAACGTGGAATGTTCATAGACTGAATGAAAGAATTTAGAGAACATGTTACAAATTTCAGTAGGATCACTCGAGTTATGACCTTCATAAGTAACCGTGGAGGGTATGCCAGCATTAGTTTTACGATTTGAAATATAACTCGAGATGATGATGAAGTATTTAACGTTTTTATTAATATTTTCTTCAACCGAGTCAACATATTTATTGTAACTTTTTCCACATTCCGCCTCAAATCTTTGTCTTAAGAAGGAAAATTGTTCATAATCTAATATGTTACCGTATACCTTCCATTTTATCCAGGCTCTATTTTTGTTCTTAAAAATCCGTATCAATGACTTGCAGAACCAACAAGGGAATTTAGACGAGCGCTGAGAGGCAACAGGCGTATGATCTTTTATTGTTCGGAAGATAAAATCATAGAAAACATTTACAGAATCATCAGCTGTCTGTCCACTCAGAGCACTAGACCAATCAACTTTACACAAGACTTGATTAATTAGGCCGTAATCAGCTTTATAAAAGTTATATTTAGTTACTTTTGCCCGTGTGAACGTTGATTTACATTTATAAGGAATGGTGGAGCAAAAAGGGGGATGATAATTGTCCAGAGGTAGTAATATAGAAGAGGGTACGTAGACATGGCAATTATTATTACTGATGATTAAATCAAGAATACGACCCTTATAATTTTTAAGTAATTAAATTGTGAAGCATTAAGTAGTGACATAAAATTATCTAAATAGTTACAAACCGACGAGCTACTATTACAATAAAGTGCCCCAGACATATCGTTAGTGCAAGCATGCCACGTGACGTCCGGTAAATTATAATCGCCAAATAA
This sequence comes from Orthosia incerta, assembly GCA_948252205.1. Lineage (NCBI taxonomy): Eukaryota > Metazoa > Arthropoda > Insecta > Lepidoptera > Noctuidae > Orthosia > Orthosia incerta. The sequence goes on along the minus strand of OX411766.1, from coordinate 19,893,887 downwards.
ATAAAAGTTACATGTGTTTAACCTATCCAATGTACTTTGAAGGTTCTCAAAGTGAATACGATAGATCTCATCAGAAGTTTTTGGTGGAATGTATGTTGCACCAATGTGATAATTGTCCCGATTGTCACCAGGCAGCTCTATAAGTACATGTTCTATATGGGGATTTGTAGTAAATTCAAACGGTACGCATACGGCGGCGTTAAGCTTTTTAAGGACAGCCACGAGTGCTCCGCCTCCTTCTTTTTTATTTGTGGCTAAGCGATTACGGTCGCATCTAAAAACTACATAACGCTCGTCAATGTATTCACTGTCAAAAATATTAGGAGTGAGCCAGGTCTCAGTTAAAATAATCATATCATAACAGTTACTTAAAATATTCATATATAAAATATTGAGTTTGGTTCTTATGCCCCTACAATTTTGATAATAGATTGTTAAGTTATCTAACATTAGGGAAATACCGAATTAAAATAAGATACATTAAAAAAGTAAAGAGTCGTGTTTCTTGTAAAACTGACCAGTTAATAACTTCTAGACTGTACTTAAAATATAAAAATAGAAAGTTGTGTAATAACAAATACAACTGCACCATTAAAGGACTGAAAGCCCAAAATATTATTCTATACCTAATACTACAAAAAAAAAACTTGTTTTATTTGAAATATAAGTTTCCTGACTACTGCTAATTAACATACAAATATAAACTAAAATATAAGTTTTAGAAAACATTTCAATGCAACTTTTAGTTCTGCTGGTTACGCTGGTGGATGGAGCCAGTTCCAGGCCTAATCTTTTTAATGTCATGTGATGACCGTATTGCCAGAGCTGGAGCGGCATCAACCTCTCGAACAAGGATTGTAGCATGCTTAACCCATACATACTTAAAGTCTTGTTTTTTGGCTGCCTCTCTGCACTCTCGAAATAATTGTTTTCTCTTTAAAGTTAAGTGCTCATGCATATATATACGATGCGAGTTTCCAGAAAAGCCCAGCTGATCAGAGTTGACCCCTTTTGCCAAACGAAAGGCACTAAGTATGTTGTATCTTAGTATGCGCGAACTTAATTTAACAATAATATTTTTAGGTTTATTATTTTCTCTGTGTGCGTGTGGGACGCGATGTATGGCAATTATATCTTTCTGAGACAATGGAAACTTTATGTTTGAACTGATACTATCCATGAGCGCAATCAAGTTTTCATTCCGTTTTTCTGGAACATTGCATAATTCCAGGTTGCAATTTCTGGCTTGTTGCTCCAACGAATCGATCTTTGTTTCCAGTCCCATCAATATATTGTTTACAATATCAGCATTAATTTACTGTGTGTTCATAGAATCAACCCGTTTTTTCAAATTTTCCTGCTCCTCAGCAATATACTGGATTGAAACTTTCATTTGTGATAAATCCTGAATTGTAGTTCTATGGCAGTGATCGAAATCAGATACTCGCTTTTCCAAGTTTGAGTGGTCAGATCGAAGAGAATTGAGCTCGTTTTTATATCTGAAGTAACTTGGGTTACGACAGTGAGATCAGATTTAATATTAGTCACATTATCCGATATTACTTTTAAGGCCCCATCTAGATCACTTCGCCACTGGTCTAGTTTGTTATTTATTTCCATTGAAAGCATGTTGATTGCCTCAGTAATTTCAGATTCGGGTTGTTTCCGTTTTCGCTGCGTCACGTTTTCTTTATTCTCCCGTTTGTTAGCAAGATCAGAGTCCGAATGACATTTGGTAGGTGAGCGAAACATATTAGTTGCCATATTTGTGCAAATATCGGTTGCCAATAGGACTCAAGTAATTCAAGCCAAGCGACTCACTCGCCGTTGGCCCAGCGGTACAAGGCTCGGACTGCCGCGCAGCGCATCGGTGGTTCAAACCTCACCAAATACAAAAAGTCTTTTTCCAAGACTGACAGAATTGTATTACTCACGCGGCGATGTGTGAAGAGCGGGACGGCGCAATACAGGATCTATGATGGCGTCGGTAGTTTATGGGAACCTCCACAAGATGGTAAGAGAGGTACCGATTTCTAAACAACTTGAGAGATTTTAAAACAAAGCTAAACTTTAGGAACCAAATAAAATTCAATTAAAAACTGACAGACGTGCACTCGTGTCGAAATCCACAAAATGAATGAGAAATATCTAAGGGGCCGCTCGCAGCGGGTACGCCTTGACGAGTCTTTCTCGGATTGGTGCTCTCTTACTGCGGGTGTGCCCCAGGGTGGCGTTCTCTCTCCTCTTCCCTTTTCTATTTTTATTAACTCTGTTTCCAGAGTTATCTCTTGCAACTTCCATCTCTACGCTGATGACCTGCAGCTTTACCGTCATTTTTTGAACCTAGACGCGGAAGCCACTGTGGCCGCCGTAAACAGTGACCTGGAGTTGATTGGGGAGTGGTCGCGGTCCTTTGGGCTGCAAATCAACACTAAGAAGTCTCAGGCCGTAGTTATCGGCGGCAGGCACATGCGGAACAGGCTTAATGTTGCGTCGCTGACTCCACTTTGGTTGAATGGAGTTCAGATTGAATACTCGGGGACTGCTAAAAACCTGGGGGTAATCTTGGACTCGTATTTGTCGTGGACTGCCCATGTCGCTGAAGTCAGTCGCAAGGTGCACTACATGTTTCACTCGCTGAAATGCCTCCAGAGCTTTTTGCCCTTGAACACCAAAATTTCTCTAGTTCAAACTCTCATTCAGCCCATCATCGACTACGCCGACGCCTGTTATTTGGATGCCACCGAGGAGCTTTTAAATAAACTTGAGCGTTTGCAAAATATATGTATTCGTTTTGTTTTTAAACTTAAAAAGTATGACCATGTTTCTGGCTGTCGCAAGATACTCAAGTGGCTCCCAATTCGACTTCGCAGGAACTCTCGGATTTTGTGTCTGCTATTTAACATCCTTCATAACCCTAAAACGCCATCCTACCTCCGTGAACGCTTCTCCTACTCCCATCCTTTGGATGCACCTTGCAGGTCGCGTCTTAAGAATCTCCTTGATACTCCTTCCCACACAACCGACTTCTACTACTACTCCTTTACTGTGCTCGCGGTGCGTTTGTGGAACTTGCTGCCGCCTGACATTAGGGACTGCCAAACTCTTGCAGTTTTCAAAAGAAAAGTGAAAGAACACTACCTTTCCATACCGTCATAGTTGTATATAATATGTATAATTATCTTTTAATATATATTTGTATTTATTTCGTATTTTAGTTTTTTTGTATTTAGTATGTTTAGTATTTACTTATAATTATGTATGATCATGACAGTATATTTTATTTGTTATATTGTATATTACATAAATATGAATTGTTTTATGTCGTTATTTTTCACCTCCACACACAATGTCTACATCTCTTTTTTTGTCATTTTCCTTTCGCAGGTATGCTGGCAGAGATTTCATTAGAAATAAGCATAACCTCTGTACCAATTTTTCTGTTCCTTCTTCTTGTCCTTGTATTATGTGTGTGTACAAAAATTGTTAAATAACGTAATTATGTCTGTCGCCGTTTTTACTAAAAAGATGTAAATTCTTTCTCACGTACATGATGTTTTCATAAATATATTGGCAAGGAACCGACATGATGTTAATGTCAATGTTAAGAAGCTTTGTGTGACTGGGACGACAAACCACCTGATCATATGGTCACCGCTTGGAAGCAGTTTTGTGCTGAGCTATCTACGCTTAGTGAAATTATTATTCCGCGTCGTCTGGGGTTGGTCGACGGAAGCACCATGAATTTAATATGTTTATCTGACGCCAGCGAGCGTGCTTACGACGGAGTCGTATACATGTAAATAGGCATTGGTTCTAACTACTCCGTGCAGTTAGTTAGAGCGAAGTCTAAAGTCTCACCTGTGAAAACCATTTCGGTGGCTAGACTGAAGTTGTGCGCGGTACACAGTATAGCCCCACTACCGCATCCATAAGGTATACGCGTTTACGGACTCTAAAGTAGTGCTCAAGGATGTCTCATGATCCATCTGAGTGGCCCATACATACTTTCGACCACAATGCACTGCATGAGGGCGTACCCGAACAGAAATCAGTTGCTCATGCCGTGGTTTCTGACGTTACGGTATCGCCAATTTACGCGCTAGCACTACGTGTGTCGTCATGGTCTAAGTTGCTGCGCGCGATTGTTTATGTCTATAAGTTTTTAAGACAACTGCCTAATGCACATACTGTATCAAGCTCTGCAGATCTTAAATATGCAGAAATTAAATTGCTGCGAGCTGTACAGAATGTTCACTTCCGTAACAATATTCTAAATTTAAAAAACAATAAACCATGTACTCCCGCCCTCCATAAGCTTAAGCCGTTTCTCGATGAGCACGGCATCATACGAGTTGGTGGTCGTCTCACAAATTCGGACGAAACCTACGAATATAAACACCCCTGTATTCTACCGCGTCATGACCATGTTGTCTACTTGTTGACTTTTGTCACAAGAAAAAACTTCATGTCGGTCCGGAGTTGCTTATTTATGTCCTTACTCAGGCATAATTATTAGGTTTTAGCTGCACGTCGAATAATTCGCCACAGAATCCATAACTGTAACACTTGCTTTAAATTTCGCCCGCGTCCTGTTCTTCCACTTATGGCAGATCTACCTAGCCAGCGTGTTAACCAAGTCGACAAGGCGTTCACTCACACTGGCTGTGACTATGCAGGCCCGCTGCAGTACACACCATTTCGTGGTCGAGGTGTAAAGAGCCGTAAGGCTTGGCTCTGCATTTTTACGTGTTTGACTACGCGTGCCACGCACGTTGAAGTGGCTACAGATTTAAGCACAGTGACCTTCCTTGCAGCCTTGAAACGCTTTATTTCGCGACGCGGTCCTATTACATGCTTATACACCGATAACGGTACTTGTTTCGTAGGTGCGAGTTCTTATTTACGCGACCTTCATAAATTTCTTAAAAATTTTCGTCCTCATCTTGAGGAAGAACTTTCCTTCAATCATATAGATTGGCAGTTTATTCCGCCTGCCTCCCAATGCTGGGAAAGTATGGTTAAGGTAGTTAAAACTCACCATTTCAAAGTTATAGGTCAACAAATCCTCTCCTACGAGGAACTTATAACTGTCCTTAGCCTAGTTGAGGCTCTAGTTAATTCGCGGCCACTTACTGCTATGAGTACTGAACCATCAGCGCTGACCCCTGCGCATTTCTTGCACACGGCGCCGTTGTTGTCCCTTCCCGCTCCTGAAGCAGACACGCTCAGCTTGCTTCAGAGACATATTCTACTGGACAAACTTGTGCAGTCGTTCTGGCAGCGCTGGCGTTCACAATACTTACATCAACTTCAGGCTAGATCCAAATGGAATAGTCCTGCACCTCTTATACAAGAGGGTACTATTGTAGTTATCATTACTGATAACGCTCCGCCTCTTTCATTGCCGTTAGGCATTATTGAGAAATTGCATACCTTGTATTAGAGTGATGTAATCGAAATAAAAGAGAAGTGTTCGATTCAACGATTCGTGTAATAATGCCCATAATTGGTGCGTGTTGTTACATATATAAGGTTGGGCGAGCTGCACACTACAACTCCACTTTTTTTATTTTTATTGTTGTTATATAAGTACATAATGCATTTTTTTTTTTTTTACTTAAACTAAGCTTACATCACTACTTTTAAAATTATTTACTTTTTAACATAACATTATACAAAAAAAAATTAATTAACCAAAGTATTTTAAGTTACAAACAGTTTTGTATTATTTTTATGAATTACATATTCTTTATCATCTTTTATAATTTTTACATTTGGTGATACATCTTCAATGACTCTGTATGGTCCTAAGTAAATTTTATCTAACTTATTTCCTACTTGATTTTTGATTAAAACTAAATCTCCACTCTTATATATTAACCGATTTACATTTTTATCAAAATTATTTTTTCTTAATTCCTTACTGAATAATAAATTATTTCTAGCTGCTGCTTGTGCTCTTTGAAGTCTGTATTTTAGCTCCAAAGGGTAAGAATCTGGATTATATAAAGGATCAACATAATAATATACATTTTGCGCTATATTAGATGGTAAATTACATTTTTTTCCAAGTACTAACTCAAATGGAGTGTATTTTGTCTCAGAATGCATTGTAGTGTTAAAAGAAAAGCACCAGAATGGAAGCCAACTGCTCAATCTGTTTTGTTATTGTCACACTGAATTCTAAGATAAGCTCCTAGAACCTTATGAGTATTTTCCAAACCTCCCAGAGTTTCATGATGATAAGCTGTTGAATGCAGTTTATTAATATGCAACAAATTGCAAATCTCAGTGAAAACTGATGACATAAACTCTGTTCCCTGGTCTGTTATTATCTCTCTAGGGATACCACACCTCAGAATAAAATTGTTCACAAATAACTTAGCTACAGAAACAGTATCTTTTTTTATTTTGTTAAATCACACTGTAATGTCAAAATATACTTATAGTTTAAATTATCTACATCTAAAGGACCCATTAAATCTAAACTAACTCTTTCAAAAGCAGTGGATGCCGTGGATGTGATAACCATCGGTTCCTTCGTATGCCTATTGGTATGCTTTTGAATCTGACAACTTCTACACTTCTTTACGAATTCTGTTACGTCATTACTCATTCCTGGCCAATAATAGTACTTCCTAATATTATTTAACATTCTGTTTACCCCCACGTGGCCACTCATGGGTAACAGGTGGAAGTCATTCAAGATCACAATTTTCGTGTCTTTGTCAGTAAGTCTTGTCACATCTTTAATAACAAGTCGCTTAGGAATATCATTTACATGACTCATTGCCTATATAAAATTGTTTGCAAAAATTTCATTGCACTTGTTTTTAATTAATATGAGCTCGTTTAATTTGATTTGCTTGCAAAAACGTTGTAATTCTCTCGCTAACACACTTACGGTCGATAACGATCGAGAAATTACAAAAATTGCTGACTTTTCAGGCAAGAATTTGCAGTTACCATTGTCACTAGTGAAATGTTTTGATTTTTCTATCTGATTTAATGTATTTTTATTGCTAAGTAAAATCAATTCAACGCTGTCAATTGGTCGTTTGAGAATTTCCACTACCTTAGGTTGATCAGGCCTTGGAGTAGAGGATACCTCAGTAGTCATGTCTTTGTTGTCACAGTCAGTACGTAACCTTCGAGTCTGTGCTCTTGTCATGACCGATACTACATGCTTGTTCATATCCTTTAAGGTGTTGGATGTAATAGGTATCCGGCTTCATCTGCAGCTGCGTTTTGCCGTCCTGGGACATAGCTGATTTCAAAATCATATTCCTCGAGATATAATCTAAACTTTGTCAACCGGCTTGACGGATCGGTCATATTAAATAAATAAATCAACGGCTTATGGTCTGTTTTTATGTAAAACTTTTTCCCATATAAATAAGGTCTAAAATGTTGAACCGCCCAAACAATAGCAAGCAATTCTAACTCAATCACAGGGTATCGTGTCTCAGCTGGTTTCAAGTTAAGGCTGGCGTACGCGACTACCTTGCTATTACTATTAGACAGCACGGCGCCTAAACCTAGTTTTGATGCGTCAGTTTGTAACATAAAAGTATTATTATCGCTGAAGTCTGGATAGTCAAGTATAGTTGGACTAACAAGGATCTGTTTTAGCTTGTAAAATGCTCGCTCGTATTCATCACTCCATACGAACGCTACATCTTTCTTACATAACGCATTCAAAGGATAGGCTATGTCGGCAAACTTTGGAATAAAACGCCTATAATAGTTAGCAAATGCAACAAATCTCTTGACTTCGTCTACATTTTGCGGGACAGGGTACTTTTGCAGGCATTCTACCTTTGATGGATCGGGAAATATACCTTCTGAAGTGATCTTATGCCCTAAATAAACGATTTCTTTACGTAAAAATTCACACTTCAGCGGATTTAGTTTTAAATTCACTCTTCTTAAGCATTCAAAAAATTTTATAAGATTCTTGTTGTGCGTTTCAAGACAATTTCCTACGAAAATACAATCATCTTGATATAAGAAGCAGGATTTATAATTTAACCCTGACATTGCTATTGTCATGAGACGAGCAAAAGCACTAGGTGATGTCTTAAGTCCCATTGGACATCGTTTCATTTGATACTGCTTGTCTGTTGTAAATGCAGTAAACTTCCTAGACTTTTCTTCTAAAGACAGCTGATAGTAACCTTGACTGAGATCTAATTTTGAAAAATAGATGTTATTAGATAACGAATCTAAAATCTCAGTGATGTTAGGTAAGGTTAATTTATCATCCTGTATCCTATTATTGAGTTGGCGATAGTCCACTACAAGTCTCCATTTCCTTTCTCCTGACCTATCTGTCTTTTTAGGTACTAATAGAACTGGGCTTTACCATTCTGAAATAGTCTCTTCAATGATATCGTTTTTAACCATTTCATCTATTTGTCTTTGTACCTCGCCTTTCAAAGCTTTAGGCAATCGATAAGGCTTCACGTACGCTGGAGACGCATTTTCCTTTAGTTTAATTGAATGTTCTATTAAATTAGTAGTAGTGAGCGTATCTCCTGGCAAATGGAAAACATCGGCATATTTGGCACATACGTTTTCAATGCCTCTTTGTTCCTCTTTGTTTAAATAAGTATGTAGTTGTAAAGTAGTAAGCAAAGCTCTAACTCTATCCACAGATATATTATCGTCGTCAAACTTGCAAACATAAAAATTATCTAGGCAGCTAATAATTAAATCTGAAATATTTATCTTAACCGAACTATCAGTTGTATTTAAAATCCTAACAGGAATAAGTCCATTATGTGGCTTCGATACTACACCCGCTGTGAACACACCATTATAAATTTCCTTTGACAGAGTGGAGAGAGTCTGTATTTCCTGATAGCTGGGAGTCTTAAAGTCAAGAGTGAATAGGTTTCTTCTGGGTAAGCTTGCTACATTGTCGACCACATCATCGCTTAATATCAGGTGAGATAGTGGGTCAAGCGCGAGCCTATCAAAAAAAATAAAATAAAAACATTTTCAAGCTGTTCTGCTACCTTTTTATCACAAATAATTGTCCTATAAGATTTCAATGCACTCGGAACATCATCCAAGACCGATTTACTTGCGAGGCGCGAACCTACAACATAATGATCTGAGATCTTTATAGTTAAAACATACGCAGATATTGCACGATGAGTTCGAACCCACACATGGTCGAAGCACGAACGCGTCACTGTGTCGCCGTACACCTCCTCTCGCGTTACGTCACGGATAGTACATTCCATGACCAACTCACTCATATTATTTGTGTAGTTACTGATTATGCTGCTTGAACCGGTTTTACACAAAAGATCTATGTTTGTATCACCAATCATAATTACATCACAGCCTAATGGAATCCTGGATAATAGTCTATGGCACTTCTTCAACAAAACCGTGACTGTTTGTTTTTGGCGGCCTGTATATAACCAAAATATGGATAATTTTGCTTCCATCTTGGAAAAGCTGCCCGTGTATCATCTTTAATTGTGGTGAAATTAGATTTAATTGTGGTGGCAGAAAAGTTTAACTTGTTATTTACACATAGCAAAATGCCACCTCCCCTTCTATTCTCCCTTGTATATATGCATATGTCATCTACTGGCCAGTTTTATGAAGAAGGAGGGCCTCTAAATGATGAAGTCCTTCTTCAGAAAGCGTGAGCACAGGAAGTGGACTTGACAAAGCCCTGATGGTGCAACTAAAAACGAGATCGACTTTATCATGTCCACCAAGAAGCAAATGTTCAATAATGTCTCTGTGTTAAATTCGGTGAAAACCGGGAGCGACCACCGCATGGTAAGTGGCACATTGAACATTAATACCAAGCTTGAAAGGTCTCGACTGATGAAGTCTACGCTCCGTCCAGCACAGATCCAGATCCTAAACCCCGTAGGCTTTCAGCTCGAACTACAGAATCGTTTCGATTACAGCGATGGGTTCGTGGAAGTTGTCCATACGGCCGGGTCTAAATTTTTCAAGGCCCGTCGTACAGACAGAAACTAAAAGCTCCCAGATCCTACTCTCAAGCTTATGAAGGAGAGGCTTGAGATGATCCTGCAATCTTCAGACGATGTGTTGAAATACCGGCAGCTAAATAGACGGATCTCAAAGTCGCCGCTTTAATACGGAAAGTATTAAAGACGCGATTGAACAGAATAAGGGCTCCAAGGTCTGAATATTGGGCAGAGCCAGCTCAAGAAACTGAAACCGATTATTCAAATTCAAATTCAAAAGTCATTTATTCAAACTAGGCTGAGAATGAGCACTTTCCGAACGTCAAAATTACATAAGACAGTCCCCCAAAACCGCCCGCCCTTCACCACTTCCTAGTGCTTTTGCTGGGAAGAAGAAGTGGCGCAACAAACTCCCCAGCAGCACAGCTGTCTGTTCAGTTAGAAAAAAAACAAAAACTTGATTCTATACAATAGTATGCAAATAATTTACATTACTCAACTCAAAAAAATAAAATAAAATATATTTGCCATAAAGACAGCTAGCACACGCCAATATACCAACAAAACATCGAAATCTAAACTCAAGCGAAAATAAAAACTAAAAATAAAAAACGTAAACGGAACTTAGTACCAGAATTATAAAGCCTCCAGGCATAAAGCGGGCACGCCCCGCCTACATATAGCTAAAACAGCTGTAACTCGAAGTCACATAATTATGATAAACTAGGACCATCGAAGTAAAAAATAAATCAACAGTTAGGCATGAATAATATATGTATTATGATCCACTGTCGAGGTCGCTAGCTTACCAAATATTGCAATAAAACTCGTTAAAAAAAAAAAACATTGTAGTGAGTCGATTATGTCAATAATATGACACTTAAATTAAAATAAATTGATATAAACTGTCAAAACAAAAAAACAATTATATAACTCGTATTCGGGCGCACGGTTGGCGCAGTGGTTGAGCGATTGACTACTGCGCTGCGTGTCGCGGGTTCGATTCCCGCATGGAACAAATATTTGTATGACCTACAGATAGTTGTTCCGGCTCTGGGTGTTGTGTATGTGAGTTTATATGTTTGTAAACGCACCCACGATACAGGAAGAAATTCCTAGTGTGGGGCAAGGTTTTTAAAAAAAAAAAAAACCCTGTCAGTAGGTAAGCTAATTCTGGAGAAAGAACACAAACATTGTCTTGAGTTAATCACAGCGACCAACTATTTTTATCGTTTAAGTAGTCGTTAATAGAATAGTATGCCTTTGAACAAAGGTTTGATTTTACTTTAACTTTAAACGCATTAAAAGGCAAATCTAGAAGAGCAGAGGGTAGCTTGTTATAAAAGGTTATACCAAGCCCAACAAATGAGTTATGAACCTTATGAAGCCGGTGAAAAGGAGTTCGTAATTTGTCCTTATTTCTGGTGTTAATATTGTGAATATCACTATTTTTAGTGTAAAAGTGTATATTTTGCCTAATATATAAGATATTGGCGAAGATGAATTGTGATGCCACTGTGAGAATACCAATATTTTTAAAAAAATCTCTTCGTGAAACTCTGGCACCTAGCTGGTAAATTGCTCGAACTGCTCGTTTTTGAAGAACAAATATATTTTGAATGTCAGCGGCTTTTCCCCACAGCAGAATGCCATAGGACATAACGCTATGGAAATAACTAAAATAGACTAATCAAGCAGTATCCACGTCAGTGTATTGTCTTACTTTCCTGACAGCGTAGGCGGCCGAGCTAAGCCTTCCCGCTAGACTTGAAATATGTGGGCCCCACTGAAGTTTGGCACCTACTGTTATGCCCAGAAAAACTGCCGAGCCCACAGTCTCAAGCACCTCTTTATCTAACACGATGTTGGGTCCTAGATTTCTAACATTCGGTTAAGCAAATTTTATACATTTCGTTTTCTTGGAATTGAGAACTAAGTTATTTGTTGTAAACCAATCCGTAACCATTGACCGTCTTATTAATAAACGTGGACTAAGATAAGAATAACTTTATTCCAAGCATTAGGTTGGTACTAAAAAAAAACCGTATTAATAAACACGGAATAAGGAGGGATTATACTAATCTGACACTAGTCTCGGACTAAAAGTTAAACCATGGTGCCAGCTAGTTTAAGGTCGGAATAAGAGTAGTGTAACTATGGCTACCACAATTTTTTTATTTTTTTTGCATCGCCCTATTCGGGCAGGCTAAGGTCTTAGACCATACCGCCTCGTGTTCAGTGCATAATATCCTTCTTGAATTCTTTAGTATGCATTAGAATGCGGATGCAACAGATTCTAATGTTTTTTGGAGTATTTGGCAGCAAATTGTATCAAGCCAGCCTTCCCAGTAAGCCTTCCCAGTAAGCTTTGCGGGAGGTAGTCAATACTACAATAAAATTCTCCGCTCCACTATCCCGAGATCGCTTCTGTCAATGCTTTCACAGATTGGCCAGTTGCGTAGACAGTTGAGACATAAAACTACACCAATTTAATATCATAATATCCACTAGAAATCAATTTGCAAATATTAACAGCCGCTGAACTACACTCGAAAAAATCCCGCCAAAAACTCTCGAAACCACAATTATTACATAGACTCTGATTTTTTATTTCCTAGATGTGGAACATTAAAAAATAAGGTCATTGGCAGCTGTTTAGCTTTAGTCAACGAAATTACAAATTAATTAATCATCATTTTATGTAATTTTTAAGTATAAAGGTAATACGATAATTTGAAAAGGAGGGATCCTTCACCTTTACTGTCAAATCTCTATGGCAGATGTCATTTTTAGTTTTTTTTTCTACTTAATGTCTTTAACTTGCTTATTTTTCATTCACTAGTTCAGTCTTTTTACTTTTAAATTCAACTGGGTTGCCAGAGCTTACGCTTAAATCCAAGACTAAGAAATGAATAGTTAGTCCGAGGTTATTCCATGTTTATTAATAACATTGCTAGATCTATGTTAATCCTTAGTTACTCCGGGATTAGCTAGTCCAAGAGTAACTTCGGAGTAAGCTGGGAATACGCCATTTTTATTAATAAGACTGTGAGAGTGCACTGTTTACATCGTCAAAAATATGTCTATTCCTGTCAACTTTAAAAATAAGAGAGGTATCATCTGCAAATAGTACAGCTTCACAGATACCCTTTAAAAAGAACGGTAAGTCATTGATATACACTAAGAACAAGAATGCACCCAGTATTGAGGCTTGAGGTACACCTAACTGAACTGATAACCCGAAAGATTTCTCACTATTAACATCTACACATTGGGACCTATTATGTTAGTAAGAATTTATAACATCGAGAGCTTCGTTTTGCACACCGTAATGACGCAGTTTACGCAATAGCGTGTCATGGTGCACGCAGTCAAAAGCTTTAGAGAGATCACAGAAAATCCCAATAGCATTTTGGGAGTTCTCCCATGCGTTAAATATATGTTTCAGCAGAGCAACACCCGCATCTGTAGTCGAACGACCTTTTGTAAAGCCATATTGTTCATTATGAAGGAGGCTATTTAAATTAAAATGTTTTAGCAACTGCTTGAGTATTAACTTTTCAAATATTTTACTAAATATAATGCTGGTAAAATGGAAATTGGCCGGAAATTGCCAACGTCATTTTTATTACCTGATTTAAATAAAGGTATGACTTTACTACTCTTCATTAGGTCAGGAAAAGTACCTAAGTCAACACATTTATTAAAAGTAACAGCTAGATAGGGGGCTACGATGTCTATTATATTTCTTAAAAGTTTAATGGAGATGGCAGGATCGTACCCCCCAAACCGGAGTTTCTGAGGAAGATCGAGAGATTCTATGCGAAGTTATAGACGTCAACCAGTAAGCCCATCGTGAATAGTAGACCCGACACTATACCGAAGACATTCCGGACGTCAGAAGACGTTTCGACTCGGCTGGGCAGCGCTCGGAAAGTTGCGCGGTATTTTCTCGTCCAACTTACCGCAGTATCTCAAGATGAACGTCTATGACCAGTGTGTGTTGCCAGTGATGACCTATGGCTCTGAGACGTGGTCGCTCACAATGGGCCTCATTAGAAAGCTTAAAGTCACCCAAAGGGCAATTGAGGCTATGGTCGGAGTTTCCTTGTGTGATCGAATCAGGAATGCAGAGATTCCCAAGAGTACCAGGGTTACCGAGCACCGATAGCACGAAGAATTGCCAAACTTAAGTGGCAGTGGGCAGGACACATTGCTCGTATAACGGATGGCCGATGGAGCAGAAAGTTTCTGGAGTGGCGACCGCTAACTGGAAGACGTTGCGTTGGAAGGCTTTCCACCAGGTGGACCGATGACCTGGTGTAGGTTGCAGGGATCCACTGGATGCGAGATGCACGGGACCGGTCAATGTGGCGACGCTTGGGTGTGGCCTATGTCCAGCAGTGGACGTCTTTCGGTTCATATGATATGATGATTAAAATACTGATTAAATGTCAGGTACTTACTGTCTGGAAATATCAAAAGCAAAACAGTTATTTTATAATCCGCTTAAGAGGGATTCGAACTTGCTCAATTAACTCTTGCTCAAGAGAACTTTGCATCCAAATTTCGGTAACGCGACTTTTAACGGCATTGTTTTGCCTTCTATGGGACCCCAAATAAATGTACCCGCAAAATACTCCCCAAAGTTAAACAAATCAATAAAGCAAATGTTAGAATTAATATACGTTTCGGGATATTTACCATGTATATTAAGATTGCGGGAGCGGGTGGGTGAGCCGCAAAGACTTTAGTTCTCGTGATCATGGCGCTTGTAACGGTGCCGAAATATCGAGCTCTCAGCAAAAAAATTAATATACATGGTAAATGTCCCGAAACATATTCTAATGATTGTGACCATGTCAGCTTAAAAACTTATAAAATGTTGTCAAACCCCTTTTTGGGCTTTAATTACACAAAAAGATTATTGATAACCCTTTATAAGGCTCTGGCCATATATTGGACATCATACATTTGACGAAATATCTTAAAAAAATATTTGGCAACACAGTTTGTCGTTAGCAGTGATTTATTCTTGAATGTTTTGAGAAACGGAACGTAGCAAAAAAAAATTTGGCGCCATGTTAGTTCAAACAGATGTTTGATGTCATCTTTCAAAATTGTGTCGATTTTAATAGTGCTACGTAAATCTACAAAAATCTTCGAAAAAAATGAGTGGACAGGTAAGATTTGAATTAAAATTTGTTAGTTATATTCTAAATTTGATGTAATACAGTATATTTTTGCTGATACGAATCTTTTTGATACTAATTTGGAGTTTTGTTATGACGTCCATATATTGCCCAGAGCCCGTCTGAGTCAAACATTTTTTTTTTTTGGTTACAGAGAAAAGTGATTCCTTTAGACAAAATTGAGGAAACTTTAGAGAGTCTTTTTGCGTTATCGGATGGCGAGGAATCTGAAGATGGTCACGAAAGTGATGAAAGGGAAAGTGAGGCCATATTCTTGCCACCAAATTCATCGGATCTTGAGGATATATTAGCTTCTCCGTCATCTTCAAATAACGGGAATGCCGCCAATTTTGAACCAGAGGATTCCGTAGTCCCTTCAGTAAGCGGAATTTCTATAGGACGAAATCAATCGGAAACAGCTGATGGTCCAAACATCAATGTGCTGATAAACAATAGTCCTGTGTCGTTATCCATTTCTGATTCTGAAGATGGTTCTTCTGAAGATGAAGATTGGAAGAAAGTACTTTTCCCTCACGATGTACCAAGAAACAAGTTTGATGATATTCCTCTAAAGTCTCACCAAAATATTCCCAACAAAAGTGGACCTCATATTTATTTTCGTTTTTTTTTCACTGACGAAGTTTTATCTCTAATTGCAGAGCAGACAAATTTATATGCTGCCCAAAATAAACAAAAAAACTGGGTAGATGTCTCAAATGAGGAAATACAAGCTTTTTTAGGAATGTTAGTTTTGATGGGGGTGCACCCTCTACCCAATATTGACTTGTATTGGTCAACAGATCCATTTTTTTGTGTGAGAGAAATAGCAGATGTAATGACTGCAAAAAAATTTAAAATGATAATGAGATATCTACATCTAAACGACAACACGAAAATGCCTCAAAGAGGAGAGCCTGAATATGATAAACTATATAAGATTCGACCACTAATAACCTCAATGAACACTGCTTTTCAAAAGGGAGCTCGGAATTCGTCATCCCAAAGTATTGACGAATGTATGGTAAAATTCAAAGGGCGCAGTTCATTGAAGCAATATTTACCAAACAAGCCGATAAAAAGAGGCTTCAAGATATGGGCGAGATGTGACAGTAGCACGGGTTATTTATTTGAATTTGAGGTGTATACGGGAAAAAAAGACAACGATATTGAATTCGGTTTAGGAGCAGCTGTGGTAAATAGTCTTTGCAAAGTACTTATTGAAGAAAAGATAGAAAACGCACATGTAACATTTGATAATTTCTTTGCTTCGACCCAACTAATGCAAAGCTTGTATGATAATAATATATATTCTACAGCAACCGTTAGATCCAATAGAACTAACTTACCCCGGACACTAAAACATCTGATGGCCAAGAAAGGTAAACCTAAACTTTCTAGGGGTCAATATAAGTGGCGGGTTAACCGAAATGTAGCATGCTTTACATGGATGGACACAAAATTAGTCAGCATTCTTAGTACCGCCTTTCATCCTAAGGAAAAAGTAACATGCATGAGAACGCAAAAAGACGGAAGGAAACAAGAAGTGCCTTGCCCTCTGGGTGTTGTGGAGTATACCAAAAGGATGGGGGGTGTCGATCGCTTTGATCAAAAGCGAGGCACCTATCCTGTAGCTAGGAGGAGCAGGAGGTGGTGGATGAGACTATTTTATTTTATGGTGGATGCAGCAATTACGAATGCATACATTTTGTATGCGCAAAAAGTGCGTTACCCAATGTCTACTTTACAGTTTCGTACACTTCTCGGAAGAAACTTGATTGGCACTTTTACGAGCAGAAGGAAGAGGGTATCGAACTTGCCATCTTTTGTATGCAAAAGACCAAAAGTTGATAGCCGGCAGAAGGCAAAGTATGGCCTTCCAGATGATCTACGGCTTTCAGACGTTGGATCCCACCTCCCCGGTCCACTAGACTCTTACAGACGATGCAGGGCTTGCAGCAGCAATGCTAACAGCAAAAAATCGAAGATACAATGCATACGATGCGAGGTAGCCCTATGTATTGTTCCATGTTTTGCCAACTTCCACAAGCCGTAGTACGGCTCTGTCCAAATAATGGACACCATGTTTATATATATATATATATACTTTTTTTTCCGAAATTTCAATAAAGTGCTCATATATGATGTATACCACTAAGTTTCATTTCTGTACCTTCAGCCGTTTGTTCTGCCTTATAAAGGGATAAAAAACTTCCCAAAATCGTTATTTTTAGGATTTATTTATTTACTTTATGTCGCCTTTGCTAGCATTTCTTTATTTTTTTAATTAAATATTCATTGTTAAAGATTTGTAAGATTATGTACGTGAATATTATTTATGAAACGATAAATAATGTATTTTTTTTAAACATTTGGAATAACTAAAGCGAAAGTTTGTCAAGAAATGTTAAAAAAAGATCCTTCATTCACGGTAACTAAGCACTTGAAGTATTATTTTAAGTTTAAGGGACGCTTCGCATCCTTATCAGCCAACATGGAATAATTCAATGGAATACCGGAATACAAGACAAAAAAGGTTATCACTACCGTTATTCAACTAGCATAAGCTGTAGGAGAACAACTTGGAGACGGCGATATCCTTCATGCTACACGAGTTGCCAAATTAAACACTGAGAGCAATAGGCCTCGTCCTATGGTTGTTAAACTACGAACACCCCGTCTCCGCGACAGCTTGATAGCAGCAGTCGTAAATTTCAATAAAAAAAACAACCCCAAGAAAAGCTCAACTCTAAACATTTGGGAATAGGAGGAGATCAAACGCCAGTGTACGTGTTGGAGCATTTGTGTCCAGCTAACAAACAGCTGCCACAAGGCGGTCAGCCAAGAAGTTGGGCTATAAGTTTGTATGGGTTCGAAATGGACGAGTGTTTGTGCGTAAAGACGTTACCCACGCTGCGGTTCTTATTCGCAACCTGGAAATCTTAGCTTTACTCAAAACCAAATAATAGCTCATTAGTTTAGTTTATCATTCCAACCCTTACTCAGACAATGTTTCTGGTTAGAATTATATCCACAATGCTTGATATTTACTATCAAAATGTAAGAGGCTTAAGAACGAAAATAAACGAACTGTACCAAAACACTTTGCTGAACGATTATAAAATAATAGCTTTTACTGAGACTTGGCTGAATTCAAACATCCTGAATAGCGAGTTGTTTGATTCTAGGTATACTGTTTACCGTCGCGATAGAATATGCCATAATACTGCTAAAAAAGATGGCGGCGGTGTTCTCCTAGCTATTTCTCGGGATGTTCCTTCAGCCAGAGTCCACAATTGGGAAAGTGACAATGAAGACCTCTGGGTGACTGTTAAATTAAAATTTAATAACATTGTAAAAAATATAGCCATTTGCGTCACATATTTATCTCCTCCTGTAAAAGTAGAGTCTTTATATTTTTTTCTAAAAACTGTAAGTAACACTGTAGACAACGTTGAAGAAGTTCCTATCCTCGGAGATTTTAATCTCGGATTCATTAATTGGTCACCTTTAGATGGACAAACTTATACTAGTCCTAAGAACTATAACAATACTTTAGGGGAAACGTTTATTGATTTTCTATCCATTAACAGTTTTTTTCAATTTAACTGCGTTTGTAACATTGATAAAAGAACACTTGATTTAGTTATAAGTAATATGCGCAATCTTTATGTTACCCATACCTCCGACCTTCTTACTAGACTTGATCCTAAACACCCTGCCCTTATAATTTCCATATCACATGTTAATATCAAATGTTTGCGTTCAAATAACAACATTCGCCCAAACTTCTACAAATGTGACTATGTAATAATTATGTCTGATTTGCAAGCTATTGACTGGGATCTAGAATTTTCGCTCTCCAATGATATTAATAATCTAGTGTCTGTATTCTATACAAAATTAAAAGAGTTGATCGATAAGCACATACCTCAACACAATTGTAAAAACTCAAAATATTCCTTCTTTAGTAAAGCTCTCATAAAAGCACTATCCGAAAAAGAAAAGTACCGTAGTACATTACGAAAATACAATAATCCTCGAGACAAGTTGACCTACGATTTACTAAGAAGCCGTTGTCATACAATGATAAACCAAAACTATAGCGGCTATAAACACCACATTGAGAGTGAAATAACAAAATATCCCAAATTATTCTGGCGTTACATTAAAAACAAACGAAACAGTAAATCAGTGATTCCAGCCAGAATTCACATGGATGATGCAGTAGCTGATAGTGGTAATGACATTGCAAACCTTTTTGCTTCTCATTTTTCTTCAATTTTCACCGACCCAAATGGCTGTACAAACACAAACATCCAAAAATAATCCGGAGTGCTTAGTAACATAAAAAATTCTCCACAAGAAGTTTTACCGAAGATAACGACACATCCAAAGGTGCCGATCCCGATTGTATTCCACCAGTTTTTGTTAAATCATGCGGGAGAGCACTTGCAGAGCCACTGTGTCTAATATTTAATCGATTTTTAGAGTCGGGAGTATTTCCAGAAAAATGGAAGAAGGCTCGGATCGTGCTGGTGCACAAAAAAGGCGACTCCAGCAATATAAAAAACTACAGGCCTATTTCCATCCTATCATGTTTTTCAAAGCTTTTTGAGTGTCTCGTTTGTCCCTTCATTACCAACTACTTGGACACTAAGCTTTCCAATAGCCAACACGGACACGGAATTGGACGTTCCACAGAGACTAATTTAGTCAGATACTTATCCGACATATCTGAAGCGCTCGATTGCGGACACGAATTTGACGCAATATATACAGATTTCAGCAGCGCGTTCGATAAGGTGAGTCATCCTCTCATGATAGCAAAACTTGAGGTCAGTGGTGTCCACGGATCTTTGTTGAGATGGTTTGCATCCTATCTTATAAATCGTTTACAGTTTGTTGCTGTCAATGGCTATGTTTCTTACGAATTTCATGCACGCTCCGGTGTTCTACAAGGTTCCCACCTTGGCCCAGTTTAGTTTATACTATTTGTTGATGACATAACAAATCATATCAGGCATTGCTAAACAATGTTGTTTGCAGATGACTTAAAAATTTACAAAAATGTTACTGGGCCTGAAGACATCACACTTATTCAAAGCGATTTAACAAACGTCGAAAATTGGTGCAAAACCAACAATATGACCTTAAACCCCCAAAAATGCTTTCACATCCGTTTCTCTAGAAAAAAATCATCATTCCCAACTACCTACACACTATGCGACACCTCGTTTTCAAAGGTTGGAGAAATCCGGGATCTAGGGGTTCTGGTGGATGATGGGCTCACCTTCAAGCCACACATCAACGACGTCGTAAAGAAGTCTGCGCAGATGCTGGGTTTTGTTAAACGCAACACAAGAGGCTTCCAACAACCAAAGACCAAAATAGTTTTGTTTACCACCCTAGTGCGAAGTCGGTTGGAATACGCCAGTGTCGCCTGGAACCCACTCTACGCTGTTCATTCGCAAAGACTTGTAAAAATTCAAAGAGCTTTCACTAAACCTCTTGCATTTACATCAAGGGGAATTAGTCATCGCTGTCCGTATGTACACTTTTTCAAAATAAAGACACTGCGTGACCGTCGCCGTACGCGTGATCTAATTTTCCTCTACAAAGAAGCAAACGGGTTTATTAAGTACAGTGATTTAGTAGACTGTATCCAATATTCAGTCCCTTCAAAACTACCCAGACATCCCATCACAAAATTATTCCATATTCCATTCCGCAAACCCAACCTAGGCCTCAGCGCTCCACTTCTCCGCATGTGTAGAAGCTATAATAGTTTTTGTACAACTCCAGATACAGACTTACACGGTGTTTCACTCAATAAGTTTAGAAGAGCAGTCTCGGAGGTACGGGAGTGCGCAAATCCTTCAACTTAGGCTAATTACGAATATATACATCCTATTTCTACTTTTATTCTGTATTTTTATTTTTTATTCTGTCGGTTTTTCATTTTGTATGTTTTATTTTTACTATGTTTTTAACTTTTTTAACTTACATTAATATTTATAATTTTAAAGTTTTAATAATTTTGTGTTTCTGACCATATGGTAGCTGCGTATACCTGTAATAGGCATACATACCAGCACCTTTATTTTTCTTCGTTTACAACAAACTGTTCTGTATGTAATGCTGTTGGTGTACCTTATAATAAATAAATAAATAAATAAACATGCTCTAATATGGATGTATTTTTTTTTCCAAAATTTGTCATCTCAATCGTCATACATATATAATTATTTATCTAGTTCAATCTATGCTAAAAAATGCATAAATAATTTACACAAATCAGTTACCGGGTAACAGTTTACCCATTAGCAAGATGGATGCTACTTTTTTCATGCTGTTCAATAACAACAAACTACACTGTTTGTAGCCACTACTTCCATTGCGTAATTAGAATTTTGTGACAATTCACAAAATTCTAATTACGCAATGGAAATAGTGGCTACAAATAGTGGCGACTATTTGCAATAATTTTTCGTGGTTAGTATCTTTTTCATGGTTTTTGGGGTCACTATTATAAATATGTTTGTAGGATGTTGATTCGGTACGCATTAATTTAAAGAAATTATTAGAAATATTTTATTTATTTTTTATTTATTTATTTATTCATTAACACATACATTTGTTTTAACAGGTAAGACCCAAGCTAACAAAAGTAGTCATAAATTGCTAATAGCAGTCTCAAGTAACGGGTCTGGGTAGAAGCACAAGTTACACAGTGGACAACACACTAAGTGTCACTCTCTGGAATTCCGCCAAAGAGCAAGAAAATATGTCCAAACGCAGAGAGATGCTATTAAGTATTCCTACTGCACGAATCACTGGTGCAAACTTTAATAAATTTGTACGGGTTGCCGGGACTTTAAAAAGCCCCTCCCTGGGTCCTAACCGTAGCCTCCTGTTTGGAACGAGCAATCCCAACGATTCCAATATTTGTGGATTATTCAGCATGCCACGAAAAACCATAAAAACATATTTAGCAAGAGCTAGGTTGCGCCTTACCTCCAACTTATAGTATCCAACCATCCCTATAACAAAAAGAGTTGGATACATAAGAGGGTAGAAGGGGTAGACACCAAATTGTTTCATATATAGGTATCGGGTAAATTTGTTCTGCATCTTTTCCAGCATCTGAGAATATTTCACTTCATAAGGATTCCAGATGATAGCACTAGTTTCCAAGTTGCTTCGTACCAACGCATTATAAAGTGATTTCACTGCCGCCATGTTAGTGAAGTCACGGGTTTCACGCATGACAAAACCAAGATTTTTAAACGCTTTTTTGCACACCTGCACTTCATGCGCACGAAACGAAAGATCCCCAGAAAAAGTAACACCGAGATCTCGCACTAACACTACCCGCGCTATGACGTGACCGCCCATGCAATAATCGTGACGTCGAGGTACCACGGCCCGCGTGAAGGACATTATGTTACACTTCGTCACATTGAAGAGTAGTTTATTCTCTTCACTCCACGCTACCACCCGATCGATGTCTCGCTGGAGCATTCCGCATTGACTCGTCTGTGATCCGTAAGAATAGCTTGAGATCTTCAGCAAATAATAAACAGCCAGCGTCTTTAATGACTTCTGGATGATCATTAATCATAACAATAAATTCTAAAGGTCCTAAATTTGTGCCCTGACTTACCCCCGTAAGGGTGGAATACGAGTTCGAGGTGTAACCTGCATATTCCACCATTTGCTAGCGGTTGCCTAAGTAGCTAGCAAAGAACTCTAGGAGGGCTGGGGTAAAACCGACCCTCGCAAATTTACTTAAAAGTATGTCATTATCCACACTATCAAATGCCTTCCTGAAGTCGAAGTAAGCGACGTCCAGTTGGGTACCAGTCTCCGAGTCCAGCACTGTGGTGGCCTGATTTAAAAAACACATTAAATTAGAGTTAGTGCTGCGGCCCGCACGGAAACCATGCTGCGCGTCGTTGAGCTGTGGGGCTACTTGTGACTGGATAGTTGAACACAACGCGGACTCGAAGACTTTAGCAAATGCTGACAGTACTGCTACTGGTCTATACCCGCTAACATCTGAGCTTGGAGCCCCCTTCGGTACCGGAGTAACCCTAGTCAATTTCCAGCCGTCCGGATACGAGCATTCTCGTAAAAAGCTATTAAATAAATGCATGAGCGGCCGGGCCAGTACTGTCCTACAATCCCTAACGATGAAAGGTGGCACCCCGTCTGGCCCAACCAAACGCTTGGGCTTGAGGCGCGCGAGCGCGGCACTCACCTCGCCGAGAGACAGCTGCCCCACGTGAATGCGGGCGCCGCGCTCGGGCACCGTCTGCCCAGCGGCAGCCGCATCCAACCGCGGTGCCACCGCCCCATAAACCGAATGAAAGTAGTCAGCGAATGCCTGAGCGCACTCATGCTCTGGCAAAGGCTCGCCATTCTTAACTATCTTCGGTCTACTACGTTTCGAGCGCTTGCCCCCAATAAGACTCCAAAAAGACCTAGGATCCTTAACAAATTGTTGCTCAGTACGCCTCTGAAAATCGCAGTATGCGGTACTGATTTCTACTTTGACAATTGAACGGTAGTGCGAAAATTTAAAATAGTCATTGATCGAACCAGTCTTCTTAAAAGATTTGTGCCAAAAAGCTTTCTTCTTAATATGACCTATTATGTCAGCAGTGAACCATACAGGGTAGTGATAACGAAAGCAATCACCCTTGGAGCTCTTTCTTGGAGTGCTATCATCCAAAATCCTGTTAAAAGTGTCGTAAAAAATTCTATATGCTTCGTCGGCATTGCTCGTTTCATACAGGGCGCTCCAATCTATCCCTGCAAGTCCCAAGTACAAACAATGGAAGTCCGCCTTGCTATAATTCCATCGTGGTAGGAAGGTGGAAGCCTGCGGTACATGGTAACCAGGGCCAGAAGTTGTTCGCACACGACTTATACTTACTCGTAGCGGCGGATGCTGTGGGTCTATGCGTGACAAACACTCCTCACATTCCTCACTTACGACAATATCACCTTCGGGCAAATTAGTTAGGACTACATCGAGCGTGCGATTGTTGCAATTAAGAATATTGTTACTTTGGCGAAACCCACAAAAGGTGACAAAGTATTCATAATAACATTGTACATCTTGGTTTGTTGAATACATATTTAAATCAGCTACTAAAACAACTTTGTCATATCTAACACACAACTGCTCTAGTAAATGGAACATGAACATATATTCCCTTTCAATAGTCTTAGGTGGAATATACGCAACACAACACAAAAACAAAAAAATATTTTGACGGTATACCGTCGCACATACGATTTCGAACAGGTGGTGGTTCAAGCTACTGTTATCAGATAACGGTACACTACGTAACTCGAGAGCGCCGCGCGGGGTGGCGATCAGCATGACCCCTCCGTGTTTACGGCCATCCGTGCGGTCACATCTTATTATTGTGTAACCGCTCGGAGCCAGTTCACCATCATGTATCGAGTCATTAATTCCAGTCTCGGTTATGGCTACCAAATCAACCATAGACTCTAAAGTATTACTATAAAAGGATTTTAGCTTCGTACGTAAGCCTCTAACGTTTTGGTATAGTAGATCTACCGAGCACTTGGGTTTCTTGCCACTAGCTTGAACCATATTCACACCATTCGAGCGCACCAGTCCCATAGTTTGCGAGTGGGAACTATTTAAATCACTAGTGTTAGCATACCGACACTGTAAGTCATTCGTATTTCGTCGTTTAGTGCGATGTTCACTGGGAGAAGCACCCAACGACTGCGCGTGCACTGTCGCCGGTGCGAATCTCAGAGCTCGTGTCCCCCCGCTGCCCGCGGGGACACCTCGGAAACCAGTCAGACAACTTCACTCCTGCGGGCCACGCCGTCGGCGTGTTTATGCGCTCATTTAAGCTCTCAGGAAAAGCAATTACGAAAGCAGCGTGTCTTGTAGTCTTAATTAATCGTTTCTCCACAATATATTGGTCACAATCTTGAAGCTTGTTCAAATATGTCAGCACGTTTTGCTCCGTCGTCTCTGGCTTAAAAGACCAAGCCTGCAAGTATTTAAGCTTTTCTACAATTTTAAGCTCGTCATCCTCTTGTCCGCTGCCAGTGACCACTCGCCGTTTAGAATTACGTGCTTTGCGCGCCGGTTGCCATCCTTCATCGGAGGTAATGTATGAACGCAGCGGTGAGTGAATGAGAGAGATTTGTGGGAGAGAGATGGAGAGAATGGCTAGACTAAATACTCGCTCGTGGGTACGGCGGCACTGTGACTTAAATCAGGGAATACGTTTAAGTCTAATAAAACTTTAATAGCCAATTAGTTTACAGTTCTTTCGTTGCTTTAGAGCCTCAGCAGTCATAAAAATATGTTATGTATTTTATATGAGTAAGATTAAGATTATAAGTATAGCAAGGAATTATAAAAATATTACAAAGGTTTAGATTCCGCCTTGATTCGTGACAGTGACAGTTATAACTTTTTGTCTATTGACATTACTCGACGGTTTTACCGTTTCCATTGCGACTGAGTCATATGGAGGTCCTTCAAACTGACTTTGATAGTTGGCCTAAGATTATAACTTACTGGCTGAAAATGCAAAAGGAAAAAAAGATTAATATTATGTCGTCGCAATTATTTTCATTAATGTATTATAAATATAATGAAAATTATAAGAAACTGACTAGGAGCGATTCAGAAGGTCCGGTAACTTCCTTTCCAGTCTAATTAGATGAAGCTAAGCATAAATATATAAAAACTGAATGCCTATATGACCACCACACCACGCCACTGCAGCAACTGGGCAACACTATACCCCTTGGCAAGATTGATTTCACTTCTTTCAAGATGTCTTTGACACAGAATGACACGCAATTGCTAAATAAAAATATGATACTATTAAAGGGATTTGTAATTTTATTTTATATTTTTTATTTATGGCTATACTTAAAGAGCAACGAATTTAAAAATTGACAAAGGTATGAACGATTCGACCCTATCGACATGGTTTTTGTCTTTTTATGATTATCAACACAAATTTATATCATACGTATTAATATATTTCTATGTGCTAGTTAGCTATTTATAACATACGTATTAAAGTGCTTCTATATATCATACGTATATGTGCCGTATGGTGTCGGACGTAAAGAATTTCACCATCCCATATCTTCCCGTGGGTATCGTGTTTCGAGTGCCTGGGGAGCTCCGTGGACGATTACAGCGATGGGTTCGTGGAAGCTGTCCATACGGACGGGTCTTAGTTTTTCAAGACCCGCCATACAGACAGCTACAGACGATGCGTAAAAATACCCGCAGATAAATAGACGGATCTCAAAGTCCTTGAAAGCGAAAGTCCTTGAAGCTGCAAAGCAGTTGTACTCGTCAACCAGTAAGGCCATCGTGAATCTTACAAATGGTCCTAGAGCTAGATTGACCCGACATTATACCAAAGACCTTAAGGACGTCAGCCTGTACGAGATTAGGATGGCTCTACAACAGCTTAAGAACAACAAGGCACCGGGTGATGACGGAATTACAGCCGAACCCCTGAATGCGGCCGGAAAACCAATACTTAAGGCCCTTCAGAAGCTGTTTGACTTCGTCATCCTCGAGGGGAACCACTCCTATTAAAGTCGGAGACTCTACACATGCAATTGTGGTCGATTAAGTCTACCTGGGATAAACGATCCAGTTGGGTAGGGCCAACTTGGAGAAAGAGGTCAACCGTCGAATCCGACTCGGCTGGACCGCGCTCGGGAAGTTGCGCGGTATCTTTTCGTCCTACTTACCGCAGTGTCTCAAGACGAAAGTCTATGACCAGTGTGTGTTGCCAGTGATGACCTTTGGCTCTGAGACGTGGTCACTCGCAATGGGCCTCATTAGAAAGCTTACAGTCACCCAAAGGGCAATTGAGAGGGCTATGGTCGGAGTATCCTTGCGTGATCGAATCAGAAATGTAGAGATTCCCAGGAGAACCAGGGTTACTAACATAGCTCGAAGAATTGGCCTTAAGCAGGCAGAAAGTTTCTGGAGTGGCGATCGCGAACCGGAAGACGTTGCGTTGGAAGGCCTTCCACCAGGTGGACCGATGACCTGGTGAAGGTTGCAGGGATCCGCTGGATGCGAGACGCACGGGACCGGTCAATGTGGTGACGCTTGGGTGAGGCCTATGTCCAGCAGTGGACGTCTTTCGGTTCATATGATATGATGATTAAAATACTGATTAAATGTTAGGTACTTACGTCCTGGAAATACCAAAAGCAAAACAGTTATTTTATAATCCGCTTAAGAGAGATTCCAACTTGCTCAGTTTACTCTCGCTCAAGAGAAATTTTCATCCAAATTTCGGTAACGCGACATTTAAGGGACCTTAAATAAATGTACCCTCAAAATACTCCTCAATGTTAAATAAATAAATAAAACAAATGTAGTCAAGCCCCTTTTTGGGCTTTAATAACACAAAAATTATATTGACAAAAAACTGTCCAAAATCGTTATATTTAGGATTTATTTATTTACTTTTACGTAACACGGCCAAAAGCCAATAACATTTCATGTCGCCTTTGTAAGCATTTCTTTATTTCTTGGTATTAAATATTCATTGCTATAGATTTGTTAGTTTATGTACGTAAATATTATTTACGAAACAATAAACTATATATTTTTTTAAACATATGAAATAACTAAATCGAAAGTTTGTCAAGAAATGTTAAAAAAGATTCGTCATTCACCGTAACAGTGTTGTTATCTAGGAAGCACTTGAAGTATCATTTTACGTTTAAGTGACGCTCCTTATCGTTATCAGCCAATATGCTCTAATACGGATTTTTTATTCTTCAAAATTTGTCATCTCAATCGTCATCAATATAATTATTCAACTAGTTCAATAATTATAATAATTAATTTATAATTAATGTACACACAGTTAATACATAAAAACAACACATCAAGAGAAAAGAGTGCAAAGGAACTGCTCATTTCTTAAGAAATTTCTACCAGCAGAAGCAAAGGAAAAATTAAAAAGAAATGTAGACAATAGTGCGTGAGAACAGGAAAAGACGAAATGTGAACGACTTAAACTAATATATAAAAACATAGGCACCTGCACAAATATGTAATGGTGGATATATACTTACATAAATACATATTTTTAAAATATATAGATTCTTAATATATATCTGATTCTAAAGATCAGACTTGGAAAGATAATGCTCTTTTAAACGTGTTTTGAATAGTGGATAGTATAGGAATAATAGCTGGTTTTACGTGATCTGCACAGTGCATCTTTAGGGCGAGCGTATGAGAATCGCTCACGCAGATAGGAAGGATAGGACGGGTTAATATTGTATGCATATTTAATCTAAACACACCAGTTACAGTTTACACTTTACCCCTTAGCGAGATGGATGTTACTTTTTTATGCTGTTAACAAAATTCTAATTTCGCAACGGACATAGTGGCTACAAATAGTGGTGAAAATTTGCAAATTTTTCGTCGTTTGTATATTTTTCATGGTCTTTGGGTTCATTAATATAAATATGTTTGTAGGATGTTAATTCGGAACGCATTAAATTTAGGAAATTATTAGTAATATGAACGCAGCGGTGAGTGAATGAGAGCGATGTGTG
The DNA here is from genome assembly GCA_948252205.1 of Orthosia incerta. Classification (NCBI taxonomy): domain Eukaryota; kingdom Metazoa; phylum Arthropoda; class Insecta; order Lepidoptera; family Noctuidae; genus Orthosia; species Orthosia incerta. The sequence goes on along the minus strand of OX411766.1, from coordinate 19,865,107 downwards.
GGGGAGAGTTGGAGAGAATGGCGTGAGATTGTAGCTTGACTAAATACTTGCTCGTGGGTACGGCAGAATTGTGGCTTTAATCAGGGACTTTGTTTAAGTCCTATGGTGATTTGAAGACGGCTGTTCTAAAAGAGCCTCCAGACGCACCGAATTCCAAAAAAATGCACGAATTTATGGCGGGCCGTAAGAAAAGGAAAGACGAAACTGTGCTCATTATGAAGGAATCGGGTAAAATAGCCAGATTGCCCGACTACATTGCTATAAAATACATAGTAGACGGAACATCTTATTTTAAAAGCAATATAGCGATATTATACGGCAACTCGTCGTTTAGCGTGCTGAAAGTAAAACTCTCAATTTATGAAACAATTAAGTCAAAAATGAACAGTAGTAAGCAGAAAACATCAAAACCTGGTGAAAAGGATCATGTGGCCAGTCAGTGTCCGAATGGTGTGAATTGTTTTCGGTGCAATAGATTTGGTCTACTTAAGCAAAGATTGCAACGGCCATATTCCCGGTGACGCATGAAAATCGAAGAAGAACTTGTGTGGAAAGGGTAGTTCATAGTGTACCGATTACGTTGGTAGCAGTGATAACAACGACAAATGAACACAATAAACGACGACGGACCAACCAGAGACACTTGTGAGGTTGGCACTTCAGTTGTCAAATCCATAACTGTCAAAGTCACTTTGACGTTTTGAACGTTATCAACTGCAAAACCAATAAGTCTGTGAAAATTGTTAAAATGTGCGGTGTTAGTGTTGATTCATTGATAGATACGGGTTGTGACTATAATGTAATAAGGTCTGAATTATTTTTCGAGTTTACTATCGTCGCATACGTCAAACATATAGTTATACAAATGGAACTAGGAGCAGCGAAGGTGTGTTCTATGGGTAATTCACAACATTGTTGGACTTACTTGACTTAATATCCTATATTCCCTAGATAGAGGGCAGATTGCGTCCACAGATGCCCTCAACGCAATTGGTCTTGAGCTTCACGCTTCACCTCGCTCCATGTCATTCCGATGCTTGTCGCTTCTGCCAACACGGTGCGACGCCAGGTTTGATGGGGACGACCACACTTTCTATTCCCTTGAGATTCCAGTCCAAGCTTGCTTGGGTATGTGATCGGGACTCCTTCAGAGCGTGTGGCCAATCCATCTCTACTTGCGACGCTTGATCTGGCGGTCGATCGGACTCTTATAGCATTTCTCCAACAGCACTACGTTGGAGATGGTCTCGGGCCAGTAAATGCCGAGAATTCGACGAAGACAGCGGTTGACGAAGACTTGTATTTGGCGTGAGATGTTCTTTGTGCTGACGTGGAAGGTCTTCCACGTTTTATTTATTTTATTTTATTTGGGAAACAAACAGATGCAATAACAAATATAAGCATACAATTAGTTTTGCACCCGAAGATCAGCATGGATTTAATATTGGAAAAGAGGGAAGATTTTGGTTTTATTCCTTAGGGTGAGATGTCGCGATCGCCAAACAGATGTCAGCTGCGTGAAAGTGGCTTGGGCTTTGGCGATCCATGAAACGATGTCCTCTTCACTACCCCCAGTCTCTGACACGACCCTCTCGATGTATGTCAATTTGTGGACGCTTTCCACTGCCTCTGTGCCAATCAGCAACGGTGAGTGGTGCATCACACCAGTTCTCATTTTCTGGGTCTTCCCTGTTTTTGCCGCTTCCTGACGTAGATTGTTCGGCTTTGCTTGCATATCGACGTCGGTATGACTCAGTAGGCATACATAGGTCATTGGTACATAATCCAAGTCTTCCAAGACGTCGGATAATCCCCACGGCGTCAGGGCGTCCACGGTGGTGGGTAGGATGATCTTGCAAAAAACCTTAGCAATAGAGAGCAACGATATACCTTTCCAGTTATTTCACTTTTCAAGATAACCTTTCTTAGGAACAATTATAAGAAGACCTTTGTTTCATTCGTCAGGGAGATTTTCGGCGGTCGAGATCTTTCATTAAGCGGCGTCAGGGTGTCGACGGTGGTGGGTAAGTCAGCTTGTAGTGGCTGCCTTTGCATAGCTTAAAACTGAATAAAATGTTCATCGTGCAATCGAACCAGCTCATAAAATTTCACCAGATTCGGTTGAGAAATGCTGCCAGAGCAAAACGATAGCGATCGCATGCTACAAGCCGACTTACCCACCACCGTCGATGCCCTGACGCCGCGCCTGGCAGATATGCATCCGCAGTTATCCGGTTGAGTCCTGGTGCTTTGCCTGTCTTCAAAGAGCAAACTGCTTCCGCAACTTCAGAGGCTGAGAGAGGAACTGATTTGCAGTGCATCAGGCGTTTATGTAGCTGACAAAGATAGTCGGCTGTCATCGCTTTAGCGTGCGTACGTCCAAATAAGCAATTCTTGTCCATTTTTTGATTCCAAAAGTGGTCGGTAAAAGATCGGGCTGATTTCTATCTCTTTTAGTTTTAGGCATCAATTATTTTCGTGCAAGCCGGTGATTAACACGCTGTTCCTACTTGGCTGAATACCCAAAATAAGCTATCTTTTAAACATTTTTTAGCTAAATCTATTGAAGATGTGGCAGCGGAAAAAAGATCTGTTTACAATTTGATGTGACTTTCCTATTGTAAATAATGATAAAATTGATTACTGAAAGCACCAAACCTCAATTCAAATTTAAAGTTTCCAGTTTAACTTTACACAGTTCAGACTAGTATAGTAAAACTCATTAAAATAATATAAATAAAATAATCTGGCTATAAAATCATTATAAAATAAATTATTTTTTAAAACAAGCTTTTTTCGTATTCTTCTCAGTAAACCCTTTCTTTTGATACCCATATCATGGCAGTGAACATAAAATATTTAGTCCGCCATCTTGGACCGTACGCCATATTGGATTTAGAATGACGTCACTTAGCTAACCATGCATAAACACCCAAACTTAACGTGTATGCAAAATTTCATCTTAATCGGTTCAGGATAACTGCTTTAAAATTCAGTTGCAAGATTTGACCAGAACACACTTACATACGTACATACAAACATACATACATACATTGCAAGTTAAATAAAAGATTGTAAAAATGACATCTACTGTGTTGTTATAAGTGGCAGTCGCATAGAACCAGACATAATTTAATATTTATTCAATTTTCACGGCAAAGACTCGTATGACACTACATTACCTATTTTAGTGATCTTTATTTTCGTAGCAATAAGGTTGCATTCATAGTCAAAATAACAGTGAATCACCTGATGTCAGATACTAACCGCCCGTTTTAAAATAAGAACGGTAACGCGGTAATATTTTTAAAAACCATCGGACGAGTCTGTTTGTATTTTTAGGCTCGCGCTTGACCACTATCTCACCTGATGGTAAGCGATGATGTGGGCGACGATGTAGAACTCTTACCTAGAAGAACTCTTGACCTGAAGACTCCCATGTTGTGTAGCTCTCAAGGAATACAGACCCCGGCAGGGTTAATTTTCAAATAATTTTCGCTCCAATTTAAGTTTGCCCCTAAGCTATCGATGACAGTGGGCGTGGCTCAGAACCTCAGATGTCGCGATTGTCAACTGTTCCACATCAGCCTCTTAATTTTAAGGCGCTGAATATTCACCCTTCGCCCTGTATCCGTTAACTCAGCTGCAACTCGGGGTGGCGGACGCGCGGCGGCGTCGTTGCAGCATGTCCCAGGGAGAACGACGGGGACGAGGATGACTCGGGCTGGCTAGGTGTCTGCTTTATACGGTATTCTTTATAGATGATGTTGTAACAGCGATTCCCACCAAAACATACCCTAGCTTCTCTCCCCAACATTGTTAGAATTAGACAATAATAGCTTTGAAACCTGTTTTTGTATTGTTTGTTTGGTGTAAATTCAGGGACTGATATCGATACCCGAAAAATATCGATATTTTTAAGAAAATAACAATAACGTTACGACAACTGGGGTAGATATCGATATTTTGTATCACTTCCTTGCGTATCGGTATAAAATTATCGATATTTTTATCGCTACTCAGTAGTAGATCGTTCATGAATATCTCATGTCTGGGCTTGATGAGCAACTCAGCAAGCGTCAGACCATACCTTTTCAGTTTGGTTTTATTGCGCCACACCTCACTCCGAACGATACGGACTTTGAAAGTGCACGCAGAGAGGAAGGGGCTTGCTGGTATTGGATCCGAGGCGATGACAGGATGGTATGTCTTTCAGTGTGACGCTTCCCATTTCCACATGCGCCGAAAAATGCTAAAAAACCTTTTATTGAGATTGGTTGGAGACCCACCACAAACAGCTCCATCTGGGATTTAATTGAAGTCAAGGTTTGCCAGACTAAGGCCCTGAAGTCGGTAAAATCCTTGGAAAGGCTGGCAATTGTTTTGTACGGAACCTCACTACATTCATAATTCATTCTTCATAATGTGCACAGCGAATGAATGGAACTCGCTACCTGCGTCAGTGTTTCCGAACGCATTCAACCCGAATCTCTTCAAAATTAGAGTGAACAGGCTTCTTCTGGGTAGGCTCACTCCATCGTCGACTCTGTCTCTGTCACCTTTGACCTAGACTAGAGTCAAGAGCGAACCCATCACAAATAAAAAAAAAAAAAAAAAGACATTCTTCAAGTCTTTCTTATATTGCGCCATTCTTGAAGCAAATGTTGACGTCACTCTTCGCCAGCCGTCGCCCTGCGCGGACGTCTCGCTGCTCGCCGCCTCCCCGCTCGCCCCGCTGCGAGCCCCCACTCATCGCTCCGTCTCGCTCCTGCGTGACGTCACTGCGGCCGACGCGTCTTCGCTCGCCGCCCCACCGCTGCGCGCCCCGCGCACCGCCCCCGCCTCGCCGCACCCCTGCGTGTCGTCGCTGCGGCCGCCGCGTCGCGTTTTAAATCCACATCTTGTGGTCCTTGGCGGATACCTAACGGTGCTAACGAAGCCAAGTGGGGTGTCGACCCAAGCACCCGCTAAGCCCCTTCAGGGCTCGGCAGTCATTGGATTCGGGAGCAGGATCGTTGGCCTTGGTAGATAGCCTAGCCAACCCCTGCTTCGTTCCACAGCATTCACCTAGCACGGTTGGGTGTGTCTACCCCGACGAGCTAGACTTTCGGTACACAGAGGTGGGTGGCCCACCTTCAGTGGGTTTACCGGTACCTTAGGGCCCCTGTCACACAATAAGATTGGTGCAGGGTAACAAGCTTAGGGCTCACCAGGGACACACCTTCCAGTCTCACCCGACTGGGAGGGTAGGCTTACACATCCCCGGGCATACCCACCCGGGGAAGACTCCCTACCGGCTTCACCGGAAATCTTTTCTTCGAAAATGTCGCTCGCGGCAATTATCGAATTACTTCACGAGATTCTCGAGAAGGGAGGTCTTAGCAAGAAATACGACCATGCCGTAAATGAGGCTTTAGCCTCTTTTATACCCGCTTCGTGCCCGACCGAACTCCCTGGACCTAGCAAGGCCCCCGTGCCGAGCGTGGCTCAGGACTCGCAAAGGTTATCCTCCTCTCCAAACAGGTCTACTTCAAGACCTAATTCTTCTACCCCGCCCCAGAGTGATGCTCAGGTAATCCAGCCTGTTGCACAACCTTCTTGTAGCGATCCAATCCCATCCAAACCCACGTCTCCGGCCATCGTGCCTGGATCATGGAGGGACCCCAAAGCCATTAAAGAGCTAGAGGACTATCGAGCGCGCAAGGCCGCCGAGTCCAAATCAAGGAGAGATCCCCCAGCCACCAAACAATACCAAGACTACAAGGCGCGCATTGCCTCCTTGCACAAGTCCTTGGATGAACGTAGGTCCAATAAGTCCAAAAAGTCCATTAATCAGTTCAATATATGGGCTGATGAGGATGACTCCCCCATGGAGGATGGAGCAACCCTTAGCACTGACGAAGAATGGGAAGCTGTAGCTAACCAGGATGAGTCAGTTGCTGATAACCCATCAGACCCAGATATCCCCGACAAATCAGACGACTATGACACCGTCTCCACTTCTGAAGGTGATGACTCCATAGTCTGTTCTGGAGGTAAAAGGAGAAAGGGGAAAAGTCCCAACCATGCTACCAAGGCCAAAAAGGCGGTAAAGAATCCCTCTCCAGTTTTGCCAGCGGCTTCGCCTGCCAGGCAACCCACCCCCACTCCCGCCGCCACTGCCGCTTCACAGCGGACAAGCCGCCCACAAAGCCCGATGGAAACAAATACCACTAGGAAGTTTCCTCCCCCTCCTCCCATATATCTCCAAGACAAAGGGAAATGGAACGATGTGTCCAACGCTTGTGTTGAGCGGAAAATCAACTACACCAAGGCTACTGCATGCCAACTAGGCATCAGGATTCAAGTCCCCACGTCCCGTGATTTTCGAGATCTTACTCGCTATCTAAAAGACAGGAACATTTCGTTCCACACATACTCCCTTCCGGAGGAAAAGCCCCTCCGTGTGGTTATTCGGCGTATACCGAAAGAAATCTCTACGGAAGATGTCCGTAAGGATTTAATAGCCCAGAAAGTCCCAGTCACAGAGGTCCACCGGCTGCACAAAGCTAGAGGTGGACAACTGTATGACATTGTCATGGTTACATGCAGCCCGACTGAGGGTCGCAATCCCATTTTTAATATCAAAACCGTTTGCTCCCTGTCGGGCATTTCGGTTGAGAAACCGTACCGCCCCCACCTAGTTGGTCAGTGCCATAACTGCCAACTATACGGCCATTCTCAGGCAAATTGCTATGCTACCCCTAGGTGCGTAAAGTGCCTGGGTGAGCATAACACGAAGGACTGTACACGTCCAAAAGACCGCTCAGAATGCACGGAGCCTCCCAGCTGCGTGCTCTGTGGCCAGATAGGACACCCTGCTAACTACCGGGGTTGTCCAAAAGCTCCCAAACTTGCGCCTAAAATGGCCAAGCGTTTCAACAAACTCCAAGCGCCTTATGCGCCCTTGTCCCAACCCCCCCGTCTAGCCCCTCAGAGGACTTCACCTTGGGGTAAACTGAACCACCAAAGAGTGGCCCCTCAGTCTTACTCCCAGCCCATGCCAGCGCTGCTGGATCAACCCATAGCAGCGCCCATTCCAGCGCCCATTTTAACCCCAGGCCCAGTAGCCACTGCTGCCCCCACGACCGCACAAAGCCGGAAGGTGGGTTCCACCACCACCGACGCTAAGCGCCCGCCCCCTGTCGCCCCCTCTGGGCACAAGCCATATCTGTGCGTGGCTGTAAATATCATCAGCGCGTACTCCATTTGGATGACCCCTCAGGCCCGTGCTCCGGATGCAGAAATCCGGAATGCAGGCCCTCTTGACCCAGTTTCATGCAGTGCCATCTTCTCGAGGTACGAATGCATCACTAGGGAACTAGATAGACTCGTCTACAAAGACGGTCAATGGGTTCGTAACTAGTACGAACATTTCGACAACAGAACACAATATCAACCGTATTCGTTCCGCCCTCGCCGCCGAGGCCCGTCGCGACGTCCCTATAAATTATGAAGCCAGCCCGCGAACGCTGTGCTATAGTTAAAGTAGCTAGTTTACAATTGGAGTTTCTTGTCCGTTCTTCTCCACGTAGGCTTTTCCGAACGGATGGTAGAATCACTTTATTAGATCCAGCCTTAGCTGTCCCCCCAAGTGACGCCCTGAGCCGAGGTGTCGACCCCAACTGGGGTAGCCCTCAGCGTGTTGCTTTAGGTTTAGCTTTTTGAAGCCTGGCTGGAGGCTAACTAGATTAGTCTCCACAGGGAAGCCCGCTTAAGCAGTAGTCGGTCCCTTTGACTGAACTGCGAGACGCCACGTATAAAAAAAAAAAAAAAAAAAAAAAAAGCAAATGTTGATGCTTAGTCCTTCCACACAGCTTGACAATTTCGAGTAAAAAGATCCATTGTACTGAAGTGCGACACTGGTACTACTGTTGGAATTGTAAAGGAGAGTTCATTGGATGACTGAGTGCACCAGAGGTTAATGAACAATAATGCTTAATAGGCTTCTTCTGGGTAAGCTCGCTCCATCGTCGCTTCTGTCTCTGTCATCTCTGACCTAGACTAGAGTCAAGAGCAAACCCATCTCAAAAAAAAAGGGATATTATAAATTGCATATCAAATAAAATAATCGTCTATCAATACATACTCATCATTTATATTCTTTTTTACATCAAATAACTTACTAAATGTTTAGCAAAACTCAAACTGCAGATAATTCGAAATTATACATCAATATGACATTACTTTTTTCCTCATAATGCAATACAGTTAAATTTATTTTAGTACAAAAATACTACATACATAGCAGAAATACATATTTCCATATTTATATATTTCGTATCAAAATAACTATCTCAGTCGCATATTAACCAGTAAGTACAACAAAACCTGTTCATCACATTTGTCCTAATTTTCAAGAAGTCATTAGTCCAAGAGCGAGCGAAGCGAGCTCGGGAACTTAGGGCACCCCGACACGGACAGGTTAGGTTCGAAAAGATGACGGCAGCTGAAGTGAGCGAGCAAAGCGAGCGAACTCAGCTCCCGTCATCTTCTACGTGTTAGGTTACTTTAGACCCTTTAGACAGAAATAGGAGCCCCGCGCAGCGGGGCTCCGTCGACATTGTCGTTAAATAGTAATTGTAAAAACTTTAACCATGGATTTAAAAGAAAAAGAGTTAACATGTATGATGTGCATTAAGATTATTAGCTGTGCATTAATAAAAAAGCTTTTGCTTTAGGAAAAATCGCTGTACGCTGCGAAAATAAATTGTAGTGTGTTTATTGATATTTTGCGTGGCATATTTTGCTGCGCAATCAGTAATTTTGATGAGAATTCGGAATTTTATTGCATAGAAAAAGGATATTTTTTGATTTGCGTTTAAATACTACCCAAAAAAAAAAATAAGTCGAAAAAAGAACAAATTAAATCTACTTTTTGCATTTAATAACTACTTTTACAATTTTTTTTTATAGGCATTAGTCATTTATTCATGAACAATAAATATTTTATCTGAAAATTTACCCAAAATAAATTAATATCAAATTAGTCATAAAAACAAAAACCAATAATTTTACAATTCAATTCAATTACAACCATTCCATAGGTATATTCCAACATAATAAAATAAAAATAAAAGAAACAAGTATTAGTTAATTACTACAATTCTTTGTGTCAATTAAAATTAGATCCACAAACAATAACCATTCATTTTACATTTCATATTCAATACATACGTTCCATAGATATCATAATCACTAAAAAAATCCAATAATAATATTAAGCACTACAATTCTTCAATGTCATACAGACATTTGTTCAATAGGAATTCCATCAGTTTTGTTTTAAAAGAACTAGTAGGAACCGTGCTTTTCATGGGTCTTTTCTACGGGTGCCTGCCCGCATTTGTTGTTCTTCTGTAGTTTCAAATTTATGAAAGTATTTAGCCAAGTTACCCAAAACTACATGGACATAAATATATAAAAAAGATATAAGAACTTAAAAAAATGTGAGAAAATAAAATCAACGATGTGATAAAACTTAAATCTTTGATGTGACAATTATCTTTGAGATTTTGTTAAAACTTAATTTAGTTGCTATAAGAAGTATGTTCTACATTTTAACTAATGTATAAATAAGTAGAAGTAAAGCAGTTCAGTTTAACGAAGCATAGTCTGAGTTCAGACTATAGGTCAATATGGCCGAGATGTAGGAAGTTAATTCGGAACGCATTCATTTTAAGAAATATGAACGCAGTGAGTGGTGAGTGGTAAGTGTATTAGAAGCATGTGTGGGAGCGAGATGGGGAGAATGGCGTGTGATTGTAATTAGACTTAAGATGAAATAAAGTTTGTAAAATGTGTTTAACGAGTAAAAATTTACGAAGTAACCTCAAGAAGTGTTTCTGTCATCACGCCCCATCTTCTACACGTATATGGGATCAAATCTAAAATCTAAGATGACGCTGACAAGAATATAATAAGCTTATAAGCGTTTTCGGTTTTTAAGCTTAACGTGTATAATGGAATGGCTAGTTTATTTACGGTTGGCGTAATGGTTGAGTGGTCGGCTGCCGAGCTGCGTATCGCGGGTTCGATTCCCGCGCGGAACAAATATTTGTATGACTACGGTTAGTTGTTCTGGATATTGGATGTCCTTTGTATGTGAGTTTAAAGTTTCTAAACGCACCCTCGACACAGTAAGAAATTCCTAGTCTGGCAGCATTTTTTTTTTGAAGATAAGTATGAGCGAAAAGAGAACAAAAATTCAGTTAAATAGCAACCAGACCTTTTTGTAAGGTTTGTGTTTTTACGTCATTAGATTTAATATAAATGGTATTTATATGAAGAAATCTGTTTCGAACTATAACTTGAAAGGTATTATGTGTCCTGCTATAGAGAGGAACGAATCTAAAAAATGACGAACGTTTGGACGATTTGACTCTATCGACACTGTTGTCTTTTTATGATTACCAAAATTATACCTTTAATTATACCGAATTTCGCTAATGTGACTCAAATCCAATGGCATTGCAAAGACATCTCAAATTAACTTCATTACTTACATCCTAAAAATTAAAAACAAATAACAAATTAATATTGTACAATTAAAAGTTGCTGGTACCCTGCAACATTAACATACTAATGCTTAAAAATAGTTAACAACGGTTATAAATTTCAGTAAAATGCGTTTATTTATCAATTGTTAGCCTAACAATTCCGGAGATGGCGTGAATAGGTAGATAAGTAAACTTGCATCTAATTTCAAAAATTGAAACTAATCCCAATGGCACATTTGCCCAAATGTTCCCACCTCTATTTTCATTAACAAAGACTTTTTTTGCAAATTTCGCGAATGTAACTAGAAGATGATGATTCTCAAAATTATTATTATCTTGATTTATATCACACTTATTAAATACTGATATAATGTAAGGTACTTACTGCCTGGAAATATCAACAGCAAAACAGTTAGTTATTTTAAAATTCGCTTTACAGGCATTCGGACTCGGTCAGCGAACTCTCGCTCAAAAGAACTCGGTAACGCGATACTTTGCGGTATTGTTTCGGGTAAGTATTAAAACTTGCATCTGATTTCAAAATTCGACCTTATCCAAATGGCACATTTGCCTAAATGTTTCCACCCCTATTAACTTTTATAAAGATGTTTTTTTTCCGAATTCTGTGAATGGACTCAAATCCAATGGTGATGATATTATTGCAAAGACGTCTCAAATTTACTTTATTACTTACCGGCTTAAAATTAAAAAAAATATACAAATTAAAATTGTGACATTTATAAGTTGCTGGTACCCTGCAAGATTAACATACTAATGCTTAAAAATAGTTAACAACGGTTATAAATTTCAGTAAAATGCGTTTATTCATCCATTGTTAGCCTAACAATTCCGGAGATGGCGTGAAAAGGTAGATAAGTAAACTTGCATCTAATTTCAAAAATTGGAACTAATCCCAATGGCACATTTGCCCAAATGTTTTCACCTCTATTTTCATTAATAAAGATATTTTTTTGCAAATTTCGCGAATGTAACTAGAAGATGATGATTCTCAAAATTATTATTATCTTGATTTATATCACACTTATTAAAATACTGATATAATGTAAGGTACTTACTGGCTGGAAATATCAACAGCAAAACAGTTAGTTATTTTAAAATTCGCTTTACAGGCATTCGGACTCGGTCAGCGAACTCTCGTTCAAAAGAACTCGGTAACGCGACACTTTGCGGTATTGTTTCGGGTAAGTATTAAAACTTGCATCTTATTTCAAAATTCGACCTTATCCAAATGGCACATTTGCCCAAATGTTTCCACCCCTAGTAACTTTTATAAAGATGTTTTTTTTTTCCGAATTCTGCGAATGGACTCAAAGCCAATGATGATGATATTATTGCAAATACGTCTCAAATTGACTTTATTACTTACATCCTAAAAAAAAACAAAAATACAAATTAAAATTGTGACATTTATACGTTGCTGGTACCCTGCAAGATTAACATACTAATGCTTTAAAATAGTTAAAAGTTAGGAAGATGGTTAAATATTACTGCTGCTTATAAAGTCAAATTAAATATGTCATCCAGACCAAAGGTTTAGTGATACAGAGGAGCGAGGAAGCACACGCGATGTCTGCTAATCGAGTACTGAATGATGAGTGAATGATGAGTACTGAATTGTTGTTTGGCAACGCTGATTTGTTAAAAACTGCGCAAGATGATGTTATCAATGACATAATAGTACATTATGGTACAAGTGTGCAATGTTGGTGATTACCGCTGAGGCACCATTGAGACCCGAGCCGTAGGTGAGGATCTTAAGAGAGCCGAGGACGGTAATCATCAATACACACTTGTATCATACGACGTTTTTCAACACACTTGTGAAGAAAATAATACTAAAAAATCATTTTCAACAGTAAAAACGAGTTGTGATTTTTTTTCACAATGGCGGGCAAAATTAATCAGTTTTCCTATGCGCGCGCATTTAACAATGGCGATCGGCCATAGACTAAAAGAATGAGGTTTCTTTTTTTTTGGCTTTTCGTGGATAGTGTTTTAGCTACGTACAAAATAGGGAATTTCAATTGTTCTTAATTACAGAGCAAATAAAATTTATATTTGAGTGAAAGTTTTATTTATTAAGCACGTAAAAGTTGAAATTATCTATTAAAATACGAAGTTGCATGAAATGAGCAAGCAATAGGTTCATTAATTTATTTTTACTATTGAGCACAATCTTTTTTGTATCGAAACTTTTTTAAGAACAAAGCAACTCATCCAATGAAATTAAAAAAAAACTCTATAACTCACTTGTGAATAATAGATAGGAAAAGTCACAGTTTGATAACAGGTATCATTATGTGCCTAATTGCGGTGAATTTAGAGCCACTTTATGAGCAAGTGTGTTGAAAAAAAGATTAACGACACTACTAATGATACGAACTTAGATTTGATTTTATTGCTTGCTGTCCGCTCGTCAGGTTCCTTTAAACTAATGTTGATTTCTTGATTAACCTTTCTATAGTCTTTCATTTTGCAAGCAGGCGATATCGGCAAGATTGAGAGTTTCACAACCGGCCTTTTAAGTATTCCGCTTTTTGTTTTTAATGTTACTACCCGAACTAATTCATCTTGAAAGGGTGAGTTTCTACTACTCTTCCCATCATCCATTTTCCAGGTGGCACATTGTCATCCTAGATGGTCACTAAATCATCGATGTTGATGTTTTGCTCAGTGCTTCGCCATTTGCTTCTTACAGATAACTGCGTTAGGTATTCCGATCTCCATTTCTTTCATATGTCATTTACTATCTTGGCTGACAAATGCCATCTAGTTCGAGCATCTGTTTCCGTTTCAATTATGGCAGTTCCAGACCTCCCGGTCAAGAAATGCGCTGGATTAAGTACGTTTACATCTTCGATATCTTCAGATAAGGCACACAAAGATCTGGAGTTCAGACAAGCCTCTATCTGTGCTAATATCGTGCTGAACTCTTCAAAATTCAACTTCTGCTCTCCAATTACTCACTTGAGGTGATATTCTAAGCTTCTAATGGCTCGCCTCCATAGACCTCCCGCACTTGGCCAAGATGGCGCTTTAAAGTGCCATTCTATATTTAAATCAGTTAGCTTTGCGAAAAAGTTACGATCATATACGTTTTCGAAATCGTGATAGCTTTCCTGTAGCATTCCATTTGCACCTACGAAATTCGTCCCGTGATCGCTATAAAGATGGCGTGGCGCCCCTCTTCTGGCAGCTATCCGCCGTAATGCTGCTAAGAGCCCAGTACTGCTTAGGTTGGATACAAGCTCTAAATGTACAGCTTTAGTCGCTAGACAAATAAACAACGCAATATATCCTTTTGTGGTCTTAATGCCGCGCCCCTTGTTACTTTTTACATCTACGAAACCCGAATACTTTTGTTGTCTTTATCCATATTTCGAGTTGAAAGTTGGAGTAGGGTTCAAGATTAAATGGCAACTTTGATACGCTTGGACTACGCTTGGCTTGGTTAAGGTATTAAAAGCGTAGTAAAATTTGTATGACAATCTCGATGAATGGACCTGACTGATGAGACCACCATGAATGTTTGAATGTGTCAGTGAGAGAGGGGGTGGATTTTAACTATAGCAAGGAATTATAATAATATTAGAAAGGTTTAGATTAAGTAATTTTCAAGTCAAGACCTCAAACTCGACTCCTCCTTGAAAGTCAAACGGACAGTTAACTTATTGTCTTTTGACATTACTCGGGAGCTCATCGAGGTCCTTCAAACTGACTTAGATAGTTGGTATAAATTATAACTTACTGCCTGAAAATCCAAAAGGAAATAATATTAATATTTTGCTGTTGCAATTATTTTCATAAATTTATTTTAAACATAATCATAATTATAAAACACCGACTAGGAGCGATTCGGAAGGCTTGGTATCTTCTGATATTGAAATTTTTTGCACAAAACTAAGTTTGAAAATGGGCATTGAACTTAATTGGCCTAGTATTTGTATGGATTATTAAGATAATGATAGTAAGGAATTGTATTAGTTAGGTAAAGATTTAGACTTATTATACAATTTTCAAGTCATGTTTTCAAACTGGACTCCTACTCGAATTGTCAAACTGACTTATAACTTATTGTCTATTGACATTTGTCGAGGGATTTTCGATTTTCTGTATTCATTTGTATAGCAAATGCATGACACTCAACTCATCTATTATTTTTCCAAAAATAAGTAGCTCGATTTCCAGTATAAACAGATGAAGCTAAGTATTGTGTTTTATATAAAGTGACTGCCTATCTGACCTGAAGGTATTTGACCCCCATAAAAGTAACTCCCACAATGCCACTGCAGTAACTGGGTAACAATATACCCCTTTGTAAGATTGCTGTCACTTTTTTTCAATTTTATATTGACACAGATTGACAACAGTTTTTAAATAAAAATATGACTGTAATAATTCAATGAAAGGGATTTGATGTATGTACTACTATCTAAACTCTTTTAATGATTTGGCCATTTCGTTCATTTCGTTTCGTTGTACAACGAAATGGCCAAACCGTGTCGATTGGGTGCCTATAATATAGACACGGTTGTAGACACCAACTGTGTCTATATCATAGGTGTTGATTGTCAAAATTATAATTATCTTAATTATATCACACTCTTATTTAAATAATTATTAAATTTTAGGTACTTACATTCTGGAAATATCAAGCGCAAAATAGTTAGTTATTTTAAAATCCGCTTTACAGGGATTCGGACACGCTCAGCGAACTCTCGCTCAAAAGAACTCGATAACGCGACACTTTGGCGTGTTGTTTCGGGCAAGTATTTAAAGGTCCCAAAATGGATGTCCCCGCAAAATACTCTCCCCAATGTTAATAAATATTTTTATTTTACTTTCTAAATTAATGAAACAGTTGTGGTCGAGCTCCCTTTTGAGATAAAATCGCACACATGCACATATTTACAAAAATCTGTCCAAAATCGTCATTTTTGGTATGTCGCCTTTGTATCTTTAAATAATATTTAAATAACGAAACAGTACACACAAAATAACTAAATTGAAAATTCGTCGAAAACTATGCAAAAAATGTTTAATTTTTATTCGTCATAAGCGGCAATAGCGTTTTTTTCTAAGAAGCACTTTGGGGGGTTCTCCCTAGATCTCCTCTCTCCCATCCCCTTAAAAACCCCAAAGTCAGGATCCCGGATACAAAATTTTGCCCTTGAGCCAACCTTGAGCCTCGAACCGGTTTGCTTTTATATGAGTTACATCGTAAATATCATTATGCTTTTAATATTATGCTTTATAAAATTAGGCTTCATTATTATTATGCCAACAGCATTTATGGGAATAAACATAATGGCAAAACATATATGCATTTTATGCGTAATGATTATTATGCTGAATTTCGTTATGCCAATGTAAACAATGGCTATATATTTTATTATTATCATTAGTAATCAATTCTAATGGCATATTTGCCCAAATGTTTCAACCCCTATTTTAATTTAAAAAGTTTTTTTGCAAATTGCGCGAATTTGAATCAAATATGTGTAGTGATGATATCATTGTAAAGTCGTCTCAAATTAACTTCATTACTTACCAACTTAAAATAAAATAAAAAACCAAATTAACATTGTGACATTTAAAAGTTGTTGGTACCCTCATACTCAACTAATGCTTAAATATGGTACCAAATGGTTTTAAATTTTGATAAAGTGCATTTTTTATCGCAAGTTAACCTAACAATTCAAGTTGACAAGTAAACTTGCACCTTTTTAACACGCTTTTATTAGCTTGGTATGTATGTATCTATGTATCTATGTATCAATGTATCAATGTAACAATGTATCAATGTAACGGAATCTTTGAACGTGATTTTCACCCACTTCAAAACGTTGGATTGATTTGAAACTTTGCACACTTATCAAGGACCGATGACAATGCAATAATTTAAACAGTTTGTCCCATTATCCTTACCATTAAAGCGTGTTTTTTAGTTTTTAGAACTACAATTTATTTCAGAATTGATCCTAATTGCAATGGCTGATTTGAAATTAGAAGCAAGTCTATTCACGGCATGTAAGGAATTAATAGTCGAATAAGTTGAAGAATTAATTATTATATCCCCAAACTGGAAACCATTGATTACCTACTATTTACTAACTGCCTATCTGACCTCCACAACTCAGTTACTATCCAGTTATCCCCAAACGGCTCAAAATTTTACTATCCAGTTACCACAAACGACTCAAAATTTTAATAGCCAATAAGTTACCAGTACTTGCGCTGTTTTATAGCCTTAGCAGTCATAAACGTATGTCATGTATTTTATATGAGTAAGATTAAGATTATAACTATATCAAGTAATAATAATAAACTAAAGATTAAGTAATTTCCAAGTCAAGACCTCCAACTCTACTCTACCTTCAATCGTTAAACTGATAGTTAACTTATTGTCTTTTGACATACCTCGAGGGTTTTACCGTTCTCTTGGCAACTGTGTCGCGTGGAGTTCCTTCAAACTGACTTTGAATAAGAAAGAGAAAAAAAATGGTAAAAATAATGTAAACTTACTTTCTGAAAATGTAAAAGGAAATTAGATTAATATTTAGTCGTCGTAATTAGTTTATTATATAAATATTCATAATTACAATACACCGACTAGGAGAAATTTTCAAGGTCCGCTATCTTCCAATATTGAAATTATTCACGCAAAACTCATTTTGTAAGGGGCATTGAACCTCATTGGACTACTTTTTGTATCATCATCATCATTATACACGCCGAAAGAAATCCACTGCTGGACATAGACCTCCCCGAAGCGTCGCCACACTGATCGGCCCTGTGCGTCTCATATCCAATGGATCCCCGGAAACCTTCACCAGGTCATCAGTCCACCTGGTGGGAAACCTTGCAACGCAACGTCTACCGGTTCGCGGTCGCAACTCCAGAACCTTTCTGCCCCATTGGCCATCCGTCCTGCGAGCAATGTCCCCTGCCACTGCCACTGTAGTTTGGCAATTATTCGGGCTGTCAGTAACACTGGTTTGGATCTCTACATTTCTGATTCGATCACGCAAGGAAACGCCGAACATAGCCCTGTCTATTGTCCTTTGAGTTACTGTAAGCTTTCTGATGAAGCCCATTGTAAGCGAACACGTCTCAGAGCCATAATGTCATCACTAGCATCACACACTGGTCATAGATTTTCGTCTTGACACACTGTGGTAAGTTGGACGAGAAAATACTGCGCAACTTTCCGAACACTGCCCAGCTGAGTCAGATTCGACGCGGATTCAACGCGCCTAGAATTGTCCCAACAAGGCGGCACGGTTTCCAGCCTAACCAGATTGACCTTAGTAACGGTATTTTATATAAAGTGACTACCTATCTGACCCCCACACCACGCTATTGCAGTAGTTGGATACAACTTTACCCTTTGGCAAGGTTGGAGTCACTTTTTAGGGTTCCGAAGTCATCAAGGAACCCTTATAGTTTCACTCTGTCCGTCTGTCCGTCCGCAGCTTAGCTCAGAGTATCTAAGTACTAGAAAGCTTTAATTTGGCATGGATATACATATTAATGTGGGAATGTATAAATGTAAAGTGTACTTAAGTGGCAACACTGATGGGACAAGGGAATGTAAGAGGATGGAGTGACAACACTGTGTGAAAGAGCGAGTATGTGAGAGGACGCGTTTTTATTTTAAAAATGAAAGGAAGACGAAAGACTTTAGGTTGTAAGCGGGAAATGTAACAAATTTTCTGCAGAATAAAATATGTCGCATCAAGGCTGGCCGATAGATGTAAACCATCGGGAAGTCAGGATGTATTCCCTTAGGTTAAGACATCGTGTGTGGGCAGGTCGGTGGGTATAATCGTGCAAATGAAATCACATAAGTTATTTGATACACTGGGTTTATTCAAACAGACACAAGTTACATTCTTGTTTTCTAATATTACGGATCGACACTGATTCTACGACGTCTAAGCTCTACGGCTGTCAGTACTCAACTGCTCTATTTCGCACAACACGCAAGTGCTTATAAAAGCGCGCCAATGCGTCGACTAAACCCGACAAATATATGAAGTGAAGTACGCTCAACCAGTTTTTATTTCGAAGATCCCATAGTAAACACACTACATTTGGGGGCTCGTCCGGGATTTCAAAATAAAAGTTTTACCAAGCGAAGCAAAGTGTGACCGCGTGGCGGGTTTGAAAAAAGAAAACCAACCACAATGACGTCGGCCGAACAACGAGTGAAGACGGATACAGTAACAGGTTCCACGCTTCAAATGAGCGCGGACCTGGTATCAAAATTCAACGGCCAGGATAAATCTTATCCGGCATCCCGATGGGTTCAGGAGATGGAAGACAACGCCTTGATCTTCGAGTGGACTGCGATGCAACAACTGCTGGTAGCGAGACGTGCTCTCGTAGGCACCGCGGCAATTTGGCTGAAGTCGGAAAGGCCGTTCAAGACGTGGGGTGAGTTGAAGGAGGAATTACTCAAGGAGTTCGCAGACACCACCAACCTAAAGACGATCCATGAGATGATGAGCGCCCGAAAGAAAAGGAATGACGAAATGTGTAGAGATGGGCAAAAGAGGTAAGATGCCCGATTATGTAGCGATAATAGTTATTTATGCTACAAGTGCGGCAAGTAGGTGAGTTCCGATGAGTGGTATTTTTATTCACGAGCGAGCGAAGCGAGTGAGTGGATAAATCGACACAAGTCGGAAATCATCTTACGCACGTGTATCATACAACATGTTACTATGCATTGTGCGAGGAAATAAAAAAATATACCTGAACCAAGCAAGAAATTAATAAAATGGCGTTTATTCAAGGGCGCTCAGTATATCCACAGATTAACTAATAGTTCATAGTTCCTCGGGCATATCTACTGCGGATGTGCAATAGCTGTCACGTCGTAATGCAAAAAGGCACGAGAAAAATATTCATTCTGCCAAACATATTTAATAAATATTTAAAATTAATTTATTGTTCAAAATCTAAATCTAGAGTAATTAAAAACGCCTTAAATGAAGTATTAGTTTTGTTTTACCTTTTTTATGAATGATAATCTGTACTTAACTTTAGTTAAAAACTTTTCTCAAATAATAAAAACTCTATGCGGCGGGCTGACGTTGGAATTAAAAATTAAAAAAGTACAGGAAAGTAAAAAGCACTAGTAAAAAAAAGTGACACTTTCCGCACAGTTTGGCTGCTTGGAAAACGCTCTTTTCGAGGACATGCATTGTAAAATATATTGTGGACGGTATCGTCGATTCAGAATTATATAAAATGATGCTATACGGTGTGAAGACCTATCCCGAGCTGAAAGATAAACTGAAAATATACGGGACTATAAAAGAAAAGGTCGAAGAAGTCAAAAAGGAGGTGGTCGTGAAAAATGATAAGCCGAGTTATGGTAGAAAGTCATCGCGTTGCTATAACTGCGGGGAACCCGATCACTTGTCATCCGAGTGCCCGAACAAGATTCAAGGACGAAAGTGTTTTAGGTGCAATACATTTGGACATGTCGCATCAGACTGCAAAGCCGGTGAACATGAAAAAAAATTAAGTCATCATCAAAATGCAAGTCATCATCACCATCTAATCTAGGCAGACACAGCAGGGCTCCCAACTGAAAGAAACGTATTTTAGTTCGTCCGGTTTGCCGCTAGAAGTCGATGGCAGCACTGTGCAGGTGCTACAAAGTTCGAATTGCCGTGATGTTGGCACTGACGGTGCAGTGAATAATGACAGTTATGCAAGTAAAAAAGCGCGTAAAATTTCGGAAAAACCGTTGAAAACAGTGAAATTAGGTGACAATATTCTAGTTACGGCATTGAGAGATAGTGGCAGTGATATAAACTTAATGTCGAAGCAGTGTTACGATATATTAGGGTCGCCAACATGTGATACCATCAATGAAGTTACGATGTCAGGTTTAGGTTCGGTAAAAGTGTTCTCCACGGGATATTATAAAACGAATATTGAAATTGATGATAACAGGTACATGAACATAGGTTTCCAGTATTTCCACATTGTTCCGGAAACATGTATGCCCTTTCAGTTGATAATTGGTCAAGAGTTTTTGAAGAACGTGTTGTGTGTATTGAATGGAAGTTTGGTATGGATGAGACCGATAGAAGAAGAATGTTTAGGTAGATTAAGAATAAGAATAATTTATTAAAAAGTAAGTACGTTCACAAGAATGTACATTAGGTGCAGTAGTATTATTTCTAAAACAATGGTATAAATAGTGCTTATATGTAAATTATAATTAAAATATTTTATTACAACTGCAAGATTTTAGACAAGATTTTCTATTTTTGGTAGGGACCTGCCCGATTTAGGTTATTTCAAACCTGTGCTTCAGGCCATCACTTTACAAAAAATAATAATTGAGTCAGTTAAAATATTAAATAAAATTAGTCTATTAACAAACATAAAAATATATAATTTGGTACAAAACACAAAAAAAGATACAAAAATAAAAACAAAATTAAGTAATTAAAGTATGTACAAGTAGATATGAGGGTATACCATAATCAAACAACCATTTCTAGAAGTTTTTCTGTGTCACTGTAATTGAGTGTCCCTAAATAATCTTTTAAGGTAAAGCAGCATTTTTTATATGTTAAGCTATAAACATCGAGTAACCTGTTGAGTCTATTATACAGAAAAGGTCCTAAAAATACATAAAACCGATTAATAAACGCATGTCTGGTTTGTGGTATTGTGCATACCAGATCCTTCCGTCTCTTGTCGGATGGAACTGGATCATAGGGTAGTGCAATGTGCTGTTGCAGTATTGTGCGGAAAATAAATAATTGCCGTACTGTAAGAACATCACATGCTTTGTAGAGCAGCTGTGTCGGAAATCGAAATGGGCGAAAGGTAGCAACCTTTAGAATTGCTCTTTGAGCACGTTCTAGGGGAAGTAAAATTGAATTAGCCGCGCCACACCAAGAAGTTATACAGTAGGTAAGAATGCATTGACACAACGCTAAATAAATCTGTTTAATTAATTTAAAGTCAACTATATTACGTAAATTCTCAAAAACATATATCAATTTGCGCACTCTATTACATAGTAACTCGATATGTTTACGGAAATTTAGATTGGAGTCAATAGTGACGCCTAGATATTTAAAATTATCAGCTTTAGCTAAAGTAGGGCAAGAACATGCAGTGTCAGCGTACGTGTTACAGGTATGCGCGTAAATTCATTCATTCATTTCATTCATTCATTTATTCATTAACACATACATTTGTTTTAACAGGTAAGACCCAAGCTAACAAAAGTAGTCATAAATTGCTAATAGAACCGTCCCAAGTAACGGGTCTGGGTAGGTGCACAAGTTATACAGTGGACAACACACTAAGTGTCACCCTCTGGAATTCCGCCAAAGAGCAAGAAAATATGTCCAAACGCAGAGAGATGCTATTGAGTATTCTTACTGCACGAATCACTGGTGCAAACTTTAATAAATTTGTGCGGGTTGCCGGGACTTTAAAAAGCCCCTCCCTAGGTCCTAACCGTAAATGTTTAGGTTAGTAAGCGGTATGTTAGTATTTCTAATTGTAAATAAAATGTATTTGGTTTTATCTGAATTCAGTGTTAGAAGATTAGTCTTCAGCCAGTTAGACACCATGTTAAAGCCATTCTGAGCATGTTCATAAACCTCAGCTCTTGATTTAGCTGCGAACAACAGAGCGGTGTCGTCAGCATAAGACATTATGACACCATTTTGCAGTGGCAGGCTACACAGGTCATTTATGTAGACTAAAAATAATGTGGGACCTAAAATACTACCTTGTGGAATTCCAAAACAACTATTAGTAAGATCAGAACTTGTATATGGACCAATTTTGACACACTGCTGCCTATCGCTGAGATAATAATAAAGCAGTAGAAGTTGCGATCCTCTTACCCCAAGCGATTCAAGCTTCTGCAAAAGTGTATCACAAGAAATTGTGTCGAAGGCCTTGGCAAGGTCTAGAAAGATCCCAGCCGTATGCATTCCGTTATCCAGGTTTGTACTAATATAATTAGTCAATTTGTTTACTGCTTGGCTAGTTGATCTTTTGGGCCTAAACCCAAATTGATTATCTGAAAGTAGTTTGTTATCTTCCAAGTATTAATCATATTAATATTTCCATAGTAGCAATCTACTGTTGATAAATTTTTCTAAGATTTTTGAAAGGCCTGTTAACACTGAAATGGGTCTGTAATTGTTCACACTGTTTTTATCTCCTGATTTAAAAATAGGTGTGACCACAATTTTTTTTAGCAATTTAGGAAATATTCCTTTGGATAAACATAACTGAAAAATGTGGGTTAACGGAGGGGCGAGGAGGTGTTTAAACCTTTTAATAATGTTATTGGGTATATCATCCCACCCAGTAGCACAAACATCCTTCAACCCTTCTATTATTCTTACTACTTCGTTGACGTCAGTATCTAATAAAACCAAAGAATTTAATGTAGAAGGTGTTCTAGCTGGATTTTGAGGGGGAAGACGACTACTATTTAAGGATTTTTCTGCCAAGTTCTTACAAACGTTCACAAAAAAGGTGTTTACTTTATTCGTTGCTTTGGATGGGTTAACCTCTGTAGTTAGTAAATCAAGCGGAGGTTCGGGATTTTTTGATCTAAGTGAATTGGTTTTTATATATTTCCACACAAGTTTACTATTTTTCCCTGCTTTCTGTAATTCATT
This sequence comes from Orthosia incerta, assembly GCA_948252205.1. Lineage (NCBI taxonomy): Eukaryota > Metazoa > Arthropoda > Insecta > Lepidoptera > Noctuidae > Orthosia > Orthosia incerta. The sequence goes on along the minus strand of OX411766.1, from coordinate 19,841,862 downwards.
TTTATCGTATTGGATTTTTAGTTTTTTCAAAAGATTATTACAGAAATTTCGATATCTTTTATAAGTAACAGAAAGTATTTCGTCATCGGGTGAGAGTTTTGATTTTAAGTGAAGTTTGTCTCTGTTTCTTATACAACGAACGAGACCGGGTGTGATCCACGGTTTAATACAACTATACTTTCTAGGGATTGTCTTAGTGAAAGTGTTTTGGCTAATTGCATTCTGTAGTGAATTTATGAAATATTTTAATAAAAATTTTCATCAACAGATTCATAAACTGGGTCAAAATTAATACCGATTATGTCACTTTTATGGCTTGTTATATTGACTTTAGTGTAGCTACGTTCGCAGTTTTTTTCTAGGCGATCTTGTTTGTATTGTTAGTAAAACAGCTTGATGATCGGTAAGCGAGGAGTTAGTTACCAATGTTTTGGATGGATTTTTTGATTTTAGAATGATATGGTCCAAGCAAGAGCCGCTCTGATGTGTAGGGTGATAGTGAGCTGGTAAAAGTCCATGAGATGAGCAAATATTCAGATAATTATGTGTATGGGTGTCGAGTTTCTCGGAAGCAATATTAATATTGATATCGCCCATAAGTATAATATTTTTGAAAGAACTTAAGTTTTTTAAGTTTAGTCCCTGTGTTTCAGATAGTATAGGTTATATTGGCAGCGAACAACTGAAGAGCCCAGTGGTAACTTTGATCAAAAACTACCAAACAAATCAAACAAAGGATATCCCCATTCAGCTAAAGATAGTTCTCAAAGATGATGTTCCCGTTGCTCAAAGACCACGACGAATTTCATTCGTGGAACAAGAAGAGGTTGACAGACAGGTAGCGGAGTGGTTAAACCAAGGAATCGTTAGGGTAAGCTATTCAGAATACGCTAGTCCCTTGGTACTGGTGCGGAAGAAAGATGGCACCACCCGTATTTGTGTAGATTATAGACGGCTCAATGAGAAGATAGTGAAAGATGAATTCCCACTTCCGTTGATAGAAGACTACATTGATAAGCTGGCAGGTGCTAAGATTTTCAGTGTTTTGGACCTGAAAAATGGTTTTATTATGTTACACACAATGGTCAATACGAGTTCTTGAGAGCACCGTTTGGTCTGTCTGTTTGTCCTAAGTGTACTTCATGCATTTTATCACCTATGTTTTCAGAGATCTAATAGCAGAAGGGAAAGTGATGATCTTCATCGATGACATCTTGATTCCGGCAAATGATGAGTATCAAGCTGTGGAAATACTATTGGAAGTTCTGGAAGTAGCATCCCAGTATGGATTGCAGTTCAGCTGGAAAAAAGCAGTCCTGGTATGTCGTAAAATTACTTACCTTGGTCATGTGATCGAAGATGTGAAGGTGAGGCCTTTCATTGTCAAGACTGATGCAGTGCTTAAGTTCCCAGAGCCAAAGACGGTAAAACAGTTACATAGTTTTGTTGGTTTAGCTTTATACTTTAGAAAGTACATTCAGGATTTTGCATTAATAGTTAGTCCATGGACTAATTTACTGAAGAAAGATACAAATTTTAAATTTAATGATGGTGAGTGTCGTGCCTTCAATACAATTAAAAATAAGTTGTCTAATGATCCGGTGTTAAAGATATTCAATCCAAAACTATACACAGAGTTACAAACTGATGCATAAGACCAACACAGCGTTGGTTATGCAGCTATACTTATGCAGCGTTCTGTGAACGATCAGCAGTCACACCCTGTCTACTACATGAGCAGAAAGACAACAGATGCAGGGATACTAGCTATGAACTTGAGGCATTAGCAGTCATCGAAGGTGTCAAAAAGTTTAGACATTACCTATTCGGTAAGCGCTTTAAGATTATAACAGACTGTATAGCTTTTCAAATGAATTTAAAGAAAAAGGAACTGGGTATGTCAACAAGAGTGGCCAGATGGCTTTTGTTTCTTCAGGATTTCGACTTTACTGTAGAACACAGAGAAGGTTCTAGTATGCGACATGCTGATGCACTAAGCCGTAACCCTTTGTTGGCGACTGGCTGGTGCAGCCTTTTTGTTTATATTTAAACCTTGTAGTTTTGTTTTGTACTGACAATGTTTTTTTGACATGTTCTATGTGTCAGGCTTTGGAGTGTTTTCATTTCACATTATCATACAGTCCACCGATCGTCCGTAACATTTGGTCCTTACGAAGCCTAAATTTATACCATTTCATCCTAGTTTTCATTTTTTTTTCACAAACGTCATTTTCACAATGGTAGTTACTCGTAGTCAAACTAAATCGCAATATGCGAATCCGACGACACAAGGCCCAGGCGAAGCACATCGCGAGGACAATTCTCCACCCCCTCTCCGCGAGCGCGCCGAGCCGCAGCCGAGCGGATCTCATCAAGCAGCACACATCGCTGAAGGTTCTAAACCGGCGGCGGGAGCTACTACAAACATTGCACAGCAAGAAACGATTGTACTCCCGGCTAGTTCCGGTCTTCAGCATCAGCCGCACGGAAACAGAGGTCAGTCAACATACACAAGACGCTTTTCAAGCTCTTCTATTCAAGCTAAAAAACTGGCCATAGAGGCCGAAATTCAGCAACGTCGCCTAGAGCGTGAATGCAAGCTAGCAGAGCGAGAGCGCGAACGTGAACAGCGAGAGCGCGAACGTGACCAGCGAGAGCGCGAACGTGAACAGCACGAGCGAGAGCGAGAGCGCGAACTTGCGCTTCAACAGCAAAAAGCTGACGAGTTGGAGCTGTGCGCAAAGCTTGCTTCCCTGGAAGCACATTCTGACAGGTCTGGTAGCGTCTCTTCCCGTAGTTCGCACAAAGAACGTGTAACAACATGGGTAGGCAACCAAAACGCACCCAACATGGCAATTGACCCACAACCACGCGTGTTACACGTGCAAGCACCCGTAGGTAACACTGCTACTTATGGAGCGGAAGGCGATCCGATTGTTCAGCTTGCGAAGGCTTTTTCATCTTTACCCAGTCGCCCGAGAAAGCCGGAGCTGATTCCTTTTACAGGCAATATAGATGAATGGTTAGCTTTCAAGTGTACGTATGAGCGAACTAAAACATTTTTCACGCCCGCAGAAAATTTAGCTCGCTTAACATCCGCCGTTCGTGGTGCCGCTCGGGCAGCCATTTCTTAAATTTTATGGCAGGCACAAGATCCCGAGGAGGTGATGACTGCTTTGGAGAAAAACTACGCGCGTCCAGAGCAGCTGGTCGCACATGAGATTGCCGGTCTACGCAGTATTAAAATAGGTAACGCAGAACATTTAAACATCCTGGCCAACAAGCTGAGGAACTGCATTGCCATTATAAGATTGTTTCAGCAGCACGAGTACTTATCATCCCTCGAACTTCTTCGTACGGTCCTTTTAAAACTTAATGAACACACACGAGACCGTTTTACGGATTACGCAGCCACACACAAACCTTTTGAGCCAACGGTTACTAAACTAGAGTTGCTTTCTAGGTTCTTAGTGATCAAAGCTGAACGACAACTCAATTACAACTTTTTGGTTGACGTAACGCCAAGCTCGTCGCAAAGTAAGGCACCATTTTATAAGCCAAACGTAACTAAAGATTTGAATGTTCATGCTACTACCTCGAATGACAAAACGACACAGTGTGCATACTGTAAACAAGGGCCCCACTCTGTTAAAACATGTAAAGCGTTTTCATCGCTTTCGGTTGACGATAGATGGCGCTGGATAAAAGAAACCAAAACGTGCTATAGATGCCTGAAGACTAGCCCGCATACATGGAACACATGCCAGACTAAGCGATGTGGTGTTAGTAGCTGCGACAGGCGCCACCACGCCCTCCTTCACGGTGACAAATCGGTATCTAATAGTAACCTCTCCGCTAATAATACTGTTTCTCTGCAGAGCTCACCAAAGAATGACAATATCGTGCCTCCTCAAGCTGACGGTGGCAACGTGGTGGCTAACACGATCGGGATACCTGCAGCTGGTAGGCGAGGACAACTCAAGATTCTACCTGTCACTTTAGAAGGTCTACGCGGCACGTTTGATACGTTTGCCCTTCTTGATGAGGACAGCACCGCTACACTTATCGACTTATAGCTGCGCGCATCGGAGCTGACACCACAGATCGTCAGAAACTACGTGTTACAGGGGTAGGGGGTATGTACCTCGACACTGAGGTATGCTTTGTCAATTTTTACATTCGAGGGCGCGACATGCCTGAACGCCACTTAGTCCAAGGCGCACGCAGTATTACCCCTCTTTGTCTTACTCCGCAAAGCACCGACATGCTTGATTTATCAAAATACAACCATTTGTTGGATCTGTCGGCTATGTTGGAATATCAAGACGCTACGCCGACTGTGCTCGTTGGAGCGGCCGATTGGCATTTGTCTTTAAGCCGTGAGATGCGAGTAGGTAAGAAAAACGAACCTGTCGCCTCAAGAACGCTTTTGGGCTGGGCTCTACACGGCGCTATGTCCCCGTCGACTAATCCGGTAGATTTTGTCAACAATATTTGTGAGGTAGATTACGCGTCAAGAGTAATCAACTCTCTTGAAGCACTAATTAAAAAACAATATGAAGTAGATTCTTTAGGCATCCAGAAGCTTGCCAACCGACAAAACAGCGACGATGCACGTGCGGTAAGTTTGGTAGAGTCTTCCGCTCAGCGACTGGCTACAGGACGTTTTGAGGTAGGCTTGCCGTGGAAGGAAAGTGTTACAAACGACGTTCCAGATAGTTACCCTCACGCCTTATCACGACTCAAGTCTCTCGAAAAACAGATGACCAGAGATAGCACACTTGCGTTATCTTACAAAAAATATATTGGAAGCATAGTTCAAAAAGGTTATGCAGAAGAATGCGCGCCCTGTACCTTCCACGACAACTTTCTCAGGGACAAGTCCTCGGCTAGCGTCTCTTTGAGATGGTACTTACCACATTTTGGTGTGTACCATCCACAGAAGCGTAAGTTGAGAGTGGTGTACGACGCAGCAGCTGTCACTAGAGGTGTAAGTTTGAACGACATGCTACTGCAAGGTCCGGATCTATTGCAGTCTCTTTTAAACATTTTTTTCCGTTTTAGAGAAGGACCAATCACGTTTAATGCCGATATAAGGGAGATGTTCCTTCAAATCAAAATGAAAGAAAACGATCGTGATGCTCTACGGTTTTTATGGCGCAATGGGAACTCTCAAGACACCGTAAAAGAATATAGGATGACGTCTTTAATTTTTGGTCATGCCAATAGTTATCCAAGGTAGAATTTTGATTCAAAAATTATGGAGGGAAGGGACTGACTGGGATTCGCCGATCCCACCCAAGTATGAAGTCGACTGCAAGTCGTGGTTTGATCAGATTGATTCTGCAGCTAATCTCCGTATTCCGCGGTGGTACGTAGGCAAATCAGAGCAGTGCAGCATTCAACTTCACGTTATAGCCGATGGGGGGGAACAGGCTTATGCCTCCGTTGCATATTGGCGTTATGCGTTCGTTGATGGTTCAGTTAGTTTAGCGTTGATAGGCAGCAAAGCGCGTGTTGCACCTTTAAAGCCACTTTCTATTCCGCGCCTTGAACTGCAGGCTGCTCTGATCGCGACGCGTTTTGCACAAACTATTTTGAATGCTCAACGGACACAACCTTCCGCTGTTTTCTACTGGACTGACTCCACAACGGTCTTAAAATGGATTCGCAGCGACGCGCGGTGTTTTAAGCCGTTTGTGGCCCACAGGTTAGGCGAAATTTTAGAATTTACGAATCCATCAAATTGGAAGTGGCTTCCTAGCGAACTTAACATCGCAAACGATGCTACTAAGCCAAAACATTTTGAATTTACATCATCGCATAGATGGTTCGTTGGCCCATCTTTTCTCATCAAGTCACCCTCAGAATGGCCACATGAACCAGAACACATCATTGACGAAGTTTTACGTACTTCTGAGTTAAAACCGGAGTACGTAGGGCTTCTTGTAGACAATCCATTGTTAGTTCCGCCGGTTCCAGACGCAGCTCGTTTTAGCAGCTGGCTACGGTTACTAAGATCTACGGCCCGCGTTTTCCAAGCCGTACGAAAGTTTTGGTCAAAATCCAGTTCACCGCGCTTACTATCGAAATCTGTTCATGATACTACGTCCCCCTCGCATCTTTCAGCTGATGACATTCTTCAAGCAGAGAAGATGATTTTCTCAAGTATTCAGATAGACAGCTTTTCCGAAGAACTGAAGTTTTTGAAAGCCTCGCAACCTGTACCCAAGACCAGTCGCATAGCCGCACTCGCCCCGGTTCTTGACAAAGATGGTCTGATTAGATTATACTCACGAATAAAATCTGCTCCTGGGGTGAGTGAGAGTGTTAAGTCACCGATCATTCTTGACGGTCGTCATCGTATTGTACGCTTAATCATTTTGTATAAACACGCTGAAGCCGGACATGGGAACCATGAGCTTGTGCTCAATGAAATAAGGCAGACATTTTGGATTCTACGGGCTAGGGCTACCATCCGAAGCATAGCCAAAGCGTGTCTACAATGCAGAAGACAGAACGTTTAGTAACACCAGCAACAGGCGACTTGCCACTAGAGCGGCTAGACCACCACACACGGCCGTTTACGCATGTTGGTTTAGATTATTTTGGCCCCATAGAAGTTGCAATTGGCCGACGACGCGAAAAAAGGTGGGTGGCTCTTTACACATGCCTTGTTACAAGAGCTCTACATCTGGAAGTAGTCGCTTCATTATCATCTAGCTCTGCAATAATGAGCCTTAGACGCCTTATTTCCCGGCGAGGGATTCCAGCTACAATCTTCTGCGACAACGCAACCTGCTTTGTTGGAGCCAAGCGTGAGCTTGCATCACTCTACGATGAGGCAGTAGAAAACTTCGCGACCAGCCGCAAGATCTCCTGGCGTTTCATTCCACCTGCCGCGCCATTTATGGGTGGAGCGTAGCCCCCCTCTAATTCTATCGTTGCGGATAAGAATGAAACCGGGAAGTGGGTAGGTGGTAGAGAGAAGATGAGGTTTGAGCCAACTCTCGGAAACCAGAACGGCGTGTACATTAGCGTCGGAAAAGGTGTCGTACAGATCACTGTAGTGACTTGACACACTCTGGGCGTTGATGTGGCAGACATTAAACATGTGACATTTTTGATGGCTAAAGTTCCGACGCAAAATTTCACCAAGGGTGTCGTCGTGGAACTAAAACTTGCATTAGCGGTCGAGTTCAAGGAATCATTAGCAGAGTGAAAAGAATCGTCATCAGATAACATAAAATAAAATAATAAAAATAACCAAAAAAGAGAATTAAAAAAAATTAAATAACTATGGCTTAAGTATAGCCTAACGGTGCGACACCACTATCTGTGCACCACCCACCAGCATCACCGGTACAATATAAACATAACAGAATTGAGAAAAAATAATAATTAAAGTATCACAAACACAAACAGCAAAAGCAATGCGCAGAATAATATTATTATGCATAAAATTAAAAAATGAGCAAAAACAAAACGTAATACACAATCACAAAATGGAACGTCAAAATGACAGACAAATGACACTTGAGAAAGCATGACACAACTGACAGTGACATTTGACATTTACTGATATTATGGACGAAACAAACAATTCAATCATCACACGCAAAATACTGTGCAAATACCACCAAACTGTTAATAATTTACAATAAAATAAAACATAGTAAATAAGCGGGTACACCTATACGGCAAAAAATAATATATATGTGAATTATGCCGTCCCGAGTACAAGTCAAGATACAATGTATTATTCTATTGTGATCTGTGATCAGATTTAGTACATATGCTTTGTAAACACTCAGCCACTACGCACTCCACCACTGACCCCCGATGCACCAGATGATACACCAGCCTTCTTAGGGTACCGTGTCAACAGCGGATTGAGCTCTTCTACCGAAGTGATTTTATGCCGCGCTCCATCGGGGGTTCTAATGATAATAACCCCGTCCTGTGTCCAGCAAGCCGTCATCCCAAATTGCAAGCGCGCTTTACTAAACGCAACCTGCCTACCTCGGGTCAGGAACTCCTTAACGGTGATTGCGGAGCCCTTCAGCGCCGCCTTCGCCTTCCACACAGCAGATCTATGGTCAACACTAGCAAACTTTACCAGTATAGGCCGACTGCGAGTAGGTCCACTACTAGATGCCCCAAGTCTATGGCACCCCCTGATGGACGTTGCAGCAATGTTAGGCAGGGCAAGCTTGCTGTTGATGACGTCCAGCACCAGAGCCCGGCAATCTTCCTTTTCAACCTCAGCAAAGCCGGTGAAAATGAGTGCTTTCCTACGCGAACGTGTCTCCAATCCGTCAACTGCTCTAGAGCACTCCGCAATCTGTGTCCGTAGAAGCCCCAGCATAGCAAACATTAACTCTTTGAAAGTCCGGAGCTCTTCTCGGACCTTTGCCACTGTATCCTTCGCTGGTCCCGCACACTGGATCTGCGCCTCAAGATCACTCATTTTTCTAAGGAAGCACTCCTCCAGGTTCTTTTGGGCCGACTGAATATCATTCAGCTGAGACATATTGAAGTGTAGTGCAACAAATATGTCTGACAGGTGAAAATATAAGACTATAATTAGTGATGACTGGCAGGTGGTGTAGTATAAAGTGCTATATTACATAGACTGTTTCACCAATGTTTGTGCAGCTGCTTAGATAGTTTATGAAACTATATTCGTCCCAAAAACTTTAAATAAACACTTAATTATATTTTTAAACTATTTCACTCTATCTGCTCAAAAAACGCGTCTTAACTTTTCTACACCTACCCTGATTTATGGCTTTAAAGCTCAACAAGTAGATGAAGGTTTGAAAGCCATTACGAGTATTTTGCAGAGTGCACCATATGAAGATTATGTGTTAGACAATGGTCTTGTCTATAAAGGAGCTGACAAGAAGTTATTGGTTCCACGAAGTATAGAGGGTGAAATTATCAATAGAGTTCACCAAATTGGTCATTTTTCCAAAAAGAAGATGTTAGAATTGCTTGATAAGGATTGTTTATTCTTTATTGTACAACAAGACATTACATTAAAACAAGTTGATAACAAAATGCATGTACAATGGCGAGCTTAACTCCAAATGGAATTTTCTTCCAGCAAACCTTTGAGTGATAGAGATCATAATAGAGGGCAGTAATCCAGTGTACAATATATATATATATATATATATATATATAGTAAGATTAAACTAGTTACATAATAATACATAAAAGACCTACCTACGTTTATAAAGACAAATACATATATAATATATATATAAATAATTTATTGCGTTGAAAGGAAATGCTTCTTAATTTTCCTCTTGAAGACATCGAGAGATGGGCTATCGCGTATGGAGTGTGGAAGAGAGTTCCAGAGATGCACTGCAGTAACAGAGACGGAGCCATCGTAGCGGCTAGAAGTGTGACGCGGAGTACGAAGGAGAAGCGAAGTGGCCGTGCGACAAGGTTTACCCCTCGGGACGAGGTACTCAAACCGTTCGCGAAGGTATTGAGGAGAATTAGGATTGTGCAGGATAGTATAGAGAAGGGATAGGATATGGGTATCTCGCCGACGCCGAATCGGCAGCCACTTCAATCTGGTCCGAAACTCCGACACATGGTCGTACTTTTGGAGGCAAAAAATAAAGCGGATGCACAAGTTCTGCAATCATTCGAGTTTGTTTAGGAGTACCTCCGTTGCATCTAGAAAACAGACATCCGCATAGTCTATGAGCGGCAGAAGAAGAGATTGAGCAAGAGTGACCTTAGTGTGAAACGGTAAGAATTTTTGGAGACGTTTAAGAGACTGAAAAGAGTAGAAGACCCTCCTACTCACATCAGCGATATGAACCTCCCAAGAGAGATAAGTGTCTATATGGACGCCCAAGTTTTTCGCACTTTTAGAATAATATATGGGCATTGAATTATACAATACAGGCGGGAGAGACTGGGGATTCAACAGATTGAGCATGTATTTGCCACCAATAATGAGCGCTTGAGATTTAGTAGGATTCAGAAGAAGTCCAAAGGATTTAGTCCACTTGTTGATATTTTCAAGGTCATCATTGATGGCAGCCACAGCTTCAGCGAATTCATTCTCTTTAAAATGGTGATACAACTGCAAGTCGTCTGCATAGAGATGAAAGTTAGAAGTTAGGACCTTAGTGATAGCATTTATAAAAATTGAGAAGAGGAGAGAGCACACCACCCTGAGGAACACCCGCAGCCAAGTCACACCATTCAGAGTAATTCTCTTCGGATCGAAAAGAGTGCGAGCGACCCCGAAGATAGGATTTGAACCACTCAATTACCGGATCAGAGACATTAGGGAGGAAAGTATTCCTAAGAGAATGTCGAAGTCAACTGAGTTAAAAGCACTGCTGAAGTCCAGCAGAACCAATATGGTTAGACATTTATTTTCCATAGCCAGCCTTATGTCGTCAGTTATTTTGACTAGAGTTGTAACAGTGCTATGGCCAGGTCTGAAACCAGATTGGTAAGGACTCAGCAGGCTATTAAAGGACAAATAACAGGATAGTTGCTTCTGAACAATACTGGAGAGGATTGGGAGAATAGATATTGGACGGAACTGGGATGGTGAGGAGGAATTTGAAACTTTGGGAAGCGGTAGGACGTGAGCCTTCTTCCAAGCTGAAAGAAAGGAGTTATTGAAGAGAGAAAAATTAACTATGTGAGTAAGGACCGGTACTATTTCACTTAAAATAGGTAAGAACATTTGGAGTTGAAGGCCATCGTTACCTACCGCCTTGGTGGAGATGGAAAGGATACATTTCTTAATGTCTAATTCAGTAATTGGGTGGAAAGAGAAAGAAGTATTTGCTGGCAAAGGAAGATTTAAAAGTTCGTTGAGAGTGGAAGATTTAACATGGTCATCAAGGGTAATTGGGGCCCTAGAAAAGTGTGCATTAAGTGCATTAAGGTCCATCTTATCAGAAGAACTCTTGCTAGAGGCTTTACCAATACCAAGAGTCTTTAAAAATTGCCATACTTGCGTTGGGTTGAAGTTGTCAATTGAGTTGTGAATGTGGTGCCTTTTTGCATTCCTACACAGGCGACTACAGCGATTTCGAATCCTTTTATAAACGTCCCAGTTTTCCTCAGTCGGTCGCTTCCTGTACACGCGCTTGGCCATTTGGTCTCGTTTAGCCATTTGGGTTTTTTATTGCTGAAGAATTTTGGCCCTTACAAAGTTACCAAAGTGAAAGGAAAGGATCGCTATGATGTAGAGAAGTGTGATAGTAGCAGTGAAGGTCCAAATAAGACATCAACTGCGGCCGACAGTATGAAGTTGTGGCCAACATGTTATGAAGGTGAGTGTTACTATGTTATGGTGTATGGTGTGAGGACTCGCCAATTAAGAAGGCAACCTACTTGCCTATATTAAGACTGGCAACAGATAACTTCTGAAAGGTAATTGAATTTCGAACATAAAAATAGGTGAAGATGTTTTTTGATAAGCTTGACTGTCATATCTAGATTTGGTCGCCTGAAAGCAGGCACGTTATTGCCTAAATATACCAGATAAAACTAGTTTGTGTTTAAATTCCCGTAGCCCACTGGCTACGTCCTCACATTTTGGTGTAGTAGCGCCGGGTAAAGTATCGCCGGATATAGTTATAAAAATTCGCGTGTTTACGGCGTACAGTATACGTATAAGGAAAAAACCAAGAGAAAGTGTTTTAAAGACGGTAAAGTTCGCGTGTGCATGGCGATACAGTGCACGAAGCCCTATCGGCGTACATAAGGCGAGATAAATTATAACAGAGAGGGCTGTTACCTCTCGTCCCTCCCATAACCGGATGGAAGGAAAAATAAAGCTAAGTGGTTTTGTTATTTTATGTAATTGAGCGTGAAGCAAGCACGATGAATAATTATTATTCAGGCACGGACGGCTACTGCCTGGAGGAATGCCTAACCGAATTCAAGTCGGTGGCCGAAATAAATGAATGGAGAAAGAGTGACTACAGCCTGATTTTAGGAGGGTTTCTACACGGAGCCGCATATTATTACTATCGTATGATTTTCAAATATAATATGGACTTCGCAGTGTTGTGCGATTGCTTGAGAAGTGATTTTTTTAAATTTCACCGCAGATGTCGAATGCTTGAGGAGTGATTTTTTTAAATTTCACCGCAGAAGAACGCATAACAAACGCTAAAATAAAAGCAGATGAAAAACAACCTATTGTATTGTGTGAGGATGTTTATGCCCATTTATTTTCTAGTGTCGTGATTAAGGACGAACAAACACAAAACAATATTCAGTGCAGTGAGAAAGCGTTGATCACACCGACGGAGAGAGCTGCATGTTCGAGGACGATGTTGACCAGACCAGCAGAGACGACAGCCCCGTCGATGACAAGTTTGAGGTGGAGTCTGCGTTCCAGGGCGAGCGCTCGGACGGCCCAGCTGACGACGTGTTGGAGTTCCTACCCAGCAGCGTGTGTGCGGACGAGGGTATTGTAATGTATCGGTCCAGTCCACTTTACTCCGAAAATTCCGTTTATCTTACAGAGAACCGTGTTCAGATTCCATCAGAGCAAGGAGTTGGGGTTCCATCTGAATGCCAAAGTTATGTTTCGGATGTTAACATGCAGAATCACATTGATTTCAACCATATGATTGAAAATAATATCGAAATTTCTCAATCTGACATAAAACAGAATCTCATAAAAGTCATTTTGAAAAAAAAAATTTGACAGCATTTAAGAAAAGTTTTTCTCAGTGTGAACCGAAAGAGATCCGTAAGAAATTTAAAGGATTCTTTAATAAGGTTTCTTATTGCGCCAACATATATTCAAAGAAGGCGATCATTAAAAGGGTTATGATCCGAATTAAATACAAAAGAATTTATGATGAAACTTCTTGGGGAGCAAGGTTTTGTAGAAAGAAGATTACCGTGATTTTTGCAAAGAAAACTTCAGGTCAGGTCTGCCTTAGGTGTAATTTAGCATAACAATATTTGCATTATGATCACATTAAACAATTCGATGTCATAAAATGCAAGTTTTGGACATTTTATGGAAAGAAGATTAGGTATAAAGTGTTGTAAATAATTCATTATTGATGTGATTGTGTTAATAATTTGTTAGGAAACATGATGTGATTGTTGTGATGTGTCTTATATTTTGTTCTTTATTAACCAATGTTTTCTTTTCATGTCGCGCAAACGAATACGATCCAACCTAGAAGGAATTTGCGATGTGCGCTGGGCATCGAAATAAACTTAATGCAATTTATTATTTTAATGATTTATCTATATATGTTTTAGTGAAATTATATACTCTTCTGTCTTGTCTTTATTTACAAAATAGGATTAGCTTTTGAAATCGCAGGCAAAGTCCAAATACAAATCCATAAGGACTAAGTCTGAAAAAGTAAAATATTACCTAATAAGAAATATTTATAAGCCTGTATGGTAAATAAATGATATGAAAGCTTATTAGTCATTTTAAGAAATGGTTTGCCACTTAGTTCCACAGATAACACAAAAAAGCACAATTTCAAAACCTTGTCAAAAGTAAAGCATAGTGGTCATTACAAAATTGGTTCGACACATAGTGCTATAAACAACATAATAAAGCACAGTGTTCATCACATTAGAATTATATTTAATTATACTCTATACTCTTTGCGTCGTCTTAGCCACAGATTAGTTAGGCCGGACACAGAATAGTACAGAATAGTTATGTGAAGTAATACAGAATAGTTATAAGGTCCGTCCATTCCAAATAAACAAACAATATTGACATGATTGATTATGTACGTCATGAGCTAGAAATAGTTTAACACTTTGTGCCATAGATAATATAAAAAGGCACAGGTTAAACAGAAAACGCAATATGATAGAAAAGCTAAATTGAGAATATTTTTGCCGAATCAATTAGTGTTGCTCTATATAGGTACCTAGACGAACCATAAATAAAAGTCAAAAAAAATGTAGGTTGTATAAAGGTCCGTACCGAATAGTTAGGAGATTATCTGATGTAAATTATTATTATTATGATTCTGTTATGTCCCACTGCAGGGCAAAGGCCTCCTTTCCGTCTTTCCATTGTTCCCTGTCTCTTGCTACATCTGGCCAATCCTTCAGATAAACGTCTAATTCGTCACGCCATCTCTTTCTAGGCCTACCGCGTCGCCGGTTCCTGTTATTCGCAATCCAGTCAGTGGTTACTTTTGCCAATTCTGTTGCGACATGCGGCAGATGTGGCCTGCCCAATTCCACTTTAGTTTGGCGGCTGTTTTACCTACGTCTGCGATTTGTGTCTTGAAACGAAGTATACTATTCCGAATACGATCTATGATTTTGACTCCTAGAATACTTCGTTCCATCGCTCGCTGGCAGACCCCGAGTGCGGACTTTTGACGTTTCGTTAACGACCACGTTTGCGCTCCATAGGTGAGGGTAGGAAGGATGCACATATCCATGAGTTTCCTTTTTAGGGAAAGTGGAAGTGATCCTTTCACTAGGTGATTCATCGACCAATAGCTCTTCCATGCGTTTTCGGTGCGTCGAGCAACTTCTTTATCTTGCCTCGCCTGGAAAGAGACTATTTGGCCGAGGTATATGTACTCATGGACATATTCAACCTCCACACCCCAATGTCTAATTTGCGTTTCGTGCTGTTCGTCATTAATTTCGTTTTCGTCATATTATTTTGAGTCCGACCTCGAGGCTGGCGTGCCTTAGTTGTTCCAGCATAGGGCTTAACTCAGCCGCCGAAGATGAGAAAAGGAAAATGTCGTCGGCGAAGCGTAGATTTATTAATCTTCTGTCGCCAACGATAATACCCTTATCCCGCCAGTGTGCATCTAAATGTTGGAAGACTTCTTCAAGCATTGCTGTGAACAGTTTTGGTGACAGCGGATCCCCTTGTTTGACACCTTTTCGGATTGGAAAGGATGGGCCAGTGGTATCTAAGCGTATGGCAGCTGTACTATTAAGATAAATTTGTTCCAGTAATTTAACATAAGTGGGTTCTATTTCCTGTTTATGCAGTGTCGTAAAAATGGCTTTATGTGATAGACTATCAAATGCTTTGGAATAATCCACGAACGCAAGGTACAACGGTAAGTTAAATTCTTCGAGCTTTTCTATCATCTGGTTCAAAGAATGTAGGTGGGCGGCAGTGTGTAAGCCGCGGCGGAAACCAGCTGGTTCAGGAGGTTGGTGAAGGTCTAGTTGATCGGAAATCCACAACCCAGTAACTGGGTAACAACGGTACCCCTTGGCAAGACTGGTGTCAGATCTCAAGCTTCTGACTACCTACTACTAACGACTGTCAAAGATCTTCAAATGACAGCCGGGTCCAACGGCTTAACGTGCTTTCCGAGGCACGAAGGAAACTCGGTATGTTGAAATGGTCACCCATCCACGGACCGACCTCGTCAAGCATTGCTTAACCTTGATGATCAACCCGTGCGCCTGTTATATTATTTAGCCACGAGCTCCTCGTGTAAGAAATGTATGCATGATGATGAATAAAATAATAAATGAATAGTTTTAAGGTACACAATTTTATTGTAAATATTTTCTTTTTCTGGATAACAAAGCAGACAAGTTTGTAATCAGATTTTTTTATGTAGGCTGTTTATGTGCTCTAATCTGTCTTATTTATTGAAAATAAATATGTACATGATGTAATGACGCTGTAAGACTGCTTATTGTTAAGTTTCGTAACTAATGATGTAATAAAATTAAATAAAAAATCTCTAGCATCTTATGATGTTAAAGTTATGTTGTATTGGAACTACAAAATGTTGTTGTTAGGTATTTAACATAAGTTATTTTTTATGTGTTATACTTATAAGTTGTCAATGGTATGAATATGTGTTTAGCTGTTGCAGTGATGAGTGTATGTAGAGGAACCAGAGGTAAAACCATATATATTCTTAGTGACAGTCAGGCTGCAATCAAAGCCATGGCATCCTACAAAGTGGACTCCGGAAATATTCTGGATGCTATCCAAGCCCTAAACAGGCTTGGGAAACACAACAGGGTAAGACTGATGTGGGTCCCTGGGCACAAAGGATTAACGAAGTGGCTGATGAACTGGCAAGAGAGGGCTCAGCGAATGATTTTGTGGGCCCAGAACCATGTGTAGGAATCTCGACGTGTCTCGTAAAAGCCGCATTTAGGGAGTTTGCAGATCACAGACATCGAGCTTGTTGGCTGTCTAATACCGGTCTACAACACTCCAAGAGATTCCTAGGCTCTACGTTCAAAGCCCGGGATTGCATTTGGAACATGAGCAGGGGGCAAATCCGCTACCTGCTTGGGGCCTTTACTGGGCACTTTGGAACCAACGACGTGCTCATGAAGATGGGTCTAACCGCTACACCCATGTGCAGGTTGTGTGGGGAACATACGGAACGCATGGAGCACCTACTGTGCACATGCGATGCACTGGCTGGTAAGCGAATGAGTCTCCTAGGGGTTGGATACCCAAAATCAGAAGATTATAGGCTCATATTATCTCCTAGTCTCGTTGTAAAACTCATGAAAACAGTTTTCAACGAGAATGAGGAGGAGTAAGTTATCTAGGGGACCACAAAAGATCCCAATGGGTCGGAGTGTCGAGTTATTTCTCGGCCCCTCCATAAAATAAGATAAGATGTGGATGTAAGCAGAGCAAAGCATGACTGGGGACATCATGAAAGTCAGAATGGCCGAATGTGGGAATGTATGAATTTAAGGTGTACTTAAGTGGCAACACTGATGGTATAAGGGAATGTAAGAGGATGGAGTGACAACACTGTGAAAGACTGAGTATGTGAGAGGACGCGTTTTAAAAAAAGAAAGGAAGACGAAAAACATAGGTTGTAAGCGGGAATTGTAACAAATTTTCTGAAGAATAAAACATATGAAGTGAAGTTCTCTCGACCAGTTTTTTATTTCGAAGATCCCATAATAAACACACTACATTAATAATTCCGACAAAGTGGTAAAATAAAATCATGATAAAACTTTTTTATCTACACTTACAACGTAATGTTCCAATTATGAATTCAAAAAATATTGCATTTACACATACTTTATATTCGTGGATAGGTAAAATTTAAAAAAAAAACCATTATAGTTCAACATTTTCCTTCGATTTTCAAACAACTGCATTATAAAATAACTTTTTTTCTATTATGATACAGGACAAATCCAAGAAGTTAATCACTAAGGAGATTCCATCAATTATTTAATTTTTTTGAAATGCCATTCTTATACCTAATTAAAAAAAAATTGATTTCAATTTTAACTTGTCTGTAACAATGCCCGCTTTAGGCTTATTACGCACTGCCATTTTTTATTTCATTTTTTATTCGCGCGAATTATATTCGCGCTGCGATGCGGTGGATTCTGTTGCAAAACACGGATTTCATGCGGTATTATCGCCGTACGATTTTTTTACCGCAATTTAATGCGGTGATGTGCTGGGATTTGGCGCCATTCATACGTTTTGCAGGTTTCGTTGTACTGAATTTCATGACTTTTTAAAATTCTTGCTTAAAATGTCTGATATTAGTGAATGTGAATAACAATTGACGCCGCCAAATATATTCGGCGAAGGAAATTACTCATAATCTCTTACCAGCAAAGTCGAGATTATTATATGATGCATTTATCACGACTTTATGGCATGGAAAATGCAAAAAATAAGATTAAGTAGGTTCAATCCTAAAATGTATGAGTGTAGATAAAGTAGTGTATGAAACTGCACATAACTAGGTATTAAAACATTCGTGTGAATACTATTAAAAACCTCGCCTACGGCTCGGTTTTTAAACTCACACTCATGTTTTAATACCCCTTATTATGCAACAGTATCATAAAATACTATTTTGGGGTTCAAAAAAACATCCCCACTTTACGTGTATAGGAGATACACGTAAAGTGGGGATGTTTTTTTTCTCGTCTATCCCATTGTGTGGTATCGTAGGATAGGTAATTCAAAAATATTATGGGTCTGTTACAACCATTTTTCGATTCAGAGATTCGTTTGCGTAAAATCAAGCTTTAAATTGCAAATTTATGTTAGAGTCAAGTGTCCCCCCCCCTCTGCCAGTGAAATGGTTGCACTTGGCTATGTAAAAAAATTCACGGCAGTAGTAAATATAACGAAATTAAAAGGAAAACTATCACAGATAAGTAGGCTTTACAAGTTTACGAGTATAGTCGACCAACTTGTAAAATGTACTTGGAACGGTAAAAATGTTGTACAAATGCCATTGAATAATTACTTAAATAACGTTGTTAGCTGTGTAAAACAGATAGTAACTATATGCTTATGACCCATGTAAAAATATACAAAAATAAAATCATTACAGGCTTTACAAGTTTACAAGTAATAGTCCACCAACTTATAAAATATACTTGGCACAGTGACATTTTTGTATAAATGCCATTAAAAAGTTAATTAATCAACATTGTTAGCTGTGTAAAACAGATAGTAAATATATGCTTATGAACCTTATGTATACAAAAACATACAAAAATAAAGTCATAACATCCTTAATAATAATGATTTCTAAATTAATAATGTTTAAGCTCGAATAACGCATTGGAGTGGCCGGAGTGGTTGGCAGTAACGCAGGTTTATTACGTATGAAACAGCAATCAGCAATAATTGTGCAAAGATTGTACAATCATCGCGCGATTATCGCTTTACGTCAAAAAATTGGCAGGCTTATTTTTGCGAAATGATTTCTGTTAAATCGTGAATCCGCATTATGTATGAGTGATAGCCACACCATAATAATTTTACGACAGCACTGATAACAATAAAAATCTGGTAAATAAAATGTGCATTTATCGCAAGGTGATCGCGATCATTTGGTATTACGCATGGTTTTTGACAGCAGAGCGACAGCCATCAACGAACAATGTGGCTGTCAAATTGCGATTACTTTTTCCCTTGTTGTTGGTCGATTGCAAATCGCTCGCTGATGGCTGAGTAGGTACAATTTTTTTTTTTTCTGGCGGCATATTTGTGTGTGAATAGAAATAAGAATATTATAAAATATACTCAAATATTTTATAATATCCACCAACCTACCAAACCAGCACAGGGCCCGCGTGGCGGATTACGACCCATTCCTTCGCATAGAGAGGAGGCCTGTGTCCCAGCAGTGGGAACAATAATAGGCTGATGATGTGATGTGATGTGATTTTATAATATTCTTATTTCTATATATGGCAAGCACCGATGACGACTATTCTGCCAATGAATATTGTAATATCCTAGTGAATATTGTAATGACAAATTGGTGTAGTTTTGTACAATTTGTTGAATCATTGAAACAGACGTGATCTCAGTAAAGTGGAGGAGTAATTTTTATTTTAGTATTGGCTACCTCAGCGAAACCTTTTAGCAAGCTAGTTTACTGCCAAATACTTAAGTATAATTTATGATATTCTTATTTCTGTATATGGCAAGCACCGATGACGACTATTCTGCCAATGTCTAAAGTAAATTGGATCATCATCATCATATCAGCCGAAAGACGTCCACTGCTGGACATAGGCCTCCCCCAAGCGTCTAAAAAAAACTAGGTATTTGAATAATTATTCAAATACCTAGTTTCAATCATTTTTATTTTTTATTTTTTCGTTGACATTTGGAAAATCGATTGATAATATTAACACGCGAGTGTTTTAATACCTAATTATATGCCGTTGTATTCACTACTTTATCTTCACTCTTGAATTTGAAATAAAACAAAAGTTGAAACGGAAAAAATATGTGGTATGGTGGACAATTTAGATTCTCATTGCACATGACAGCTCACCGCGCGCCTCCATAGATATGACACTACTTTTCGACACTAAGTCAAGCGTTTATGGGCGCCAAAAAATTAAAAAGTAAAAGTGTACTATAATAATTAAAAAGTTATTTTATGATACAGTTGTTTGAAAACCGAAGGCAAATATTGCACTGTAATAGGTTTTTTTTTAAATTTTACCTATCCACGAATATAAAGTACATGTTTATACAATATTTTTTGAATTCATATTTGGAACATTACGTTGTGAGTGTAGATAAAATTTTTAAACACTCAGTTCAACTTATTAAGTAGTTATTTATGAAGTAGTCTGCTTGGAACTGTTATTTAAAAGGTATAATGCCTTGAATCAAAAAAAACAATAATTAAAATTGACAAAGGTATGAACGATTCAAACCATACTGACACGGTTATTCTCTTTTTATGATTATCAACATTATACACACATCAACACGGTCTAGGGATATTTTTAAAAAAGCGAATTACTATCAATGTGTTAATTATTTATGTGACATGTATATATTGAAAAGATACGTTTTTTAATATTCTACCATTTTTTAATAATGTTTAAGGTACTTCGATTAAAATTTCAGGATTTTATGGAAAAAAATGAAGCATAGACGGAAACCGTATATGAATTAACTTTTAATTTATGAGTAAAAACTGAAAAAAATTGAAAAATCATTTAATTTGTGTTTATAAACTTAAAGTTAGTAGTCTGAGAAAGCGCCCATGATGTTCATAACACATCGGCAACGATTCGGCATGCTCAGAACAAGGTTGTCAATGTCTTGCTGCGGAATATTGTCCCATGTCCTTCTGAGGTGCGCAAAAAGTTGATCTGCTGTAGCCATATTTTCAGGAACTTCCTTCAGAGCTCTTCTTTGCAGCATATCCCACGCATGCTCAATGGGATTTAGATCTGGCGATTGAGCAGGCCAGTGTAAGGCCCTAACATTGTGTGTATGTAACCAAGCTGCTACCGTTCTCGCCGTGTGTGCCCGGGCATTGTCGTGCATGAGCAGGAAATCTTGCCCCATTTGTGTTCTGTGGGGCAAGATTACGGGCCCCAGCACCTGTTGGACGTATCTTTCTGCCGTCATATTGCCCCGCACCCAAACGAGATCCGTCCGTCCTCCAAAACGAATGCCTGCCCAAACCATAATTGTTCCTCCTTGGTATGGGTGAACTTCCTGAGGGTTCTGAAGACAGCTCCATCGTCCAGGAACTCGCCAAACACGCGTCCTTCGTGAATCTGGATGGAAGCCGAACCTGGATTCATCCGTGAACAGCACATTGGACCATTGCTCAGGGCCCCCGTCCACGTGGTTCCGAACCCATTCTAATCGTCGTCCACGATTGCCTCTCCGTAAAGGTGGGACCCGGAGTGGTCTACGAGAGCGTAGATTGCTTTCATGCAGTCGCCTTCTTACAGTTTGGTCACTCACAAGCACTTGGTGTTCCACTCGCAGCCTTTGGACCAATTGAGTCGCCGTTGCATTTGGTTTTTTTTTTTTTTTTTTATTATCTATAGGCTTGCGCTTGACCACTATCTCACCTGATGGTAAGCGATGATGTGGTCGACGATAGAGCACGCTTGCCTAGAAGAAACCTATTCACTCTTGACTTAAAGACCCCTAGATTGTAGCTATCGGGAAACACAGATTCCGGCAGGGAATTCCACTCTTTAGCTGTACGCATAATAAAAGTGTCCCCAAAACGTTTTGTGCGTATGGGTGGGATGTCCACCATGTACCGATGACGCATCGCCGTACGTCTGGTAGTCCGATGATGGAACGGGCTGGGCGGAATTAAATCATGTAATTCCATCGCACACTCCCCGAAATGTAACCTATAAAATACCGACAAACTGGCAACTCGGCGACGATGTTCAAGGCTCTGGAGCTTTAACTTGACCAGTGCCTCATTACCGATGAGTTTCTTGGCCCGCTTTTCGATCGACTCTAGTGCATCAAGCTGGTATTTGGCAGATCCATCCCAGAGATAAGAACAGTACTCCATGCACGATCGAACTTGCGCTTGATACAAGTTGAGCAGCTGTTCCGGCGTGAAGTACCTTCTCACCTTCGCAAGGATCCCCAACTTTTTGGCAGCCAGCTGAGCCTTTGCCTCAATGTATGGCCCAAAATTGAGAGTCGATGTCAACGTAACGCCAAGAAGCTCAAGATGGTCCGTTATTGGCACGGTTACATCACGGAAAGTAGGAGCCGGGTGGAATTGGCTCCTTTTAGCGGAAAAAAGACACGCCTAGGTTTTAGCAGCATTAAACCTGACCAGATTGGCATCGCCCCATTCGGAAACTGCCTGCAAGGACAAGTTCAAGCGCTCCACCATGGCCTCCCGGAGAGACCGGACCTGAGGCCCGGTAGCACGCGCGTTGGACAAGTATCTCTCAGCAACAGTGCTGTCGTCTGCATACCCAAAGGTGCCGGGCTTCAGCAGATCGTTAATGTGCAACAAGAACAATGTTGCTGAGAGTACGGACCCCTGAGGGACCCCGGCATTAATATCCAATTGGTCCGACGAGCAGCCATCGATAACCACTCGAATGGACCGATCTCTCAGGAAGTCTGCAATCCAAACACACAGACCACCGGGCAAACCGAATGAAGGAAGCTTACCAATAAGGCTTTCGTGCCAGACCCTATCGAAAGCCTTCGAGATGTCGAGGGAGACGGCAAGCGCTTCCCCATGCCTCTCGATGGCCTCACTCCATATGTGAATGGCATACGCTAGAAGATCCCCAGTAGACCGATTTCGGCGAAAGCCGTATTGGCGGTTTCTAGGTATGCCAGGAGCTTAGTGTTGAGTACACGCTCCATACTCTTACAGAGTATGGACGTTACAGAGATGGGTCTGTAGTTGGCCGGGTCAGCTCTACTGCCCTTCTTGGGCACGGGCTGTACGTTGGCTTGCTTCCAAGCATTCGGCACTGTTCCAGTCTCATATGAAAGGCGGAATAGGCGTGTCAAGATCGGAGACAGTTCAGGCGCACAGGTTCTAAGAACTATAGCTGGTATGCCGTCAGAGCCGCTAGCCTTGTTCACGTCGAGGTTGCGCAGCACCCTACGGACGTCCTTTTGATGGATGCGAATGTCCGACATACTCGTCTCGCACCCATCAGGAGAAGGAGGGGGCTGCGAATCACCAGGATTCAGACGCGAAGATTCCGCAAAGAGGGAAGCAAACAAATTTGCCTTCTCCTCAGCGGTGTGAGCCAGTGACCCATCGGGTTTCAGCAGTGGTGGTAGTGAGGGACGGCAGAAGTTCGACTCGACCGACTTAGCCAGGGACCAGAACGCTTTACTACCTGCTGGGTAAGAAGCAAGTTTGGCCCCCATTCGGCCAATATGGTCGAATCGAGCCCCACGCAACACCTTCTTGCAGGACTTGGCAGCCCTGTTGTAGGCTTTCTTCTTCTGACCCAAGTCACTCGCTTTACGCGATCGAGCGTCGACCCATGCCAGGTACGCCTCATGTTTAAGCGCGTCGGCGCGACGACATTCGGCGCCAAACCATGGCCGGTCAACGCTGGAAATCGTTATGTCAGAGAACGGAATGTAGTACTCCATTCCCTGACACAACACATCAGTAACGGCGTCCGCGCACGACGAAGGATCAGCCGAAGAAAAACAAGTAGGCTGCCAAGGATAGCAAGCGAAGAAAGAACGCATGCCATCCCAATCTGCTGACCTGTACCGCCAAACCCGCCGGGTGCCTCTTGGGCTGGGATCGGGCGGGGAATAGACGGACACAGACTTCACCAGACAATGGTCGGAACTACCCAGGGGTGAACTTATCGACACAGAGTATCTGTCTGGATCTGTTGTCAGCAGAAGGTCCAAGCAATTCGCTGTGTGCGAATCAACATCCGGTACCCTCGTTGCCCCCTGGACCAGCTGGGTGAGGTTTAGCGTTAGCGAAAGCTTACGCATCTCCCGTCCAGCATGGTCAGTGCACTGGTATGGGAAGAGCCACTCCTGATGGTGGGCGTTAAAGTCCCCCAGTAACACTAATTGGGCGGAAGGGTACCGTTGCTGTGCCGCATCAGCCGCCTCACTGAGGTACTCTGCGAGCCTGGATGTCTCCTGATCTCCGCTGTGCGAGCGGTAGACACAGGCGTAGATAATTTTATCCAGACCTGTGTCCACTAGAGCCCACAGCGTTGAAAATTTTGAGTCCTCAAGGTTACGGAGACGCCGATAGCAAGTGTCATCACGGGCGTACATACACACACCCGCGCGCGGTTTATAATTGTGCTCCAGGGTAAACCCTGGGTAAGAAAGGTACGACGCGTCCGACGGACTCGCTATCTGCGTCTCCGTAAGAAATAACAGCGCTGGTTTCTCAGTCTCCAGGTGGTAGTGGACTGCAGAGAGATTTGAGTGCAGACCTCGAATGTTGGTGAGGTGTACTTTGAGGGGGAGGGAGTGCAGCCGCTGTTCAAATTTATTATTTATTTTCCTTGGCATTAATATGATGATAAGAGTGAATGGAGGAGAGGAGTTGGAAGTGAGACGAGGTTCCACGCTGCTAACCTTCAGACCCGCACTGAAAGGACAGCATCATTGGGGCACTAGTCCGGAGACTGCGGGGACGCCCGAGCCCCCCCGGAATGTCCATCGGGCCCTCCCCATCTGGTCGCCAACCAGCACGATGGCGCATCCCGGGATTTTTCGACAGTTGGCGGGGCAGCCTTTCATGTGTGGCTGGCACACTACTTGGGCCCCCAACTACCTGCGGTCGGCCAGCGGCGCACCGTGCCTCGGATCCCGCTACCCTCCGCGACCAGTCTCCCGATACGTCCATACCAGCGCGTGTCAGGCTGGTCAGTCTGCAGTGGAACAGCTAACTCGACCCAACTCCTCTTGTGGCTACACCGAGCATCGTACCGGAACACGGCTAAGCCGCTTGGCGGTACGTCTTTGCCCGGTGGGTGGTCGCAAGCCTTCGGCCGGTTGAGCTCGCGCAGTAATTTGCAAAAATCGGTCTTGTCTGGGGGTAGTGATGCGACTTGGCCCCCGGTGCCTCTCCGCTACTTCACCTGTGGCACGATAGCGTGTCCACAATCTTGAAATTACATTTTGGTGGGTCCCTATGGCCTCAGCAATATTACGCTGAACAGCCCCAGCTTCCAGCATTCCCACAGCTCGTAACATCTCCGCCCTCGTCAAATGTTGGCGTTGCATGGCTACAATACCTCAATTTTAACTTTATCTTTCGTTTAAAAATGAAAAAAAACTGTAACTAAACGTAATTCGTATTGTTTTCTAAATTTCGCACAAATGAAAATTCCCTCTCCTACATATCAAGACATTTTTATGCCACCGAAACAAAAGAATTTTCAAAAATTTGAATTTTGAATTAGTCTGAGATAAATTACAAACAAATCGGTGTATAAAAGATTCCAATGCGGCCAGTACTTTTCCAGTTATTTAATTGAGTTTTAAATATCCCTAGACCGTGTTGACGTGTTTAATTATCTAAATTTATATCACACTTAATATAATACTGATTTAATGTTAGTTACTTACCGCCTGGAAATATCAAGAGCAGAACAGTTGGTTATTTTAAAATCTGCTTAACAGAGGTTACGACTCGCTTAACGAACTCTTGCTCATGAGAAATTTATAGCCGAATAACATGGCAACGCGATACTTTAGGGCATTGTTTCGGTTAAGTATTTAAGGATTCCAAAATGTATGTTCCCGCAAAATACTCCAGAATGTTTAAATTTTTTCTTCATGAATAAATTAAGCAAATGTTTTCGAGCCCCTTTATGAGATTAAATCACACAAAAAGAAATATTGACAAAAAAAACGTCCAAATTAATTATTTTTGGGATGTCAACTTTTTTGCAACAAAATATTTTTACTTTTATTACTAAACTAGCTTCTACCAGCGGCTTCGCCCGCGTGTATTATAGTTATAAACCTTGCTCTTGAACCTCTCAATCTATTAAAAACCGTATCAATATCCGTCGCGTAGTTTTAAAGATCTAAGTTTACATAGGGGCAGACAGACAGCGAGAAGCGACTTTGTTTTATACTATGTCACATCATCACATCACATCATCAGCCTATTAATGTTCCCACTGCTGGGACACAGGCCTCATCTCTGTGAGAGGGAGACTACTACTATGTAGTGATAAACAATGCAGATATTTGCCGCGTTTTGAGATTGAATTACACAACAAAATATAAATAGTAACAAAACCTGTCCCAAATCGTATTTTTTTTGGTTGTCGCCTTTGCATGTTTGTCATTACTTCTTGGTGTGGTTTGTCAACTGAATCGTCATTCATAATAAATACTTAAACAAAAATCAATTTTAAGTTTTTTTACAATTTCATGAACTGCATTTTTGTTGGTAATTAACTGCTTAAAATGTGTCTAGGCGAGAACTGTTATTCTTGATAACAATGACGAATTGTTATGTAGCAGTTTATTTTGAGGAGATCTATAATACGCATATGCGATTTTTTAAATGACGAAGGTATGAACGATTTTACCGTATCGACACGGTTGTTTTTTAATCATTATCAATATTAAAATTCTCTAAATCACTATCACACTTATTAAAATACTGATGAAATTTTAGGTACTTACTTTCTGGAAATTTCAAGAGCAAAAGAATTATTATAAAATCCACTTAAAAGGGATTTGGATTCGCTCAGCGAACTCTAGATCCGAATAACTCGGCAAAGCGAAATTAATACACATTGTTTCGCGTAAGCATTTAGGGGTCCCCAAATGAATGCTCCCGCAAAATACGCCCCAATGTTTAAGAATTTCTCTTCCTGAATAAATTAAGCAAATATTTTCGAGCCCCTTTATGACATTAAATCACACAAAAGAAATATTGACAAAAAACCGTCCAAATTCATTATTTTTGAGCTGTCATCTTTGTGTGCTTTTCATTAAGTCTTGGTATAAAATGTTCATTGCCAAATATTTGTTAGATTGTGACCGTAAATCTCACTAACGAAACAATAAACTATGTATTTGTTAAAATCATATGAAATAACTTCATTGGAAGTTTGTCAAAAAATATGTCAAGAAATGTTAAAAAATGTAGTCAGTAGCGGCAATAATATTGTATTCTAAGAAGTGCTTGAAGTGTTATTTGATATTTAAGCGACGCTCCTCCCCGCACCTTAACAGTCGACAAGTTCTAAAAAGGTCGAGCTCCATGCGTTTCGAGCAGAAATTATTTTTGAATTTGATTCTCCAAAATTTGTCATCTCAATCGTTATTCTTATAATTATTTAACAAGTTCAATGATTATATATGTATACCTAATCTTCACAAACCAGATACGGTAACACTATAATCTCTTAGCGAGATAATGTAATTTTTGTATTGTTAGTTATTGTTACAATTCTAATTTCGCAACGCACGAAGTGGCGCTGACGACAATTTGCAGATAATATAGAAGAATTTTTTTTTTGGTCTTTGGGGTCACTAATACAAATATGTTTATGAGATCAAAACCAAAATCTAAGATGGCGGCGCCGGAAATTTGCTAATTAGCGTTTTGGTCTTTTTAACCTAACATGTATATAATGGAATGGCTCGTTTATTTACGGTTGGCGTATTGGTTGAGCGATCGGCTGCTGCGCTGCATGTTGCGAGTTCGATTGTTACTCGTAACAATAAAAAAACTCATAAATATTTGTATGGCCTATAGATAATTGTTCCGGTTCTGGGTTTCCTGTGTATGTGAGTATAAATATTTGTAACCGCACACACGATATAAAAAGAAATTCCTAGTCTAAGCAACGTTTTTTTTTTAATGAGATAATTGTAAAATATTTTAGTTAAATGACAACAAGACTTTGATGCAAGGTTTATGTTTTAAAAATTTTGGTTTAAGTTATTACATAGAATACTATGTAATAACTTTGTTTTTTAACATTGCTACAATGGTAGCATTGTTATGCATACTATTTATATGAAGCAGTGAACTGTAATTTAAAAAGGTATTTTGTATCCTGCTTTCTAGAGGAACGAATCTAAAAAATAAACTGAATAAAAATCAAAAAAACCTGACTGCAAAGATGTTAACTAGAAGAAAATCATGCTGTGCAGTCGGAGGATACATATTCGCGAGCTGGCTGACTAAAACTATAAATATCCTCCGACTGCTCCACAGCATGATTTTCTTTTTGTTTACACCTTTGCAGTCGGGATTTTTATATTTATTTACTTTCTTTATTTACAACCTTTTAGTTATATACTTTTGTTTTACGAATGTCTTTTAAACATATAAATGGTTTATATTTTTGTAATCACCTCTAAAAACCCTACGTTTTGATATCCCACTCGACAGGGAACAACTATACCTAAGTTATAACAATATACCTAAGTTGTAAATACTGGTTTGTTCCACATTGGCCTCAAATTTGCCACCCATATTTTCATTTATGAAGAAAATTGACAAAATTTCACAAATGTGACTCAATCCAATGGCACTGATAACTGCTGATAAAACATCCCTACTTTATTACTTACCAACTAAAAATTAAACAAAAAATCATTTAACATTGTGATATTTAAAAGTTGTTGGTAGCCTGCATCTTTAACAGACTAAAGCCCAGTTTTTTGATCCGTAGTTATCACAACTAATGGTTAAAAATACGAGTACCTGGTAAAGATTGTAGTAGTCAACATACTAGGCTTAAGCAACACGATTCGATTTATATAACAGCCATAAGTGATTTTTTAAATGACGAAAGTAAGAACAATTTGACCCTATCGACACGTTTGGTTTTTTATTACGATTATCAACATTATAATTATCCTAATTTATAACAAACTTATTAAAATACTGATTAAATGTTAGTTACTTACAGTCTGGAAATTTCAAGAGCAAAACAGTTAGTTTTCAAAAATCCGCCTAAGAGTGTTTTGCACTCACTCAGCGAACTATCGCTACAGCTAACTCAGCAACCCGACATTTAGTAGGGTCATTGTTTTGGGAATGCGTTTAAATAAAGGTCCCTCTTAATGTATGTCCCCTTAAAATACTCCACAATGTTAAAAAAAATCTCATTCTAAATAAATAAAGCAGATATTATTGTCAAGTCCCTTTTTGAGATAAAATCACACAAAAATAAATATTGACAAAATAAAAATCCAATATCGTAATTTTTGGGATGTCAACTTTGTATGCTTTTCTTTATTACTTGGTATAAAATTTTCATTGTCAAAGATTTGTTAAATTGTGAACGTAAATATTATTAATGAAACAATTAACTATGTATTTTTTTTTAAATCATATGAAATAACTTCATTGGAAGTATGTCGAAAATGATGTCTTGAAATGTTAAAAACATTTCTGCGCCTTATAAGCCGACACGCTCTAAAAAGGACGGGCTGCATGCATTTCGAGCAGTTTCCTTTTTAATTTGAGTCTCCAATATTTGTCATCTCAATCGTCATTCATATAACTATTTAACCAGTCAGCCGTTGCCGGGTAACACTATACCCCTTAGCGATACTGATGTCACCACAGACATTAATCTAACTAGATAACGCAAATACCTCCATCTGTATGAAAACGAAGCGTGCCACTTTTTCACAAACAATTTAAAAACAAATTTACCTACCAATGAAAGTGTAGGGTATAAGTGTAAAACTTATTCCTACGCTACACGGGAATCTAATCCGTATAGCAGGGCTATTAAGCACTATAATAGAAAGCGAAGGTTAGCGGGAATAATGAGTGCGATTGACGAAGAAATGAATAAAGTTATTAGAGATAGACGAAAGCAGTATATTAAAGGCAAAGAAAGTATAACAAGACTGGTACTAGCAACTTTAACAAAGAATATAAAATAAGTAGTAATTATTATAAGCGCAGCGCGAACGGTAGGGTAGGTAGTTGAAGACTGAGGCGCGTCGCTCTGCTTGCCCGTCGCCCGGTGTCCGTACGCCGCTGACGTAACGTTGAACAAAAGATCACCTGATTTTAGGCTCTGGCGCAAAATCATAAGCGACAGCGTTTTGCTCCAAATTGTAAGGTGGTGGTCCAAGTAATTTCCGCCACAAAAGAAAACATTTCCAATGCCTCGGCCAACTTTTCCTATACATTATTTAGAGCTCAATATGGCATAAACTTTTATAGATGTCGGTGGATTTCCGGTGCCAAAAAAGCTAAATGAAAAGCTCAGATTACGATCATTGATCGTAACTTTACTCCATTTTTTGGCACGTGAAGTACATACAATCGCGTCATCTAGTTAGATTTATATCTGTGGATGTCACTTATTCATGCTGTCACTATGACAAAATTCTAATTTTGCAACGGACGAAGTGGCGCTGATGACAATTTGCAAATTTTTCGTCATAAGTATCAATTCCATGGTCTACTAATACAAATATGTATATGGAATCAAAACCATAATCTAAGATAGAGCCAACGGGAATTTGCAAATTAGCGTTTTCGGTCTTTGAGCCTATCATGTGTATAACAGAATGACTAGTTTATTTACGGTTGGCTTAGTGGTTAACCGATTGGCTGCAGCACTGCGAGTCACGGGTTCGATTCCCGCACGGACAAAATATTCCTGTGGCCTACAAATAGTTAAACGCACCCACGATACATGAAGAAACTTCTAGTCTGGGGCAAGGTGCTTTCTATTTTTTTTAAGTGAAGAGAGAGAGAAGAGAAATATATTTCAGTTAAATGACAAAAGACCCTGTTTTAAGGTTTATGGTTTAAGTCATTGCATAGCATTATAGCATTGTTATGCATAGTATTTATATGAAACAGTCTGTTTCAAACTGTAACTTCAAAAGGTATTTTGTGTCCTGCTTTCTTTGACTTAAAGATGAATACTCTGCAATCGTTGAGAAATCTTACTTACGACTTACCGATGCGAGACTTCTTTTACAGCTTATGCTCATACCAAAAACAAGTACAGAAACAGACTGGATGCAGCGCCAGATCTTCGCATTTAATTCTCAGACATACAGCCTAAATTTAGTGCTATAATAAGAATAGTTGTGAAAAAAATTCAATCCTCTCATTGATTAATTACCTACATTGAATTTCTTTGTTATATAAATTTTTGCGATACTTTTAATAATATTTTTTATTTATAATGTGTTAGTTCTTCGAGTTCTAAATTAATATAATTCAAACTAATAATAATAATGATAGTTTGAGTTCACTTTGGTTTTGTCTAGCTTTGAATTCTCTAAGCATGCTGCTGGGTAATTCAGGGCTAGGTTGTCGTTTGAAAAAACAACTGACGAACAAATGGATGATTCGACCCTATCGACACTGTTGTCTTATTATGATTACAACATTTACATTCGTATTAACATTTTTTTCATTTAAATTCAACATTAGTTGGTCTTAATAATGTGCAACTGAAGAAACAATTAAAGTCGTTTCTAAGTACCAGGGCTTACTATAGTATTAGCGAATTTCTGGCAGAAACTTTCATTTTGACATAGATTGTTATTAATATTTTGACATTAATTGTTTGAGATTATTTTTATTTTACAAGGACATGACATACATTATTTTTATTTTATTTTAGATTTGACGTTTGCTAAATATTTTTTGACAAAGACAAAGACAAAGACAAAGACAGAGATATTTTATTTCAAGTAGGCCACCAAGCGGCACTTTTGAACGTTAAAATAATAATAATTCATTCTACCGTGCATTCGGAAAGTAGCTTGTAATGGAGAAGAATGCACAAGAAACTCCATACTTACTCTTTTTAAAAAAAAAATACAATATTTAGGTACATAAGTACATACCTTGATGAATGAAATTGAGTTTATACAATTACAAATATACTTATACAGTCTTCAGAAGGTCCAACAATAATTCAAAACAATAATGTTCTGCATATCACTTGTTTTTGCGGCCTAGTGGCTGTGGAGCTGGACTAGCATTTAGCCAAGCATTTTTATCAGTGATGTAATCCCCCAACTTATAATATGCCAGCCTGCATAGTGTGCGTTTTATGCAAGTTTTAAATTTCGTCTCATTCAGTTCAAGAATGTGAGGAGGAATTTTATTGTAACATTTTGTACAGTACCCCATGAAAGATGAGGCTACTTTAGCCAGTCTGAAACCTGGTTGAACTAATTGGTCCCTATTTCTAGTAACATAATCATGTCTGTCGCCGTTTTTACTAAAAAGATGTAAATTCTTTCTCACGTACATGAT
Organism: Orthosia incerta; assembly: GCA_948252205.1. NCBI lineage: Eukaryota > Metazoa > Arthropoda > Insecta > Lepidoptera > Noctuidae > Orthosia > Orthosia incerta. Next base: position 19,809,859 of record OX411766.1, on the reverse strand, counting down.
GTTTTCATAAATATATTGACAAGGAACCGTCATGATGTTAATGTCCTTAAACAGTTCCCTTAGAGAATCGCGCCGGCGAAGATTGTATATCGCTCTGATGGCTCGTTTTTGCAGAATAAAAATTGACTCAATGTCTGCAGCTCTTCCCCATAGTAAGATACCGTAAGACATTATACTATGAAAATAACTAAAATAGACTAGTCTGGCGGTATCCACATCCGTTAACCGACGAATCTTTCCAACAGCATAAGCCGCCGAACTCAGCCGCCCCGCAAGGGATACCAAATGAGGACCCCATTGCAACCCCGAGTCTAGCGTGATCCCCAGGAAAACCGTTTTATCGACGAATTCTAGCTTCTCCTTGTTTAATATAATGTCACAATCAGTACTTTTGACATTCGGCAAGGAAAATTTTACGCACTTGGTTTTTTTACCATTTAAAACTAAATTATTGGCAGTGAACCAATCCTGAACCTGCCGTAGCGCGTTATTTACGTCGTCAACCTGACAAGTACGTCTATTTATTTTAAAAATTAAAGATGTGTCATCAGCAAATAACACCATGTTAAGTTTGTTTTCCAATAAACGGGGTAAATCGTTAATGTATACTAAAAATAAGAAAGGACCTAAAATTGAGCCCTGGGGTACACCCATTTTAACGTTTAACCCGGACGAATTCACACCGTTTATCTGAACTAATTGCTGTCTATCATTCAAATAAGATTTAACCAAACCTAACGCTGATTGACCTAGCCCGTAATGCTCAAGTTTCAGAAGTAATTTTTCATGATTAACGCAATCAAACGCCTTCGACAGGTCGCAGAAGATAACTATGGCATCCTGCGAATCTTCCCACGCATCAAAGATGTGTTTTAATAGAGCGACACCAGCGTCAGTTGTACAACGTCCTCTGGTGAAACCATACTGTCTATCATGCAAGATGTTATTCGTATTAAAATGAATGAGCATTTGATTTAGCATTATCCTCTCAAATACCTTGCTGAAAACCGGCAACACGGATACTGGTCTATAATTATTTGTGTCTTTACTGTCCCCGGATTTAAAAAGTGGTATAACCTTACTATATTTCATTAGATCCGGAAAAACGCCTTGATCCACACACAAATTGAAAATCAACGCTAAGTACGGCGCTATAGTCTGAATTATGGAGGTACAAGCTTTGATGGACATTCCCCACAGATCTTCAGTCGGTTTGATCTTGATTTGCTTAAAAGCTTTTATTACTGTCATGGGGTTTATAATATGTGAAAAGTTAAATGCAATCGGGCAGGCTGAAACGTTCGCGTTTAATAATCCAAAAGCAAGCGAGGGCGAAGAATTTAAAGTTTCAGTAGTTTTAATTGGGATGTTGGTAAAGAAATTAACAAATTCTTGCGCAACTTTTTTGTTATCTCTAATAAGTCCGTGTGTGGTCTCAAGCGTGTAATCACTACTATTTCTTTTATTCCTATTCGTTTCATTGTTTATAATCTTCCAAACCGTCTTGATTTTATTTTCTGCTAATTTAACCTTATTGCTAATGTACAAGACCTTAGCTGCCTTGCAAGTATTTTTAAAAACTCTTGAGTAAGTAGCAACATACTTATTAAACGTTTCAGTGTTAATACAAGGCTTAAGGCCATATAGCTCGTAAAGTCTTTCCCTACTTTTTCTAAGTCCTGTAGTCGCCCAGTCACTGAATAAAAACTTAGGGCATATAGTTTTAGTTTTCTTCTTAAAAGTGATATTGAACTCTTTTTGAACCACTGAGAAAACTTCATCATACAAAATATTACCATCATTCACTGTGAGGTCCTGGTTGCTTAACTTACTGATTAAAGTGCTGTTAAATTTATTTAATTTACCGGATGTTATTGGTTTGGATTGAATCTGCACTTGTTTTATTAGCATAATGGACTCAAAGGCTACCAGTAGCCCACTATGATCCGAAGGCAGATAATTTATAATGGCCTTGTCCAAGTAGTTGCAGCTACAAAAAACATTATCAATACATGTAGCAGAAGTCAGTGTAGTTCGGGTTGGTTCCATAAACACATGTGACAAATTAAATGATTTAAAGGGATTTACTAACCTACTGCTGTCTGAATTATCTTCTAGAATATTAATATTAAAGTCACCACAGACAATTATTAGTTTTTTACCCATTGCAAGTTTTGCCAAAACATCTTCCATCACTGACTCGAATATAGAGTAGTTCGTATAATTAGGGGGTCTGTAAACGCACACTATGACATGCTTATCCAGCTCAATACAGGACAGTTCAACACTATGTTCAACTGATAGGTCTACTTTATCTTTACGAGGTTTTGATTTAATACCATTTTTAATTAATATAAGTGAACCCCCACGCAACATAATATTTCTGTTAAAACAACTGCCCACAGTATAATTTTCATAAGTGATTAACATTGCATAATCTTTCAGCCAATGCTCAGTGAAACAAACAATTTCAAACTTAGATTTTTCTAAAAACAGTTCGATTTCCAATTCCTTCGAAGAAAAACCCTGAATATTCTGATGGAATAATTTCAGAGAATTCTGCTCAGACCTTTTTTTCAAATTAAATTTTTGCGAGCAAGAAGGTACCTTTTTGATGGTGGATATACTCGTAACTACTCCGTTATTGGTACCCTCCCTTGTCCTATCAACTAGTTTAAAGAATAAATATTAATAGCATTTTTGCTAACGTTATTAGTAATATCAAGTATGGTATCAGTATCAGTATGGTATTGACCATATTTAAATTAGTACTATTACTAATATCAATAATAACTGGATACTTCGACATACTACTTATGTCTGAGTTTAATGTATAAGATAATAGCCGAGCTATTTGATGTCTTACCCTAAGAGGCAGATACAAAGTATCGCCTGTCGACTTTAATTTACCAACAAAAATGTTGATGTCAAAAAAAACTAGTTTATCACTATAGTGACTCACAAGAAAGTGCAGATGCTTATTAAGCATGTGAATGTGATTATTTTGTCTATTTGACAATTTATCCAAGTAAGGGAAGGCACACAAAATAATTTTATTGTAATTTAACTTTAACATCTCTTTTACACACTCAGTGATGTCATCTTTTTTTACTTTTATACTGTTACCTACAAATACAGTTATATTGGTATCTGGTTTGTATATATTCTTTGTCACAGATTCCATTATTTGCTTGTATGATGACCCGGGCATGCAATAATTAAAAGTGGAATGACTCTGATTGCCATTTATTAATTTACCTAAACCTTTTCCAACACCATCCGAAAACATAACCGAATGAAAACCTTCTTTTCTATGACTAGATGAAAAGCCAGCACTTTCAGGCCGGTCTAATTGAGGCAAATCCTGTGCTACATTAGAACTGTCAATTCAGTAAAAGAAGAATTAAGACATTGTTACTATATAATTTTTTGTTTTTACTGTTGACATTTAGAATTATTTTATTTTTTAAATTCATTGGAGTAATTAATTATTATCATATTTTTTTATTTTTTTTAATAATATTTGCACGCCATAGTATGGCAAACATGGCTGAACCTTTATTTTTTTTTTTGTCATCCTGCATGCAAGTGTAATGATTTGTTGTATGTATACACATGTTTGGGCAAATAAATATATCTTATCTTATCTTATTAGTTATAAATACTGGATGTTTTCTACATTTACCCAAATGTTACACCCCTTTTTTAATATTAATGATTAATTGCCGAATGCCGCGAAAGTGGCTCAAATCCAATGAAAATGATATTATTGTAAAAATATCTCAAATTATTTTTATTACTTCATCATCATCATTTTCAGCCGAAAGACGTCCACTGCTGGCCTCCTCCAGGCGTTTGCACATGGACCAATCCCGGTCAAGCTTAACTTTATATAACTATATTACTTACGGTCTGAAAAAAAAAAAAAAATCAAATTAAAATTGTGACATTTAAAAGTTGCTGGTACCCTGCATGTGCTGGTGCCTACATTAACATACGTATGTTAAAATAATACCAATGGTCTCAAATTTCGGTAAACTGCGTTTTTCATCAATTGTTAGCCTTACAATGCCGTTCATGGTGTGAATAGGTTGACAAGCATAGGAAGGTTCAATTTTGAAATAAGATGTCAGTGCATCTTATTTCAAAATTGAACCTAATCCCAACGAAACATTTGCCCAAATGTTACCACCCCTTTTTCATTTGTAAAGACTTTTTTTTCCGAATGTTACTTATATCCAATGGTCAAATTAACATTATTACTCACCAACTAAAAATGAAAATAAATTAACATTGTGAAATTTATAAATCTCAGCTAATGTTTAAAAATAAAAATCATTGGTTTGAAATTTTAGTAAAATGCGTTTCTAACCGACTTCCCAAAAAGAAGGAGGTTATCAATTCGAGTTCTTTTTTTTTCTTTTTTTATGTGGTACCTCGGAAATTTTTACTAGGTAAACCGATTCTATTTAAAAGCACCAGCTTTTAAATAGATTCGGCCTGGCTTGTGGTCCCATTTCAATTTCATCAAGATCTGAAGAACTTCGGAGATATGACATCAGAACTCTTCAATAAATGACGGCAAATCACTCAAGATATCTGCAATCGCATGTCTATTTATTGTTTACACCATTTCATAACATAAAATCACAATTGTACGCTGAAAGGGGTACGCAGGTTTGAACAGTTCACCCAGGTATACTCTCACTCCATCGTTTTTGTTTAATGAAAACACTACAAAGTGAAAAATAACTTCAATTTCGGAAGTCGGTGTCAAAAAACGTAGAAATGACTACAGGAACAGCGACTTTATATAATATTAGGAAGTTTTCGATTAAGTAATATCCAAGTCAAGACCTCCAACTCGACTCAGCCTTGAATTATCAAACTGAAAATTATAATTTATTGTCTATTGACATTACTCGAGGGTTGAAACGTTCTCATGGTGACTGAGTCACTTGGATATTCTTCAAACTGACTTTGAAACTCGGCCTATTTTTGTTTATTTTCTACATCATCCAATGACTTCTCCCACTCTGGGTGAAGCGGGAGGGCGTGTTAGTTCTATTTGCTCTCTAGTTGCTTCAGTTGCTTGAGCTAGAACCACGGTAACTCTCTTTCAAATATATCCGCGTCCCAGACAGGCATCGGCCCAAGCGGACCCATTAGTTTTGCTGAAATCTTTTAGAGGCGCGCGTGGCACACTACCTGCCGTCGACTCGAGCCTGGTTCCATTACTCGCCATCCGCAAGCCCACGCCTACGGTGGCTGGGAATTGGCTTGCGACTCTCGACACCTTCTCCCGCGGTTGAAATTTGGCCTAAGAATATAATAACTCACTGCCTGAAAATGCAACAGGAAATAAAATTAATATTTTACTGTCGCAATTGTTTTAATTAATGTATATTAAATATAATCATAATTATAAAAACCGACCAAGTGCGAGTTGGATTCGCGCACGAAGGGTTCCGTACCATTATCGCAAAAAACGGCAAAAGAACATGTTTGTTGTATGGGAGCCCCACTTAAATATTTATGTTATTCTATTTTTAGTATTTGTTGTTATAGCGGCAACAGAAATACATCATCTGTGAAAATTTCAACTGTCTAGCTATCACGGTTAATGAGATACAGCCTGGTGACAGACGGGCAAACAGACAGACGGATCGCGGAGTCTTAGTAATGATAAAGGGTCCCGTTTTTACCCTTTGGGTAAGGAACCCTAAAAACACCGACAAGGAGTGATTCGGAAGGTCCGGTATATTGGTAAGATTGATTTTACTTTTTTCATGATGTCATTGACACCGAATGACAAGCGGTTGCTTATTAAAAATATGAAAATAATAATTAAATTAAAGAGATTTGATGTTAGTGTAACAAAATTGCCAGACCATTAAAAGGGTTTTAGTGTAATGACAGCAAGATCTTGATGATTGATCATCAAGATCTTGCTGTCATTACACTTGATCTTGATCTTGAACTTGCTAACTTGCTGTACAGGTTAAAGCAGCAGGTGCTTGTTAAAGCAGTCTGCTTGGAACTGCAATTTAAAAGATATTTTGCGTCCTTATGCAAAAATAAACATATTTAAAATTTAACAACAGTATGAACGATTCAACCCTATCGACACGGTTGTTGTCTTTTTATGATTATCAACATTATAATTATCTAAATTTATTAACTACTAACACTTATTAAAATACTGATTAAATGTTAGGTACTTACAGCCTGAAAATATCAAGAGAAAAACGGTTAATTATTTTAAAATTCACTTAACAGGAATTCGGAACTCTTGTTTAAGAGATCTTTACATATGAATAACTCGGCAAAACGACACTTTGGGGCATTTTTCCGGTTAAGTATTTAAGGGTCCCAAAATTTATAATAAATAAAACAGATATTGTCGAGCCCCGTTTTGAGATTGAATTACACAAAAAATATATGGTGAAAAATTTGTCCAAAAGCATAATTTTTTGGGTTATCGCGTTTGTATGTTTATTTTTGTTATTTCTTGGTTAAAAATATTATTTGTCAAAGATTTGTTAGATTGTGTACGTGCATATTAAACGTAAAAATAAAATATATATTTCTTAAAAAACGTAAAAAGTAACTTAATTGGAAGTTTGTCGAAAACTATGCAAAAATTGTTTAAAATAACATAAGCGACATTTTTTTTTCAATGACGCACTAGAGGTGTCATAATTTGACGAACGTCAAATTATGACGATGATGATGATTAGGGTGCGTGGAGAAGCATCGTTTGAACAAACGATGCTTCTCCACGCACCCTATCAGCTGATATGCTCTAAAAAGGACGTTCTCCATTGAGGTATTAATGTATGACGTTCTCCATGCGTTTCGAGCAGACAATTTTTTTAATTTAATTCTCCAAAATTTGTCATCTCAATTAGCATTCATGTAATTATTTAACCAGATAAAAATAACTATACATATATCCATGGTAAGTGTTTTTATGTTTCTATGAAGAAGTATTCGAGAAACTTATATCGCGTACTGCATTTTTCTGTTGCTAAGTGCTGAAAATGTGTCTAGGCAAGAACTTTTATTCTTAATAAAATTACGAATCGTTATCAAGGAGTATATTTTGAGGAGACGCTTTGGGGTACCATTTTAGGCGATAGACAAGTGACATTCTATCGACGAAAGCATCCCGATAGTGATTGGAAAAATTATAAATATAAATGGGATTGCCAAGCGCAATCGAAATGTCACGTGATCAATCCATTTTATTTTGGTATTTCAACCATCTCCATGAATGACACTTTTTCTAGAGCATCAAGTATCATTTGGCAAGAAAACAATATTATGAATAATGGCCCAAATGTTTCGCTATATAAATTTATAATGTTTTGTCTAAATTGCCGAAAATGTAATTTCTTAAGTAATGCTTAAAAATACGAGTTGTAACCAATGGTTTCAGTAAAATCCGCTTTTTCATCAATTGTTAGCCTAACAAATGGCCACATAAGTTGGAGATTTTATCATTTTCGCCGAATCCACTGGCACTCTATATTTATCCATTAGTTACATTTTGTAATGTTGGGGATCAATCTACTGAGCTTGTGCGACGTAATTCGAATTATATAATAGCCATAAGCGATTTTAAAATGACAAAGGTATGAACGATTCGACTCTATCGACACGGTTGTTGTTCTTTATTATTATCAAGATTATACTTATCTAAATCTATATTACACTCATTAAACACTAATTAAATGTAAGGTACTTACTTCCTGAAAATTTCAAAAGCAAAACAGTTAATTATTTTAAAATATGCTTAAGAGGGATTTGGACTCACTCAGCGAACTCTTGCTCCGAATAACTCGGCCACACGACATGTAGGAGTATTGTTTTGGGTAAGCATTTAAGGGTATCTAAATGAATGTAAAAAAAATCCTGTTTCTAAATAAATAAACCAGATGTTTTTGAGCTGCTTTTTGAGATCAAATCACACAACAAGAAATACTGACAAAATGCTGTCCAAAATCGTCATTTTTATGAGAATAAAAAAAAACATACAAAGGTGACCTTTGTATGCTTTTTCTTATTTCTTTGTATGAAATATTCACGACCTACCAAAGTTTGGTTAGTTTATTTATACAAAGCAAATCAGATAGGTTTGCAGGGCAGACCAACATAGCACGTTTATTACTTCGCCTATTTATTAGTATTTGCTTCACAATAGAATAGAATAGAATACTCTTTATTATGTACACCATATAAGTTGCAGAAAGTATAGACACACACTTGTAATTTCTTGTCACTTTAATGTTGCGGGGAATATGAAGCATAAATTTAGTTAACATAACAAACGTCTCCCTGGAGCATTAGTCGAGGGTACAGTATATAATATCTTACACCCTGGCGCCGCCGTAAGATCGAATCCGAGTGCCGACGGCTAATGTTTTTGTATGTTTTAATAAAATATTTTACATTTGTTTCTTCAATTCATTGCTAAACTATTAGCAAATCTTTTTTTTTTATTTTTTATTATTGATAAATCAAATCAAAATCAAATCAAATATGTTTATTTGTTCGAATATGGTAAAATGGATGTTACAATATTGGTTCCAGCATATCCTGCCATAATATGGCGTACAAATATTTATTAATAATTATGAATTATAGTATAAAATCTGAATCTGTAATAGTTAATTAATAAAGATTGAAATTGTATTGCAGCAATAATAATGAATAAACATAAAACAATTATTCTATTATATTAGCAATTAATTAATACAATTATATAGATATATAGATTATTATATGATAGGTTTGCGCTTGACCACTATCTCACCTGATGGTAAGTGATGATGTGGTCGACGATGTAGCGCGCTTACCTAGAAGAAACCTATTCACTCTTGACTTAAAGACTCCCAGGTTGTAGCTCTCAGGAAATACAGACCCCGGCAGGGAATTCCACTCCTTAGCTGTACGCATAATGAAAGTATTCCCAAAACGTTTGGTGGAATGTCCACCATCTTCCTTACATTTGAGTTGGAATATATTAATTGTCTACCCTCTAAAAATTACATATCATATAAAAGTTAGTAGTTGTTCATCGTCATAATGATATTGACTATCGGACTTTCGTTACGTTGCAAGTTATGAGAAGTGATTTTATTTGTGAATCACTTTACTGTATTAACTTAAAAAATTTCGCGTTTTATAATTGAAAAACAATATATCACGGGAATTAAACGCGATGATTTCGAATATTTATTTACCAATTTATCCCGACGTTCAAACCGGCAGTTCAATAAGTCGGCGATTGCAGAACACCTATTAGAAGGCGGCAGCAATCACTGGATCGAATTTCATCGTCCACTAGTCCTCTCCACGGAACGCCACTTCTATTCAAGAATTGTGCGTGAAGCGATTGAAATTAAAAAACACAAAACGGTCAATGGGGATGACGGTTACAAATTATCCGCGGCGTGGCATCCAGTGATTCAAAAAACATTATCTCGTTTTGTGCAGCCGGCGAACTTACAGAATAAGGACACGGTCAGTGTTGTGTGTAGAAATTTGTCGATAGAGGAAGAATTTTCTGCCCCAACGGAGCCAGTACACCAAGACATCAGTCTACCCGGGACCACGGCTCTTTGCAACACGGCCGAAACGTCGGGTTAAATAGGTAAATAAATAATCGAAATCATCGCGTTAAATTCCCGTGATATATTGTTTTTCACCTTACTATACTTCAGAGCTGAGATAATTATTTTGCATGAGCAAAACGTTTCAATTAGTGAAATTGCGAGGCGTTTAATGATATCGCCATCGGTGAGGAACAAAATATTTTTATAAGAAGTTTAATATGTTTAAATAATTCACATGTTTTTAATTGTTGTTTTTTGTAATAATATTTTATTTTTGTTCACAGAGAACAACTGTGCAATTGTGGTTCCATCGTTATGCAGATTCAGGAAGCATTGATCCTCGCCGACCGGGACCGAAGGCTGGATTTGCATACACAGATGCCAAAGCGCGGCACCGTGATATAGTTGCTCGGCATATGGCTGAGCCCTTCGTCACTAGTTCACTTCTCGTTCCACACGACGACAACATGACGTGACATTACAAACTGTACGGAACCACTTGCGTGGAACTGATATGAAATGTTGTAGGCCAGCCAAATTTAATTTTTACTTCAATATATTTTTTCTCCAATAATGTTCTTATTATCAGGTAAATTACAAAAATATTTTTTTTACGAAAATTAAAACAAATGTTTTTAATCATGCGTTGGTGAGATTCGATCCTAAGACGTTTGATTTACCAGACGATTGCTTATACACTTATGCCACGGGACCACTTAGTTACATAGTTAAATATATGCTTCATATATATTGTGAAGCAAACACTAATAAATAGGCGAATTAATACACTCGTTGATTTTACGCACACGAAACATTTATGTTGGTGGGCTCTGCAAACCTATCTGATTTGCTTTGTGTACATAAATACTCGTATTATTAAAGAAACAGTGAACTACGTATATCTTAAAAAAATAATTGTAATAACTTAATTGGAAGTTTGTCGAAAACTATGTTAAGATAAAAAGTAAAGAAATGTTAAAAAGTCACCATTAGTGGCAACAGTGTTGTTTTCTAAAAAGCACTTAATCGTCATTTAATATAATAATATTTATTAGCAAATAGTACACTTTTGACACATATTAAAGTACACATAAATTTAACTAGGATACAGAGAAATTAACAACCAAAGTAGTGTGCGAAGTACAGTCAATGCAAAAATTTGAGTCTTGACTCCTAAACTAGGAAGATCCTGTATCTTAGGAGGCAGTGTCTTCGCTTAAATAGTGCACAAGCAAATTATGAGCGTACTAGCAGACTCGGATAGTCTTAGAAAAGATATAGACTAAATGGTAAACATAACTTAGACCCAATTTAATAGTGTTACAAGATAGGGCAACGCCATCTAGTGACGAGTAGAAGAATTAAGTAGTTACTAGTGGCGCCATCTAGTATCGAATAGCGGACTAATCTTCTCGTGTCGAATGTAATTTTCCAGAATGTTCGAACCGAACATTCTGGAAGTTTCTAGTCGCTTCGGGAACAGTGAGTTCGAAAGTCGATTGTTCTGGAAGTTTCTCGAATTATCTGGAACAGTGTGGAACGTTCTAGAAACATCTTCGGTGCTATATAAAGAGCGGTCGGGTTCGTCGTGAGTCAGTTTCGATTCGGAAGTGACACAGAGCGATCAGAAAAGGAAAATAGTGCGAAGTAATAGAATTGTTTAAGAAGTGTTTTTGTAATAAAGTGTGATTAATTGAAGTCTACTGTTTAAATAATTTATCCCTGAGCCCCAGCTCGTAACAAATTGGTGTCAGAAGTGCGGGATAAATTATGCCGGTTCTACCAAAGGAAGAAACGGAAGGGATGCGCACCAGGAGTCAGCGCCAGCAAGATGTTGACCAGAGGCGCTTTGGAGACGCTCCCTCACCGTCATCAGGTGGACATCGAGACTCCACGGCTGCAGCGGAACCAGCTCAATCGTCGGCGTCGCCTGACCTAGCCGCCCTTATGGCATTCATGCAGGAGCAGGCTCGCCGTCAGGAGGAGCAGGCTCGCCGCTTAGAGGAGCAGATGAAGCGCGACAAGGAGGAGCAGGCTCGCCGTCAGGAGGAGCAGGCTCGCCGTCAGGAGGAGCAAGCTCGCCGCTTGGAGGAGCAGATGCAGCGTAACAAGGAGGAGCAGGCTCGCCGTCAGGAGGAGCAGGCTCGCCGTCAGGAGGAGCAGGCGCGGCGCTTGGAGGAGCAGGCTCGCCGTCAAGAGGAGCAGCTCTTGGTGATAAAGGACCTCCGCGGAGCCATCGGGAAGGAGATGAAAGAGGTAAAAGACCAGGTCCAGCAACATGAGACCCGCATTGTCGAGATGGAAAAGACAATACGTGGGTTCAAGTCTGGAGACGGGACCGTGGCAGCTGCGGTAGTGGCACCTTCGCCTCGTGGTTTAAAAGTGCCACCACTCGATGGCTCATCGTCATGGTCCGCCTACAAGATTCAGTTTGAGGCCGTGATAAAATCGAATGGGTCCGCCTTTGTACCTTTGTGCATGAAGTCTAAATAAATAAATGGGTGGACCAACGAACAGGCATTGACTGCTCTAACTTTGGGCCTCCGCGACCAGGCCTTGTCTGTATTAGAAGCACTTGGACACGACGTCACCTTTGAGAAGCTTCTAGAAGCATTAGAAGCTAGATACGGTGACGCTCACCTGGAACATGTGTTTCGGGCCCAGCTGAAAGACCGATCGCAACGGGTTGGTGAAACTCTTCAGCAGTGGGCTCTTGATGTGGAAAAGCTGGTCCGAAAGGCTTACCAGTCATCACCGGTGCTGATCGACGGAAACCTCGTACAGGCGTTCACGGATGGGATCCGTGACCTTGAGGTTAGGGCTGCTGTAAGGCTAGGTCATTTCAAGAACCTTAAGGACGCCCTAGCCCACGCTTTGGAGGTAGAGGCAGTACGGCGGGACGAACGAAGTCACCGAATCAGGAAGGTTACGACTTCACCCCGATGCTATGGCTGCGGAGAGAGAGGCCACATCCGATTGAGCTGTCCGAAGCGAAGGCAACCCCACGGTAATAAGCAGCCGCCAGTTAAAGGTTCACCAAACGTCCCTGCTGGGCAACAGGGAAACGAATAGACGCCCTGGCGTCTATTCGTTTCGTACTAAGGGGCGGGTGCTGGCTGGTGATGGAAGAGCCCCAAGGATCTCGATCTCACAATCCTGTGACGGGAACAGCCTGATCATCGAGGCCGAAATTAACAGAACACCTTGCAAGCTGACATTGGATACTGGAGCTTCTCGGACAGTTGTCAGTTTCCAATTAGCAAGACGGTTTCTTGGGGACTTCTTCGGGAGACATGAAGGTGTACAGCTGAGAACAGCCACTGGTCAGCACATATCCGTCCGAGGTGAGAAGGAGGTTGACATGAAGTTAGGGAACAAAGTTTATCGCCACAATGTTATCGTGGTCGACATAGTGGACGACTGCATTCTGGGTTTGGACTTCATGCGGAAACATCAGTGTGAGATTGACGTTCATCAAGGAGTGTTGAAGTGTGACTCAGAGGAAGTCTTCATGGAAGGTGCATCATCGGGAAAGGTGTACTGCGTCAAGAAAATTATTCTCAAGGTCAGAAACAATCGTACCAGTTTGTCTACCAGGAAATTCTGGTCGGGAAAACCGATGTGTACTTATAGAAGGATTAGATAACGATGCTTCATGGAAGATTGCACGCACCTTGGTAAGGGGAACTAGAGTTTCATCCGTACGTGCACTCAACACAAGTGATCAGGACCTAGTGCTCAAGAAAGCCACAATGTTAGGCACTTGTGAAGGAGTGGTTTGGATGAGTAGATGCCACGAAAACCCTACCAACGCCGAAGTTCAAAGTGCAAGATACGACGTGACTTCGCTTTTGAAGGATTCCCAGAATAACTTATCGGAAGAAGAAAAGAACAAGGCTAAGAAGATGTTGAACAAGTTCGCCGACATTTTCTCGACAAATGATGCTGACATAGGGAAGACTGCGTTATTTCAACACAGAATAAATACAGGAAATGAGGCACCAATCCGCACAGCGACCAAGACGTGTGCCAGTGGCACGGGAACGTGAAGTTGACGCCATGATCAAGGGTATGGTGAAAGATGGCGCGATTGAACCTTCATCCAGTCCATGGTGTTCACCGGTAGTGTTGGTGAAGAAGAAGGACGGCAGCATGCGCTTCTGTGTTGACTATCGCCGACTAAACGACATCACTAAAAAGGACAATTATCCGTTGCCAAGAATCGACGACACGCTGGATACGCTTACGGGAATAAAGTGATTTTCTACCTTAGATCTGAAGAGTGGCTACTGGCAGGTCGAGATAGACCCTCCAGATAAAGAAAAGACAGCATTTTCTACAGGAAAAGGATTGTGGCAATTCAACGTCATGCCATTTGGTTTGTGTAATACCAATTTTTTTTTTAGGGTCATTCTTTCGCGTATAATCTTAACACCGCCATTCAGAAAATGACTTCAAATGCACAACGCCATCTATCGAATATCAAGTTCAACTGTCTGTGTAATTAATTTGCTTGTGCACAATTTTTATGTATAAAAGTTATCTAAATTGGTTTCGTACATTTCACGTGATGCGAAACATATTTTTCTACAGATTTATTATATGTATATTGATGATGATATGAAGCAGTCTGTTTCGAACTGTAACTTAAAGGTATTATGTTTCCTGTTTTCTAGAGGAACGTATCTAACAACTGACGATGGTATGGATGATTCAACCCTGTTGACACTGTTGTCTTTTTATGATTACCAACATTATACCTTAGTTATGAATACTGTTTTTTTTCACATTTGTTCCAATGTTTCCTTTCCCTATTTTAATTTATATTTTTTTTCATAGTTTCGCGAATATGACTCAAATCAAAAATAACATATAAATTAATAAAAAAAATATTATTATTAATTAATATTATAATATTTTATTTATTTGTATATATTTTTTTTTTGCAATGACGTCTAAAATTAACTTTTTACTTACCAACTAAAAATAAAAGAAAAAACAATTTAACATTGTGACATTTAAAAGAAGTTGGTACCCTGCAACCTTAACATACTAAGTTCCAGTTTTTTTTATTCATCTATCTACACCTAGTAACCAATAGTTTCAGTAAAATCCGTTTTTTCATTTATTGTTAGCCTAAAAAATGGGGCCAAATAAGTTGGTGATTTAATTATTTCCCCTGAATCCACTGTTATCTTCACTCTATATTTAACCATTAGATGTGTTATACAATGGTAGGAGGTCAAAATATTAACACTAATTCCAACAATTAACATAACAGCCGTAAGCGATTTAAAAAAAGATGAAGGTATGACCGATTCGACCCTATCGACACGGTTGTTGTTTTTTATTATTATCAACATTATAATTAGCTAAATTTATTTCACACTTATCAAAATACTGATTAAATGTTAGGTACTTACGTTCTGTAAATTTCAAGAGCAAAATAGTTAGTTATTTAATAGTTAGTTGCTTAAGAGGGATTCGGACTCACTCAGCGAACTCTTGCTCCGAATAACTCGACCACGTGACATGTAGGGGTATTGTTTCGGGTAAGCTTTTAAGGGTCTCTAAATTAATGTCCCCGCAAAATTCTGCCAATTGTTATAGAATTTCTCTTTCTAAATAAGTAAAGCATATGTTTTTGAGACCCTTTTTGAGATAAAATCACACAAAAAGAAATATTGACAAAAAGCTGTCCAAAATCGTCTTTTTTTATGATGTCGCCTTTGTATGCTTATCTTTATTTCTTGGTATAAAATATTCACTGCCAAAGTTTTGTTAGATTATGTAAATAAAGCAAATCAGATAGGTTTGCAGGGCACACCAACATAGCACTCACTCGACTTTATTTCGCCTATTTATTAGTGTTTGCTTCACAATAATCCGTTGTCCACGCACACACTTGCAATTTCTTGTCACTTTAATGTTGTTTAACTGAGGTGGGTCTGCACTTATGCTTTTGCGGTTACACAACGACATGCTTTGGTTTGCTTTGCTTGGTAGTATAGATGCAGGCCTACCTTATCACTTCCCTTAGAAGTGGTAAGGTGGCGGGGTCTTGAGGGAGAGCGCAACAGTCGTGTAGATCCTCAAGGCAAGTCCGGTGGTTGCACCTTCTCGTGGTTGCCACCCTGTTATTGGTCTAATTCCTTAAGAAATAGACGTAACTGAAACCACCGGGCGATCTTCTTGAGTTACCCAGTCATTCCCATAACGAAATGCTGCCTAACCCGTACTCTCCTACCCTTCACCCTCCCCTTCCAATGTTTCAGCTCAATTTCAAATACACTCCTAATCGTGAACCTTATAAGATTGGGTGGTCGCGAGCTTGGCTGACACCAAAATCATCTGACGACAGACGAAGTAGGAGAAAATATCCACCTGCACTGGGGCAAAACTAAGCCCAACGCCGAGCCTCGGGCGGTCAACTAACCCGACTCTAATGGCCTAACAAGTCAGACTGTAGATATTAGGAAATGAATATCCACGCCCGCAGGCGCCAACCAGCGATCAGGAGCCTTGGCTTAGTTGCCCGGACTGCGAGGAAGAAAACCTCTATAAAATAACCACCCCAATTCCAAGGTGGGATACGTGCCAAAGGAATGAATGGCTGAGGGTAGAACAGTTGCAAGCGCCAATCTCGACGGACCTGGCAAACGTCGTTGAATTAGCCTTATTGAGGGAATGGGCGTCACCCCTCAAGTGACCTATGTATATCGGCCCTACTCGTGGGAATAAAATGAATATGAGCAATGAAAATGAAAATAAAAACCTCAAAAACTCGAAGATGACACAACAAACAATTCAAAAAAGTATGTTTACACATACTAGGAGTCTCTCTCTTGGAACTTTACCAGCTGACATATCAGCACAACAAAATGTTAATGTAAATCCAAACACAGACACAAAAACACCTAACACGAATAATGAACAAGCTAATCTACCATGACAAAATGATCAGGTACCTATGAAAAGAAAAACTGAAGCAAGTCCTGAATAACAAATTAACAAAAACAACATATGCAATCACGACCCAAAATAGATTTCAGATTTTAGAAACGGCAAACACCATTGAGCCTTCTGAAAATTACAAAGAGCCTAAGCCACCAAAGCCAGAACCCATATTCGTCACAGGAGTCATAGATATAAAGATACTAAAAGAACTCCTCTCGAAAATCGCAGATACTGATAAATATACTATGACAACTATGAGATCCGGTCACATAGTAAAAGTAATGCCGAGGGACGTAGATAAATATAAAATCATAAGAGCAAACTTTTTAGAGAAAGATATAAGTCACTATACGTACAAACTCAAAAGCGAAAGAGCTTATAGAGCTGTATTACGTGGTCTTCACTCATCAGAAAATACCGACCTGATAAAAAAAAGAACTCTTTGAACTGGGGCACGAAGTCAGACACATTACAAACATAAAACATAAAAACACAAAACAAACAATTCCGGTATTCTACGTGGATCTGGAGCCAAATCACAATAACAAAGATATTTTCAAAATTAATAAATTGAACCACGTCAAAATTTCAATTGAAGCACCTTACAAAAAGCGTGATGTTCTTCAGTGCAAAAGATGCCAGAGATTTGGACATGCCAAGAACCAATGTAACAGACCATTTAGGTGCGTAAAATGCGATGGAGAACACCCCACATCAAGCTGCTTAAAAAAGCCTGATACTGAGGCAACTTGCGCAAATTGTCTAGAAAAACACCCGGCAAGCTATAAAGGCTGCACAAAATACAAGCAATACAAGGACTTACTTATGAAAAACACTATCAAAAAGGACAAAATCACTGATGCAAAAATGTTACAGCAATCGAAACCCAATCTCAATGCGACCGTTCAAGAAAGTAACCAAAACAAAAATTACAAACACACAAGAGACAATAGGACATATGCACAAGCAACAAAACAAAATAACACAGCAGGACTAAAATCTGACATCAAGGACCCAAACAACTTTGTTGAAGTAATGGACGTGATGTTTGGCAAATTTCAAAACATTATGTTTTGAAATTTGCCAAACATCATTTTAGACAACATGATGGATCGTATGATTCAATTAGTCACAAGTCTTATAAAACACCCCTAAATTTAAGGATATTTAATTTAATAACCTGGAATGCCAATGGACTGACAGAACGCCGACAGGAACTTGAACTTTTCCTGAAAACCGAAAGAGTTGATGTGGCCCTAATCTCAGAAACGCGATTCACTCAAAAAGCCAACTTTAGTCTGCAAAACTACAAGGTATATACTACAAACCATCCTTCAGGTAACTCTCATAGAGGTACCGCAATCATCTTGAAGTAAAATATCAAACACTATCTACTCGAACAATATCAAAGTGAGAAGATACAAGCCACTTCAGTCAGAATCCAAGACAGTAAAATAGAAACAACACTACCGGCAATATATTGCCCACCAAGGCACACTATTATGGCTAACGATATCATGACATACTTCAAAACACTGGGTAACAGATACATTTGTGGAGGTGATTGGAACGCAAAACACGTGTTTTGGGGCTCTAGACTAACCCTACCGCGAGGTCGTCAACTATATGTAGCTATGAATGACCTTAACCTTCACTGCGCCTCGCACGGAGCACCTACAAATTGGCCTGCTGACCCAAACAAGGTGCCAGATTTGCTGGATTTCTATATAATGAAAAACATCCCTGCCAACCAAATAAACATCGAGGAATGTACTGACCTATCCTCAGATCATACACCGGTTATAATTAATGTGCACTGCAAAGCCATACTGATTGACTATCCCCAAAGGCTACATAACCATAAAACAAACTGGGACAACTACAGAGCCAAAATAACAGAATCCGTTAATTTGAACACGCTACTAGATAATGTGGACAGCGTCGAAACGACTATTGAATTACTCAACAAGCTGATCCACCAAGCGGTCAAGGTATCAACTCCTTCACTGAAGCCGAAAATCACACACGACTCCCCCTGCTCCAAGATGATAAAAGATAAAGTACTGGAAAGAAGACAGCTGCGGAAAATATGGCACTCTACAAGGTATCCTCAGGACAAAAAAGCTTTTAACAAGGCATCCGAGGATCTGAAACATATGATTATCCAAGCAAACAACGAGAGACTCCAAAACCAACTGGCTAAACTTACTCCATCCGCAGACACTAGTTACTCACTGTGGAAAACAACAAAAGAGTTTAAAAGACCAAAGTTACACATACCACCAATAAAAACTGCTGATGGTAAATGGGCAAGAACAGATCTCGAAAAGGCCCAGGTATATGCTGAACATCTAAAATCTATATTTCAAGCGCTACCTAGTAAGCACCCTGACCAAGACAAAGAAGTTTGTGAATACCTGGACGCACCACTGCAAATGTGCATGCCGTTGGAAAGTGTTAGTCCCAAAGAAGTGTGGAGAGAAATCTCAAAATTGCGAGATGGTAAAGCGCCAGGTTATGACTTAATTGATGCGCAACTACTAAAGCATCTGCCTAAAAAGGGCGTAATACAAATCGCTGCAATCTTTAATGCCTGTCTAAGACTGAAAATCTATCCTGCGCAGTGGAAAATCGCGCAGATTATTATGATACCCAAACCAGGCAAACCACCCAATGAAGTTAGTTCTTACAGGCCAATAAGCCTTCTCCCAGTGCTGGGCAAACTACTGGAGAAAATACTGCTGAACAGGATGCGCAAGTACTTGTCTGAAATCATTCCTTTGCACCAATTCGGCTTCCGAGAGAAACACGGAACCATAGAACAGATCCATCTTATAAGTCGCACGCTAGAATGCAAACAATACTGCTCCGCCGTGTTCCTTGACATAAGCCAGGCTTTTGATAGAGTGTGGCATGACGGACTTCTGTTCAAAATTAAGCAGCTGCTTCCTCATTCATTCTACTTAATATTGAGATCATACCTTCACAACAGATGCTTTGAAGTGAAATTTAATAATGAGACCGCTCCCTTAAAATAAATCCTTTCAGGGTTGCCACAAGGAAGCATATTGGGGCCTGTACTGTACCTGCTATTTACTGCTGACTTTCCAACGCAGAGTGATACTGTAACTGCCACATACGCAGACGATACTGCCCTACTATCTGTCCATCAGGACCCAGCAGTAGCATCAGCCAAACTTCAGGATCATTTTGATAAGGTAGAAGAGTGGCTTGATAAATGGCGCATTAAAGCAAATCAGGGCAAATCTACCCACCTTGACCGTGACCTTCACTCTCAGAAAACAAACCTGCCCCCTCATAAAACTCCATAATGAAGTTATTCCCCAAGCTGAGGACGCCAAATATCTCGGAATGCATCTCGATCGAAGGCTGACCTGAAAAAGGACATCTGGACCAAGCGCAAACAGCTAGACACAAAGTTTAGAACCATATACTGGCTGTTAGGTCGTAAGTCAAGCCTCTCGCACGAAAGCAAATTAGCAGTGTATAAGACCATACTGAAGCCAATATGGACCTATGGGATTCAACTGTGGGGTACTGCTAGTAACAGCAACATCGAGATTCTTGAAAGATTTAAGAGCAAGACATTGAGAGCCATGTTGGATATACCTTACTACGTGAGCAACTAGTACATACACGAGGATCTCAATATCAGTACCATCAAACAAGAGATTGCTACACGTAGTAAATGCTACCAAAGTAGAATATCAACACACGTCAACCAACTGGCCTCAAGGCTACAGGGTAAAGGGAGTATCTCGTACAGCCGATTGAAGCGGCACGGTGTCCCTGCGCTGACTGCGAGATTTAAATAGAAAAAAAAAAATATTGTATATAATATGAAGAGATTGCCAAAAATTCCTTCTGCTGATGATGACATGAAATCCAATTAATGTCAGAAAATTGGCTAAAAAAGCTTGGTGTCAACACAGATCGCCAAGTAACAGAAGAGAAAAGAAAAAAAAAACTTATATGTTGCGGGAAATATGAAGCATAAATTCAGCTAATACAAAAATCGTCTCCGTGGCGCATTAGTCGTGTGTGCGGTATATAATATCTTACGCCCTGGCGACGAAAGGCCGAATCCAACTGCCGACGGCTAATGTGTTTGTAAATCAAGTTGACACGACCAAATTCCTAGGCTTAACCATAGACGACATTTTCTATCGGCGTCTCCGTAACCTTGAGGACACCAGATTCACAACGCTCTGGGCTCTGGTGGTCACAGGTTCGGATAAAATCATCTATGCCTGTATCTACTGTTCGTACAGCGGAGAGGAAACAACCAGGGTCACAGAGTACCTCAGTGAGGCGACTGATGCGGCACAGCAGCGGTACCCTTCTGCCCAATTAGTGTTACTGGAGGACTTTAATGCCCACCGTCAGGAGTGGCTCTTCCCATACCAATGCACTGACCATGCTGGACAGGAGATGCGTAAGCTTTCGCTAGCGCTAAACTTCGCCCAGCTGGTCCAGGGGGCAACGAGGGTACCGGATGTTGATTCGCAATCAGCGAATTGCTTGGACCATCTGCTGACAACAGATCCAGACAGATACTATGTGTTGATAGCTTCACCTTTATGTAATTCCAATCACTGTCTGGTGAAGTCTGTGTCCATCTATTCCCCGCCCGATCCCAGTGTTAAGGTTTATGAGGTGGACACCAATGAAAAGAACGGTTTAAGGGTTTGAATAATAACAGTTTAATTACCCTTTGTTTATATATATCGAAAGGTCTGTGTAGCACATGTTGCTCTAACTAAGGTAGACGGTATACAGTACAGTGCCAGCTAGCATTTCAGTTTCGAGTGTTGACAAGGGCTCACATAATTAACTTTGTTATTTATAGTTAGACAGAGAAGGCTATATAGTGTTGAATAGTATTGATTTATTTTTGATCCTTGGCAGCCTACTTGATTTTATTCGACTGCTCCATCGTCGTGCGCGGACTCCTTGACGGATGTGTTGCGTCAGGTAATGGAATCTCTTCAAAGTTAGAGTAAACAGGCTTCTTCTGGGTAAGCTCACTCCACCGTCGACTCTGTCTCTGTCACCTATGACCTATTCTAGAGTCATGAGCGAACACATTACAAAAAAAAAAAACCCTGACGTATCAATATCGTCTAGCGAAGACCAGCCATAGTTTGGCGCAGATTGTAAGCGCGCCAACGCGCTGAAGTATGGGGCGTACCTGGCTTGGGTCGACGCTCGATCACGTAATGCGAGTGACGTGGGTCAGAAGAATAAGGCCTTCAACAGGGCTGACGAGCCCTGCAAGATGGTGTTGCGAGGGGCTTGGTTCGACAACATTGGCCGAATAGGGACCAAACTTGCTTCTTACCCAGCAGGTAGTAAAGCGTTTTGGTCCCTGGCTAAGTCGGTCGAGTGGAACTTCTGCAGTCCCTCACTACCAGCACTGCTGAAACCTGACGGGTCGCTGGCCCACTCCGCTGAGGAGAAGGCAAATTTATTTGCCTCTCTTTTTGCGGAATCTTTGCATCTGAATCCTGGAGACGCGCGGCCCCCTCCTTCTCCTGATGGATGCGAGACGAGTATGTCGGACATTTGTATCCATCAAAAAGAAGTCCGTAGGGTGCTGCGAAACCCGACGTGAACAAGGTTAGCGGCCCTGACGGAATACTAGCAATTTTCCTTAGAACCTGTGCGCTTGAACTGTCTCCGATCTTGACTCGCCTATTCCGCGTTTCGTCTGAGGCTGGCAAAGTGCCGAATGCTTGGAAACAAGCTACCGTACAGCCCGTGCCCAAGAAGGGCAGTCGAGCTGACCTGGCCAACTACAGATCCACATCTGTAACCTCCATACTCTGTAAGGGTATGGAACGTGAACTCAATATTAAGCTCCTGGCATACCTAGAAGCCGACGGTGTGTTGCCAGTGATGACATATGGCTCTGAAACGTGGTCGCTTACAATGGGCCTCATTAGAAAGCTAACATTCACTCAAAAGGCAATGGAGAGGGCTATGCTCGGCGTTTCCTTGCGTAATTGAATCAGATATGTAGAGATCCGTAAGAGAACCAGGGTTACCGACATAGCCCGAAGAATTGCCAAACATAATAATATATGGCACTTATGGCCCATCGGCCATCCGTTCTGCGAGCAATGTGCCCTGGCACATTGAAATTGAAAGGTTCTGGATTGGCAACCACAAACCGAGAGACGTTGCGTTGGAAGGCCTCCCACCAGGTGGACCGATGACCTGGTGAAGGTTGCGGGGATCCGCTGGTTGCGAGACGCACGGGACCGGTCAATGTGGCGACGCTTGGTGGAGGCTTATGTCCTGCAGTGGACGTTTCTCGGCTGATATGATGATGATGATGATACCTAGAAGCAAACGATATCCTTTGTGACCGCCAATACGGCTTCCGCCGAAATTGGACTACTGGGGATCTTTTAGCGTATGCCATTCACAGCTGGAGTGAGGCCATCGAGAGGCACGGGGAAACGCTTGCCGTCTTCTTCAACATCTCGAAGATTTTGATAGCGTCTGGCACGTCGGTGATCTGTGTGATTGGATTGCAGACTTCCTGAGAGATCGGTCTATTCGAGTGGTTATAGATGGCTGCTTGTCGGACCAAATGGATATTAATGCTGAGGTCCCTCAGGGATCGTTACTCTCAGCAACTTTATTCTTGCTGCACACTAACGATCTGCTAAAACCCTTTATGCAGACGACAGCACTGTTGCTGAGAGATACCTGTTCAATGCTCGTGCTACCGTGCCTCAGATCCAGTCTCTCCGGGAGGCCATGGTGGAGCGCTTGAACCTGTCCTTGCAGGCAGTCTCCGAATGGGGCGACGCCAATCTGGTCAGGTTTAATGCTGCTAAAACCCAGGCGTGTCTTTTTTCCGTTAAAAAGAGCCATTTCACCTGACTCCAACTTTCCGAGGTGTGACCGTGCCAATAACTAACCATCTTGAGCTTCTTGGCATTACGTTGACATCGACTCTCAATTTTGGCCCATACTTTGAGGCAAAGGCTCAGCTGGCTGCCAAAAAGCCGGATATCCTGCAAAGGTGAGAAGGTACTTCACGCCAGAATAGCTGCTCAGCTTTTATCAAGCGCAGGTTCGATCATGCATGGAGTACTGGGACGGATCTGCAAAATAACAGGTTGACGCACCAGATTCGATCGAAAAGCGGGCCAAGAGGCTCATCAGCGATAAGGCACTGTTAAAGTCAAAGCTCCAGAGCCATGAACATCGTCGCCGAGTTGCCAGCTTGCTGGATTTTTATCGGTTACATTTCGGGCAGTGTGCGATGGAATTGCATGAACTAATTCCACCTAGCCCGATTCATCATCGGACTAACAGACGTACGGCGATGCGCCATCGTTACATGGTGGACATCCTATCCATACACACAAAAAGTTTTGAGAATACTTTATTTATGCGTACAGCTACGGAGAGGAATTCTCTGCCGGAGTCTGTGTTTCCCGATAGCTACAATCTAGGGCTCTTTAAGTCAAGAGTGAATAGGTTATTTCTAAGTTAACGTGCTTCACCGTATACCACATCATCGCTTACTATCAGGTGAGATAGTGGTCAAGCACGAACGTAAATTAAATAAATAAAAAAAGAACCAATTCCATAAAACCATAGGTCTCAGATTGGAAGATTGGAAGGCACAAACGATAGATCTGGCAATAGAAACTTGCGCCGGTCATAGGAACGGACGCCATTTTACAGCATACCATAGCTTGGCTGGTTCTATATTGCGATACGGGGTTATTTTTTGGGGAAACTCATCCAATAGGAAACTTATAGTTACTGTTACGTTACATACGTTAAACACAGGCAGGTTGTAATCTTCGGTCTTCTGTATAACCTGCCGCAACGTATGTTTGTGGTCAACGGTGCTGAAGGCTTTATGGTTTCCAACGGCCAACTCCAAATTGCCCCACTTGCAGCTCATCCTCGTCTCGTTTGCCCAGTTTCGCGTTGAATTCCCCCATGACAACTGTGAAGTGAGTTTTGAAACTATGCATGGCTCTAGAGATATCCTCATACATGGTCCTCGTCGTCGGGATGTGCTAAGGTCGGAGCGTAGACCTATATGAGCTTCAGCGAATATTTTACAGAAATTCTACGGATATTCTGTGTATAAGGTACGCCACCCTGGTCGACACACTCTTATCTTTCACCACGGTGTTCACAAGGGGCTGGTGGACGATAAACCCAACACCACCCTGGGACTGCCGGTCACCCTCTCGGAAATAGAGCAGGTTTTCAGTTTGAGGATTACAGAGTCCTCAACCTGTCTTCGTACTTCAGATATCCCTATAATACTCCATCGTAACCTGCTCAATTCCTCCTCGAGTTCGGCTATCTTCTCGTCGGTCCAGAGTGTTCGCGTGTTATATATTACCAGGTCCAGTCGTTGATGTTTATTGGGGTAGCCGGGTCCACTCCGGGGATTCATTGCACCCCTTGCCACGCCATTAAATGATAAATGATTTTATTTCTGTAAGTTGGTTTGTACAAACACTTTTACATGTCGATCATATTTTTAAAACTAGATGAGGTCGGCGTTTCCTATCTGACTACTCTGAGAAGAAAAGCAGACACAAACTCAGAGGTCACAGTCTCTTTTAAAGTCCAGACAAAAATCTTGGTTAGATCATGTGAAGACCATGTAGATTGATGTCTGAAATGGTCTTTTGAGGAAAGAACCAGCCAGATTGAGTGGACCTGTCCAGTCAGTGCACGCATTTGTCAATAACCGAGCAGCTCAACACAGAATTTAAGGAGTTCAACGATTCGACGAACAATACCAAAGAAAGGACATTTGGGTAGGCCGCATAAACTACTCAAACTGCCAAACCACGATTAAAAACTAAGATAAATTAAAAATAAAAATAAAAATGGTACATATAGTCTTCACTACATTCACAATAATTAAAATAAAATAATATAATACTTTAAAAAGTAAATATTCTTGTCATTGCAAGAAAACCAAAAAAAAAACAAAATTCACGGTGGAAAATATAAAAAATCTAAATTAATTTTTAATTGGAGAAGCTCAATCCCAAGCCTTTTTGTCCTCAACGTAATCTTTAATGGTATAAAACGCTTTCTGGCACAACTTACGTTTAATGAATGATTTGAATTTATTAAGACTTCGAACTTGTACGTGGCTTGGAAGCTTATTATAAAAGCGCACACATTGACATCTAAACGAGCCACCTATTTTCTTGAGCCTTGTTGTTGGTACTACAAATTTGTGTTTGTTCCTAGTATTTATATTATGGATATCACTGTATTTTTTAAACAATTTTATATTTTTATGGGCATACAAAAGATTTTCATAAATATACTGAGAAGGCACAGTCATTACATTAATCTCCTTATATTTCTCTCTGAGAGAGTGTCTCGGGCTTAATTTATAAATTGAACGAACAGCTCTTTTCTGCAAAACAAAGATAGTCTGGATGTCAGCGGCGTTTCCCCACAACAGAATACCGTACGACATTACACTAAGAAAATAGCTAAAGTATACTAAACGGGCTGTCTCTATATCAGTTCAATTACGAATTTCTCTAACAGCATATGCTGCGGAGCTTAGCTTCTTTGACAATTTATCTATATGTGGGCCCCACTGAAGCTTAGCATCCAAGGTTAAGCCTAAGAATACTTGCTATTTTCAGGATTCAATTCTTCGACCTTTATCAACACTTCAGTTTTCACCTGCCTGACGTGAGGTAGGGTAATGCATTTGGTATTTTTTTCATTAAGAAGTAAATTGTTAACATTGAACCAGTGAACTACTTTTGAGATCGCGCTATTTACATCGTCAGTAACCAGCTGCTGACGTTTAAGTTTAAACAAAAGTGAAGTATCATCCGCAAACAACAAACACTATATCATGGTTATCCTTTGTGAGGTAAGGCAAGTCATTAATATAAATAAGAAACAAGAAAGGACCAAGAATTGAGACTCCCATTGTTACTATAGATCCGGGAGATCTTTTTCCATTAACGTCAACGCTCTGAATTCTATTACTCAAGTATGAAGTAAGAAGATCCAGAGCGCTGTCCCGAATCCCGTAGTGGCGGAGTTTCCTGATTATCGTTTCATGAAGAACACAATCAAATGCCTTGAACAAATCACAAAAGATTCCCAAGGCATCGCACCTATCTTTCCATGCATTATAAATATGTCCTAAAAGCTCAACACCAGCATCAGTAGTTGAACGACCCCTTTTAAAACCAAACTGTTTGCTATGTAATAATTTATGTTTATTAAAAAATCTTTGCATTTGCTCTAACATTAATTTCTCAAATATTTCACTAAACTTAGGTAGTACTGAAATAGGTCTATAATTTGTAGCTACAAAGGTATTATTTGACTATTTTTCATTAGGTCAGGAAACTCCCCACAGTCGATACAATTATTAAAGATAATAGCTAAACTAGGTGCAACAATGTCAATGATAGATCTAGCAACTTCTACAGAATGACCCCACAGATCTGCAGACTTTTTAACATTTAAAGTGTGAAAGGTTTTAATTATGTCTCTTCAAGTAATATGTAAAAAATAGATTCCGAATCGCAAACATTAATATTTTCTTTTAGCAAAGACTCGGCAACAGAAGGTGATGAGTTTAGGGATTTAGTAGTTGACATGGGAATATCTGAAAAGAGATTTTCTAAGGCCACTGCGACTTGTGAGTCTGATTGTATGATGCTGTCATTAATAGACAGGCTGTAGTCAATATTTCGGTTACCAGATCTTCCCGTTTCACTATTAATAATATTCCAAGTCTTTTTAATAACATTACTACTATTTTTAATTTTAGAACTCAAATAACGCGATTTGGCCAAACAACAAACTTTTTAAAATAATTTTGAATAATTTCTAACATATAAATTAAATTCAGCAGTGATTACATAGTCCTTTCATCGTACAGCTTATAAAGCCGTGTTCTACTTTTATTAATACCAACGGTAGCCCAATCACTGAATTATGCATTGCCTCGACCGCTACCGTAGTCGAGGGAAGACGGGCTGCCGGACACTGGGGCCGTTTTTCCTTTGTGCTATTCATTTTGGTTTGGGGGGGTTTGCCGTAATCGCCACGCTTGACCGGCGTGTTGGCGATCGCAGTTTGTTGTTAAAGTGCACAGAGAACGCTGCTGCCCATTCTCTGATGAGTCCCTTAGTCGCCTCTTTTGAAACCATACATAGAGAATCAACTTTAATATTCTAACATTTCACACACCGTGTAACTGCCTATGTTTACAAATAAAGATTATTGTTCTTCTTATGTATTTCTTTAAAAACATATTATGAAATAACTTAATTCAGTTTTTCGAAAACTATGTCAAGATATATCTTAAAAAAAATTCGTCATTAGCGGCAACAGTGTTAATTTACAAAAAGCACTTGAAGTGTCATTTGACGTTTAAGCGACGCTCCTCCCCGCACTTTGTCAGTCGACATGCTCTAAAAAGAACGGGCTCCATGCGTTTCGAACAGATTTTATTTTAATTTGATTCTGCAAAATTTGTTATCTCAATCGTCATATTAACCAGTTCAATGATTATAACGCATATCTAACCTCCACAGAACAGTAACCGCGTAAAAATATACCACTTAGCGAAATTAATGTCACTTTTTTATTCTGTCACTAAATTGCTTATTGTTTATTCTTGTTGAAAAGCCTCAATAACAACATCGATAACCCGATTTATTGAGAAAATTTTATTTTAATGTGCCATTTAAACAGTCTCGTAGTTAATCGGTATAATCCACACATACGTGTACCACATACTTCTTCGAATTATAGGCAGAATAGTTATATTATGCGCGCAAGCAGTAATTTCAATGATATATGCAAGGAATATGATTTAGATCCATTCACAGTGTAAATTCGGCCAGAAGGTGCTAAAGCCTCAATTTTTTTAAGTAGCGATAAGTTATATTGTTTGTTTTTCTTTTTATTAATTTATTATTTTCTTTCTCATCAGTCACATAGTTGTCAAACTAAATATTTATATTGCTTCTTACTTTAATTATATCAGTGAGTTTTTGTTTTAGTGCTCACGCCATAAAATTATTATTATAAGTCTATAAGTGAGGATTTGTAATTGAGTTTCTGTTGACTATGGTTTCCATTTTTGTTTGTTTAAATTAGCTGTAAGTTCTCCATGTACTAAAATAAATAAATAAAATGTTTTCTAGAGGAACGAACCAAAAAACTGACGTAAGTAGGGACGATTTGACCCTATCATCATTGTTTTCTTTTTATGATTACCAGCATATACTTTAGTTATAAATACTACATTTTTTTCACATTTACCTAAATGTTTGACCCCTATTTTAATTATTAAAGATGTTTCCGAATTTCGCGAATGTGCCTCAAATTCAATGGTTATGATATTATTGCAAAGACATCTCAAAATAACTTTTATTACTTACCGTCTAAAAGTAAAAAAAATAAAACTAATTAATATTGTGACACTTAAAAGTTGCTGGTACCCTCAACATTAACATACTAATGCTTATAAATAGTAATTATTGGTTTTAAAATTTCGGATAAATTCGTTTTCTCACCTAATCCCAATGGCACATTTGCCCAATTTCCACCTCTATTTTTATTTGATTAAAGTTATTTTCCGAATTTCGCGAATGTGACTCAAATCCAATGGTGGTGATATTATTGAAAAGACATCATTAATTAACTTAATTACTTACCAACTAAAAATTTAAAAGAAACAAATTAACATTGCTACATTTAAAGTTGTTGGTACCCTGCAAATTTAACATTTTAAGGCCCAATTTTTAACCCCCGACGGAAAAAGAGGAGTGTTCGTGTGTTGCTGTGTATCTCTGTGTCTGTCTGTGGTGTCATAGCTGCTAAACGGATGAACCGATTTAGATTTTTTTTGTTGTTGTTTGAAAGTTGACTTTGTCGAGAGAGTTCTTAGCTATGTATGATTGAAATCAGTTCAACCGTTCAAAAGTAATTCGCAGTTTACTCTTTAAACCTGGGTTTTTTCGCAAGATATCATGTCATAATTACGTGTTTCGATAGATTGTCGATTGAAGCGTGTCTACTACTAGTTTTATTATATATAGTTTAAAAAGCATGAAATAAATATTAAAGAACCATGGGTACTTTTGTATGAACACTGGGCCCTCTTTTCAAAAATGTGCAACAGTAATGAAACCTGACATATGAAAGCTCTTGGCGCGTACTTTATTTCATTATATAGCAGCTAAGTTCAAATCCAGCGCGAACATGGCGTTATGGTGTGTTAAAAAAAAATATAGTTGAAAAATGAGCAAACAAACTTATTTGGTAAGGTAGGTAGGTTACCTGCGCCGCATGGTCGAGGCTTATTTGGCGGATAGGCCAAACCGCATGTCGGTCTTGGGGCCGCCTCTGTGGAACATCGGGTACGACTGGGTGCTGAGGGGCGAACTCCAATCGGGATTAGACCTGACGTGTGCGGACGATACGCTGGTCACCGCCCGGGGGTGTTCGTACAGGGAGGCAGCGTTGCCGGCGACGGCTGCGGCCTTACAGGTGGTGAGCCGCATACGGCGCCTGGAGGTGACCCTTAACAAGTGGGAGGCCATGGTTTTCAATGGTCTCCGTTGGGCGCCACCACCCGAAGCCCACATCGTCGTCGGGGAGGCTCGAATCGCTGTTGAGTCAACCATCCTGGGATTGATGCTCGGCAGCTGGTGGTATTTTGGGCCTCACTTCTGGCAGCTGGCGCCCAAATTGTTGGGCGCGGCTGGTGCGCTCTCAACGCTGCTGTCAAATCTGGGTGGCCAAAGCGCCACCTGTAGGCGGGGGTCTACGTGGGGATCGTGCGACCGATGGCCACGGCGCCCCGATCTAGGCGGCTGACCTGACGGCTGGCAGCATCGCTGTTCTACGAAAGCTGCAGAGAGCGATGGCCGTCAGAGTCATCAGGGGGTATCGCACGATATCCTACGAGGCGGCTTGAGTATTGGCCAGATCCCCGCCCTGGGATCGGAGGCGAAGGTACTCGCGTCACTGTACCGGTGGCGCGAGGAAGCGCAGACGCGGGGCCACGGGCCGATGCAACGACATATGGAGTTGCGTCGGTCTCAGCTCCACGAGGTCCTGGTGGCGGAATGGCGGGACAGCCTTTTACGCCCTACCGCCATTCTGTACCATCGAGGCGGTCCGGCCAGTGCTTGAGCGCTGGCTCGGGAGGAGGCACGGCTCCCTGTCGCTTCGGGTGACGCAGGCTCTCGGGACATGGTTGCTTCGGAAAGTACCTGTGTCGCATAAACTGGGAGCCGGACGCCTACCTACCTACCTACCCTACCAAGGCACTCTTTACCTATTATATTGATCTTTTTAGTCAAATAAGAGCTATTTATAATCCGAGCTACTGACTGACGGCCTAGGTCCTATAATGTAATATCAAAACAAAAAAGATTTTCAAAAACGCACCAAAACACCATTTTCGCGCTGGATATGAACTTAGCTGCCATAGAATGAAATTAAGTACTGTTTAAGAGCTTTCGTATAACATATAATTCATCACTATTGAACAATGTTGAAAAGTTGGCTCAAAATGACGCATAGACCAAATTAAAAAAAAACCCGATTTAAAAACCTGTAAATAGCAAAAAATAAGCCTCTGGGAACCTCTTAGTAAATAAAATAAACTGCTGTAAACGTCGGCGGTTCCCCAACGCGAGTACGAGGCTTATTTTTTGCTTTTTACAGGTTTTTAAACCGGAGGTTTTTTTAAATTTTATGGTCCGTAGTTATCTAAACTAATGATTAAATATAGTACTCGTAACCATGGGTTTAAAATTTTGGTAAAATATGTTTTGTCATCAATTGTTAGCCTAACAATTCCGTACATGGCGTGAATAGGTTGAAAAGTAAACTTGCGTCTATTTTCAAAACTGATCCTAATTCCAATGGTAAATTTGAAATAAGAAGCAAGTCGCCTACCTATTCACGCCATGTACGGAATTAATGGTTAAGTAAGTTGCCGAGTTAATTAGTGCAACGAAATTTGAAACCATTGGTTACTATTTGCTGACTGACTAGCTGACCTCCACAACTCAGTAACTACCCCAAACGGCTCAAAAATTGAATAGCCAATTGGTTTACAGTACTTGCGCTGCTTGGGAGCCTCAGCAGTCACAAACATATGTCATGTATTTTATATTAGTAAGGGCCTCGTTCACCATCTCCAAGTAAAACGTTGATTAATTATTTCCAAGTTACCGTTAAGTGGCACGTAAAAGTTATGAGTATGTATTGTCAATTTCACAAACGATAATAGAGCTTCGGGTAACAACTTACTGATTAAGTGAATGCCAATAAGAAATCTTGCGTTACATTCTTTCAATAATACGTCAATGTTACTCGTCAAATCATTCAAATGCCATTGCCAGATGTCAATGATCTTAGTAGAGTGCGCGCAAGATAAGTCTGCGCGCGACGGGTGGCGTGCTTAATGTTGCCAGCGTAACTGATCTTTTTTCCTTTATTTAATCAATAGTCATTTTTCATTACTCAAAACTAAAAGTAAATTAATTACTAGCTTTTTCTACTTGCATAGAATATGATGAAAAAAGCTCCATGAAATTATTGTAAATCTTTTATTGAATACTTAGTAGTACCTACTATTAAACTTGGTCTGACAATGGTCCTGTAGTGGCTAATACCGTCCATTTCAATTTCACTTCTTTTTTAATTTCTTCTTCAACAATTTTTGAGGACACTGCTGCCTTCTTGAGTTATTTGGGTGACAGTGCGTTCAGAAATGGCAAAAAAAAATCAATGATGCATTATATTACATGCTGTCGGTCCTATCCCGCTGATATATATATGTACCACCCAAAAACCAATACTTAGTACCTAACCGGTAGTACGAAAATTTAGGGAAATTTTAGTATAATGGTATCCCTAAAGTTACCTGTCAAATAAGCAACGCGTGCTCTATCTTTGTAAAACGGTACCGTAGGCCCGTTATTGTCTTGTTCACTTCAAGAAAACATCCCTGCCAGCACTTTAAATTACTTTTGGCTTAATGACGGCGATTATTTACTTCGGAAACGAATAAAAACACGGAATACAACACACTTTCTTGAAACCTGACATAAATGACAAATGATTAGTTCTGATTTTGGCCGCGCACAGACATCTTGCGCGCACACTACAAATGTACTTAGTTGTTTTTAGTTTTTTTATGGTATTCGTCGTGCCTGGCGCATATAATGACTTTTTCTTTCTTTCTTTTTTTATATGTTTAGTGTTTTGCTTCTGGTTTGGTATGCAAGTGGTTTTAATATGTAACTGTTTTTAACATGGATCAAGTTTAAAGAGAGAGAACTGAATTACCTATTGTTCAGAAGTTCAATATATTTGATAGGTTATTAGTAAAAACACTTGAATAATGAAACAAATACCAATCATCTTGCGATATATGGATTATTTTATGTTTTATAAGGTTGGTTGGCTTGGTTTACTTTATAATACAATAGACGAAATCTGAGTGTCATCTAGGTTCGTAAAATAATCAACACGGCACTAAAATACACCAATCACTAAATATACATCCAATTGATGATCAATCAAGTCAAATAAATCCATTTTTATTAATAAATTGTAAAATAATCTACACAAAATGACAACGGACAAACTTAACTATAAAGTAAACCCGCTAATGGGCAGATGTCGTGGCAAGTATGATATTGGTCAGTTAATCTTATGATTAACCAGAAATGACACTTTAAATGCAGATGGTGAACGAGAACGAAGATTATTACTAAAGCAAGGAATTATACTAATATTAGAAAGGTTTAGATCAATTAATTCAAAGTCAACACCTCCAACACGACTCCGCCTTGAATCGTCAAATTGGCAATTATAACTTATTGTCTATTGACATTACTCGAGGCTTTTACCGTTCTCATGGCGACTGAATAGTGTGGAGATCCTTCAAACTGACTTTGAAAAATGGCCTAAGATAAAGGATAACTTACTCCCTGAAAATACAAAAGAAAATACGATTAATATTTTGTCGTCGCAATTATCGTCGATTCGGAACGTCCGGACTTCTAATATTGAAATTGTTTGCGCAATACTCAGTTTGTTAGGGGCATTGAACCTAATTGGCCTAGTGTTTGTATGGATTAGTAAGATTATGATAGTAAGGAATTATATTAGTAAGGTAAACATTTAGCCCTATTATACGATATTCAATTCATGTCTTCAAACTCAACTCCTTCTTAAATTATTAAACTGACAGTAATAACTTATTATCTATTAATAATGGGATTTTGCGTTGTCATGCGACTGTATAGCAAATGCATGACAATCAACCCACCTAGCATTTTCCCAACAATAAGTGAGTCAGTTTCCAGTCTAACCAGATGGAGCTCAGTATCAATATTTTATATAAAGCGAATATTTGACCCCCACACCACGCCACTGCAGTAACTGGGTAACACTATACACCCCTTGGATAGATTTGAGTCACTTTTTTATTTCTTTTTTTTTTTTTTTTTTAAGTAAGTTTGCTCTTGACTCTAGTCTAGGTCATAGGTGACAGAGACAGAGTCGACGATGGAGTGAGCTTACCCAGAAGAAGCCTGTTCACTCTAACTTTGAAGAGATTCGGGTTGAATGTGTTCGGAAACACAGACGCAGGTAGTGAGTTCCATTCATTCGCTGTGCGCATTATGAAGGATGATTATCTCAATTACACAGAATGATACTTAGTCTATACTAATATTATAAAGAGGTAAAATTTGTAAGTTTGTAAGTTTGTATGTAGGGGGTAATCTCTGGAACTAATGATCCAATTCTAAAAATTTTTTCACTGGTAGAAAGCTACATTATTCCTGAGTGCTATAGGCTATTTTTTCAACCCGAAAACGGGTCCTGTGGGGTGGTCCACGGGAGCGAAGCCGCGGGGAACAGCTAGTTCCTAATAAAAATATGACAATAATATTGTAATTAAAGGGATTTGATGTATGTATAACGAAATGGCCATACCATTAAAAGTGGTTTAGTGTAATGATAACGACTAGTCTATAGTCAACAAATGCTTTTTAGTTCAACTTTTTTCAGCAGTCTCGAAAAAATATGAACAAGGTCATACATTTCCGCTCGCAATAAATGCAAACTTTACAAACAATTTACTGACAAATAAAAAGAGGGTTTGGTTTTATCAAATATCTCAAAAACTAATTCAAGTTTTTGAAATATAAAAAGAGATTTAAAAAGAAGAGGAAATTGTAACACACTAACTTTACTACCAATACTCAATAATTTCGCGTGGTTATGGCCAAACGTATTTACGTTTAAACAAGCCTTGCACTCCGGGCTGCCTGTGGGCCTTCCCGACGCAAGGACTAATTACCAAACACCCTATAATGCTATAATCAACCTCACCTATAATCCTTAGATTCTCGTGCTAGCCTCGCGTTAGTACAAGGTAAAAATAATATGTGTACAAACTGTTTGCGTACAAATCACGTCATAGATACATGCCTATCTAAAATGGCTTGCACGTTATGTGGATTACGTCACCATACCCTATTGCATATTGACCCAGCGCCATCAAGCGTCAGCGCAACCACTGGAGCAAACGTTACTGCTCATGCCCACGCCGCCGTTCCCCACTGCGATATGGTACTACTAGGGACATGTCAGGCGCGCGCGTTCAACACTGCCGCCGGCACTCAATGTACCGTCCGTGCACTCGTAGACAGTGGGGCGCAGGATTGTTTTATCACATCGGCGTGCGCTCGATCGCTCGGGTTAAAAATCCGCCGGTGTAAACTTAGTATAGCTTGACTAGGACAAAACTCAGTCACTCAAGTAAGGGGGGGTGACGGAATGCACTATACGACCCGTACACGGTGAAGCTCCGCATTTTAATATAAAGCCTGCCGTATTAGATAACATCACTGCTCTAATACCTAGCGTTAAAGTACCATCAGTCGTTCGAGAATGTTGCAACCATCTAGTGTTAGCTGATCGCGACTACGATGTACCCGCGAAAATCGATTTATTAATAGGGGCGGAGTTATTCCCCGAAATCTATGACGGTCAACGTATCAATCGGGGGCCCGGTTTACCTACCGCTCTGCGTAGCGTTTTCGGATGGATTCTCACCGGGACAGTAAACGCATACTCTGTGCCTTTAAACACCGCGTGCTCTTTAGTGGCCACCACATTCACATTAGATGAGCAAATAAAAAAAAACTGGTAAGTGGAGGAGCCACCGCGCGTGGACATCACTGTCCCTGAGAATGATATCTGCGAACGCATGTACACTGATTTAACCTATCGTGAACCTAACGGACGATACGTCGTACCTATCCTGTTAACTGATGGCGATCGTACTTTGGGTGAATCTTATACTTTGTCGTACTTTGTCTTTGTCGTTTGACTCATCTTGAAAAAAAACAATCGTCAGACTGAACTTAAATCCGATTATATTAATTTTATGCGTGAGTACGAGAATTTAAATCACATGTACACCGTACCTAACTGCGTCGTACCTACTCTCAATCGTTATCTTATCCCTCACAGTTGCGTCGTTCGCCCGGAGAGCACGACCACTAAATTAAGAGTGGTATTCGATGCCAGTTCTAAAAACACTAACGGTCTATCGTTAAACAATATTGTATTTACTGGCCCTAAGCTTCAAGTGGATATTGCAGATATCATAACCGGCTTCAGACTACACAAAGTAGTTTTAACGTTTGATATCTCAAAAATGTATAGAGGAATCTTGATTTGACCGGAGGATCGGAGCTTTCAACATATTCTATGGCGAGAATCCCCTAGTGATCCAGTTAAAGAGTACGAACTTGCGACTGTCACCTATGGAGTCAGTAGCTCACCTTATCTGGCTATCCGCACCCTCCACCAATTGGCTGCTGATCATGGTGCCGCGTATCCACGCGCAGCCGAAGCGCTTCTTCACGAGACATATGTCGACGGCATAACGACCGGCACGCCCTCTGAACGTAAAGCCATGGAGCTAAAAGATCAACTTATTCATTTGTCACAATCCTTTCTTAAAACCTTGCCAGTAGATCATTGTCAAACCATTCAAGTTTTTTCCGAAGAAAATGATAAATCAACGTTAAAAATCTTAGAAGTCCAATATGATCCTGTGAGTGACAATCTCAGTTACTCACAGTCCCCAATCGAGGACGATGAATATACCAAGCGTTCCATCTTATTCAGTATCGCTCGTATCTTCGAACCTCTTGGGTGGCTTACACCTTGTATCTTAAAAGCCAAATAGCTCCTTCAAGATTTATGGCGTTTTTATCCTGTAATTGCTAAGTCCAAGGTAGCACCTCTAAAAGCGACAGTTAACCTTTTAGAGCGGTGCAATGCTGTATTACCATCCAAAGTAATAAATCGCATTCACTCCTTGCTTGGTTCATAACTTATCTTAAATAAAGCTATCTTATTCACGGACAGCTTGACTGTTTTGTCATGACCTTTGTTGTGCACAGAGTGTTCCTCATTAGCGACAGTCCTATACCCACTGAGTGGCGACATGTGTCCACCCATGACAATCCAGCCGACATCTATAGTCGTAGCTTATCTTGTTTATCTTTATATTCTTCCGAAACCTTGTGGTATGGTCCTCAGTGGTTATCTAACGAGCTCTTCAACTGGCCTATTTCAGCAGTAGAAGTGTCAGATAACGTTCACGAATTCAAGCCAACATCACGTGCGTGTCATGCTAGTGTGACACCCGAAGCGGACGTGCTTGATTCCAGTGAAAAGAGTGGTTGCATGGATCTCCCGTTTCAATAAAAACGCGAAAGCTTGAACGTTCTGAGCGTAACTTAATACCTTACCCGACAGCCACTGAATCAAGCCAATATTTAAATCATTTAACAAAATATGTTCAATATTAAAATTTTAATGATGTCATATCTTTAATAAATTTCAATAAACCTTTACCCAAACATTTATCTAACCTCTTCCCTTATCTTGACACTCGCGGAATCTTGCGAGTGAGGGGACGTCTTAAGCACGCATCGTCACCATGTCGCGTTAAACATCCATACCTCTTACCTAAGACTTCCCGATCGAGTACTCTTCTCATTGATCACTTACACACAACTTATCTTCAATGTAGGCCTGTGTCACCTGTGTCGCCTACTCCAATCTTTAAATATGCGTCGATATTGGATACTCAGCGTTAGAAATCTCATCAGGTCGCGGTTATCGAAATGCGTGACTTGTTTCAAAACTAAACCTATTCCACTTCAACCTGTACTAGATGACCTTCCACCTTCCCATATACAACTGGGTCATTGTTTTCAAACAATTGTCATCGATTTTGGAGGTCCTTTTATCATAAAGGAAAGTAGACGTCGTAAAGCTAAAACTTACAAAGCTTATCTTTGCCACATAGTTTACCACTCTATAGTCACAGATGGTGGTACTAACTTCGTGGGTGCCATGCGTTATATGTCAGAAGTTAGCGAAATGCTCAACCGCAAAAGAGATAGTATTGCCAGACAGCTCGCTTCTCGAGGTGTCACGCTTCCGCGTAATCCTCCCTCCGGTTGTCACTTCGGAAGCATCATCGAAAGCGGTATAAAATCAACAAGTTACCATCTCAAACGTATCACCGAAACGCAGATTCTTAATTTTGAAGAATTTTATACTATTCTAATGAAGGTGGAAGCCGTGTTAAACTCTAGACCGTTAGTGGAACTATCTTCTGATCCCGGCGAGGTTGACGCTCTTACAGCTGGTCACTTCCTCATCGGTCGACCTTTAATTTTCCTACCTGAACCGGTTTTTGCTGAAAACCAGACTTTACGTACTCGTTGGCAGCTTTTACAGCACCTATCACAAAGCTTCTGGCGCACCTGGCAAAGGGGCTATTTGCATACATTGCAACAGCGAATGAAGTGGTTTAAACAAGGCAACCTTCAGCCAAAACTGAACGATCTTGTAACCATTTTTGAACCTAACTTACCTCCTAACAAATGGAGACTAGGTCGCGTTGTACAGCTCCATCCGGGTAAAGATAATATTACTCGTGGGGTGACAGTCAAAACATCTAAAGGCTTACTTGTAAGACCTGCCGTCAAAGTTTGTCCACTTCCCATCGAACTAAATAATTAATTAACTACGTATATATCCTAACATTAATATGTATTACACTTTACATTTATATATATATATTACATTTACAAACTTATTCAGTGCTTAATTCCTTTACTTAAACTTAAATTCAGAATCCATCTTATCAGCATAGTGATTTATGAATCCGCATAGGCTTGTAAGTCTCGAACTTTATCTATTTTATCTTATAAAATCCCTGGTTGATTTCAAAAGGGGGGATATGAACAGGCTTTAGGATGCATTCCCTAGTCCCTTCCTTTCCTTTATCTTCTAATTTCAAATTTACCGCCAAAACGCACTCTTACATCTGCAAGTGCGGCAAAGACTATACCTCAACTGCTCCATCTGACGGCGGGCGGTAAAACAAGTTCGAACAGTTCGAACTCAAAATCAACGCCGGCCGGCTCAAATTCACGTGCGCGAAGGAAACTATCGTGAAATAAATCTAAATGAACAAAGTGTGGTGATCACCCGACTCCAAGCAGTGTTCCAAGTATCCTTTAAGTACCTTAATATCTCATTATGTCCTTCAGCCTGTTTTTGTAGAAAATAATTACCTCAAGCCACGTCCTTGGTTAGACGTAAGCACATTCAATTATAAATAAAGCCATATTGATAATTCTTTGTTGTCTAAATCCTGTAACATTCCTGTAATATTCCATTAATTCTATATTCTCTATCTTAAACATTGGCTTTGTTATTGAAGTTTTTAAGCACGATAATAAGGTTAATTATATAGTGACCACATATTTCCATTGACACGTGTTTTACTATTTTTGTACTAATACCATCATATTGCTACCATCGCTACTTGTATTATTCAAGGTCATTATAATTTTATGTATTACTAAAGGTACACTAGGCGACATGAACATTGATTTAGTACTCGTGTTTATTTTGCAGCGTTTGGGTTGCCCGGTGTCAGTCTGTTTCGGCTGAATTTTATGGACAAAGTAATTTATTAAACGCTTCAGCAATCAGAATCAGAATCAGAATTATTTATTTGCAAGCAATGTAGGTACAAGTTTGAGATGGTACAGAATTGGGTGTTTCCGCTACATTCTGCCTTACGGCATGCAAAAACAATATTTTTTTGTAGATACTCGTACAATACAATAATAGTCATTGACTTAGTATCTAACAAGGTATCAGAAAATAACTTATTTGTCACATACACAGTCGATTACGAATCAATATGCTTATCTTGAAACTATAAAAATTGTTATCATTTATAATGTCACATAGATAGTCGAATACAAATCAAGAAGCTTATCTAGGAATTATAAAAAAAATATCATTTAAAAATGTCAATTACAAGAAAAAAATAAGGTATAGTTATAAATCTTCATTCAGGAAGTCATTAACAGAATAGTAACATTTTTCTAATAGTAATGTAGTCAATTTAGTTTTAAATATACGGATAGGGTGTTCTTTTAAATTATACGGAATTTTATTATATATGATAGGCCCCATTGACATAATATTCTTTTTTAATAGTGCTGTTTTATATTTACCTGTATGTAATAACTTATTATATTGTAGTCTTAAAGGACCAGGCGGGTGACCATAAGCTCTTAGAGCGATATCAATTTGATATCGAGTAAGTGACAGATGCATACAAGTCAGATACATCTGTCCCTTATTCGATCTCAAATTGATACCGCTCTAAGAGCTTATGGTCACCCCCCTGAGCGTAATCTAATGCTGGCTAGTGTGGGAAATAAATTTATATTCGATCTAACAAAAATGGACACTTCCAATATGTATAGAGACGGGAAGGTTAGTATTTGCATTGACCTAAACACAGGCTCACAGCTTTCAGTACTTTTTAAACTTGACATTGACCTTATGCAGCGCTTTTGAGCCCTGAAAATCTGCTCCCTTTCGCCACAGTTGCCCCAGAAAATTACTCCGAACCTTAATATTGATGCAACCAAACCATGGTAAGCTGTGCAGCAATGCCCTTGGGATTTGATAGAATGGTGTTTCCAACCTTAATTTTATAAATGTTTTGTAAGGGTAAATTATGCTTTGCGCGATTAATAATTTGCCACGTAGTTAATTTTATGATTGTTTTGTGCCTTTCTTGTCAAGTGTATAATTTTTTTGAGCA
The DNA here is from genome assembly GCA_948252205.1 of Orthosia incerta. Lineage (NCBI taxonomy): Eukaryota > Metazoa > Arthropoda > Insecta > Lepidoptera > Noctuidae > Orthosia > Orthosia incerta. Next base: position 19,769,002 of record OX411766.1, on the reverse strand, counting down.
ATTTTGAATATTTGCTGAATTTAGTTTTACTATCTCTACTTATGTTTAATCTCATCTTAATTTCTTTTGAAAGCCACTTAGGTTTTATAATAACATCAATTTTGATCAATTTAATTGAAAAACACAAATCGTACTAAAGTCGATAACATTATTATAGGCTATATTCGGGTCATCCGTGTCATAAATCTCAGAAAAGGTAAGATTTTTGATGTGGCCTTTGAACTTGGCTATGTTTTCCACACTATAATCCCCTCTAGCTGCATACCAACAAGTTTGTGACACATTTTGTTTGAACAGGACAGTGAAGAAGCTGTGCCGTATGATCGGATAACGAAAATTCTAAAACATCAGTTTTGCAAGATTTACCAAAATTATGCGCAAAATTATCTATACATGTCATGCTTGCCATGCGAATAGGCTGTCTAAATGCCAATTTCAAGTTATACCTCAAAATGAATTTGTTTGTTTTTTTTTAAGTATATCTATCTTGAAATCGTCAGCAATAACAATGTTTTTATAACGTGCTCGTGATACTTCTCGCAATAGCATTTCAATTTTGTCTAAGCAGTAGTTAAGATTATTTACATTTGGTACTCTATTTAATACAGATTACAATTATCCTGTAATGCGTAAGCTCAATAGCATAGCATTCAAATATGCCTGACCAAGATAAATACGAAACTTTTCATTTTTCATTGTATCCCATTTCTAGCTAGGATGCAAGTTCCTCCCCTTTTTCTCCCCTCTCCGCAGAAATAGGCAGCTAAACAATAATTTAGAATATATAACTAATTTTGATATCCTTCCATGATAAAGTGCTCTGTAATACACAAGACATCCAGATTTATGTTTTATTCAGTAAGTTCATTTAAACATACCATTTTTGACCGCGAACCGGAAGATGTTGCGTTGGAAGGCCTCCCACCAGGTGAACCGATGACCTGGTGAAGGTTGCAGGCATCCGGTGGTTGCGGGACGCACGGGACCGGTCAATGTGGCGACGCTTGGGGGAGGCCTATGTCCAGCAGTGGACGTCTTTCGGCTGATATGATGATGATGATTTAAACATACAGTGAGAAAGTTTGATTTTGTTATTAAACCTGCGATATTTTGATGCAGGATTTTGAGAAATTTATTGAAGAAAAACAGTTCACCAACTTGGTCACTATTGCATTTACGTGAATGTTGGGATGTCCCACTATGGTCTTCTTCAAGGAAGTGGATATTGTCGTTAAGTTTAGTATAATCTTGATCGTATTCAATAAATTTGGCTTTAATCTGGTCACGAATGTCTCTCCATCCGTAGTTGTTAATTTTCCATGTATTGGCAGAGAATATGTCAAAATTCTGTGTGTAATTAGTGTCGAAAAAGTATATTCGTTGTATTGTTATGTCCATACTGAAGAGGTTTTTGAATAACTCGACTTTATAATTATGAATAAGTGCACCTCTTATAAAAGTCGGAGCGCATTTATATTTGTGTGTTTAGTGTTTTTCAGCGAGTATTTCAAGTTGTTAAGGATATCTAGATATTACCTTTTTTTATATCGTTTTCTCCAAAGAAGATCAGGCAATAGACTTGCATTGTGAAGTCTACTAAGTTGTCTTCGACGGTGCGTAGCAAATCATGTGTGGTAGTGTTATGCAGCAAATAATAATAGTAGCCAAATTAATTAGAGAACACTTCTTTAATTAACGACAGTTTTCCTTTAGTACACCTACTACTAATTATAGGGAGTCTATTTTCAAGTTTTTGTCGAGATACGCCTACTGGTTTTTGACGTGACAACGTCTAATAAATCGATGAACGCCGGCTGCACGTACGAAAAAGGATGACTCAATGTAACGTTACGCTCATTGTAACGTTACAATGACGTTAATTGTATCGTTATGCATGTGACGTTGTCAGGTTAAAATATCGTCTGTAAACCGACTTTACAGAGAACTAATTTTTTGACGTGACAACGTCTAATAAATCGATGAACGCCGGCTGCACGCACAAAAAAGGATGACTCAACGTAACGTTACGATCAATGTAACGTTACGCTCATTGTGACGTTATAATCGTAACGTTACAATGACTTTAATTGGTTCGTTAATTATGCAATCATTTCTTCAATGTTTTGTTATGACGTTGTCACGTTAAACTATCGTCCGTAAACCGACTTTACAGGCAACCAATTTTTGATGTGACAACGTCTAATAAATAGATGAACGCCGGGCGCACGTACGAAAAAGGATGACTCATTATACCGTCACGCTCATTGTAACGTTACGATCGGTGCGAGAGCGCTACACGAGCGAGCTAAACGCACGGTCGGCTTGCGCCGCATCATGACGTTGTCACGTTAAACTATCGTACGTAAGCCGACTTTACATACAACCAATTTTTTTTTGAGGCAACATTACCCAGGTGTGAAGTTGGTGTCAAGTTATGTTTTTATGTCAATGTGTCATAAATCATCTCGGAAGTTTGCGTTTCTTTGTAGAGAGTGTCTCGACAGTGTTTAGAGCTTTTTGTAAATCGGATTTTAATCGGCAGTTTTCGCTGTTGAGGTCGTCTATTTTTGATGAGCACTCACAAGTTGCATTTTAAGTGTATATATTTGTTATATTTCCACTAATTTCCACTTAAGTTGGTTCCATCAAACATTCAAGTTGAAGTGTCTGAAGTAGCCGTGGCTTACGCAAGCAAAATTATGCGTTTTCGGCCGTATTTTCACCCCTCTGGAAAATATTACAAATATTGGTCCTACAGTTCTAATAGTTGAGACTTACTTTTAGGAAATGTACTCTTCATTTTTAATAATTTTTTAGATTTCAAAAATCTTATTTATTTATATGCACTTTATTGTACACCAAGACAAAAACAATATCATACGGAAACCTTAAAATTAAAATAAACATACAACAGGCGGCCTTATCGCGTTCTGCGATCTCTTCCAGGTATCCCAGAATAGAGAGAGATAGCCTGGACACCACATGGGGTTGCACTTGGTGCAAGTTTGAATAAAACAATAAGTAACAAACATAATAAGCACTAAATATAAAATACTAAAATAGATACATAAATACATATAAATATACAGTCAAGTAAAAATACAGCTCACATACAACAAGTAGAAAATCACAGTGACAGGTAGTGCTCCTTCACCAGTCTTTTAAAGATCGGTAATGGTTGCGCGCGTTTTATTGTTACAGGCAATGCATTCCATAGACGAGCGGCCTGGACAGTAAAAGATATGTCCAGAAAGATAGTGGAATTCATTTGCATTTTAAGTTTCATATTATCCGATGACCTAAGAACTTTCGTGTGCGAGTCACATAAATACTGAAATCGATTTTTGTGGTAAAGAGTAGATGGGAAATATAGTATATTATACAGGAGGGAAAGAATATGAGCATTCCGGCGAAGGCGAATTGGCAACCACTTCAGTTTCTCGCGGAATTCTGAAACATGGTCATATTTGCGCAAACTAAATATGAACCTTATACAAAAATTTTGAAGACGCTCAAGTCTGTCAAGTTGTACTTCAGTGAGTCAAGATAGCTGGCATCAGCATAATCAAGGATGGGTAGAAGAAGAGATTGAACAAGCGCAATCTTGGTGGCAGTCGGCAGAAAATTACGCAGTCTTCTCAGAGACCCAGCAGATGCGAATAGCTTGCGGCTAACTTCCTGTAGCTGAGCAGTCCAAGAGAAGTTCTTGTCAATGAATATCCCCAGGTTCTTAACATCCTCGCTAAAGAGTACAACATAGTTATCAAAAGAATCTTAGGGAAGAGTCGTCCAGTCGATCCTTGAGACCATCATTTAACTGCCCACCACCATAACTTGCGTTTTTATAGGGTTCACCATAAGTCCGTGCCTCTTGCTCCAGTCACATATACGGGCCACATCACTATTTAGGGTCAAGATAGCTTCAGATAGATTACCTAGTGGAGACCGTGTGTAAATTTGAATATCATCTGCATAAAGATGGTAGGAAGAAATTAATTCATTGGATATTGAGTTAATAAAAACTGCAAAGAGTAAGGGAGATAGAACGTCGCCCTGAGGTAACCCGGCAGAAGTACTACACCAGGAAGACAAGGTCTCCCCGATGCAAATACGTTGTCGGCGACCAATCAGGTAACTACGAAACCATTCAACAACCGATGGAGATACGTTAAGAGAGTAAAGGACGCTAAGTAAAACATCGAAATCCACGGTATTAAAGGCATTACTGAAATCCAGTAGAGCCAAAACCATTAGATTACCCATCTCCATGGCAGATCTTATATCGTCCGTAATATTCAAAAGCGCTGTAGTTGTGCTATGAACAGGGCGGAAGCCGGACTGGAAGGGGTTAAGGAGATTATTTTTGGAGAGAAAGGTGCTTATTTGGTTGTGGATTAAAATTTCGTTCAAGGCCTTTGGATAGGGATGGCAAGACGGATATTGGACGATACTCGGTGAAGGATGTGGGATTGAACTTTTTAGGTAAAGGAATTACTTGTGCATCTTTTTATGAACTTGGAAAGACACTGCTAGCTGCAGAAAAATTGAGGATGTGGCAAATGACGGGCAGGATAATGTCCAGCATGGGGAGTAGTCTAATGTCCAGCATTTTACGGCTGATACAGTCGCTTTCCTATTGCGTTTGACGAATTCGATAGTATGCTCTTCTTAACATCACATTCAGAAAATTGACCAAAAACAAATGGAGAATAACTGGAAGTCGGGAGAGATGAAAGATGATTCAATGTATTTAATTTAATTGTCCTATCAAAATTGGACGAAGCAGTATTTTTTTTTTTTTCTAAAATCATGTGCATGCTGTACAAAATCGAATGACACCTTGTTCATATTTTTCCGAGCGTGCTGAAAACAGTTGAACCAGAAAGCATTTGTTGACTAGACTGAAAATCTAGATGTAACGTTTAGGTTTTTTAACAGACTTTCCAAATAGGAGGAGGTTCGATGTTCAACTTAATTTCTCCGTCAATTGTGGACCGATTAAGAATTTTTTTTTAGAAAGAGTATCGTCTGAAATTGGTCCCATTTTAATTTGGTGAAGATCTGATGAAGAGCTTCGGAGATACCTATACAATAGAACACTTGTACGGTGAAACCATACAGTAATAATAATGCACTAATGCTTATTCGTGCATTTTACCATATTTCACTAATTGATATTAGTAGAGCATTCAGTACTCGATTAGCGGTCATCGCGTGTGCTCCCTCGCTCCTTTGTATTACTAAACCTTTGGTCCGCATAATATATTTAATTTCACCTTACAAGCAGCAGTATCATTTAGCCATCTTCCTAATTTTCACATTGGTCCTTCGATTCATCGGTATTCGTTTTTCTTTGGGGAGTAACGTGTATTAAGTAACTTGTGAGTGAACTCGTCCAGAAACCAGCATATTGGATTGCAGTGATACGTGTGAACTGTGGACATACTTTCGTAACCGCAGTAATTTAGCAAAGCATTTGTAGCAAAACCCTAGCAGCACTGGGTGGCGTTGCAAAATTAGTTAGCAAGAGCACCGTCCTTAAGCATACCAAGCAGTGGGACATCAGCTAAGCATACCAAGCAGTGGGACATCAGCGCCTCTAAGAAGGGGCAATCAGCATCTTGAGCAGCAAGCAGCACATCGGTATTCAAGCAGTAGCAGCACTCGGTATCTTCAGCAGCAGGGCGACAGAGCCCAGCTACATCAGAGCAGCAGCGTTTGGAGTGCAACAGCAAACCAGCGGCAGTCGAAAGCCAGTTTCGAACAAGTAAGATCTTTCCGTTTTATCATCATAAACAAAATAGCAGCATAATGGAGGAGCTTTACTACCAGCAACTTGAACTTAGCGAGTCAATCAAGAAAATACCGATAAATATAAAAAAGGATAGCGCCGATAGGAAATCGGATGACTATTTTAAAAGGCGACTAGAGTTGTTAGAGAGGTATTGGTCAGATTTTCAGAACAATCATTTAGCGATCTGTCAACATGGGGACAAAGATCACTCATATTTTATAAATTCCGAGCATGAACAAGTTACCAAGCTTTATACAGCAGCCAAGTCTCTCATAAATGAACAACGCCAACAGTTGTCAAGCAAACTAACGCCTATGAAATCCGTTAGGGGTACTCAACCAATACAGGAGCAGCAAGAGGACGCCGAACTAGCAGAAGCAGGACCAAAGGGGTATAAGCAGCCAGCAAAAGCCAGCATGTTACGTACAATGGAGTCAAAAGGCTCTACCAGCAAATTAGATGACATGCTGCGTAAGCAAACAGCAAATTTCAAAGCATTCAAGAGATCAGCAGGGTTTATTGACCTAGACTCCATGTCCGAAAAATAGGAGATGGAGGACGCCTTGAGAACACTTCAAGCGCGCAGGTCGCAAATTGATTCCCTCCATTGGGAGATAGATAGCGAGACAGGTGGAGATGAAGAGGATTACGAAGAAGTGTATACTCAGCATGAGCGATCATATATTCTGTTAAAGAAAATGATCAATAAAAAGCTATGGAGTGTATCACATAGAGAGCACTCCACACCTAAAATGGATATACCAGTATTTTCAGGTAGCTACCAACATTGGACGTCATTTAAGGACCTCTTTAGCGAAGCTATTCATAACAACCCTACCTTGTCGCCAGCGCAAAAAATGCAATTTCTAAAAGGGAAGGTCAGGGGTGAAGCAGAAAAACTTATTCAGCATCTACCAATAAGTTCCGATAACTATCATACCTGTTGGGAAATCTTAAACAATCGGTATAATAATAAAAAGCTTATATTTACGTATGTTATAAATACTTTACTGGGCCTACCGAGCACGCAGCATCAAACGCTAGGCCATATTAAGAAACTGCATGACATTGCACTAGAAAGCTTGCATGCCATACGGAATTTAGGAATCGACATCAGCACCTGGGATCCGCTTCTTGTGCATTTATTAGCGCAGAAGCTGGATAGCAAAACGTATGGAGATTATATAGACTCCCTTAAAAACTCCAGGGAGCTACCGGTACTGCAGGAATTCTTAGACTACTTAGAAAGCAAGTTTACGAGCCTGGAAACTTCTCGCAGGAAGCTAGATCATGCAACACCGAAATCCACTAATCATACAAATAGCGATGTTCCTGAAAACCAACAGGCAAGACGACATGACCCGAATTATGCTAGTAAATACAATAAGCTACAGCCATATTCAAAGACCTTACACGTGTCTACCACAAAATGTCAATTTTGCGGTCAACAACATACCATGTTTAATTGCGTAAAGTTTTTGCAATTACCTAATGAAGCAAAATTGAAATCAGTTGAAAAATTGAAATTATGTCGAAATTGTTTATTTAATCATAATGGCCAGCAATGCATTTCCGTTAAGCGATGTCGCAAATGTGACGGAAATCACCACTCCGTTTTACATGACGCTTGCTCAAAAAATAAATCGCAATCGAGCAACGTAGCAACGACAACAAATAACCCAAATCCAAAAGACAATGTCGCAATGACTGCGCATGTGTCTCAGAATGATCCAGGGACGAATGAAGTATTGTTAGCTACAGCCTTAATAAAGGTCGCAACGATGGATGGATCGTGTCACATTTTAAGGACTCTCATTGATCCTGGATCACAAGTGTCGATAATAAAAGAAAGTACAGCAAAGAAATTAGGATTACGTAGATCTAAATTCAATGGATTGATATGCGGAGTAGGTGAAATCGAACATAATTGTAAGGGTATGGTCACACTAAGCTGTTTCTCAACTTACAACGACTTTTCGTTTACAACCGACGTACTTGTTATGAACAACATACTTAAGGATATTCCGTATAAATCCTTTGACACATCGAAGTGGTCCTACATCGAAAATCTTAAATTAGCAGATCCAAATTTTAACATTAGCCGTCCAGTGGACTTATTACTAAGCGCCCAAGTCAATGGCTTGATTTTAATGGGAGGATTAATCAAAGGAGAGAGTGTATCACAGCCAGTGTTGCAAGAAACACAGCTTGGGTGGATCATATATGGTGGTGGCCAATTAGCATCACTACAGTGTAACGTGATCATGAATAATATCCACGATATTCCGCAGTTCTGGGACATCGAGGATATAAGCGACAAATCAAACTTATCATTGGAAGATCAAGAATGTATCGATTTTTATTCATCAACTACAAAACGTCAAGAAGACAGCCGGTATGTAGTAAAATTGCCACTAAAAGCAGACATCAATGAAAAACTAGGTTCATCTAAAGAGATGGCAATAGCACAGTTCCAAAATCTGGAACGTAAATTTAGCAAACAACCTGTTCTAGCAGAACAATATAAAACATTCATTAGTGAGTACATAGCCTTAGGACATATGGTGCCTAGTTACAGCAATAAAAACAAACAAGCGCTATCGTGTTACTTGCCGCACCATGCCGTCCAACGAGCAGAATCAGCTACTACAAAGCTACGGGTGGTGTTTAACGCGTCAGCAAGGACGTCAACCGTATATAGCGTGATTGACCTGATGTATAAGGGCCCTAATTTACAACAGGATCTACAGGAACTGATACTGAAGTGGCGGCAATATCGTTATGCTTACACATCAGATATCGAGAAAATGTATAGGCAGATAATGGTGGACGAAGCAGATCAGCAATATCAGCAAGTTATCTGGAGGTATGCGCCAGATCAACCACTACAAACGCACAAGCTTACTACCGTCACATACGGTACAAAATCAGCCCCATTCCTAGCGATGATGACTTTAAAACGTTTAGCTTCGGATGCACGAAGTGCATTTCCGGAAGCAGCAAAGATTCTAGAGGAATCATTTTATATGGATGATCTGGTCCATGGTTCTCACTCTATCGAAAGAGGAAAGCAGCTCATCGAAGATCTCAACAGATTATTAAAATCAGGTGGTTTTACACTGAGAAAATGGTCCGCAAATCATCCAGAACTTCTTGAAAATATAGAGCAGAGCAGCAGCAATGGCGAAATCATTTTTAACTTCAAATCAGAAAGTACGTCAAAAACATTAGGCCTTCGATGGAACTCTTGTGATGACATGTTTACTTTCAAATACAGCATAGCTAATCCAAACGCCAAAATTACTAAACGATTACTTTTGTCAGAGATATCAAAGGTATTCGACCCGTTGGGGTGGTTGTCCCCACTTACAACAAAATTAAAGCTGATATTCCAAAAGCTGTGGTTAAATAAAATGCATTGGGATGAAGAAGTTCCTGTAAACATCAAAGATGAATGGGAAACGATAAAAATAGACATGGAATATTTGAATCAATACAAAATACCACGTTGGATCGGGTATCAATCTAATAACGTCATAGAACTGCACGGTTATTGTGACGCATCGACTAAAGCCTACGCGGCAGTTATTTACGCGCGATTTCAGAAAAATGATGAGTCATCTGTGGTACTAGTAGTTGCTAAGACTAGACTAGTACCCATTTCTAAAAGCGTCTCTTTACCAAGATTAGAATTAAGTGGAGCGTATTTACTAGCCAAGTTAATGAATAAAGTTATTAGCTGTTATAGCGAAATGGACACTCGGATATATGGATGGACGGATTCCATGGTGGTCTTAGGGTGGCTACAAGGCGATTACAGCCGATGGAAACCTTTCGTTGCGAACAGGACTAAAGTTATCGCAGCAACAATGAAACCAAGCTGCTGGCGATATGTTAAGTCGGAGGATAATCCGGCAGATGCAGCCAGTAGAGGCATCTCAGCATCACAACTGAAAAATCAAACCCTGTGGTGGCATGGACCGCAGTCATTGGGAACGTTTGATGAAAAATTTGAAGCAAAGCAAAGCATTTATACCACGGATCAAGAAATAAAGGCAAAATCAACACCAAGCAAGGTGAATGCCGCTCAAATAGATAGCAAGAAAAGCATCATATTACAATTGTTACTTAAATTCAGCTCACTTAATAAAATAACTAAAATACTAGCATGGCTTTTACGAGCCATCAAAACGATACAATTTAAGCAGATTCCAGTCACGTTAGGTAAACATAGCGGTTTGCCTGAGTTTCTTACCTTGCTTGAATTACGGAAAGCAAAGTTACTAATTATAAAATATGCACAAAGAACTGAGTTTGCAGAGGAAATCATGTCATTACGAAAAAATAATAAATTGAGTAGCAGAAGTAATATACTAAAATTAAATCCTTTCCTTGACAACGAGGGGCTTTTACGAGTGGGAGGCCGTTTAACCAAAGCAAACATGAGCATGGAAATGAAGCATCCAGCCATATTACCGTACAGCAGTCGGCTTACTACTCTAATAATTCAGCAAGCTCATCAGCTCACCTTTCATGGTGGACCGCGATTAACTTTATTTAATCTTAGGCAGAGATACTGGATAATCGCTGGAAACAAAGCAGTAAGGAAAGAAGTGCGAAACTGTCTCACCTGTAGAAAACATGAGCCCAAACTGCAGCATCAATTGATGGGAGAGTTACCCGAAGCCAGAAGCAACCCCGCCCCGCCATTCTATCACACCGGAGTAGATTATACAGGTTTCGTAGAGGTAAAAAGCAACAAGGGGCGCGGAATTAAGACCACAAAAGGATATATTGCGTTGTTTATTTGTCTAGCGACTAAAGCTGTACATTTAGAACTTGTATCCGACCTAAGCAGTACTGGGTTCTTAGCAGCATTACGGCGGATGGCCGCCAGAAGAGGGGTGCCACGCCATCTTTATAGCGATAACGGGACGAATTTCGTAGGTGCAAATAGAATGCTACAGGAAAGCTATCACGATTTCGAAAACGTATATGATCGTAACTTTTTCGCAGAGCTAACAGATTTAAATATAGAATGGCACTTTAACGCGCCATCTTGGCCAAGTGCGGGAGGTCTATGGGAACGAGCCATTAGAAGCTTAAAATATCACCTCAAGCGAGTAATTGGAGAGCAGAAGTTGACTTTCGAAGAGTTCAGCACAATATTAGCACAGATAGAGGCTTGTCTGAACTCCAGACCTTTGTGTGCCTTGTCTGAAGACATCGAAGATTTAAACGTACTTACCCCAGCGCATTTCTTGACCGGGAGGTCTGGAACTGTCATAATCGAAACGGAAACAGATGCTCGAACTAGATGGCATTTATCAGCTAATATAGTAAATGACATATGGAAGAAATGGAGATCGGAATACCTAACGCAGTTATCTGTAAGAAGCAAATGGCGAAGCACTGAGCAAAATATCAACATCGATGATTTAGTGACCATCCAGGATGACAATTTGCCACCTGGAAAATGGATGATGGGAAGAGTAGTAGAAACTCACCAGGGTCAAGATGGATTAGTTCGGGTAGTAACATTAAAAACAAAAAGCGGAATACTTAAAAGGCCGGTTGTGAAACTCTCAATCTTGCCGATATCGCCTGCTTCAAGCAAAATGAAAGACGATAGAAAGGTTAATCAAGAAATCAACATCAGCTTGAAGGAACCTGACGAGCGGAAACCAAGCAATAGAATCAAATCTAAGTTTGTATCAGTAGTAGTGTCGTTAATCTTTTTTATGTCATTGATAACATCATCTCGCGCAGCTTTTAACATATCAGCGTTGCCAAACAACAATTCACTGTATTTCGAGACAGTGGGCAATATGCAAGTAATTCGAGATAAATGGAATCTTATTGTATGACATGAGCCCTTACTGGGAAGGGAATATAGCAGCCACTAAGTTTTTGGATTATTTACAAAGACTCTGCGCATCCTTAAACGATACTAGCCAATGTAATATGATAACGCTTCAATTAAATCACGACTATAAAGAAATACAGCACTATAATCAACTTATGATTAATCAGCACTTTGACGTGCGCGCCAGACAGCGTCGCGGTCTCATTAATGGTATCGGTTACGTGGCCAATAGCCTGTTCGGAGTATTAGACGAACGATTCGCCGAACAGTACAAGAAAGATATACAGCTTGTAAAACAAAACAAGCATCATCTTGGTAACTTGTTAAGAAATCAGACATCCATCATCGAAGCTGAATATAACTAAACTATCCAATTACAACATAAAACTATAAACAAGCGCTTGAATCAATTAAATAATGCAGCCTGTGTTATTAAACAAGAAGTATCTGCCAATACTAACTCACCAGATTACACTCTGTCTACGCATGACATTCATCAGTACACTATTTGTTACTGCCTGCTGGGTGTAGCCGTTTTGGTGGCAGCGTACTTCATATGGAGGAGGTGTCGAGCAGTTTCTTCAGTGGAGCTATCCCAAAGTGTAGCAAATACACAACAGTGTTTTCGCGAAAGCAGAGTACGGCTGACCATCAGCCAAGTGAAGTGAACATAACAAGTGCGAACACTGTTTGTAAACGGGACATAGCTACGTCACCTATTTCTAAAACGTGTCGCTTTAGATTAGAAGACGTGTAACATTTTTGTATCTTTTTGACCCGGGAGCATGTACGGTGAAACCATACAGTAATAATAATGCACTAATGCTTATTCGTGCATTTTACCATATTTCACTAATTGATATTAGTAGAGCATTCAGTACTCGATTAGCGGTCATCGCGTGTGCTCCCTCGCTCCTTTGTATTACTAAACCTTTGGTCCGCATAATATATTTAATTTCACCTTACAAGCAGCAGTATCATTTAGCCATCTTCCTAACTTTCACAACACTTCTCAAAATAAATGACAGCAAATCTATCGGGATTTCTGTAATCGCATCGCAATCGTTTATTGTTTATACCATTTCATAACATAACATCACGCCAGTATGCTCTAAAGGGGTACGTAGATGTGTAAAGTTCACCTTGGTACACTCTCATTTCACCGGTTATGTTCAAGTTTCATGGTATTCGGGTAATCTATTTTGGCATTATAGGTACCTTAATAAAGTCAATTTGTCTATAAGGTACAACTAAAAAGTGAAAAATAAAAAAGGTGTCCATAACCAAAAAAATTGGTACCTGCCAAAGACACCGACTCCCAAAAAGAAAGTTATTTTTCACTTTGTAGTGTTTTTATTTGGAAGTCGGTAGTATTTTTTTGTAAAATAGATTTTTTATTAATCTTCAGTTCAACTTATTAAGAACAGATAATTATAAAGCAGTATGCTTGGAAATGTAATTTAAAAGGTATTGTGCATCCTGACTCACAGAGAAACGAATTTAACAACAGTATAAACGATTGAAACCTGTACGAGATTAGGATGGCTCTGAAACAGCTTAAAAACAACAAGGCGCCGGGTGATGACGGAATCACGGCTGAACTCCTGAAGGCGGGTGGAAAACCGGTCCTTAAGGCCCTTCAGAAGCTGTTTGATTCCGTCATACTCGAGGGCAAAACGCCACAGGCATGGTGCAGGGGTGTGGTGGTACTCTTCTTCAAGAAGGGCGACAATGCCCGGCTGAAGAACTATAGGCCCATCTCACTTCTTAGCCATGTCTACAAGTTGTTTTCAAGAGTCATCACGAATCGTCTCGCGCGCAGGTTTGACGATTTCCAGCCTCCCGAACAAGCCGGATTCCGAAAAGGCTTTAGCACCGTAGACCACATACATACGCTGCGGCAAGTTATACAGAAGACCGAAGAGTATAACCTGCCTCTCTGTTTAGCGTTTGTGGACTACGAGAAAGCCTTCGATTCGATCGAGACTTGGTCTGTACTGCAGTCTCTCCAACGGTGCCAGATCGACTACCGGTACATTGAAGTGTTGAAGTGTTTGTACAAGAACGCCACTATGTCAGTCCGTCTTCAGGATCAGATCTCGAAACCAATTCTTCTCCAGCGCGGCGTGAGACAGGGAGACGTCATTTCTCCGAAACTGTTCACTGCTGCGCTGGAGGATGTCTTCAAGGTTCTGGATTGGAGAGGGCTTGGCATCAACGTTAATGGCGAGTACATCACTCACCTTCGGTTTTCCGACGACATAGTGGTCATGGCTGAGACCATGGAGGACCTCAGTGCGATGCTCGTTGACCTTAGTAGAGCTTCCGAAAGAGTGGGTCTTTAGATGAACAGGGAAAAAACCAAGGTGATGTTGAATGGCCATGTTGCACCCACTCCTATCAAGGTCGGGGACTCTACACTCGAAGTTGTGGACGATTATGTCTACCTGGGCCAAACGATCCAATTGGGTAGGGCCAATTTCGAGAAAGAGGTCAACCGTCGAATCCGACTCGGCTGGGCAGCGTTCGGGAAGTTGCGCGGTATCTTCTCGTCCAACTTACCACAGTCTCTCAAGACGAAAGTCTATGACCAGTGTGTGTTGCCAGTGATGACATATGGCTCTGAGACGTGGTCGCTTACAATGGGCCTTATCAGGAAGCTTGCAGTCACTCAAAGGGCAATGGAGAGGGCTATGCTCGGAGTTTCCTTGCGTGATCGAATCAGAAATGTGGAGTTCCGCAAGAGAACCAGGGTTACCGACATAGCCCGAAGAATTGCCAAACTAAAGTGGCAGTGGGCAGGGCACATTGCTCGAAGAACGGATGGCCGATGGGGTCGAAAAGTTCTGGAATGGCGACCGCGAACCGGAAGACGATACGTTGAAGGCCTCCCACCAGGTGGACCGATGACCTGGTTAAGGTTACGGGAAGGCGCTGGATGCGAGACGCACGGGATCCGTCAATGTGGCGACGCCTGGGGGAGGCCTATGTCCAGCAGTGGACGTCTTTCGGCTGAAACGATTGGACCCTATCGACACGGTTGTTGTATTTTTATGATTATCAAAATTATATTAATCAAAATTTATATCACACTATGTTTACGACTTAACTCTTTGTAAAGCTTCCGACGTGCTCGATAGATGGCGTTGGCGTCGAATAAGAAGTCACTATGGTTTTGTTACCGCGATTAGTGTATAAGCAAATGGTTTTTTTTTTAATAAATGAGCTATCACCTCAGATCAGTACACAGTGGTTTTAGTTACATCTCCCGCTAGTGTACCTTCAGGTCAAAATTCCACCAAATACCATCAGGTATTTAACATTGGTCCATCGAGCCCGATAAAGTACCGGTTTTTTGAGTTCGTTCGTGGTACTCGCAGTGGATCGCTGCGGCTAAAGTCCACGGTTCCCCGCATCGGCAGCGACCAAGCTTCGCCCAGCATTGGCGCGTTGAGCTGAGTCAGCGTTGGCGGGACTAGTTCAAGGAGTGGCCACAGAGGGCGCCACTCTCAGATCAACACTTCACTGGATGACGGCAAGGTGACGCAGGCGCAGCCATCAATCGACGTCACAGGTGACATCACGCGCAGTTCACCCTTCAGATAGTGGCCAACTAGGGCGCCACTTGTGTTTGTGTGAAGTGCAGTTTTATTTTGTGAGTACATTTTATTTATTTATTTTGTCCACGTTTTGGACAAAGGTCGAGTCAAATGATTTGAACTCTACTCCAACGAGAAGTTAAACTTGTGGAATTAGTGAAGAAGTTTCAACTTAAAAAATTATTACATATTCTTGGACTTGTAAAATTTTAAGAACATTTTTAGACTTAGAAACTTTTAGTATATTATCAATTTGTGTGCATGTTAGAATAAGGACTTAGAATATTTTAAAGAAAACGGAGGAACGGGGAACCTATAGCCGATTTATACCAGATTTTGTGGGTTTCCAAAACACTTGTAAATTTTTTAATTGTTGTTTGGGACTTGTATTATTTTGTTGGATAATTGTACAACTTAGAAAACCAGTCGGCTGTTTATGCACTTATAAGTTTACTGCTTAAGTTGCAACACTCAGAAATTTTGTATATTTTATCTCTTTGAGAAAGTTCTTATTCATTTATATAGATTTTATCAACTTATTTATACATTTGTTGTGTTTACAAAAATTTATCAAGTGAAAATCAATTTAAACACACTTTATTTATTTATCAAGAACACTAATCAATTATAAAAATGGATGGATTAATCAACGTTTTAAAAGATCAACAGAATGTTATCACAAAGGGAATGACAAATTATAAAAAATGTGTTAAAGATATATTAACGCTAGAATACATAGAAACAAAGCTAGAATTATTGGAAAGGGATTGGGCATTATTTAAAGAAAATAACACTAAATTATATGAACGTTATAGAGCAGAAGATATAGTACAGAAAGTGGTTGATATCTATGATACGACAGAAGACACTTATATTGTTTACAAAAGTTTAATGAAAACAGCTCTTAATAAGATTCAGTTGGTTAAGGATTCTGAACATCAAACCGATAGTGCTTTAAATCAAATAATTCTAATGTTAAGTTGCCCAAAATATCCATTCCAACATTCTCAGGAAAATATGATGAATGGACAACATTCCAAGAACTTTTTACATCATTAGTACACAAAAATAATACTTTAGATAATGTGCAAAAGCTCCACTATCTAAAAGGTCACCTTTCTGGTGAAGCAGAGCAATTAATACGTCACACATCTATAACTGATGCCAATTATATTCAGTGCTGGACTCAGTTACAGAAGCGTTATAGCAATAAAAAATATTTAACAAATTGTATTCTTAGGAGATTGTTCGGTCAAAAACGTATGCAGGTGGAATCAGCAACAGCTTTGAAGGAGTTGCTTGATACCACGTGCGATTGTCTTAATGCGTTGAGTAATTTGGAAATAAACGTGAAGACATGGGATGTCATTGTTTTACACATTGTTACCTTTAAATTAGACAACGAAACCCGTAAACAATGGGAGCTTATTACTTGCAACAATGACTTACCAACGTTCAACCAATTCAAAACTTTCATAGAAAATCGGTTTCGTGCGTTAGAATGCTCAGATCACTAACTTAGGGTGGGCCCTGTCCGGTGCAGTTAGTAGGGACACATCTAAAAGTTCACCTAAAATTAATGTGTTGCATGCACAAGTTAATGAATACAAAATAAAAGAAAATTTTGGGCAATTGATAACCAAATAGGTCAAACTAGTTCAAATAGGTCAAACAAAAACAAATAGGTCAAACTAGTTCAAATAGGTCAAACAAATAGGTCAAACTAGTTCAATAGGTCAAATAAAAACAAATAGGTCAAACTAGAACAATTAGGTCAAACTAGAAAGATTGATCAAACAAGAACAAATTGGTCAAACTAGAACAATGAGGTCAAACTAAAAATATTGATCAAACAAGAACAAATAGGTAAAACTAGACCAAACGAAAAATAAAAAAAAAACAGATCAAAATAGTACAAATGAAAACAACACAATAGGACAAAAAACATTAAACAATAAATTAAAGAAGACGATTTACCGCCAAGTCGTTGGTAGTTAGATCATGTAATGGGTAAACAGACCAGTGATGACAACATCACCGTGTTGTCACGTTACGCACCAAATCCTCAACAATCAAAAGATGTTGGTCTTTTCAAAATATGTATTTCACCCGTAGTCGAATAAGAAAGTTGTTATTGTTGATTTATTGTTTACATACTTTATTTAACTCTGATTTTTACAACTAATTTACACTTTTAATCTTGTGAGAATTGATTTATACAACCATTTTTTTTACGCCTGCAAACTTTAGATCAACTGTGGAAAATCTAATATAATACATTTATATTTTAAGTTTTCCTTTACACTGTTTACAATTTTACATTTTGTTTTTATAACTTAGAATAATTGATGTTTAGCTCTAAGTTATTTTAACATTCGTTAGTCATTACATATTGATTTTATAGTTATGTATAAGAACCAAAGCTTGTCGATTTTAATGCAAATTATTTCCTGATGTAGTACAAATAAACAACAAGTACAAATGTTAAGCTCAACTTGTTTTCGCAATTTGCCACTAAGTTCAGTTTAGAAGGACATTCCGTCAGTAACGTCCTTGGTGGGCGGTATGTTTACGACTTAACTCTTTGTAAAGCTTCCGACGTGCTCGATAGATGGCGTTGGCGTCGAATAAGAAGTCACTATGGTTTTGTTACCGCAATTAGTGTATAAGCAAATGGTTTTTTTTTTAATAAATGAGCTATCACCTCAGATCAGTACTGTGAGGACTCTGCCTAAGAAGGCAACCTATTTGCCTTAGTAAGACTGGCAGCAGATAACTAGTTTTGCAAGGTAGTTAAAATAGGAACGCTTGTCATGTTTATATAAAATATAAAGAACAGACCTAGATTGTTCGCCTGAAGGCAGGCTCATATTTGCTAAAATATAATAAGTAAAACTAATATATGTTTTATTGCTCATACACCTCTGTCTACGTCCTTACAATTGGTGTAGTTGTGCCGGGTAAAGTATCCCAGTAAATAAAGAAAGTTATTAAAAAACGCGTGTATACGGCGTACAGTATACGTATAGGTAAAAAACAAGAAAGTGTTTGAAGAGGATAGTTCGCGTGTGCATGGCGATACAGTGCACGAGGCCCTATCGGCGTATAAAAAGCGAGATGAGTGATAACAGAGAGTGCTGGTAACCTCTCGTTGCCTGCCATAAACGGATGGAAGAAAAAAAAAGCTAAGTGGTTTTGTTTTCTTATATAATTGAGCGTAATGCAAGCATGATGGATAAGTATTATTCGGGCACGGACGGCTACTGCCTGGAGGAATTCCTTACCGAATTCAAGTCGGTGGCCGAAACAAATGAATGGAGAAAGAGCGACTACAGCCTAATTTTAGGAGGGTTTCTACACGGAGCCGCATATTATTATTATCGTACTATTTTTAAGTATGATATGGACTTCGCAGTGTTGTGCGATTGTTTGAGGAGCGAATTTTCAAAGTTTCACCGCAGATGTCGCTATTGCGAACAGCGCATAATAATCTGTGAAATAAAAGCCGAAGAAAAACGACTTAATGTATTGTGTGAGGATGTTAATACACATTTATTTTCTAGTATTGTGATAAAGGACGAACAAACACAAAACAATGTTCAGTGCAGTGAGGAAATCGTTGACCACGTTGACGAAGAGGCCGACGCAATTGTTGACGATGTTGATCACACCGACGGAGAGAGCTGCATGTTCGAGGACGATGTTGACCAGTCCAGCAGAGACGACAGCCCCGTCGATGACAAGTTTGAGGTGGAGTCTACATTCCAGGGTGAGCGCTCGGACGGCCCAGCTGACGACGTGTTGGAGCCCCTACCCAGCAGCGTATGTGCGGACGAGGGTATTGTATTGTATCGTCCCAGTCCAATTTGCTCCGATAATTCCGATTATCTTTCAGAGAACCATGTTCAGATTCCATCAGAACGACGAGTTGCAGTTCCAACTGAATGCCAAAGTGGTGTTTTAGATGTTAACATGCAGAATCACATTGATTTCAACCATATTATCGATAATAATATCGAAATTTCTCGATCTGACATAAAACAGAAACTCATAAATGTCATTGTGAAAAGAAATTATCTGACAGCATTTAAGAAAAGTTTTTCTCAACCAAAAGAGATTCGAAAGAAATTTAAAGAAGTCTTTAATAAGGTTTCTTATTGCGCCAACATATATTCAAAGAAGGCGAACAATAAAAAGGGTATGATCCGAATTAAATATAAAAGAATTTATAATGAAACTTCTTGGGGAGCAAGGTTTCGTAGAAAGAAGATGACTATGTTGGTTGTAAATAAAAATCCGATTCAGTTCTACCATAGGTGTGATATAGCAGTAGAATATTCGCATTATGATCAAATTAAACAAATCGATCTCGTAAAATGCAAGTATTGGAAATTTTATAGAAAGAAGATTAGGTATAAAGTGCAGTAAACAATTCATTATTATTGTGTAAATAATTTGTTAGGTAATATGATGTGATTGTTGTGATGTCTTATATTTTGTGCTTTATTAACCAAAGTTTTCTTTTCATGTCGAGCAAATGAATAGAATCCAACCTTGAAGGAATATGCGATGCGCGCTGGGCATCGATAGAAACTTAATGCAATTTATTATTTTAATGATTTATCTGTATATGTGTTGGTGAAATTAAATACTCTTCGGTCTTGTCTTTATTTACAAAATAGGATTAATTTTTGAAATAGCAGACAAAGTCCAAATACAAATCCATAAGGACTAAGTCTGAAAGAGTAAAATATTAATAAGAAATATTTATTTATAAGCCCTAAGGCAAATAAATGATAAAAATCATAGTTGTCATTTTCAGAAATGGTTTGACACATAGTGCCACAGATAACACAAGAAAGCATAGTGTCAAAACCTTGTCAAAAGTAAAGCATAGTGGTCATTACAAAATTGGTTCGACACACAGTGCTGTAAACAACACAATTAAGCACAGTGTTCATTATATTAGAATTAGATTTATATATACTCTATAGCCACAGATTAGTTAGGCCGGACCATAGATACAGAATGGTATGTCGAGTTATAAGGTCCATTACAGATAGACAGAAATAATATTGACATGATTGAATAGGTAGTATGTCATGAGCTAAGGAATAGTTTGATACGTTGTGCCATAGATAATATAAAAGAGGCACAGGTTAAACAAAATGAAGCGATATGATAGAAAAGCTAAATTGAGAATATTTACGCCGAATCAGTTAGTGATGCTCTACACACCTAGACGGACCACAAATAGAAGTCTTAAACTATGTAGGTTGTATAAAGGCCCATACCGAATAGTTAGGAGATTATCTGATGTAAATTATGTAAAAAAAAGAAAAAAAAAAAAAAAAAATTGTAGACGATTTAGGGACATAGTACATGTAAATAGATTAAAACCTTTTAATGTTAGAGTAGAATAAGAGATAGGTGTAAATAAATAAGAATAGGTTAAGGTTAGGTTAGGCCCGCGACCGAAAAATAAAAAAAGAATAGGAATGTCAACTGTCAATTTAATTCACTGAAGCTACTAGGGATGAGGGAGTAGGAAAATGTATCGATAGTTTTCTTGTCGACTTTTCCAAATAGTATCGATACATACAATTAGAGCTTTGCCCCATTTTAATATAATTTTCTCTTTTGCATAAACTGATGGATTGTATGCCGCTGGGTGAAGAAGAGGCTGGCAACATTAGCTACGCATCGAAGAAATGTGTGATTATTTGTTATGAAATTAGGGCTGCATAGGCTCAAACCAGGATAATAGTATAACCCAGTGGGTTCCTTAAGGTATTAGTCATAATTGAAACCGACTTTTCTAACGGGGCATAGCCTTTGCAAAGGATGTCGAGTTGACATCATTGGTCCAGTTGATGGCTGTTGTTTAATTAAAAATATAAATATAATTATCAATTTAAATCCTGGTGCAAGTTCTATGAATAGGATTTGAATTCGATGCGATCCAGCCTTTCCTTCTCTGGCCTGATAAACGCACGAGATCGAAAAATTGTATCATATCTGAATTTTTGAAATAAAAACCCCATCCGGGTCGATGTGAGTTGACGCATCATTTTGTTAGTGTCGGGAGGACGCCTTGGTCCTTTTCCTGGGGTTTTGGGCAAGGAGGTTCAAGCATGACTGCGTAGATTTGTTAATGCGTATGCGCACGTTAGCCGAAGTTAAAAGCACATATTGGAGCATCCGATAACTCGTTTGTCATGACTTAAGCCTTCCCCTTTTAAGGGTCGTACCTCAATTGTTAATGTGATTCCCCAGTTAGGTAAATGTTCGGGTTAGTATAAGGTAGGATTGATGTTACCTTTCAAAACTTGGAATAGAAGCACCTCGTATGACTCTGCGCGTCTATTCTTAGGGGCGTAGCTCATGTGAGGACTCTGCCTAAGAAGGCAACCTATTTGCCTTAGTAAGACTGGCAGCAGATAACTAGTTTTGCAAGGTAGTTAAAATAGGAACGCTTGTCATGTTTATATAAAATATAAAGAACAGACCTAGATTGTTCGCCTGAAGGCAGGCTCATATTTGCTAAAATATAATAAGTAAAACTAATATATGTTTTATTGCTCATACACCTCTGTCTACGTCCTTACAGTACACAGTGGTTTTAGTTACATCTCCCGCTAGTGTACCTTCAGGTCAAAATTCCACCAAATACCATCAGGTATTTAACACACTAATTAAAATACTGATAAAATGTTAATTATTTTCCCCTAATCCACTGGTATCCACACTCTTTATTTAACCATTAGTTGCATTATACAATGGCGCGGGATCAAAATATTAGACTTAAGCAACACGATTCGATTTATATACATAACAGCCATAAGCGATTTTTTAAATGACGAAGGAATTTTTCCCTCCGATTCGACCCTATCGACACGGTTGTTGTATTTTTATTAATATCAGCATTATAATAAATATCGTAATTATATCACAATTATTAAAATAATAGTTAAATTTTACTTACAGTCTGGAAATATCAAGTGCAAAACAGTTAGTTATTTAAAAATCCGAATAACTTGGCAACGCGACACTTTAGGGCATTGTTTCGGGTAAGCACATAAGAGTCCCAAAATGGATGTCCCCACAAAATACCCCCCAATTTTATAGAATTTTGGGAACCAAATATTTTATTCTACTTTCTAAATAAATAAAGCTGATTTTGTCAAAACCAAAAAAAAAAAAAAAAAATTGCGGACTCAAAGGTCCATAGTTTTGTTAGTATAACAAATCAAATTGTATTAAAATTGAGGTTGAAATATTAAAAGTAATTTTTTTGGTTGTCGCCTTGTATGTTTTTCGTTATTTCTTAGTATAAAATATTCATTGCCTAAAATTCGTTATTGTGTGTACGTAAATATTATAAACGAATCAATATTCTCTATCGCTAGATCTAACCCAGCTGGTGAATATGGCAACGCGGGTACCGGATGTTGACGGCCATACACCCAATTGCTTAGACCTTCTCCTGACAACTGATCCGGACATTCATTCGGTGTCGGTCTCAGCCCCGCTGGGAACGTCTGACCACTGTCTGGTGAAATGCGTGTCGACTTGCTCTCCTCCAGATGAGAGCCCTAGAGGCACGAGGCGAGTATGGCGATACGAGTCAGCAGACTGGGACGAGATGCGGCGTTTTTTTGCGTCTTATCCTTGGCGGTATGTGTGCTTTTCCTCGGGTGACCCCTCGAACTGTGCAGACGCGGTTGCGGATTTGATTCAGCAGGGAATGGAATATTTCATTCCATTCTCCGACATTCCGCTCGGTCCCAAATCCCGACCTTGGTATAATGCAGAATGCGGTCACGCTGACGCCCGAATAGAGTCTGCCTACCAAGCCTGGGTCGGGGCCCGCGACCGCAAAGTTAGAGCGCGTAGGGTTCGCGCGAAGAAAAGAGCCTTTAATTCTGCCACCAAGTTCTGCAAGCGGGTTTCGCGTCGGGCACGTTTTGACCATATTGGACGTATTGGGGCCAAGCTGGCATCGCACCCTCCGGGTAGTAAACAGTTTTGGTCCCTGTCTAAAGCGGTTGAAACGAATTTCTGTCGGCCCACTTTACCTCCGATGCTGAAACCTGATGAGTCGCTGGCTCACTCTGCGAGTGACAAAGAAAATTTATTTGCATCTCTTTTTGCTGGCAATTCATGTCTGGATGCTGGCTCCAAGCAACCACCTACTGTACCTCATTGTGACTCTTCCATGCCAGCGATCGCTGCGCACGCTTAAGAGGTCCGGAGAGTATTGTGCAGTCTAGACGTGAACAAAGCCAGCGGCCCTGACGGCATTCCAGCGAGAGTGCTGAGGCAGTGTGCGCCTGAACTGACTCCTGTGTTGACACGCTTGTTCCGCCTGTCTCTTGTAAAAAGAACGGTGCCGAAATCCTGGAAGCTTGCAAATGTGCAACCAGTGCCCAAAAAAGGCAACCGTGCAGACCCTGCCCATTACCGACCGATCGCCATTACCTCCATTATGTGCAAAGTTATGGAAAGGGTACTGAACAGTAAGTTGCTGACCTACCTTGAACACAACAATCTCATCAGTGACCGTCAATATGGCATTCGCCGGGGACGGTCAACTGGCGATCTTCTTGTGTATGTCACGCAATGCTGGGGCGAAGCAATCGAGAGACACGGCGAAGCACTTGCTGTTTCGCTTGATATCTCGAAGGCCTTTGACAGGGTCTGGCACGCGAGTCTACTCAGTAAGCTTCCTGCTTATGGCATCCCCGCTGGTTTTTTTAGCTGGATATCAGACTTCCTCAGTGAACGGTCGATCCGAGTAGTCTTTGACGGCTGCTCCTCTGACTTCATGGCTATTGATGCCGGAGTTCCTCAGGGATCTGTTCTCTCTGCAACTCTTTTCCTGCTGCACATCAATGACCTACTTCAGCCTGGTATTTTTGGGTACGCAGATGACAGTACTGTTTCAGAGATGCTTTTCCAGGGCAAGAACCAGCGTGGATGAAGTTCGTTCCTTGAGAGAGGCTATGGTGGAGCGCACAGATTTGACCTTAAGTTTTGTCTCCCAGTGGGGTGATGACAATATGGTCTCCTTCAACGCCACCAAAACACAGGCGTGTCTCTTTACCGCAAAAAGGAGTATTTTCGATCAAACTCCTACTTTTCGGGGTACGTCTGTTTCTGTGACTGATTGGCTCGAGCTTGTAGGCATGGAGTTAACATCCAGCCTCAACTTTGGCGCCTCCATTGAGTACAAAGCCCAAATTTCGGCCAAAAAACTGGGCATCCTAAATAAAGTGAAGCAATACTTTACGCCTGAACAGCTTTTAACCTTTTAGACTTCCTCAGTGAACGTTCGATCCGAGTAGTCTTTGACGGCTGCTCCTCTGACTTCATGGCTATTGATGCCGGAGTTCCTCAGGGGTCTGTTCTCTCTGCAACTCTTTTCCTGCTGCACATCAATGACCTACTTCAGCCTGGTATTTTTGGGTACGCACATGACAGTACTGTTTCAGAGATGCTTTTCCAGGGCAAGAACCAGCGTGGATGAAGTTCGTTCCTTGAGAGAGGCTATGGTGGAGCGCACAGATTTGACCTTAAGTTTTGTCTCCCAGTGGGGTGATGACAATATGGTCTCCTTTAACGCCAGTAAAACACAGGCGTGTCTCTTTACCGCAAAAAGGAGTATTTTCGATCAAACTCCTACTTTTCGGGGTACGTCTGTTTCTGTGACTGATCGGCTCGAGCTTGTAGGCATGGAGTTAACATCCAGCCTCAACTTTGGCGCCTCCATTGAGTACAAAGCCCAAATTTCGGCCAAAAAACTGGGCATCCTAAATAAAGTGAAGCAATACTTTACGCCTGAACAGCTTTTAACCCTATACAAAGCGCAAGTCCGATCCTGCATGGAGTATTGCAGCCACCTTTGGGATGGCTCAGCTAAGTATCAGCTTGCCGCGCTTGACTCGGTGGAACGCAGCTCATTGGCGACGTTGAGCTGGCGGATGCCAAGCTATACAGCTTGGCTCATCGCCGCAGGGTTGCCGCCAAGCAGGCATGCTTGTCAGTCATCTACAGACTGTACTTCGGTGAGTGTGCTCAAGAACTTCACGACCTCATCCCACCAGCCCCCTTCTACCATCGGACATCTAGACGCACTGCAAGTTATCATCCTTACCTTGTTGCCATCCCACCAATTCGCACCAAGCGCTTCCAAACATCCTTCATAATGCGCACAGCGAATGAGTGGAACTCACTACCTGCGTCTATGTTTCCGAACGCATTCAACCCGAATCTCTTCAAAGTTAGAGTGAACAGGCTTCTTCTGGGTAAGCTCAATCCATCGTCGACTCTGTCTCTGTCACCTCTGACCTAGACTAGAGTCAAGAGCGAAACCATCACAAAAAAAAACACTATGTATTTCTTAAAAAACATATAAAATAACTTAATTGTAATTTTGTCGAAAAATATGTATAAAATTGTTCAAAAAATTTCATCATTAGCGGCAAAAGTGATTTATTTTAAGAAGCACTTAAAGTTTCATAATTTAACGTCAAATACCGTCGGAACTGGGTGTAGTTCGATGATTCGGCCCATTAACCATTTTTCATCCTCAATTATGACAATATCATCAACATTGAGGTTGCTTGTGGCTTGTCCCCACTTACTTTTTTCTGTAATTTGTACTAGGTACTTATTTCTCCATCTTTTGCAGAGATCCTGTAAAAAAAATTGTGACAACTGCCATTTTTTTTTGGTTTTAAAATTCGTTTCAATCTCATGTATGGAAACCTTTGATCCACCTGTTAGGAAGTGAGCACGCGTTAAAAAATCCACATTGTCTGGATCTTCTGGTATAACACAAAATGGTCTCGTGTTGAGACAAGCTTCAATCTGTGTAAGCACCGTATATAGTTTATGTAATGTAGGAATCTGGTCACCAATAAATTTAAATGATATTTGAATGTTTTAACTGCCGCCTCCCTTATTCTATTGTTGTATTTGGTACGAACGTTTTCCATCGACTTTGGTTTCCTTGAAGCTATCCTAATACGGCAGTAGAGTCAATTCAACCAAATACTAAATACCAAGCACGACCTCTGTGATAGGCTTGAGTCGCATTCACTAGTTTTGCTCCCAAACTGTGATAAAAATGTGTGAATCTAGCCTGTCACAGTAGTCCGTGCTCGCCCGGCTACTAGACACTGCTTGACTTTGGTCATGAGTTTGGCTAGCAACAGTGCTTCAGATAATAAAATCGTGAATCGAGGTAGTGCTATTTGCTTTTTCGTTGGAATTAATTTTGATTTTGATATTTCACTCTCTGTAGTAAATGACGCATGCAAATGCTTCTGTTGTCGCGTCACAAAAACCGTGTAGCTCTACACTATTCCCTGTTTCCGTACCGAAGACGGTAATCTTGGTACTTTAGAATTGATTGATACTTTCTAATTCTTCCTTGATTTTGATTCATTCCTTGCTGATTTTATCTGGTACTTGTTCATCCCACTAAGATTGGAATGTTTCTTGAAATTAAATCCCAGTGCTGAGTATTATTCTTCACCCAGAGAGACCTTACCATACTCAATAGATGATCAAATTCCCATTTTTCCGCTACAGTACCCATATCAATACATGAAACAGTATGTTCAGAAGCATTGACATTGCTCATCTGTTTCCTCATCATCTCATCGGTCTTGCTGTTTGATCCCTGAGACTTGAGACGGGTCGTACCTTGCGTACGGGTAAGGTATATTTAAAATTATAAACTGTTTTTACATTTAATTTGTGTATTGAGTTAAACACTCGATATCGATAGATGATCGAGACGCAGCGAATGCGTTTTGTTTGCTTTACCCAACAACGATGCTATACAACTACTAAATGCGAATTCAAATGTATGCTTTTTGTTTATTCGCTGAGTCAACGTGCGTGTCAGCATAAATATGGAACAATTGACATGTACGGGTTTGCTCGTACAATATGCATGGTAAGTGTTTTTATGTTTCCATGAAGAAGTATTCGATAAATTTATATTGCGTACTGCAGTTGTCTGTTGCTAACTGCATATGTGTGCAGGCAAGAACTTTTATTCTAGATAACAATGACGAATTGTTATCAAAGAGTATATTTTACCCATTCACAACATCAGGGGCTATAGACAAGTGACATTCGATCAACGTAAGCGTCCCGATAGCGATCGGAAAAACCTCAAATATTTAAGGGATTGTCAAGCGCAATCGAAATATCACGTGATCAATCCATTTCATTTTGGTATTTCCACCATCTCCATCGTTTATGGAATGACACTTTGTCCAGAGCATCAAGTGTCAATTGGCAAGAAAACGATATTATGACTAATGGATATTTATCTAAACAATAATGTTTTCTTTTATTGCCGAAAATGTAGATATCTCAACTCATGGTTAAAAATACGAGTTTGAATGAAAACCGTTTTCCATCAAAAAATTGTTGGCCAAACAAATGGCCAAGTTGGATATTTAATTATTTTCCCTGAATCCACTGGTATCACACTATATATTTAATCATTAGTTGCGTTATAATATGGTGGGGGATCAACACACTAGGTTTAAGATTGACTCGATTCGATTTATATAACAGCCATAAGCAATTTTTAAAATTACTAAGGTATGACTGATTCGACCCTATCGTCACAGTTGTTGTTTTGTATTATTTTCAACATCACAATTATCTTAATTTATATCACACTTATTTTAAAATGCTGATTAAATATTAGGTACTTACTGCCTGTAAATTTCAAGAGCAAAATAGTTAGTTATTTAAAAATCCACTTAGAAAGTATTCGGACTCACTCAGCGAACTCTCGCTTCGAATAACTCGGCAACGCGATATTTAGGGGCATTGTTTCGGGTAACCATTTAAGTAGTTCTAAATGAATGTACCCGCAAAATACTACCCAATGTTAAAGAATTTCTCTTTCTAAATAAATAAAGCAGATGTGGTCGAGCCCATTTTTAACTAACATGCCAAAAAAGAAGAGGTTCTATTTTTGACTTAAAGTATGTTTATTTTTTGTGTACGTTCACTGATTTCTCCGTCAATTGTGGTCCGATTTTGAAAATTCTTTTTTTGTTTGAAAGAGTATGTTCCAAAATTGGGCTCATTTTAATTTGGAAGATCTGATGAAGAACTTCGGCGATATACAATATAACTCTTTAATAAATAACGGCAAATCTTATGGGATTGCTGCAATCGCATTTCTGTTTATTGTTTATACCATTTCAGAACATAACATCACGTCGGTACGCTCTAAAGGGGTACGCAGATGTGTATAGTTTACCTTGGTACACTCTCATTGCAGCGGTTATGTTCAAGTTTCATGGTATTTGGGTAATCTATTCTGGCATTATAAGCAAGTTGTCTATTAGGTACAACTAAAAAGAGAAAATAAAAAAAAAGATTTTACAAAAAAAATACTACCGACTTCCAAATAAAAAACTACTTCTTTGGTAGATAAATTGGTACTGCCAAAAATAAAGTTATTTTTCACTTTGTAGTTTTTTTATTTGGAAATCCGTAGTATTTTTTTGTAAAAAAGTTTTTTCACTGAGGTAAAATTCACAAAATGAAATATTGACAAAAACTGTACAAAATCGTCATTTTGCTTTTCTTTATTTCTTGGTATACAATATAAGAGAGAAGAGAAATATATTTCAATAAAGACAAGACAACCCTGTTGTAAGGTTTATGTTTTTAAACCTTACAACTTAAATACATAGTATTTATATAAAGCAGTCTGTTTCGAACTGTAACTTCAAAAGGTATTATGATTCCTGTTTTCTAGACAGCAGT
Organism: Orthosia incerta; assembly: GCA_948252205.1. NCBI lineage: Eukaryota > Metazoa > Arthropoda > Insecta > Lepidoptera > Noctuidae > Orthosia > Orthosia incerta. The sequence goes on along the minus strand of OX411766.1, from coordinate 19,739,931 downwards.
CCATGCCTGCGTCAGTTTTTAGATTCGTTCCTCTAGAGAAACGAATCTAAAAACTGACGAAGGCATGGACTGCTGTCTTCAATGATTATCACACCTTAGTTATAACATACTGGATTTTTTCCACATTTTCCCAAATGTATTTTTTTCGAATTACTTGAATGTGACCCAAATCCAATGGTGATGATGTTATTGCAAAGACATCTCTCAACTTTATTACTTACCAACTAAAAATTAAAAAAAAAAAAACAAATTAACATTATGACATTTAAAAGTTGTTAGAAAAACAAGAAAGAAAGAAATAGTAATTGCCATAAATCGACACAGAAACATTATTTTTATTAGGTACATTGCAACTTTAACGGGTGTGTAATATATGGTATAATAACAGATAGTATAATATCACTTGAAATAAGGTTCACATGATACAATTTTTATAACCTAATTTCATGTGATCTAATGTTATATTTTATATAACCTTAGTTTTCTCTAATAATATTTAGTACAACGTTAATTTAATATTATAATTTTTAATTTGTGTAATGCTCTTTTTTATATACTAGCTTCTGCCCGCGGCTTCACCCGCGTAAAAAGTGTTTTATGTTCCTAAGGGAATACCAACTATCATATGTTCTTCCCATGGTCTCGAACTACCTCCATGCCAAATTTCATTAAAATCGGTCAAGCCGTTTTGGAGCCTATAAGGAACATACATACATGCTTTCTCTTTTATATATGTAGATTATAACAGTTTATATATCTGTTCTGGGTGGTAAAAAAAAATACAACCCAACGGACCCGAGTCGGGTTGCCCTAAAGTCGTTCGATCGCTCGCTCATGGGATTAAAAAAAAATAACCACAAAGGTGCTGGCGGGGTCGTTCGCTCGCTTCACTCTTTCCGGCCAGCACCTTCTTATCTAACCTATCCGAGTCGGGTGCCCTAAATTCGTTATGCCGTAAATTTTGAATATTATAGTTACTGAATATTATATAAATTGAATATTGATTCAAATGTGCATTATAGAAAATGTACATTAAATCATATAAAATAAATTTATATCATTATTTCATTACACCATTGATCGTTATATTAAGAAAAGTATATTAAATGAAATGAGGTCATAATATAATATGATCATTAAAAAATAGAAGATCTTTTGTTATTATATCAAACGCTACACACTCAGCTTTAACATACTAAAGCCAAGTTTTTTTAATCCGTAGTAATCTTAATTAATGCTTAAAAATAACCAATGGGTTGTATTACAAACACAAGCTATCCTATGTCCTTCCCAGGGTCTCAAACTATCTCCATGCCAAATTTCATCTAAATCGGTTTAGTAAATCCAGAGATTACCACTACAATCTCGCAAACTTTACCTCTTTATAATATTATATAGTATAGATTAGTAAGATTAAGGTTATAACTATAGCAAGGAATCAAAAAGGTTTAAATTAAGTTATTTCCAAGTCAATATCTCTATCTAGACTCCGCCATGAATCGTCAAACTGCCAGTTAAACATACTAAGCTTCGCCAGCAGCTTCGTCCACGTTCAAAGTATTTTCTTATTTCAAGGGAACATTATACCGGGCTAAAAAGTAGCGTATGTGCTATTTCAGACTATAATCTACCTCTGTGCCAAATTTTATCCAGGTCCAGCCAGCACGGCTGAACGGATCTGGATCTGGTCTGATTGAGTAACAAACATACATCCAAATACACATCCATCCAAACTTTTACATTTATAATATAAGTAAATATACCAGGGCCAGAGAATAAGCATTGCCATGCAACGTGGCAATGCTGCCAGTCTTTTGGGCACATTACCCGTGCACAACGATGTGGAGGCGTTTTACGACGCCATATTTTAGTTAAGTATATTTTTTGGTTTTGGTTTAAGTGTATATAAGTTTATGATAACTTACTGCCTGAAAATGCAAAAGGAAATAAGATTAATATTTTGTCGTCGAAATTATTTTCATTAATGTATTATAAATATTATCATAATTATAAAACACTGACTAGGAGCTAAAGGTCCGGTATTTTAGAATATTAAATTTGTTCATGGGCATTGCACCTAATTGGCCTAGTGTTTGTTAGGGTGGAACCCTTTTGTAAGATTTTATTTCACATTTCGTGTTGGTATAACAGGTAAAAGTTGCTTTATATAATTGTTAATAACACGTTCTAGCTCGACAGCTCAAGCTCCCGCCATGGACACGAAATTTATTTTTTAAGTTTTTATAGTCGTTTTGTATATAATACTAGCTGACCCGGCAGACTTTGTTTTGCCACCCTACACCTACCCTACACCTACCCTACACCTACCCTACACCTACCCTACACCTACCCTACACCTACCCTACACCTACCCTACACCTACCCTACACCTACCCTACACCTACCCTACACCTACCCTACACCTACCCTACACCTACCCTACACCTACCCTACACCTACCCTACACCTACCCTACACCTACCCTACACCTACCCTACACCTACCCTACACCTACCCTACACCTACCCTACACCTACCCTACACCTACCCTACACCTACCCTACACCTACCCTACACCTACCCTACACCTACCCTACACCTGCCCTACACCTACCCTACACCTGCCCTACACCTACCCTACACCTACCCTACACCTGCCCTACACCTACCCTACACCTACCCTACACCTACCCTACACCTACCCTACACCTACCCTACACCTACCCTACACCTACCCTACACCTACCCTACACCTACCCTACACCTACCCTACACCTACCCTACACCTACCCTACACCTACCCTACACCTACCCTACACCTACCCTACACCTACCCTACACCTACCCTACACCTACCCTACACCTACCCTACACCTACCCTACACCTACCCTACACCTACCCTACACCTACCCTACACCTACCCTACACCTACCCTACACCTACCCTACACCTACCCTACACCTACCCTACACCTACCCTACACCTACCCTACACCTGCCCTACACCTACCCTACACCTGCCCTACACCTGCCCTACACCTGCCCTACACCTACCCTACACCTACCCTACACCTACCCTACACCTACCCTACACCTACCCTACACCTACCCTACACCTACCCTACACCTACCCTACACCTACCCTACACCTACCCTACACCTACCCTACACCTACCCTACACCTACCCTACACCTACCCTACACCTACCCTACACCTACCCTACACCTACCCTACACCTACCCTACACCTACCCTACACCTACCCTACACCTACCCTACACCTACCCTACACCTACCCTACACCTACCCTACACCTACCCTACACCTACCCTACACCTACCCTACACCTACCCTACACCTACCCTACACCTACCCTACACCTACCCTACACCTACCCTACACCTACCCTACACCTACCCTACACCTACCCTACACCTACCCTACACCTACCCTACACCTACCCTACACCTACCCTACACCTACCCTACACCTACCCTACACCTACCCTACACCTACCCTACACCTACCCTACACCTACCCTACACCTACCCTACACCTACCCTACACCTACCCTACACCTACCCTACACCTACCCTACACCTACCCTACACCTACCCTACACCTACCCTACACCTACCCTACACCTACCCTACACCTACCCTACACCTGCCCTACACCTGCCCTACACCTACCCTACACCTACCCTACACCTACCCTACACCTACCCTACACCTACCCTACACCTACCATTTTCAACCTTTTTAAAAGTTTTTTTTTTTTAATTTTTTAATTGTATTCTGCTATTCAGGGCGGAGACAAATCCAACGAAACGTGTAGTAACAAACCCGTCTTTCTTTTATATATATATATGATAACACCCTATAAATAAAATGATAAGTAAATTTAATATGCTATGCATGTAAGTTAAAATAAAAGTATATTTTAAATTCAGAAAGTTATGTCGGTATGAAAAAGGTAATTTTTTATAGTAATAATCCTTTTTCGTCTCAAACATTGGCATGAGCTTTCGAGATGCTAATTTAGACTTTTTATTTATTCATGAATCACTCTCTTGTTTGTCATGTCGCATACAAGTATACTTAGAGCTGCTTCTGTCACAACTTTTACTGATTTTTCCACAGCCTGGGTGTAGCAAGGCTGTCTCATACACCAAAACTGCATCTCCTCCATTTTCATTTAAATCTTGTAACTGCTCATTGGAAATATTCATCAGTATTGGGGGTTCGTATATATTTTGTTGCCAGTCAATCAAGTCTCTGTAAGAACGTGCAATAAACTTCACTTTTGGCAACTTTTTTATTTTTATTTTTTATTGTTGATAGGCTTGCGTTTGACCACTATCTCACCTGATGGTAAGCGACGATGTGGTCGACGATGAAGCACGCTTGCCTAGAAGAAACCTATTCACTCTTGACTTAAAGACTCCCAGGTTGTAGCCAACAGGAAATACAGACTCCGGCAGGGAATTCCACTCCTTTGCTGTACGCATAATAAAAGTATTCCCAAAACTTTTTTTTTTTTTTTTTTTTTTTTAAATATACTTAACTCTAATCCCCGCCACAAACTTTGGCGCCTATTCTGTGCTCAACTCTATCATTCCGTTCAATCTTTTATGCCTCTCGCACTTTCATTCTTCATACTATTTCTTTCTTACATTCGTCATTTTTCATTCTGTGGGTGGGACTCCCACTTTATTTAGTCCTATCTATGGGCATAATTTATTTAATAATCATTTTAGGAAAATAAAAGAGTGCTTATATTAATACAATTATAGAGTGCAAAAAGTGCTTATCACAGATAGTTACAATAGATTTTTTATAATAAAAACATAAATCCGGTACAATTATCACAGTAAATTATCCGTATTAGGGTAAAAACATAAGAGGTGCTGTTTCGCAATAAATAAGACATTAGGGATAAAACATAAAAAAGGTGCTGATTAGCGATAAAATGAAACATTAGGGATAAAAACATAAAAAGAGTGCAGTATCACAGTAAAAATAAAACATCAAAACATCATATCACAGATTATACAAAACCAATAGGGAACTATCCACAAAGCTGCGCTCAGATGGCGCCACAGGTTTCTGCGTAAACAAACTAGAGAAGGGCGTTTTCGGTTTTTTGCGCAAACGGTTATGTATGTGTTTTCATATCGATATCGAAAACGGTTTTCATATCGATATCGAAAACGGTTTTCAGATATCGATATCAGTAGTACAGTTTGCAAAAGTTAAACCGTTATTTAGATGAGCAAACTAACAACGAACATGAAATAATACTTAGAAAGATTGGTAGCGCATATGGTTCCTAACGTTTGTGAAGTTTGCGTTTTGTTCGTAGTTCGTACGTTTTCGCATTGTTACGGTTTTAAGTTTTGAATTATTCGTTCTCACCCTCTAGTAAGGTTTTTATTAGATACAGCTTTTGTAATATCGGTTATTTTAATATCGATATGATATGATATCTAACACATATCCGATATAAGTTACGTTTAGATATATTGGACACATCCCTAAAAAAAAACCAAACTGTCAAAGTCCAGCGACAAAATTTCGCAGTTTATGTATACAAAATATAAAACAAATAGTGAAAGAAAAATGAAGCTAACTGCCCCAATATTATTATTTGGTTTTTGAACACAAGTTATCTTAAAAACAGTAAAAAAGAGTTCGGTAACCACAAACAGTAGTAGACGCCATGTTGTTATGTTTTTGTTTACTCAGAGCCGCCAAGCGCCATCTGGCGGGAGCAATAGGGAACTATCCGCAAAGCTGCGCTCAGATGGCGCCACAGGTTTCTGCGTAAACAAACTAGAGAAGGGCGTTTTCGGTATTTTGCGCAAACGGTTATGTATGTGTTTTCATATCGATATCAAAAACGGTTTTCAGATATCGATATCAGTAGTATAGTTTTCAAAATTTAAAATGTTATTTAGATGAGCAAACTAACAACAAACACGAAACTAAACTAACGAATAATACTTAGAAAGATAGGTAGCGCATATGGTTCCTAACGTTTGTGAAGTTTTGGTTTTGTTCGTAGTTCGTACGTTTTCGCATTGTTACGGTTTTAAGTTTTGAATTATTCGTTCTCGCACGCTAGTAAGCTTTTTATTAGATACAGCTTTTGTAATATCGGTAATTTTGATATCGATATATGATATCTAAGACATATCCGACATAAGTTACGTTTTGATTTATCGGACCCATCCCTAAAAAAAAACAAACTGTCAAAGTCGAGCGACAAAATTTCGCAGTCTAAGCATACAAAATATAAAACTAATAGTGAAAGTAAAACGAAGCTAACTACTTCCCCAATATTATTATTTGGTTTTTGAACACAAGTTATCTTAAAAACAGTATAAAATAGTTCGGTAACCACAAACAGTAGTAGACGCCATGTTGTTATGTTTTTGTTTACTCTGAGCCGTCAAGCGCCATCTGGCGGGAGCAATTGGCAGTAATGTTCCCTATTGGTACTACCTAACATACTGCTGGTGATAGACAGCAGTGCTGCATTCTGTGCTTACGTTTTAAATATTGTTACATATACACCAAGCACAGTGCGCTTCAGGTCTTATTTCTATCTATCACCACAGTGGCTACTTTAGTGCAGTACGTCAAGAACCTTTCCCTATATTCCTTTGTCATGAACCCACAGATACTTTCGTTCGTCAGTTTTTTGTCCAGCTCACATTCCAGTTGGTAGTGCTCCCTGATAAATAACGGGCATTCTACAATTATGTGCTGGACACTTTCTGGCACGCTTGGATCGCAGACGCACGATGCGCTCTCCTTGCACTTGAAGCGACTCAAGTACTCAGAGAACCCACCGTGCCCCGTCAAAACCTGCGTGAGAGCACCTGAGGGCCGTACCTGTTTCACAATACGGAAAGCCACTATTGCGTCCGGAAGAAACATTTTCGTCACGGAAGCTGTCTCGCCCGACACATATCTCCGATTCCATTCATCAAGCGATTCCGAACGGATCAGTCGTTTAATAAATGAAATCGGACACTGGTCGTAGTCCGGCTTCCTCCGTGACGACAATGCTGCTTTCTTGGCTAACTCGTCCGCTCGCTCATTCCCCGGCAGGCCCGCGTGGGCCTTGACCCAGAACAAGGACACAGCTTTGTTCTGGCCCAGGGCCTGAGCCAAGTTGGCGCGCGCGTGAACTGCCAGGGGATGGAGAGAGCCATGGCTTGCAAGCGTCTGCAATGCTGACATTGAGTCGCTGTACAAGCCATAGCTCGCCTCTTGCCGCGCGAGGATCACCTCGGTCGCTTTCCAAATGGCCAGGAGTTCCGCCTGGTAGACGGTGCAGTACGCGGCAAGGCAAAACTTGAGGCTCCGGACTTCACCATCATTATTCCAAATGGATAATGCGGCTCCGACCTTCCCCTCAATTTTGCTGCCGTCGGTGAAGATTCGTACCGTCTGCGCATTGTTACTGACTAGCAACTCTCGATCTGCCAAGCACATGAACTCCAGGGGCATTTGTGTAGCTGGATGAGGGGCTTCCGCAAACCTAACCGCACTCTCGATCTCCCTGTCGTCCGGCACAAACCGGGATGACCCTCTCCTCGCTTCATACAGGGCAGCTGCCTCTTGTATGCGCAGATCTAGAGGAAGTATCCCAGACAGTGCTAGTGCCGAGTTCAAAAAGACTGTGCGGTAAGATTTGCAGAGCTTCTGAGCGATTCCTCGTTGGCCAGAGCCTAGCTTCTTCCGTATCCCAACCTTTTTCGTGGCGGGTGCCCAGGCAGCGGCCGCGTATGTAACTATGGGTTCAATTGTGGCTGTGTAGATGGTGTAAATGATTTCTGCACTCAATCCCCAGCTAACTTTAGCAGCGCGGGATAGCTGTTTGTAAATATCAGCTGCCCTCTTGCAGATGTTCGCGGCATGCTCATTGAACGTGAGCTTATCGTCTATGGTTAGACCCAACAACTTCATCTTCTTGACCATACCGATATCGACCCCGGCCATGCTCAGCCTTGGGGTGTCGTACTTGAGTTTGTTGGTTACCACCATCGCACAGGTTTTGTGCGGTGCGAACCTCAACTTATTTCTGACGCCCCAACTCTGAACATGGGCGAGGGCTGCATTGGCAGATGTCGAAACTTCAGTCGCTGAGTCCCCATTCACGACCAAGACGATGTCATCCGCGAACGCCTGCACGAAGACCCCGCGCCGCTCTAACTCCTGCAATAGTGGGTCTAGGAGGAGATTCCACAGGATTGGACCGCCAATCGACCCTTGAACGCAGCCCTTGTCAGTCTCTCTCGTACATTCCTCCCCGGCATAACGAACCTTAACCTTCCTACTATCAAGATAGCTGTCTATCAGCCGCTTGATGTTGACCGGGCACTTTTCCTCAGCCAGCCTGACTTTTATAGCTGGCCACCAAGCGCTATCGAAGGCCCCCTCTATATCCAATGACACCAGGACAATTAGCTTCTTCAGCCTTAACTTGCCCTGTACGTGCTTCATTAGTGTATAGAGGGCGTCCTCGGTGCTCCTTTGGGGCATAAAGCCAAACTGGCGGGTACTAAACCGCGGTACAAACTGCCACTTTAGACGTGCTACGACCATCCTCTCCAGGACCTTCCCCAGAACAGGCAATAGACCAATTGGTCGGTATGCCTTGGGGGTCAGATAGTTGTCCTTGCCCGGCTTCCGAAGAACCACGACTGTCGCCTCCTTCCAGATCTCTGGAAAGTGCGCCAGCTCGAGGCACCTGTTGTATAGGGCAAGGAACAATTCCGGGTCCTGGTGGATCGCTTGACTGCAGATGTCAGACGTCAGTCCGTCCCCTCCTGGTGCCTTTTTGGGATTGAAACCTGCCACGGCGGTCTTCAGCTCCAGCGTCGTAAATGAAGGGTCATGATGTTCACCATAGACCCATTCATTCACTCGACTGGCCGCTTCTCTAATTCGCCTGTGGTCAGCGTTGTCCTGGTCTACTCTGTCTTTGGGGTAGAACGTATCTGCTAGTAGGGCGGCTGATTCACTTGAACTAGGGAATGTACCATCGCAGCATAAGGTCAGCTCCTCTTGTCTTCTGGCAGTCCTACCGATGATCCTGTAGATACCCTCCCAGACCCCCTCCCGATCCTGTTTCCGGCAGAACTCCTTCCAACTGGCGACTTGGGCTTTCTTAGCCTGCATCTCATAATCTTCTTTTGCTTTCAGGTACTCGTCGACGACCATCGCTCGCCGGACCGGCGCGGCATTGCGGATGCGGTGCTTCCTTCGAGCCACCTCCTTCTTCTTCACAGCGAGCTCCTCGGAACACCACGGACAGGTAAGTTTAGCTTTATTGTTCACCTTAGGAATTGCTATATCACATGCCTCTGAGATCACACTATTATAATCTATTATTAATTTTTCTAACCCTTTTTTTGCTGTTTGTTACCCTTAATCTTTCTAAATTAATGTTATTTTCAATTTTAAATGGCCCCCAATTTAACTTTAAATTTATCCCAGTCGGCTTTTCTGGTGTTATACTTTCTGGTTGTCCTTTGTATATGGATTCCTTTATCCCTTTTTAAATTAACATTTAAGAATATCGTGTTGTGGTCCGAGGACGTTGCTCCTGTGTCCACCCGCCAGCCGTCCACCAGGTCGAGAAGGTCGAGCGAGCATGCCGTGACGTCCACATGGCTTTTGTACGCTCGACCACCTCTGACTGTGTCAAATGTGGGAGCGTCACCAGTGTTTAGTACCTGAAGCTCCAACTCTTCCAGGGAAGCGGACATTTCGTCTCCCCTGGGGTCTTCCTTGATGCTGCCCCACCAGGCACTTTTCGCGTTCGCGTCGCCACCTATCAACAATCTACCGGTGGCCCCTTCCGATTGGATCCGGGTCACCTGGTCCAAGTATGGCCCTATAGGTTGGTCTGGCACGAAGTAATATGAGACTACTGCAATTTCCCAGGATTTGGTCCGGATCCCCACCACAACGATGTTGTTTGTGGTGAGTTTCGGGTAGGGAATGACGTCCAAGTCGTGATCAAAGACGGCGATCGCCGCCTTTACCCTCCCACTACCATCAACCTCGCACTGGTAGACTCTCGCTCCACGGTAGCTCTTCATACTTCGTGCTCCCCCCACATACGGCTCCTGGATCAGTGCCCACGAGATCTTGCGTTCACTTGCCTCTAGAAAGAGTTCGGTGGTTGCCAGTTTCTTTCGCTGTAGATTTGCTTGGGCCACTCGGTATGTTCTTGCTGTTTGTTGGACAGGAGTCCCCGGGGCGCCCTTAGCAGTATGCTATGGCGGATCGAGCTATTGCTTCCCACCTTCTTCTAACCGGGCACTCCGAGCTGAAAGCGTTATGACCAATACTGTCAAAGTTTGCTCGCGTGCAGTTACAACACGAAGGAGGCAGGCCTGCGCTCCGGTCCGCGCACTCCGTCCTCATGTGAGGACCGCCACAGTGGCCGCACTTTGGCACAGTATCTGTGCAAAGACGTCTGCTGTGCCCATAACTGAGGCAGAGCGAGCATTGGACAAGCGGGGACTGGTCCTCGACCCTGACCCGCTGAAGGTCCACATGCACCGCCCCTGCCCCGATCATGCGCCGCCAGACCTCTGTGGCGACCCTCATCACTACATGACCTGTGTGCGGGTTCCTGGTACGCTTTCGATACAGGACCTCCATCTTCGCTTGTTCGTCTTTAAGACCTTTAAAGATCTGAGCGTTTTGGTTATGGAGGGCCTTTAGTATCTCCTCATTCGTGTTGTACTGCATTAGGTCCCTCAAAATTACCTAAGGATTATTATTCTTGATGTCTTGCACTTCCAGCTCGGGCGCCTGCCTAAGTCTCTCCCTAAGCCTATTTCGGTCGTCTTCCGAACGACACCCCAGGAAAATCTTTCTATCCCAAAACGTTTGGTGCGTATGGGTGGGATGTCGACCATGTACCGATGACGCATCGCCGTACGTCTTGTAGTCCGATGATGGAACGGGCTAGGAAGAATTAGTTCATGCAATTGCAACGCACACTCCCCGAAATGTAACCGATAAAAAACCGACAGGCTGGCAACTCTGCGCCGATGTTCGAGGTTCTGGAGCCTAGATTCGACGAGTACCTCATTGCCGATGAGCCTCTTGGCCCGTTTTTCGATCGACTCAAGTGCATCCAGCTGGTACTTGGCAGATCCGTCCCAGAGATGAGAACAGTACTCCATGCATGATCGAACTTGCGCTTGATACCGTCTCACCTTCGCGAGGACTCCCAATTTTTTGGCAGCCAGCTGAGCTTTTGCCTCAATGAATGGACCGAAATTGAGCGTCGATGTCAACGTAATGCCAAGAACCTCAAGATGGTCCGTTATCGGCACGGTTACACCTCGGAAAGTAGGAGCCAGGTGGAATAGACTCCTTTTAGCGGAAAAAAGACACGCCTGGGTCTTAGCAGCATTGAACTTGACCAGATTGGCATCGCCCCATTCGGAGACTGCCTTCAAGGATAGATTCAAGCGCCCAACCATGGCCTCCCGGAGAGACTGGATTTGAGGTCCAGCGGCGCGCATGTCGTACACGTATCTCTCACGTATCATCAGGCATGGGATAGCTTACCTGGGGTTCTGTGTAATAAATCAGGAGGGCAGGATCCATTTATGACAGCAGTAGTAATTTCTTGTAAATATTTCTGGTCTGTACTGAGATCTGTTGATATTTGTGAAGGTAGTTCACCTTCTATCTTCTCAAAGTGAGCCAACGGCATTGTCTTGCATGTCTCTAATGCTTTACAAATTTTACCTGCAAATGAATTAGGTCCTGCAGTAGTTTATCCAGATAGATAAAGAAATGCCTCAATGGCAACTCATTGGCGAGTAAGAGGCAAATTATCCATTGCAATGGTCGAGATTATCTTTTTTACCACCCAATTTTACTGTATTTTTCCATCACAGCCTTTGTTCCATCACAACCTTTGTTCCATCACAGCGTTAGTTACATCACAGCCTTTGTTCCATCACAGCCAACAGCCATTAAACTCTCTGGTGATATCTTTTCAGTCATCAAAAAGCTGTGAATAGCTTTTTCAATATTTCTTGCACTGCCCGATGTTGGAACCACATACCCAACTTAAACAGAACTTGGTTCTTTTAAAATCGAAATATGTTCCTCTTTTACAACCACTCTAAGCCTCTTCGATCCTTTGAAAACAGTTTTTTCAACACACTTGCTCGTAAAGTGAGCCTTATTACATCGCTTTTAGGACCATAAACTGAGCTATAACACACACGTGCGTAATAACATTACACACTAGTGTATGATAGAATTATCCCTGCAAAGTTAAATTAGCACCTTACGTACGTACGTACGTCCTTAATTAAGTCACACATTCATTACCATCAAATTATTCATAATTGACAATAATTTGTCATAAAATATTTGCATTTTATCATTAAAATATAATTTTGAAGTAGGATGTATCACAAAAAAAATCTTGCGCGCCATTTCCCATTCCCATAATTTTCAAATTTTGTTTTTATCGTATTTGTCGCTGTGTGGTAAATTATTTTAAAAATGTCAAGTTTTGATGCAGAAGATGAACAATTGATAGAGTTAACCCCGCTAGAAATATTAAATGAAGCACACAATGCAAACGATACCCTAATTTCTGCAAAATCTAAGGAATCTACTTGGTTGACTGGTTGAGAATGCCTTAGGCATTAAGTCCGCCTATGTACCTGTATGTTGCATGAAGTTTTAAATAAATAAATAATAAATAAATGCCTACGATAGTTGCCTACAACATACAATCTACAATAGAAGAGCAAGTAAAATGATGATTGAAAATGTGTATAAGGCGTATTTCTCTGAACTCGCCAATACGTACAAGCCCAGCTCCCTGTGGTGCATCTATTCCATGTTAAGACGCTCGGACGGATATATTAGTTGCAAATATAAGGTTTTGTCACCAGCCAACGCCGAATTTGAAAAGTGTTTGAAAGAGGCTCCGGATAGTCAGTACCTAGCAGCAAAGGTACGTCGAATATTATTATTCTACACGTATCTATATAATTGCGTATCCTAAAACTAATTAATTGATTTCTTTGCAGGTGCCTTAATATTCGGTGTTATTGGTCTGTGTAAATGACAAGAGCTTTATAATATTACAATTAAAAGATGTGGAAATCCACGGAGAAATGCTTCTTATCAAAATTACCCAGACTAAAACCAATATACTACGATTTATTACAATCCACGGAGCGTTTCGTGAAATAATGAAAAATATTAAGCTCTCCGTTCAACAAAAACAAAGAATGACCACTTTTTCCAAAACTTTCAAAAAGGAAAATGTACTGTAAAACAATCGGCTTTAACTTTGGTAAATTGCGAAGTATTTAGGTTTAGGCCGATTTTTACACTGGACACTTTTTTTTTGTGATGGGTTTGCTCTTGACTCTAGTCTAGGTCATAGGTGACAGAGACAGAGTCGACGGTGGAGTGAGCTTACCCAGAAGAAGCCTGTTCACTCTAACTTTGAAGAGATTCGGGTCGAATTCGTTCGGAAACACAGACGCAGGTAGTGAGTTCCATTCATTCGCTGTGCGCATTATGAAGGATGTTTGGAAGCGCTTGGTGCGAATTGGTGGAATGGCAACAAGGTAAGTATGATAACTTGCAGTGCGTCTAGATGTCCGATGGTAGAAGGGGACCGGTGGGATGAGGTCGTGGAGTTCTTGAGCGCACTCACCGAAGTACAGTCTGTAGAAGACCGACAAGCAGGCAACTTTGCGGCGATGAGCCAAGCTGTGACGCTTGGCATCCGCCAGCTCAACGTTGCCAATGAGCCTCTTGGCTCTGCGTTCCACCGAGTCAAGCGTGGCAAGCTGATACTTAGCTGAGCCATCCCAAAGGTGGCTGCAATACTCCATACAGGAGGGGTTAAAAGCTGTCCAGGCGTAAAGTATCGCTTCACTCTATTTAGGATGCCCAGTTTTTTGGCCGCAATTTGGGCTTTGTACTCAATGGAGGCGCTGAAGTTGAGACTGGATGTCAACTCCATGCCTAGGAGCTCGAGCCGATCAGTCACAGGAACAGACGTACCCCGAAAAGTAGGAGTTTGATCGAAAATACTCCTTTTTGCAGTAAAAAGACACGCCTGTGTTTTGGTGGCGTTAAAGGAGACCAGATTGTCATCGCCCCACTGGGAGACAAAACTTAAGGTCAAATCTGTCCGCTCCACCATAGCCTCTCTCAAGGAAAGAACTTCATCCACGCTGGTTTTCGCGCTGGACAAGTATCTCTCTGAAACCGTACTGTCATCTGCGTACCCAACAATACCAGGCTGAAGTAGGTCATTGATGTGCAGCAGGAAAAGAGTTGCAGAGAGAACAGACCCCTGAGGTACTCCGGCATCAATAGCCATGAAGTCAGAGGAGCAGCTGTCAATGACTACTCGGATCGACCGTTCACTGAGGAAGTCTGATATCCAGCTACAAAAACCAGCGGGGATGCCATAAGCAGGAAGCTTACTGAGTAGACTCGCGTGCCAGACCCTGTCAAAGGCCTTCGAGATATCAAGCGAAACAGCAATTGCTTCGCCGTGTCTCTCGATGGCTTCGCCCCAGCAGTGCGTGACATACACAAGAAGATCGCCAGTTGACCGTCCCCGGCGAAAGCCATAATAATAATATTAACGGTCACTGAGAAGATTGTTGTCTTCAAGGTAGGTCAGCAACTTTCTGTTCAGTACCCTTTCCATAACTTGTACTAGTTTTAAAAGAACTCCGGCTACAATGTTGACTGATTTGGGGGCCGATATATGAACTATAAAGCGACATGGTGTATGGCGTTCTGACGCAGTCGCTGAAACATACATAGAAGACTATATTCATAACAATGCGAAAATTAGTGATTAAATAACGTCCAAAGGCAAAAAAGCTTTGCCTGAACCACAACCATGTATATCTCGTAGCACGAGTTATTTGGTGCCTAATACTTCCAGTAATTTCTATCATTTGCCTTTATCGCCGACATTTATGCCGAAATTTTAACTGAATCTGACTTTTTATTATTATTTTTATCACCTTATTATTATTAATTGTATAATTATGTGTTTGTTTTATTTGTTAAAATTTTGCATGCCAAATTTTGGGAAGAATGTATGGCTCAACTGTTCGAACAACCTAGTTCAAAATAAGATTTAAGATTCTAGCAAATAAATGATTTGATTTGTTTTTTTTTTCATTTGAAAGTACCAAGAAGTGGCAAACAGCAATGTAACACAAACTGTGAAATTGCCACCCAAATCAATCCAATATCCTAAAATAATAATATTAAAATTGTACAATCACCAATTATTTTAATAATTGAACGATATAAGCCATAAGAACATATTTGTTTTCCCACGAAAATGTGTTGAAAAACGTCGTATGAAACTTGTGAGCTCTGGTCAGTAAACAATCGGCTGAATTACCCACTGCCTCGTGTTTAATGAGCAACTTAGTGAGCAACTTAGCTCACTTGTATCATAATATACTAAAGCCGTCGTGTCTTTCCTTCCACGAAATATAATGCAGGAATTTCTGTTAATCTTTCTTCTGATAAAAATTCTCACGTAGTTTCTGTCTTATTCTTCTTATTTTAATCCAAAATAATGAATTTTTTATTGCAGCAGCTAGCTATATTTAAATATGTTTTTTTTATAAAATTAATCTATTTTAATAAATTCTTTACTACATTGTAGGCCACGCAAATAGGCCCTTAAATTGTCTTGGCAGGGTAATGGGTAGCTCGCCGTCCGATAAGAACCAGGCCCGAGTCGACGGCGCGTTGTGTTCCACGCGCGCCTTAAAGAGCTGTCAGCAATAACTGACGGGGTCCGCTAGGGCCGAAGCCTGTCTGGATCGCGGATTAATTTGAAAAAGATTTACCGATTTTTATTAATAAAAAAACATATATATATGAGATCCCACCCAAAAAAAAAGGGAGCTTTTACCGTTGTTTGCTATTTATATTTTTAATGGAGGTAATTGATGGCAATTGGCAACTTAATACAATTATTCCAAATAAAAATAAGGAAAAAAATATTCGTTCCTACCTAGTGTTTGTATGGATTAGTAAGATTATGATAGTAAAGAATTATATTAGTATGAAAAAGATTTAGCCCTATTATACAATTTTCAAGCCATGTCTCCTTCTTGAATTATCAAACTGACAGTTATAACTTATTTCTTATTCAACCAGGTTTCAGACTGGCAAAAGTAGCTTCATCTTTCATGGGGTACTGTACAAAATGTTACAATAAAATTCCTCCCCACATTCTTGAGCTGAACGAGACGAAATTTAAAACTTGTATAAAACGTACACTATGCAGGCTGGCTTATTATAAGTTGGGGGATTACATCACTGATAAAAATGCTTGGCTAAATGCTATTCCTGCTCAACATCCACTAGGGCGCAAAAACAAGTGATATGCAGAACATTATTGTTTTGAAGTATTGTTGGAACTGCTGTAGACTCAATGAATATATTTGTATTGTATAAACTCAATTTCCTTAGTATTGTATAACTGCACGGCACGTGTGTGAGTACTATGTACCCAACTGTAAATCTACTGTACCTGTGTGTCGTTCGTTGACTTTTGTGTGCCCTGGCAGTTGAGTGTGTCATGCTCTCTCAAATGTCTCTCTGATGGTGGCGCGTGTGTTGGATCGTCCGGTTCCCATCATTATGGTTGAGCTGGGTGGTGCCATTCATGCGTCATGTTCGTGAACGGACGCCGTCAGTTGGGATTGGTCATAACTTAACTGCTTCGGATGTTAATGCTTTTCTAGCATCTATTATATAACTGCACAGTACATGTGTGAGTACTTTTATTACTTTATGCCTGTACATAGTATAGTGTGTAGTGCTATTCTGGGTGCATTTTCCTCACATATATGAATTTATTAATGTATGTACTTATGTACCTAAATATTGCAGATTTTTTTTTTTAATGTAAGTATGGAGTTTCTTGTGCATTCTTCTCCATAACAAGCTACTTTCCGAATGCACGGTAGACTCAACTTTTATAACTTGTAAATTTTAATGTACCTAACGTTCAAAAGTGCTTGGTGGCCTACTTGAAATAAAATATCTTTGTCTTTGTCTTTGTCTATTGTCTATTTACATTAATCGAGGGCTTTTCCGTTTTCATGCAACTGGATAGTAAATCCACGACAATCAACCCGCCAAGCATTTTTTACCAACAATAAGTGTGTCAGTTTCTAGACTAACCAGATGGAGCTAAGTATCAGTATTTTATGTAAAGAGACTGCCTATCTGACACTACACCTCTGCAGTAACTGGGTAACACTTAACCCCTCACAAGGTTGATTTCACTTTTTTTTTCATGATGTCATTGACAAAGACACACTAGTTGCTATTTAAAAATAAACCAATAATAATCTTACTAACGGGACTTGATATGTGTGTAACGAAATATCCAGACCGTTAATAGTAGTTTATGCAATGGTCATATAATAGGGGTTACTAAAACACGAGCGTGGGTTTATCACATGAGGCGAAGCCGAATGTGATAATATTAACACGCGAGTGTTTTAATACCTAATTATATGCCTTTGCATACACTACTTTATCTTCACTCTTAAATTTGAAATAAAACAAAAGTGGCAACGGAAAAATATGTGGTATGGCGGGCAATTTTGATTCTCATTGCGCATGACAGCGCACCAAGCGCCTCCATAGACATGACACTACTTTTCGACAGTAAGTCAAGGAGCCCATAAACGCCAATAAATTAAAAAGTAAAAGTGTGCTATAAAATTAAAAAGTTATTTTATGATGCATTTGTTTGAAAATCGAAGGAAAATATTGCACTGTAATGGTTTTTTCTTCCAACTATGCTTTAATTTCATCACAATCACACTAAAAACTCAGTACAAAGCGAGTCTTTATTGCTCTAGAGCAATAAAAATGTATGAAATTTCATTATTGCATAGTTTTTTTTTTTAATCGCACCAAAAGGTGCCAATCTCAATGGATTAGCTCTATTCAGCCAGCCGATATCAATACTTTTTTTTTTACGTACGTATTATTCGTTTCTATCCTACTTGTTCCAAATTTAAAAAATGATTGCTGCTAACTCTGATTTAAAAATGAAAGAAATTTAAAAAAGTGATTTTCGACATCGCCGCGCCCGTGGCCGCGCCCATCTACTTCCCGTGATAACGACTTCATTGTAACAAATCAGCCAGGCCCATCTAACTCGTCTGATAATATTATTCAGTCCCAAGTTAAACAAAAAACTATAAATTTGCCCAACAAAACTTAACCTTACGTTTAATAATTGCTCAAGTATAACTTTTAATTTCAATAATTAAACTTCTATTTTAACTGTTTGATATGAGTTTGTTTTATCTACTATTCCTATAGGTAATAGTTAAAGGAAAGCAGATTATGCACCTCGCCTTAAGTAATTTATATTGCCCTCGTGCCTGTTAGATTAGAGCCCTCGCTAACGCTCGGGCTCTAAATCAGGCACTCGGTGCAATAATAAATTACTTTGTGCTCGATGCAATAATCTACTATTTTTTAATTTTATCTATCCACGAATATAAATTACATGTTTATAAAATATTTTTTGAATTCATAATTGGAACATTACGTTGTGAGTGTAGACAAAAGGGTTTTAGTGTAATGTAACATTTAATTTTACAATCAGTCCAACTTGTTAAGTACACATTAAGCAGTCTGCTTGGAATTATAAATTAAAATGTATTTGGCGTTCTTACGCAAAAAGAAAAAGAAAATTAACTTCGATATTGTTACGAGCTGGGGTGCCGGGATAAATTATTTAAACAGCTGACTTCAATTCATCACAATTTAAATCAAAAACACTTCTTAAACAATTCTATAACTTCGCACTATTTTCCTTTTCTGATCGCTCTGTGTCGCTTTCAAATCGAAACTAACTCACAACTTTTTTTTTTATTATTGTCTGGCGTCTCGCAGTACAGTCAAAGTGACCGTTCACTGCTTAACCGGACTTCCCCGTGGAGACTAATCTCTTAGCCTCTCGGCTCAAGGCGTCCCTTGGGGGGACAACTAAGGTTGGATCTAATAAAGTGATTCTACCATCCGTTCGGAAAAGCCTACGTGGTGAAGAATGGACATGAAACTCCAATTATAATCTAACTAAACTTAAACTATGGCACAGCAATTCGCGGGCTGGCTTCATAATTGATAGGGACGTCGCGACGGGCCTCGGCGGTGAGGACGGAACGAATACGGTCGTTTTTGTGTTCTAAGTGAATCAGAGTGATCATACCTATCAAGTTCCCTAGTGATGCATTCGTACCTCGAGCCTGCATTCCGGATTTCTGCATCCAGAGCACGGGCCTGAGGGGTCATCCATATGGAATACGCGCTGATTATATTTTCAGCCACGCTCAAATATGGTTTGTCCCCAGAGGGGGCAACTGACTCACGACGAACCCGACCGCTCCTTATATAGTACGGAAGATGTTTCTAGAATGTTCCATACTTTTCTAGATAATTCGAGAATCTTCCAGAACAATCGACTTTCGAACTCATTGTTCCCGAAGCGACTAGAAACTTCCAGAATGTTTGGTTCGAACATTCTGGAAAATTCTATTAGCCACGAAATTTCGAGAAGATTAGTTCCGTTATTCGATACAAGATGGCGCCACTAGTTACTACTTAGTTCTTCTACTCGTCACTAGATGGCGCTGACCTATCTTGTAACATTGCCTCCCTCTTATACATGCTCGTCCTGAGCACTATTAGATCCATGATAACGGGACAACCGATCCACATGAACGACCTTTGATGCACCTCGGGGTCCCTTTTGTATTCGGTAGGTGATGTCATTAATCTTGGTAACTACGCGATATGGTCCATCCCATTTTGCTTGCAATTTAGGCGATTTTCTTTTCTTTCAGGCGTCGGTCCGCAGAAAAGAAAATCGCCTATTCGCCTACGAGAGATCCTTCACCGAAGCCCTTATTGTTCGCCTTCCGATCGTAGCGAGTCTTCATCCTCTCAGACATCTGCTGACCTGTCTGTCTGATGTGCTCATATACACATTCATCCTATTCCGTGGTTCATTCGCATAATCTGTTAAAATGCGTGGAGACTCAGATGGGATACCGGTGATTAGATCTGCAGGTAATCGTAGTTCTCTTCGGAAATTATCAAAAGCTGGAGTTATTGTTGTGCTTTCATGGACAGCACTGCGATATGCCAGAAGAAATGGTTGTATGTGTTTGTCCGAATCCTTCTGTCTGCTTTCCACAACCTTTGTCAGATACCTCTCCAGCGATTGGTTGAATCGCTCAACCATCCCGTCTGATTGCGGAAGATATGCAGTTGTTCTGGTTTTGTGAGCCCCCATCACACGACACGTCTCCAGCGATTGGTTGAATCGCTCAACCATCCCGTCTGATTGCGGATGATAAGCAGTTGTTCTGGTTTTGTGAGCCCCCATCACACGACACGTCTCCTTGATGACTTCTGACTCGAAGATCCGGGCTTGGTCACTGTGGATTGCCAAGGGTACCCCGAACAGACAAAACACTTCGTGAACTAACTCATCAGCCACCGTAACGGCTTCTTGATTGGGGATTGCAAACACTTCCAGCCATTTTGTGAGGTAGTCCATGATGATCAAGACGTACTTGTT
Source organism: Orthosia incerta (assembly GCA_948252205.1). Taxonomy (NCBI): domain Eukaryota; kingdom Metazoa; phylum Arthropoda; class Insecta; order Lepidoptera; family Noctuidae; genus Orthosia; species Orthosia incerta. The sequence continues at coordinate 19,719,240 of OX411766.1, read as the reverse complement.
CCCGTTTTGGCTTTCCGGAAATGGCCCAGCAACATCCAATGCTATACGTTTCCATGGTGCACCAACATTGTAACCCATTAGTGCCCCTCTGCTACGAGTTTGTTCCTTTCACAGCCGCAACTTGTGCATTTGCGGCACCATTCCTCAATGTCCTATCGACAATGGATCCATTGAAACCGTTCTCGGATCTTGATTAAAGTCCTCTTAACTCCCATGTGACCCCATGAACTTCCATAATAATTCTTTGCATTTTTTTTTTGGCATACGGTTTATGTTGGCATAATTATCTTGAAGGCTAATTTGTTTTGACATAATTTTAATTCGCATAATGTTACTAGCCCTAATGAATATAAGCTTAATAGTATTTAGGCATACAAATTGATAGGAATAACGGAAACAAATTTGAGTTATTTTTACGTATTTTATTTTTTAGTGACAGACACGAATCGCTGCAAAACCGACTCCACGTAGTCTTGTGTGGCCTATCCCTAGAGTGTTATATGTCCAGCAAGCTGAAGCCTCAGTGGTGAGCGTGAAACACATCTGCGACGATAAGCTCGCATGGGACCATACCATATAGCTATCTACAATAAAATACCCAATGACATTTGTTCGGTACAATATTCGCAACCGAACAGCTCAGCACTATTGCCTGCGTGCATTTCCATAAATGCATGTATCGCAACTAGCGTCAGTTAGTGCGTGTTCGGATACCAATCGCGTAACTCGAATCAAACCATCTTAGTGCTACTTTAGCTTAGATTAACCATTTACCATTATTTTAACCAGTGTTCAATATAGCTATAAAACCATATTATTGCGTATCATTAAACCAGTGGTCGTAAACCAATAACCAAATCATTACCATTATAATAAAAAGTCAACCAAATCAACCAGCTCAGAGTTTAGTGCTAAACCAAGCAGGCGCTAAATTCTACAACATTAAAAATGATACATCTAATTTTTTCAAAAAGAAATTAACGAAACTACTAGTTGAAAAATGCTATTACACTGTCAGCGAGTTTTTAAATGATAACACCCTATGAAATTGCTCAGTAATATTTGAATTTATTATGTTATATTCTAATTTGATATACTAAGACTATTATTTTCCAGTGAATTTTACTTTTAGGAATGTGACATTATGAACTGATCTGATAAATTGTGATTATTTGAATTTGACTTTTGAATATGACATTAGAAACTGATTACAAGACAATTTTTGATTAATATAGATTTGCAATGCTTTTGATTTTTATAGTGCTTAATGTTGCATGCCATACGGTAGAATGTACTGGATCCAAATGTTTTTTCTTTTTTACACCATCAAAACTATGTTTTTGTTACCTACATTCTTTGCAAATAAATGATTTCTGATTCTAATTCTGACCGCCGGAGCCCCACAGCGCCGGCGCCGTGACAGAAACCATGCCTGCTGCATGCTTGTTGCATGCTTGCTTCGTGCTTGCTTGCATGCTGCATGTCAGCTGCAGTCATGGTGTATGCTTGTTTAAATGTTTGCATGCTGCATACTTGCTGTATGTGTAACTTTGCTGAACTTTGCTGGAACTGATGAGGTTCCCGCGCGAGCAGCACTACTACCCTCACCAACTTCCGACCCTACACCACCCGGTGGGTGTAGCAACGAATGGTGGCGGCGTTTGCACACCTGGCATTTGAGAGTGTTTTTGCAAAACCTAACACTGTGGTTGTCAAGCAAGCAAACGAAACATAATTTGTTCTTCAGAACAAAGTTTCGCCGATTTTCACTACTTTCACTTATAAATTTTCTACACGAACTTATTTTGTGTTCACCTGCACAAAATACACAATTTCCCTTTTTTTCTTTAGTAACGTGTAGTGCCTGTGTAGTTCTTTGGACCCTATCTACTTTAGTCTCTAAATTCTCAAGACCTCGAAATCGATTTACCAGAAAATCTTTAAGTTGGTCAAAGGTAGGAAGATCATCACTTGGATCTGATGCCACCATTAACTCCCAGGCCCTTCTAGTAGCCTTATCTAGTCTTTCCGTTACTATATGTACGATTAAAAATGATGCAAGATCTATATCCAAATTTTTTATTGATTCTAAGCAATCGGTAGTTGTACTCAAAAGTTTTTTAATTTCCGTTGCGGACTCTCCAGTTAAAGTTCTTTGATTGAATAAACATTTTACAATACCGTTTGCTAAGAATCTTTTATTATTGTACATGGACTCTAATTTGTTCCAACTTGCACTATAACGTTAATACGTTAATAAACGTTCCGTATGGTGACGGACGTAAAGAATTTCACCATCCCATATCATCCCGTGGGTGTCGTAAGAGGCGACTAAGGGAAACACCAGAGAATGGGCAGCAGCGTTCTCTGGGCACTTTATCAACAAACTGCGATCGCCAACCCGCCTGCCAAGCGTGGCGATTACGGCGAACCCCCCCAAACCATGATAAGCACAACAATAAAACGGCCCCGAGTGCCCGGCAGCCCGTCTACCCTCGACTACGGTAGCGGTCGAGGCGATGGCGTGGCAAGGGGTGCAAAGAATCCCCGGAGTGGACCCGGCTACCCCAATAAACACCGACGACTGGACCTGGCAACGTATAACACGCGAACACTCCGGACCGACGAGAAGATAGCCGAACTCGAGGAAGAATTGAGCAGGTTGCGATGGAGTGTTATAGGGTTATCTGAAGTCCGAAGAGAGGGGGAGGACTCGATAATCCTCAAATCCGGTAACCTGCTCTATTTCCGAGAGGGTGACCGGCAGTCCCAAGGTGGTGTCGGGTTTATCGTCCACAAGTCCCTTGTGAACAATGTGGTGAAGATCGAGAGTGTGTCGACCAGGGTGGCGTACCTTATACTCAGAATATCCGCAAGATATTCGCTGAAGGTCATACAGGTCTACGCCCCAACCTCGGCACACCCCGACGACGAGGTAGAGACCATGTATGAGGATATCTCTAAAGCCATGCATGGTTTCAAAACTCACTTCACCGTTGTCATGGGGGACTTCAACGCAAAACTGGGCAAACGAGACGAGGATGAGCTGCAAGTGGGGCAATTTGGAGTTGGACGTCGGAACCACCAGGGTCACCTACTGGCCAGTTTTATGGAAAAGGCCTCTATATGATGAACTCCTTCTTCAGAAAGCGTGAGCACAGGAAGTGGACATGGCAAAGCCCCGATGGTGTAACTAAAAATGAGATCGACTTCATCATGTCGACCAAGAAGCAAGTGTTCAATGATGTCTCTGTGATCAATTCGGTGAAAACCGGAAGCGATCACCGCATAGTAAGAGGCACATTGAACATTAATATCAAGCTTGAAAGGTCTCGACTGATGAAGTCCACGCTCCGTCCAGCACAGATCCAGATCCAAAACCCCAAAACCTTTCAGCTCGAACTCCAGAATCGTTTCGAGTGCCTAGGTAGCTCCGTGGACGATTACAGCGATGGGTTCGTGGAAGCTGTCCATACGGTCAGGTCTAAGTTTTTCAAGACCCGCCGCCGCCGTACAGATAGAAACAAAAAGCTCTCTGATCCAACTCTAAAGCTCATGAAGGAGAGGCGTGAGATGATCCTGCAGTCTTCAGACGATGCGGTGAAATACCGGCAGCTAATTAGACGGATCTCAAAGTCCTTGAAAAGCGACCTCCGCCGCTTTAATACTGAAAGTATTAAAGATGCGATTGAGCGGAATAAGGGCTCCAAGGTCTTTGCAAGGGATCTGTCTATTGGGTAGAGCCAGCTCACAAAACTGAAGACCGATGATGGCGGGATCGTTTCCACCAAACCGGAGCTTCTGAGGGAGATCGAGAGATTCTATGGGCAGTTGTACACGTCAACCAGTAAACCCATTGCGAATCTAGCAAACGACCCAAGAGCTAGATTGACCCGACACTATACCAAAGATATCCCGGATGTCAGCCTGTACGAGATTAGGATGGCTCTGAAACAGCTTAAAAACAACAAGGCGCCGGGTGATGACGGAATCACTGCTGAACTCCTGAAGGCGGGTGGAAAACCGGTCCTTAAGGCCCTTCAAAAGCTGTTTGATTCAGTCATACTCGAGGGCAAAACGCCACAGGCATGGTGCAGGGGTGTGGTGGTACTCTTCTTCAAGAAGGGCGACAATGCCCGGCTGAAGAACTATAGGCCCATCTCACTTCTTAGCCATGTCTACAAGTTGTTTTCAAGAGTCATCACGAATCGTCTCGCGCGCAGGTTTGATGACTTCCAGCCTCCCGAACAAGCCGGATTCCGAAAAGGCTTTAGCACCATAGACCACATACATCCGCTGCGGCAGGTTATACAGAAGACCGAAGAGTATAACCTGCCTCTCTGTTTAGCGTTTGTGGACTACGAGAAAGCCTTCGATTCGATCGAGATTTGGGCTGTACTGCAGTCTCTCCAACGGTGCCAGATCGACTACCGGTACATTGAGGTGTTGAAGTGTCTGTACAGAAACGCCACCATGTCAGTCCGTCTTCAGGATCAGACCTCGGAACCAGTCCTTCTCCAGCGTGGCGTGAGACAGGGAGACGTCATTTCTCCGAAACTGTTCACTGCTGCGCTGGAGGATGTATTCAAGGTTCTGGACTGGAGCGGCCTAGGCATCAACGTTAATGGCGAGTACATCACTCACCTTCGGTTTGCCGACGACATAGTGGTCATGGCTGAGACCATGGAGAGCCTCAGTACAATGCTCGATGACCTCAGTAGAGCTTCCGAAAGAGTGGGTCTGAAAATGAACATGGACAAAACCAAGGTGATGTTGAATGCCCATGTTACACCCATTTCTATCAAGTTTGGTGACTCTACACTCGAAGTTGTGGACAACTATGTCTACCTGGGACAAACGATCCAGTTGGGTAGGGCCAATTTCGAGAAAGAGGTCAACCGTCGAATCCGACTCGGCTGGGCAGCGTTCGGGAAGTTGCGCGGTGTCTTCTCGTCCAACTTACCACAGTGTCTCAAGACAAAAGTCTATGACCAGTGTGTGTTGCCAGTGATGACATATGGCTCTGAGACGTGGTCGCTAACCATGGGCCTTATCAGAAAGCTTACAGTCACTCAAAGGGCAATGGAGAGGGCTATGCTCGGCGTTCCCTTGCGTGATCGAATCAGAAATGTTGAGATCCGTAAGAGAACCAGGGTTACCGACATAGCCCGAAGAATTGCCAAACTTAAGTGGCAGTGGGCAGGGCACATTGCTCGCAGAACGGATGGCCGATGGGGCAGAAAGGTTCTGGAGTGGCGACCGGGAACCGGAAGACGTTGCGTTGGAAGGCCTCCCACCAGATGGACCGATGACCTGGTGAAGGTTACAGGAATCCGCTGGTTGCGGGACGCACGGGACCGGTCAATGTGGCGACGCTTGGGGGAGCCCTATGTCCAGCAGTGGACGTTTTTCGGCTGATATGATGATGATTGCACTATAATTGTCTGATGTCACCTTTACATTTTTTAATAACATTTCCGCTTCTCCGGCTAAATACCCCTTTAAATAATATAACTTTTGTGCATCATTTAGGCTACTATTTTTATGTATTAACCCAATAAACAAATCTCTAAAGGTTATCCACTCGTGATATTTACCGGAAAACATTGGTATTTTCACTTCAGGTAACCGAAAGTTATGGAAATCTTTCCTACTGCTAATTCCCGGGCTACTGTTATTTTCATCACTAGGTACTAATAATTTATCTTTTCTAATTAGCTCTTTTAAAGTACTTTTGAACTGAATATATAATTCTTCAACCTCGTCATAAAAACCATCTTTATGGTATTTGGAACTATGTAATTCGGATTTTTTTACTTCACTAATAATTCTAACATGCGTATTAGAGAAGATTTGTTGTCCAATGTTGTTCTAAACCTTCTAAGCGTGTTTCAATATATGATATAGTAAGCCTATCTTTGGGGCATTTTTTTAAATTAATCAAAGCCCTTTCAATTTTTATTTTTATGTCTTCTTGGACATCAATTAATGATTCCATTTTGCAAACTTAAATTTTAGATTATACGCAACACACAAATGACAAAATAACTATAAATTTTCTAACTACAGCATAATAAATACAATCTAATTCTAACAATATATAGTGGAAGAGAATATAAAATTATGGTAAACTTAATGTCCTCTATAAGAATCTTCTTGCACGGAACACTTAACTTGAACTCCAGTGAAAATTTACAAGTCTTTTAGATAATTTCTATTTGATAGTAAATTAGGCATAGGTTCCCGTGTCATACCATGTTTTCTTTAAATTATTACAAGTCCAATATCACACAAAAACGACCAAGTTAATTTTATGACGAAAATAAGGTTCAAATTCTGATGCACTTTTTCCTTTATATTCTCCCTGATCTAATAAGGTTGAAAGTACTCACGATTCTTTCATACGATTCACTCACTGACACTGATGACGTCACGATGTACTGACTGCACCACGTGAGTCGCGTCACCTGCCTGCTTGTCCACGAACTGTTGAACCTCTTCCTTCCTTGCGCCGTCCCTCCGGATATAGCCGCCTCCCAGAGTGATGCTTCGCCGCTCGAACCACCAACTGCTCCCGGCTTCTCCCGGTTCCACCTCCAGGTACCTCTCACCTGGTACCCCAATGAAGGGGATGCTCTGGACAGCGATCCACTGCCCAGTAATGACGCGAAGGATGGTAATCTCTACCACCACCGGAGACTGCCACAAACACTCCCGAACCAATCCATTTCGAAGGACCATGAACGAGGTCGACTAGGAGAGGGTGGCTAAATAAATTAAACAATGGACTATATACTAAGCGCGTATAATATAATAATCACAATGCTTGCTGCTCACACAAAAAAAATAATTTTACACGCAACCCAACCAAATGCATGTAACGAAACCATAGCGACTTCTAATTAGATTTCAACGCCATCTATCGAGCGAAGCGGAACTAATGCTAAATATTTTATTGATTCGCTATGGTTTCACTGAGACATCATGATCTCCTTTTCGTTGAGACAACACCCCGCCGATTCCAGTATTACTGGCATCTGTGTCAACTATGAATTCATTTTCATTTCAAGATAGCCTAGGATGGGTGCATTACACGGATGTTCCTTCAGCTTCTGAAATACGATGTCACAGCTCTCATTTAGCAGAACTGTATCTTGTCTTCAGTTAGCTTATGAAGAGGTCGGGCAATGTCAGCAAAGCTCTTGACAAACCGCCGATAGTAGGAGCACAAACCGAGAAATGCCCTGACTTGCGTTTTGTTCTCCGAAACTGGCCAATCCTTGACGGTAACGAGCTTATCCGGGTCCGTTTGAATACCTTCTTCGGAAACCATGTGTCCTAAAAAGTTAATTTGCCACCTGAACAACACGCACTTCTTTGGACTTAGCTTTGGATTGGCTCCTCGTATCTTTGACAGCACACGTTCCAGATTGCGGAGGTGATCTTCAAAGTTCCGACCCACAATGATAATGTCATCCAAGTAGACAAAGCAACCATCTCCAATCAGTCCAGTAAGCACCCGCTCCATCAATCTCTCAAAAGTGGCAGAAGCATTACACAATCCAAATTTCATGACGTTAAATTGCCACAATCCTTTTGCTGTAGAGAATGCTGTCTTTTCCTTATCTCGAGGGTCTATCTCGACCTGCCAGTAGCCACTCTTCAGGGGGGTGACCATAAGCTCTTAGAGCGGTATCAATTTGAGATCGAATAAGGGACAGATGTATCTGACGTGTATACATCTGTCACTTACTCGATATCAAATTGATACCGCTCTAAGAGCTCATGGTCACCCCCCCAGATCTAAGGTAGAAAACCACTTCATTCCCGTAAGCGTATCCAGCGTGTCGTCAATCCTTGGCAACGGATAACTGTCCTTCTTTGTGATGTCGTTTAGTCGGCGATAGTCAACACAGAAGCGCATGCTGCCGTCCTTCTTCTTCACCAACACTACCGGTGAACACCATGGACTGGATGAAGGTTCAATCACGCCATCTTTCACCATACCCTTGATCATGCCGTCAACTTCACGTTCCCGTGCCACTGGCATACGTCTTGCTCGCTGGCAGATAGGTTCCTCATTTCCTGTATTTATTCTGTGTTGAACTAACGCAGTCTTCCCTACGACGGCATCATTTGTCGAGAAAATGTCGGCGAACTTGTTTAACACCTTCTTAGCCTTGTTTTCTTCTTCTTCCGACAAGTTGTCCTGGCAGTCCTTCAAAAGCGATGACACATCGAATATTGCACTTTGAACTTTAGCGTTGGTAGGGTGTTCGTGGTATCTAAACATCCAAACCACTCCTTCACAAGTGCCTAACATTGTGCCTTTCTTGAGCACCAGGTCCTTGTCACTTGTGTTGAGTGCTCGTACCGATGAAACTCTAGTTCCCCTTACCAAGGTGCGTGCAATATTCCATGAAGCATCGTTATCTTATCCTTCTATAAGCACACATCGGTTTTCCCGATCAGAATTTATTGGTAGACAAACTGGTACGGTTGTTTCTGATCTTGGACAAAGAATAACTTTCTCCAGGCAGTACACCTTTCCCAATGATGCTCCTTCCATGAAGACTTCTTTTCACAGTGATGTATCCGCATGAAGTCTAGACCCAGAATGCAGTCGTTCACTATGTCGGCCACGATAACATTGTGGCGGTACACTTTGTTCCCTAACTTCATGTCCACCTCCTTCTCACCTCAGGCGGTTATGTGCTGACCGGTGGCTGTTCTCAGATGTACACCTTCATGGTTCCCGAAGAAGTCCCCAAGAAACCGTCTTGCTAATTGGAAACTAACCACTGTCCGAGAAGCCCAAGTATCCAATGTCAGCTTGCATGGTGTTCTGTTAATTTCGCCCTCGATAATCAGGCTATTCCCGTCACAGGATTGTGAGATCGAGATCCTTGGGGCTCTTCCATCACCAGCCAGCACCCGCCCCTTAGTCCTGGCACCTACTCGTTTCCCTGCTGCTGTTACCCAGCAGGGACGTCAGGTGATCCTTCCACTGGCGACTGCTTACCACCGTAGGGAGGCCTTTGCTTCGGGCAGCTTAATTGGATGTGGCCTCTCTCTCCGAACTGCTTCATTCTCCAAATCGTGGGCTAGAGCGTCCTTGAGGTCCTTGAAATGACCTAGCCTTACGGCAGCCCTAACTTCCAGGTCGCGGATCCCATCCGTGAACGCCTGTACGAGGTTCCCGTTGATCAGCACAGGTAACGACTGGTAAGCCTTACGGACTAGCTTTTCCACCTCCAGATCCCATTGCTAAAGAGTTTCACCAACCCGTTGCGACCGGTCTTTCAGCTGGGCCCGAAACACATGTTCCAGGTGGGCGTCACCGTATCTTGCTTCTAATGCTTTCAGAAGCTTCTCAAAAGTGACGTCTTCTCCCAGCGCCAACAACACAGTCAAAGCCTGGTCACGAAGATCCAAGGTTAGAGCAGTCAAAGCCTGTTCTTTGGTCCGCCCATTCGATTTCATCACGGCATCAAATTGAATCTTGTAGGCGGACCATGACGAAGAGCCATCGAATGGAGGCACTTTAAAACCAGGAGGTGAGTGCGCCACTATCGCAGCAGCCACGGTCCCATCCATGGGACTTGAGCCCATGTATTGTCTTTTCCATCTCGACAATGCGGGTCTCATGTTGCTGGACCTGGTCCTTTACCTCTTTCATCTCCTTACCGATGATTTCGCGGCGGTCCTTTATCATAAAAGCCATAAGGGCAGCGAGGTCAGGGGTCACCGGCGATTGAGCTGGTTCTGCTGCAGCCGGGGAGCTTCGTTGTCCACTTGATGACGGTGAGGGAGCGTCTCCACAGCGCCTCTGGTCTACGTCCTGCTGGCGCTGACTCCTGGTGCGCATCCCTTCCGTTTCTTGCTTCGGTAGAACTGGCATAATTTATCCCACTTCTGACACCAATTTGTTACGAGCTGGGGTTCAGGGATAAATTATTTAAACATCAGACTTTAATTAATCACACTTTATTTCAAAAACACTTCTTAAACAATTGTATTACTTCGCACTATTTTCCTTTTCTGATCGCTCTGTGTCGCTTCCAAATCGAAACTGACTCACGACGAACCCGACCGCTCTATATATAGCAACAGTCTCTCTTAGTCTTAGTAGCTTTTTATAGTTATATAGTACGGAAGATTTTTCTAGAACGTTCCATTCTTTTCTAGATCATTCGAGAATCTTCCAGAACAAAACGACTTTCGAACTCATTGTTCCCGAAACGACCAGAAACTTTTAAACGACACGAACTTTCAAGAAGATTAGATCCGCTATTCGATACTAGATGTCGCCACTAGTTACTACTTAGTTCTTCTACTCGTCACTAGATGGCGCTGCTTGTTACTCTTGTTACAATATGAACGATTCGACCATATCGACACGGTTGTTTGTTTTTTTATGATTATCAACATTATAATCATCTAAACTTATATCACAATTATTAAAATACTAATTAAATGTTAGGTACTTACTGTCTGGAAATATCAAGAGTAAATTAGTTATTATAAAATCCGCCTAAGAAGGATTCTGACTCGCTCAGGCAACTCTAGCTTAAGAGAAATTTGCATCCGAATATTAGCACGCAACACTTAGGGGCGTTGTTTCGAGTAAGTATTTAAGGGTCCCAAAATCGAAGTCCCCGTAAAAACTCCCCAAATTCTTTAATGAATTTCGGCACCAATTATTTTTATTCTTCTTTCTTTCTAAACAAGACAGATGTTGTTGAGCCCTATTTTGAGATTGAATAACAAAACAACAATATATTAACAAAAAACTGTCAAAATGATCTTTGTTTTGTTGGCTCCATTGTATGATATCGTTATTTCTTGGTATTAAATATTCATTGCCAAAGATTTGTTAGATCATGCACGTAAATATTATTTACAAAACTATTCTTAAAAAAAACATATAAAATAACTAAATTGGAAGTTTGTGAAAACTAATGATTTTTTTATTTTTTTTTATTTAACTGCAACACTGCTGGTTTCTAAGAAGCACTTAAAGTGTCATAATTTGACGTTTAAGCGTCGCTTCTTCCCGCACCTTATCAGCTTACATGCTCTAAAAAAGGACGGGCTCCATGCGTTTCAAACAGATATTTTTTCAATTTGATTCTCCAAAATTTGTCGTCTTAATCATCATTTAATTAATTACTCTTTCACACCATCAGGAGCGATAGACTAGTTACATTCTATCAACGAAAGCATTCCGATAGTGATTGGAAAACATCAAATATGTACGTGATTGCCAAGCGCAATCGAAATGTCACGTCTATATTCTATCGTAATAGTTTTCTTTATTTCCGAAAATTAAGTTATCGCAACTTATGGTAAAAATTACGAGTAGTAACCAATAGATTCAGTTAAATCCGTTTTTCCTGAATTGTTACTGGCACTGGTTTATATTTTATCATTAGTTGCGTTATACAATGGTGGGGAATCAAATTACTAGGCTTAAACGACGTGGTTCGATTTATATAGCAGTCATAAGTGATATTTAAATTGAAGAAGGTATAAACAATTCGATCCTATCGACACTGTTGTTTTTTTTATTATTATCAACATTATGATAATCTTAAATTAAACCACACTATTAAAAAAAATGTTAGGAACTTACTGCCTGGAAATTTAAAGAGCAGACCAATTATTTATTTAAAAATCCACTTAAGAGGGATTAGCTCTCGCTCCGAATAACTTGGCAACGCGACACTTAGGGGCATGGTTTCGGGTTAGCATTTAAGGGTCTATAAAGAATATCCCCGTTAAATACTCCCCAATCTTAAAGAATTTATCCTTCTAAATAAATTGTAGGGTACACTATCCACCCACATAGTTTATTTATTTATATAATACACAAACATACAAGACACACATACAATATCGTTATTTTTATTTATATAGGTATAATTTTAAATAACAGTAACACACCGTCGACAGACATTCACGGCATCGTATATCGCATACGATATAATGTCGGCTGATGTCTGGTTGAACGTTACCACCAACGGCTCCGACGGTACTGCACCGCGAGCCTACGAAGTTATTCTGCCACCCGCAGCGACGCACCGCTAGTCGGTTTGCAACTCCCGCTACCGCTACTGCGCCCCCGCTAAATATTGTTTACGCGATCTGGACTTGAACTGTATCTGTGTTTCTGTTTGTGTGTATTGTGCCGTGAACATTATTGTTATTGAGACTCCTAAACTCTTGCGTCTTATTCTCCTTCTAAACTATCTATTAAATGTGTTACGTGTTTCATGTGTATAACGGACAATAGAAATTGTGAGTACCCTCATATGACTTTTATTGTGTGTCTCCAAACTACACCATCTACACGTACCTAAAAAATAAAGCTCTCTAATCTTATTTATCGATTACATTAATTCGGAATACTCGAATTATTTTAAAATATTAACAGATGGATCTAAAGAGGGTGACGGTACGGGAGCCGCCTTTTATGAGTCTGAAGGACATTCAATGAAATTCCAAATTAATACAGTGATGATACTGTGTGTTTATAATGGAAGCTGAACTGATTGCGATCGCAGAAGCTCTGTCGTATTCAGAATCAATCCATCAAAACAAGATTGTTTTTCTCACAGACTCAAGAAGTTCGCTCCAACCTCGCTCCAACACTTGGCTCGATGTACCTCAACATTTCGAGGAATACCGATAGCCTACACTATACTGAAAATTATTTTGCAGTTACAATATTCTGGAAGTCCTTCAATGGATTCCATCACATATCGGAATAAAAGGCAACAAAATATTTGATAAACTAGCCATGCAGGCCATATATGATGGTATTCCTACTAACTTTTCTCCTTACTTCATTAATTTTATACCTAACTAGCTGGCCCCCCGGGGCTTCGCTCCCATCAACTGGCTACCTACCCTATTTTTTTTATTTCCTATAACTACCCTACCTACCCTACCCACCATGCAGATCACCGATCATGCAGAAGCGTTCGACGTCAATATTGTTAAGGTAGGCATACAACATTTGAAAGTAGGCATCATATACAGATTCCGGAGTTTTTGGTGGTACATAGGCTGCACTAATTATATGTAATTAACCCCTGTTTTTGCTGGGTATCTGTATAATAAATTCAATGTTGGCATATAGATTTGGGACAGGTTTGATTCTAACCGCACGTAGTGATTTGAGAATCGCTACCAGTGTTCCACCCCCTTCCTTCTTACCAGTGGCTTCACTGTCGCGGTCGCACCTATGTACAGTATAGCGATCATCAATGAATTCGGCGTCCGATATCTCCGGCGTAAGCCAGGTTTCCGTTAGGACAATAACGTCATAGCAGTTAGCCAATATATTTACGTATAAAGTATGCAGTTTGGTGCGAACTCCCCTACAGTTCTGATAGTAAACACTAAGAGATAGATCATCCATTACTGAAGAAAAAGCTACCAATAAATATGACAATATAAATAAAGCTTTCCCAACTGCGAGTGAATTGAGCAATACGACAGCGATGCAATATGAGCAATATAGTGGCATATAAAACAAATGCTTGAGCATACAGACCCTATGACCTTCCCAAGGTATCAAACTATCTCAATATCAATAGCCATCTAAATCAGTACATCGGTTTAAGCCCCATTAAAAAGTTTCATATAAACTAACGCCCCATTTCTTCCCCTTCGTGTTTTATGCAAAAATAAGTAGTCTATGTCCTTTCCCGGGTTTCAAACTATCTCCTTATATTATTCGCCTATATTAGTATGGATAAGAATGTAACCAACTTCTGTTTCTACCGGCGGCGGCGATCTAATTAAAATTTTGAACATGAAAGCTGCTATTGTGAGTCAATCTTAAAAGATAGACATATGCTGTCGCGGACTTTTTTTTAAGAACTTTTAAAGCGGAACAATTCCATCATACATGGTATTTGCGTAACTTAAACCGTTTACGCAGCGCACGCAACGAAAGTTCTCAAAAAGGGATAATTTTGCCCGTTTTTGCAACATTTTTCATGTATGCTCGGCTCCTATTAGTTGTAGCGTGATATTATATAGCCTATAACATTCCTCGACACTCGAACACTAAAAGAATTTTTCAATTCCAACCCGTAGTTCCTGAGATTAGCGCGGTCAAACAAACAAACAAACAGCTTTATAATATTAGTAAGTAGTAAGTATAGATAGAAGTATAGATTAGTATAGATATGGGGAGGGTAGGTGCAAAAAAGTAAACACATGTTCCTAAATCAATCATTATAATTTTAATGGAATTTTCAATATTTTAATTATGATTTGTGCCTAATATTTCATATTAACATTCCCTTAAGTACATACCGTGTAAAATACATATGCCCTAAACAGTGGTTATTGCATTTACTTGCTGGCTTGAGCTGTCACTTGAACTTTGACCTCACTTACTTTTGCATTTGAACACTAAGCTCAATAGCTGACATTGCGGAGACACAACGCTTGGCAATAACATCCCTCAACCAGCGGATGGCTGATTTTGAAGAACATCTGAAGATTTCTTCAGCTGGAGCAGACTTGAGCAGCCTTCACAAGGATTTCACTTTCTTCAAAGAGCATGTGTGGAGTGTCCTCAGTGCATTGCAGTTGCAGGCCCAACAGGGTCCACAATGGTCTAAATTTGTCCTACCATCTAAGTTCACATGTGGAAGCAATAAATGTATTGAGTATTGAGATTGCTGAGGTGAGCAGGAGTGTCGATGTCATAGAGACGCGTCATAGGAAAAAGTTCTTGCTGCTCGGCGGCGTGCCTGAGAAGCCTGGTGAGAGGCTCCACAAGTGTGGCATCCCTTCTGCAGGATAAACTGGGCATTGCTGATCTGGCACCGTCTTCACTAACAGTATGCCACAGACTGGGTGCAGCTTCAGAAGGTCACACAAGACCTATCCTGCTTCAGTTCAAGGAGTCTGCTATTAGTGGCCAAATCTGGAAAACCAAGACCAAGCTGAAGGGTACCTCTTATGTATTTTCTGAGTACCTCACTCGTTGTAGGCAGTGTGTTTTTACAACAGCTCGCAAGTTGTTTGGTGTGACTAACATGTGGACTATGGATGGTAACATTAACGTCAAGCTCCCTAATGGCAAACGTCGTCGGGTCTTCACTGTTGATGAAGTCATCGCGCTGGGTGCGGAGCATGGCAAGTCGCTGGATCAAGTGGATCTTCCGGATTTAAACCCTGGCTCGAATAATACAAGCCCGGCACCGGCGCAGGCACACACCAGTCAAGGAGGTTGGCAAAGAAGAAGTAACTTGTTTTGTTTACACTCATAATTTTGTCATTTCCTTTTTGCCTGATAGTTGACTTCCATAAAGCTGTTTTTTTTTGTTAGCCGATTTTGGGCGGTGGGAGCACGTCACAATGACTTTATTCATGCAATCAATAGAGTACAGACTATTAAAAGATAATAAAGATATATCGTTTTTCGTTTATTGTGACTTTGTTCTTGATTCTTTTGGAGTGTCGCTGTCACTTGTCTGTCACTGTCTACGGCGTATTGCATTACGTTCGGAAACGCGCATTAGTTTTAGATTTATTTTGTGAACAGTCTGCCGGCAGGTTATGTAATTAATTCGTGATTTTTTATTTATCATTTATTATATTTATTATATTACCTATTATTATTTTAAGTTAATATTATATTTATTTAATTAAAATAATAATAAATATGTCTGACGACGACTCATTTTATTCTTGTTCTCCACGTCTTTTTCAACTCTTGATGACTCCCTGTCCGTGAATGGTTTTCTAAGTAGTGAGTGCCAGCGATTTGACAAATGCTTTAACGTATGTCATGACAATGCTCAGAGCATTCCTCAGCACCATTCTGAGATATTGAATATATTTTCTGACGTCACTTTGCATGCTGTTTTAGTGTCCGAGAGTTGGCTAAAACCTGAACTTCCCACGACTTTTTACTGTTTACCTGTCTATATTTTAATTCGCAACGATCGTATTGGGAAAAGAGCCGGGGGTGTTGCCATTTACCTGCGTAGTGATATCCCTTACAAAATCTTATTTTCTTCATCCCCAATTTATAATGGCAACCCTGAGTACTTATTTCTTGAAATTGTAGTTAAGGGGTTAAGGCCGTTCTAGGAGTTGTTTACTGCCCTCCTACTATAGATTACTTCTCCATTCTTGAATCTCTATTTTATTCTGTTTCCTCAGAGTACAAACATCTCATAGTCATGGGTGATTTTAACACTGACTTTTCTTATTTTAAGAGAATAGAGAGAGATACTAGAAATATAATTTAGTTAAACGAAAACAATACCTTGTTGTAAGGTTTGCGTTTGTAAACTTTTGGTTTAAGTTCTTAAATATACATATTTAAATGAAGTAGTCTGTTTCGAACTAAATCTTCAAAAGGTATTACGTGTCCTGTTTTCTAGAGGCACGATTCTAAAATCTGACGAAGGTATTGGCGATTCGACACAATCGGCACTGTTGTCTTTTTATGACTACTAGTAAAACACCCACAATGTATCAACCACAATTTCAATTTTTGATATTTTTGCCGGATTTCACGCATATGACTCAAATCGTGATGATATTATTATTACAAAGACATCTTAAATTAACTTTATTACTTACCGCCTAAAAAATAAAAAATACTAGTTAAAATTGTGACATTTAAAAGTCGTTAGTAGCCCTGCAACTTTAACACACTTTGTTTTTTGATCCGTAGTCATCTCAACGTATGGTTAAAAATATGAGTACCTAGTAACCAATGGTTTCAGTTTGGGGTGCATGAAAGGGCTCTCGAGGTTACTCGGGGACTGCTTGGTGCGGGAAAGCAGTCCTCGATTGGAAGGCAACCGCTCGAACTGACGCAACCGCAATCACAGGCTGTGCGCTCTTCGATCGTGGAGAGCCCCTCGCGAGATGAGTTATTGCAAGCTGCTATCTCCCAAATCGGGAATATGATGGAAGCCCGGTTTGCTGGGATTGAGGATCGCCTTCTGCCGGCAAAGAATAATCGTCCACCATTAGAGGCAGACGTCAGAAATGATGCCGGGAATGCTGCCAGGAATGCTGCTAATACTAGCAGGGGGTCTAAAAAGCCCTCCATAGCCTCTAGAGAAGAACTACAGGCAGCATCCCAAATGGTGTCCCAAGCGGCCGATACGCAGCGGAGCGCCCCGCCACCTATCGGGAATGTGGCTGTCAGTGACGGTTGGCAGACCGCTGCTAAGAGGAAAAGGGCCATGAAAAAGAAAAAGCCTCCAGCAACAAACACTGTGGCATCCGCTACAGGAGCTATGAGCTGTGAATCTGGCTCCAACAGAATGCGGAAACGGCAACTTCTCGCACCTAAGTCGGCTGCAGTGGTTTTGACTCTGCAGCCTGAACCGGTATAGAAGGGGCTAACGTACGCGGCGGTGATATCGAGGGCCAAGGAAAGTGTGAACCTGGCAGACCTCGGTATCACCGACATCGGGTTTCGTCAGGCAGCGACGGGGGCGCGCCTGCTAGAGTTTCCGGGAACTGAGGGAACCAAAGCAGACCTTATAGCGGAGAAGCTACGGGGTATTTTCGCGGAAGATGTTAAGGTCTCTAGACCCACAAAGTGCGCTGAAATGCGCATAAGCGGCCTAGACGACTCCATAACTGGACGAGATGTGCAGGAGGCAATCGTTCGGAAGACCGGCTGCCCCACAGAAGCGGTCCGAATAGGTCTAATACGTCTTGGCCCGGGAGGCGTCGGCTCTGCTTGGGCCTAATGCCCTGTCGAGGCTGCAAAGCAACTCGCTGACGCTGGCCGGCTCCTCGTTGGCTGGAGCTCTGCTAGAGTGAGGATCCTGGAGGCTCGGCCCATGAGATGCTTCAGATGCATGCAGAGAGGGCACACTCACCATTAGTGTACCTCTGGCACGGACCTCAGTGGGCTCTGCTTCCATTGCGATAAGCCTGGGCATTTAGCTTCAAGATGCTCTGCCGACCCTCACTGCCCAATATGTGAGGTGGCAAAGCTACCGGCCAACCACGTCGTTGGGAGTAAGGGCTGCAAGCCGCCAGCCCCTTCAAAAAGGAAAGAGGCGAACGCCTCAAACCCGGCCGCTTCTAGTGTGGTGCGAGTCGCAAGAGGAGGTCATGATTACGGAATAATTATGAACCAAGTCCGTAATCATTGTCTCCTCCAGACGAACCTTAACCACTCTGCCGCTGCCCAGGACTTGCTCCTTCAAACCGGGCGCACGGTTGGCGCAGTGGTTGAGCGATTGATTGCTGCGCTGCGTGTCGCGGGTTCGATTCCCGCACGGAACAAATATTTGTATGACCTACAGATAGTTGTTCCGGCTCTGGGTGTTGTGTATGTGAGTTTATATGTTTGTAAACGCACCCACGATACAGGAAGAAATTCCTAGTGTGGGGCAACGTTTTTTTTTAATAAAAAAAAAAAAAAAAAAAAACATGGCTGAGTGGTCGACCGACGTAGCCGTCGTGGCGGAACCGTATTTAGTAACCGAGGGGTCCGGGATATGTTGCGGTCGCGCGGGGGAACGTCATGCTCTTCGGCATATGTTTCTCCCCAAACAGGAGCCTGGCCGAATTCGAGGACTTCCTGGATCGTTTCTCGATCTGGAGGCAGCCATTGTTCAGGCATGGTTGTCTTCGCCGCCTTCCGCTGAAGGGGTTGATGCTGAGGCTAATTAGGCCCCCCATTAACGGAATCCCTTCAGCCTCAGTTCCTTGCCGAAGTCGTGGAAGTACTTTTCCCGAGCCGGGCGGAACACACACCACCCACAATAACTCCACCAGATGATGACCAGGGCGTCGAAGAAGAGACTCCTGTATTCACAGATGCGGAGATGGAGGCGATGATTTTACGGGCGCGTGGTCATAAAAAAGGCTGGACGACCCCCGGAGTCCCCATCGGCCTACAGACCAATAGTGCTGCTGGACGAGGTGGGGAAGATGCTAGAGAAAATTCTCGCTACCCGCATCGTGCGGCATTTGGAAACGGTTGGCCCAAACCTGTCGGACGCTCAATTTGGTTTTAGAGGCGGGCGTTCGACCGTAGACACCATTCTGCGTCTCAAGACTCAGGCGATAGACGCGGTAACGCAAGGGGAGGTAATGTTGGCGGTGTCATTAGACATTGCCAACGCGTTTAACTCCTTGCCATTTGGCTATATCGGGGAGGCGCTCCGTTTCCATGGGGTACCCTTACACTTGAGGCAGCTGGTGGCAGACTATCTGAGGGGGCGATGTGTTAGTTACCAGGGACGCAATGGCCAAATCGTGCGAAGGCCTGTTATGTGCGGTGTTCCACAGGGGTCGGTCCTCGGGCCACCCCTGTAGAACGTGAGGTACGATTGGGCCTTTCGTGGTGATCTCTCACCCGGGCTGGGCGTCATTTGTTATGCTAACGACACTCTCATCACAGTCCGGGGAGGAAACTTTGAAGAGGTGGCACACTTGGCCACTGAGGGTGCGTCCCTGGTCATTAGCCGCAAAGACCGTAGGTGGAACTTCGGAGAGCACTTTTGCCGTCTTGCCCCGAAGCTTATCGGCACAGCTTCTGCCCTAAGTCGGCTATTGCCGAATCTGCGTGGGCCGAGTGCGAGCTGCCGAAGGCTTTACACAGGGGTTGTGCGCTCGATGGCGCTGTACGGCGCCCCAGTGTGGGCGAACTCCCTGACTGCCTAGAACAAGGCTTAGCTGCGGAGACCACAAAGAGTCATGATCGTCAGGGTAATACGCAGATACCGCACAATCTCAGCTCAAGCGGCGTTCGTATTAGCAGGAACACACCCGTGGGATATGGAGGCGCGAGTGCTTGCCGAAGTTTACCAACGAAGTGCGGCAATTCGTGCGGAGAACAATAGTGTCCCGCCGCCTGAAGTGGTGATGAGGTGGCGCAGAGAGGCGTAGACTGCCATCATTAGGCAATGGGCGGAGAGGTTGGAGACTCCCAGCGCCGGTCACTGGACTATTGGGGCTATCCAGCCAATCCTTGAGGATTGGATACGGAGGCGAAACGGGACGTTGTCCTTCCGTTTAGTGCAGGTATTATCAGGGCATGGCTGTTTTGGCAAATACCTGCACACAGTGACAAGACGGGAGGCGACCCCCGTGTGTAACCAGTGCGGTTGCAACCAAGACACGGCCCTGCACACTCTCGAGCAGTGCCCTGCCTGGGAGGCGCAGCGCCGTGTTTTGGCGGCAGAAATTGGACAAGACCTGTCACTGCCGGCCATTTTTGGGCCATGGTCGGCAGTGAAAGGGCATGGTAGATGGTTGCGTCGTTATCTCGTAGAAAGAAGCGGCAGAGCGGGTCAAGGAGGCAGACTCTCTCGCTGACCCTATTCGTCGCAGAAGAGCAGGATGGCGCAGGCGGCGAAACGCCGACCTGATGCCGCCATAACAGGGGTCAGCGGACGATAGGTCGGGGAATCTATCGTTTGTGCTACACGGCCCCTGGAGCTGTGGTGATGTCCCAGTTCACCCGGACATCGCCGAAGGAGAAGGGAGCCCGGAATCAGGCAAAGAAGAGGGAGCCCAGAAGAGGGCCACGCTGGATGGGTCGCGAATGTCAATCGTAGCAGTTCGCCAACCATCAAGGTGAAAGTAGGTGCACAGGCGTAGTTTTTAGTGGGTGCAAGCCCCACATAACCGCGTAGTCTCCCCGGACAGCGCGGTATGCATAAGGCATTTTCTAAGTCGGAAAAAAAAAACAAAAAAAAAAAGGTCCCTTAACTTCAGGCAAAATTGCGAGGATATTAGGCATAAGGAGAAAGTTGGGAACAACCTGCTTCGTCGTCTTACATCTACTAGATGGGAAACATCTCCCCAGGCCCTGCGAAAATCCCCCCGGTACCCACCGGGGTTCCAGTAAGCGTGGCATGGTCACCCACGGTGAAGCAAAGAGGAACCCGAGGAGAGGCCACTCGTCAGGTCTTTTGCCGATAAGCCGATGACGTAGCGGCCAACATGTAGGTTGCGGTGCTGCCTGGGCAACATTGCAACTGAGGCGGGCTATGATTTCATATGGAGCGTCACAGGTCCCATACGGTGTCGGTATTGCGGTGCGCCGATCTCCCTACCTTCCACGGCCAGGACGGGGTCACCACCGTCTCATGGCGGACGCGGTGGGGCCGCAGGGGAGGAGGAGTGTTGATATAGCGTTGGTCGCTCTCCCTATCCCCAGCGGCCGAAAAATGGTAGGTGGCGGGGCCATTGACCTTGATCCGTCAAAAGGGGATCAAGGGTGCCATACACGAGGTCGTCTGGCACCCATGTGCTGGTTTGGTCCCTGGGGTGGTCACGGCGCACAGTGAGTTCTGGTTCGCTGGTGATGGGGGGTACTCCCCAGAGGAGGGTCCGGTGAAGGACAGCCGCGGTGGGTTCGCGGTGAGTGCTAACGCGTTCCCGTGTTTCCGCCATAAGCGGCACAGGAGGACACCGTGGAGTTTTAGTGGATTTGAGTCCCACATAAATGCGCTTACTCCCCGTGCTAGCGCAGTATGCATGACCATTTCTCCAGGCTAAAATAAAAAATAAATAAAGGGCCCTGCGAACAACTGGAGTGGCACTCTGCTTTCCCGCTGGCGAATATGCTTGCCCAGTGTAGAGCCTCTCCAACCACAACAAGTTAGTGGATACAGCACTGAATGAGACATCTGTACTGGTTGCCTCAAACCAACCCCGGTACGAATGTTGTACCCACTTATCGGCGTTGCGCTCCCGGATTCGTAGGACTTGAAGCCGCATGAAAAGGAAAAAGCAGAAGGGTGGCGTGAGTCAATGTGCAATTACAGCTCATGAGTCGAAAGGGTTTTCTTCGCTGCGTGAACCTGTTGCCGTTGGAAGGCAGTTCTGACGCGGAAAGGTGCGAAATCTGGCGAGAGAAGTAAATACATCCTGAACACTTCATTGAGCCTTTGCAGGGCTTTCCGCCTGGGCACAAGTTGTTGGCGGCCCCGAGTGCCTGGCAGCCCGTCTACCCTCGGCTACGGTAGCGGCCGAGGCGATGGCGTGGCAAGGGGTGCGAAGAATCCCCGGAGTGGACCCGGCCACCCTAATAAACACCGACGACTGGACCTGGGAACATATAACACGCGAACACTCCGGACCGACGAGAAGATAGCCGAACTCGAGGAAGAATTGAGCAGGTTGCGATGGAGTATTATAGGGTTATCTGAAGTCCGAAGAGAGGGGGAGGACTCGATAATCCTCAAATCCGGTAACCTGCTCTATTTCCGAGAGGGTGACCGACAGTCCCAGGGTGGTGTCGGGTTTATCGTCCA
This sequence comes from Orthosia incerta, assembly GCA_948252205.1. Lineage (NCBI taxonomy): Eukaryota > Metazoa > Arthropoda > Insecta > Lepidoptera > Noctuidae > Orthosia > Orthosia incerta. The sequence continues at coordinate 19,696,960 of OX411766.1, read as the reverse complement.
CAAGTCCCTTGTGAACAACGTGGTGAAGATCGAGAGTGTGTCGACCAGGGTAGCGTATCTTATACTCAGAATATCCCAAAGATATTCGCTGAAGGTCATACAGGTCTACGCCCCGATCTCGGCACACCCAGACGACGAGGTAGTGACCATATATGAGGATATATCTAGAGCCATGCATGGTTTTAAAACTCATTTCACGGTTGTCATGGGGGACTTCAACGCGAAACTGGGCAAACGAGACGTGAATGAGCTGCAAGTGGAGCAATTTGGAGTTGGACGTCGGAACCACCGGGGTCACCTACTTGGCCAGTTTTATGGAGAAGGAGGGCCTCTACATGATGAACTCCTTCTTCAGAAAGCGTGAGAACAGGAAGTGGACCTGGCAAAGCCCCGATGGTGCAACTAAAAACGAGATCGACTTCATCATGTCAACCAAGAAGCACATGTTCAATGATGTCTCTGTGATCAATTCGGTGAAAACCGGGAGCGATCACCGCATGGTAAGAGGCACATTGAACATTAATGTTAAGCTTGAAAGGTCTCGACTGATGAAGTCCACGCTCCGTCCAGCACATATCCAGGTCCAAAACCCCGAGAACTTTCAGCTCGAACTCCAGAATGGTTTCGAGTGCCTAGGGAGCTCCGTGGACGATTACAGCGATGGGTTCGTGGAAGCTGTCCATACGGTCGGGTCTAAGTTTTTCAAGACCCGCCGTACAGATAGGAACAAAAAGCTCTCTGATCCAACTCTCAAGCTCATGGAGGAGAGGCGTGAGATGATCCTGCAGTCTTCAGACGATGCGTTGAAATACCGGCAGCTAAATAGACGGATCTCAAAGTCCTTGAAAAGCGACCTCCGCCGCTTTAATACCGAGCGTATCAAAGACACGATTGAGCGGAATAAGGGTTCCAAGGTCCTTGCAAGAGATCTGTCTATAGGGCAGAGCCAGCTCACGAAACTGAAGACCGATGATGGCAGGATCGTTTCCGCCAAACCGGAGCTTCTGAGGGAGATCGAGAGATTCTATGGGCAGTTGTATACGTCAACCAGTAAACCCGTCGCGAATCTAGCGAATGACCCTAGAGCTAGATTGACCCGACACTATACCGAAGACATTCCCGACGTCAGACTGTATGAGATTAGGATGGCTCTGAAACAGCTTAAGAACAACAAGGCACCGGGGGACGACGGAATTATGGCCGAACTCCTGAAGGCGGGTGGAAAACCAATACTTAAGGCCCTTCAGACGCTGTTTAATTCCGTCATACTAGAAGGGAAAACGCCACAAGCACGGTGCAGGGGTGTGGTGATACTCTTCTTCAAGAAGGGTGACAATGCCCTACTGAAGAACTATAGGCCCATCACACTTCTTAGCCATGTATACAAGCTGTTGAGAGAGAGTCATCACGAATCGTCTCGCGCGCAGGTTTGACGATTTCCAGCCTCCCGAACAAGCCGGATTTCTTAAAGGCTTTAGCACCGTAGACCACATACATACGCTGCGGCAGGTTATACAGAAGACTGAAGAGTACAACCTGCCTCTCTGTTTGGCGTCTATCTTGCCCAGGGGCAAAGATATCCCGAGGGGGTCGAGGTGATTTGTGGGGGGTTGGGGGGGGGGGTAAAAATCGAAGTTAAGAGGGGGTGAAGGCGGGGGGGGGGGGAAACTGTCGGGGCCAAAAAGTAGGGCTCCTCGGGCTGGACACCCTGGACCCAAGCACCCAGGGTCTATCTTGCCCAGGGGCAGAGATATCCCGAGGGGGGTGAGGTGATTTGAGGGGGGTTGGGGGCGGGGGTAAAAATCTAAGTTAAGAGGGGGTGAAGGCGGGGGGGGGGGAGGTAAAAATTTTGGGGTGAGGGGGTATACTTGGAGGGGGGGGGGTAGTGTCCTGGTCACCGCTTTCGGAAAAGTCCAAACTCGGGTGACTTCGGACCATAGGCTGAGGAGTTCCCTCGAACACACCAGGCGACTATGTGGAGACTGTTCCGTAGTCACCTCATAGTCAGCACCATAAAAGAATAAATTTGGGGAGGGGGTTTATTTGGAAGGGGGGTCGTATCCTGGTCACCACTTTCCGAAAAGTCCAATCATGGGTGACCTCTGACCATGGGCTGAGGAATCCCCTCATACACACCAGACTATAATGTGGAGACTGTTCCGTAGTCAGCTCATAGTCAGCTCGGCCAATAAATAAATAGTTAACGATCCTCAGTACGTTAAAAATTCAAAGGATCCAAGGTTCCACCTTCAGGGAAAAACAGAGCAGGTTTTTTCCTTGAGGCTAACTATGGACGCACGTGGTTTTATATATTATTTATTTACTGCGCGAGTTTCAGCGTTAAAAATCTGAGTTTTTACAGGAAATAAGAGAATGGGGGGGGGGGATCAATTTCCCGTTATAAAATAATAGTGTCGCCGCTTTAGTTTTCGCACAATTGTAAAACGAAAAAAACACCTTTTAGGTTATGCAACTTTCAACCCGTGTGAAAATTCAGCCGCGCACAATTGAACGGTTTTGCTTTCGGAAAAGTACTGATGGGGCGGACGCCTGTCTACTGACGAAGCCAAAATTGGCCGCTCTCCCTCAGGCAAAGTCTTCAACGGTGAGTCGACTTTCCTCTATGTCCTATACACGAGTGGGGAGAAGCAGGAAAAATCCGGAGGACCACTCAAAATGAGCGGGCAAGGAGTGTGCGTATGCAGACGTCAAAAAACACGGGGGTCACCACTCAGAATTCGGCAGCGTCTCACGATACGTTAAAAATACTTACCGAATTCCGTCCTATTTCAACCGGAAAAATCCCAAAAATGGACTCCGTAGAAATTTTTTTGATAGTACTCACTTACCCGCGCACTTTAAGATATCACCCACTTGGATCGGCAATAACTTTCCCACTTTTGCGATTTTTGAGCGCGGATCGACTTAAAACTGAACTGGCACGGGCGCAGGATCGCAGGAGGACTCCCAGTGCGTGTGCGAGACCATATGTCGTCACTGGCAACACACACTGGTCATAGACTTTCGTCTTGAGACACTGGTAAGTTGGACGAGAAGATACCGCTTAACTACTCTCTTTAACGCTGCCCAGCCACTGCCAGAAGATGAATGGTTTCAGTAAAATCCGCTATTGATCAATTGTTAGCCTAACAAATGGCTAAAATTTTGGAGAGGTAATCATTTTCCCCGAATCCACTGGTATCACACTATATATTTAAACATTAGTTGCGTTATAATATGGTGGGGGATCAAAACACTAGGTTTAAAATTGACTCGATTCGATTTATATAACAGCCATAAGCAATTTTTAAAATGACTAAGGTATGACTAATTCGACCCTATCGTCACAGTTGTTGTTTTTTTTTATTTTCAACATTACAATTTGGATGAACGTGTAAATAGTCCAACCAGGATTGTGTTGCCACGCGTATGTACAAAATATGAAAGGGAAAAAACCGACCGCTTCTAAAGCCAGAAAACAAATGTGACTGCCACTGACCTGATTCCACCTTGTGCTGGATTCCTCCAATTCGACAGCCGTCGCTGATGCTTGTTGATCTGCACCGTCACTGGCTTCGTGTGAAGATATGTAGGTACCTACTTTATCTGCCGGCCGGCGTCTTAACCACTATTTCACACTTGCACGATATGTATAATGTTAAAGAGTCTATGAAGAACTCTGTGAGTGATCTCAGAAGAAAAAGAGCCAGAAAGAACATGAACTCTTGCGATGTAATTAATCGCGCGCGCTGGATGCTATCCCCAGAGACACACTGGTGATCGTCGTTGCGACCACAGATTCAGTATTTTTTTAATCGAACATCTGAGTATGCCAGCGCCATCTGTTGGTCTCTTTCAACACTTAGTAAAACCAAATCGGCGCAGACACAATTTGAATTCGACAATAGAAGCGGTATATTAAATCAATTAAAAAATGTCTTCTATGTAATTATAAACTATGTACCTAACCTAATACATAAGCGCTCCACCATGCTCCCGGCTTTGGAACGTCGCAAGACGTTACGAAACAAACAAGTGAACTCTCTGGCCGAGCAGAGCGCATAGCGAATTTATGCGAATAATAAAAATGTAATAATTAAATACTAGCCTACACTAAAACATTATGTATAAACTAAGTGAAATTTATTGCGTTGGAATAGGGTATAGTTTAGTTACGGCACGTTTGTAAGTTCCAGTTCGCGTTTTAACCATTGCTACGCGGACAACGTTATCTGAACCCTTGAACACGTCTGTAATTACTCCTAGCGGCCAATACAACGGAGCAGAGTTCTCCTGCTCGAGAAGAACAACAGTTCCGACTTCCACTGGTTTGTCGGGAGTAGCCCATTTTTGTCTAACTTGCAACGTATGCAAATACTCTAAGTGCCATTTCTTCCAAAAAGATTGGATCATGTGATCAAGCAATTTTTTGCGATCTAACAAATTAAGGCGTTGATCCGACAGATCAGCTGCGGGTAAGTATTGCAAAGGAGTAGACATTAAAAAATGTGCGGGAGTTAACAACTCAGGATAGGGATCCGAGGATAGTAAACCCAACGGACGAGAGTTCAGTATACATTCTATTTGAGTAAGAACTGTTTGCAACTCTTCGTAAGTAAGTAACTGAATACCAATCACCCTGTATAAATGCGTTTTCATGCTTTTTATATTCCCTTCCCAAATACCACCAAAGTTTGGTGATCTTGGTGGAATCATCTTCCATTCTATGCGTCGAGATAACAGCTCATTTGACAGCGCGGTTTTAAAGTTAGAGTTCAATAATAAACTATATAACTCATCTAAGTGTGCCTTTGCACCAATGAAAGTTGATCCGTTATCTGAATAAAGACATGAAACGGGTCCACGACGGGAGATAAAGCGTTTGAACGCAGCTAAAAAATTATCAGTCGTTAAATCACTGGTCACTTCGATATGAACACCACGCGTGGCCATGCAAATAAACAATATAATGTATGCCTTTTGCGCATGTTGACCTCTGCGACGAGAAAGTATTGTCTTTATCGGACCAGCATAATCAACACCAGTGTGACAAAATGCTTTGGCTTCTGACACACGATAATTAGGCAAATCAGCCATTATCGGTGTTGTATGCGTTGGACTGCATTTAAAGCAAGTGTTACACTTTCGCAACTTAGACCTGATAACAGTTCTGGCATCTAATATCCAGAAGCGTTGTCGTATAATAGACATGAGAAGACCGGGTCCTGTATGACAATTGACAACATGAAAATGTTGTATTATTAGATCAATGAAGTGATCGCGTTTAGGGAGAAGGACAAGATGTTTAGCTTCAAAGGGAAGCATCGATCGAGAGAGTCTGCCTCCTATGCGTAAAACACCATCTTCATCTAAGAAGACTGCTAGACTCTGCAGCCTCTTCGAAGGTAACTTATCAGCCTTTATCAGCTTTATGTCATCAGAGAAATGAACTGATTGAACAGCGAGAATTAAGGATGTCTCAGCGAGTGACAATCCTGATACAGTATGAGGGTCGACCTTAGACTTAGGTCGTGCGAATTTTAAAACATATGCGATGATACGTAGCAACTTCGACCAAGAAGAAACGCGTTGTGCTAACGTACACAACAATGGCGGCTCTGTGTGCGTTGTTGTTACACTTAATACATTTGCCTTATGTTCAGGCAAATCAGTACAATTAGCAGGCGAGAATAACTTAATAGGCCATTCCTCAGGGGGGCAGCGGATCCACGACGGACCGTTCCACTATAAATCGTGTGTCAAAAGTTGCGAAGGGAGCATACCACGTGATAGACAATCACTAGGGTTGATAGCTCCTGCGACGTGATAAAAATGTTTAGAGCTCAAGTTTTCTTGACATTGAGCCACTCGGTTGCTAACGAAAATTGACCACCGATGTGGTGACGAATGAACCCACGACAAGGCAATCGTGGAATCAGAAAAGGCGTATACATCGGTGACAGGAATGCGTAAGGAATAAGTATCACGTACAGTTTTTAGTAATTTTGACATAAGCAAAATGGCACATAACTCTAATCGAGCGAGCGTAGTAATCTTTGTCGGCGTAACCTTTGATTTTGCACACAGAATGCAAGTTTGAATACTAGACGGGTAGGTACAATGGGCATAAATAACACATCCCATACCATTCATGCTAGCATCACAAAATGCGACAAGTCTTAATTTACAATCAACTTCAACACCTATATGTCTCGGAATCCTCAAAGTGTCAAGCAACTGTAATTCTTGTACGAGAGCGGAAAAACGTGAGCGTATGTGCTCCGGAGCAAGTTCGTCCCAATCACTCTTACTAAGCCAAAGTTCCTTAATTAACAACTTGGCGTAGAGTATCACAGGAGCTACCAACCCGAGCACGTCAAACAGTCGCGCAACTATCGAGAGTATGTTTCTCTTAGTGCACTTCTCATCAATCGCGGTGGATGTGAAGTGAAAATTATCTTCACATGGTTCCCATGAGAGACCTAAAACCTTCGAGACATGACTACCAACATCAAATTCAAGCGACTTGCGGTGCGTATCAGGAAGTGAGTCCAATAAGACAGAAGAATTGCTGGACCACTTCACTAAGTCAAAGTCGCCAGCCTTGAAAAGATTTATCAAGTTTCGGGCCAACTGTATGGCAGTTGCCTCATCAGGTGCGGAATGAACCAAATCATCAGTATACAGACAGGTCTCTGCCACTTTCGCGGCGTCAGGGTAATGAGGACTCATGTCAGTAGCCAGCTGCCGCACAGTGCGTATAGCTATGTAAGGGCTCGACTTGAGACCGAATGGTTGTCTATTAAAAGAATAGGTACGAATTTCGTCAGATTCCTTGAATCTAAATAAGATGCGTAGGTATTTACGATGATCTACAGGTACACCAATACGTAAATAATGCTGTTTTATATCTGCGTTCATCGCGATAGGAAATAATCTGAAATCTAACAACAATAAGAACAAATCGGCTTGTAAATTAGGTCCAATGTGTAATACATCATTGAGCGAAAGCCCAGTGTGCGTTTTAGCGCTCGCGTCCAACACTATACGCGGCATTGGTTTGTCAGCTCTGACCACTGCGTGATGTGGTATATAGTAACCATCTGAAGATAAGTTAGATTCATCAATAAGACTGAGGTAACCGTGATCCAAATAATCCTGAATAACCCTGTTGTAATTTTCGTGAACAATGGGTGACTGTCGGAGCTTACGCTCGAGCGACATAAAACGGCGGTAAGCGGAGACGTATGAGTTACCTAGTTCAGAAGGATCTCTACAGAACGGTAACGCAACGGTATAACGACCTACGTCATCACGGGTCACAGTAGATGTGAAAATATTTTCGCAATCTGTTTCCTCCGGTGACAATAGGCGCTTCATAGGTACTTCTTCAAGTTCCCAGAATTTTTGCACTAACTCATTTAGTGCCAGCGCAGAAAAGGAAGTAGTGACAGGCACTACATCTTTGTGGGGGTAATCACCCATGAATACATACCCAAATGTTGTTGATAGTGCACACGGTGCATTGGGACCACACTCGACCTATTCCCTAAGTAAATATACGGGAAAATCTGGGCACCTAACACTAAATCTATATTTCCTGGAATATTCCAGCTTAAATCAGCGAGAGGTACATCACGAAGATTTAATTCGCGATCACATTCAATTAAACGTGTAGGCAATTGTTCCGTGAGGCGATCCATCACTAACGCGTGTATAGTGTATTTGTTATCAGGGTACACACGGGATTCAATGTCCAAATAAACATAACCAATTATCGGTAGTGACGCGGAACCAACACCTTTGACAAAAGAATTACTCAAAGGTATTATAGGCAAATTTAATGAGCGAGAACAGGTTAATGTTATTAAGTTATTCTGTGAGCCATTATCAATAAGACATCTGACTACAGATTTATTCCCAGTGCTACCTTTAGGGCGAGCGTACACCTGAGCGGTTGCCAAAAGAATATCAACCTTATGGCTAGCAGCATACGAGTGCGTTTGCTCAACGACATCCGCAGCTAGCGGCTGCGCACGAATAACATTACTCTGGTTGCACGGGGGCGGCGGGGCGCGACGGCAGTATCTACTATAGTCGCATGCGAGTGCAAATTATTGATATTATTGTCAAAGTGTAATAATTTATGGTGTTTTTTATGACAAAAACAAACTGATGTACTTTTACAATCCGGGAATCTATGTAATATGCTTAAACAATTGACGCAACCATGTTTAGATTTAATAAACTCATACCTAGTCTTTGCATCTTTCATATTTTTAAACTGAGTGCAATCGTACAGGTGTCGGTGATCACCGCCGCCGCACAAACAACACGACGCGTTATTATTAGTCGACTCACTGACCACAAAGGACTTCGAGTTGTGCTGTACACGCCTATCGCGGGACTGTAACGTAGCAGCGGGTGATTTCGTATATGACGAAGACCGCGGGTTTGATCGTTCAATCATCTTAGCTTGATCTTGTACAAAGTCAATCAGCTGTTGTGTGTTAGGTATTTCCACACCTCGAACAGAAAGTTCAAAGGCTTGGATGGTTTGAGGATCCATCTTCCTCAAAGCACATTGTAGAAATATAAAGTCGGTCAAATCCTTTATGCCTAGTTCATTAAGCGCGGAGATCGAAGCGGAATACCTACCTATAAAGGTATCGAGTGAGTTCACACTATGTGAACAATTTTTCAAATCCAATATATTATTTAGGTAATATACACCTAATGAGCGTTTATCTTGATATTTTTTAACTAAACTATCCCACACTATTTTATAGGTTTCATCTGACGGAACAACGCCGGACGTGAATTTTACCGCTTCGTGAGTGAGTTTAGAAAATAGGTATAGCACACGCTGCGAATCAGACAAGTCTTTATTTAAATGAACATTAGCTTTAAAGGATTGATAAAACGTATTCCAGTTTTCAGGGCGTCCGTCAAAACTAGGAATTGTTAACGCCTCTAATTTCACTACAGACGCGAGTGAATTATTCGACCCGTGTGAGCGGGTCTCTTCCGAGACCTTCGGAACAGACATTTTGTTTCTAACGTGTTTTATTCTCGAATATAAATCTTCAAATGAATCGAGGCAAGAATAATCTGGATTTACTGTTGGTTTTAATGACAAATTTATACTATTTATTTGGTCAACAATTGACTCAAATTTATCGCGTAAATCATCTATGGTCTCAGTCTCAGCCAGAAAGTTCTCATTAGAACGGGTCGACGAATCGAAAGAAATAATACATTTCGAAGATGTAAACAAACGATTAATGCGTGCAAACAATAATTCCCTCTTTTGATTCAACATAGCCAACTTTATTTCGTGATCGGCTAATGAGTCAGGCATGTTTGCGAATTAATAGGTAGGTATTACAATAACTAATAATATGCTATGTAATACAGAGTCTCACTTACACTCGTAGTGTAAAATACAGTTAAAATATTAATATAAAATGTATAATAATAATTACACTTACGTACGTGACTTAGCACAGGTAACTAGCGGAGCGAAAGTATGTAGGTAGGTATAAAATGTTATGCGTATGTGAATAGACGAAGAAAATTACCAATTAATACGTAAATCATCAACTATATCAACAAATAACATTTACCTACGTATATCTACCAATTATTACGTAGATATTTGGCGATAAGAATACAGAATTTACCAAATTATTTACGTAAATCTGTTAGCGAATGAGATTTAAAATGGCGGCAAGAATTCACCAAAATTACGTGAATCTTGCGATTAAATTAGAAGTTACGAATAGAAAAGAAGTTTGTTTCACCAATAATTACGTGAATTTAACTATATACTGGACTATCCGTGCTCGTAAGGACCAAATTATTATGGATGAACGTGTAAATAGTCCAACCAGGATTGTGTTGCCACGCGTATGTACAAAATATGAAAGGGAAAAAACCGACCGCTTCTAAAGCCAGAAAACAAATGTGACTGCCACTGACCTGATTCCACCTTGTGCTGGATTCCTCCAATTCGACAGCCGTCGCTGATGCTTGTTGATCTGCACCGTCACTGGCTTCGTGTGAAGATATGTAGGTACCTACTTTATCTGCCGGCCGGCGTCTTAACCACTATTTCACACTTGCACGATATGTATGATGTTAAAGAGTCTATGAAGAACTCTGTGAGTGATCTCAGAAGAAAAAGAGCCAGAAAGAACATGAACTCTTGCGATGTAATTAATCGCGCGCGCTGGATGCAATCCCCAGACAGAGACACACTGGTGATCGTCGTTGCGACCACAGATTCAGTATTTTTGAATCGAACATCTGAGTATGCCAGCGCCATCTGTTGGTCTCTTTCAACACTTAGTAAAACCAAATCGGCGCAGACACAATTTGAATTCGACAATAGAAGCGGTATATTAAATCAATTAAAAAATGTCTTCTATGTAATTATAAACTATGTACCTAACCTAATACATAAGCGCTCCACCACAATTATCTTAATTTATATCACACTTATTTTAAAATACTGATTAAATATTAGGTACTTACATCCTGTAAATTTCAAGAGCAAAATAGTTAGTTAGCTAAAATCCGCTTAGAAAGGATTCGGACTCACTCAGCGAACTCTCGCTTCGAATAACTCGGCAACGCAGCATTAAGGAGCATTGTTTCGGGTAGGTATTTAAGGGTCCCTAACTAAATGTCCACGAAAATTACACCCCAATGTTAAAGAATTTCTCTTTCTAAATGAATAAAACAGATGTTTTCGATGCCCTTTTTGAAATAAAATCATCAAAATTGTGTAACAAGAAATAATGACCAAAAACTGTCCAAAATCAAATTTTTAGGATGTAGCTTTTTACTGCTTTTCTTTATTTTAGTATTAAAAATTCATTACAATAATTTTGTGAGATTATAAAAGTAAATATAAAAAGTCATTTATAAAATTACTAGCTGTGCCCGCGGCTTCGCTCCCGTTAACTGACTGCCTACCCTAACCTACTTACCTTCCTGCCTACCCTACTTACCTACCTACCAATTTCTTTTCTAGGGTATTGATTCTTTCGCGGAGAATCATAACGGCATGATTCAAAAAATTACTTCAAATGCACAACGCCATCTATCGAATATCGAGTTCAACTTTCCGAGTATCTGAATTGCGAGTGTTGTGATAATTTTACTTCTTGAACACTTTAAATTCACCTAACTTTTGATAGAGTGAACCGATTGCGATGAAACAAAAACTAAGTAATATTTCAAGTTACGCACAATATTTACGTATACGTAACTTATCTTCATTGGTTTACGCATCACGTACATTTTACGTGATGCGTGCACAAATAAACAGACAAACAGACGAACAGACAAAAAAGCCAAAAATTCTGGAAATGGGTTCTGTTGATTATCCTTTAACAGCCTGACAATTTTTTTTTGATATTTTCGATGTACTAGGGGCTGGTCTGTATTAGTAAACTCACGCTTTGAGCTGTCAGCGACAAGCCCTGCAGGGCTTTGCTTTGTTGATGCAGGCTTACCCTGCCTGGCTCCTTCAGAGCCAGCAAGGTGGCGTGGTCTTGAGGGAGAGCGCTACGGTTGTGTAGATCCTCAAGGCAAGTGCGGTGATTTTCCTTCTCGTGGTTGTCGCCCTGTTTTTGGTCTAATTCCCTCAGAAATAGACGTAACTGAAATCACCGTGCGACGTATCACAGGGGTGGCGAGGTCATGCCCCTGGGTGTCAACCATTGAACAAGAACAATGATGGATAGCAATGACCTCCCGCGTGTATGTGCCGTGCGCTGGGACCCGTACAGAAGGATGAGGGGATCCTGGTGGCTGAGGCAACACTCCACTTTGGCCCGGATTTCTTGTCACACGGGAGGCCGTAGCTTAACCAGCTACAGTCAATCGGCTGCGGGGTCCGGTCAGACGGCCCCCAGGCGAGTTCACTCCCATTGGGGACTTGCAGGCGTCGGCGCTTGCTCGCATCGCTAGTGGTAGCGGTGTGAGTTGGTGTCGTGCAGTCTCGTGAGCAACTAATGGGGGGGGGGAATTCCCTCGACTTGGGGATAATTCCCTGGTGCTAGCGTAGCATCGCCACTTGAACACTATATGGAAAGTGGGGATAATCGAGGAATGAAATAATTTTTCGGGATTTTCAATGGACTTAAATTAAAAAAAAAAACTTACTGCTCCAGGGACTTAACCTTGCCTTGAGGAAGGACGACTGGAAGGTCGTGAATACACTCACTGAGCAGACCGGCATCCGTCGTATCGTCGTCATGGACGGGGTGTCCGCTGGGGTCATAAAGGCCGCGGGCTACTCTCTTCCAGGAGGAATGGAACGATACTCGTTCAAGCTCTTGGAAGAGGACAATGTAGAGGCACCTGCTGCGAAAGCAGAAGCGGAGCCCTCCGAGGATGGACCTCCACAACATGGGGAGGCCATCGAAGAAATCTCTGCTCACGGCGCAGCGCAGGAGACAGAGATTGGGACCAGGACGTCAGAGGCAGACCACGAGGATGACATCCTCGGAGACTTCGACACCCTGCGGATTGAGTCGCCGAATGCTCTCAAGGAGAGCCAGGCGATGGAGGAGTGGCTTCAAGACTAAGGCCCTCCTATATCAACACAGGCCCATCAAGATAATCCAAGATGGAGGGATTAGTCCCTCCATCTTGGATTATCTAGTAGTAGTGGCTCTGCAATAATGCGAATTAATTTGTACACACCCTAAGGTGCCCACACTACTGCCCTTCTGGCTCGGCAACTGAAGCTTAACACATACGACGTTGCCTTGATACAGGAACCTTATCTGTATAAGGGGACTATAAAGATTTTAGTTAAGTAGAAGAATTGAGTAAGCTCTCCAGAGCCTGCATAGCCTTTGGTTATGTACCCAAGGCATGAAGGGAGGTCAAAGTCACCTTTATACCGAAGGTGAGTAGACCGACTTATGAAGAAGCTAAAGCTTACAGGCCCATTAGTATATCATCCTTTCTCTTGAAAACTCTGGAGAAACTGGTAGACAGGTACTTAAGAGATGGACCACTGAAAGTATTCCCGCTACATGAACTACAATGCGCCTACAGCCCTGGCATATCTACGGAAACGGCATTGCACTATGTTGCGAGTCGAGCCGAGGCTGCGCTAGAGGGACAAGAAATCTGTGTCGGGGCTTTCCTCGACACAGAGGGAGCTTTCGACAAGACAATATTTGAGTCCATACGCATTGCTGCAAAGGAACATGGCATCAATTATACCACGTGCAACTGGATTGACTATATGCTGAGAAGCAGAATAGTCAGATCGGAACTAATGGGACTTAGTGCAAAAACAACAAGAGGTTGTCCGCAAGGCGGAGTGCTGTCACCATTACTGTGGTGCTTGGTAGTAGACTCGCTACTTATCAAAATTAATACCGGACTATTCTACACAGTAGGCTATGCAGATGACATAGCTATAATGGTCAATGGTTAATTTCTGAACATAGTGTCTGTATTATTACAACAGGCATTGAGGATGACAGAGGAATGGTGTACAAAGAACCACCTCTCTATCAACACAAGCAAAGCAGTCATCATTCCATTCACGAGGAAGAAACAACTAGGAAACCTAGGAGAGCTCTCCCTCAATGGAATAAAACTGCCCTGTTCCACCGAAGTTAAATATCTGGGTGTAACGCTTGATAAAGAACTCAGGTGGAAAACTCATGTGGAAAATATTACGACAAAGGCCTTACGAGTGTTCGGCATGTGTCGTTCCACCTACGGTAAAACTTGGGGGCTAAAGCCCAAAGTGATACGATGGCTGTACCGGACAATGATAATACCTATTATCACATACGGCATAGTGTGGTGGCCAAGAAAAAAGCTTGCCTCGTGCAAAGCGCCACTCACCAGGTTACAAAGAACAGTGTGTCTCGGCATCACGGTTGCTTTCAGGACAACACCTACGGCAGCGATTGAGAGATACCTCAATATCCCTCCTCTGCATATGATTTTTGAATTCGAGGCAAGGAAGACATTACATAGTCTCGCTGTTTCTGGACTATGGGATGCCTCTATGCCAAAGACTAACCATACAAAGTTCGATGAGAATGAAGACCTGGATTGGGTAACAAGCATGTTATCCGATAAAATTCAAACTATGTTTGTGTTTGAAAGGTCTTTCAAGGTCCAAATCCCTACAATAGAAGACTGGACTTGATCCACCAGAACAAGATAGTCTGGTGTGGTACACTGATGGATCCAAAATGGAATCAGGTACAGGAGCGGGAATATACGCAAAAGGCTACAAATGTAGCAAAAGCTTAAGGAAGATAGCAACTGTATTCCAAGCAGAAAAATATGCCATAATAACCTGTGCTCAAGAGAATATAGATAGAGGAACCAGAGGAAAATTCATATATATCCTTAGTGACAGTCAAGCTGCAATCAAAGTCATAGCATCCTACAAAGTAGACTCCGGACTTATTCTGGATGCTATCCAGACCCTTAATAGGCTTGGGAAGCACAACAGGGTAAGACTCATATTTGTCCCTGGGCACAAAGGATTCCATGATAACGAAGTGGCTGATGAACTGACAAGAAAGGGCTCAGCAAAATTTGCTGAGCCCTCTTTTCAATCAATCAATCATTTAATGATTTTGTGGGTCCAGAACCATGTGAAGGCATCTCGACGTGTCTCGTAAAAGCCGCATTTAGGGAGTTTGCAGATCACAGATAACGAACTTGTTGGCTGTCTAATACCGGTATATAACACTCCAAGAAATTCCTAGGCTCTACGTTCAAAGCCCGGGAATGCATTTGAAACATGAGCAGGGGGAAAAACCGCTACCTGCTTGGGGCCTTTACTGGACACTTTGGAACCAACGACATGCTCATGAAAATGAGTCTAACTGCGACACCCATGTGCAGGTTGTGTGGGGAACATACGGAACGCATGGAGCACCTACTGTGCACATGCGATGCACTGGCTGGTAAGCGAATGAGTCTCCTAGGGGTTGGGTACCCAAAACCAGAAGATTATAGGCTCATATCTCCCAGTCACGTTGTAAAACTCAAGAAAACAATTTTCACCGAGATTGAGGAGTAGTAAGTTATCTAGGAGTCCACAATAGATCCCAATGGGTCGAAGTGTCCGAGTTATTTCTCGGCCCCTCCATAAGTTAAGATAAGATTCGATGTACTATCAGGTTGTGGAGTGCTGTCACAATGCCACGAAATTATAGCATAACCAACCAGTCGCACTTACGACCTTCTACTATAGACTTATTGAACCAATGAGAACGCGACATGGCCGCAACGTCATACTATTTATTAAAATCACAAAAATATGTGGGTGGTGGTGTTTCAAATCCATCCTCATCTGTAGATATAATAATGTAAAATAAACATTTACCTAAACTTTATAACATTGTGGGTAGATTTCATACACAATACCCACACGTTTTGTCGCCAACATCGATCTCACTTATTCCCGTATATTGCTATTCATCAAGAATCAGAAAGAGCGCGGTAGCTAATTATTTTCCTTTGGAGTTAGTTTGAATAGAATGACATGTTTAATTTCGATGCCAAACATAAGTGTCTATCTTGCCTAGTGGTTAAAACTGCTAGATAAACCACAAGAAACCAGATGGCCCTGGTTCAATTCTCGTAACATATCATCTTCTTCATCATCTTCCTGCCCTTGTCCCATGTTACTTGGGGTCGGCGCAACACGTTTTCTTATTCCATACCGTCCTGTCCCCCGTCACGCTATCACTGACTCCCTTTTCTTTCATATCACTCCTCACACAGTTCATCCATCTTTTCTTTGGCCGTCCCCTCCCTCTCCATCTATCCACATTTATATTCATAACTCTTCTAGTAACATGCGTTTCATCCCTCCTCATCAGATGACCATACCAGGACAAACGGTTTCCTTTCAACTTTTCTGTCACTGGCGCCACTTTCAAAAAAAAGTTGAAAGGAAACCGTTTGTCCTGGTATGGTCATCTGATGAGGAGGACCATACCAGGACAAACGGTTTAATAAATAAAATATTTTTCTTCATTTATTTTTCCATACACATTTTTAAATATTCTTTTTAACTTGAAAAATAATCAAATTATTACTATAACAATTTAATACACTTAATTTGTGATTAAGAACATCTTTTTCTTTATTTTGGAGTGAGGCAAGGGGGGCTGCCCTCTCCAAGACTTTTTAATCTGTATGTCAATCAGCTGATGGGTGAGCTCAGCGATAGCCATGTCGGATGTCATATAGATAACGTTTGCGTCAGTAACATCAGTTACGCAGACGACATGGTGTTGCTGAATCCATCTCTCGGAGGGCTACGGAAACTATTAAGAATCTGTGAGGCCTACGCTGGGAGTCACGGCTTAAAGTACGTTACAAAAAGTTAGTATATGCTCATCAGAGGGAATAATAAACAACCAGAGCATATTCCACCAGTCTTTCTTAACGGGGTATCTTTGAGTCGGGTCTCTCAGTTTAGGTATCTAGGGCATATTGTGACCGAAACCCTGCATAATGACGCAGACATTGAGAGAGAGCGGAGAGCATTGTCGGTGCGCGCTAACATGTTGGTACATAGGTTTGCGAGGTGTACAGCACAGGTTAAAATAACTTTGTTCAGAGCCTATTGCCAAAGTTTTTAAACCAGCGCCCTATGGATACAATGCTCTCACGAGTTCAATATAACAACGCCTTTAGGATTTTGGTACGGCTGCCCCGATTTTGCAGTGCCTCAGGCATGTTTGCCGACGCGAGGGTAGTTGACTTTTACGCTATTATGCGTAAAAGGTCAGCCTCACTAATTCGCCGAATTAGTGAGGCAGTGGCAACGGAATCCTGAGGATGATTGCAGACAGACCAAATTCGGCAGCACTGGGAAGGCTCATCAGGCTGCATGTCACTTGACTTTTCATGTTTTTCATTTCATAATTTATTTCCATTTTATTTCTTTTTAAATTACATATTTCAATTTCATTTTAATTTATATTCAATCATTAATTACAATACAATTTTAATTTATATTCAATCATTTGCATTACCTCCTTGTACCCTCATGACTAACATAGTTTTAAGATAATGTAATACTAACAAAATATGGACATTTAAATAGTCTGAATTAAACGATTTTTTTTTTTTTTTTTTTTTAAATCTTAAAACTCTTTTTCTAATTATTATAGAATACATCTAGCGGCCGGATTCAGTTGTAAGAATGATTTACGTTTAAGTAGCTAATTGGGTCTTGAACAAATGCATTGAACTTGAATGAGACACAGACAACATAATACTACAGTAAATGTGGGTAAACTTTTAACATTTATATCAAACTTATGTTTTTATTGTTGATAGGCTTGCGCTTGATCACTATCGCACCTAATGGTAAGCGATGATGTGGTCGAAGATGAAGCAAGCTTGCCTAGAAGAAACCTATTCACTCTTGACTTGAAGACTCCCAGGTTGTAGCAAACAGGAAATACAGACTCCTGCAGGGAATTCCACTCCTTTGCTGTACGCATAATAAAAGTATTCCCAAAACGTTTGATACGTAAGGGTGGGATGTCCACCATGTACTGATGACGCATCGCCGTACGTCTTGTAGTCCGATGATGGAATGGGCTAGGAGGAATAAGTTCATGCAATTCCAACGCACACTCCTCGAAATATAACCGATAAATAAAACCGTCGGGCTGGGACCTCGGCGCCGATGTTCGAGGTTCTGGAGCATAGATATGACCAATAATTCATTGCCGACGAGTCTCTTGGCCCGTCTTTCGATCGACTGAAGTGCATCCAGCTGGCACTTGGCAGATCCGTCCCAGATATGACAGCAGTCCTCCATGCATGATCGAACTTGCGCTTGATACAAGTTGAGCAACTGTTCTGGCGTGAAGTACGGTCTCACCATCGCGAGGATCCCCAATTTTTTGGCAGCCAGCTGAGCCTTAGCCTCAATGAATGGACCAAAATTGAGTGTCGATGTCAACGTGATGCCAATAACGTCAAGATGGTCAGTTATCGGCACGATCACACCTCGGAAAGAAGGAGCCGCGTGGAATTGCCTCCTTTTAGCGGGAAAAAGACACGCCTGGGTCTTAGCAGCATTGAACCTGACCATCGCCATTGGCATCGCCTCATTAGGAGACTGCCTTTAAGGACAAATTCAAGCGCCCAACCATGGCATCCTGGAGAGACAGGATCTGAGGTCCAGTAGCGCACGCGTTGGACATGTATCTCTTAACAACAGTGCTGTCGTTCGCATACCCAAAGGTATGACGTTTTATTAGGTTTTAGCAGATCATTTATGTAAAGCAAGAACAATATTGCAGAGAGTACTGACCCCTGAGGGACCCCGGCATTAATACCCAGTTGGTCAGACGAGGTGCCAACAATAACCACTCGAATGGCCGGTCCATTCGAGTGGTTATTGTTGGCCGCTCGTCCCTCAGGAATACTTCAATCCAATTGCACAGACCACTGGGCAGACCGAATGAAGGAAGTTAACCAATAATATAAGGCTTTCATTCCAGACCCTGTCAAAAGCCTTCGAGATGTCGAGGGAGACGGCAAGCGCTTCCCCTTGCTTCTCGATGGCCTCACTCCAGATGCGAATGGCATACGCTAGAAGATCCTCAGTTGATCGATTTGGGCGGAAGCCATATTGGCGGTCACTGAGGATGTCGTTAGCTTCTAGGTATGCCAGGAGCTTGGAGTTGAGCACTCGTTCCATAGTCTTCCAAAGGATGGACGTTATTGATATGGGTCTGTAGTTTACCGGGTCAGCCCGACTAAAATCAAATCATTTTTATTTTATTTTACACTAGCTGTTATCCGCGGCTTCACTCCCGTGGACTACCACAGGACCCATTTTTGGGATTACAATATAGCCTATGTCACTCAGGAATAATGTAGCTTTCTATTGGTGAAAGAATTTTTCAAATCGGTCTTGTAGTTTCGGTGCCTATTCGGTACAAAAAACAAAAAAATCTTTCCTCTTTATAATATTAGTAAGTATAGACAGTATAGATAGGCCTACTTGGGCACATATAAAACGTCGACAAAAGGTGCACGGTTCGGGTTAGTCGTTTCCTATGGAGAAGAACCGGCAAGAAATTCCATGGTTACTCTTTTAAAAATATGGTTTGGTTTTACAATATTTCCATGTTACAGCATTAGTACTTGGATATGGGGAGACAACGTAGGGGTCTAGGTTGTCGGGTGATAATAAGTCGTAAGAAAAAAAAAATGTATAACGTGATAAAAAGTTAACAAATGTTAACAAGCATCTAGAAATCTAGAAGGCCTACAATGTTCACACATTCACAAAAATCGGTAAAAGACAAAGGTACAAAGGTAAAAAAAACAAATATAAAATAATGTCGAACAACAAAAAAATTAACATGTGGCACAAATGTTGTTACCAGTGCTGTAACTATTCTTAGCAAACGGCTATAAAGATGAATTAAGCCACTTGCGCAGAAGGAACTAAAGCCAAAAATTTTATCTTCAACGTAGTCCTTGATTTTATAATATGCTTTTTTAATAAGGACACATTTGATGTAGTTTTTGAACTTTCCATCAGTCAGTTCTATAACTGACTTCGGCAACTTGTTATAAAAGCGTATAATGTTAATAAGAAAAGACTGTTGACTGTGAAGAAATTAAATTTTGTATTACAGGTATTCAATTGGTATTTATTTTATGTAAAAATATTATATCATACTATTTAAATCGGTATTTATAATTTTTTTTTAACACTAGCAAAATTTTTATATCGTGCTGTTGTCATGCTTCAATCCTCTTTCCTTGTGAAAATGAATAATTAAGCTATAACCTCATTATAAGATAGTAAATATTAGAATGAAAAATAAATTTATTATATAAAAATGTAACTATCATGACAGACATATTTTATGAAAAAATCAATTTATCCTAACCAATGGTATAAATAATATTATTAGGTATTAATAAATAATAATAATACTTAAAAAGTGTATTTTTATTTCATACCTAGGTATCTATAGTGTAAAAAGTTTGCACGATAATGATGCATCATTATCGTGCAAACTTATTATGTGTCCTGCTTTCTAGTGGAACGAATCTGTGAAGGTATGAAAGATTCGACCCTATCGACACTGTTGTCTTTTTATGATTACCAACATTATACCTTTGTTATAAATACTGTTTTTTTTCACATTTACCCAAATATTTCAAGGCAATTTTAATTATTAAAGACTTTTTTTTTTAATTTCACGAATGTAACTCCAATCCAATGGTAATGATAATATATTATTGCAAAAACAAACTTAAATTAACTTTCTTACTTACCTCCTACAGTAAAAGTAAAAAAAAAACAAATTAACTGTGTGATATTCAAAAGTTGCTGGTACCCTGCAATTTTAACATACTTATGCTTAAAAATAGTAACAATGATTTGAAATTTCGTTAAAAAGCGTTTTTAGCCCAACAATTCCGTAAATAGCGAGAATAGGTTGACAAGTAAACTTGCATCTTATTTAAAAATTGAACCTAATCCTAATGGCACATTTTCCCCTAGTATTTATACCCCTATTTTAATTTATAAAGATTGTTTTTCCAAATTTCGCGAATTTGACCCAAACGCAATGGTGATGATATTATTTCAAATACATCTCAAACGTAATTTTATTACTTACCACCTACAAATAAAATTAAGAAAACAAATTAAGATTGTGACATTAAAAAGTTTTGGGTACCCTGTAACTTTAACATACAAAGGGCCAGTTTTTTGAACCAACTACGGTTCAAATCATGTTTAAAAATACTACCTGAATTTCGGTAAAATAAGTTTTTCATCAATTGTTAGCCTAAAAATTCCATACATGGCGTAAATATGACAATAATAATTCAATTAAACGGATTTGAAGTAAATGTACCGTATGGTGACGGACGTAAAGAATTTCACCATATCTGCCCGTGGGTGTCGTAAGAGGAAACACCAGATAATGGGCAGCAGCGTTCTCTGTGCACTTTAAGAACAAACTGCGATCGCCAACCCTGCTGCCAAGCGTGGCGGTTACGGCAAACCCATGAAAAGCATAATTTAAAAACGGCCCCGAGAGCCCGGCAGCCCGTCTACCCTCAACTACTATAGCGGTCGAGGCGATGGCGTCTCAAATCCGGTAACCTGCTCTATTTCCGAGAGGGTGACTGGCAGTCTCATGATAGTATCGGATTTAACGTCCACAAGTCCCTTGTGAACAACGTGGTGAAGATCGAGAGTGTGTCGACTAGGGTGGCGTACCTTATCCTCAGAATATCCTCAAGATATTCGCTGAAGGTCATACAGGTCTACGCCCCAACCTCGGCACAACCCGACGACGAGGTAGAGATAAATCTCTAAAGTATGAGGATATCTCTAAAGCCTTGCATGGTTTCAAAACTCACTTCACCGTTTTCATGTCATCACTTCAACGCAAAACTGGGCAAACGAGACGAGGATGAGTTGCAAGTGGGGCAATTTGGAGTTGGACGTTGGAACCACCGCGGTCACCTACTGGCCAGTTTTATGGAGAAGAAAGGCCTCTATATGCTAACTCCTTCTTCAGAATGCGTGAGCACAGGAAGTGGACATAGCAAAGCCCCGATGGTGCAACTAAAACGGTGGTAAAATAAGAAAAATGTTACAGGAATTTCAGACAAGGAAAAGGTTGGAGAAACCAAGAGAACCATTCAGACTAAATTCAGAGAGAGACTAGGCTTGATAGTGAACAAGCCCAAACCCGGCTTTGGAAATTGTAATTATGGGAAGACCGCGAGGCGCATTTTTAAAAATGCCGCAGTGTCTGCAAAAATAACACAGCTGAATGTACAATTACTCGTAATATAGAAAATGCATAATATATTAATTGTCATGTCATCTGGCTATGAAATTGATGTGGAAAAATTCCGGTCGTATGCAATTGACACTGCTAAATACTTTGTGTAACTGTACCCGTGGTATGACATGCCACCCAGAGTAGACAAGTTTTTTATTCACAGGCAAGAAATAATAAAGATTGCGCAAATGCCGATAGGCCAATTAACAAAAGAGGCCCAAGAAGCCCGGCATAAATATTTCAAGAAATTCAGAGAACACTCTCGAAAATGTAGTCGTGAGAAATCAAACTGATATTTTCAATCTGTTACTGTTATCATAAGATCCTGTCATAACAAGCAAAAGGAAACTACCAAAAAAATTACTAACGTCACTACCTAAAGAAGCTCTAAATCTTCTGATACCTCCATCATTAGAACTGAAAAATTTAAGTTACATGGATGATGATACATAAGTTGATTCTGACCGTAACGATGCCTATGATACTGATTGGATTAGTTTTATTATTATTTAGTTGTTTCCCCAGGGTAGTTTTAATAAACATTAACATGTAACAACCATGTAAATATGATTTTGACCGTTCTTTTTTTTTAGTTGCTTCGTAAAATGTAGCACCTTATATATTATATATTATGCGTACATAAAGCTTAAACAAACAAATAAGTTTTTTATTTTTGCCAATCCTATCTTGTCAAATCAAAATATCCATTCCAAATCATCATTATGATACAGATAGAAACAAAAAGCTCTCTGATCCTACTCTCAAGCTAATGAAGGAGAGGCGTGAGATGATCCTGCAGTCTTCAGACGATGCGTTGAAATACCGGCAGCTAATTAGACGGATCTCAAAGTCCTTGAAAAGTGACCACCGCTGCTTAAATACCGAAAGTATTTAAGATGCGATTGAGCATAAGGGCTCCAAGGTCTTTGCAAGAGATTTGTCTATTGGGCAGAGCCAGCTCACGAAACTGAAGACTGTTCAATGATGTCTCTGTGATCAATTCGGTGAAAACCGGGAGCGATCACCGCATGGTAAGAGGCACATTGAACATTAATATTAAGCTTGAAAGGTCTCGACTGATGAAGTCCACGCTCCGTCCAGCACGGGTCCAGCTCCAAAACCCCGAGAGCTTTCAGCTCGAACTCCAAAATCGTTTCGAGTGCCTAGGGAGCTCCGTGGACGACTACGCCGACGGGTTCGTGGAAGCTGTCCATACGGTCGGGTCTAAGTTTTTCAAGACCCGTCGTACAGATAGAACCAAAAAGCTCTCTGATCCTACCCTCAAGCTTATGAAGGAGAGGCGTGAGTTGATCCTGCAGTCTTCAGATGAGGCGTGCAAATACCGGCAGCTCAATAGACAGATCTCTAAATCCTTGAAAAGAGACCTCCGCCGCTTTAATACCCAGCGTATTAAAGAGGCGATTGAGCGAAATAAAGGCTCCAAGGTTTTTTCAAGGGATCTGGCTATTGGACAAAGCCAGCTCACGAAACTGAAGACCGATGATGGCAGGATCGTATCCGCCAAACCGGAGCTTCTGAGGGAGATCGAGAGATTCTATGGGCAGTTGTACACGTCAACCAGTAAACCCGTTGCGAATCTAGCAAACGACCCAAGAGCTAGATTGACCAGATACTATACCGAAGATATCCCGGACGTCACGCCTGTACGAGTTTAGGATGGCTCTGAAACAGCTTAAAAACAAAAAGGCGCCGGGTGACGACGGAATCACAGTTGAACTCCTGAAGGCGGTCATGTCAGTCCGTCTCCAGGATTAGACCTCGAAACCCATACTTCTCCAGCGTGGCGTCAGAGAGGGAGACGTCATTTCTCCGAAACTGTTCACTGTTGCGCTGGAGGATGTATTCAAGGTTCTGGACTGGAGGGGCCTAGGCCAACGTTAATGGCGAGTACATAACTCACCTTCGGTATATTAGAGTATCCTCGCGTTATCGAATAAGAAATGTATAGATCCGCAAGAGAACCAGGGTTACCAACATAGCCCGAAGAACGGCCAAACTTAAGTGGCAGTGGGCAGGGCACATTGCTCGCAGAACAGATTGGACGGGCGACCGCGAGCCGGAAGACGTTGCGTTTGAAGGCCTCCCACCAGGTGGACCGATGACCTGGTGAAGGTTGCAGGGATCTGCTGGATGCGGGACACACGGGACCGGAGAATGACTCTTGTGGGAGGCCTATATCCAGCAGTGGACGTCTTTCGGCTGATATGATGATATCACACTCATTAAAATACTGATTAAATTGTAGGTACTTACTGGTTCCTAACTCAAAGAGAAACGAATTTTAAATTCGAAAAAGGTTTGAACGATTCGACCTCTTCGACATGGTTATTGTCTTTGCATGATGATCAACGTTATATTTATCTAAATATATCGCTGCTTATAAACCAAAGTTCCAAAAATTTTAATTTTTCAAAATCGCTTTTAATTATAATATGGGGCCAAAATCATCCTTATTTTCATATTTCACGAAGAGACCTGTCAAAATCACCCTCTTAGTCACAAATTTATGCATGCGCCCTTTTGGCATTTTCACGAATCGATGGTTAAGTGCCGAGAAAAGCGGCCATCTTTTGAGTTGCGTCCTGACAATTAGCGCAAGCGCACGTCAGTTTTGAGATAAACGGCCACAATGCGAAAAGTTACCTATGTTGTGAGTAATCTTTTGGGCAATAGGGCCACATTTGTGAATGCGTCCGTATCGCTTACAAAAAAACAAGTAAGTACACAATTATTTTTAAGACAAAGGTGCCACGTTTTGGCAAGTGTCCGTTAAGAAATAAAAAAAAACATCCTTGGCATCCCATTTGCTTTTCTTCGGCTGATCCTTCGTTGTGCGCGGACGCCGTGACGGACGGGTTGCGTCAGGGAATGAAGTACTTCATTTCTTTCTCTGACGTAGCAATGTCTAGCGTTGACTGGCCATGGTTTGGCGCCGAGTGCAATCGTGTCAACACGCTGAAACATGAGGCGTACCTGGCATGGGTCGACGCTCGGACGCGCAAAGCTAGCGACGTGAGCCAGTGGAAGAGAGCCTTCAATAGGGCTGCCAAGTCCTGCAACAGGGTATTGCGAAGGGCTCGGTTTGACCACATAAGCCGTATTGGGTCCAAACTTGCTTCCTATCCAGCCGGTAGTAAAGCATTCTGGTTCCTGGCTAAGTCGGTCGAATCGAATTTCTGCCGGCCCTCACTACCACCACTGCTGAAACCGAAAGCAAGCTAACGTTCAGCCTGTGCCCAAGAAGGGCACTCGGGCTGACCCGGCCAACTATAGACCCATCTCAGTTACGTCCATCCTCTGTAAGAGTATGGAACGGGTGCTCAACTCCAAGCTCCTGGCATACCTAGAAGCTAACGACATCCTCAGTGTCCGCCAATATGGTTTCCGCCGAAATCGGTCAACTGGGGATCTTCTAGCGTATGCCATTCACATATGGAGTGAGGCCATCGAGAGGCACGGGGAAGCGCTTGTCGTCTTCCTCGACATCTCGAAGGCTTTTGACAGGGTCTGGCATGAGAGCTTTATTGGTAAGCTTCCGTCATTCGGTCTGCCCGGTGGTCTGTGCGATTGGATAGCAGACTTCCTGAGGGACCGGTCTATACGAGTGGTTATTGATGGCCGCTCGTCTGACCAACTGGATATCAACACCGGGGTCCCTCAGGGGTCGGTACTCTCAGCAACATTGTTCTTGTTGCACATAAATGATCTGCTTAAACCCGGCACTTTTGAGTTTGCAGACGACAGCACTGTTGCTGAGAGATACTTGTCCAACGTACGTGCTACCGGGCCTCAGGTCCAGTCTCTCCGGGAGGCCATGGTGGAACGCTTGAACTTGTCCTTGCAGGCAGTCTCCGAATGGGGCGATGCCAATCTGGTCAGGTTTAATGCTGCTAAAACCCAGGCGTGTCTTTTTCCGCTAAAAGGAACCAATTCCACCCGGCTCCTACTTTCCGTTGTGTGACCGTGCCGATAACGGACCATCTCGAGCTTCTTGGCGTTACGTTGACATCGACCCGAAATGTTGGGGATCCTTGCAAAGGTGAGACAGTACTTCACGCCAGAACAGCTGCTCAACTTGTATCAAGCGCAAGTTCGGTCATGCATGGAGTACTGCTCTCACCTCTGGGACGGATCTACCAAGAACCAGCTGGATGCACTAGAGTCGATCCAAAAGCGGGCCAAGAGGCTCTTTGGCAATGAGATATTGGTCGAGTCTAGGCTCCAGAGCCTTGAACATCGGCGCCAAGTTGCCAGTCTGTCGGTTTTTTATCGGTTACATTTCGGGGAGTGTGCGTTGGAATTGCATGAACTAATTCCTCCTAACCCTTTCCATCATTTGACTACAAGACGTACGGCGATGTGTCATCGGTACATGGTGGACATCCCACCCATACGCACCAAACGTTTTGGGAATACTTTCATTATGCGTACAGCTAAGGAGTGGAATTCCCTGCCCTCCGGCAGGGAATTCCTCCTAGCCCTAAGGAAAACATAGGGACATAGTATATATCTTTAGTTTTCAGTTTACGGAATATCGTTAAAAGTGGTCTTATATTGGAGGAGGAAAGAGACGAGAGCCAAACCTCAAATTATGACTTTTTACTAAGGAAATTCAGACGGCGCTCTCTGCCCCCGTTTCCACTTAAGTCTTTTCTTATCATTTCACTTGACAAATTATGCTGACATAGGTAAGACTGCGTTAGTTCAATACATAATTAATACAGGAAATGAGGTACCAGTCCACCAGCGACCAAGACATGTGAAGGATGGCGTGACTAAGCCTTCGTCCAGTCCATGGTGTTAACCGGTAGTGTTGGTAAATAAGAAAGCTGGCAGCATGCGGTTCTGTGTAAACTATCGCCCATTAAAGATAGTTTTTCATTGAACAAGATTGACAACACGGTGGATACGCTAATGGGAATAAAGTGGTTTTCTACCTTAGATCTAAAAAGTGGCTACTGGCAGGTCGAGATAGACCCTCGAGATAAGAATGCTGTCTTTTCTCTACAAGCAAAGGATTGTGGCAATTCAACTTCATGCCGTTTGGATTGTGTAACGCTCCCGCCACCTTTGAGAGATTGATTGAGCGTGTATTACTGGACTAATTGGGGACGCCTGCTTAGTCTACTTGGACGGTGTTATCGTCGTGGGACGCAACTTTAAAGATCCGCAATCTGGAACAAGTTCTGTCGAAGATACGTCGCGTTGTTTAGGTGGCAAGTCAACTTTTTAGGACGTGTGGTTTCCTAAGAAGGTATTAAAATGGATCCGGATACTCGTAAGATCATTGTCATCCCGGAGGACAAGCCGGTCCCGGTGACAACCTGTAAGGCAAGGAATTTCTCAGTCTTGTGCTCCTACTATCGACGGTTTGCGAAGAGCTTTGCTGACATTGCTCGACTTCTACATGAGCTAACTGAAGACAAGGTACAATTCTGCTGCAATGCAAGCTGTGAAGTCGCATTGCAGAAGTTGAAGGAACATTTCTGTGCAATGGACCCATCCTAGACTATCCTGACAATGAACATGAATTCATAGTAGACACAGATCGATAGCAATACTGGAATCAGCGGGGTGTTGTCTCAAAGATCATGAGTTTGTTTGTATTTCAACCAGAGTGGTTTTTTTATCCTAATCTTTAAACGTAATACATTTTTACCTTTATTTTTACTTTGACACAAACTGATAATACAAGCGTTGTAATATTTTAAACGGTTATTTAGGCATTACTAAGGAAACACCTATAAAAAAAACAATATACCTTAAGTGGAATTGTTGATCTCTTGTTAGTTACAAGAACGAAGGATTTATCCATATATTGTTATTAAAATTACCTCAGAAGCATATTGTGTTAACGATAATTTAATGTGAATGTTTGCCTGTTGAGGTTTGAGAAGCATTTTAAAATTTTTGCAAGTTAAGTTTTTGATTCAATGAAAAAATGGCAATGTGGAATGCAAAAGGGAAGTGTTTTTTACGTTCTTTTTTTGTATATGATTGTCTTAATTTAACAAGTTTGTGATGAAAATTTTTAATTAGACACATACACAATGCGGCCACGATCATAGTGAACAGACGTATCGCACAATTATTTAAATAAACAAATAATTACTTGCGAAATCATGACCTAGTTTTGCGAATAACGCAAACTGTGCTATTCATTAGGTATGTGTAAAGTGTGTAAATTGTGAAAATGACCCGTGATCTATAAATTTACAAAGAAACAACATTCAATCACAATGGAAAGTAGTCCGTTCAGCCGGAGTAGCAGGTATGCTCGCTCCCCACCCACTACCCCCGTACCAGCAGCCGTACCCGCAGCCATCCCCGAAGCCGCTCCTGCCTCTCAGGACTATCACCAAAAAACAAAAGATGCCCTTGAAATTATCTCGACGCCAGAAATTCAGAACTGGATGGTGACCATCGAGCAGAGCCTGAAGGAGGTGTGCACTATTGTAGCCGACGGTAAAATGAATACGGAACAGAAGCTACGTATCAATGCCTTATGCCGTAAAGTAGGTCACGGCACATCGCAAATGGCCGTACACTACCAGTCCATCAAAGCGAGAGCTGTCCAATACCACCACGCTATGGAAAGCCTTGAGAAGCAACTTGACCTATCGAAGCAACTACAGAACCTTAAGCAGAGTATCGGCGAATTTATGAGACCTACTCAGGGAACTTCTTTTGCGGACATGGTAAAAAAAGGAGCCAACAATTATATACAGCCAATAAACTTAAGTTCTGTGGCCATCTATCCTAATGACAAATTGAAGACCAGCGATGAGACAAAATCTCTTGTCCAAAAAATTATCCATCCTGAACAGATGAAGCTCCACGTGAGAGGACTGCGCAAGACGAGGAACGGGGGCGTTATTATCAGCACTGAGACGAAGGACGACATCGAGAAGCTGAGACAATCAGTGCAGCTAACGAAATCGGGCCTAATAGTCGACGAGACTTATAAAAGGAAGCCTAGGGTGGTTATTATAGGAGTGCCGACACCCATGCCTGAAAAAGAGGTTTTTACTTGTATATACCATCAAAATCTGGCCGAGAAACTACAGGACAGCCTTGAGACGTTTTTGACCTCAATTAAGTTGAGCCACAAGTCAGGTAAGAAGGACGCTGAGACCTGTAACTATGTGGTAGAAGTGTCTGCAGTCATACGCAAAGCCCTGATGTCAAAAGACCGCGTGTTTGTGAATTGGTCATCATGTCCTGTTAGAGATTTTACCCTGGTCACACGATGTTATAAGTGCCAGCAGTATGGACATGCGGCCAAGTCATGTCGACAGGCATCCTACACCTGTGGTCACTGTGGCGATCAAGGGCACTCTATAAAAGAATGTCCAAAGAAGGCAGATGACCCAAAATGCGCTACTTGTTTGCATTTCAAAAAGCCCGACAAACATAACACAGGTTCTGCTGACTGCCCCGCGAAAATAATGGCTGAAAAAAGGTACATAAATTCCATTGATTATGGAGGCGCCTAAGAGCGCCGTAAATTGGTTATTTTTCGGACCTTTTTTAGTTTTATTGCATTTTTTTTTTTTTTTTCTTTCTTTTTCACGTTTTATATTTATTTTTTTAATTTATTTTTTATTGTTCAGCTATTATAAATATGATTAATAATTTAATTGATGACTTAGATAATTTCTCTGTGTCCGAGTCTAAGGTTTGTGAAGCTGAAAACTGCAAACAATATCTATCCGGCTACAAAAATCCGTTGACCATACTAACACAAAATATTCGCAGTATTTTTAAGAATTTTGATAGCTTTAGTACATTTCAGCAACGGCTAAACATAAACTGTGATATTATTGTTTTAACTGAATGCTGGCTTGCTAAGCAATATAACATACCACTAATACCGGGATATAATATGTATAGAAGTAATACAAATTATAATCAAAACGATGGAGTGATAGTTTATGCAAGAAATCATCTGAATGTCTCTGTTGAGGAACCAAATATGCACGACTGTAACAGATTGTTAATTAAAATTGAGTCTGAATTTGCTATACTAGCGCTTTATAGACCGCCCTCTTTTAAAAATACCACCAGTTTTACTGACTCCCTGAACGACATCTTGCAAAGCCTGTCATCCTTTAAAAACACTATTTTAATTGGCGATATTAATATCAATATTCTTTCAGGTAGTGCTAATGCACCTGCTCAGGACTATCTCAATTTATGTGCCTTTCATGGCCTGCTCCCCGCACACAGCTTTCCTACACATCACAGTGGATCTTGTTTGGACCATATCATGCTTAAATCGATTTTTCCCTCACTTGCACTTGTTGTTAATTCAACAATAACCGATCATAATGCTGCCCTACTAACCCTTAATTGTGAATTACCTAAATTAAACACTCGGACAATTTCTAAATTGAATATAAATAAACTTGAAGAAGATTTACGCGTCATCGATTTTGAGCCAGTCTACAATTCCGCTGACCCGCAGTTTTGTATGTTGTATGTAATAGAAAACGTTCGACATGCAATTCAGAAAAACACAGTTTTATCGCAGTTGAACAATAAAAATCACAACTTAAAACCATGGATCACGCCAGGGCTTATTCGCTGTATGAAACATAGAGATAAACTCCATTTGAAAGCAAAATCTAATCCAGATAATGTAATATTTCAATTATCGTACAAAAGATACAGAAATTTTTGCAATGATCTATTGAGAAAAGTTAAATGCAACTACGATAGAATTGAACTGGAAAAGGCTGGCACAAATAGTAAAAAGGTCTGGAAATATATAAAAAATGTAACATATACCTCAAAACAAAATGTGTCATCATCAGGTTTATTACAAGCACATTCGTCACACCTATCATCTGCTAACGCAGCGAATAATTTCTTTGTTAATGTTGGCAAGTGTCTGGCAGAAAAAGTTCGGGGTCAACCACATTATCTAACAGGCATTCCTTTTATGTGTAGCACCACTTTAACATCTTTTGGGCTGCTGGATACTGATGAGACTGAGGTAGAAAGCATAATAATGACTTTGAAAGACGACTGTGCAGTTGGTTGGGATAATATATCCAATAGAATTATTAAACAATTCAGGCATATTTTAATACCACCACTGACTTATATTTTCCGCATTTGTTTATCTTCAGGTATTTTTCCTGAATCCCTTAAAAAAGCAGTAGTTCTCCCTATCTATAAATCAGGCAGTAAAGAGCAAGTGACAAATTATAGACCTATTTCTTTACTGCCTTGTATGTCTAAAATATTAGAGAAAATTATCAATAAAAGATTGTTGAGATATCTGGAGGATAAATCAATTTTATCCAAGTGCCAGTTTGGATTTAGGCCTAAAGTCTCAACCGCCGATGCCGTACATCATCTGACTGACTATCTAGCACAGGAACTTGACAAGGGTAACCACACAGTAGGAATTTTCTTGGACCTCGCCAAAGCTTTTGACTCAGTTTCCATTCCCATACTGTTGCGCAAGCTTGAGACCATTGGGGTAAGAGGAACCCAGCTGAAACTCTTTAAAAGTTATTTGGAGGACCGTACCCAATGCGTAAAGATTGGCAATGTTCTCAGCGCTGATAAGAAAAACACGTCATTTGGTGTTCCCCAGGGAAGTGTTTTAGGGCCTACTTTGTTTTTGATATACATAAATGACCTTTGTAATCTAAAGCTAGAACACGGCAGAATTGTATCTTACGCTGACGACACTGCTCTACTTTTTTCGGCAGACTCAGAAAATGAAGTGTACAAACTTGCGCAACACGGATTTAATATTGTAAATAATTGGCTTCAACATAACTCACTAACACTAAATGCAGATAAGACTAACTACATTAGGTTTTCGATGCGCAAACAGACAACTAATATTGCCCCAACGTTGTATGCTCATTGTTGTACGGACTCTACCGATAGCCAGTGTGGGTGTCCCAATATCAATATGGCTAAAAAAATAAAATACCTAGGTATCATTATAGATGAAACCCTTTCCTTCAAACAGCACATAGAAGCTTTAAATAATAGAATTCGTAAGCTAATATTCGTATTTAAAAAGCTACGATATATTGCAGACCCACTACTAATTAGACAAGTTTACTTTGCTCTATGTCAATCAATTTTGACTTACTGCATTACCTCATGGGGTGGAGTGGGTAAAACTTTGTTACTACCCATCGAGAGAGCGCAGAGAGCGATCCTCAAGGTGTCTACTTTCCGCCCGTTCCTATTTCCTACTAGCCTCCTCTATAAATCTTGTGAAGTACTAACAGTTCGACAATTATTCATAATGAACATCGTATTAAAACAACACGCAGCCCTCCCCTATCGCATTGACTATACTAAAAAAAGACGGAGAGATGTAGTTTGCCTTCAAAAAAGTACAAAACATGCATTCACAGACAAATTTTACGTGTTCCTCGGACCACTACTCTACAATAGACTAAACGTAACAGCAAACATTTATTCCCTAAATTATTGTAACTGTAAGAGAATTCTCAAAGAAATTCTACAAATGATGTCCTATGAAGATACAGAGAAGTTATTACTTGTATTAAAATAGGTATTAGTATCTAAGATGTTAGAAAATAAGAATTTTATTGTATTATTTGCACCCGTAAAAAATACCTAAGACTACCTTATATTTGATTTTCAGTAATTATTTAAAAAAAAAAAAGTACTATTTTCGCCTGAAACACAGGATTACCTAGTTCAGGCACATAACACGTGTGAATTTGACATAGATTTTAGCAAAAATTGTAATTATTGTTATACCAAATGATTTTAAATAAATTTATTATTATTATTATTATGTCATTTATTTATTATATTTACATATTTTTACATTTTTAAATATGATTCTAAAAAAATAAAATAAAAAAACATTTAAAAATACAAAAATAGTAGCCCACCGGTATCGGGAACAGGGTCCAAGCTACCGGTGGTCAGGGCTCCTGAGAGAGGAACCTCCTAACAATACGAGCCGTGTCCAGGAGTACCGCTTTCTGGATCAAGCCCTTGATCCAGCTGCCCAACGAGAGCCTCCTAAGATGTTCGTCGAGGCTCTTGGCTATTATACCATTGGCCGTCACGACTATCGGCACAATGACTGCTGTATTCACATCCCACATGTCGACAACCTCGCGAGCCAGATCAAGATACTTACTTTTCTTATCTCTCTCCGCCTTCACGAGGTTCTCGTCATGGGGGACCGCAATATCAACAATCATTGCGCGACGCTCTAGTCGGTCTATCACCACTATGTCAGGCTTATTAGCAACAACAGTCCTGTCAGTGATGATAGACCGATCCCAATACAACGTGACATTGCCATTTTCGAGAACTGGGTCGGGCACATACTTATAGTAAGGCACTTCCGATTCCACAAGATTATATTTAAGAGCAAGTTGCTGGTGGATAATCCTGGCTACAAGGTTGTGTCTATGCAAATAGTCTCCGTTAGCCAGACTAGAACAACCGGAAATAATGTGTCTGATTGATTCCCCCGGCCGATGACATGCCCGACAAATGTCAACCGTGCCGTCCTTCACAATATATTTCCGGTAGTTGTTTGTCATCATAACTTCGTCCATAATCGCAAAGACAAAACCTTCGGTTTCCCCGAAAAGGTCACCAAATCGCAGCCAGGCCACGGATGCTAAAAGATCTACATCGGGCCCATGTAGGACCCGGTAGAAGCGTCCGTGAAGCTCCTTGCTCTGCCATACCTCCCTGCGGTCATTAGTATCTAATACTATAGGTTTGCGCCAGTTCTCGTTAGCCAAGGAGAGCGGGGTGAGGCCCTTGTCCACCGCTACTACATCTCGATGCATACCCACGTCGGCGGCCTGGAAGTATTCCCTAAGACTGCATACCTCGCGGTTGTGCAGGGTCTTAGCATTTAAAAAGCCACGACCACCGCACTTCCGTGGGATATACAGTCTCATAACCGATGAACGTGGGTGATGCATACGATTTGCGGTAAGCAGCGTGCGGACCCTCCTATCCAGGGTGTCAAGTTCTGTCTGAGTCCATTTGAGTATGCCGAAAGAGTACATCAACACCGGCATGACCCAGCCGTTGAAGGCGCGCACCTTGTTTCCGCCTGATAAAAGACTATTTAGTACTTTATTCAGGCGGCCAAAGAAGCGTTCCTTCAACGACTGTTTCACGTCACTAGCATTGATGCCTAATGCTTCCGACATACCCAAATACTTGTAAGTTTCGGTTGAGGAAAGGGATCGAAGGTATATGGAATCCGAGAGTTGTATTCCCACGGATTCCATAATCTCCCCTCGCTTTACATGCATGACTGCACATTTGTCCACACCAAATTCCATCCTGATGGCGTCACTGAAGGTTTCTGTCACCTTCAGTAGCTTCATCAGTTGCAAGTTGTTGGGGGCAAAGAGCTTCAAATCATCCATATAAAGGAGGTGTGATATGACCTGACCACCTCTTCTCAACCGATAGCCCAGGCCCGAACCCTCCAGCAGTGTACTGAGAGGGTTCAGGGCTAAACAAAACCACAAAGGGCTCAGACTGTCGCCTTGAAATATACCGCGCTCAATCCTTATAGGTTCACTGTTTTCCTGAATCTGTCGACATCCTGGATAGTGAAGGACCGTCCTCCACTGCCTCATACATGACGTCAGGAAGGTGCGCAGTGTTGCATCAATTTTATACAACTCCAACACCCTCATGAGCCATGTATGTGGCACTGAGTCATAGGCCTTCTTGTAATCTATCCAACATGTCGCCAGATCCTTGCGGGAACGGCGAACCTGCTGGCTAATGGCAATGTCTATGAGGAGCAGCTCCTTAGTACCGCGGGACCCGTTCCTACATCCATTCTGAGAAGCAGACATGATGGCATTATTGTCAATATGTTGATTAATTTTCGCTCTCAGAATGGATGTAAGAACTTTATAGACCGTCGGTAAACACGTTATCGGTCTATAATTTTTAGGTTCCGCAGTACTACCCGATTTATAGAGCAGGTGGGTTATTCCTGTCGTTAGGAACTGGGGCAGCGAGCCTGACTCTAAGGCAGACTGGAATTGAGATGCCAAACGAGCGTGCGACCTTTGGAACCATTTAATCCAAAAGTTTTGCAGTCCGTCCGGCCCTGGAGATTTCCAATTGGGTAACGGACGGACTGCACGAGCCACATCTTGGGGGCTGATGGTAATTGCCCCCATTTGTGGTATCGGATCGCACGCTTGCTCGACCTCCCGAGTCCAGTCACCCTCGGTGTGACTGACAGGCACCGACCAAATATCGCGCCAGAACGAACACATGGCGCCATTATCCGGTAGGTGCGTATCAGTCACACCTTGGTCGGGTCGCTCCCAAGCCCTATAAACCCACCTTTCGTTGTTCTGAAATGTGCGATTTTGAGTGTATCTTTCCACTCGCCGCTTGTACCGTCGAATACGGCTTGCCCATGCATAGATCTTCTGCTTGAGGAAGTCGATACGCTCTGTGACGCGGGACATATAATCTCGAGAACTGATATCAGTCGCCGAGAACGCCCGCCTCACAAAGCGCATCACTCTAGGGCGAGTGTTGCCCTCCCTGAAGCAGATAAGCTTGCCGATGAGTGCTCTAGCCTCACCGATACGACGCTCAATCCTGTACTGCCAAGCTGGTATAGCTGGTCGTGTAGCTCTATCAGTTTTGAGAAACTTGACGTTAGCTACACGACATGCCGCTGCAGCCGCACAATACAAGATCGAGTGGGTATCAGTAAGGTCTTTGCTGCTATCAAATACATTTGATAGCTGCGAATCTAGAGCACACACCAGCGCCCTATTTTTCTTATGCATGGGCAGACGAGGTAATCTTGGTCTAAGTTCAGGCGGTGTGGAACGATACTCTCGGAATGCACATTCCAAAGCGCTCCTCAATCGTACATTGCATTGGGTACTCACGGATATAGCCCCGTCGTCGTCATCCTCTCCACCATGGTCAGGTCGCGGTGAAACATTGGGTTGCAGTTGCACCGCGGCCGGCGGCAAGGCAGGCGAGACACGGCTACTCCGTGATTCCTCACGCAGTCCATCAAGTACGGCATCATCCAGCATACGGTTACGCTGGATGACCCGCACCTGATCCGATAGACGTTGGGCCGACACGTTGACAGCTGGCTCAAGCACCTGAAACAGAGAGAGCATCCGACCACGGTACGCAGTCAGGTTACTTCCTCCCTCTGTAGCCCCAAAGTATGCGCGCATGACGTTTTCGTTAATTGATTGCGTCCATCGCATGCGCTGCACACTTCCACCGGGAGCGGGAACCCTGTCAGAGGCCGATGGGCCTCGAGGCCCCAAGCTATCCGGCGGCCGGCGTCCTCCCCGTCGACGCGCAGGTGGTGGTGTCGTCGGCGGTGAGAAGTATTCGTCGCTCGAGCTCGACGCAACTGCAGCGTCCGGGATCGCTTGACTCACGATTGTAGGTGGTCCCGGCGGCTGCGAGGCGGAGCTGAGTGACGAACCCGAAGATGTTGGGCGTGTGTTTAGTCCTCGGGCCTGGCTTCTCGTCAACATATTCCATTCATCTTTCGTTTGTCAAGTACGTAATTTATCATCTTATAGTTTCGGTTGATTTACATGGTCACTATTGTAATTTTCTTTTATTTTCTTGTTTTATCATTTTATTGGTGTGTTTGGACATTGTTCTATTGTATTTTTCTATTATATTATTGTATTAGTTAAAAATTGGAAAATTTGGAGATAAAATTTTATATGTCACACTTGACAGGTCAGGCCACAGATATATAGTATATATATATAGTTATTATTATTATTATTATTATTATATTTTTTTTCTTCTTGTGGCCAAAGGGACTTATGTGCTGCTAGTCCTCTTTGGGTTATAGTTACCACAAAATAAAAATAAACAAGAGGTAGGCAATTAAAATACGCATCGAAGGATATATGTCACAAAAGCATTGAAAGTAAGAGGGCTAAAAAACAAACAAAAATTAAATGAAAATTTTGAATTTGAAAAATTTTAAACTTCTTTTCGTTTTGTGGCACTTTAGTTTATAAGCAGCGATATGTCACACTTATTTAAATAGTGATTTAAATTTAAGGTACTTACTGTCTGCAAATATCAAGAGCAAAATGGTTGGTTATTTCAATATCCGCTAAACATGGATTACGAGTTGCTCACCGATCTCACGTTCAAGAGAACTTTACTTTCAAATAACTTGGTAACGCGACAATTTGGGCATTGTTCCAGATATTGTCGAGTCTCGTGAATCAGAAAAAAAAACATTAAACTGTCCAAAATCGACTTTTTTTGGGTGCCGCCTTTGTATGTTTTTGGTTATTTCTTGGCATAAAATATTCATTGTCAAAGATTGTGTATGCTAATAATTATAGTATAGTATGAACGATTCAACCTCATGGACACGGTTGTTGTCTTTTCATAACTATCAACATTATAATTATTTAAACATATATCAAACTTATTAAAATAGTGATTTAAATTTAAGGTACTTACTTTCTGGAAATATCAAGAGCAAAATAGTTGGTTATTTTAAAATCCGTTAAAAATGGATTACTAAATATCTAAGGGTCTTAAAATGGATATCCCCACAAAAACAATCCCCAATTTTAAAGAATTTACGAATCATATTGTTGCTGGCAGTTTTATGAGACATTGATGATTTTTGAAAATTGATTTGTGATAGAAAAAAGGTGACTTCAATATTGACATGTAAGAAAAGAAAATTTAATTAAAATATTTCTAAGACAATTTCAGTAGTTTTATCTGAAACAACTGGTCCTTCGAGCCGGATCAGAAACAGTGAGCGACTAAATGGATTTTCCGCGAAGAAGTGAAAGAATATCGAAGAAAAATAAACCTGTTCCCGAACATAAACAAGTAAGCTCAAATCGTACTATGTCACCGTCCTCGCTAAAGTCCGCACGATCTAATAATTCTAGTGCATCACAGCGGCGCATTCTCGAAGCTCGCGCCGCAAAAGAATTAGCGAAGATTGATTTGCGGAAGCTAGAAGTAGAGCGAACCCTCGTCGAGGCCAGACTCGCCGAGGAGACGGCCCTATTGGAAGAGGATGCGGCGAGCCACGTCTCCGCTGTATCAGAGGCTGTGAAATCGGTTCAGGTTCATAAGTGGGTGGATGAAAGTAACAACGCTGAACGTGAGGTAAATGTAGATTATAAACAGGAACGAGGTCACGAAGACTACCGCACCGCTGTCAACGATTACCGCAGCGGTTACGACAACGACATCGTTAACCTGACGCGTGCCATCACAGAAGCGATAAATAAGACGACGACTACTAACACCACTCCCACTACCGATAAATTACTAGGCCGTATGTCGGCAAAGGATCTACCAACCTTCACGGGCGACCCGATCGAATGGCTGAGGTTCAAAAATGTATACCAATCTACGACTAGAATCGGCCAATACTCAGATGAGGAAAACGTAGCACGTTTACAACGTTGTCTTCATGGTCCAGCCTGGGAAGCGGTAGCCGCCAGACTCATCACCGTCACCTCTGCCGACGAGATTATCAAGACCTTGGAAATGCGATTTGGTAGACCTGACCTCGTGCTACACCGACTTATAAGCGAGGTGAGGAAGATACCCAAGCTGACCGGGGCACGCACGGACCTAGTATCACTAGCAACGAAAGTGGACAATTGCGTCGCGGCTATAGAATCCATGGATCACATCGGATACCTATACAGTCCAGACCTGATGACAATGATTATCGACAAAATGACGGAACCAATATTCTTCCGCTGGTTAGATTACAGCAAGGGTCTCACCACTCGTGACCCACAGCTGCCAGCATTGGCCAAGTACCTGATGAAAGAAGCTCATGAAGTCTGCTTAAGAGGAGCTTTGGAGTCAGCACAGACTAAGACCACCGGAACCAAGCGTTCAATATTATTGACAAATGTGGGGGAGGATGAAAGCCACCCCGAACCTGACAAGGAATCAACAAATGTCGTGGTGCCTAAGACAACATGCGAAGCACCCACAGAGAAGAAATGCGCGTTTTGCTCAGATAAGGGCCATGGGATTACCACTTGCCCCAAGTTCGCTGATGAAGATATCAATCAACGATGGGATTGGACATGTAAGCACCGATTATGCTTTAGATGTCTCAAGTCCACCCACCGCCGCGAACGATGCAAATACAAGGTCAGATGTAAAACGTGCAAGAGAGGTCACCACTCGCTTCTACATAGACTTGACTGGGACAAGCCCGAGACTACAGCAAATACATGGTCTGTAAAGAATAAGGTCTTTCTGAAGGTGCTGCCGGTTGAGATTGAAGGTCCATCAGGAAGTGTTACGACCTATGCACTACTTGACGAAGGATCGACAATAAGTCTGATCGAAAGCGATATCGCCGACAAGATAGGAGCTACTGGTCCTGAAAAAGAATTGAAGATTCATGGTGTAGTAGGCCTAACAAGCAGCGCATCAAGTCAGATGGTAACGCTGACGATACGAACTCCCTGGGGTCTTCATCAGCTAGATCGAGT
This sequence comes from Orthosia incerta, assembly GCA_948252205.1. Taxonomy (NCBI): domain Eukaryota; kingdom Metazoa; phylum Arthropoda; class Insecta; order Lepidoptera; family Noctuidae; genus Orthosia; species Orthosia incerta. Next base: position 19,657,551 of record OX411766.1, on the reverse strand, counting down.
ACGAACAGTTAAAGCGCTAAATCTTCCCTATCATACAATCCCTAAAGAATATATCGAGAGCTTTGATCACCTGAAAGACCTTTCCCTCTATGCTTTTGAAGGTCAACCAGCTATGCTGATCGGCCAGGACCAATGGCCCCTGATCGTGGGCAGAGAACTAAGAGAAGGTGGTAAAGATGAACCTGTCGCGTCGTTGACAAAACTTGGATGGGTGTTCCATGGTGTTTGTTCTTCTATAGCATCCAATATTATGCCTGAGTTTGCGCTTCATGCACGCCTAGACGAAGACGATCGGTTGGACGAGCTAGTGAAAAACTACTTTCACTTGGACAGCCTTGGCGTCAAGTGTCTTGACAGGCCCAGATTATCCCCAGATGAGAAGAGAGCCATTCACATCCTAGACACGAAGTCCCGAAAGATAGGGCAGAGATGGGAAACTGGTTTGATATGGCGGAGCGACGACATACAGCTGCCTGATAACCGCCGAAATGCTGAACATCGACTACGAAGCACGGAGAGAATGATGGACGCTGATCCTATCGCCGCTGTTGATTACGAAAAGCAAGTGGTCAACTTCATTGAGAAAGGTTATGCAAAAGAAGCCCAAGAAAAACCTACTGGTCGTGTCTGGTATTTGCCGCATTTTGGTGTCCGCAATCCAAACAAACCTGGAAAGCTACGACTCGTATTTGACGCCAAAGCTACAACTAATGGTATTTCTTTGAATACAGAACTACTTACTGGTCCTGACTTGTTGAACAACCTGCTAGGAGTATTGCTGAGATTCCGTGAACGAGCTGTCGCTGTAACAGCGGACATAAGAGAGATGTTCCTCCAGGTAAAGATTAACGCAGACGATCAGAACGCCCAGTGCTTCCTATGGCGAGGGATGGAGCGAAAGCAACCACCGCGCACCTACAAGATGACTTCGATGACCTTCGGAGCCACGTCATCGCCCTGTACCGCAACGTATATCATTCGCCGCAATGCTGACGAATACGCTTCTTCTCACCCAAGAGCCGTCGAAGCCATCAAGAAACGACATTATGTAGATGATTACCTTGACAGCCTTGATGATGAGGAGGAGATGAAGCGACTTGTGGAAGATGTAGTGATGATACACAAGACGGGCGGCTTTGATATTCGTGGATGGGCATCAAACCGACCAAATGTTCTACCTAAAGAAGCAAAAACAGAACCTGTCATGTTACTCGGACGAGATGATGAAGTCCAAAGAACCTTGGGCTTGAACTGGAGACCATCTTTAGACACCTTGGGTTTTGATCTCAGCATGAAGAAGATTGACAAGGACATTGCCAATGGTGTTAGAATCCCTACTAAGCGTCAGATGCTTCAAGTGGTAATGTCGGTCTTTGATCCGCTTGGAATATTGAGTCCCTTCCTGATTAGAGGGAGAATAATGCTGCAGGAGTTGTGGCGGACCAAGACAAAGTGGGACGAACAGATAAATGACGATCTCGCTCAAGTATGGATCAAATGGCTTCAAGACTTGAAGAAATGTCAGTTATTTTCCATGCCACGACACTACGGGTTCTCTGCAATGGTCAAATTTCAATTAATAATCTTTGTTGACGCATCTGAGCAGGCTTATGCAGCGGTAGCCTACCTGCGTCGTGATACACAAATTGCCTTTGTCGCTGGAAAAAGCCGCGTGGCCCCATTAAAAGCAGGCACGACAATACCGCGCCTGGAACTGCAAGCTGCGTTGCTTGGAGCACGCTTGGGAGAGACAATCAAGCAAGAACAAAGCGTGACAATCTCTCAATGTATCTATTGGACTGATTCTCTGACTGTGTGGCGATGGATACGGAATAATCCACGAAAGATTAACGTTTTCGTTTCTAACAGATTATCCAAAATAGACGAACTCACAAAACCTGAAGAGTGGAGATGGCTGCCTGGAAACATGAATGTCGCCGATGAAGCCACTAGAGCCAATGTAGTCCTCGACATGGACAAGTCAAGATGGGTGTCGGGACCAGACTTTCTTCACCTCTCAGAAGATGCATGGCCTAGGTTCAAGCCGGCCGAAACCGAGGAGGAGATAGAGCCACCTACAACTATTTTGATTGTCTCGGAAGCTATAGTGCTTATTGACCATACTCGTTTTTCAAATTGGCGCCGACTAACAAGAAGTTTAGCATACGTTTTGCTTTTCATAAATAAATGTCAAAGACTTGACACTAGAATGTCACCGATCTATGAACGTCACTCTCAAACTCATATTATCCGACAAACTCAATGTGAGTTATTTTATGATGAAATCACTGCGATTAAGAATGGCAATACGATAAAACCGCAAAGTAAGTTAAGAAAGCTTAATCCGAGACTGGACGACGATGGTGTGCTGCGAGTTCAGAGTCGCTTGATGGCTGGAAGAGAGTTGTCGCTTGAGTTGATAAATCCGATTATACTCGACGCAAGACACAATGTGACTAAGCTTATTATCGAATACAAGCACCGATTATTAGGACACTACGGTACAGCGACCCTGGTAAACGAACTTCGACAAGATTACTACATATTCCGTTTACGAGCTGCAGTGCGATCATTAATTGCTAACTGTGTAATCTGTAAAGCGCGGCGTGCGCGCTGCGAGCACCCAATGATGGCAGGATTACCGACTATGCGCCTCGAACACCACTGCAGACCATTCACGTACTGCGGTATCGACATGTTCGGTCCAATGTCAGTGACCATCGGGCGACGACAAGAAAAGCGATGGGGTGTTATCTTCACTTGCATGAATACCAGAGCCGTGCACATTGAAATAGCTTCGTCACTAAACACTGATTCGACTCTTATGGTGATAAGGAGGATGGCGGCGCGACGTGGATACCCCAAACGACTCCACTCAGATAATGGCACTAATTTTCGATCTGAAAACAAGGAGTTACTGAAGATAGATGAAGAAGTGATAAACAGGACTGCGGACTTAGGCATTGAGTGGACTTTTAACCCCCCAGATGCACCACACATGGGAGGTGTATGGGAGAGGCTCATTCGATCAGTCAAGACGGCTCTGGGCGATCCTTCACTCAAGAGCGCCCAAGGAGGAAGTCCTTATCACTCTCATGGCTGAAGCTGAAAACGTCGTGAATAGCCGGCCTCTTACAGACGTGTCTCTCGACCCAGACGAGGAGGAGGCACTGACACCCAAAATATTTCTAAGACAATTTCAGTAGTTTTATCTGAAACACATATATTTTTATTCCACTATCTAAAGTAATAACGCAGATGTTGTCGAGCCGCGTTTTGAGATTGAATAAGACAAAAAACTGTCCAAAATCGTAATTTTTTGGGTGCCACCCTTCTATGTTTTTTTTTGGTTATTTCTTGGTACAAAATATTCATTGTCAAAGATTTGTTAGATTGTGTATGCTAATAATTATAGTATAGTATGAACGATTCGACCTCATGGACACGGTTGTTGTCTTTTCATAATAATTAACATTATAATTATTTAAATATATGTCACACTTCTTAAAATAGTGATTAAATTTAAGTTACTTACTAACTGGAAATATCAAGAGCAAAACAGTTGGTTATTTCAAAAGCCGCTAAACATGGATTACGAATCGCTCACCGAACTCACGTTTACGAGAACTTTACTTCCAAATAACATGGCAACGCGACACTTTGGAGCATTGTTTCGGATAAGTATCTAAGGGTCGTAAAATGGATATAATCGCAAAAACCTCCCCAATTTTAAAGAATTTAGGAACCAGATATTTTTATTCCACTTTCTAAATAAATAAAGCATAATATGTTGTCGAGCCCCATTTTGAGATTGAATCAGAAAGAAACATTACATACAATATTTCTTAAAAAACATATAAAATAACTTAATTGGAAGTTAATCGAAAATTACGAAAAATATTTAAATGTGTTTGGTTAATTGTGGAAATAGTGTTTTTCTAAGAAGTATCATAATTTTACGTTAAATCTACGCTCCTCTCAACAAATTATCAGCTGACATGCCCTAAAAAGGGCGGTGTTCATGCGCTTCGAAAGTTTTTTTTTTACGCTCCAAAATTCGCCATCTCAATCGTCATTTTTATAATTATTTAATCAATACCTAATTACATATGCATGGTTAGTGTTGTTATATTTCCATGAATAAGTATAATATCGCGAACAGTATTTTTCTGTTGCTAACTGCTTAAAATGTGTATAGGCGAGACCTGATAACAATGATGAATTGTTATCAAGAAGTATATTTTGAGGAGATCCACTTTTACACCATCAGCGCTATGGACAAGTGACATTCTATTAACAGAAGCGTCTCGATAGTGATTGTAAAAACGTCAAATATGTATGGGATTGCCAAGCACAATCGAAATGTCACATCTATCTTCAATCGTAATGTTTAGTCTTTTTTACAAAAAATTTGTAATCTCATCTAATGGTTTAAAAATACGAGTAGTAAATGGTTTCAGTAAAATCGATTTTTTATCAATTGTTAGTTTAACAAATGGCCAAATAAATTGGAGATTTAATTTTTTGCCCCTAGTCAACCACACCCTAGATATCCACACTCTAAATTAAAACATTATTTACGTTATACAATGGCAAAGGATCCAAATACTAGGCTTAAGTGACGCGATTCGATTTATCAGCCATAAGCTATTTCATCATCTGCTTAGCCTTTTCCCAACTATATTGGGGTCGGCTCCCAGTCTTACCGGATTCAGCTAAGTACCAGTGTTTTACATGGAGCGACTGCCTACCTGACCTCCACAACCCAGTAACTGGGTAACACGGTACCCCTTGGCAAGACTGGTGTCAGATCTCAAGCTTCTGACTACCCGTAACGACTGTCAAAGATCTTCAAATGACAGCCGGGACCAACGGCTTAACGTGCTTTCCGAGGCTATTGTTACCGTTGGACCGAATAATTTTACTGTATTTGATTTTAATCAAAGGTGGCAACGGAATTCACAGTTCGGCGTGCTAAGAGCGAAATTGAATTGGTGGCCAATCGCGAGCCTATTAGTTCAGACAATAATATTTGATAGTTGTCATGTCAAGTCAAATGCATGGACTATGAAAACGCTGCAATTAGTAACAGCGTGTCCGCACGCCGCGAGCCGTCTCCTCCCCCTGTCGCGCGCACACTTGTCGCCGCGCAACACGGTCGCGGTCGTGAGTGGTGTGAGTGTACGTGTGTGTGTGTGGCGTGTCGGAGCCGTCGCTCGCGCGGTCGACGCGTTCGAGTGGCCTAGTAAAGAGGTCGCGGGCGCCAGTTCATCGCATGACGCGAGCGCGCGTAGCAGCGGGCAGCGTCGTCCTGGCCAGCCGCAGCCCCGTGGATTACGTTTGCGATATCTGAGTTAGGTCTGGGTGCGGCGAAACGGCCGACGGCGGCGGCGGGCTCGTCAGTCACGTCGCGGCCGCAGTTGCTGATCTCATAGTCCGAGCGATCAAAATAGTTGGGCGCAATCGCAAAGTTATTATTTTGGCGGATAAGCTTTTCGATCCCGAAGTTCCTGGCGAGGAACTTCTCCATCTTGTCCGATGGTCCGTCTATGGCCATTTGGCTTGCGGTGACTTCCAGCTCATGTAGCACGAAGTCGAACAGCATGCGTCCGAAGCCCATGCGCTGGCGGTTGTGCACGACGTAGAAGTCGAGTACGCACGCACAGTGGCTCCACCTCGTGCACGGTCTCCTTGCTATCGAAGAGGAACAGGTGCTTGCGGCCCACCTTCAGCAGATCTCTCCTTTGCCCTCTTTGGCCCTGTAGTCTTTCAGCAAATAGACGGCGTGTTTCGGGTTGCTGCGTAATTTTTCGGCTGATGTTATAACCTTCTTCAGGCGAGGTGGCAGACTCCTCGCCTAGCTCGTCGATCAGCGCGGCCACCTGCTCCGGTACGGCTCTAGTAGTACGAGCATCTGCGTTAAAATTTTTCGGCAGCATACTGGCAGTAATCCGGGTTATCTCCTCGTCAAATATATCGTTGATATGCATTTTCACAGTCCATTCACTTGCCATAGTTAATTTCACGAACCGAAATATAAATTTCTTAATCACTGATCAAATAGTGGATCACTTGAAATCGTATACACATAAATTTAGCGACAATCCGTCAGCAAGCGCGATCTTACGAGCCATAAGCTATTTCTAAAATAAAAAAGGGATAAACGATTCGACTCTATCGACTTGGTTGTTGTTTTTTTTATTATTATTTTATCACACGTTAAATGTAAGGTACTTACGTCCTGGAAATTTTAAGAGCAAAATAGTAAGTTATTTAACAATCCGCTTAAGATGGATTTGGACTCACTCAGCGAACTCTCGCTCCGAATAACTCGGCAACGCGATACTTAGGGGTATTGTTATGGGTATGTATTTAGGCGTCCCTAAATGAATGTCCACGAAAAGGACACCCCAATGTTAAAGAATTTCTCTTCCTAAATAAATAAAGCAGATGTTTTCGATTCCCTTTTTGAGATCAAATGTCAATATTTCTTGTTGTGTAACAAGAAATATTGACAAAAACTGTCCAAATTGGTCATTTTTGGGTTTTCGCCAATGTATGCCTTTCTTTCCTACTGCTCGGACATAGGCCTCCTCTAATAGAGGGAGTAGGCTACAATCCACCATGCGGACCCAGTGTTATTTGGTAAGTGTTACAAGTCTTTATTTTTTTGGTTCTAGGATATGCCGGTTTCCTCACGATTTTGAGAGCAGTGGTGATGAAATAAATCACAAAATAAATTAATTTTATTTTTCGTTATAAAATGTTAATTGCCAAAGATTTCTTAGATTGTGTATGTGTTTTTTTATTTTTTTCTCTTTATTTTAAGGGCTTTATCGCTAAGCGATAACGTCGCCCTGTAACATCAACATAATCACTTATTAACTACCTACAATTAAAATTATCTATTTTAAAACAAAAAATGCCAGTTTGTACAGGATTCTGGCTTGATCCGATAAAGGGCAAGCCAGAATGGAATTACACTCTCCAATATCGTAATTATATATGTTTCCAAGTAAGGGTAATCTTAGAGCTCCATTCCGGACCCACTCCATCAAAACGTGTTGCACATCTTCGACTACTCCTCATTCCTCACAATTGGGTGACGTAACCTTTTTCATCAGAAAACTAAACTTTTTTGATGGAATATGACCGGAACGAAGTCTTAATGCCATAACTAAATCTCTTCGACTTAACACATTTTGGTCATTCCAATTATACACTAGGAGCTGTGGTTGGATGGTCTTATACCAAATACCCTTTTCTGTTGACCTCTGGTTAAAATATTCACTCCATACATCTGAACACTGCTGTTTGATTATTTTGATATAATCAGTAAAAATAGGAGGGATATTTACAGGAATTCCATCTGTCACGGCCTGATTAGCCAATAGATCCACTCTTTCATTATCCTCAATCTGTACGTGCGACGGAATCCACTGTAAAATTACCGAAATTGAGTTCTGACCAAGCCTGAATATAGACTCCAAAATCGTGTAGGCTATCGGTACTCCTCGTACAGACGAGGTGCACCGAGCCAAGTGTTGCAGCGAGCTCTTCGAGTCTGTTAGTATGACAAACTTATCACGGCTAATTGAGTTAGAATAAGAAAGAGCCTCTGCTATTGCAATTAACTCGATATACATAATGGAGATATCGGAGTCTATAGCAAGCTTGACAGACGTATTTAATTGAGGGTCCCAAACAGCAGCCCCATTACCAGCAGCAGTTTTAGAACCGTCTGTGTAAATCTTATAGAAATCAGTATATTCCTCATCTATAAACTTCTCGCAGATTTGTCTCAAACGTTTACCATCATAATCTCGTTTAGGCTCAGTTATAGCTGGAATGTTGTGCTTAATAGCTTTGTGTACATTGATGTTGCTGACCCATGTCTCAAGAGAAAACATTTCAATCAACTTAACTGAGTGCATAGTAAACGATTTAAGCTCTTTGTAAACTGAGGCTAAGAGGGGCCGTTTCCTGCATCTCCAGTATTGGGAATTATTAGTGCTTAAAAGTAATACCTCAATTAAATTGATCGCAACGTTCTCTCGTAAAGACATACATTTTAAGCAGAACTTGCCTCCTAGATATTTCCTACGAATATGTAAAGGGGGTAAATTCAAATCACTCTCCATTACGTGGATGGGAGTGCTTCTTATGTAGCCACCAATAACGCGAAGAGCTTTATTTTGCACTTTTTCCAATTTAGATAAGTGACATTGGTAGCTGCAATCATATAAAAAACTACCATAGTCTAATCTGCTACGAATTAAAGAAATATATATAGAATAACACAAAGGACCACCTCGAGACCGAGAAGCCGCACCTGTTTTTCCTAACGGAGACGAAGATAACAACCCCGTCGGACGTGGCGTACCTCAACTACCCGGGTTACTCTCTTGAACACAAGTTCAAGAAGCAAGCTGGGGTCTGTGTGTACGTCCGCGATGACATTTGTTGTCGTCGTCTCCGTTGCTTTGAGAAATCGGGCTTTTCTGCCATATGGCTACTTGTGGACACTGGCGTGGAGAAGTCTCTCTACATCGGCGTCTACCGATCGCACTCCGGTGACCAGGAGACAACAGCGCTTTTTAATTGCCGCTGACATAGCCCAGCAACGGTACCCAACAGCGAAGCTTAATTTTCTGGGGGACTTTAACGCCCATCATAAAGAATGGTTGTACCCATACCGGAAAACTGACCATGCCGGGTTAGAGGCGCGCAAGTTTTCTCTATCGCTAGACCTAACCCAGCTGGTGAATGTGGCAACGCGGGTACCGGATGTTGACGGCCATACACCCAATTGTTTAGACCTTCTCCTGACAACTGATCCGGACAGTCATTCGGTGTCGGTCTCAGCCCCGCTGGGAACGTCTGACCACTGTCTGGTGAAATCCGTGTCGACTTGCTCTCCTCCAGATGAGAGCCCTAGAGGCACGAGGCGAGTATGGCGATACGAGTCAGCAGACTGGGACGAGATGCGGCACTTTTTTGCGTCTTATCCTTGGCGGCATGTGTGCTTCTCCTCGTGTGACCCCTCGAGCTGTGCAGACGTGGTTGCGGATGTGATTCGGCAGGGAATGGAATATTTCATTCCATTCTCCGACATTCCGCTCGGTCATAAATCCCGACCTTGGTATAATGCAGATTGCGCCCACGCTGAGGCCCGAAAAGAGTCTGCCTACCAAGCCTGGGTCGGAGCCCGCGACCGCAAAGTTAGAGCGCGTAGGGTTCGCGCGAGGAAAAGAGCCTTTAATTCCGCCGCCAAGTTCTGCAAGCGGGTTCTGCGTCGGGCACGCTTTGACCGCATTGGACGTATTGGGACCAAGCTGGCATCGCACCCTCCGGGTAGTAAACAGTTTTGGTCCCTGTCTAAAGCGGTTGAAACGAATTTCTGCCGGCCCACTTTACCTCCGATGCTGAAACCTGATGGGTCGCTGGCTCACTCTGCGAGTGACAAAGCAAATTTATTTGCATCTCTTTTTGCTAGCAATTCACGTCTGGACGCTGGCTCCAAGCAACCACCTACTGTGCCTCATTGTGACTTTTCGATGCCGCAGATCGCTGTGCACGCTAAAGAGGTCAGAAGAGTATTGTGCAGTCTAGACGTGAACAAGGCCAGCGGACCTGACGGCATTCCAGCGAGAGTGCTGAGGCAGTGTGCGCCAGAACTGTCTCCTGTGTTGACTCGCTTGTTCCGCCTCTCTCTTGTAAAAGGGACGGTGCCGAAATCCTGGAAGCTTGCAAATGTGCAACCAGTGCCCAAAAAAGGCAACCGTGCAGACCCTGCCAATTACCGTCCGATCGCCATTACCTCCATTTTGTCCAAAGTTATGGAAAGGGTACTGAACAGAAAGTTGCTGGCCTACCTTGAAGACAACAATCTCCTCAGTGACCGTCAATATGGCTTTCGCCGGGGACGGTCAACTGGCGATCTTCTTGTGTATGTCACGCACTGCTGGGGCGAAGCCATCGAGAGACACGGCGAAGCACTTGCTGTATCGCTTGATATCTCGAAGGCCTTCGACAGGGTCTGGCACGCGAGTCTGCTCAGTAATCTTCCTGCTTATGGCATCCCCGCTGGTTTTTGTAGCTGGATATCAGACTTCCTCAGCGAGCGGTCGATCCAAGTAGTCATTGACGGCTGCTCCTCAGACCTTATGGCTATTGATGCCGGAGTTCCTCAGGGGTCTGTTCTCTCTGCAACTCTTTTCCTGCTGCACATCAATGACCTATTTCAGCCTGGTATTGTTGGGTACGCAGATGACAGTACTGTTTCAGAGAGATACTTGTCCAGCGCAAAAACCAGCGTGGATGAAGTTCTTTTCTTGAGAGAGGCTATGGTGGAGCGGACAGATTTGACCTTAAGCCTTGTTTCCCAGTGGGGTGATGACAATCTGGTCTCCTTTAACGCCACCAAAACGCAGGCGTGTCTTTTTACCGCAAAAAGGAGTATTTTCGATCAAACTCCTACTTATCGGGGTGCGTCTGTTCCTGTGACTGATCGGCTCGAGCTCCTAGGCATGGAGTTGACATCCAGTCTCAACTTCGGCTCCTCCATTGAGAACAAAGCCCAAATCGCGGCCAAAAAACTGGGCATCCTAAATAAAGTGAAGCGATACTTTACGCCTGGACAGCTTTTAACCCTATACAAAGCACAAGTCCGATCCTGCATGGAGTATTGCAGCCACCTTTGGGATGGTTCAGCTAAGTATCAGCTTGCCGCGCTTGACTCAGCGGAACGCAAAGCCAAGAGGCTCATTGGCGACGTTAAACTGGTGGACGCCAAGCTTCACAGCTTGGCTCATCGCCGCAAAGTTGCCTGCTTGTCGGTGTTCTACAGACTGTACTTCGGGGAGTGTGCTCAAGAACTTCACGACCTCATCCCACCAGCCCCCTTCTACCATCGGACATCTAGACGTACTGCTAGTTATCATCCTTACCTTGTTGCCATTCCACCAATTCGAACCAAGCGCTTCCAAACATCCTTTATAATGCGCACAGCAAATGAATGGAACTCACTACCTGCGTCTGTGTTTCCGAACGCATTCAACCCGAATCTCTTCAAAGTTAGAGTAAACAGGCTTCTTCTGGGTAAGCTCACTCCATCGTAGACTCTCTCTCTATCACCTATGACCTAGACTAGAGTCAAGAGCAAACCCATCATAAATAAAAAAAAAAAAAAAAAGGATACTTTTTATCCCGGGAATATGTTCCCACGAGATAATTTTCGATTTTAATGTGGATGAAACCCCTGGCAGAAGCCAGTATAATTATAATTTTAAAACATCAACTAGTAGCGATTCGGAAGGTCCGGTATCCTCTAAGCCTCTAAAATATTAGAGGCTTAGAGGATACCGGACCTTCAAAATACAATAGATTTTTTAACGCAAATCACAGTTTTAAGGGACATTGAACCCAATTGGCCTAGTATTTATAGATCGACAACGCCATCTACTGGCAATACCGGAACCAGCATTCAACGACATGTATATTTTTGTTTGTGCTTTGTTTCTATAATGTATCAGAGATGGCGCTGTGTTTGCAAAATGTATGGGAAAATTTATTTTTTATCGGTAATTTATTCGATGTTTTATTACTTATTATCCTATTCCGGACGAAGATAAATCCCAAATATAAAAATGATTAAAATTGGTACAGCTGTTCTTGAGTTATAAGTGGTGTAACTTTTTTTTTTTTATGTATTTTCTGCACTATGGCAATCTGTTCGAAAACAATAAGCCACTTGTTTGTCTGGAACTACATATCCTGTTTATGTTCATTGTTATCATCGAGAGCCAATCAATTGCTGGACTTTCCAGCAAACCCTCTTCTTGACTCAGTCTAAAAATCTTTGGGCGAGACTGGGAATGCCTTGTCTCTTCAGTCGATTGTACTGTAGTCCACCCCCTCCACTTAAGGCCTGTGCGAGTTCGTTTGTATGAGTTGTTAGTTTTTCCCGGTATTTCAGGCTTGCCTGGACTATTTCCTCACGAACAGTGCTTATGCCTAGGTCAAGATACATGTATTTTTTGCTAATACATTGAGGTATTCTGAACATGGTTCTTAGTGCTTTACTTTGGAATCTTTCCAGTATGTCGATGTTACTGTTGCTAGCTGTTCCCCATAATTGTATCCCATAAGTCCAGATAGGTTTCAAAGTTGCTTTATATACCAAGATTTTGCTGGTGTTATTTAGTTGCGAACTTCGTCCTATTAACCAGTGAAGACCACGAAGCTTTCCATCTAATTGTTTTCTTTTAGCCCAGATGCGCTTCTGCCATGTGAGCCTTCTATCCAGGTGCATTCCCAGGTACTTTGCATTATCTGTTTGAGGTATTTCTTTTGTTTAGCTTAACCGGGGGGCAAGTGTCTCTCCTAAGAGTAAAGGTTACATGCGCAGATTTGGTTTCATTTGCTTTGATCCTCCATAGTTTAAGCCATGATTTTATTTTATTTAGATGACTTTGCACAGTGTGTGATGCAGTTACTGGTTCGCTATGAGAGGAGAGCAAGGCGGTGTCATCAGCGTATGTCGCTGTAATCGTTTGATCATCTGTTGGAATATCTGCAGTGAATTGATGTGCAGCGAGTTGATTTCGTAGAGCTCAGAGCAGTCATCATTGCATTTTACTTGAAAGCTTCTCTTGTCGAGGTATGATTTTAGTTTCTGAAGAAAACAGTGTGGCAGTGACTTTTTGATTTTGAAGATAAGGCCCTCATGCCATACCTTGTCGAATGCTTGGCCGATGTCTAAAAAGACTGCACAGCAGTATAATTTATTTTCTAAACATCTACCAATAATGTCAACAATACGGTGAACTTGTTCGATTGTCCCATGACTTTCACGGAATCCGAATTGGTGCTGTGGTAGTACGGTATTCAAGTGTACTTTTATTCTGTTAAGGAGTACCTATTCAAACAGTTTTCCAATGACTGGCAGCAGGCTGATGGGTCTGTATGAATTTGTTTGTTTTAGAGGTTTACCAGGCTTGGGAATCATTATTACCTGTGCTATCTTCCACTGTCCAGGAAAGTGTTCAAATCTTAGGCAAGCATTAAATATGTGGACAAGTTTCATTACTGCCTTGTACGGAAACTTCTTTAGAAGTGTTGCATCTATATGATCATAACCGGGCGCTTTCCCTTCCTTCAGCTTTTTAATTTCTTGGAAAATTTCTTTAGGGCTAGTACTTTGTAATGGTTAGCATATTTGATTTGGTGATTCTAAGTAGGTATTTATTTCTTCTGTATGTTCGCGACAGCTCTCTGGGTGTGGATTAAATACATTGCTCAAGTGTTCGGCAAATGTTGTCGCTTTCTCTAGGTCAGACCTAGCCCATCCTCCTTTATTATTATTGACGGCAGGTATATGTGATTTTGGGCGCTTCATGTTTTTAGAGACCTTCCACAGCGAAAAGTTTGTGTCAGCTGTCGGATCGAGGTTTGAAAGCATGTTTTGGATTTTGTCGTTCTCTTCATTGTTGATGAGATTTTTAAGCTTATCAGAAAATTTATTAAATGCAGTTTTATCCTTTGGATATCCTGTATTTTGCCAGACCTTTCTCAATTGTCGCCTCTTCTTGATTTTTTCCTTTATTTCTTTTGGATAGTTGTTATTTTTTGGTGGCTGACCCTTTCGTTTAGTGGTCGCTAAATTTGCTGCTCTATGTATAAGCATGTTGAGTTTTTCAATCTCGTCCTCTACACTCTGTATTGTATCGATTTTTGTTTTAAGATTGATGTCTGATTTTATTACGTCTCTGTATTTTTCTCAGTTCGTAGTCTTAGTGTTATGTATTTTTGGGGAAGGCTCTACTAATTGAATTGTAGAATTAACGTTCAGAATTACAGGAGTGTGATCTGAGGTGAGATCGGTACAGGTCTCTATTGTTATGTAGTTGCCATCCATGTTTTTCGTTATGAAAAAGTCAAGCATGTCAGGTATTCTATCTCTATCAGTAGGCCAGTAAGTGGGTTCTCCTCCAGACCAGTAATCCAGTTTCATGTCTTGTGTTACTATGTGTAGTTGCCGTCCTCTTGTTGTAGTCAACCTGGAGCCCCAGTGCAGATGTTTTGCATTCCAGTCGCCAGCACTTACAAATCTTGTACCAAGAGTAGAAATCTTGAACTGAGATTGTGTGCCTGGGGGGACAGTAGACAGCAGAGAAAACTGTCCCACTGTGTTTTTCTAGGACAACTATGGTTGTGGCCTGAATTTTATCTGTGCGATATTCTTCCATCAAATAGTGTTTGTTTTTTTTTTTAATGATAACTGCACTTCCTCCGTGGCTGTTTCCGGAGGGATGGTTTGTTGTATAGATTTTATAATGATTAAAAGCGATGTGAGACTTAGATGTGAGCCTAGTTTCTGAAACTAGTGCTATGTCAATCTTCTCCATTTCAAGGAAAATTTCTAATTCTTGACCTCTGTCCGTCAAGCCGTTGGCGTTCCAAGTAACTACTCGGATGCTCGGGATCATTTTTTTATAAGGCTGCTGACTAACTGGACCATACGGTCCAACATTTTGTCCATCATTTTTTCCACTATTGTAATCATTGTATGTTGTAGTTTTTCTAGCATTGACGCCACAATGTTAGTGAAGTTATTGAAATCGTTGTTTGTCATGTTATTCAAATCGTTATTTTTTTGTGCAGGTAGAGTTTGTGGTCTTGTTTTAGCAATTTCAGCATAGGTTTTATTTGAATTTGTTTGTTGGAATTGATGTTGTGATTTGGAATTATCCATTTTGTTACTGTCGGGATTTATTATCGGTTGTTTTTGTTTAGGTTTAGAAGCAACTTTTAATATTCTGTCTTTATATTGCTTGTAGATTTTGCATCCCTTGTAGCTGGCAAGGTGTTTTTCATTGCAATTTGCACAGGTAGCCTCAGTGTCAGGTTTTTTTATACATTGTGTTGTAGGATGTTCATTACCACATTTGACGCATCGAAAAGGTCTAAAACATGGTGCTAAGTGGTGTAACTAACACGACTTGTTTTGTAAATATTTAAGTTCAACTCAGAGAGAAACGAATATGATATATAATATATATAATAGTGGTGTCGGATGTAAAGACTTTCACCATCCCATATCTTCCCGTGGGGACACCAAAGGCGACTAAGGGACATACCAGAGAATGGGCAGCAGCTTTCGCTATGCACCTGAATAACAAACTGCGATCGCCAACCCGCCTAGCAAGAGTGGTGATTACGGCAAACCACCCAAATGAATGAAAACGGGTCCGTGGGCCTGGCAGCCCGTCTGTCTACCCTCGACTACCTTAACGGTCGAGGCGATGGCGTGGCAGGGATGCGAAGAATCCCCGGAGTGGACCCGGCTACCCCAATAAACATCGACTACTGGACTTGGCAACAAGCGAACACTCCTGACCGAAGAAAAGATAACTGAACTCGAGGAAGAATTGAGCAGGTTATGATGGAGTATTATAGGGTTATCTGAAGTCAGAAGAGAGGGGGAGAACTCGATAATCCTCAAATCCGGTAACCAACTCTAGTTCCGAGAGGGTAACCGGCAGCCAAGGGCGGTGTTAGGTTTATCGTCCACAAGTCCCTTGTGAACAACGTGGTGAAGATTGAGAGTCAAACAGGGTGGCATACCTTATACGCAGAATATCCTCAAGATATTTGCTGAAGGTCATACAGTTCTACGCCCCGACCTCGGCACACCCCGTCGACGAGGAAGAGACCATGTATGAGGATATCTCTAGAGCTATGCATGGTTTCACAACTCACTTCACCTTTGTCATGGAGGACAGGAGGAGTTGTGAAACCATTCAACGCGAAACTGGGCAAACGAGTCGAGGATGAGCAGCAAGTGGGGCAATTTGGAGTTGGACGTCGGAACCACCGGGGTCACCTTCTGGCCAGTTTTAATGAGAAGGACGGCTTCTCAATGATGAACTGTTTCTTCAGCAAGCATCAGCACAAGAAGTGAACCTGGTAAAGCCCCGATGGTGCAAATAAAAACTTGATCGACTTCATAATGTCAACCACGAAGCAAATGTTGAATGATGTCTCTGTGATCAATCTGGCGATCACCGTACGGTGAGAAGCACATTGATCATTAACATCAAGCTTGAAAGGTCTCGACTGATGAAGTCTACGCCCTGCAGCACAGGACCAAATACAAGACCCCGAGAGCTTTCAGCACGAACTCCAGAATTGTTTCGAGTGCCTAAGAAGCTCCGTGGACGTATACAGCGATGGGTTCGTGGTAGCTGTCCATACGGTTGACTCTAAGTTTTTCAAGACCCGCCGTACAGTTACGAACAAAAATCTCTATGATCCTTCTCTCAATCTTTTGGTGTTGTGGCGCAGTGGTTGATCAAACAACGACAGTCAATCGAATGCTGTGCTGCGTGTCGCGGGTTCCATTCCTGCACAGAACAAACATTTGTATGACCTACAGATAGTTGTTCCGGCTCTGGGTATTTGTGTATGTGAGTTTATATGTTTGTAAACGCACCCACGATAGAGGAAGAATTTCCTAGTGTGAAAAACGTTCTTTTTAAAAATAAAAAAAAAAACAAAAACTCATCAAGGAGGGGTGTGAGATGATGCTGCAGTCTTCAGACGATGCGTTGAAATACCAGCAGATAAATAGACGAATCTCAAAGTCCTTTAAAAGTGACCTCCACCACTTTAATACCGAGCGTAAAGACGCGATTGAGCGGAATGAAGGCTCCGAGGTCTTTGCATGTGATCTGACTATTGGACAGAGCCAGCTCACGAAACTGAAGACCAAAGATGGTAGGATTTTATCCGCCAAACCGGAGCTTCTGAGAGCGATTTAGAGATTCTATGGGCAGTTGTACACGTCAACCAGTGAACCCGTCGAGAATCTAGCCAATTGCTAATTGTGGAAATAGTGTTTTTCTAAGAAGTTTCATAATTTTACGTTAAATCTACGCTCTTCTCAACAACTTATCAGCTGACATGCCCTAAAAAGGGCGGTGTTCATGCGTTTCGAAAGTTTTTTTTTACGCTCCAAAATTCGCCATCTCAATCGTCATTTTTATAATTATTTAATCAATACCTAATTACATATGCATGGTAAGTGTTGTTATATTTCCATGAATAAGTATACGAGAAATAATATCGCGAACAGTATTTTTCTGTTGCTAACTGCTTAAAATGTGTATAGGCGAGACCTGATAACAATGATGAATTGTTATCAAGAAGTATATTTTGAGGAGATCCACTTTTACACCATCAGGGCTATGGACAAGTGACATTCTATTAACGGAAGCGTCCCGATAGTGGTTTTAGTAAAATCGATTTTTTATCAATTGTTAGTTTAACAAATGGCCAAATAATTTGGAGATTTCATTTTTTGCCCCTAGTCCACTGATATCCACACTCTAAATGAAACCATTATTTACGTTATACAATGGCAAAGGATCCAAATACTAGGCTTAAGTGACGCGATTCGATTTATCAGCCATAAGCTATTTCTAAAATAAAAAAAGGATGAAAGATTCGACTCTATCGACTTGGTTGTTGTTTTTTTTATTATTATTTTATCACACGTTAAATGTAAGGTACTTACGTCCTGGAAATTTTAAGAGCAAAATAGTAAGTTATTTAACAATCCGCTTAAGATGGATTTGGACTCACTCAGCGAACTCTCGCTCCGAATAACTCGGCAACGCGATACTTAGGGGTATTGTTATGGGTATGTATTTAAGCGTCCCTAAATGAATGTCCACGAAAAGGACACCCCAATGTTAAAGAATTTCTCTTCCTAAATAAATAAAGCAGATGTTTTCGATTCCCTTTTTGAGATCAAATGTCAATATTTCTTGTTGTGTAACAAGAAATATTGACAAAAACTGTCCAAATTGGTCATTTTTGGGTTTTCGCCAATGTATGCCTTTCTTACCTACTGCTCGGACATAGGCCTCCTCTAATAGAGGGAGTAGGCTACAATCCACCATGCGGACCCAGTATTATTTGGTAAGTGTTACAAGTCTTTATTTTTTTGGTTCTAGGATATGCCGGTTTCCTCACGATTTTGAGAGCAGTGGTGATAAAATAAATCACAAAATATATTAATTTTATTTTTCGTTCTTCTTTTTCTTCTTTTCCAGTCGATGGGAAACTTTTCATAATTTTTGGGCCCAGTAGGTGGCCACCACGATTGCGGCGTCAGTGGCGAGCATAAGATCTTCTAAAGTGCAGGAGTATGGGCACTTGGGACACTCCAGCATGTGTGCCATATCTTGCAAAGGGGCACCGCACTCACACTGGGTATCAGACGGGTCTATAAAACTCCATTTTGCTAAATTGTGTTTGCAGCGGCCTACTTGGGTGCGCAAACGATTGAGTGCTTTCCATATAGGCCACTGCAGTTCACATCCAGGTGGCAGGTGTTCCTGGGGATTCACGAAATCGGGTGGTGGTAGGTGAGCTTGTCTCCACAACCTGCGTCTCACTAGAGGCGGTGGGTCTTGGATGGCCCGTGTGCATCGAAGTACACCGTGTGTTTTTCTCGTTATAAAATATTAATAAACATATGAAATAATTTAATTGAAAGTTTGTCAAAAACTCGTCCAGAAATGGAAAAGGAAATTAGTTTAACATTTTTTCGTCGCAACTATTTTCATTAATGTGTTTTAATCACAGTAAAAAAAAGTATAAAGGCGAAAGTTTGTGAGTGTGTTTGTATGTTTGTCACTTCTTCACGTTCAAACGGCTGGACGGATCTAGATGAAATTTGGCACAGAGACAGAATATGGTCAAGAATAACACAAAGGATACTTTTTATCCCGGGAATATGTTCCCACAAGATAATATTCGATTTTAATGTGGATGAAACCCCTGGCAGAAGCCAGTATAATTATAATTTTAAAACATCAACTAGTAGCGATTTGGAAGGTCCGGTATCCTCTAAGCCTCTAAAATATTAGAGGCTTAGAGGATACCGGACCTTCAAAATACAATAGATTTTTTAACGCAAATCACAGTTTTTAAGGGTCATTGAACCCAATTGGCCTAGTATTTATAGATCGACAACGCCATCTACTGGCAATACCGGAACCAGCATTCAACGACATGTATATTTTTGTTTGTGCTTTGTTTCTATAATGTATCAGAGATGGCGCTGTGTTTGCAAAATGTATGGGAAAATGTATTTTTTATCGGTAATTTTTTCGATGTTTTATTACTTATTATCCTATTCCGGACGAAGATAAATCCCAAAACATAAAAATGATTAAAATTGGTCCAGCTGTTCTTGAGTTATGAGTGGTGTAAATAACACGACTTGTTTTGTAAATATTTAAGTTCAAGTCAGAGAGAAACGAATTTGAAAACGGTATGAACAATTCGACCTCATCGACATGGTTGTTGTCTTTTCATGATTATCAACATTATAGTTATCCAAATATATGTCACACTTATTAAAATAGTGATCAAATTTAAGGTACTTACTTCCTGGAAATATAAAGAGCAAAATAGTTTGTTATTTTCAAATCGGCTTAACAGGGATTCGGACTCACTCAGCGAACTCTCACTCAAGAGAACTCCACATCCGAATAACTCGGCAAAGCGACACTTTGGGGTATTGTTTCAGGTAAGCATTTAAGTGTATCAAAATGGATGTCCCCGCAAAATACGCCCAAAATTTAAAGAATTTCGGCACCAAATATATTTATTCTACTTTCTAAATAAATAAATCAGATGTTGTCGAGCCCCGTTTTGAGATTGAATTACACAAAAAAAAAAACATAAAAATACTGTCAAAATCATTATTTTGTTGGTTGTCGCCTGTATATGTTTTTCGTTATTTCTTGGCATAAAATATTCATTTTCAAAGGTTTGTCCGATTGAACAGATGGATAAGATCGAGTTACGTTTATGGTGTCGGATGTAAAGACTTTCACCATCCCATATCTTCCCGTGGGGACACCAAAGGCGACTAAGGGACATACCAGAGAATGGGCAGCAGCTTTCGCTATGCACCTGAATAACAAACTGCGATCGCCAACCCGCCTAGCAAGAGTGGTGATTACGGCAAACCACCCAAATGAATGAAAACGGGTCCGTGGGCCTGGCAGCCCGTCTGTCTACCCTCGACTACCTTAACGGTCGAGGCGATGGCGTGGCAGGGATGCGAAGAATCCCCGGAGTGGACCCGGCTACCCCAATAAACATCGACTACTGGACTTGGCAACAAGCGAACACTCCTGACCGAAGAAAAGATAACTGAACTCGAGGAAGAATTGAGCAGGTTATGATGGAGTATTATAGGGTTATCTGAAGTCAGAAGAGAGGGGGAGAACTCGATAATCCTCAAATCCGGTAACCAACTCTAGTTCCGAGAGGGTAACCGGCAGCCAAGGGCGGTGTTAGGTTTATCGTCCACAAGTCCCTTGTGAACAACGTGGTGAAGATTGAGAGTCAAACAGGGTGGCATACCTTATACGCAGAATATCCTCAAGATATTTGCTGAAGGTCATACAGTTCTACGCCCCGACCTCGGCACACCCCGTCGACGAGGAAGAGACCATGTATGAGGATATCTCTAGAGCTATGCATGGTTTCACAACTCACTTCACCTTTGTCATGGAGGACTTCAACGCGAAACTGGGCAAACGAGTCGAGGATGAGCAGCAAGTGGGGCAATTTGGAGTTGGACGTTGGAACCACCGGGGTCACCTTCTGGCCAGTTTTAATGAGAAGGACGGCCTCTCAATGATGAACTGTTTCTTCAGCAAGCATCAGCACAAGAAGTGAACCTGGTAAAGCCCCGATGGTGCAAATAAAAACTTGATCGACTTCATAATGTCAACCACGAAGCAAATGTTGAATGATGTCTCTGTGATCAATCTGGCGATCACCGTACGGTGAGAAGCACATTGATCATTAACATCAAGCTTGAAAGGTCTCGACTGATGAAGTCTACGCCCTGCAGCACAGGACCAAATACAAGACCCCGAGAGCTTTCAGCACGAACTCCAGAATTGTTTCGAGTGCCTAAGAAGCTCCGTGGACGTATACAGCGATGGGTTCGTGGTAGCTGTCCATACGGTTGACTCTAAGTTTTTCAAGACCCGCCGTACAGTTACGAACAAAAATCTCTATGATCCTTCTCTCAATCTTTTGGTGTTGTGGCGCAGTGGTTGATCAAACAACGACAGTCAATCGAATGCTGTGCTGCGTGTCGCGGGTTCGATTCCTGCACGGAACAAACATTTGTATGACCTACAGATAGTTGTTCCGGCTCTGGGTATTTGTGTATGTGAGTTTATTTTGTTTGTAAACGCACCCACGATACAGGAAGAATTTCCTAGTGTGAGCAACGTTCTTTTTAAAAATAAAAAAATATCCATCTGATTATACCTATTATTTTTGTAAATCGATCGCGTTCGGTGCCAGTCCACGGCGATAGATATATCACCATCTATATCCGTGGAACGGAACCGAACGCGATTGATGTACTACAAATAATCAGTATAATCAGTACAGTACGTCGGCACGGTTTCTTTGTATGGGATGAGACACCACTGACCCTACCTACCCACCTACTTACCTATCTCTCTACCCATAACTACCTACCTACTTACCCTACCTACCCTACCCTACCTACTCTACCCTACCTACTCTACCCAACTCTACCTACCTACCAATAAAATAAATACTAAAAGTAGCCTATGTCCTTCCTCAGGATGCCATCTATCTCCTTGCCAAATTTCATTGAATTCCGCTTAGTGGTTTAGGCGTGAAAAGGTAGATAGGCAAATAGTGTAAAAATAATAACAAGTGATAAAAACATAAAATAAAGACATGTGTTTTGTGTGCAGGGGAGGGGGAACACTTGAAATAAAATTATGTGAATTATTAACACAAAAAGAAAAAGGAAACCGAAACAAAAGTAAAAATGACATCAGTAACATTAATTTTGACAATCAAAACAATCATAACACAGTGCGGTGTGCGTCTCAAGGTTGCACCAAATGGGAGTCCAGCTCAGCACGTGTCAGACAAACATACCTGACGCTGATATTCTGCTGGATCCCTGCAGTGACAAATGGTCGCCAAGCAGTCGTGATATGTTGGTGTTGTAACAGTGTTATGCTTAGAGTATAGTGCCGGGTCAATCTAGCTCTTGGGTCGTTTGCTAGACTCGCAACGGGCTTGCTGATTAATGTGTACAACTGCCCATAGAATCTCTCGATCGCCCTCAGAAGCTCCGGTTTGGCGGATACGATCCTGCCATCGTCGGTCTTCAGTTTCGTGAGCTGGCTCTGCCCAATAGCTAGATCCCTCGAGAAAACCTTGGAGCCTTTATTTCGCTCGATCGCGTCTTTAATACGCTCGGTATTAAAGCGGCGGAGGTCTCTTTTCAAGGATTTAGAGATCTGTCTATTGAGCTGCCGGTATTTGCACGCCTCATCTGAAGACTGCAAGATCGCTTTTTGTTTGTACGACGGGTCTTGGAAAACTTAGAACCGACCGTATGGACAGCTGCCACGAATCTCCCTAGGCACTCGAAACGATTCTGGAGTTCGAGCTGAAATCTCTCGGGATTTTGGACCTGGATCTGTGCTGGACGGAGCGTGGACTTCATCAGTCGAGACCTTTCAAGCTTATTATTAATGTTCAATGTGCCTCTTACCATTCGGTGATCGCTCCCGGTTTTTACCGAATTGATCACAGAGACATCATTGAACATTTGCTTCTTGGTTGACATGATGAAGTCGATCTAAGAAGTTTGAAGCAGGAGTTCATCATAAAGAGGCCCTCCTACTCCATAAAACTGGCCAGTAGGTGACCCCGGTGGTTACGTCGTCCAACTCCAAATTGCCCCACTTGCAGCTCATCCTCGTCTCGTTTGCCCAGTTTCGCGTTGAAGTCTCCCATGACAACGGTGAAGTGAGTTTTGAAACCATGCATGGCTCTGGAGATATCCTCATACATGGTCTCTACCTCGTCGTCGGGGTGTGACGAGGTTGGGGCGTAGATCTGTATGACCTTCAGCGAATATCTTGAGGATATTCTGAGTATAAGGCACGGCACCCTGGTCGACACACTCTCGATCTTCACCACGTTGTTCACAAGGGACTTGTGGACGATAAACCCGACACCACCCTGGGACTGCCGGTCACCCTCTCGGAAATAGAGCAGGTTACCGGATTTGAGGATTATCGAGTCCTCCACCTCTCTTCGGACTTCAGATAACCCTATAATACTCCATCGCAACCTGCTCAATCCCTCTTCGAGTTCGGTGATCTTCTCGTTGGTCCGAAGTGTGCGCGTGTTGTACGTTGCCAGGTACAGTCGTCAGTGATTGTGTGGGTAGCTGGATCTCATCCGGAGATTCTTGGCACCCCTTACCATGCCGTAACCTCGACCGCTACCGTAGTCGAGGGTAGGCAGGCTGCTGGGCACTAGGGGCCATTTTTTATTTGTGCTATTCATGGGGGGGTTTTGCCATAATCGCCACGCTTGGCAGGCGGTTTGACGATCGCAGTATGGTTGTTGTAGAAGCACAGAGAACGCTGCTGCCCATTCTCTGGTTTGTCCCTTAGTCGCCTCTTACGACACCCACGGGAAGACATGGGATGGTGAAATTCTTTACGTCCGGCACCATAACCATGTTTACATTGAAGTGTTGAAGTGTTTGTAAAAACGCCACTATGTCAGTCCTTCTTCAGGATCAGACCTCAAAACTGTTCACTGCTGCGCTGGAGGATGTCTGCAAGGTTCTGGATTGGAGAGGGCTTGGCATCAACGTTAATGGCGAGTACATACTCACCTTTGGTTTGCCGACGTCATAGTGGTCATGGCTGAGACCATGGAGAGCCTCAGTAAAATGCTCGATGACCTCAGTAGAGCTTCCGAAAGAGTGGGTCTTAAAATAAACATGGACAAAACCAAGGTCATGGTGAATGCCCATGTTACACCCACTCCTATCAAGTTCGGCGACTCTACACTCGAAGTTGTGGGCGACTATGTCTACCTGGGACAAACGATCCAATTGGGTAGGGCCAACTTCGAGAAAGAGGTCAACCGTCGAATCCGACTCGGCTGGGCAGCGTTTGGGAAGTTGCGCGGTATCTTCTCGTCCAACTTACCACATTGTCTAAAGACGAAAGTCTATGACCAGTGTGTATTGCCAGTGATGACATATGGCTCTGAGACGTGGTCGCTTACAATGGGCCTTCTCAGGAAGCTTACAGTCACTCAAAGGGCAATGGAGAGGGCTATGCTCGGAGTTTCCTTGCGTGATCGAGTCAGAAATGTGGAGATCCGCAAGAGAACCAGGGTTACCGACATAGCGCGAAGAATTGCCAAATTTATGTGACAGTGGGCAGGGCACATTGCTCGCAGAACGGATGGCCGATGGGGCCGAAAAGTTCTGGAATGGCGACCGCGAACCGGAAGACGATACGTTGGAAAGGCCTCCCACTAGGTGGACCGATGACCTGGTTAAGGTTGCGGGAAGGCGCTGGATGCGAGACGCACGGGATCGGTCAATGTGGCGACGCCTGGGGGAGGCCTATGTCCAGCAGTGGACGTCTTTAGGCTGAAATGATGATGATGATGATGATTTACCATGTTCCCGAAACAAATATTAATTCTAATGATTGTGAGCATGTCAGCTGTAAAACTTATATTTAAATTATTATTTTAATAACTATATTTTACAACAATATTTTTTTTTATATGTGTAAACAAAAAAATAGGTATTACTAAAACCAAAACCAATAGCCGACATTAAAACCATTGCCCCTGCCCCCCCCCCCCTCTCGGTATCCGCGCCTGGTGATTCCAAATATAAGTAAATGCTCTTTTACTAGTAAAACTGTTTAAAAACTATAAACAGCAGTCTTATTGCGTAAGTGAATTCGACAAGGCAAAGGGATTGACCCCATGAAAGAACATGAACGATTAACCAATCTCATGCGAGATGAAAGACGCGATGTGGATTTTCGTCTATGTGATTGGTCGATTGTTCATATTCTTTCATGGAGTTATACCCTTTGCCTTGCCGAATTCACTTACGCAATTAGGCTGTTGATATTATAATGAAAAATCTACTGATACATTATTATGTTTAAATAATACTAAAGTCGGAATATTAAATTAGGTACTTATACATTTACCTATCGGTACTTATGTCCATGTTTTCATGATCAATAAGCGGAGTTGCCTTTTTCTCCTGTTCTGTACAGCTGGAGCTACATTATAAATGTATGTATGTAAGTATAGATAAACCAATATCTCATATTATGCGAAATTAGAAAGGTAGTCGTATATGACGTACTGCCACAAAACAGAGCCTAAGAATTACATCTCCGCATCCGGAGATGTAATTCAGGTACAACACGGTCAAAATAAATGTGCACCTCGCTGGATTGCGAACCCACTTCTGCCAACCTGCGCGGCGCCCTACGTTTGTTCCGAGCGAGAGTCGAGCGACACTATGACAGAGTGACTCTGACGTGACAGCGCCAAGTGTACAGTTATTTTCCCCGAGCAGTACGTACTTGGAGTGGAGTACTATACTTACAACTATGCCAATAATTACTTTTTGAAAATGTTATCCGGACTGTCCCCACTAGGATAATGGTATGGTTACATTGAATGCAATGGCAATACGCAACTCCTCTCTGCATTTATATCTGGAGAATCTTTGTTATTTGGTATTTTTCTAAAACAGAAATAACATAATTATTTTAATAAAATAAAAGTATGTTTACTACAAATTTGCTTTATATTTATGTTATGTGTATTTTTTTATTTAGTTACGTACCTATACTAAATTAAACTTCATGAATACATTATTGATGATTAAAATATGCTACTTGTACATACCCAAGTAATCTATCTCTTTTTCATTATAAGGCATCACTTTTAAAAAAAATTGGATATACCAGCCATTTACCGCGAACCTTATAAACAAGCAAATAAAATTGTGTCCTTTTGCTCCGAGCGGCCGCCCGTCGCCCGGTAGAGCCCCCGCTTCAACGCGCACCAAGTTTAGTCGGCAAAACTAATAACCTTGATTTACTAATCACAATTTAAAAAAAAGCCGCAGATTAAAATTTTGTTAATTAAATTTCCTTTTAGATGGTGAAAGTTTCATAAAAATACGCCCAGTGGTTTTTGCGTGATTATCGTTTTTTGGTCCGCGTTAGGCGTTACTTTACAAATTAATTAAACTATGTTATACTAATATATTTTAAAATGTACTCAGATGAAATTATTGAGAAAACGCTCTAGTATAACATATACTTTTTCCAAAAAATTACGACTAGCCGTTTAGACAATGATTCTCATTTTAAAATCAGCTACTCAAGGGTATCTGCGCCTTAAGAAGGATTTGGACTCACTCAGCGAACTCTCGCTCCGAATAACTCGGCAACGCGATACTTAGGGGTATTGTTATGGGTATGTATTTAAGCGTCCCTAAATGAATGTCCCCAAAAATTACACCCCATTGTTGAAGAATTTCTCTTCCTAAATAAATAAAGCAGATGTTTTCGATTCCCTGTTTGAGATTTAATGTCACTATTTCTTGTTGTGTAACAAAAAATATTGACAAAAACTGTCCAAATTCGTCATTTTTCGGATTTCGCCAAAGTATGCCTTTCTTTCCTACTGCTCGGACATAGGCCTCCTCTAATAGAGGGAGTAAGCTACAATCCACCATGCGGACCCAGTGTGATTTGGTAAGTGTCACAAGTATTTTTTTTTTTGGTTCTAGGATATGCCGGTTTCCTCACGATTTTGAGATCAGTGGTGATGAAATAAATCACAAAATAAATTGATTTTATTTCTCGTTATAAAATATTAATTGCCAAAGATTTATTAGATTGTGTATGTAAATATTTATTATTTACGAAACATTAAAATATGTATTTCTTAATAAACATATGAAATAATTAGCTGTGCCCGCGGCGCGGCTTCGCTCCCGTCATCTGCCTGCCAACCCTACCATACTTACCAGCCTGCCTGCCTACTCCACATATACAAAAATATACATACTACATACCAATTTTTTTTTCTAGGGTCATTCTTTCGCGTAAAATCTTAACACCGCGATTCAGAAAATGACTTTAAATGCACAACGCCATCTATCGAATAGCGAGTTCAATTGTCCGAGTAACTGAATTGCGTGAGCTGTGATAATTTTACTTCTTGAACACTTTAAATTCATCTAACTTTTGATAAAGTGAACCGATTGCGATAAAACAAAAACTAAATAATTCTTCAAGTTACGCACAATTTTTATGTATAAAAGTTATTTACATTGGTTTCGTATATTTCACGTGATGCGTGCACAAATAAACAGACGAACAGACAAAAATTCCAAAAATGCAATAAACAACATTCCATAGGAACCAGTAAGACTTATCTGCGTAGCTCTAAACTCGGGTGGCTCGTGGCCGTTCGCATTCCTAATTCTACTCAATCGTCACATGAGAAACCTACTGTTTGTATTTTTTTACTTCAAGAAGAACAATGTGTAGATCAACAGTTAGCCAAATTTTGGGATTTAGAAAATGTTCCCCAAGTTCAGCCGTACACAGAAGAAGAAAACCTTTGTGAAAGGCACTTTCTTTCTAATACTTGTCGAGAAAGCGATAGTCGTTTCAGCGTAGGTCTTCCACTAAAGGATGGTTTAGATTGTCTGGGTGAATCCTACTATATAGCAAGGAAACGATTTTATAGTCTTGAGTCACGTTTTAGAAAAAAACCTGAACTTAAAGTACTTTATTCCCAATTTATCAAAGAACTAGCTGTCCCACGCGGCTTCGCTCCCGTCAACTGGCTACGTACCTTTCCTATGCTATGCCTACCCTACACCTACCCTACACCTACCCTACACCTACCCTACACCTACCCTACACATACCCTACACATACCCTACTCCTACGCTACGCCTACCCTACACCTACGCTACACCTACCCTACAGCTACCCTACACCTACCCTACACCTACCCTACACCTACCCTACACCTACCCTACACCTACCCTACACCTACCCTACACCTACCCTACACCTACCCTACACCTACCCTACATCTACCCTACACCTACCCTACACCTACCCTACACCTACCCTACACCTACCCTACACCTACCGTACACCTACCCTACACCTACCCTACACCTACCCCACACCTACCCTACACCTACCCTACACATACCCTACACATACCCTACGCCTACGCTACGCCTACCCTACACCTACGCTACACCTACCCTACACCTACCCTACACATACCCTACACATACCCTACTCCTACGCTACGCCTACCCTACACCTACGCTACACCTACCCTACACCTACCCTACTCCTAACCGACACCTACCCTACACCTACCCTACACCTACCCTATACCTACCCTACACCTACCCTACACTTTACCCTACACCTACCCTACACCTACCCTACACCTACCCTACACCTACCCTACATCTACCCTACACCTACCCTACACCTACCCTACACCTACCCTACACCTACCCTACACCTACCCTACACCTACCCTACACCTACCCTACACCTACCCTTACTACTATACGAATGTAACCTGTAAACTTTTGTTTCTACCGGCGGCGGCAATCTAATTAAAATTTAGAACATAAAAGCTGCTATTGTGAGTCAATCTTAAAAGATAGACATATGCTGTCGCGGACTTTTTTTTAGAACTTTTAAAGAAGAACAATTTCATACTACACTAGCTGTCCCACGCGGCTTCGCTCCCGTCAACTGGCTACGTACCTTTCCTATGCTATGCCTACCCTACACCTACCCTACACCTACCCTACACCTACCCTACACATACCCTACACATACCCTACTCCTACGCTACGCCTACCCTACACCTACGCTACACCTACCCTACAGCTACCCTACACCTACCCTACACCTACCCTACACCTACCCTACACCTACCCTACACCTACCCTACACCTACCCTACACCTACCCTACACCTACCCTACACCTACCCTACACCTACCCTACACCTACCCTACACCTACCCTACACCTACCCTACACCTACCCTACATCTACCCTACACCTACCCTACACCTACCCTACACCTACCCTACACCTACCCTACACCTACCGTACACCTACCCTACACCTACCCTACACCTACCCCACACATACCCCACACCTACCCTACACCTACCCTACACATACCCTACACATACCCTACACATACCCTACGCCTACGCTACGCCTACCCTACACCTACGCTACACCTACCCTACACCTACCCTACACATACCCTACACATACCCTACTCCTACGCTACGCCTACCCTACACCTACGCTACACCTACCCTACACCTACCCTACTCCTAACCGACACCTACCCTACACCTACCCTACACCTACCCTATACCTACCCTACACCTACCCTACACTTTACCCTACACCTACCCTACACCTACCCTACACCTACCCTACACCTACCCTACACCTACCCTACACCTACCCTACACCTACCCTACACCTACCCTACACCTACCCTACACCTACCCTACACCTACCCTACACCTACCCTACACCTACCCTACACCTACCCTACACCTACCCTACACCTACCCTACACCTACCCTACACCTACCCTACACCTACCCTACACCTACCCTACACCTACCCTACACCTACCCTACACCTACCCTACACCTACCCTACACCTACCCTACACCTACCCTACACCTACCCTACACCTACCCTACACCTACCCTACACCTACCCTACACCTACCCTACACCTACCCTACACCTACCCTACACCTACCCTACACCTACCCTACACCTACCCTACACCTACCCTACACCTACCCTACACCTACCCTACACCTACCCTACACCTACCCTACACCTACCCTACACCTACCCTACACCTACCCTACACCTACCCTACACCTACCCTACACCTACCCTACACCTACCCTACACCTACCCTACACCTACCCTACACCTACCCTACACCTACCCTACACCTACCCTACACCTACCCTACACCTACCCTACACCTACCCTACACCTACCCTACACCTACCCTACACCTACCCTTACTACTATACGAATGTAACCTGTAAACTTTTGTTTCTACCGGCGGCGGCAATCTAATTAAAATTTAGAACATAAAAGCTGCTATTGTGAGTCAATCTTAAAAGATAGACATATGCTGTCGCGGACTTTTTTTTAGAACTTTTAAAGAAGAACAATTTCATACTACATTATATTTGCGTAACTTAAACCGTTTACGCAGCGCACGCAACAAAAACTCTCAAAAAGGAATATTTTTGCCCGTTTTTGCAACATTTTTCATTTATGCTCGGCTCCTATTAGTTGTAGCGTAATGTTATATAGCCTATAACCTTCCTCGATAAATGGACTATCCAACACAAAAAGAATTTTTCAATTCCAACCAGTAGTTCCTGAGATTAGCGCGTTCAAACAAACAAACAAACAAACAAACAAACAAACAAACTCTTCAGCTTTATAATATAAGTATAGATTATATTTGCGTAACTTAAACCGTTTACGCAGCGCACGCAACAAAAACTCTCAAAAAGGAATATTTTTGCCCGTTTTTGCAACATTTTTCATTTATGCTCGGCTCCTATTAGTTGTAGCGTAATGTTATATAGCCTATAACCTTCCTCGATAAATGGACTATCCAACACAAAAAGAATTTTTCAATTCCAACCAGTAGTTCCTGAGATTAGCGCGTTCAAACAAACAAACAAACAAACAAACAAACAAACAAACTCTTCAGCTTTATAATATAAGTATAGATTATATTTGCGTAACTTAAACCGTTTACGCAGCGCACGCAACAAAAACTCTCAAAAAGGAATATTTTTGCCCGTTTTTGCAACATTTTTCATTTATGCTCGGCTCCTATTAGTTGTAGCGTAATGTTATATAGCCTATAACCTTCCTCGATAAATGGACTATCCAACACAAAAAGAATTTTTCAATTCCAACCAGTAGTTCCTGAGATTAGCGCGTTCAAACAAACAAACAAACAAACAAACTCTTCAGCTTTATAATATTAGTATAGATATGCTGACTGTGGACATCTTTCTGAATCATCTAATCCAAAGCCGCCTAACTCCTATTTTCTTCCTACTACCTACTACCTCTGGTCTATCGGTTAATAACCTTCAGATGGTAGGTCCAACTGTTCAGGATTCATTGTTCAATATACTAATACGATTCCGTCAATATAAATATGTTTTGTCAGGGGACATAGAAAAAATGTACCGACAAGTGAAGCTAAGACAATCAGATCGCGATTTGCAATTAATTTAATGGCGTGACAGTGAAGACGAGCCTCTACGCACACTAAGGTTAAATACTGTCACTTACGGCTTTGCCAATGCAAGCTTTCTTGCAACCAGGTATATTTGGCAAATTGGCGAGGAATGTGTAGATCACAAAATAAAAACTATAATACAAAGGGATTTCTATTGCGATGATTTGCTCACAGGAGCTGATACAAGCACAGAATTGCGCCACATTCAGCAATCTGTTGCCACTGAATTAGCAAAGGGGTGTTTTCCCCTCAGGAAGTACCGATCCAACCTACCTAATCTAATAGACCAAAATTCTATAGACAACGAAAATTTCAATTTAATAATTAGTAATGCCACTAGCACTTTAGGCGTAGGTTGGTCCCCTATTACTGATGAAATTCATTTTCCAATTAATTATCCTGATAATGATAATTCCAAATGTACCAAACGAACAATCTTATCCACTACGTTTAAAATATTTGATCCCCTTGGTCTTATTTCTTTGTGTACAATTAAGGCTAAAATATTCCTTCAAATGTTATGGCTTAAGAAATTGGACTGGGATGAGCAAGTCCCAAGGGATATTCTAGATCCTTGGACAAAGTTTTCCAAGTACATTAATACCAAATCGTCTTTAAAAATTCCAAGAAGGGTTCTAATCGATGACCTAGCTTCGGTAGAACTTCACTGCTTCTGCGATGCCTCACAACAAGCTTACGGCAGCTGCGTTTACCTACGTTCTGAGGATAGGACCGGAAACGTACATGTCCATTTATTGTGTGCTAAAGCACGAGTAGCTCCAATAAAAACTCAAACTATTCCTAGACTAGAACTTTGCGGTGCTTTACTCGGTGCAGAGTTGACTTCCGCTGTCAGTAAGGCTCTAAGCTGCAAACTAAAGCGTAAGGTGTACTGGACTGATTCAAACGTGGTTCTAGTTTGGCCCAAGTCTCTTGACAAAACCAAAACATTTGTCGCTAACAGGGTTGCTGCTATAATTGAGCTCACCGATACCACAGCATGGCGTCATGTACCCACTGCGGAACATCCAGCTGACCTCGCGTCTCGCGGCATCGACCCACAATACGTCCATAAGGCTGATCTATGGTGGTCCGGGCCTCCATTTCTAAGACAGCCAGAATCATCATGGCCAGTACCTAATATAAATCTAAATAAGAACTTACCTGAAATAAACGCAATGCCTGCTGTGCAATATATTGAAGATAAATCTATTCCTAACTTTCAACAATTTTCTAAGCTTTTCTCATTACAAAGAGTATACGCAACAGTTTTTGGGTTTATAAACAATTGTAAACATCCAACAAACAAAGTTACAGGGACCCTACAAGTCCAGGAACTTGAAAGGGCTCTAACGGTGCTCATTAAAATAGCTCAAGGTCAGTCTTTCCCTAAAGAAATAATGTTATTGCAATCACAAAAACCCTTAAAGGCTAACACTAGCATTTGCTCTTTAAATCCATTTCTCGATGACAGTAAAATTCTTCGCGTCGGAGGACGTATTGATAAATCATCTTACTCCTATGATAAAAAACATCCTATTATTTTGAAGGCAGAACATTACCTAACTAAATTAATTTTTCAAACTGAACATTTACGCCTGCTTCACTCAGGGCCTTAAGGTCTTTTAGCCTCGATCCGCGAGCGTTATTGGCCACTAGGAGGTAGGAAATTAGCACGAAATATTGTACGGATCTGTTTCATATGTCGCAGCTTTAAAGGAGAGACTATGTCCAATATCATGGGTAACTTGCCAACAGATCGAATTGAACCCGACTTTCCTTTCAGCGCTGTCGGTACGGACTTTGCCGGTCCCTTTCTAATCACGGATCGCAAGGGCCGAGGATGCAAGATAACGAAATGCTATCTCTGCATCTTTGTATGTCTCAGATATAAATGTATACACCTTGAAGTCGTAAGTGACTTAACTAAAGACGCGTTCATACAAACCGTTAGTAGATTCATTGCTCGACGAGGAATGCCAAAAATAATTTTAGGTCAATCTCACCTGACGTTTGAGGAATTGACCACTGTGTTCGCTCAGATAGAAGCCATCCTGAATAGCCGACCCCTTTGTCCTCTCAGTCCTTCACCCAACGATTTCGAGCCTCTTACCCCGGCACACTTTTTGATTGGTAGGTCGCTGACGTCACTGCCCACGCCGAGCATAGTGGACTCCAACGTGCAACATCTCAACCGATACCAACGCATCGAACAAGCAAGGCAACATATCTGGAAACGATGGGTTGCCGAATACATCTCCGACCTTCAACAGAGGACTAAATGGCGCGTCAAAGGGAAGGAGTTACAACTTGATGATCTGGTCTTGATCAAGGAAAATCAGACCCCCCCCCCCCCTATGCTGGCGTCTTGGACGAATCAGCAAACTATTTCTAGGTTCCGATGGAGTATCAAGAGTGGCTGATGTAAGCACAGCCAAGGGCACCGTTCGTCGTGCACTCAATCGCCTCTGCCTACTGCCTGCCCCAGAACACTGATTGTGTTGAAAGCTGGACCTAGAGCTTTCAACGGCCGGGAGGATGTCTACGCCGCATTCAACCAATCACAGCCCGCTACTGTCTCACTCAGCCAGCCAACCAATGGGAGCGCCCCAATGTGGCGTGATCTTCAACAGCCAATCGCTGAAGCCAAATATCGCGCGATGCATGGCTTGCCGCCGCCGATGGATAGACCCGTTCTTCACTCTACGACACTCCACCACAGCCATCAGCTGACAAAACCATTGTTTTCCTCAATTTGTAAATCCAGTAAGAAACCTAGTTGTAATAAATAACCACATTCAAGTCAACGTATTTTTCTTTTGTTCCATCGCGAACAATTCTACTTCTAAATCCTTGAATATTTTGATGCACCAGGTTAGTATTATTTACTGATTTTAAGCTTTTATTTGATTTTATTTAGCAATTTTCGTTCTGTACACTTTTGCAAGAGGTTGTCCCTATTGTCCTAATCTCTAATTTAAATTATTATCAATATCAATTTCTGGTACCAAATTATTGGCTGAGTTAAATAACATTTCTTGACATTGCCCAATAGAAGCAAGTTGTTTAGCCAAATTCTTGGCTATAATAGAAAAATAATATGATAGCGACACAGCTATCTGTCGTTTACAATTCTTTGAAAGAAAGTAGCTATACATAAAAAATCTATCTTTTGTCAAATAAAAGTGATTTCCAACATAATTGTTAGTGTCAATTAAATGGAATAAATTATTACTATATGTTAAATTATGTAATGTCCTATTCAATTCATATCTAAGATTGTTTTCTTCTTGTGGCAAACTTTGACTGTATGGGCATGTGAACATCACAATTTTTTTTTAAACTAAGGTCGCACAATGATCTATAATGTTGGAGTAATTCTCCTTTGTTCACATTACCCCTATTACCAATAAATATTAATAATATAGTATCCTGGTTAAAATTGCATTTTATTACTTTTTCATTATGTCAAATAAAGAACAACAAGGCATACAGTAGTTCATTATTGAGTGTCCTGGGTATTTATTTGTCAACAAGTGGCCTAGATCCTTTCCAATTTCATCACAAATTAATACTATTTCTGTATTTACACTCTTTTTGGGCAAACAGTTAGTAATTTCCAATGGCAAACTGGCACTAGATCACGGTATGGTGGCATCACATATTGTCAATGAATGGTCCGGCGAGGGTTCAACAGATGGTGATTGACAATGATCACATTGGTTGGTTTGTGAGCTCACCAGCTCATTCATTGCCAATACATATTCCCTCATTTGGTTTTCAGAGGCTGTATATTTTGATGGTCATACAAAATACAAATACAAATACAAAATAGTTTATTGTTTCATAAGTTGTTTCTGTAGTTGGTCAAGTTCATACTACAAGTCTTGTGTGTCAGTTTGGTATTTCCTAGTACTTTTTTCTAAGTTAAATGAGTACATATCTAATTGTTTAAGTAAATGCAACCTTTCTCTATTAAGTTTTAAATTTTTGATGAAGAACCTTTGTTTCTTGACCATTTTCTTAGTTTTAACTATGTATTTGTTAATTTTAATGTATTTTTTATTTTATTTTTACTAGTAACTACCCTCAATAATTTAATTGATTTTGAATCATCATGACCTGTTAAATCTATTGTGTATGAGGGGTTTATTGCTGTCACCATTGATGGGGCTACAGGCACCAATTCATTGAATAGACTTTGATTCAACAAGGCAGTGAAGTTAAGATTTGAAGTTTCAAGTTGTACAAACTGACTTTGAGCCTCATGTAGCTGCTGTTGTAGTAAATATTTTTGACTAAGAGCTTGTTCATACTCATTGCTACACTGGCTGAACCCGTCCACAACAACTTGGAGCCTGTCCCGGGCTGCTATGGCATCAGTGTGTTGAATATATATAACTGAGCCATTTCTGTTTTTAATTTGCTATTCCTGTCCAGAACACCAAGGAACTCTATTTCATTTTCATCTTTTTCTCCAATCAGTTGGTCACAGACCTCCTGAAAGGCCTTTAATTCGCTCAAAGCCTGGCTGAGTTTGGTCTCTTCTAGGCGAGCCCGCGCGCTGCGAGTCATAATCATGATTAAAGAGAAGAGAGAAGAGGTTGGAAAAGAGTAGTGGATGGAGTAACAGATTATTAGTTGAACGGAAAATGAAAATTATATCGTAAATAAAGAAGTTTATTTATTTACTTAAACTTCATGTACAATGTTTTGGGGGCTGAGTCACCCACGTCCGTAGAAGCCCCATTCCGATACCCTACACGTGGTCCCCTGGTGGTGCAAATCAGTTGACACCAACTGGTAGGCTTCGGCTGAAGGCTTGCGACCACCCACCGGGCAAAGACGTACCACCAAGCGGCGTAGCCGTGTTCCGGTACGATGCTCGGTGTAGCCACAAGAGGAGTTGGGTCAAGATAGCTGTTCCACTGCAGGCTGACCAGCCTGACGCGCGCTGGTATGGACGTATCGGGAGACTGGTCGCGGAGGGTAGCGGGATCCTAGGCACGGTGCGCCGCTGGCCGACCGCAGGTAGTTGGGGGCCCAAGTAGTGTGCCAGCCACACATGAAAGGCTGCCCCGCCAACTGTCGAAAAAGCCTGGGATGCGCCATCGTGCTGGTTGGCGACCAGATGTGGAGGGCCCGATGGACATTTCGGGTTGGCTCGAGCGTCTCCGCAGTCTCCGGACTAGTGCCTCAATGATGCTGTCCTTTCAGTGCGTGTCTGAAGGTTAGTAGCGTGGAACTTCGTCTCACTTCCAACTCCTCTCCTCCATTCACTCTTATATTAATGCCAAGGAAAAAAAAAGCGCCTGAACTGTCTCCAATCTTGACACGCCTATTCCGCCTTTCGTATGAGGCTTGGAAGCAGGCTAACGTACAGCCCGTGCCCAAGAAAGGCAGTCGAGCTGACCTGGCCAACTACAGACCCATATCTGTAACCTCCATACTCTGTAAGAGTATGTAACGCGCTCCTTCTTATCTCACACCTCACTTTTAATTAATTCTTTATTGTACACCAAAAACAATATTCAATATAATGTGATACTAAAGTACATGTACAAAGGCGAGCTTAACTCAATGTTGAGTTCTCTTACAGCAAACCCTAGAGTGACAGATCTTAAATTAAATCATAAATATATACATACATACATAAATACAAATATATATAACTACTAACATTGCGTTAAAAGGAAATGTTCTTTAATTTTCCTCTTGAAGACTTCGAGAGAAGGGCTATCGCGTAGGGAGTGTGGGAGAGAGTTCCAGAGGTGCACTGCAGTTACAGAGAAGGAGCCATCATAACGGCTGGAAGTGTGACGTGGAGTACGAAGGAGAAGTGAAGTGGCCGTGCGACGAGGTTTGCCCCTCGGGTACTTTCAATATTTATGTACTTCACACGCTAGGAATCTGCGTTCATCTAACAATCTTCTCTTGCTTTGTCCCTCTCATACTTCTGATTTTATTCACTCTTCCTTTCATATTCAGTCCATTCTTCTCTGGAATGCGCTACCGCTCGATATCAGGACGGCCACCAGTCATTATGCATTTAAGCGGAAGTTACGGCATTACTTTCTACACCAATAGCGACTCTGCTATTGGTGTAGAAAGTAATGCCGTAACTATACTATTATATATATATTTATATATATATGTATTTATTGTAGGAAATATATATTTATGTTTATTTTAACTATACATTCTTTAATTTTTACATTAATAATTATTTCTATTTTTTATGCACCTGCCATGTTATCTCTCCACCATCCTTGGTTGACTGGTAGAGAATGCCTCGGGCATTAAGTCCGCGTTTGTACCTGTATGTTGCATGAAGTTTTAATAAATAAATAAATAAATAAATACTCAATATTAAGCTCCTAGCCTACCTAGAAACTAACGATATCCTAAGTGACCGCCAATACGGCTTCCGCCGAAATCGGTCTACTGGGGATCTTCTAGCGTATGCCATTCACATCTGCAGTGAGGTCATCGAGAGGCACGGGGAAGCGCTTGCCGTCTCACTCGACATCTCGAAGGCTTTAGATAGGGTCTGGCACGAAAGCCTTATTGGTAAGCTTCCTTCATTCGGTTTGCCCGGTGGTCTGTGTGATTGGATTGCAGACTTCCTGAGAGATCGGTCCATTCGAGTGGTTATCGATGGCTGCTCGTCGGACCACTTGGATATTAATGCCGGGGTCCCTCAGGGGTCAGTACTCTCGGCAACTTTTTTTTTGCTGCACATTAACGATCTGCTAAAACCCTTGGGTATGCAGATGACAGCACTGTTGCTGAGAGATACTTCTCCAACGCTCGTGCTACCGGGCCTCAGATCCGATCTCTCCGGGAGGCCATGGTGGAGCGCTTGAATCTGTCCTTGCAGGCAGTCTCCGAATGGGGCGATGCCAATCTGGTCAGGGTTGATGCTGCTAAAACCCAGGCGTGTCTTTTTTCCGCTAAAAAGAGCCAATTTCACCCGGCTCCAACTTTCCGAGATGTGACCGTGCCAATAACTGACCATCTTGAGCTTCTTGGCGTTACGTTGACATCGACTCAATTTTGGCCCATACATTGAGGCGAAGGCTCAGCTGGCTGCAAAAAAGCTGGGGATCCTTGCTAAGGTGAGAAGGTACTTCACGCCAGAACAGCTGCTCAGCTTGTATCAAGCGCAAGTTCAATCATGCATGGAGTACTGTTCTCATCTCTGGGACGGATCTGCCAAATACCAGCTTGATGCACTAGAGTCTTTCGAAAAGCGGGCCAAGAGGCTCATCGGCGATGAGGCACTGGTTAAGTCAAAGCTCCAGAGCCTTGAACATCGTCGCCGAGTTGCCAGCTTGTCGGTCTTTTATCGATTACATTTCGGGGAGTGTGTGATGGAATTGCATGATCTAATTCCACCTAGCCCGTTTCATCATCGGACTACCAGACGAACGGCGATGCGCCATCGGTACATGGTTGACATCCCACTCATACGCACTAAACGTTTTGAGAATACTTTTATTATGCGTACAGCTAAGGAGTGGAATTCCCTGCCGGAGTCTGTGTTTCCCGATAGCTACAATCTACGGGTCTTTAAATCAAGAGGGAATAGGTTACTGCTAGGCAAGCGTGCTCCATCGTTAAAAATCAATAGTGCTACATACTGTGCTTAATGCCACAAGGCATTCTCTACCAGTCAACTTTTGGGTTAAAAAGGACAACATTGTGAATGGGTACAAAATAATATTTAAAAATAACAACTAGTATACAAAAATGTATATACTTACATATATAATTATAATACACATACACAAATAAAATAGACTAATAAATACCAATAATAATAAAAAAAACCTATTAATAATTATTACAACTAGACTTCTGTCTCTAGATGAGAGCATTGAGAGCTATTTAGTCTGACTCAAATAATGGTCACGAACTTTTCTTTTATTATTTATATATAAGTGATATTGCTTTCAGCTTTTTTAATGCGCGTTAAAAGCGCGTTCCAGAGCTTTATTGTTGAGACAGCGTATGAATTAGACATGAAACCGGTACGGTGTGAAGGAATTTGGAAGAGTAGATTTTTTAAAGCTCGAAGGTTACGATTGTGAGAACTGCTTAACACTTTGAAATAAGTTTTTAGATAATCGGGAGCACAAGGATCGTTCATAATAGTGAAGAGCAAGCAGAGAGATCTGAAGGACCTCCTGAGGCGGATAGGCAGCCATTTAAGCTGAGAACGGTAGGAAGAAATGTGATCGTATTTACGAAGGCAAAAACAAAGTGAATACAATTGTAGAGAAGTCGATTCAATTTATTTAGAATCTCTTGGGATAGATCAGGATAACAAACATCAGCATAATCGATAATGGGAAGCACAAGTGACTGGACCCAAGTGATTTTGGTGCTGGATGGGAGGAAATGCTTGAATCTATAGAGAGACCGCAGCGAGAACGCGACTTTCTGACTCACCTGAGCCACGTGTTTATCCCAACTGAAACTGTCGTCAATGTACAGACCTAAATCTTTTACATGAGGTGAAAGAGAAATGACGGAGTTTTCGTACATCAGTGGCATAAGTTGGCCAGTGTTCACACTTCTCAAATAGTACGAACTACCAATGAGTATGGCCTGACATTTCCCGACGTTAACAGAAACCCCAAATTTGCCAGACCACTCACTGATAGCTCGAAGATCAGCATTGAGTAATGAAATGCAATTATCATGGCTGGCAATGTCTGATTGAGCGTATAGTTGCAAGTCATCAGCGTACAGATGGTAAGTACATTTGAGGATAACAGTAATGGAGTTTATAAATAAAGAGAATAAAAGAAGAGAGAGTATACCGCCTTCTGGGACACCAGTTACCAAGTCGCACCAGTCAGAGCAATCCTGGTCAGCACTCACAGCCTGCTGGCAACCACGAAGATATGATGAAAACCAATCACGTGACAACGAAGAGACCCCAATTTGAGACAGTATGGCCAGGAGAATGTCGTGAACAACGGTGTTAAAAGCATTGGAAAAATCTATTAAAACCAGCACCGTTAACCTCAAATTCTCCAAGCCGTCCCTAATGTCTTCAGTAACTTTAAACAGAGCTGTGGCTGTGCTGTGGCCAGGCCGAAAACCGAACCGAACTGAAGTTCTGTCACCAAACTAATTAAGGTAATGTTTACGTTTTATAGGTCACCGGCATCAAATTGTAACCGAAATAAAAGTGATCCAATGAATTGTAGGCAAAATATTAGAACGCAAACAATCCAATATCAAGTAAAATATATAGTATTGTACCTGATACCGAGACGAAAAAGCAACACTCACTTGAGCCGATAACTGTCAACGAAACAATGAAATTTTTACACTTATTTTGCACTTATTGCGTATAAAAATTATACAAAACACTTAAATACGCTTTAAACTATGTAGTTACTAAATTGGAAATTTGCCTTATCATGAAGGAAATCTAATATTTAAAATTAAAATTATTCAGACAAATTCAAATCAGCTGTTAGCTGTAGTGTTGCCACAGGAGGAAAGTCAAAGTGGTACCGTCCGCCAAACGTAATTCCACGAGTTGCTTTCTGTCACTAAGGTAACTGTGGAACCACTGGATAGCATTTACGTCAAAACGATAGTACTTTAACTTTGACATTAACAGTAAGACGTTGATACAATCAAATGCGCGTGAAAAGTCAAGTAGCACCATCAGTGAACACATGCCTTTGTTTTGGGCAGCCAGAATGCTGTCCGTAACGTCCAGCAAAGCCATAGAAGTGCTTCGGTGTTTCCTGAAACCGGATTGAAGGTCAGGCAACACCTGATTGGTTTTCCAAAAACTGAGTTAGCTGATGACAGACTACCCTCTCCATTACCTTTGATAGACAGGGCAAAATACGGATGGGCCGCAAATCTTTGACTTGTACAGGGTTTAGATTCTTGGGTAGGCCTTACTGTGGCAATTTTCCATTGGTAGGGAAACTCAAATGTCCATATGGAGCAATTTATAATATCCGGTATAGTTGGTAAAGTGAGTGGCAAGGTAAGGTTATGCATATCCAACGTTATACTCTCGTAACCTACAGCATTTGAGTTAAGATCTGAAATAATACGGGAGACATCGTTTTGGTCAACCAGAGTAAGTGTGAATGTTGCTTCACTATATCTCTGGGACTCATAGAAAGATATAGGTGACGCGCCAGCTACAGGGTTTCCAGGGATATTCAAAAAGGTGTTATTTATTAGGTCTGGATTTCTAAAATGCGGGTGAAGGCCTTGTCTTTACTGTGAAGGTGCAAAGGTGGATTTAATATTCTTCCATAGCAATTTAGGATTTTTTATTTTATTATTAATATTGTGTCTAAAAAATGCATTTTTTTCGTGATACAGATAATTTTACACCAGAGATTTTAACTGATTGTAATAGGTTTTTTTTTGGTCTGACTTATTTTGCCTGTATTGAGTTAATGCCTTATCCCGTAACGTCACCAACAGCTTTAAAGTGTATCCGTAATCCAGAGATAAGATGTCTCCCTACAGTAGAAATCTTTAGTGGTGCGTGAAAATCGAACATGTCATTAACGTTCGAAAATTCAGAAGCTCGTTCCACGCTCAATTGCGACAAATCCCCAAAAAACCTATCCCTACATATATCTTTCATCAGCCTAAATTTTATTACAAATGGAGTAAATTTGTCCCGCTTTATATTAAATTCACTGATTATAATGGAGTGGCAACACATCGAACCCAAGGATTCAACTGTTGTGTATCTTGCTATACGTACATGGTTTAATAGTTGTGACAACAGTAATGCTCCACATAATTCGAGACGGGGAATAGAAATAGTTTTTAATGGAGCAACTCGTGTTCTAGCTGCCATCAGATTGGTATGAATTTCACAGTTGGGACAAGTTACTCTCACGTACATAACCGCTGTGTAAGCACGTGATGATGCATCGCTGAATCCATGCAACTGTATGCATGCTTTGTTTTCGGCTGTTGTGTGTATACATCTATCAACACAAATGACGTTAATATGCTCGAAATCAGACTTTATGTGTAACCATTCATTTTCTAAGTCCTGACTAATTTTGTCATCCCAGCTGATTTGTTCAAGCCAGAGTTTTTGCATAAGTAACTTAGCTGTAATTATGCTGGGGGAAAACTATCCCAAAAGATCATATAATTTTTGCATATCTGAGAAAATGCTTCGTTTGGTTGTGTCACCTTCCACAGGTTTCATGGTAAATTTGTATTCAAATTTATTTGTTTTCAGATTCCAAAGGATTCCCAGCGCCATCACCTTTCCAGCGGTATTCAAATCAAGGAGTGCATTTTGACATCTCTTGTCTGGTGGTATGGATTTAATGAAATCCACATTGTTTGACGACCATTTCTTTAACACAAAACCACCCTTTTTCAATAACTCTTTCATTTGGTGACTGGCTTCAATAGCCGTTTCTAGGGTGTCCGGTCCAGACAAGAGATCGTTGACGTAAAAATCTGATATCATTTTCGCAGCGATAGGATAATTTTAACCCTCATCAGTCGCCAGCTGGAGTAAGGTTCTGCATGCTAAGTAGGGTGCTGGAGCTGTGCCAAACGTTACAGTAAGTAAACGGTAGTCTTTGACAGGATCGGACGGATATTTTCTCTAAAGGATACGTTGAAAATCCGTTTGGGTTTTGGACAGCCCTACCATTCTATAATTTTTTCAATGTCGGCTACAAAGCAAACGGCGTGTACCCTCCATCTCATTATAATGCTGCAAAGGTCGTCTTGAATTATAGGTCCAACTAGTAATTCGTAATTAAGTGAGATGTTATTGGAACCTTTGCAGGAGGCATCGTAGACAACTCTTGTTTTGGTAGTCTCTTTATCACTTCAGACGAATGCGTGGTGAGGTAAGTATACAGCTTTCTTTGTGTTTAATTCTTCAGGTACTTCTTTGATTTAGCATTAAGTAATCTTACGCCTCCTTTAAGTCTGGTTGTTTTGTAAATTTTCTTTCTAATTGTAACAAGCAGCGCATTGCAATTTCTCGTGTATTACCGTCTGGTGATTTAGGGTTTTGTGTTTTGAATGGTAAGGTAACGACGTATCTACCTCCTTCATTCCTTGTATATGTTCTTTTGTAAATATCTACACATAACTGCTCTTCTTGTGTATATTTTCTTTTCGTTTCAGTGTCTATTTCCAGAGAGTTTTTAAAATATTATCCATCTTGATGGTGCATAACATGAAAAGAGTTGTCTTCATTTTTGTTTTGTATCTCTCCAAATAAAATACAACCCAGGCTGGTTCGTTGTGCGCATGGTGTGCCCGGTGGAGCTTTGATTAGCTCCGGTTGTAGAATGTCTGCATATTCCCTCACTCCTAGCAGAAGATCGATCGACCCTGGTAAATGGTAAGTCGGATCTGCCAGGTTTAGACATTGTAGGTGCTTAACATCATTGTATACAGCTTAAAAAAAGACACCAAACACGCGCAATCTGGATCCCTCTAAATACTGATTTGAGAAAAATATATCTACATGAAGGTGAAAATTAACAGTTTGGTGAGCAGTATTTAGATGAGATTACAGGAGCGACACACACGCCACGCCGCACGCGGGCACCGCTTAACACGGCGTCCCGCTGGTCCCGTCGGACGAAGCGCACCATCAAATCGCGAGGTCGGGGCTCCGTTGATACAGTA
Source organism: Orthosia incerta (assembly GCA_948252205.1). Taxonomy (NCBI): domain Eukaryota; kingdom Metazoa; phylum Arthropoda; class Insecta; order Lepidoptera; family Noctuidae; genus Orthosia; species Orthosia incerta. The sequence continues at coordinate 19,613,541 of OX411766.1, read as the reverse complement.
GGGCTTGTCGCTTTTATGCGTCTGCTGCCAACTCGCTCCGCACTCACGTCGTCGCGCTCGTCCAATGTTATACCCAGCTTTGTGGCAATAAGCTGGAAGAGGTGCGGGAGATTCTCCGCTTGTGTCTCGGGTATGTTTGCAATAACCAGGTCGGTAGCCATCAATTCCTGATCCCTGTCATTGAGGTCCCTCTGGAGCTGCTGCACGACGCTCTCCACCACACTGCTGACGAACCGGTACCTTCTTCATGACTCTTTTCAAGCGCCTCCAACCTGGATTCTATCCCGTCCATTTGGACGGGACTCATCATTGGACGCCTTCAGCTCAGCTACGTATTTTCGAAGCTCTGATACCTCGAACCGTAATGTGCGTATTTTCTCCACTACCAGCTTCAATGCGGAGGCCACGTCCTGAGGAACCGCTAAATCAGCGTTCTCCAAGGCCACCAAAACAGTACATCGAAGTGTTGATGTGTTTGTACAAAAACGCCACTATGTCATTTCGATTTCAGGATCAGACCTCCGAACCTATCCTTCTACGGCGAGGTGTGAGACAGAGAGACGTCACATCTCCGAAACTGTTCATAGCTGCACTGGAGGATGACTTCAAGGTTCTGGACTGAGGGCTAGGCATCAACGTCAATGGTGAGTACAGCCCTCACCTTCCGTTTGCCGACGATATAGTGGTCATGACTGAGACCATGGAGGACCTCAGTACAATGCTCGATGACCTCAGTAGAGCTTCCGAAAGAGTGGGTCTTAAAATGAACATGGACAAAACCAAGGTCATGGTGAATGCCCATGTTACACCCACTCCTATCAAGGTCGGAGACTCTACACTAGTTGTGGTTGTGGACGACTATGACTACTTGGGACAAACAATCCTATTGGGTAGGGCCAACTTCTAGAAAGAGGTCAACCATCGAATCCGACTCGGCTGGGAAGCGTTCGGGAAGTTGCGCGGTATCTTCTCGTCCAACTTACCAGTGTTTCAAGACGAAAGTCTAAGACCAGTGTGTGTTGCCAGATATTACATATGGCTCTGAGTCGTGGTCACTCACAATGGACCTCATCAGAAAGCTTACAGTCACCCAAAGGGCAATGGAGAGGGCCATGCTCGGAGTATCCTTGCGTGATCGAATCAGAAATTTTGAGATAAAATCATTGTACATGCAAAGGAAGTGTTTTTATGTTTCCTTAAAGAAGTATACCAGAAACTTCTCACATAACGTCTCTTGCGGGTCGGGTGAGCTCGGCCGCTTATGCTGTTGGAAAGATAAGACAGTTAACGGATGAGGAGACCGCGCGTTTGGTCTATTTTAGTTACTTTGACAACATTATGTCAACACTATTTTACAGTGGGGTCGAGCGGCTGACATTAAATCCATATTTATATTGCAAAAGAGAGCTGTCAGAGCCATTTATAAGTTAAGTCACCGAGAATCTCTTAAGGAACTATTTAAAATAATTAATATTATGACAGTTTCTTGCCAATTCATTTATGAAAATACTATGTATGTAAGGAAAAATATACATCCCTTTAGTAGTCAGTAGTCAGTGATAGAAAGAATTGTAATCCGAAAAATAAAAAAAGTTAGATCAACCATCTTATAGACTAGCTAAAGTACACTCATCTTTCATGGGGTACTGTGTTAAATTCTATAACAAAATACCTTGTTATATATTAAAGCTAAATGAAAGTAAATTTAAAACTTTAGTTAAAAGCACACTTTTTAAACACGGATATTACAAACTAGATGATTATATTCAAGATAAGAATGCTTGGAAACATGCTGGTCCTGCTCCATAGGGCAATCTTTAGTGTAGACAAAATCAAATCATAGTTATTGTATTAATTTTCTTTTTTTTTTTAACAAATTGACTCACACTCTGTTCTGTTGTTGTTGAATTAGGTATTTTACCTATGTTTGCAATATTTGTAGGTATGTGAGAACCATGTTCCTATTTATTATCAATTTAATCAATTTATCTGTTAATGCTTTTATTACTTTATACCTGTACGTAGTGTAGTGTGTAGTGCTATTTTTGGGAGCATCGTCCTCACATATATGAATTTATTAATGTATGTACTTATGTAAATATTGTAAATCACCTATTTTTAAATAAGAGTAAGTATGGAGTTTCTTGTGCATTCTTCTCCATAACAAGCTACTTTTCCGAATGCACGGTAGACTCAACTTGTACTACTTGTAAATTTTTATTTATATATGTATGACGTTCAAAAGTGCCGCTTACTGGCCTAATTGAAATAAATATATTTGACTTTGACTTTGAGTTATTATTTTCCCCGAATCAAAAAACTGACGAAGGTATGGACGATTCGATCCAATCGATACTTTAGTTTTTTTATGATTACCAAGAATTAATAGTTATTTGTGTTATAAGGGGACAACGTAATATTTTGTTCTTCCAGGGCGTTGTTTGTTCATTCAGAGCTAAGCGAAGGATTCTATAGTAGAATCACGAGCGTAGCGAGGGTTTCTTACGTAGAATTCTGAGCTTAGCGAGGAATTCAATATACGCCGCCCGGGAAAAAAATATTTTGTCCCCGAGTGATACACACTATTTTTCATCACTACCTAAGAGAAAAATACTTTCCTCTATGGCGAAGCCTAGTGTGAAAAATTTCCGACAAAAAAGAAAGAACTACAGTTTTTTTAAAGCACATTGCCGCCATAAATTAGTAACTTATTCAAACATATGCGTTCGGCCTATTTGGTTAACTTCACATACTTATCAACAAAGAGTAAGTATAATACTAACTCCTTACTTACCAATCACAAAAAGAAGTTTATCACCATAGAGAATTGAATGTTAGTTAGTGATATTTTTTTTTACATTAAACCTTCACGCGAGTGCCTCCAACCGAACCTCGCAAATCTATCAGAAGCACGAAGCGGACCAATCAGAAGAGAGAAAGCTCAAACTCATTCGGACGCAAAATTGGATTTGGCTCCCGCTATCCTCTATAGACAATTGTCGTTTTTCGAATAGGTGTGATGAAAACTATATTTATAAATACTGTTTTTTTTTTTCCACATTTGCCCAAAATTTTCCACCCCTATTTTAATTTATATAGAATTTTTTTTTCAAAATTTCGTGAACGTAACTTAAATTCAATGATGATGATTTTATTTCATAGATTTAACTGTGTTACTTACCACCTAAAAATTTAAAAGGGAAGAAAATAAATATTTAACATTGTGACAATTAAAAGTTGTTGGTACCCTGCAACTTTATTATACTAAGGCCCAGTTTGTTTATTCTTAGTTATTTCAAGTAATGGTTACGAGTAAATACGAGCATAAACAATGGTATCAGTAAAATCCGTTATTTTCATCAATTGTCTTGTTGAAAAAAGAAAAACGATTACGTGGTTACCTATCATAAGTAAGAAAAACGTTTGACCGAATTTCATTTCACCTAAAACTTTTCAACTATTATCGTTTCGTTTTTTTTTACTTCATCGAAGTCACGTCTGCCACCGTCTCAGTTGACCTATTATCAATTCGAATTGTTTCGTTACTCCAACGTTTCACTTGGTCGAAAAACATTTTACCGAAGTTACATTTAACCAAAATAACATTTGCTCGAAATATTTATTTTAAACGCATATCAAAATACTAAGTGAGAGAGAGAAACAGTGGGCGAATACAAATGCTTAAAACAGCGACTTAAAAAAAAAATTGTCGACAGAGCCGCGCTCCGCGGGGCTCCTACGACAATTCTGTCTGCAGGGTCTAAAGTAACCACACGAAGTAGATGACGGGAGCAGAGTTCGCTCGTCGGGGTGCCCAAATTCCCGAGCTCGGTTCGTTCGCAAGACAAATTCTTTGAAATAATTAATTTATAAAAATGTCTAATGCATGGCAGCTATTAATAAATCAGTTGCATGAAAATTCGAAATAAATACGTAAACACAGACAAGACTGCGTGAAGTAAATTTTGCAGCGATTCGTTTGTGTCACCAAATTTTGTAGCAAAACATATTGACTTTTTATGACACTATTTCAATTTTAAATTGAAAATGCTACCAAGTAACCGGCTATATATTTGTGAATAAATAATATTTCCTATAATATTTTTTCGCTTTGGTGAATATATGGCAAATGAAAAATGTTCAAAAGAAGGTTCGGCCAAAAACAAAAAGTTGTTTTGTAAATCGGTGAAACGTAGTTCGGTAAAATAATACATATGCCTCATGAAACTTCGATGTTCTGAAAATATGTCAAATAATGCATATAGCAAAAAAGACGTCGGTCAATAGTTTTCGGTAAAATGAAATTCGTTCAAAAAAATATCGGATTAGTGATCGGTTCTCCGATTACGGTTATGTATTTTAAAACTGTGTGTATCATAAATAATGTTGTCGTTGCGAAAAACGCTTATATATGTTTTATCAATTAATTATATGTAGGTGCGTTATGAAAATCGATTTTAATTTTAAAATGAATAAAGTGACTACGAACGCGCCACGATTGGTTGCCATGTTTGTGACGTCATTATACTCAAGGAATTTCACGATAGTACAGTGTCAAATACACGTAAATAGATCAAAAATAGCGGAAATTTAGTGGAATAAATATTATTCAGGTATAACAGTAAATTATATTAAGTAATTTGTGATAAAAGACTCATGCAGTCTTATTACAAAAAGCGGTTTAACTAAAAACCCAAGTTTAAATCTCTATAAACTGCGGTTTAGACAACAATGTTATTACAAATCGTGGTTTAGCGTTAGACCATGATTTTAACCGATTTTAACGATGGTCTAAATCGTATCTGTCAAAGTTTCTCTTTTAGCTTACAGCATCTTTGTTATTCTGTTCTGTTGTTTTTACCCGAAAATGGATATTAATATGGTTGATTTAATTGATATTGAGGACATTATTTTTCCTGGGTACTCCAATTCTCAGATCATATTTTTTGTTGGTCTATCACAATATATTATTATATATTTAACGGAGAAAGGTATATGATAAATAATCAGGAACAAAGAAATATTGCTTGTAAACTTAATAATATAGTTTTGATGCATTGGCAACATTTTGATACTGAGTCAAATTTTAATTCGATTTTATTGAATTGACAACACTTAATTTTCTTCAATGTCCAATGCTAGGGAAGGATTTGAATCCTAGAGGAAGGTGACACACAATTTGGAGGGAGACACGAAGGCACGAGTTGACTTAACTAGAGAGAACTGGAGAATTATTGGTGCCGGTGGAATTGCGTCTAAAAGTATCAGGCTAGTGAAAGTGATTACAAATTGGCGCGTCAACTTGCTGCTAAAATTGGACAATGGACTGAAACTCTAAACGCATAAATTACCTACATTCTGTGCTTTGGCTGCATGCACTTATCCACAGAAAGCCCACAAGACCGAGGGTATATTGTAAATAGCCCTCCTATTTGCGATATATGTTATTAACAAAGAGGCAATTGTTCTTTTAGAGACTTGGATAACGTAACAATTCCAAAGCTTAATGCACTTTGTTCAACTTGCAATGGTTTTGTTTAATGTTATGGTTTCATATTGTTTAGTAAATTGTTTGTTTAGTGAACTGATTGTGCCATAACTGTTAACTCTCATAACTCTTAGGATTAAGGATTATGTGTGATATATTTCGACTAAGCATGATATTTATGATATTAGGATTTCGCTAATATTTTGTTTGTTCCCTTTGTCTAATTAATATAGCCATATTTGCATGTTTACATATTTACATAGTTTTAACTCTGATTTAATGTGATCCATGCGTCTTAAATTCCACGTGTGTAGCTAATTAACATAACCTAACCTAGCTTTATCCATGCCGTGAAACTGATTATTATTATTATTGGCTTAAGAGATAATTGTCATCATATCACTGTCCCTGTGCAGTGTGTGTGTGTTTTCCAACAGCCCAGTGCAGTTGTATTACAACTGCACTGGGCTGTTCATTGACAGTGAGGTGAACATCTATTCATGTTAATTGGAAATAAGCTGTTGAATTTCCAAATAAATAACGCGCGAGAATGTTAGGTTTCGTTACACGTTCATATTATTAGTAATTAATACGACATTAAGTAATATGCTTAAATCTAAACAAAACTGCAATGGATAAATAACTAATGTTTGTATCCATGCAAAATAACAAAGTATCAATATGTTGGGGGCTGAGTCACCCACGTCCGTAGGAGTGTACCCCATTCCGATACCCTACACGTGGTCCCCGGGTGGTGCAAATCAGGTGACACAAACTGGTGGTAGGTTTCGGCCGAAGGCTTGCAACCACCCACCGGGCAAAGACGTACCGCCAAGCGGCTTAGCCGTGTTCCGGTACGATCTCGGTGTAGTCACAAAAGGAGTTGGGTCGAGATAGCTGTTCCACTGCAGGCTGACCAGCCTGACGTGCGCTGGTATGGACGTATCGGGAGACTGGTCGCGGAAGGTAGCGGGATCCGAGGCACGGTGCGCCCCTGGCCGACCGCAGGTAGTTGGGGGCCCAAGTAGTGTGCCAGCCACACATGAAAGGCTGCCTCACCAACTGTCGAAAAATACACGGAGACTGCGAGGACGCCCGAGCATCCCCGGTATGCGCCATCGTGCTGGTTGGCGACCAGATTGGGAGGGCCCGATGGACATTCCGGGGGGGCTCGGGCGTCCTCGCAGTCTCCGGACTAGTGCCCCAATGATGCTGTCCTTTCAGTGCGTGTCTGAAGGTTAGCAGCGTAGAACCTCGTCTCACTTCCAACTCCTCTCCTCCATTCACTCTTATAAAATAATAATGCCAAGGAAAAGGAATAATAGATTTGAACAGCGGCAGTCCACTACCACTTGGAGACTGAGAAACCAGCGCTGCTTTTCCTTACGGAGACGCAGATAGCGAGTCCGTCAGACGTGTCGTACTTATCTTACCCAGGGTTTACCCTGGAGCACAATTTTAAACCGCGCGCGGGTGTGTGTATGTACGGCCGTGACGACACTTGCTATCGGCGTCTCCGTAATTTTGAGGACTCCAAATTCACAACTCTGTGGGCTCTGGTGGACACAGGTCTAGATAAAATTATCTACGCCTGTGTCTACCGTTCGCACAGCAGAGATCAGGAGACATCCAGGCTCACAGAGTACCTCAGTGAGGCGGCTGATGCGGCACAGCAACGGTACCCTTCCGCCCAATTAGTGTTACTGGGGGACTTTAATGCCAACCATCAGGAGTGGCTCTTCCCATACCAGTGCACTGACCATTCTGAACGGGAGATGCGTAAGCTTTCGCTAGCGCTAAATCTCACCCAGCTGGTCCAGGGGCAACAAGGGTACCGGATGTTGATCCGCACAAAGCTAATTGCTTGGACCTTCTGCTGACAACAGATCCAGACAGATACTCTGTGTCGATTGGTTCACCCTTTGGTAGTTCCGACCACTGTCTGGTGAAGTCTGTGTCCGTCTATTTCCCGCCCGATCCCAGCCCAAGAGGCACCCGGCGGGTTTGGCGGTACAAATCAGCAGATTGGGATGGTATGCGATCTTTCTTCGCATGCTATCCTTGGCAGCCTACTTGCTTTTCTTCGACTGATCCATCGTCGTGCACGGACGCCGTGACGGATGTGTTGCGTCAGGGAATGGAGAACTAAATTCCGTTCTCTGGACGTCGACGAAAACCGGACATGGTTTGGCGCCGAATGTAAGCGCGCCGACGCGCTCAAACATGGGGCTTACCTGAATTGGGTCGACGCTCGATCGCGTAAGGCGGGTGACGTGGGTCAAAAGAAGAGGGCCTTCAACAGGGCAGCCAAGTCCTGCAAGACAGTGTTGCAAAGGGCTCGGTTCGACCACATTGGCCAAATAGGGACAAAACTTGCTTCTTACCCAGCAGGTAGTAAAGCGTTTTGGTCTCTGGCTAAGTCGGTCGAGTCGAACTTCTGCCGTACCTCACTATCACCAGTGCTGAAACCCGACGGGTCACTGGCCCACTCCGCTGAGGAGAAGGCAAATTTATATGCCTTTTTTTTTGCGGAATCTTCACGTCTGAATCCTGGTGACGCGCAGCCCCCTCCTTCTTCTGATGGATGCGAGATGAGTATGTCGGACATTCGTATCCATCAAAAGGACGTCCGTAGGGTGCTGCGCAACCTCAACGTGAAAAAGGCTAGCGGCCCTGACGGAATACCAGCAATTGTTCTAAGAACCTGTGCGCCTGAACTGTCTCCGATCTTGACACGCCTATTCCGCCTTTCGTATGAGGCTGGCAAAGTGCCGAATGCTTGGAAGCAGGCTAACGTACAGCCCGTGCTCAAGAAGGGCAGTCGAGCTGACCCGGCCAACTACAGACCCATATCTGTAACCTCCATACTCTGTAAGAGAATGGAACGCGCACTCAATATTAAGCTCCTGGCATACCTAGAAACTAACGATATCCTAAGTGACTGCCAATACGGCTTCCGCCGAAATCGGTCTCCTGGGGATCTTCTAGCGTATGCCATTCACATCTGGTGTGAGGTCATCGAGAGGCATGGGAAAGCGCTTGCCGTCTCCCTCGACATCTCGAAGGCTTTTGATAGGGTCTGGCACGAAAGCCTTATTGGTAAGCTTCCTTCATTGGGTTTTCCCGGTGGTCTGTGTGATTGGATTGCATACTTCCTGAAAGATCGGTCCATTCGAGTGGTTATCGATGGCTGCTCGTCGGACCACTTGGATATTAATGCCGGTGTTTGAGCCTACGCCTGCTCGTTTAGAATGAGCAAATCAACGCTGCGTATAATTAGTTTTAATTAGATGTAAGGATTCTTGTACTGCTTGTCGTTAGCCCCTTCCATTTTTGTTCGTCATCGAGACAATACATGTTTTGAGTCACCTAAAATTCCCCAACATTTTGGTCCTTCGAGCCGGATTGGTAATCACATGAAGATTTGCTAAAATCAATGGATTTGGAGAATAATTACCGTGGAGTTTTGCCGAGGAGGTTATAAGCCGGCAATGTGACTGTGAACAAAGGACTTCAAGCAAATTTACGGTGTTAAGAATATTTTAGTTAGATTATCATCACCCAACACTCGTTCAGGTAGTATGTAGGCATTTAACCATAATTAAGGATTTAAAAGGTTAGTGTTTTATTTTACCTAAATACCTATTTTGTTCAAATTATCATTTTACCTATTTGGATTGTGAATTGTTTTCTAGTACGTATCATATTTGATGATACTTATTTTGCAAATACGATTATATGTTCTTTCTATTAAGTCCAGTAGACATTTGCTACATTTATAATTGTATAGCAGTATTTTAGTTAACCATTCATATTAAATAGTTATTAGTACGTAGGTTGGTGTTAGATGGACATTGCAATTCTTAAACTCAAGTTATTCAGTTAATTAAACCGTACTAGTCAATTTAATTGATTATTATTGTAAATGTATTTCTCAAAAGTTTGACGTTAGGTAAGTTAGTGTTCAAGTTTTGAAGAATTGTAGTTTAAATAGAAGTTTAAATTAAAAATCTCATTTTGTATTTACTTAATATTTACAACAGGTAGAATTCACTACATATTTACAGTGTCAACATTGTTGATTAAATTGTCATACCATAGTAGCTAAACGTAGGTAACTTTAATTAAGTTATTAAGTACTGTATAAAAATATACCTAAGTTGTTATTATACTAATTCCAGGTTGACTACATTCGATACCCAGTATGTCCGAAGAAAGAGAACTAGTCAAAAAACGAGGCAGTATCAAGGGACGATTAACTGCATTCATCAATTACCTTGATGCATCCAGTGACAAGGAGTTAACCAGTTGTGAGGTCAAGGAGTTGCAGTTACGAACTGGAAGAATCGAGTCTTTGTATGAGCATTACGATGAGGTACAGTTGCGATTAGAATGTCTGGTAGAAGATGTTAAAACTCAATTCTCTGAGCGTACTGAATTTGATTCTCAATATTATAAAGCACTTTCTAGGGCACAGGAGCTGTTATGTAAATATAACAACGAAAATGAGTCGAGCATTAGTGAAAAATGTACCCGTGTCAGTCAACGTAAGCCTGTTAAGTTGCCCACAATACAGTTACCTAAATTTAATGGGAGTTTTAGCAATTGGTTGGAGTTCCGTGACACTTATACTAGCCTCATTCACTGTAATGATGAAATCGATCAAATTAACAAATTCCATTATTTACGAGCGTCCCTGGAAGGATCTGCTGCTGTTGTAATCCATGCGATTGAGTTTTCCGCAAGCAATTATGATACAGCTTGGAAGCTTATTTGTGATCGTTTCGATAACAAAAGGATGTTAGTTCAAAATCATGTGTCATCCTTATTTAACTTGAATGCTATTTCAAAGGAGTCCTCTGTTGCGTTGAAAGGATTGATTGACCAACTTAATAAAAATCTCCGTGCGTTGGAATCGTTAGATGAGCCCATCAAGTATTGGGACACTTTATTAATATACATAGTAACTCGGAAGCTGGATCAATTAACTTATCGTGAGTGGGAGGAGCACAAAGGTCGCATAGACAAGGATAGCATAATAACATTCGCTGCACTCACTCAATTCATTCGGTTTCGCGCTGACTTGTTAGAAACATTAGAAACAGCACGAAATAGTTGTTCACAATTCCTTGCACTTAGCATAGACGCCCGACTCAAATTAATACCTAACTATAAAGGGTGCTATAACTGTTTTCGTGCAGGTCACTTTGCTAACCGATGCAAAAAACCGGGATGCAAGATATGTAAGCGCCGACATAACACTTTGATTCATTCGTCGGAGAATAAAGGTACGGCGAATTCTTGCAATAATGACAACAAATCACACGGTAGCTCGTCCCATTCCGTATCAACGTCATCACCCACTGACGCCGTAGCTAGCACTAATGTGAGTGCAAATAATTTAACTTTGTCTGCGGACCTCAGTTCGCGTAAACAACGCGCTGTGTTATTGTCCACCGCTCTTATCAAATTATGTGATCACAATGATCATGAGCACATAGTGCGAGCCATGCTTGATAGTGGGAGCACATCGTGTTTTATGACGGAACGATTATGTACACGGCTTAACTTAAATACTAGTCAGATAAATGGTTCGGTCTATGGCATTAATAACGTAAGTTCTCGTGTAGGCAAAACATGTCATGTGAAAATGACGTCATTAGACAATAGTTACGTTACAAAGTTTTATTGTTTTGTTTTGCCATCATTAACGACTGTTGTGCCCTGTCGTGAAGTCGACATTTCTGACCTGAATATACCAGATAATATCTGTTTAGCTGACCCCACTTTTTACAAGCCTTCAGAAGTAGATGTCTTAATAGGAGCGGATCTATTCTGGGACTTGGTTGGTTCACAGAGAATTAGACTAGGAGTTGGCAAGCCAGTGTTGTGTGAAACGTTGTTAGGCTGGATTGTTTCTGGCCCTGTTACCTATAATAATGGCAAATTTATAACCAATAATATTTCATGCAATTTTACTCAAACAGATTCCCCTGGTAACGGTGATTTAAATAAAATTCGCACCAACTTAGAAAAATTCTGGAATCTGGAAGAGATTAATTCACAATCCTCACATTATTTGCCCGAGGAGAAGTTGTGTGAGGAGCATTTTGTCAAGAATACGACACGTTTAGAGAACGGTCATTTTTGTGTTCGTATTCCTGTTAAGCAAAATCCTTCTATTTTAGGAGAATCATTCCAAAGGGCTTCTAAATGTCTATATTCCTTAGAACGCAGACTGAAGTCCAAGCACGAGTTCAGTAAGTTATATCGTGACTTCATGTCTGAATATGAGACTTTAGGACATATGACCGAAAAAAAGGATAATGACAGTCCCAGTGGATATTTCATACCACACCACGGAGTACTGCGTGAAAGTAGCACAACTACCAAGCTCCGTGTAGTTTTTAATGCAAGCTGTGCTACTTCTTCAGGAGTATCCTTCAATGACTTGCAGATGGTGGGTCCTACAGTGCAGGACGATCTTATATCTATACTTCTACGGTTTCGACAACACAAGTTCGTCTTGTCAGCTGATGTTGCGAAGATGTATAGATGTATATACGTCCACTCATCTGATAGGTACCTGCAACAGGTTCTGTGGCGTGATAATGCATGCGACCCTGTCAAGATTTATAAATTGAATACCGTCACGTATGGTACGGCTAGTGCACCATTTCTTGCTACACGTTGCCTCAAGCAAATAGGGATGGACTATCAAACCAACGACACTAAGATCACTTCGGGTTCTGTGGTTGAGTCATCCTCAGGTAGCAGAGATAGGATTGCTGATATCATCAAGCATGATTTTTACGTCGATGATCTGTTGACGGGAGCTGATGATTTAAATGAAGTTATGTTCATCCGCACAGAGGTCACCGATGCACTAGCATCTGCTGGCATGCCGCTTAGAAAGTGGAGGTCCAACGTTCCTGAATTAGTCTCCGGTGCTTCTCAGTCGTCATTAGATTTAGATATGGGATCTAATGAGCCCGATAAGTTATTAGGCCTTGACTGGTTTTCTAGTTCCGACGAATTTGGATTTTCAAGTCTGACATTACCTTCTACGGATTCTGGTACAAAGCGTGATATACTTTCTGTCATAGCACGTATTTTTGACCCCCTTGGGCTTTTATCCCCTTGCGTAGTCACAATGAAAATGTTTTTACAACGAATGTGGTTAGACAAGCTATCGTGGGATGAGCCATTAGCGCCGGCACTTAATGCTAGTTGGAATGCTATTATTAAAGCATTGCCGCTTATTAATAATTATCGGGTTCCACGACTCGTTATATGTAATGCATTTACTACACTGGAACTACATGTATTCACAGACGCATCTGAGCGTGCGTATGGTGCGTGCGTCTATGTACGTAGTGCCAATGATCAGGGTGAGTACATGGTTCATTTGTTAGCCGCTAAAAGTCGAGTGGCACCGATTAAGCCGACCACCATACCAAGACTGGAATTGTGTGGCGCCGTAGTCGGAGCTCGTTTGTGTGAGAAGGTTGTGAGTTCACTGCGACTAAAGTTTATTCATGTTCATTGTTGGACTGACTCCACCGTCGTGTTGGGATGGTTGCAGATGTTACCTTCTAAGCTTCAGCCATTTGTGCGCAATCGCGTTGCTGAAGTTTTAGATAAGGCAGGACACTGTACTTGGCGACACATCCCAACGGCCAAGAACCCGGCAGACCTAATATCTCGTGGCGTGGATATTAGTGTTCTGCAATCTTTGGACTTGTGGTGGAGTGGTCCCAGTTTTTTGAAGCAAGACCAGTCTCATTGGCCGTCACAACATAAATCGTTTGAGCCAGACAATCTGCCTGAAACTCGACCTCAGGTTTTACTGAGCGCCAGTGTTAGTAATAATAGTAAATATCATACATTCATCGATTTTAATCGTTTTTCCAGTTATTTAAGGCTGATCCGTAGTGTAGCAACAGTTTTAAGGTTTATAAAATTGTGTAGGAAAATTCATTCTATTAGTAAATTTCTATCACAAGTCGAGTTGCAGGATGCACTAAATATTATTATAATTAGAAGCCAAATTGAGTCTTTTCCTGAGTATGAATTACTCATTAATAATCAGAAGTTGCCTTATAAAAGCGCCCTTATGAAATTTAACGTATTCTTAGATAATAATAAAATCATGCGTGTTGGAGGACGCTTAGCAAATTCAACTTTTGCTTTTGATAAAAAGCACCCTATTCTTTTACAGTCCACTCACAAATTTACGAAGTTATTATTCGAATTTGAACATTTAAAGCTGATGCATGCAGGCCCTCAGTTATTGCTGGCTTCGATCAGAGATTCATACTGGCCTATAGGCGGACGAAGCCTAGCTAAGAGTTGTTATCGTAATTGCGTGCGTTGTTGTCGCATGTCGGGTAGAACAGTTACTCCTTTGATGGGTAATTTGCCACAGCAGCGTCTCCTTCCAGGCGGTTATCCCTTTGAAAGCACTGGTGTGGACTATGCGGGTCCCATCATGGCTGCTAGTAGGCAAGGTCGGGGATGCAGGCTAGTAAAAGTGTACATAGCCATCTTTGTGTGCTTCACCACTAAGGCTATTCATTTAGAGCTGGTGAGTGACTTAACCAGCAATAAGTATTTACTAGCTTTATCTAGATTCATCTCGCGACGGGGAAAACCCAGTGACATCTACTCCGACAACGGTACCTCTTTCGTTGGTGCCTGCAACGAACTTTCGATGTTCCTTAAGTCTAATTGCAATTCCTTGAGCGAACAACTGGCTAATGACGGAATTAAATTCCATTTTATACCAGCGTATACTCCTCATTTTGGCGGACTCTGGGAAGCGGGTGTTAAGTCAACAAAATATCATCTCAGGCGAGTGTTGGGAAATTGTAAACTAACTTTTGAAGAGCTTAACACCACATTAGTCCAGATTGAGGCGATACTCAATTCACGTCCACTGACGCCGTTGTCATCAGATCCAGCTGACTGCACCCCACTGACGCCAGGTCATTTTCTTGTTGGCCGGCCACTAACGTCACTTCCGCAGCGAGATCTACAGAACCACTCCATTGCTTCACTGTCTCGGTTCCAACGGATTGAGCAGCTACGACAGCATTTTTGGGCTCGTTGGAGTAAGGAGTTTGTGTACGAGCTGCAGCAAAGGACCAAGTGGCATACCCGCAAAGACACACTAAAGTTGGGTTCTTTAGTCATCATAAAGGAGGACCACCTTCCTCCTCTTAAATGGAGATTGGGAAGAGTCGTCGCCGTCCATCCAGGGTCGGATGGAATTGTTCGTGTAGCGGACGTCAAAACATCTGCTGGAGTCGTCAGAGGAGCCTTCAACAGGATTTGCCCACTGCCCGTTGATTCTGCGTCTGGTTGAAAGCGCCTCTGCTGCTTCCAACGTCCGGGGGCATGTTCGAGCCTACGCCTGCTCGTTTGGAATGAGCAAATCAACGCTGCGTATAATTAGTTTTAATTAGATGTAAGGATTCTTGTACTGCTTGTCGTTAGCCCCTTCCATTTTTGTTCATCATCGAGACAATACATGTTTTTACTAAATATCTGCATTTTTGGAGTTTCCTTGAAGAGTCACCTAAAATTCCCCAACAGCCGGGGTCCATCAGGGGTCAGTACTCTCAGCAACTTTAAATTTGCTGCACATTAACGATCTGCTAAAACCCTTGGACGCGTCCGTCTATGCAGACGACAGCACTGTTGCTGAGAGATACTTGTCCAACGCTCGTGCTACCGGGCCTCAGATACGGTCTCTCCGGGAGGCCATGGTGGAGCGCTTGAACCTGTCCTTGCAGGCAGTCTCCGAATGGGGCTATGCCAATCTGGTCAGGTTGAATGCTGCTAAAACCCAGGCGTGTCTTTTTGCCGCTAAAAAGAGCCAATTTCACCCGGCTCCAACTTTTCGAGATGTGACCGTGCCAACAACTGACCATCTTGAGCTTCTTGGCGTTACGTTGACATCGACCCTCAATTTTTTTCAAATTCAAATTCCTTTATTGTTTGTCACAGGTGGAAAAGCAGTTATTATCATGTAAAGCAGGTATGTATTTATAATTTGGAATATTTTAATAATGTATCTAGACTAATATGACTTATTGTGTTTTAACTTCTGATTTGTATTTTTATTATTGTATGCCTCAACGGCGGGACATAGCTGAACTTATTTTAATTGTTTAAGACCTGTATTTATGATGTATACCTATAGTCCACAATAAAGATGATTTGATTTGATTTGATTTGATTATCATAATAATTATATATAAAGATCGCTGCAAAATACCTACAGGGCGTACAATATTGTATAGTCTTATAAGATCTATTCTATCATTATTCATGTTAAAGTACATTATTATTAGTTAATTTTATTATACAATTCAATTCAAAGAAAATGAAATACCATTAATTAAAATTATTACATATGTCAAAACGTCATGTCAAGAATACAATATTTTTGTTATCAAAAACTCATTCATACCTTATTTAATATGTCAAAACTCATGTCAAAATTACATTATAATTCATTCATGTTACACTCTTGTCAAAAATACATTGTAAATGATTAAATATCGTCGATATACATTAGTCAGATTTAAATTCAAGAGTCACATACACTTTTTATCATTGTTTTTAGGTCAATATTTCATCATTTAAAAATTCATTGATTGAGTAGTATGCTTTACTTATTAAGAATACTTTGAGTTTATTTTTGAAAATATTCAGTCTTTCGATGTTTTTTATGCAATTTGGTAATCTGTTGTAAATTTTTATCCCTATCCCAAATATACTCATCTTGAATTTATCTGTTCTGCATCTAATAACACTCAACATATTTTTATGTCGTGCACTTCTTAATGTTTCATAACTACTAATATCGCGTTTTATCATCACTGCAGCCTCATAAATATACATTGAAGGGAGAGTTACAATTTTTAATCTAGTAAACAGTGGTCTACATGTATCAGTTTGTTTAAGTCCACATATACTCCTAATGCATTTTTTTTGGGCTTTAAACGCATATTCTCTGTTGGGAGAATTACCCCAAACAAGAACACCATACTTGAGTGTAGAACCCACATATGCATGGTAAGCGCTTAGTAATGCACTTTCGTGTACAACTTTTCTTAGCATGTAGAGAGCATAGGAAGATTGATTCATTTTTTTGCAGATATGATCGATCTGCATTTTCCAGTTGAGCCCAGAGTCAATGTGAAAGCCTAGAAATTTTGTGTTATTAACTTCTTTTAATGTTTCATTTTTATAGTTAATGTGAATTTTTGTTGCTTTTCAGTTTTTATTTTTGAATGTCATGTAGCTTGTCTTTGCAATGTTTATTTTTAGTTTGTTTACATTTAACCAGTTTATGATATCTGTAAGAGATTTATTAACGTTTGTTTCATAATCATCTTGCTGGTCCTTCGTAAAAATAGCTGTGCTATCATCTGCAAACAATATTAGTTCCTGTTTTATGGATTTGGGTAAATCGTTTATGTAGATTATGAACAAAAGTGGCCCCAGTATGCTTCCCTGGGGCACTCCATATTGAATAATTCTGGGATTTGATTTATATGTTTGTTCATACTTTGTGCCTTTCGTTATTCTAGTTATTTGTGTCACTTGTAATCTGTTTGCTAAATATGATTTTAAAAGATTTAATGCAATTCCTCTTACCCCATATTTTTCCAATTTATTTAGAAGTATTTGATGATCCACAATGATCAAATGCTTTTGACATATCCATAAAAATCGCAGTTATTTGATGTTTTTTATCTAGTCCTGTCATTACTTGTTTAAAAAACTTAAAGAACGCGCTACTTGAAGATCTACCCTTGCGGAACCCGAATTGCTCGTTTGCAAATATTTTATTATTTTCAAAGTAATTGTACAAGTTATTATAGATTACCTTTTCAAAAATTTTAGCAATAACTGGTATTAGTGCAATTGGTCTGTAAAATTTCATCTCTTTTCTGTCTTCTTTTTTGAATATGGGAGTTATGAGTGTTAATTTCAATTTTGAAGGGAACACCCCATGTTCAAGGGACAGGTTTATTATATGACTGAGAACTGGAGCAACGAGATTCGATACACTTTTGATTATTTTTACGTTTATGTCATCATAACCTGTGCTGTTCGTATTTTTAAGCATTTTTATAATTTGGACTACATCTTGTGGATTAGTTGGTGTCATGAAAATAGAATTCGGCTTATTATATGTCAGTGTTTTAAGAGCTGTACCATCGTCATTGGGTGTTGGTTTTATATCGTCAATAAAGTAGTTGTTAAAAGCTTGAGCTATATCTGCCGGTTTGGTCCCTAATTTGTCTTTAACTTTTATTTGATTTATTTCTTCTTTAGGTGTTACTGTCTTACTATTATTTATAATTTTCCAAATTGCTTTGCTTTTGTTACTAGCTGAATTGATAAAATAGTTATTTTGACACTTTTGAGTCTTTTTAATAACAGTTCTTAGTCTTGCCGTGTATTCCTTAAAGTTTAATTTGTCTTTTGGATTTGATGACAGTCGATACTTCCATAGTAAGTCCCGTTTCCTTTTTGAGCATAACCTTATTCCTTTACTTAGCCATGTAGGCCTCTAAGCAATTGGCAATCTAACTCGTATTATAGGTAAACATAATTCATAAAATAATTTGAATAGATCATAAAAAGTATTGTAAGCTATTTCAGGATCATTATTTGTAAAACATTCCGTAAAACTAAGACTCTCAATGCAACTTATAAATTTTGAAATATTATCCTCGCCGTAATCTCTTTTAGATTTAAACCAGTGTGTTATGGTGTAGGTTTTCTTTACAGGGCATGTCAACAATTGTGCTGTATGGTCAGAAAGCGAAAGTTCCAAAACTGTAGATTTTGCGCCCCTAATATTATGGGCTATATTGTCAATGCATGTCATGCTACTTAATCTGGTCGGTTGACTTATATTTAAATTCAAATTATAACTAATAAATGTTCAAATTGTTGAGATACTTTATTGCTTTCTATCCAGTTTATGTTGAAGTCGCCGCACACTATAACTTTTTTGTTTGTGAAACATATTTTGCATAATAATGCCTGTAGTCTCGCAAAAAAATAACTCAATTTGGTCGTCCATCAGGTGAGATGGTGGTCAAGCGCGAGCCTATATAAGATAACAAAAAAAAAGGTTTTCGGTAAACGCACAATATAATAATTTTATGATTAATTATTTCAATGCCACTACACTCGAATATGTTACTAATACTCAGGCTTTTGGCCTCTGTGACAATTTTAAATTTATAAAAAGATTTAATCAATATGCATGATACCCCATTTCTATTATTACGCGTGAAACTATCCCCCATTATATAATTGGACAGTTTAAATAGTTTCGCATCATCAATAGTCATGTTATGCTCCGTAATACACAGAACATCAACTGGATTGTAATTACTGTCCTCTCCCAAAGAATGTAAATGTACCATTAACTCATCTAGTTTAGTTAATAAGCCATTAATGTTTTGGTGCAGAATTTTAATATTTTTATAGGCGAAAAAATTATTTGTGGTAGGGAAACTTTCGTTTACTTTATAGGTAGACTCTGTCTGAGTATATTTGTCAACAAAGATAGTAACAGTGTTGGTATTAATATTGTTTTCGCTGACATACTGATTATATTTTTGCAAGTAAACTGCGCTCAAAATTTCTTTTAATATTAACTGGGATACATGTAATGCTATAAAGCGATATTTTGGCACATATGTTGAGTAACTCATGTCTACGTAGGTTGAATGACTGAAGTGAGAACAGATAAACCTAATTTTATAATTTAACTTTCTTTCATTGAAATGATTATTAAATAGTACTTCGGATACCAAAACATTAGTATTTCTGGAATTATTCAAAAAAATACTGAGACACAATTGTGTTTCTTCCGGGTTTTTATCATTCATGCCACCCAAAATAATTACAAAGTCGTTTTTATTAAGTAGACTTATCTCTGATTTTTCCGTACTTAGAACTGCCTGTAGTGATGCTCCCAGCTTCCAGAAGCATCTGACTAAAAAATCATTACCTATTAATTTTTGTAAAATTCTTTGAATAAAGCGTCCGGCTGATCAGCAATTATGATTATTTTCTTCTTTTTTACTTGAAAACTCTCCTTATTATTAGATAGTTTTGTAACTGTAATCTGTTGCGTAGGTTTAGTCTGAGTGTAAATATTGTGTAAGGTTTTGTTCCGTCCATTTTCAGGTATATGTTTTGCTTCTGATATGTTTACCAGTTTTATAGGGTTTGTCTGTTGTGAGGTTCCTGCCAATTGGTTTTCTTGTGTGACATTGTGGCTAGAAGACGGGTCAATTTCAGTGTTTAGTGTCCTGTCCAGTAGTAGCATTCCTTCGTTTTGAGTCAATTTCGGTGATATTGTCTTGTTATTGTCGTAAGCTTGTCTGTCATCTTCACTGTTTTGTATAGAGGCGATTGACTGCCTATTATTTGCCTCAGGCGTTGGTTTGCTATTCTGGTTTACTTTTCGTTTTTGTCTTGAGTGCGGAGTCAAATTCTTTAAGTCAGTAATATTAAGTTCCTTGTATGCATTTATAGTTTTAATGTATTTTTGTATATCCGTTTTTAGTCTAAAATTTTCCGTGACGTATTAGGCAAACTCATCATTGTTGCATCAAAGAGAGCAGAACTATCTGCAGTCATATCACATAATGAACTCGTTCTGAATAGTTTACGGCTACGGTAGGTTATGTTATCATCCATAATTAATTTCCGAAAGAAAAACTATTTTCTACCAATTTCTAATCTAATTTTTAGTATGGTATCACCAACCAACACTTTGTCCTCTGGCACCTATTATAGTAGTGTTAGTTTATTTTGTTGTTCGTCTACTCGTCACTAGGTGACGTATTGGCGGTAGTTGTCGTACAATACTCCGAGTCCAAAGTCCAATATTCAAAATCTATTGCAAAAACGGTATTAAATTTCTTGATAGTTTAGTTAAAATCATTAAAAGTTGTTAGACTGCACAAGTCGTTATTTATTAGTAATTTATTACGTTATGATGTTAATTTAGGTTTAAGTACACAGAACCATCACTTATACACCGTTCTGCACCAGAATGTTTTTGTCTTCATAAGTCGTCGTATTTACTTTTCTACTTGTCGTAAATTGTCACCAATAATGTCACTTGTTAAACTTAGTCCCTTCGCTCGATCTAAGCACTTTAAACACAATTTGGACAACAACTAATATTATTTCAGCATTAAAATTACGCCGCTCGTGTAAACAGTAAAATATCCGTCCACCCGCATTTTACAATGATCAATTTGGCCCATACATTGAGGCAAAGGCTCAGCTGGCTGCAAAAAGCTGGGGATCCTTGCATAGGTGAGAAGGTACTTCACTGCAGAACAGCTGCCCAGCTTGTATCAAGCGCAAGTTCGATCATGCATGGAGTACTGTTTTCATCTTTGGGACGGATCTGCCAAATACCAGCTTGATGCACTAGAGTCGATTGAAAAGTTGGCCAAGAGGCTCAGCGGTGATAAAGCACTGGTTAAATCAAAGCTCCAGAGCCTTGAACATCGTCACCGAGTTGCCAGCTTGTCGGACTTTTATTGATTACATCTCGGGGAGTTTGCGATGGAATTGCATGATCTAATTCCGCCCAGCCCGTTTCATCATCGGACTACCAGACGTACGGCGATGCGCCATCGGTACATGGTGGACATCCCACCCATACACACTAAACGTTTTGAGAATACTTTTATTATGCTTACAGCTAAGGAGTGGAATTCCCTGCCGGAGTCTGTTTCCCGATAGCTACAATCACGGGGTATTTAAGTCAAGAGTGAATAGATTACTTCTATGCAAGCGTGCTCTTTCGTCGACCACATCATCGCTTACCATCAGGTGAGATGGTGGTCAAGCGCGAGCCTAAAAAGATTAAAAAAAAATATGTTTTACTCTTCTAAACATCACTTAATCCTTATCGTATTATAAAAACGTTTTCTTTTCTGAGCTTACGGAACGTTGCAATAGAATGAAATTATATAGTGAACGAATGATATTTGTATTAATCTGTGGTTGATTTATAGACATTGGTTCAAATAACGGTACTAATACTTTGTTTTCAAGTTATGTAACTATTCGACGATCTTAACTTTGCTCGAAAATTGCCTTACTTTTTTGGGCAGTTTTTTGTAGTAATCGTACATAATGGCAAGAAGCAAGAACGATATCTTTGAAGATTCGACATTTTTGAGTGTGTGTAAAAATCTTGACGTCAAACGCACTCGGATTTTTTCAGGAACTATCGGTGTATTTTCGGTACAGGATATAAAAAAATATTTTCAATTTGATATATCATTTTAATTATTACGAAAACAAAAACTGAAAATAGTTTTGCTATAAAACTTATATGATCTTTCCTTTTTTACAAAAAGAAATTGTTCAACAACCTAACTGTTAGCTTAACAAATGGCCAAATAAGTTGCAGAGTAAATTATTTTACCCGAATCCACTAGTGGATACTCTTTATTTAACCATAAGTTTTGTGATAAAATGGTGGGGGACCAAAATACGGCTAGAATTATAAGTTAAGCGACACGATTCTATTTATATAACAGCCATATTCGTCATTTGCAAAATGACGAAGGTATGAACGATTCGGACCCTATTATTGTTTCTATTATTATCAAATTCAAAATTATCTTAATTTATATCGAACTTATTAAAATATTGATTAAATGTTAGGTACTTACTCCCTGGAAATTCCAAGACCAAAACGGTTAGTTATTTAAAAATCCGCTTAAGAGGAATTCGGACTCACTCAGTGAACTCTCGATCCGAATAACTCGGCAACGCGACATTTAGGGACAAAGTGACGGGTAAGCATTTAAGGCACTCTAATCAAAGCGGACTCTCCGTCCGCTTACCAGCCCATCGTGCTGCTCGACGAGGTGGGCAAGCTCTTTGAAAGAGTCATTGCAGACCACCTCATTGAGCAGCTGGTGAGGGTGGGGCCGGTTTCCGCAGAGGCACTCTACGGTAATGATAATTGATTTTATTTCTGTAAGTTGGGTTGTACAAACACTTTTACATGTCAATCATATTTTTTAAAACTAGATGTAGTAGACGTCATCATGCGCGTGCAAATCCTCACGACGGGTGATATTGTGGCGCATGACAGCATGAAAAAAGTCATGCTTCCTTAGCGATAAGGGAGGAAGAAAGGGGGTTACCTGGTAACAGGTTAGTGGAGGTTAGGTACGCATATATAATCTGCTTGGAACGCATAGGGCCCGTCCTTTATATAGCGTGTTGGCTGATAAGGTGTGGCGAGGAGCGTCACTTAGACGTCAAATGATACTTGAAGTGCTTGAAGTGCTGTTGTCGCTAATTACGGAATGTTTATTTTTATAGTATTCGACAAAATTCCAATTAAGTTTGTCGAAATTGGTATGGGAGGCCCCATACGACATCGCGGCCTGCCTCAGTCGCGATATCGCCCAAGTAGCACCGCAACCTTCTTGTTGGCCACTACGTCTATTCAGTGACTGGGCGACTACAGGACTTAGAAAAAGTAGGGAAAGACTTTACGAGCTATATGGCCTTAAGCCCTGTATTAACACTGAAACGTTTAATAAGTATGTTGCTACTTACTCAAGAATTTTTAAAAATACTTGCAAGGCAGCTAAGGTCTTGTACATTAGCAATAAGGTTAAATTAGCAGAAAATAAAATCAAGACGGTTTGGAAGATTATAAACAATGAAACGAATAGGAATAAAAGAAATAGTAGTGATTACACGCTTGAGACCACACACGGACTTATTAGAGATAACAAAAAAGTTGCGCAAGAATTTGTTAATTTCTTTACCAACATCCCAATTAAAACTACTGAAACTTTAAATTCTTCGCCCTCGCTTGCTTTTGGATTATTAAACGCGAACGTTTCAGCCTGCCCGATTGTATTTAACTTTTCACATATAAACCCCATGACAGTAATAAAAGCTTTTAAGCAAATCAAGATCAAACCGACTGAAGATCTGTGGGGAATGTCCATCAAAGCTTGTACCTCCATAATTCAGACTATAGCGCCGTACTTAGCGTTGATTTTCAATTTGTGTGTGGATCAAGGCGTTTTTCCGGATCTAATGAAATATAGTAAGGTTATACCACTTTTTAAATCCGGGGACAGTAAAGACACAAATAATTATAGACCAGTATCCGTGTTGCCGGTTTTCAGCAAGGTTTTTGAGAGGATAATGCTAAATCAAATGCTCATTCATTTTAATACGAATAACATCTTGCATGATAGACAGTATGGTTTCACCAGAGGACGTTGTACAACTGACGCTGGTGTCGCTCTATTAAAACACATCTTTGATGCGTGGGAAGATTCGCAGGATGCCATAGGTATCTTCTGCGACCTGTCGAAGGCGTTTGATTGCGTTAATCATGAAACATTACTTCTGAAACTTGAGCATTACGGGCTAGGTCAATCAGCGTTAAGTTTGGTTAAATCTTATTTGAATGATAGACAGCAATTAGTTCAAATAAACGGTGTGAATTCGTCCGGGTTAAACGTTAAAATGGGTGTACCCCAGGGCTCAATTTTAGGTCCTTTCTTATTTTTAGTGTACATTAACGATTTACCCCGTTTATTGGAAAACAAACTTAACATGGTGTTATTTGCTGATGACACATCTTTAATTTTTAAAATAAATAGACGTACTTGTCAGGTTGACGACGTAAATAACGCGCTACGGCAGGTTCAGGATTGGTTCACTGCCAATAATTTAGTTTTAAATGGTAAAAAAACCAAGTGCGTAAAATTTTCCTTGCCGAATGTCAAAAGTACTGATTGTGACATTATATTAAACAAGGAGAAGCTAGAATTCGTCGATAAAACGGTTTTCCTGGGGATCACGCTAGACTCGGGGTTGCAATGGGGTCCTCATTTGGTATCCCTTGCGGGGCGGCTGAGTTCGGCGGCTTATGCTGTTGGAAAGATTCGTCGGTTAACGGATGTGGATACCGCCAGACTAGTCTATTTTAGTTATTTTCATAGTATAATGTCTTACGGTATCTTACTATGGGGAAGGGCTGCAGACATTGAGTCAATTTTTATTCTGCAAAAACGAGCCATCAGAGCGATATACAATCTTCGCCGGCGCGATTCTCTAAGGGAACTGTTTAAGGACATTAACATCATGACGGTTCCTTGTCAATATATTTATGAAAACATCATGTACGTGAGAAAGAATTTACATCTTTTTAGTAAAAACGGCGACAGACATGATTATGTTACTAGAAATAGGGACCAATTAGTTCAACCAGGTTTCAGACTGGCTAAAGTAGCCTCATCTTTCATGGGGTACTGTACAAAATGTTACAATAAAATTCCTCCTCACATTCTTGAACTGAATGAGACGAAATTTAAAACTTGCATAAAACGCACACTATGCAGGCTGGCATATTATAAGTTGGGGGATTACATCACTGATAAAAATGCTTGGCTAAATGCTAGTCCAGCTCCACAGCCACTAGGCCGCAAAAACAAGTGATATGCGGAACATTATTGTTTTGAATTATTGTTGGACCTTCTGAAGACTGTATAAGTATATTTGTAATTGTATAAACTCAATTTCATTCATCAAGGTATGTACTTATGTACCTAAATATTGTATTTTTTTTTTTAAAAGAGTAAGTATGGAGTTTCTTGTGCATTCTTCTC
This sequence comes from Orthosia incerta, assembly GCA_948252205.1. Classification (NCBI taxonomy): domain Eukaryota; kingdom Metazoa; phylum Arthropoda; class Insecta; order Lepidoptera; family Noctuidae; genus Orthosia; species Orthosia incerta. Next base: position 19,588,329 of record OX411766.1, on the reverse strand, counting down.
CATTACAAGCTACTTTCCGAATGCACGGTAGAATCAATTATTATTATTTTAACGTTCAAAAGTGCCGCTTGGTGGCCTACTTGAAATAAAATATCTTTGTCTTTGTCTTTGTCTTTTGTCGTCGTCGGCTTGATCGGCAAAAGCCCTGACGAACCCTGAGCGACTGACGAGGAGAGACCGCTCGTCCGTTCTCTTCGCTTCACCGTGGGTGATCAAGCAAAGGCTACCAAGCCCCCCACCCTAGACAATGCGGGAATCCACCAGTGGGGTCGGTCTTTGAGCCTATCATGTGTTTAACGGAAAGGTCGGTTTATTAACGGTTGGCGTTGTGGGTGAGCTATTGACTGCAGCGCTGCGTGTCGCGGGTTCGATTCTGGCACGATAAAAATATTTTTATGGCCTACAGATAGTTGTTCTAGATCTTGGTGTCTTGAGTATGTGAGTTTAAATGAATCCTAAACTGTGCAATATTTTTTTATGCGACGGAGAGAATAGAAAAATATTTCAGTTGAATAACAACAAGACCTTGCTGTGCGAGTTTTATGTTTTTAAATCTTTATTTAAGTTATTAAATATTAGCTAGCAGTCTGTTGCCTGTGTCCTGCATTCTAGAGAGGAACGAATTAAAAAAATACGAATGTATTGACGATTAAACCCTATCGACACTGTTGTCTTTTTATGATTACTTACATTCTACCTTATTTATAGATACTGGATTTTTCCACATTTGCCCAAATATTTACTTCCCTATTTTAATTTATAAAGATTTTTTTCTGAACTTCGCGAATATGACTCAAATCCAATGGTGATGATATTATTATTGCAAAGACATCTCAAGTTAACTTCATTACTTACCGCCTGAAAATAAAAATAAAAACAAATTAAAATCGTGACCTATAAAAGTTTTTGGTACTCTGCAACTTTATCATACTAAGGCCCAGTTTTTTGACCCGTAGTTATCTCAACTAATGGTTAAAAATACAAGTACCTTATAACCAACAGATTTGCCTAACAATTTATGGAACGGATGGCCAAGTATGATGGAGAGTTAATTATTTTACCCGAATCCACTGGTATTCACCATCTATATTTTAACCATTAGCTGCGTTACACAATGATGGAGGATTTAAATTCTAGGCTTAAGTGAAGCGATTTGATTTATATACTAGCCATAAGCGATTTTTTTAATGACGAATGTATTAACGATTCGACTCAATCGACACGGTTGTTGTTTTTGTATTATTATCAACATTGTAATTATATTAAATAAAAAAATTATAATTAAAAAAAAAAATATTAATAAAAAAAAATACACACTTATTAAAATACTGATTAAATGTTAGGTACTTACATCCTGAAAATTTCAAGAGTAAAACAGTTATTTAACTATCTGCTTAAGAAGGTTCGGACTCGCTCAGCGAACTCTCACTCCGAATAACTCGGAAACGCGAAATTTAGAAGCATTGTTTCGGGTAACGAAGCGTTAATGTAGATGCGCTATTAACCGCTTACTACGGGCTAACTGAATCGGTTCTCAGATATGGGGTTATCTTTTGGGGTAACTCAACGAACAAAGAATTTGCGTTTAAAGCACAAAAGAGATGCCTAAGAGCCATGTTTAAGTTAAAAACCACCGACAGTTGTAAGCCCTTTTTCGTCCGTTATAAGATATTAACATTGCCGTCTATTTATATTCTGGAAACGGTAATGTTTGTTAGAAATAATAGTGGCTTATTTTTACGTATGGCAGATGAATTTCCGAGAAACAGGCGTGATCAAAGTCAGCTCTGTCTGCATAGCAGTAGAACGGCACTTATGCGCAAAAGTGTTTTTTGCATGGCTCCAATTGTTTATAATAAGCTACCCAAAATTTGGAGGGATCTTAATAATGTGCAACTGAAGAAACAATTAAAGTCGTTTCTAAGTACCAGGGCTTACTATAGTATTAGCGAATTTCTGGCAGAAACTTTCATTTTGACATAGATTGTTATTAATATTTTGACATTAATTGTTTGAGATTATTTTTATTTTACAAGGACATGACATACATTATTTTTATTTTATTTTTCTAAATTTGTTTGATATTTTTCCATAGATTTGAAATGTGATTGATATTTTACATAGACTAGACACAAATTACTGTTAATGCATGTTTTAATTACTTGATATATTTTGACATTGTTATTATTTATTTTTTGACATTTGAGATTATATTTACATAGATTTGACGTTTGCTTAATATTTTTTGACATTGTTACTATATAATTTTTTGTTTTTACTGTTGACATTTAGAATTATTTTATTTTTTAAATTCATTGGAGTATTTAATTATTATCATATTTTTTTTAAATAATATTTGCACGCCATAGTATGGCAAACATGGCTGAACCTTTTTTTTTTTTTTTGTCATCCTGCATGCAAGTGTAATGATTTGTTGTATGTATACACATGTTTGGGCAAATAAATATATCTTATCTTATCTTATCTTAACCATTTCATCATCATCATCATATAAGCCAAAACACGTTCACTGCTGGACATAGGCCTCCCCCATGCGTTGCCACATTAACCGGTCCCGTGCGTCTCGCAACCAGCGGATCCCCGCAACCTTCACAAAGTCATCGGGATGACTCGGGTGGGAGGCCTTCCAATGCATCGTCTTCCAGTTCGCGGTCACCACTCCAAAACTTTTCATCCGGCATTTCGGCCATCCGTTTCGGGAGCAATGTGCCCTGCCGATGAGAGCAGTGGTGGCCCAGTGGTATCGGCCGCGACTTACAAGTTGTAGGTCGTGGGTTCGAACCCAGGCAGGCGCTATACTTTGTGTACATTATTTCATTACCACTGCTCTCAAAAACGGTGAAGGAAAACATCGTGAGGAAACCGGCATGTCCTAGAACCAAAAATTTGACAGACATGTGACATCCACCAACCCGCACTGGGCCCGCGTGGTGGATTATGGCCCATCCCCTCACACAGAAAGGAGGCCTGTGTCCCAGCAGTGGGAACATTAATAGGCTGATGATGTGTGTGTGATGTGTGCCCTGCCCAGTACCACTTAAGTTTGGCAATTCTTCGGACTATGTCGGTAACCCTGGTTCTCTTGCGGAACTCTACATTTCTGATTCGATCACGCAAGGAAACGCCAGGCATAGACTTTTGTCTTGAGATACGTAAGTAAGTTGGACGAGAAGATACCGCGCAACTTCCCGAATGAACAACCGTCGAATCCGACGGTTGACCTCTTTCTCCAAGTAGGCCATTTTTTTTTTCTTTTCCGGGGAAGGAAAATCCTCATAGGATGTCCTCCGCCCTGGGGGGACAACGATACTTCCGCGACTAGTGCCGGCCCGCCTCTGCGGGCCTCGACTTCGGGTTGGGGAGGAGTGAGGTGTTAGACTCCCCCCGCGACGTCTAAGAGGGGCACGCGTGGAACACTACGCGCCGTCACCTCGGGTGTGGGGGGCGACGGACGTACCCGAGTCCGTCGCCCCTGGACCCATTTAGGGGGGCTGGAAGAGGGCATTGTCCGCCCTCCACCGACGCCCGGCGCGTCTGCTGCGGATCGGGTGAGCTGGTGAAATCTCCATCTCCCTCTCCGCAGCCTCCTTCTGCGAGACGACCGCTTCGCAGAAGGATACCACCGCGTCCCAGGACTCCTCGCTGCCGACCATAGACTCGACTACGGCCGGCAGCGACAGGTCACTCCTACTTCAGAGATGAGGACACGGCGTGGCTCCTCCCAAGCGGCACACTCTGCCACCGATACAGTGACCCGAGTACCTTCGCCTCCAGGTCCCAGGGCGGGGATTCGGCCAGTACACAAGCCGCCTCGTAGGAGATCGTGCGATACCCCTGATGACTCTGACGGCCATCGCTCTCTGCGGCTTCCGCAAAACAGCGATGCTGCCGGCCGTCAGGTCATTCTTCCAGATCGGGGCCCCATACTGGGCCATCGATCGCACAATCCCCACGTCGAGCCGCCTACATGCAGCGCTCGGGCCCCCCAGATTGGGAAGTAGCGTTCACAGCGCCCCAGCCGCGCCCAATGACTTGGGCGCCAGCCGCCGGAAGTGGGGGCCGAAATCCCATCGGCTGTCAAGCACCAATCCTAGGTACTTCATGGTAGACTCGACGGCGATTCGAGCCCCCCTCGACGATGATGTGGGCATCTGGCGGTGGTGCCCGCCGGGGGCCATGAAAGACCATGGCCTCCGACTTGTTGAGGGCCACCTCCAAGCCAAGGCGCCGTATGCGGCTCACCACCCGTGAGACCGCAGCCGTCACTAGCATCGCTGCCTCCCTGTACGAACTCCCCCGGGCGGTGACCAGCGTATCGTCCGCGTAACACGTCAGGTCTACGCCCGGTTGGATTTCGCCCCTCAGTACCCAGTTGTAGCCGATGTTCCAAAGGGGCGGGCCCAAGACTGAGCCCTGTGGAATACCGCACGACATGCGATGCTGGTTTCCGACGCCATCACGTCCCACGTAGGTGACACACCTCTCCGCCAATTAAGCCCCGACGATGCGGCGGAGGTAGGGAGGCACTCGATGATACCGCAGTGCCTCACGAACACAGCTCCAGGGCAGGGTGTTGAAGGCGTTGGAAATGTCCAAAGACACCGCCAACATCACCCCTACCCGGGACTTAGCTTTCTCCGCCGGGACTCTCACCTGCGATATTGCGTGGATGGTGGAGCGCCCATGCCGAAAGCCGAACTGGCTTTCGTCCAGGTCCGGCCCCTCTCTGTACAAGTGACTGACGAGGCGGGCAGCGATTATCCGCTCGAACAGCTTACCCATCTCGTCTAGCAGTACTATGGGCCGGTACGCGGACGGCGAGTCCGCAGGGTGCCCCACCTTCCTGAGCAGGACCAGACGACCAGATTTCCATAAAGTGGGAAACTGGCCCCGCACAAGGCATGCTGTGCAGAATCCTCTCAAGCAGGGCTCAAGCTCCTTCAGAGCGAGGGATAATACGTGACCGTGGATCCCGTCGGGACCCGGAGCCACGTTCTTGGCCCGGAGCCGCATCACGGCCACCCCCATCTCTGCCTGTGTCACCTCTGGGACGCTGATGGCGTCCTCCTCTGTACACTCTGTGGCCGTGGGCAAAGCCATCGGCGGCGGAATATGCTCCGCTCTCGCCGGGAAGAGGGCTGCGACTACCTCCTCCAGCAGCTCGGGTTGGAGACTCTCCGTAAGCGGAGGCGCGGCGGCTCGAAGTTTCCCTCGAATCGCTCGATAAGGGCGCCCCCTCGGATCCCCGTCTAGAGTCTTCAACATCTCCTCCCTGGCTCGCTTCTTCGCCTCGCCGATGGCCAACCGCAGAGTCTCTGTCGTCGCGCGGTACACCTCATACCGCGCGGCTTCTTCGTCAGGGACCCGACTACGTCTCCTCCGGTATCGGGTGTACTGGCGTCTGGCCGCTACGCACGCGACACGCAACTGTGCAATCTCGGCGGACCACCAGTACACCTGGCGCCTAGCTGACTGTAAGTGGACCCGAGGCATGGATGCGTCGCTGATTTGCGTCATCGCCCCGCTTAACCACAGCGCCTCCTGTTCGACGTCGACGGGTCCGGTCGTTGCCAACTCCCGGATCCAGGCCTGGACAATGGTGGCCTCCTCGAGAAGTTCCCTGTCGAAACGTTTGCGCGCCCAGCGCAGACCGGCCGTTAGCGGGGCTGGTGAACCGCGGCCGCCGGCGGTCTGGGTGGAGACGTCGAAACGGATATATCTGTGATCCGATAACGTCTCCACCTCCACGGCGACACGCCAGTCGCGGACACGGCTCGCGACAGCAGGGCTAGCGAACGAGATGTCCACTATTGAACCGCCCCGCTGCCACACGCACGTGTGGACCGAACCCCGGTTTAAGACGACCAGGCCAGTAGAGCGCCATTATGCACAATCCATTCCCTCCACCTTCCTAGGCCGGGAGTCGGCCGAAGAACAGCTAGATTGACGGGGGGGTAAAGATCCCCCAGCAACCTGAAGAGGAGAAGGAGGGCCACCTTCTCCTCTTCTGCTGCGCGGGTATGCCACAGGTCTTTCCACCCGCTCTGTGCCCAGCGGGCCTCCCTGCAGCTGTATAGAGGCTGCAGTTTTGCACCGCGGAGCACTGGGCCGCCTTGTGGCAGGGCTGACCGCAACGATAGCACTGCTCGCTGCGGTCTGTTTCGGCGGTGCATCGTGCCCTGACATGCCCTGTGTCGCATAAGCAGGGAGCCGGACGCCCGGTGTCATCACTGCGTCGACTGCCGGGAAGACACGGCGTGGCATACGCTGGCTGAGTGTGCCGCTTGGGAGGGGCCACGCCGTGCCCTCATCTCTGAAGTAGGCAGTGACCTGTCGCTGCCGGCCGTAGTCGAGTCTATGGTCGGCAGCGAGGAGTCCTGGGACGCGGTGGTATCCTTCTGCGAAACAGTCGTCTCGCAGAAAGAGGCTGCGGAGAGGGAGAGGGAGATTTCATCCACTAACCCGATCCGCAGCAGACGCGCCGGGCGTCGGCGGAGGGCGGACAACGCCCTCTTCCGGCCCCCCTAAATGGGTCCTAGGGCGACGGACTCGGGGACGTCCGTCGTCCACCACACATCTGGACCCGAGGTGGTGGCGCGTAGTGTTCCACGCGCGCCCCTCTTAGACGTTGCGGGGGGTACAAACACCTCACTCCCCCCCAACCCGAGATCGAGGCCCGCGGAGGCGGGCCGACACTAGCTGGGGGTTGCGGAAGTATCGTTGTTCCCGCGACCCCCAGCGTAGGTGTGAGATGGAACACCGGGGTGGTTTTTAGTCAGTACGAGTCTGACAGACCCCTCCACCCACCCCAGGGCGGAGGACATCCAATGAGGATTTTCCACACCGGGAAAAAAAAAAAAAAAAAAAAAAAAGCTTGGCCCTTGCTGCAACCCAACCCACCAGCAGTCGTCCACCGTTAGCGACTTTTTGCGCCGCCGCCACCGGGCACCGCACCCAAATCATGCCGAGCGGATGGACATCCGCCGGCTCGGGCAATGGCCGCAACGACCTCAGCTGGGGTCGTCGACAAGTAACTCAGCCGTCGTCATCGGCCTGGACACCCGGACATCCTCAGGGTTGAGGACCTCCCTCAGCTTTGCGGCCAAAATGTCCGCTTTTTCGGCGCTAGAGGCACCCGACACCTCGAGCAGCCGCGCCCCCATAATCGCTGGCCTCATTTTGAAGCCTGACGGTGTTCCAAGGTCGGGGAACGCGACTTTGGCCCTGGCCTCTGTCAGGACCGCCTTGTAAGAGACGCCCCTTTCGATGGCTCCGGGATGCAGCGTGTTCACTACAGCCGCGGAGCGTGGGGCTCTGACCTTAGGCGGTCCCGCGGCCTTATTCGATGAGGGTGCTCCAGCGGTTGCCGACGGTGCCGTCCTCATTTTTCGGCGGCAGCCTTTCTTGACCACCGTCGTCCAGGCCTCTGTGAGGGCCAGGTGGTGTTGGCGGGGTCACAGCCCCCGACCGGGAGGTGGGCGTGGACCTATCCTCCGCGGACTTACCGGTTTCCTGCCCAGCCCTTCTTGGCTCAACCGCTGCGGCCACCAGGCCCGGCTTTGCGGGTGCCTTCTTTCTCCGCTTATCCCCAGCGAGCGGTGGACGGAGGGTTTCGTCCACAACTTCGAGTGTAGAGTCTCCGACCTTGAAAGGAGTGGGTGTAACATGGGCATTCAACATCTCCTTGGTTTAGTCCATGTTCATCCTAAGACCCACTCTTTCGGAAGCTCTACTGAGGTCATCGAGCATTGTACTGAGGTCCTCCATAGTCTCAGCCATAACCACTATATCGTCGACAAACCTGAGGTAAGTGATGTACTCGCCATTGACGTTGATGCCTAGCCCTCTCCAATCCAGAACCTTGAAGACATCCTCCAGTGCAGCGGTGAACAGTTTCGGAGAGACTGCAGTACAGCCCAAGTCTCAATCGAATCGAAGGCTTTCTCGTAGTTCACAAACGCTAAACAGAGAGGCAGGTTGTACTCGCCTCCCTTACAAGCCGGATTCCGCAGAGGCTCCGAAGTCTTCTGTATAACCTGTTGCAACGTTTGTATGTGGTCTAAGGTGCTGAAGCCTTTTCGAAATCCGGCTTGTTCGGGAGGCTAGAAATCGTCAAACTAGCGCGCGAGACGATTCTTGATGACTCTTGAAAACAGCTTGTAGACATGGCTAAGAAGTGAGATGGGCCTATAGTTCTTCAGTAAGGCATTGTCACCCTTCTTGAAGAAGAGTACCACCTCACCCTTGCACCATGCTTGTGGCGTTTTCCCCTCAAATATGACGGGATCAAACAGCTAATGAAGGGTCTTAAGTACAGGTTTTCCACCCGCCTTTAGGAGTTCGGCCGTAATTCCGTCATCACCCGGTGCCTTGTTGTTCTTAAGCTGTTTCAGAGCCATCCTAATCTCGTACAGGCTGACATCCGGAATGTCTTCGGTATAGTGTCGGGTCAATCTAGCTCTAGGGTCATTTGCTAGATTCGCTATGGGTTTACTGGTTGACGAGTACAACTGCCCATAGAATTTCTCGATCTCCCTCAAAAGCTCCGGTTTGGCGGATACGATCCTGCCATCATCGGTATTCAGTTTCGTGAGCTGGTTTTGCCCAATAGACAGATCTCTTACAAATACCTTGGAGCCCTTATTCCACTCAATCGCATCTTTAATACTTTCGGTATTAAAGCGGCGGAGGTCGCTTTTCAAGGACGTTGAGATCCGTTTATTTAGCTGCCGGTATTTCACCGCATCGTCTGAAGACTGCAGGATCATCTCAAACCTCTCCTTCATTAGCTTGAGAGAAGGCTCAGTGAGCTTTTTATTTCTATATGTACAGTGGGTCTTGAAAACCTTAGACCCGACCGTATGGACAGCTTCCACGAACCCATCGCCGTATTCGTCCACGGAGCTCCCTAAGCACTCGAAATGATTCTGGAGTTCGAGCTGAAAGGTCTCGGGGTTTTGGATCTGGATCTGTGCTGGCCGGAGCGTGGACTTCATCAGTCGAGACCTTTCAAGCTTGATATTAATGTTCAATGTGCCTCTTACCATGATGTGATCGCTCCCGGTTTTCACCGAATTGATCACAGATACATCATTGAACATTTGCTTCTTGGTTGACATGATGAAGTCGATCTCGTTTTCAGTTGCACCATAGGGGCTATGCCATGTTCACTTTATGTGCTCACGCTTTCTGAAGACGGAATTCATCATATAGAGGCCTTCCTTCTCCATTAAACTGGCCAGTAGATGACCCCGGTGGTTCCGACATCCAAATCCAAATTACCCCACTTGCAGCTCATCCTCGTCTCGTTTGCCCAGTTTCGCGTTGTAGTCCGCCATGACAACGGTGAAGTGAAATTTGAAACCATGCATGGCTTTTGAGATGTCCTCATACATAGTCTCTATCTCGTCTTCGGGGTGTGCCGAGGTTGGGGCGTAGACCTGTATGACCTACAGTGAATATCTTGAGGATATTCTGAGTATAAGGTACGCCACCCTGGTCGACATACTCTCGATCTTCACCACGTTGTTCACAAGGGACTTGTGGATGATAAACCCGACACCACACTGGGACTGCCGGTCACCCTCTCGGAAATAAAGCAGGCTACTGGATTTGAGAACTATCGTTTCCTCCCCCTCTCTTCGGACTTCAGATAACCCTATAATACTCCAGCGTAACCTGCTCAATTCTTCCTCGATCTTCTCTTGATATTCTCGTCGGTCCGGAGTGTTCGCGTGTTATACGTTTCCAGGTCCAGTCGTCGTTGTTAATTGGGGTAGTCGGGTTCACTCCGGGGATTCTTCGCACTCCATGCCATGCCATCGCCTCGACCGCTACCGTAGTCAAGCGTAGATGAGCTGCCGGGGCCGTTTTATAATTGGCTATTAATGGTTTGGGGGGCTTTGCCGTAATCTCCTCGCTTGGCAGACGGGTTGGCGATAACCATTTAACCGGTAACCATTTAAGGGTTCTTAAATGGATGTCCTCAATACGCCAATGTTAAAAAAAAATGTTTCTAGATAAATAAAGCAGAGATGTTGTCGAGTCCCTTTTTGATATTGAATCACACAAAAATAAATATTAGCAGGGATATCGCCTTTGTATGTTTTTCTTTATTTCTTAGTAAAAATATACAAAAAAAAAAACACTATTAGGTAAAAAATATTTATAGGCAATGATTTTTCAGATTGTGTACGTAGATATTTTTAACGAAACAATAACTAGTATTTCTTAAAAAAGATATGAAATAACTTTATCGAAAGTTAGTCGAAATTTATGTCAAGAAATTTCGTCATTAGCAGCAGTTTTCTAAGAAGCACTTGACACTTCAAGTTCTGCCACTTCGCTTAAGGGCAGGTACTCTGACTTTTACATCATTTTCATTCAATAATAAACAAATAAATAGTGATTGTTTAAAAGCAAAAAAAAAATTGTAGCTTACTAAATGTATCATATTAATATACTATCTGTGCCCGCGGCTACGCTCCCGTCATCTGTCTGCCAACCCTACCCTACTTACCTACCTACCAATTTTTTTTCTATAGTCATCATTCTTTCGCGGAAAATTTTAACATCGCCATTCAGAACATGACTTCAAATGCACAACACCATCTATCGAATATCGAGTTCAACTGTCCGAGTATCTGAATTGGGTGTGTTGTGATCATTTTACTTCATGAACATTTAAATGCATCTAGCTTTTGATAGAGTGAACCGATTGCGATGAAACAAAAACTAAGTAATTCTTCAAGTTACGCAAAATTTTTATGTATAAAAGATATTTACATTGGTTTCGTACATTTCACGTGATGCGTGCACAAATAAACAGACAAACAGACAAAAATTCCAAAAATGCCGGAAATAGGTTCTGTTGGTTATCCTTTAACACCCTGGCTATTTTTCTTGGAAAATTTTTCGATGTACAAAAATTACTTTTCTACAGTTTTATTATATGTATTGATTGATGATTGATTTTTCTATAGTCATCATTCCTTCGCGGATAATTTTAACATCGCCATTCAGAACATGACTTCAAATGCACAACGCCATCTATCGAATATCGAGTTCAACTATCCAAATATCTGAATTGGGTGTGTGGTGATCATTTTACTTCATGAACATTTAAATGCATCTAACTTTTGATAGAGTGAACCTATTGCGATGAAACAAAAACTAAATAATTCTTTAAGTTACGCATAATTTTTATTTATAAAAGTTATTTACATTGGTTTCGTACATTTCACGTGATGCGTGCACAAATAAACAGACAAACAGACAAAAATTCAAAAAATTCCGGTTATAGGTTCTGTTGGTTATCCTTTAACACCCTGGCAAATTTTTTTGGAAAAAATTTCGATGTACAAAAATTACTTTTCTACAGATTTATTATATGTATTGATATCATTTCTGAGATTCAAGAGTTTATATAGAAAACTTCGCTCGGTCAAAAAAAAACTGAAAAAGGTAAACGATTTTTTTTTTGATAATTTTCTTATTGTTCTAGAAGTTTGTTAAAGGATAACAATCTATAGAACTTTATTCTCGGGGTAGAATTTTTAAATTAGTTTGTTTTAATTATATAATAATAATTATAATGCAGCGGCCGCCGTACGACTCTTCAGTCGCCCGCGAGGCCTTGACGCGGCATGACCTGTGTCACATTTGCTCGCGCTCGACTGCCCACTAATCTGTCGACCAATTTATTATGAGTGTAACAAAATCAGTAGGTTAGGAAAGTTTTTTAACAGACTTCAATGAAGACCTAAATATTCGTCATGGATGTATTTTATTTTGTATTTTTGGGTTACCAGTCAACATAAAAATGATAATTGCGAATATTAGTTAAATTAAAAATGGCGCCGACTGTAATTTTTGAAGCTTTCGTTATGGTGTCATTTTCGTATTTTTTGGGGTAAGTTAATGCTAATATGGGGTCAAAATGGCAATCCAAGATGGCACCGCCGGAATTATTTAAAATATTCGTCATGGGTATCGTTTTCGTGGTTATCGGGGTCACCAAATGCAAATTTGGGGTCAAAATGAAATTGCAAGATAGAACCGAAATTGCTGTGAGTCGGCGCCTTCTTGAAGCTTAATTTTGACCCCATATTCACAATTAGCCACCCCGAAAACCAAGACAATGACACCCGTGACGAAAGTTTCAAAAATTTCGGTCGGCGCCATCTTGGATTTTCATTTTGTCCCATATTTTGTAATAAGCTACCCCAAAAATCATGAAAATGACACCCATGACGACAATTTCGGTAATTTCGATCAGCATCATCTTGGATTTTGATTTTATTTAAAAAAAACAACTAAAAACAATCGAATTTTTGTAAACCAAAGTAGAAAAACTTTTTTTGATGAATATGTCTATTTCGTCCGTCCGTTTATGTTTTCAAAAATATTGATAGATAGTCAAATAATTCAATAAAATATGATTTAGGGCATTTTTTAAAACTATCATATACACAGATTTAACTAAAACATAACACTTTCAAATCTCGTTATTAGTACCCATTGTAATACAACAAACGGTTTGACTTCAACTCTCGTATTTTATTTACTTTTAAAAATAATAGTAAAATAAGCCTTCTCTACACACCAGGTGAGATAGTGGTCAAGCGCGAGCCTATCAATAATAAAAAAAACCTTTACTGTGACACTTTTGTGTCTTTAACTCGCTTCGCGGTAACAGTGGCGCGTTAAATACCTGCTTCGCCGAAAAAAAAACAAGCCTTAAACGTCAAATGGCACATAATGCGTTAATGCCTGTCACACAATTCTAATTTCGGAAAGGGTGAAGTAGCAGCGACGACAATTTGAAACTTAGTATCATTATTTTATTTTTATATTTAATGGTCACGTATAACACAAATTATGTAAAAGGAATCAATATCAAAATCTTAGAAGGCGCTGACGAGAAATTGCTTATTAGAGTTTTCGGTATTTTAGCCTAACGTGTGTTTATAGGAATGGCTAGTTTATTTACGGTTGGCGTAGTGGTTGAGCGATCGGTTGCAGCGCTCCGTATCGTGGGTTCGATTTCCGCACGGATTAAATATTTTTATAGCCTACAGATAGTTGTGCTGGATCTAAGTGTCTTGTTTGTGTAAGTTGAAATGTTCGTAAACGCACCCACAATACAGGAAGAAATTTCTAGTCTGGGACAAAGTATTCTTCTTTTTGTTTTAATAGCAGAGAGAGAGAGAAAAGAGAAAAACATTTCAGTTAAATGACAACAACACCTTGTTATAAGGTTTATGTTTTTAAACCGTTGGTTTAACAGCTTCGCTGCCACCTGGGTTCTTGGGAAAGCCGGATGTTGTTTTTTTGTAAAATATGCATGTAATATTATTATTATAATATGCATTTATAATAATAATATTACGTTGGGAGAAACGATTTCTTTTTTAATGTTTTTTCTTAAGTTCCTCATGTTGGGATTTCTCGTTTTATGTTTTTATAATTTTGTTTTTTTTTGTTGCCCGGACTGCTAGCATTTTTTAATTTATTATTATTTGTAACATAATAGCGCAACCGGCAGGTGGATCTGATATTTGGTGTTAATTAATTTAAGATATATATATCGGAGGATACTTCCTACTTCTGTGATAGTAGATTAAACAGATACGGAATAAAGAAGAAGTTCTTAATCATCTTAATTTAATTTTGTTTCATTGGCAACATTACCTTCTGATTCAAACCTTGATTCGATTTTATTCGATTGGCAACACTTTATTATAATTTCAAAATACTCTAATTCGATTGGATGTTTTAAACTATACTTTGCCGGATGGGTTGACTGTCCAATCAAGCGAGGGTAGCTGCATTATGGCCGCCTAGAGTAGGTTCGAACGGCAGTTGACGTTTCGAGACGGGGCGCGGGCAGTTATCTGTGGCGCGCGGGCAGATCTGAGAGCGCGCCTTTTTGAGTGGTGAAAAAAGTACCTTCCGAGTAAAAAAAGCGGTTGCCTGGTGGCGGAGATAAAGTGACTGTGAAACGACTGGTGTACGAATCTGCTGCTTGGCCATTGGACCAGCTCGGACGGCAAAGTAGTACTTACTTCAATTGCTTTGTGCCAGCATTAAACCCAACATGACGCCCACGAGACCCAAGAGAGACATGGAGCATGAACTCGTATTCATTGAGGAGAGTCCTACTCCGACATCGGAAGTGGTCACGGTGCCAGCACAAAGCGAAGACGGAACAAACGAAACGGACAATGGCTGGCGCGCTCTTTTTGAGGCGCAACAAAACAGCATGCAACTGCTCATAGAAGCGCTACGCAATCCTGTTGAAGACAGGAACATCGTGTTGCCCGAGTACCATCCGGACGACTCAGACACCGATGGCCGAGCATGGTTAGCAACCGCTGATGTTTGTCTATCGGATCGTGATCTACATGGAAGCAAACTCGTTCTGACACTGAGTAAGGCTATGAAGGGTTCAGCCGCAACATGGTTGTCACAAATAGTTTATCCAAATATGAAATGGACAGAGTTTAAAGAAATTTTCCTATCTCGGTTTGATACGTCGGAAACATGTGCATCAACGGTTTTGAAAATGTTTAATGGTAAACCGCAAGATGGCGAATGTCTCGCTGCATATGCAAGCCGTTTATTTACGTCACTCACGTCACGATGGGGTAAACTAGGCAAGGAAGAAATGATGGTATCTATCATACTTGCTCACATAGGACAAATCGAACCACGACTACAACGCCATATTTTTTCCGAAGATATAAGTACACGCAGTAAAATGCAACGTGAACTGATGGCATTTTCATATCGCAAGCGAAGTTCTCAAGAGGTCGCGAAGACAGGAGCCAACCAATATCCAACGCAGGAGGGCAAACGCCCTAAATTAAATAGTGTTATTACGAAGTGTTTCACATGTGGAAAGTTTGGCCATAGATCTTTCGAGTGTTTCAGCCGTTCACACGGCACGCAGCAAACAACTTCAAATTCCGATCGCCCCAACATGGGAGTTGCTATGATGAAACCCGGCGTGAAGTGCTACAGGTGTGGAACAGAGGGCCACATTGCATCAAGATGCTCGAGAACATCGGCTGCAACTGGCAGCACACAACCTGGCGCCGCATCCGACGTAGTGAAACGAGTGGACATATGCAATATGAAACCTGTCACCGGGGTGATCACTCAATTTGGTGAGAAGTTTTCATTTTGTTTTGATTCTGGTGCAGAATGTTCCCTGGTTAAAGAGAGTATTTCACTTAAACTTGTTGGTAAATTACAACATTCAGCTGTTACTCTGATAGGTGTAGGAAATACTAGCATATTGTGTGACTCACAAGTTTTATCTCATGTTACTCTATGTGGCCATGACGTACAAATATTATTTCACATTATACCTGATAATTTTCTGAGTAATGATATTCTGATTGGACGTGATCTATTAGCTTTGGGATTTTCTGCACATCTTTCGAGTGACAAACTTGTTATAATCAAAAAGTCTTCTCTTGTTAATATTTGTGATGTTGGTAAGGCTATAACTGATTTCAATGACATTGATACCGATGTTACAGATGATTTTAAACCCCAGTTAATAGAACTTCTTGGTAGCTTCAGGGAATCATTTGTTGAAGGCACGCCTACTAGTCGAGTAAAGACAGGTGAATTAGCAATTGAATTGATCGACCCATGCAAAATTGTACAACGTCGGCCTTACCACTTAAGTTCTGAAGAACGTGTAATAGTACGCAATAAGTGTAGTGAGTTATTGTCTGCTGGAGTTATTAGACCCAGTAAGTCTCCCTTTTCTAGTCCGATACTTTTAGTAAAAAAACGTGATGGTACAGATCGGATGTGTGTAGATTATCGAGAACTGAATGCTAATACCGTCCCTGACCGCTATCCCTTACCTTTAATATGTGACCAAGTTCAAAGGTTGGCAGGTGCACGTATTTACTCTTGTTTAGACATGGCTAGTGGTTTTTATCAAATTAACATAAATGCAGAATCAAATTCCATAGAAAGAACCGCTTTTATCACCCCTGATGCTCATTATGAATTTACCGCTATGCCCTTTGGCCTACGCAATGCTCCTGCTGTTTACCAGAGAGCTATTAATACAGCTCTAGGTGACCTAGCACACTCATATGCAATTGTTTACATGGACGATCTTATAATCCCTGGAGTAAATGAAGAACAAGGGTTAGAGAGACTACGTACAGTGCTGAAAACTCTGAGTGATGCCGGTTTCTCGTTTAATTTAAAGAAATGCGCCTTCCTTAAGAAGCAAGTCCAGTTTTTAGGTTACCAAATATCTGAAGGTGAGATAAGGCCCAACCCTCGTAAGGTCATTGCACTAACTAGTTCCAAACCACCAAATACCATTACCCAGCTGAGACAATTCTTAGGTTTAGCATCTTATTTCAGGCAGTTTGTCAATAATTTTTCAATTATAATGGCCCCACTTTATCGTCTCTTAGCTGATAATAATACTAAAGTTATATGGACTACCGAATACGAAAATATCAGGCAGAAAATTATCTCAATATTAACTTCATCTCCAGTTTTAATGCTTTTTAACCCGGAACTACCTATAGAACTGCATACGGATGCAAGTAGTGAAGGTTACGGTGCAATACTCTTCCAACGAGCTGATAAAAAGCTACATCCTGTAGAGTACTACAGTAAGCGAACAACTAGTGCGGAGTCTCGTTATCACTCCTATGAGTTGGAGACACTAGCTGTTGTAAATGCAGTCAAGCATTTCCGACATTACTTGTATGGTAGGACTTTTACAGTCATTACTGACTGCAATTCTCTGAAGGCATCTAGAACTAAAGTAGACTTAACCCCTAGAGTGCATCGGTGGTGGGCATTCCTTCAAGCTTTTGATTTTAATATAGAGTACAGAGAAGGCAAGAGAATGGCCCATGTCGACTTTTTCTCAAGAAATCATTTACCTGAAGAAAATGGTGCTAGCAATGATACCAAACGTTTAAATAAGGTAAATTATGTAGAGGAAAAACGCGTTAATATAGTTGAGTTATCTTCGAACTGGTTACAAGCAGAACAACGACGAGACCCTGAGTGCAATCAGATTATTCATGACATAGAAAATGACGACCTTGTTTTAGAGGGTTATAGAATTTATGAGTTACGTTCTAATGTGCTCTATAGGAAAGTTCAAAAGAATAACCGTAATATTTGGCTACCAATTGTACCTAGGGCTTTTCGTTGGTCGGTAATAAATCACATCCATGAGTCGATTGTCCACTTGGGATGGGAAAAAACTTTAGAAAAGGCATACCAACATTATTGGTTTCCAAAAATGTCAAAATATGTTAAAAAGTTTGTTGAGAATTGTATAACTTGCAAAGTAGCCAAGTCAAGTAGTGGTAAACAACAAATAGAGTTGCATCCCATACCAAAAGTAAGCATTCCATGGCATACAATTCACATAGATGCCACAGGCAAACTAAGTGGCAAAAGTGATTTAAAAGAATATGTTTTTGTAATTGTTGATGCTTTCACTAAGTATGTTTTATTGAGGCATTCCTTGAGAATAAATACTGAGAGTGCAATTAACGCTCTTAAAGCATCAATATCACTTTTCGGATCGCCTGTGCGTATAATAGCAGATCAAGGTAGGTGTTTCGCAAATAAAGATTTTAAAGATTTTTGCAATAGACATAGTATCCAACTACATTTTATATATTACAACCGGCTCTTGTCGTGCTAACGGTCAAGCGGAGCGGATAATGAGTACACTAAAAAACATGTTGACCGTTGTAGAAGTTAGTCCAAATAGATCCTGGCAAGATGCACTTGATGATGTCCAGCTGTCTATAAATAGCACAATTCATAGAGTCACTAAGGCAAGTCCATTAGAGTTGTTAATAGGTAGAGTAGCTAGACCCCTAAATTTATTAACCGTTGATGATAATGAGATAGAAGTAAATATAGATGAGATTAGAAAACAAGCTGAAAAATTAATAAAAAATAATGCTTCCCTGGATAAAGCACGATTTGATAAAAACAAGGCTAAAGTGACTACATTCTCTATGGGAGATTATGTTTTAATTGAAAACCATGAACGGAATCAAACCAAATTGGATCCAAAATACAAAGGACCTTATGAGGTCATTGAAATACTAGACGGTGACAGGTATCTCCTTAAGAGTATGAATAATAATCGAATTTATAAGTACTCAAGAGACCGCTTACGTCCACTCCCTCAATCTTATATCCCTTCTGAGCTGGATCCATGCTTGTCAGATGACAGTGATGGTAAGACCTTTGTTTATATATTGTCTTTGTGAAACTTAGGGAATACTGTCTGGTTGTCATATAAGTAGTTAAATATTCTGTGCCAGTCATTAATAGGCATACCTAACGTAATTTTCCGTTATTTGCTAGTTTACCAGATTGATAATGACAAAGATAATACAGGTGTAAAGTCGAATGATACTGTGCATGATTTCATTTTCATTTTAGTTCCTATATGGACATTGTTCTGCGTACTTAGATCGTTGCCTGGGAGCCGACGGATACGTGAATTTAGTTTCTGTGTTTTAAATAACGCATATATTCGATTGAAACTAAATAAAAATCACAGACGCTTCGGCGAACTGTAAAACATTCAACACTTTCGGATTTTCAGATCGTAGTTGGGCCGATAGAACTGTCATTACTATCAAGTGTCAAAGTGTCATCTGTCAGTACAGTGTCGATGTTATTCGTTTCACGCAGCGCCTAATAATTATTTAAGCTTTTGATTATCATACCCATTGCACTGAGAGTTGTATGTTGAATAAATTTTTTTTTAGTTAGCTTTTTGTTGATTATGAAATGTGAATGTTTTGTCAAATTGCTTATTCAGAATAAAGAGTGAAGTAAAAAGTTAGGTCCAAAGTTTAATGGTGCTGTTTATGGTTATTGAAGTCCTAAATGGTGGCAACTATGTGATGGATGAAAGGCTTTGTTTGGTTCATGATGAGTAAGAGAAAAGCTGAAAGAAAAAGTACCCATTGACGTAACTGAATGTACTATGTTGAAGACTGATTCAAATCAATCTAGCAATGGTGAGGTCGGTGTGTACGGTCAAAGGACTGACTGTACGGTGAGGTGTGTACGGTCAAAGGACTGACTGTACGGTGATGAGTAGTCACTGCGGTGACTGCTGTTACCAAGGAGGGTTACGAAGTGTGAGTGGTCAATGATGACTGCTGTAACCGAGGAGGGTTACGAGGTGAGTGGTCAAAGATGACTGCTGTAACCGAGATGGGTTACGTGGTGAGTGGTCAAAGATGACTGCTGTAACCGAGGTGGGTTACGAGGCCTGGTCAGGATGACTATGGTTGCAGGATGGTCACAGGGTTGACCATCGGGAGCCACAGCGATTGCTGTGGGACCAAGAAACATTGCTGGATATGTGTGGGGGGGAGCCTGGTCCCTCTGGGGCTTCGGTGACCTGTTGTATGTCTGGGGAAGCCTGGTCCCTCTGGGGCTTCGGTGACCTGTTGTTTAGTGTATGTGGTATGGGTATCTGGCAGTCTTGTTGCTTTGGGAGGACCGGTTGTCTGGGGGAGCCTGGTCCCTCTGGGGCTTCGGTGACCTGTTGTCTGGGGGGAGCCTAGTCCCTCTGGGGCTTCGGTGACCTATTGTGTGTCTGGGGGAGCCTGGTCTCTCTGGGGCCTCGGTGACCTGTTGTTTGGTGTATGTGGCATGGTATGTTGTGTTGGGCGTTTGGATGGTTTCTGGCACACTTAGTGCTTCGAGACCGATTGGACGCCTGTTGGGAACCTGGTACCTCTGGTGCTTCGGTAACCGTTTAGAATGTGGTAATATGGTTGTCTAAACGGTGAGGTGGCTGTTTTTATAGTACGAAGATGGTGGTGTGTGGTGTGGAGACCTAGATTTACATGGAGAAAACAAATGAACAGAGTGGAAGCTATTAGAATTCAGTTTTCATGAGTAGTCTTATTTGATTTTGCTGTAGGTTGGTATAATATAAGGTTTTGATCAAGGTTTCTGCGCGGTAGTCATCACGAGCACGTATTTCTTTTTTTTTTATATCAGGATTGGCCGAACTACTCAGCAAAATTTTATTGTTTTTTTTTTGCTTCTTCCTATTACAGGAAGCGACGATGCTCGACCCTCTCCATCACACAGAGACGTGTGACCTGTCAAGATGGCCGTATCGGAGGATACTTCCTACTTCTGTGATAGTAGATTAAACAGATACGGAATAAAGAAGAAGTTCTTAATCATCTTAATTTAATTTTGTTTCATTGGCAACATTACCTTCTGATTCAAACCTTGATTCGATTTTATTCGATTGGCAACACTTTATTATAATTTCAAAATACTCTAATTCGATTGGATGTTTTAAACTATACTTTGCCGGATGGGTTGACTGTCCAATCAAGCGAGGGTAGCTGCATTATGGCCGCCTAGAGTAGGTTCGAACGGCAGTTGACGTTTCGAGACGGGGCGCGGGCAGTTATCTGTGGCGCGCGGGCAGATCTGAGAGCGCGCCTTTTTGAGTGGTGAAAAAAGTACCTTCCGAGTAAAAAAAGCGGTTGCCTGGTGGCGGAGATAAAGTGACTGTGAAACGACTGGTGTACGAATCTGCTGCTTGGCCATTGGACCAGCTCGGACGGCAAAGTAGTACTTACTTCAATTGCTTTGTGCCAGCATTAAACCCAACATGACGCCCACGAGACCCAAGAGAGACATGGAGCATGAACTCGTATTCATTGAGGAGAGTCCTCCTCCGACATATATAATATATTTATTTTTATAAGGTATTTATGAATTTCGATCTGAGCAGTGATAGTAATAGTTTTTTCTCTCTAACAAGTAACGATGACAGTTTTGTGTCCATTCCTTCTCTTGCAGACAGTCTTAAGGCGCAGTTTTCTGATGATACTAAAAAATTTAACGTTATTCATATCAATGCCCAGAGTATTCCGGCCCATTTCCACGATATGCTGGCAAGTTTTGACTGTAAGAACATTCATGCTATTCTTGTATCCGAGTCATGGCTTAAACCTTATCTCCCTTCAACTAGCTATTCTCTTCCTGGCTTCGTGCTCATTAGAAACGACAGGACGATTGGTGGTGGTGGTGGTGTTGCCATATGTCTCCGTGCGCACATTCCTTTTTCTGTAGTTCATGTGTCAGCGCAGCCACCGCCATCAAATGCTGGTGAACACCTGTTTCTTGAAGTCGAACTACATCACTCAAAACTGCTTCTTGGCGTGTATTACTGTCCCACCTTACGCATCAATTTCTTTTCATCTTTTAAAAACTCTTAGAAATGCTGATCCCTTCTTACAGTAATAGCATAGTTATGGGTGATTTTAACACCTGTGTTCTGAAAAAAGACCATCGCTCTACTTCTCTGCATAATGTTGCAGCGTCTAGTAATGTTTCCATTCTGCCACTAAGTGCTACTCACCATTTTTCAAACTGTACCCCTTCCCTTCTCGACTTGATTTTTGTCTCCTCTCCTGATCGCGTCGCTAAGCATGGCCAATGCTCAGCCGATGCCTTTTCGTATCATGACCTGATTTTTCTTTCTTATAAAATTCGTCCACCTAAGGCTAAAGCCAAAATTCTCATGCAACGCAATTTTGGTGGTATGAACGCTGACAGTCTGTGCGATGATGCCAGCAATATTGATTGGGCTCCTCTGTTTGCCTCTACGTCGGTTGATGAGAAAGTTAAAATCTTTACTGCTAAACTTGTCGATCTTTATGATGTTCACGCACCTGTACGAGCAGTTAAAGTTAAACATTTGCCGGCGCCGTGGCTGACAGATGAGATCAAAAAGTTAATTAACAAAAAGGTTGCGGCAAAGTCCAAATTTAAGCGTCGGCCTACTGATGCGAATAGGGACTCATATGCCTCTATCCGCAAACTCTGCAATAAGGTGTGTAGGAATGCTAATCGCCAACACATTCATAACTCTGTCCAAAACGGAGACACATCCAAAGTTTGGAATTTTCTAAGTTCACTGGGGGTCGGTAAAACCCGGCAAGAGTCAATCCCTAAAGATTTAGACATCGATGCATTGAATAATCATTTTACAGCTTCGTCCAGTTTCGATCGGACATTACCTATTTTCTGTTCCTTCTTTTTGTCTATGTATTATGTGTGTGTACATTAATGGTAAAATAAATAAAATAAATAAAATAAATAAAATAAATAAAATAAATAAAATAAATAAAATAAATAAAATAAATAAAATAAATAAAATAAATAAAATAAATAAAATAAATAAAATAAATAAAATAAATAAAATAAATAAAATAAATAAAATAAATAAAATAAATAAAATAAATAAAATAAATAAAATAAATAAAATAAATAAATAAAATAAATAAAATAAATTAAGTACATTGAAGTATCTTTCATCTCTTACAACTCCCAGTTATTCTCCATTTGTTTTTAGTCAATTCTCCGCATGTGATGTTAAGAAGAGCATACTATCGATTACTTCCAATGCAGTAGGATGTGACTGTATCAGCCGCAAAATGTTACTCCCGGTGCTGAACGTTATTCTTCCTGTCATTTGCCACATCCTTAACTTTTCTGCGTCTAGCGGTGTCTTCCCAAGCTCATGGAAAGATGCGCAAATTATTCCTTTACCCAAAAAGTCCAATCCTACATCCTATTCTGAATACCGTCCAATATCCGTCTTACCACTCCTGTCCAGAGTCCTAGAACGATTAATTCATAATCAAATTAGCACTTTCCTATCCAAAAATAATCTCCTAAACCCCTTCCAGTCCGGCTTTCGTCCTGGTCACAGCACCTCCACTGCTCTACTCAATATCACGGCAGATATCAGATCAGCCATGGAAAGCAGTAATCTAACGGTCTTAGCATTGCTAGATTTCAGTAATGCTTTTAATACTGTTGATTTCGATGTTTTGCTTGGCATTCTATGCTCTCTTAATGTATCTCCATCGGTGGTTGTCTGGTTTCGTAGTTACTTGTTCGGCCGCCGGCAACGTATTTGCATCGGAGAGATCTTCTCTTCCTGGTGTAGTACTTCTGCCGGGGTACCACAGGGTGGCGTATTGTCCTCTTTACTTTTCGCAGTTTTTATAAACTCAATCTCCAATGTACTCATTTCATCCTACCATCTTTATGCAGACGATCTACAAATTTATTCGCGAGCTCCTCTCGGGAATCTGAGTGAGGCTATCGTTGCCATCAATCTTGATCTGGCTCGTATTTGCGATTGGAGCAAGCGGTACGGGCTTATGGTCAACCCTATCAAGACGCAGGTTATAGTAGTGGGCAGTTCGAGAATGGTTTCTAGGATCGACTGGACGTCTCTTCCCCAAGTTCTTTTTGATAATTCAGTTATTCCCTTCAGTGAGAAAGTTAAAAACTTGGGGATATTTCTTGACAAGAACTTCTCTTGGACTGCCCAGCTGCAGGAGGTAAGCCGCAAGTTATTTGCATCTGCTGCAACTTTGAGGAGACTGCGGCATTTTCTTCCGACTGTCACCAAGATTGCGCTTGCACAATCTCTTCTTCTTCCCATCCTTGATTATGCTGATGCCAGCTATCTTGACCTTACTCAAGAACAACTCGATAAACTTGAGCGACTTCAAAATTTTTGTATAAGATTCCTATTTGGTTTGCGCAAATATGACCATGTTTCCGATTTCCGTTTGAAGCTCAAGTGGTTGCCAATTCGTCTTCGCCGGAATGCTCATATTCTTTCTCTTCTGTACAATGTGCTCTTTACTCCTTCCACCCCTCTTTACCTCAAGGATCGTTTTCAGTTTATCTGCGATTATTTTTTTTCACACCTGGCAACACTGGCGACAGGTCGTCAAAAAACGGCCTCGTATCTAATTTATTTTAAAATTATTGTTTTATTGTGTTTAGTTTGTTAAAATCCTTTATTTATATTAGAATTAACGTATAAAGTGATACTCGTAGTGTTTGTGGCCAGTTTGTTATTATAATAACTCAAAAACAATTGTTATTAATAATTCATGTACCGGCTGCCATCGTTTGAACTGTGGATTTGAATTCTTCGAACCGGGGGAGTATTTTGTTTTGATTTACAAATTATTACTGTATTATCAATATACTATACACCACTCATACACCGCTCAGGGCTCTGAGCGACGTCCAGTACACACCGGCTACGTTTATGTCTCATTTTGTTTGACAAATTGTGGAAACAAAACTCGAGGACGAAAACACTTGCCCCAGACAAAACATTCACTGCAAAACCTACTTCACACGAGATTTATTAATATCTTTAATATAGTGTAAATATTATAGCTACACCACATACTTTATTAGCATTGTAAAGAGACTTTGTTCCCACTAAAACTGATGTTCTTAACAATCCCTAAACCTAAATCGAATCTAGCAATAAACACCAATGTTTATTAAAGCCTTTCCTTAATTAAGTCTGAGAATATTAAATTAAATAGCTTTTCTTTGTTCTTAGTTTTTTTTTAATTTTTTCTCATTTACCTCCATTTTTATAATCTTTTTTCCTACATTTTACTTCTTTAACTTTAAAACCCCTCCTACTTTCTCAAGTTTTCTAATAACTTAGTATTATCCTCACATACTCAGCTGTTTCCTGTCACATTGCAGGTGTTGCTTAAGGAAAACTGTCAATATGATGACCCGGGCAGCTACCGTTCGTGACATGAGTGACAAACTGAAAGCAGCGCTGAGAGAGCTAGAATCATCAAGAAATGAGTGCAGCAAGCTTCTGCGGGAACGAGAAGAAAGTGAAGTTGAAATTGAGTTAATAGTGAACAAAAACACTCAACTCAAGAACTAGCTTAAAGAGCTACACTCCCAGCATATAGATATACTGGACCAGCATCACCATCTCCGTCAACTAGTGTCAGATTTTCAACAGTGCCATGACACTCATGACCAGGCACTGAAGCGTATATCTGTACTGGAAGCTGATTTGTGCAAGGCTCATAACACCATTACCTCCATCGACCCGCTGAAAGTCATCGAAGAGGTTTCTAACAACAGTAACCTGTACAATGAGCTGATGGCTAGTGCATCCGAGCTGGAGTGTGAGCGGCCCACCATTACCATAGACCTTACAGGGGATGATACCATTGCTAAATGTCCAGTTCTAGGCAGTCACAATAAAATTAAGAATATATTAAGATCAATAAAAGTATTAATAAATATAAGAAACTTTTAAGAAATCCAAGTGTTTACAAATATAATGTTAACCTTAGAAGAGATTGCAGAAAATTAAAAAACCAATTAAATATATGTAATAGTAAATTGAAAACTAGTACACAAATGTATGATGTTGATATTCAGAACCTACAAAGGGAATTATTGAGTAGGGAAAATACACTAAAGGAAATATTTTGTAAATATGAATGTAGTTAACAGATGTTAACATCTGTTAACTAAGCGCGCGCTAAGTGAGCGCTTGCAGGAGGCCTGTGAGTTGGTGGACCTGGTGAAGTATAATGCAGAGAGGTATGAGTCATTGACTAACAACCTCACTTGTAGTTGTGCTGCCGCTCCGCCACCTCTCATGTTACAACATGTTGCTCCTACAACTTTACCCATTGATCTTACTGCAACAACTTTGAACCCCACCAAAAGTAATATCTTAGTATATTCAGACAAATTAGGAACAGGTTTTAGATCTTTGTTAAATAACCGTTCTAAACACACAATAGTGAACCATTGTTATCATAAACTGCATTTTAATGAGCTCATTCATAAAATTCAACAGACACAATTGAATGAGCAAACTACTGTAGTGCTTCTTTTTGGAAATAGCCTTAGTGTAACAAAAAGGGACATAGTTAATGGTATTGACACCCTACTTAAGTTATGATTAGGCAAATTAATATTATGTGCATTGCCCTATTCTGACAAGTTACTTGTTCAGGATTTCTAGTTTAAATAACTTGATGCATATTTTATCTTGTCGTCATAGTGACCGTTTATTGTTTTTTGACACCAACAATTTTGTTAGTGATTTTGTTTTGATTCGGGATCATATGTTTCTTCCCAAAAATAGTCGACATTTATTAGCTACATTGTTAGCTTTTAACATACACGCAGTTATTGATGATTTAACTGAGACTAGGTTTAGTGATTTAACAGTATTATCCAGTTTTTCTGATAATACTACTGTAGATTCTTTAAACGATTAGAGTCGACAATAGAGAAGACGAATAGTAATATTTTACTTTATCATCAAAATATAAATCGCTTCTTCGGCAAAATTTTAGACGTGGAATTGTTAGTAGATAAATACCACATGGATATCTTATGTTTTTGTGAAACTTGGTTAAAACCAGATAGGATGTTGTTTAATGTAAATAATTTTTCAGTAGCCAGCGCGTACAACAGATCCACAGTGGGTGGTGGTACCCTGATACTTTGTAATAGTCATCTCAAATATAAGGAAAGAAAGGATATCACTGCTTACTCTGTTGATTGCTTATGTGAGGTAGCATGTGCGGAGGTCGAGGGGCATACTATCTTGTGTGTTTACAGACCACCAGCATCAAACTTGTCAATGTTTTTAATTACAATGGAAGACTTGTTAAGTAAACTTTTCAGAGATAATAAATTAGTTTTTGTTTGTGGTGACTTAAATTGACTAACAGATCTATATCTGTTAGTCAATTCACCTGAAAAATGTAAGCTCATTTCATTGTTCAAATCATTTAACTTAAAATATTTATTTAATGAACCGACAAGAATAACAGCAACTTCAGCTTCGTGCATAGGTAATGTATTCACTTATTGTAAAGTACAAAAATCGTTTTTAATTAGTGGCGTTAGGTCAGACCATACTGGTCAACTAGTATCTTTTGAGTCAGATAAAAAAATAACCTAGCTAAATCAATTCGATTAAGACCTCTTACTAAAAATAAATTAAATTCTTTTAATAATAATGTTTCTAGCAACCTTTGTAACGCCAGTTTTGATTTAAAAGACCCCAATATAAATTACGGCACGTTGTTTTCTACAATTTGCCAAGAATTCAATAAAACGTGTCCTATAAAAACAGTTAAAGTCAACAATTACAAATCGAAATTTAGTGAATGGGCCACTGTGGGCATAAGAAAAAGCCGAAATAATTTATATAATTTATATTACGAAAAATCTTTGACTAACGATCAAGTTTTCACGAACTATTCCAAAATATTCAAAAGAGTCTGCGCTCAAGCAAAATCTCAAATAATAATTAACAAAATTGGTGTTTCTAATAATAAAATAAAAACTGTGTGGCAAGTAATTAATAGAGAAACTGGAAAGACACAACAACGCGATCAGAATGAGTTGTCTTTGAATATATCTAATCAAACCATTTCTGATAAGCAAGAAGTCGCTGAGACATTAGAAAATTTCTTTACCAACATTCCGTTAGAGGTTACGAAGTCACTTCCCTCCTCATCTAAATTGGCTGCAGCTCTTCTTAAGGAATACTTTACTAAAGACATACCAACCTTTAAATTTAAACCAATATGCATTGATACAATTAAAAACGCGTTCAAAAGTCTTAATATAAAAAACACTGAAGACTTATGGAGGATATCCGTTAGGGTTCTTGGAGATATTATTGACTCAATTGCTCCTGTCCTAACAGGCATATTCAATCAATGTTTGGACAGCGGCACGTTTCCTGACTAAATGAAACACAGTAAAGTAGTACCAATTTTCAAATCAGGCTGTAAGAGCGATCCCTCTAATTATAGACCTATATCCGTGCTACCAGCATTGAGTAAAATCTATGAAAAAATCATGCTGGACCAGATCTTGTCTCATTTCAATTCAAATGGGATCCTGCATAGTCAGCAGTTTGGTTTCACAAAAGGTAGGTCGACAACGGACGCGGGAGTAAAACTCATCAGCCACATCTTGGAATCTTGGGAGAATTCCCAGGATGCCATTGGCATTTTCTGTGATCTGTCAAAAGCGTTCGACTGCGTCGACCACAACACACTGATCTGTAAATTACAACACTACGGGATTCAAGGACAAGCTGCTGATCTTGTGCTTTCCTATTTATCAAACAGACAGCAAAAAGTAAATGTTAATGGGGTGAAGTCCTCCGGGTCTCTAGTCAAAATGGGCGTGCCCCAAGGTTCAATTCTCGGCCCTTTCCTTTTTCTTGTTTACATAAATGATTTCCCTTTTATGATGGCCAAATTATCGGATATAATTCTATTTGCTGATGATACTTCGCTAATTTTTAAAATAGATAGGAAAGATACGGATGTCTTACATGTCAACGAAAGTCTGATTGTTCTCTCGGAATGGTTCGCAGCTAACAATCTTTTACTGAATGCGAAAAAAACAAAATGTCTAAAGTTCTCTTTACCAAATGTACCTCAACGTGACCTAAATCTAAATCTTGACGGCAAAAATCTTGAAATAATAACGGAAACTGTATTCTTGGGGATTACTATCGATTCAAAATTGCAGTGGGGCTCGCACATTAGAACTCTTTCGGGCAGGTTAAGTTCGGCTGCCTATGCAGTAAGGAAGATAAGGCAGTTAACCGATGTAGCCACAGCTAGACTAGTATACTATGCTTATTTCCACAGTATTATGTCTTATGGCATTCTGCTGTGGGGGTCAGCAGCAGACGTTGACTCAATTTTTATCTTACAAAAGAGGGCAATCCGCGCGATCTATAAAATGGGTCCTCGCGAGTCCCTCAGAGAAAAATTTAAAGAGATCGATATACTGACTCTACCTTCACTTTATATTTTGGAATGTATTTTGTATGTCCGCAAAAATCGAGGGCTTTTCAAAACTAGAAGTGACTTCCATAATTTAAATACACGCAGTGAGCACGAAATTGTAATACCCAAATTCAGATTAACGAAAACTAGCAAGTCTTTTCTTATAAACAGTATACGCTATTATAACAAGTTGCCTAAGTCAGTTATAGAACTGACCGATGGAAAGTTCAAAAACTACATCAAACGTATCCTTGTTAAAATAGCATATTATAAAATCAAGGACTACGTTGAAGATAAAAATTTTGGCTTTGACACCCTCTGCGCATGCGGCTTCCCTGGTAACTCATAAACGGCACAAATATATGGATATCTCTAACTATTCTCAATCTCATTTTTTTCTCTTTTAATTAATCTTTTTACAATATTTTTCAATCATCATTATAGCCCTTTGCTAAGAATAGTTACAGCACTGATTACAGTATTTGTGCCACATGTTAAATTTAGTGTTGTTTTTTTTTATTTTATTTTACCTTTGTATAGATTCTTTTACCGATTGTAAATGTGTGAACATTGTAGGCTTTCTAGATTTCTAGATGATTGTTTTTTGTTTGTTTTTTTCAATTTCGTACGACTTATTGTCGGGCCTACGTTGTCCCCCCATATCCAAGTACTAATGCTGTAACATGGAAATATTGTAAACACAAAAAAAAAATAAAAGAGTAACCATGGACCATGGAACCTTGCCGGTTCTTCTCCATAGGCAACGACTAACCCGAACCGTGCACCTTTTGTCGACGTTTTATAAGTGCCCATGTAGGCCCATGTAAAATAAAAATATTTAATTTTTATTTTGATTTGATTCCCACACGAAATCACTTAGGTCATCGGATAACTTGCGACTTAGAATGCCAATGCACTCCACCACTTTCTTCGATAAATCTTTTACTGTCCAAGCTGCTCGTCTGTGGAATGCATTGCCTGACTCAATAAAACGCGCCCAGTCATTGGCTGTATTTAAAAGACTCGTGAAAGACCATTACCTGTCACTGTGATTGTCGTTAGTCAACATTTACTTTCATTGCCTATATATATATTGAGTATGTATGTATTTATGTATCTATTAATATAACATATGTATGTATTTGGGTATCTATTATGATATTATTCTATATTTAAAGTAAATATTCGTAATGTTATGTGTTACACCAATGTCAACCCCATTTCATGTCCAGGCTATCACTGTCCATTCCAGGTTGCCTGGAAGAGATCGCTGTAAGCGATAAGGCCGCCCGTTGTATGTATTTTAGTTTTAAGTTTCCTTTTCTATGTTTTAACTCGGTGTACCTACAATAAAGCATATATAAATAAATAAATAAATACATCTATAAAGTCAATATTTGACCCGACTACATCACTAATTGAGTAGCGTAAAACTTTCCAGAACGAAATAGTGAATACCGCTGATTAGAGGTGAATGTAGAGGATTTTTTTCAAATTCCGATAGAGAAATAAACAAGGAGCGTGCGCGCGCGGTTCCAGGAACGAACCGTACCATTCCCCGTGGCTCTAACGCGCGCTCGTATCGGCTCCTTTTGCAATTCGCACCCGCGATGGTACTCAAATGGATAATATTTTTCTAATTTCAGTTGCGAAGTTGGATTTTATAACTCCTTCTTCAGTTACCAGTTCTTATTTAGTTTAAGTCAATACTGAATAGGTTACATCTAAACAAGCGTGCTTCACCGTAGACCACATCATGTCTTCTATCAGGCGAGATAGTGGTCAAACGCGAGCATATAGATTAAAAAAAACATCATCCTATGTGGGCCCGTTTTTAGACGTTGTGTGCTGCTGTAACCGTTTTAATTTTCATGTAACAACAACAAAACCCCCTTCTTAGTCCGCATTATTATGCAACTTCGGAACCCTTTTAATGCGCGTGGCCCGACACGCACTTGGCCGGTTTTTTTAATTCTAAGACCTTTTGTAACATTTATTAAAGTCTTTCACAAAATAATCTTATATAAACTTATTAAAAAAACTAATGAAAAATAAAATAAACTAATGAAAAATAAAATAAACTAATAAAAGAATTAAATGGGAATAAGAAATTGCAAAAACAATGCTGGTTGGGCTCAGAGGATGCGACGACTGTAGGTACCAAATTCATAGCTGCAATTTTCGTAATAAGCCGTCGGTTGGCGGCCTCTTCTTCATCATCTAATTATTCATCATAGTCCCCAGGATTAAACTCATCATTACTGCCATCGTCTCCATAGAGCTGGTCTTCAATATGACTATCAGTCATATCTTATACCACTTGCGCTTTCCTTCGTTTTAGTCTTGATGGGGCCCGGATACATCATCCATATTTGAACCTTTATAACTTTGAAATAAAAGCAAATATTTTTAAACCAGAGAGCAGTCAACCCGACATAATGTTCATACAAACGCTGTTACGTGATTATGCCGTTGTAGCACATCTATCTTTGTTTTTTTTAACTAATAGCTATTTTGTGCACTATATCTAGGTTTTTATCGAAGCAGAAAATAAAAATTTGGAGAAACCAATTCAGTATAAGCCTCCAAAAATCTGGTTTTTTGCACAAATTTTTCCTGAACTTTGGCAGTTCATAATGTATTCATAAATTGTAAAAGTAAAGAAAATACCTCGATAGAAACCTTACACATGTAATGGAGATTCTTATTATCTAATTTTTATTTCACAAACTTGTAAGGCTTATTCAAAAACACGTATCTCCTGGAACATATTTTATGAAATTTTCGAACACCATTTTTCGTTCAAATCATATCGCGTTCTCACTTGCTTGTTGGTCAACAAGGGGGAATAAGGTGCGCGGGGTGACGAGTCGTGCGGGGTCGGGCGGGGTGAGACGGGAAAGTTGAATGAAGATCGCCGATCGCTCGGCTAGTAGCTAATGAATTTGTTGAGTATCTATTTCATTTATTTAGACAATTCTGTTTTACCTACTACAACGATCTTGCTTTTTTATACCGGACACTATTTTTGCTTTCAAAAAGATTTAGTAGTTTTATAATAAAAAAGAAACTGGCATTAGTGAATACGGACATCGAATTTGTTTTGATGGTAGGTTTTGAAGGTAGGGTAGGTAGTTAGGTAGATTAGGTACCAAGGTTGGGTAGCTATAAGCTAGGTAAGTAGTAAGGTAGTTAGGGTAGGTAAGTAGATAGGGTGGGTAGGACCTACCTTCCAAATTACCTACCCGGTAGATAGGGTTGGTAGGTAGGGTACCTATGTCATATGTATGTAAGTAGGGAAGGTAGTTACCTAGGTAGGTCAGGTAGGGACCCTCGAAACACCCGCCAGATGCTCGCAATACTTCCTTCCTTCCTTTTTTATGGTGTACAATAAAGTATATTCTATTCTATTCTATTCTATCGGTATAAAATTATAGATATTTTCATCGCTACTCAATACTGATATCAGGCTGCAACGCAACGTTGCGAGATCCGTTTAGTCTAAATTTGACGGATTCTACTTTTGACAATGGTGTCTTATGTAGAATCTTTCAAAAGTATACTATGGAGTCTACTTTTGAAAGATTCTACATATGACAGATTCTACTTAGGACAGATTCTACATATGACAGATTCTATTTTTGACAGATTCTATATTTGACAGATTCTACATCAGATTCTACTTTTGACAGATTCTACATTTGAATATGAGATCTCTTTCTGTGACTGATAATCTTGTTATTTTTTGGTGTTTTTCTGATAGTTCTTAAAGTTTGGTACGTGTTGGCACCTTTCTGTATGTCTTTTTCATAATATGGTGGAAGAAAGGCAATTTGTTGCTGAAAAAAACAAAAGAGGTTTTAAATCAATATTGTACGAAGGATACCGTTTTAACAAAATCAAACGAGTGAATAAGGATCAAAGTACGTGTTGGCGCTGTGTGAACAGAAGTGAGTGCAGTGCATCTATAACAGTGGATATAATGTAATGAAAATTCTTCGTGAATCTAGTCATAAATGTAAGGCTGATCATCTCGGAAACGATTTATTTATAAAAACTAACCTGAAGAAGAGGGAAGTGTGTAAAAACTTGGGTCCGATTAAAATTATTTTTGAACAAATTTTTGACAGTAACGACGCGGCAATGGCTGGACCAAGCTTTCATGACAAAAAAGATAGCTTTTATAATACAAGAAAAAAATATTTGGGCGCAGGACGATTGTCATTTAATAAAATTGAAGATGTGTATATTATATATTTATATATTTATACCCGAAGAGGTACAGAAGAGAAAATATTGGTATTTATGACTAAGTTATCAAAAAAATCTTTTGACCAGTGCAAGGTTTTGTTTCGGTGATGGTACATTTAAAAGTACTCCCAAGCCATTCTATCAACTTATTTCTCTCCACATAGACCTAAATACTGATACAAATTGTTTTGATGTTAATTTGTTAATAGTGACTGTTTCGAAAATAAATATTTACTATAGTACCTACAAAGTTTTTCTATGTGTAGTGAATACTGTTACGGTCAATTATAATATTATATTTTATCTATAATACAAAAATTTAATACTAGTTATAAAAACAAATTATGCTTATCAATAAATATTATGATTACTATTTATCAGTATTATTTTTGATGCCTCAATGTTCCTGACTTGTCTCACTTTTTTCAAAATACGTCAAATGTAGAATCTGTCAAAAATAGAATCTGTCATATACATAATCTGTCCTAAGTAGAATCTGTCATATGTAGAATCTGTCAAAAGTAGAATCTGGCATATGTAGAATCTGTCAAAAGTAGACTATGGTGTCAAAAGTAGAATCTGTCAAATGTAGACTAAACGGCGAGATCGCACATCACCGGTGCGGGCGAACGGCGGCGCGCGAACTTGGCGCGTGACAGAACGGCAACAGTGCAGTGTGCGACGTATATTTGATCAAAAGCAAGCATAGCATCGCAATCGCAACAGTTTCTTACTCCGTGCGTTGAAGTTCCGCGTGACGTCACGTAAAGTCATCACGACACGATCCCTACTCCTGAACTTTGACGAGCTTTATCTTTGTCAATTTTTAATGATTTAATAAACGTGGTGACTTGTGCGCCACCTTATTTATATACGTACTGCTTGATTGTACATAGTTACTGGCTGTTTGTAAATATTTTATAAGTAAGTTTTTTGAATGTTTTTGGTTGGCAGTTGAGGTGCCCTGGTTTTTTCTGTTCAGAGTGTTCTGAGAATTATATTGTCATCCAATCCTTGTGATATCAAATATTCCGACTCACTCTTTATCCAGTTTATGTACAACCTTGTTAATAGAGTAAATATACGAGTCACTTATAGCTGTGCAGTTTCCCTTCTGATATCCGAACAATCGAAACAAACTGAAAGGAATAAAATTCCTTCATTGGTGACCCCGACGTGATACCTGAGCACATAAATATATCTTCATGGATTCGTAAGAAACATCAACTCTCATCTTTAATTAACCAGGATAATCAAGGATAAAGGCGCCTACTAAAATAATTTTCCGAAGAATATTTCGCCTCTTTGACCTGGTACTCATGCTGGTACCGTTGAACTTACCGGTACTTGGAGCGACTTCAGCGGCCCGTTCTTAGAGTTTTGTTGAATGAAAGAAGGAGTAAAGTGTGTGTAAATAAATATTGTTTGTTAATTTGTAATATTATTTTAAAATTTTATTTACAGTGTTGAAACCTGTAAAGGTGAGCGCTCGCCCCATCATCTCTGGCACGGGAATAATTCTGGAACCCAATTCAGTTATTTAAATTAATATGTCAGAAACCGAGGGTGATTTCGTCGAAGCAGAAAGTGGAAAGGTAGTAGTTAACCGCGTGACTATTCGAACGCCTCCTTTTTGTAAGGATCGCCCAGCATTATGGTTCGCGAGCCTTGAGGCGCAGTTTAGTAATAACGGTGTTGTTCAGCAGCTGACTAAATTTAATTATGCGTTGGCTCATTTAGACACGACCTGCACTCGGGAGGTTGAAGACATCATTCTCACTCCTCCGAGGGTCGACCCATATGATACCTTGAGGAATGCGATCATACATAGATTTTCGGTTTGGCAGGAAGAAAAGGTTATGTGTTTGCTTGAAAAAGAACAGATAGGCGACCGTAAGCCGTCGTCGTTTTACAGATACCTGAAGTCGCTAGCGGGCGTTTCTTTTCCTGAGGATGTTTTGAAGACCATTTGGATGAGTCGGCTTCCCAGGTATCTTCAAACCGTGCTCACTGCACAGCGACTTCAAAGTTTGCCAGAACTTAGTGAGCTGGCTGACCAGTTGATGTAAATCAATGGTCAGCCATCTCAACGTGTCTCAATATGGGTTGCGCGTCGGTTGCGTCGAATTTTTCATTGGTTAATAGCTATCCGCAGATAGCGGAGTTAAACAAAAAAGTTGGGGAACTTACTCGTGTTGTGGCATCTTTGGCCAAACTAAATAATGAACAGCGTGGTCGCTCGCGAGAACGTAATTACCGTGATTATCGCAACCGTTCACGTTCGCGAAATAAAGGTCTTTGTTTTTACCACAACCGTTTTAACACCAAGGCGAAAAAATGTATTCAACCGTGTAAATGGACTGGCCCACCCCCTTCTAGTGCTGGCAATGATGGCAATACTTCGGAAAACTAGAAGAGCGCCCGGTGCATGCGACTGCCGATCGCTCCACTTCTAGTCGCCGACTTTTCGTTACCGACCGGTTTACCAATAGGAAGTTTCTTATTGATACTGGGTCGGATCTTTGTTGCGTTCCAGTCGGCCACGTTAATAGATTACGAAGAAAGGTGCAGCCGTACGATTTAGTCGCAGCAAATGGCTCGAAAATTAAAACATAATAATATGGTTTAGTTGCATTGAGCCTGAATTTAGGACTTAGGCGCAATTTTTCGTGGAATTTCGTAGTAGCGGATGTTGAGTCCGGGATAATTGGATCGGATTTTTTGTCGCACTATAATTTATTACCAGACTGTGCTCATGGGAGACTTTGTGACGGGAAAACAGGACTGTCATCCATCGCAGAGCTTCATGATGCGAGCCAGTCTAGTGTGAAGGTAATTTCTATTCCCGACTCGCCTTTTTCAGACATTCTGAAGAAATTTCCGAGTATTACACGTCCGCCAGGTGTACTTCAGGAGCCCAAGCACGCAACTATGCATTTCATCAAGACAACTGATGGACTTCCGGTATCGGCACGGCCGCGTCGTCTGGCTCCGTTGAAACTTCGCGCTGCCCAAAAAGAATTTGAGGATATGGTCAAGGCTGGGACAGCCAGGCCATCAAGCAGTCCTTGGTCTTCAGCGTTACACCTAGTGGAGAAAAAGATTCAACGTGGCGCCCATGCGGTGACTATCGCGCTTTGAATGCTCGCACCATTCCGGACCGATATCCGGTTCGTTATATTGGGGATATTGGTCAGAACCTCGCTGGGAGTACCATATTCAGTAAAATCGACCTGGTGAAGGCTTACCAACAAATTCCGGTAAATCTCGCTGACATTTGCAAAACAGCAATAATTACACCATTTGGATTATTCGAATTCCCATTTATGAGTTTTGGACTTAGAAATGCAGGCCAAACGTTTCAACGTTTTATTGACAAAGTTGTTCGGGGCCTTGAATTCTGCTATGCTTACGTTGATGACATTTTGGTTTACTCCAGCTCCAGCTCCTGTCATGCTAAACACCTGGAGATCCTATTCAGAAGGTTGCATGAGTATGATGTAGTAATTAACACTTCCAAGAGCGTTTTCGGAGTGAAACAGGTCACTTTTCTGGGGTATAGGATTAATGCAGAGGGTGTTAGGCCCCCTGATGACAGAATCCAAGCCCTAGTGGATTTTCCTCCCCCAAAAACTGTTGAAGGCATGCGTCGATTTCTTGGCATGGCCAATTTTTATCGACGATTTATACCAGCTGCTGCCAAATACCAGGCTCCTTTAATTGACGCAGTTGTAGCCATTCAAGGCAAGGGCGCCAAGCCTTTTATTTGGACGCTTGTGTTAATGGAATGTTTCGAAGAGTGCAAGATAAGTCTGACTTCCTCGAAGATCCTCGCGCACCCAGACTGTAGCGCTTTTCTCGGTCTTTTTACTGACGCATCGAGCACTCATGTTGGTTCATGCCTACAACAGCGATCAAGCGAGATGGATGATTGGCAGCCAATCGCGTACTTTAGCAAAAAGCTGAATTCCAAGCAGGCACTCTGGCCAGCTTACTATAGGGAGCTTCTCGGCGTTTACGAGAGTGTTCAGCACTTTAGGCATATTCTCGAAGCTCAGCACGCGACAATCTATACGGATCATAAACCGTTAATTTATGCGTTTTCTCAGCGGAGAGAAAAGCTGCCACCCTCTCAGCTAAATCAGTTGTCGTTCATTAGCCAATTTTCTACGGATATTGTCCATATTAAAGGCGTTGACAACGTGGTTGCGGACACTTTATCACGTGTCGAAGCTATTTCTTTGGAACCGCTTCCAAAGAAATAGCTTCGACACTCGTGAAGTCCGCACTTTACCGCTCTTGCTACTTCACAATTAGCTGATGAGGAATTAGCACATGCTCGCGTGAACTCTTTGCTTAAATTGGAAGAGGTTTTAATTCCTGGAACAAATGTGACCATCACTTGCGACTTGTCTAAGGGCAAGCCGCGTCCGTTCCTTACTCCTTCCTTTCGTAGAGCAGCTTTTGACGAATGCCATAACCTCAGCCATCCTGGTGTGCAGGCATCTGCACGCATGGTGACTGAGAGATATGTTTGGCCTGGCGTTAAAGCCGATTGCCATAAATGGGCGCGCTCCTACTCTGTGTGCCAGCGTTGTAAAGTGACGAGGCACGTTAAATCACCACTAGGTGATTTTAGCAAACCATCTGGTAGGTTCAAGCATGTCCACATCGACATTAGTGGACCACTTCCGCATTCAAACGGTTTCAATTATTGTCTTACCGCGGTAGATAGGTTTACGCGGTGGCCGGAAGTTTGGCCAATGAGCTCCATCACCGCTGAAGAAGTGGCCGATACCTTTATAAATGGTTGGGTATCTCGTTTCGGTGTCCCAAATATTATAACAACGGTTAAGGGGCGTAAATTTGAATCATGCCGTTTTCAACAATTAATGTGTGTTTGTGCAACGAAAAGGATTCGAACGACGAGCTATCATCCATGCGCGAACGGCATGGTAGAGCGTATGCATCGACAGCTCAAGGCGGCGTTAATGTGCCATTCTGGGTTTTGGTCGAAGGCTCTTCCGTTGGTTCTCCTCGGTATTAGGTCGGTTTTTAAAGAAGACATTAGAGCTTCTCCAGCCGAACTCGTTTTTGCCGAGACTTTGCGTTTGCCAGGAGAATTTATTGAGACTACAGACTTGTCTAGAAGCCCTGACTCAGTTGTTGATTTCGTCTCGGACTTAAAGAGGCGAATGGAGGTGATTCGACCGGTAGAACCTTCGCACCACGGGCGCCCTTCGTTATTTATTTTAAAAGACGCGACAGCGTCGCATGTTTGGTTACGTGACGACACAGTAAGACGATCGTTGCAGCCACCGTACTCCAGTCCATACCGAATAATTAGTCGGGAGGACAAAACCTAAAAGTTAGAAGTTAAGGGACGTGAGGTTACAGTAAGTATTGATCGCGTAAAACCTGCATTTATTGAAGCTGATTCTTTAACGGGTAATAATGAGATTTTAGATTCGCGAAGCTCGATGTTAATAAATACTGCAAATGCTCCGACGTCCTTTCCACCTCCTGCTTCTGTGGTGACCAGATCGGGTCGTCAGGTTAGGTTTAGAAACATTTTGGACTTATAATTGACAGTTCTTTTTACGTTGCCTCCTTTTTGGGGGGGTTTTTCCTCTGCGTTGGGGGGTGATGTGGCGACTTGCGCGCCACCTTATTTATATACGTACTGCTTGATTGTACATAGTTACTGGCTGTTTGTAAATATTTTATAAGTAAGTTTTTTGAATGTTTTTGGTTGGCAGTTGAGGTGCCCTGGTTTTTTCTGTTCAGAGTGTTCTGAGAATTATATTGTCATCCAATCCTTGTGATATCAAATATTCCGACTCACTCTTTATCCAGTTTATGTACAACCTTGTTAATAGAGTAAATATACGAGTCACTTATAGCTGTGCAGTTTCCCTTCTGATATCCGAACAATCGAAACAAACTGAAAGGAATAAAATTCCTTCATAAATAAAAAAACACGTGTCCAATATTTTTCGATAATCTAACTGACGGACTAATTAGAATTATTATTTATATCAGTCTACACCGAGTTGCTGTTGTTGCGAAAATAGTTTTACAAAGACAAACGAAGATAGTTTTAGAACAATAAAACAACAAAAAAAACAGAATTTCTTTTTTTACCGACTTCAAAAAAGAGATAATCAATTCGACACGTATGTAAGTAATATTATTGGAACTGCACAATATTCACATAATGTGTTACTCTATCTGAGCTTTCTAAACACGTGTGGAAAATGTCATAAGTGTATGTATTTTTGTTTGTATGTATGTACGTTTGTACACGCACTTCTCCGAAAGTTCTTATCGGATCGTGATCATTCTTTTTGTGTTGGATTGAGTATCTCTCAACTTAGGGAATAGTGTAAGTTTCATCATAATCGGTCCAGCAGTTTTCAAAATATGGAGCATACAACCGTACTCCAGCACAAACAGCACGAATCTGTAAATTTAGTTAAGTATTACAGGTATTTTATAGGTATTTTGTCAATGACACCCAGATCCGGAACAATTATCTATAGTGCGGGAATAGAACCCGCGACACGCAGCGCAGCAGCCGATCGCTCAACCACTACGCCAACTTACACAAAAACCAAGTGTGTCGTAATTTATGTAGGATACCTACATAAAGTACGAAAAAGCACACATATAGGAGTAGCACAAGCAGAATACATTATTATTTATCTATCTGGTCCGTATTGAGGAAGCTAAAATTTGTAGGTATAATTACTTCCGACTTCCGAAACTAAAGTTATTTTACACTTTTTAGTGTTTTTGCTTTTGAAGTAGATTTACTTTTATGTGAAAATGTTTATATTTCTCTCTTTATAGTTTTAGTACACGATCACTAAAATGAGCAAGTTCTATAACATAAATGAAATTTGGCACACATGTTTAGAAGCCCACATAGAGTAACATGTGTGAATACTGTGCAGTTCCAATAATATATGTGTCGAATTGACGACACTGTTGGCGTAGTGGTTGAGCGATCGACTGCTGTGCTGCGTGTCGCGGGTTCGATTCCCGCACGGAACAAATATTTGTATGGCCTACAGATAATTGTTCCGGATCCGGGTGTATTGTGTATGTGAGATGTTTTTAAACGCACCCACGATACAGGAAGAAATTCATAGAGTGGGACATCGATTAAAAAAAACCCTTCGTTTGCCCCAGGGTGACAACACAAAAGATAAAAAAAAATTGCTGTTTGTATGTTTGTTTTCGGAAATCGGAATCTTCTCGATATGGTTATGATTTTTTCTATAAAATAAACGAATATATGTGCTAAACTGTATCCAGACCAGATACTTTATTTGATCAACCGCCTGAACGACGTAGGTACCTACGTACTGTGAGGACTCGCATATTAAGAAGGCAACCTACTTGCCTATATTAAGACTGGCAACAGATAACTTCTGAAAGGTAATTCAATTTCGAACATAAAAATAGGTGAAGATGTTTTTTTGCTAAGCTTGATGTCAGATCTAGATTGTTCGCCTGAAGGCAGGCTCATATTTGCTAAAATATAATAAGTAAAACTAATTTATCTTTCATTATCGAAGACCTCTGTCTACGTCCTTACAATTGGTGGAGGCGCCGGGTAAAGTATCCCGGGAAATAATAAAAAATATATAATATATTTCGCGTGTATACGGCGTACAGTATACATAGAAGTGAAAAGATAACGAAGAAAGTGTTTGAAGAGTTATAGTTCGCGTGTGCATGGCGATACAGTGCACGAAGCCCTATCAGCGGTCATAAAGCGAGATATGTGATAATAGAGAGAGCTGTTACCTCTCATTCCCTCCCACGAGCGGATGGAAGTGTATGGAAAACTCGGAATAAAGCTAAGTGGTTTTGTTATTTTGTATAATTGAGCGTAATGCAAGCATGATGGATAAGTATTATTCGGGCACGGACGGCTACTGCCTGGAGGAATTCCCGACCGAATTCAAGTCGGTGGCCGAAATGAATGAATGGAGAAAGGGCGACTACAGCCTGGTTTTAGGAGGATTTCTACACGGAGCCGCATATTATTATTATCCTACTATTTTTAAGTATGATATGGACTTCGCAGTGTTGTGCGATTGCTTGAGGAGTGAATTTTTAAAGTTTCATCGCAGATGTCGTTATTGCGAACAGCGCATAATAATCTCTAAAATAAAAGCTGAGGAAAAACAACTTGATGTATTGTGTGAGGATGTTGATGTACATTTATTTTCTAGTATCGTGATTAAGGACGAACAAACACAAAACAATATTCAGTGCGGTGAGGAAAGCGTTGACCACGTTGACGAAGAGGCCGACGCAATTGTTGGCGATGTTGATCACACCGACGGAGAGAGCTGCTTGTTCGAGGACGATGTTGACCAGACCAGCACTGACGACAGCCCCGTCGATGACAAGTTTGAGGTGGAGTCTACGTTCCAGGGCGAGCGCTCGGTCGGCCCAGCTGACGACGTTTTGGACGACGAGTTGGTATCCAGCAGCGAGTGCGCTGACGAGGGTATTGTATTGTATCGGTCCAGTCCAATTTGCTCCGATAATTCCGATTATGTTTCAGAGAACCATGTTCAGATTCCATCAGAACAACGAGTTGCAGTTTCATCTGAATGCCAAAGTTATGTTTCGGATGTTAACATTGATTTCAACCATAATATTGGAAATAAAATTGAAACAATTCAATCTGACATAAAACAGAATTTTATAAATGTCATGTTGAAAAGAAAAAAGTTGACAGTATTTAAGAAAAGAATTTCTCAAAATAAATTAAAAGAGATTCGTAAGAAATTTAAAGGAGTCT
Source organism: Orthosia incerta (assembly GCA_948252205.1). Lineage (NCBI taxonomy): Eukaryota > Metazoa > Arthropoda > Insecta > Lepidoptera > Noctuidae > Orthosia > Orthosia incerta. The sequence goes on along the minus strand of OX411766.1, from coordinate 19,546,515 downwards.
TTAATAAGGTTTCTTATTGCGCCGACATACATTCAAAGAAGGCGAACAATAAAAAGGGTATGATCCGAATTAAATATAAAAGAATGTATAATGAAACTTCTTGGGGAGCAAGATTTCGTAGAAACAAAATTACTATGATTGTTGCAAATAAAAATCCAATTCAGTTCTGCCTTAGGTGTAATTTAGCATTAGAATATTTGCATTATGGTCACAATAAACAAATAGAACTCGTAAAATGCAAGTTTTGGAAATTTCATAGAAAGAAGATTAGGTATAAAGTGTAGTAAACAATTCATTATTATTGTGTAAATAATTTGTTAGGTAACATGATGTGATTGTTGTGATGTCTTATATTTTGTGCTTTATTAACCAATGTTTTCTTTTCATGTCGAGCAAATGAATAGAATCCAACCTTGAAGGAATATGCGATGCGCGCTGGGCATCGATAGAAACTTAATACAATTTATTATTTTAATGATTTATCTGTATATGTGTTGGTGAAATTAAATACTCTTCGGTCTTGTCTTTATTTGTAAAATAGGATTAGCTTTTGAAATAGCAGACAAAGTCTCAAATACAAATCCATAAGGACTAAGTCTGAAATAGTAAAATGTTAATAAGAAATATTTATAAGCCCATAAGGCAAATAAATGATAAAAAGCATAGTTGTCAGTCTATGAAATGGTTTGACACATAGTGCCACAGATAATATAAAAAGCACAAGTGTCAAAACCTTGTCAAAAGTAAAGCTTAGTGGTCATTACAAAATTGGTTCGACACATAGTGCTATAAACAACACAATAAAGCACAGTGTTCATTACATTAGAATTAGTTTTATTTATACTCTTTATTCATTGCGTCGTCTTAACCACAGATTAGTTAGGCCGGACCATAGATACAGAATGGTATGTGGAGTTATAAGGTCCATTCCAGATAAAAATAAATAATATTGACATGGTTGATTATGTAGGATGTCATGAGCTAAGGAATAGTTTGACACGTTGTGCCATAGATAAAGTAAAAGAGGCACAGGTTAAATAGAAAACGCGATATGATAGAAAAGCTAAATTGAGAATATTTATGCCGAATGAATTAGTGTTGCTCTATACACCGAACCATAAATAGAAGTATAATAAAAAAATAATTGTATATTGTATAAAGGCCCGTACCGAATAGTTAGATGTAAATTACGTAATAAAAAATAATAGTAGACGAGTTAGAGAGATAGTACATGTAAATAGATTAAAACCTTTAAATGTTAGAGTAGAATAAGAGATAGGTTTAAATAGTTAAGAATAGGTTAAGGTTATTAAGGTTTCCAAGGAATAGGAATAAAAAAAAAATGGAATAGGAATGTCAACTCTCAATTTAATTCACTGAAGCTAATAGGGATGGGGGAGTAGGAAAATGTATCGATAGTTTTCTTGTCGACTTTTCCAAATAGTATCGATATATATAAAGTATTTTTCTCTTTTGCATATACTGATGGATTGAATGCCGCTGGGTGAAGAAGAGGCTGGCAACATTAGCTACGCATCGAAGAAATGTGTGGTTATGTGTTCAGTGATTAGGGCTACATAGGCTCAAACCAGGATAATAGTATAACCCAGTGGGTTCCTTAATGTAATAGTCATAACTGAAATCGACATTGCTAACGGGGCATAGCCTTTGCAAAGGGTGTCGAGTTGACATCATTGGTCCAGTTGATGGCTGTTGTTTAATTAAAAATATAAATATTTTTATCAATTTAAAATCCTGGTGCAAGTTCTATGAATAGGATTTGAATTCGATGCGATCCAGCCTTTCCTTCTCTGGCCTGATAAACGCACGAGATCGAAAAATTGTATCATATCTGAATTTTTTGAAATTTAAACCCCATCCGGGTCGATGTCAGTTGACGCATCATTCTTGTTAGTGTTGGGAGGACGCCTTGTTCCTTTTTTTGGGTTTTGGTCAAGGAGGTTCAGGCATGACGGCGTTAATTTGTTAATGCATATATATGTATCAGGTCCGGTTCCGGTGATCGTAACGCGAACACGTACGTCATTGCTCTCCGAAAACAAAAATCAATATCAGTGAAAATAGTGCTAGTTTAAAGTGTATAAACGGAAAATCCTTCAAAAGAGGCAAAAAACAATATTGTAAAGTGATCACTGTGCAAAAAACACTCGATAAAGAATATATCAGTAAAAACTATTCATCAACTTAACCTAAAAGTGCAAATCATCCGGCATAACTGTCAAGTGATAAAATCATTTTGACACGAACAACGAGTGTTTCCACCACAAATAAACTAATCTAAAAACCGAAACTAGTGCTGTGGCTTAACAAAACATACTAAATCAACTCAACTTAAAATACCAACATAATGGAAAAAAGCATGGAAATCCTTCTGTCAAAATAAGACGAAAAGTTAAATCAACAAACAAAACTTATAACAGCGTCTGTGACAAAAAACGTATTGGAGGCGATAGATGAGAGAATTAAATCTATAACTGAGGAAAACACCATACTTAAGTCTAAAGTATCTAAATTGGAGCAAAAACTTGATAACTTGGACAGGGAGAAAAGAAAATTCAACATAGTCATGTATGGAATCGAAGAGATAGGGAAACCAGAATCAGAGTTAATAGACAGCGTCAAGCATATAATAAAAGAATCAGGTATCCAATTAGACAGTCAGGAAATCAGTAACATTTATAGAATTGGCAAGAGTTACAACAATAAAAACCGCCCCATTGTAATTTCCATCACATCAACATGGAAAAAACATTTGATTCTGAAAACTAAATCCAATCTTCCGCAAGGCATAAATATCAAAGAAGATTATTCCAAAGAAGTACTCGAAAAGAGGAAGCAGTTACAACTACAAGTGGAAGAAGAAAGGAAGAAAGGAAACTTAGCTTTTATAAAGTACGACAAACTGATAGTTAAAAAACCAACAGATATAAACAGGGAAAAACGGAAAAGAGAAGTCGCTGTCTCACCTAACTCACCAACCCACAAGAAAGTAAACACAAAAGAAATCCCAATACCCTCAAGTAACAAAAGAACAGTAAAAGAAACCATAAAACCCAGCATCCTTAATTATGTTGAACGTGGTGGACCATCTTCACGACCAGCGACCCCAAAAAACTTCTAATGACCACCGGCACCCGGAACCAAGCAAACTTGAAAACCTCAACATTGTTCAAATCAACTCCTGAAAAATACACCCCAAGCCGGCTGGTCACCGTGGGGGAAGATGACCGCCACCTTCCAGCAAATGAAACATCCAAAAAACGAGCAAACAAAATCTACATAGCCACCCTGAATACCCTCTCATTAAGAACAACAGAAAAACTTCTTGAATTGGAAAAAGCTTTGGATAACGTTAATTGGGACATCCTCGGCATGAGTGAAATTAGACGAATAGGAAACCAAATAGAAGAACATGAGAACTACATTCTGTACTACATAGGTGAAACTAAGGGGCAACATGGAGTAGGTTTTATAGTGAAGAAACATTTTAAGAATCAAATCTTAGAATTCAAGGGCATATCTGAAAAAATCGCCGTGCTGAACATCCACTTTCCAGGTGACAAAAACAGTTGGACCATAGTGCAAATCTACGCACCAACAGAAGCAGCAGAAGAATCTGTTAAAGATGAGTTCTACAATCAGCTTTCAACTACATTGGAGACAGCCCATAAAAACATAATTGTCATGGGCGACTTTAATGGCAAAATAGGTAAACAGAACCAAGGAGAAGAATCAGTAGTTGGAATCTATAGCACAAGGAGAAGAAGCAAGAACGGTAAAAGAATAGTAAATATGGCCTTCGAGAACAACTTAACCATTATGAACAGCCTTTTCAAGAAAAAATCGGCTAAAAATGGACCTGGATATCACCCGACGGGACGTACCGAAATGAAATAGACTTCATAACAAGCAATCAACCCAAATCATTCCTAAATGTAAACATAGTTAACAATCTTAACTTTAACACCAACCACCGCATGGTCAGAGCAACCATGTTACACAAACAACAAAAGAAACAAAGAAATCACTACAACCAAAAAGGGTGTGCATTGACATCATACAGTGGATCATCAAAGGAAATAGAAATTGAAGAATTAAACTGTACACAGGCAATCTACAATAAAGAAATAAACACCATCTATGGTATGAAAAAGAAAATGGCAGCAAACAAAGATACACTAACTCCTAAGACAATAGACCTCATACAGAAAAGGAAAGAGTTACTCAAAAACAGAAGAGATAAAACAACACTCCAAGAAATAACTAAATTAAGTAAAGAAATTAGCCGCAATATAAAACAAGATATACTAAACAAAAGAATTGAATGTATTAAACGCCACATAACCAAAACAGGAGGAATTAACAGAGCATTAAAAGAACTAAGAGAGGAGAAGCTATGGATACCAAAATTTAAAAATATAAAGGAAGAACAAGAAACTAGGAGACAGCCAATTCTGAAGATTGCAACAGATTATTACCGCAAACTATACTCTACCCAAATTACATTAAAAGCCAACATAGACCTTAAAGACAACACTGAAGAAGTTCCCCCAATCCTTGAAAGCGAAGTTCAGTACGCAGTCATGACCCAGAGAAACGAAAAAGCTTCCGGAACTGATCACATATCCAATGAGATGATGAAAGTGTCATTGCCCGAAACCTCAGCAAGACTAACCAAATTAATCAATCTTATTTTAGAGACAGAAAACATACCCATCCAATGGACAATAAGTTCTATAATTCTGATTCATAAGAAGGGAGACCGATCAGATATAGGAAACTACCGCCCTATAAGCCTGATGTCCAATTTATACAAGGTGTTTGCAAAGATAATACTAAAGCGCATTAGCAAAAGCCTGGACGATGAACAACCAAGAGAACAGGCTGGTTTTAGATCAGGATTTTCCACTTTAGATCACATCCAAGTCATGAAACAGCTTATTGAAAAAAGTAAGGAATATAACTACTCACTATATATAGCCTTTATTGACTACAATAAAGCATTTGACTCTCTGGAGCACCAATCCATATGGGCTGCCCTAAGAAACCAAGGAATTGACAAGAAATACATAAGGATTATAAAAAATGTATACACAAACAGCACGGCACGAATAAAGCTAGAAAAGAGGGGGAAACTTTCCCAATACACAGAGGCGTGAGACAGGGTGATCCACTCTCACCAAAACTTTTCTCTTCGGTACTAGAAGAAGTCTTCAGGAAGCTCGATTGGGATGATATGGGAATAAACATTAATGGAACAACCCTAAACCACCTGAGATTCGCTGATGACATCATACTCATAACAGATAACCCAGAAAGTCTTCAAACCAAGCTCCAGGACCTGGCACAAGAAAGCAAAAAGGTGGGCCTAACAATGAACAAATCTAAGACAAAAATTATTACAAACAGATCCCAAGAAGCCATAAAACTAGAAGGGGAGGAAATAGCATATGTAGATTCCTATATTTACTTGGGCCAGTTAATATCCTTCAAAGACCGGATACCGGATTCCGGCGGATTTGGAGATAGAGAGACGGGTTGCCAATTCATGGAAAAGGTTCTGGACTCTTAAAGAGGTAATGAAAAGCAAACAATACAACATTGCAATTAAAAGAAGAATATACAACACATGTATATTACCTATACTCACTTACGGATGCCCTACATGGTCAAATACAAAAAAGCAAGACCAAAACTTGACAATATGCCAAAGAGCCATGGAAAGGAGCATGCTAGGGTTTACTAAAAGAGACAGGAAAAGGGCCACTGACATACGACTCAAAACAAAAATAGAAGACGCTGTTACAAAAACTAGAAAGCTCAAGTGGGGTTGGGTGGGTCATATGCTCCGTGAAAATAAGAACAAGTGGACAAAGAACATAACAGAATGGACTCCTAGATATATAACAAAGCGGAAAAGAGGAAGACAAAGAAAGCGCTGGTCTGATGACATAAAAGGGATAGCGGGTCCACTATGGCACCGAACTGCTAGAATTAGAGAGGAGTGGAAAATGCTGGAAGAGGCCTTCGTGTCACGCTGACACGCCGACACTCACACAGAGACTGTTGGCAACATAGGCTATAATAATAAAATAATAATAATAATATATGTATCAGCTAAATGTTTATATTGGATAATCCGATAATTCGTTTGTCATGACTTAAGCCTTCCCCTTTTAAGGGCACCTTGATTGTAAATATAATTCCCAATGAGGTAAATGTTCGGGTTAGGATAAGGTAGGTTTGATGTTACCTTTCAAAAGATGGAATAGAAGCACTCATATGATTCTGCGCGTCTATTCGTAGGGGCGTAGCTCATGTGAGGACTCGCATATTAAGAAGGCAACCTACTTGCCTATATTAAGACTGGCAACAGATAACTTCTGAAAGGTAATTAAATTTCGAACATAAAAATAGGTGAAGATGTTTTTTTGCTTAGCTTGATGTCAGATCTAGATTGTTCGCCTGAAGGCAGGCTCATATTTGCTAAAATATAATAAGTAAAACTAATTTATCTTTCATTATCGAAGACCTCTGTCTACGACCTTACAGTACAATGTAATTATACCTACAAATTTTAGCTGCCTCAATACTGCCTGGTTAGATAAATAATAATGTGTTTTGCTTGTGCTATTCCATAAGCAGAATAAATTATGTAGGTACCTTTACTTTTTCGTACTTTATGTAGATATCCTACCTACATAAATGACGAAAAAACTATATTTCAAATAATTTCCATGCAGTAAAAAATAGCGCACGTACGGTACCTAGATTGGTAAAAATACAAACACGCATCCCCTTGGCCGAGGGCTACATCCGTACTAACTGTTGATATATTATGTAAGTACCTGCATGCAGTGCAATTTACAAAATTGGCAGCGCGCGCGCGATGCGATATTATAATCATGAATTCATGAATGAATGGGTCGTTCACTCACCTCTCGAACGGCCGGCCGCCGGCCGGCGGCGATGGCCCGCGATTGAGCGGCGGAAGTTACCGAATGACAACCGAGCGTGCAGGTGCTATCTCTCTCTTTTCGCGTTGCCTCTTTTTCAAGCATTGCGCTGGATGAAACAACAAGCTTTTCGACCGTGCTCGCGTTGGCGATAGACGGTTCGGCAAAAATCCTCTTAAGAACCTACAATATTCAAGCGCAGTGCTAGTCGAGAAACTTGTCGCCAACTTCGCCAAGCGCAGAGCCGAGCGCGTACTGATTCATAGAAACTGTACAAAGCTACTCCTCATATTTGCGGGGTCGGTTCTCCGCGCTAACCCCGCACTCCACATATATGCGGGGTTGTTCATAGTATTTATATGATGCAGTCTATTTCGAACTGTAAATTTGGTAACCAAAATTATATCTTAGTTATATCTGTTTATTTTTTTTATTTTTTTCTTTTTTCGCATCTCTTTTTCAATTATTAAAGATTTTGGTTCCGGGTTTCGCGAATGTGACTCAAATCCAATGTTGATGATATTATTGCAAAAAAATCTCTATTTAGCTTTATTACTTACCGTCTAAAAAAATAGAAAAAATTATTAAGATTATGACATTTTAAAGTTTCTGATACCCTGCACCACAGATAATATAATACTAGCATATCCTGCACACATTTACATAGGTACTAATGCATAAAATAGTAGAATCCAATGGTTTCAAATTTCGGTAAAATGCGTATTTTCATCAATTGTTAGCCTAACAATACCGTAGATGGCGTGAATATGTTTACAATGGCACATTAATTTGCCTAAATGTTTCCATCCCTGTTTTAAAATAAAAAGTTTTTTTTTCCGAATTTCGCCAAAGTGACTCAAATCCAATGGTGATGATTTTATTGCAAAGCCATTTCAAATTAACTTTATTACTTACCAACTAAAAATAAAAATAAAAATCAAATTAACATTGTGACATTTAAAAGTTGCTGGTACCCTGCAACTTTAACATACTTAGGCCCAGTTTTTTGATCCGTAGTTAGCTCAACGAATGCTTAAAAGTGTTGCTTGTTATTTTCAACAATTATTTACCTAACAATTCCATACTTGGTGTAAAAAGGTTGACAAGTAAACTTGCATCTATTTTCAAAATTGAATCGAATTTCAATGGCTTTTAAATTAGAAGCAAGTCGACTATGTATTCCCAACATTTACGGAATTAATAGGTTAATTATGTTAGACAGTTAATTAATGTACCGAAATTGTAAATCATTGGTTACTATTTGCTGGCTAGCCAGTCAGTAATCACCCCAAACGGATCAAAACTTTAATAGCCAATTAGTTTGCAGTACTAGCACTGCTTGAGAGCCTCAGCAGTCACAAACGTGTATCATGTATTTTACCCGACTGCCGAAGGAAAGTAATGTGTTTAATAGTCTATATATGTATGTAAGTATGTGTGTATGTGTGTACTTATGTATGTATTTATGTATGTTTGTTCCTATGTGGCGTTCTAGAGACCAAACGCGTTGCCCGATTTTGATGATTCATGCGCCAATCGATTTGTCTTAACCTTGCAAGTGTCACTGGCTACATTAAAATAGGAAAATAGAAAAATGGCGGCTTTTGGGAGCCGACACTGACATATTTTTTTTATTTCAAACCCATCGTGTGGGGTATCAAAATGCAGGGTAAAACCCTGATTAGAGGTTTTAGATAGAGGTGATTTCAAAAATATAAAGCACTTATATCTTTAAATGTACCTAAATCATAAAAATAAAAAAACGAATAAAAAAATTCAAAAAATTTCAAAGCTTCTTGTTTACGGCTGTTTAGTTCGCTTTTTAAGCAGTCTGGTTTTTTTAGTTAACTTTTTTTATATTACTTCAATGATCAATGTTTGAGATTATAACTATGCCAAGGAATTATAATAATATTAGAAAGGTTTAGATTAAGTTATTTTCCAAGTCAAGATCTATCGACAACCGACTTCGCCATGAATCGTCAAACTGACAGATATAACTTATTGTCTATTGACACTACTCGAGGGTTTTACTGTTCTAATAGCAACTGAGTCGCGTCAAGTCCTTCAAACTGTCTTTGAAAATTGGCCTAAAATTATGATAAACTTACTTTCTGAAAATGCAAAAGGAAAAAAGATTTATATTTTGTCGCCGCAAGTATTTTAAGTAATGTATTATAAATATAATCTTGATTATAAAACGCCAACTCGCAGCGATTCGGAAGGTTCGGTATGAATAAGATAAGAATTAGAAATTTTATTTACTCATTCATGTGTATACATACAGAATTAAAATAATACATGCATGCAAGATCTTAAATAAGAGTGGCTCACGACATGTCTGCCATTTCTCATGGCGTGCAAATATTTTAGGTACAATTCTTCCATTTATTTATTATATTTACATATTTTTTCATTTTTAAATATCATTCTATAAAAAATAAAATAAAAAAACATTAAAAAATACAAAAATAGTAGCCCACCGGTATCGGGAACAGGGTCCAAGCTACCGGTGGTCAGGGCTCCTGAGAGAGGAACCTCCTAACAATACGAGCCGTGTCCAAGAGTACCGCTTTCAGGATCAAGCCCTTGATCCAGCTGCCCAACGAGAGCCTCCTCAGATGTTCATCGAGGCTCTTGGCTATTATACCATTGGCCGTCACGACTATCGGCACAATGACTGCTGTATTCACATCCCACATGTCGACAACCTCGCGAGCCAGATCAAGATACTTGCTTTTCTTATCTCTCTCAGCCTTCACGAGGTTCTCGTCATGGGGGACTGCTATATCAACAATCAGTGCGCGACACTCTAGTCGGTCTATCACCACTATGTCAGGCTTATTGGCAACAATAGTCCTGTCAGTGATGATAGACCGATCCCAATACAACGTGACATTGCCATTTTCGAGAACTGGGTCGGGCACATACTTATAGTAAGGCACTTCCGATTCCACAAGATTGTATTTAAGAGCAAGTTGCTGGTGGATAATCCTGGCTACAAGGTTGTGTCTATGCAAATAGTCGCCGTTAGCTAGACTAGAACAACCGGAGATAATGTGTCGGATTGATTCCCCCGGCCGGTGACATGCCCGACATATGTCAACCGTGCCGTCCTTCACAATATATTTCCGGTAGTTGTTTGTCATCATAACTTCGTCCATAATCGTAAGGGCAAAACCTTCGGTTTCCCCAAAAAGGTCACCAAATTGCAGCCTGCCACGGACGCTAAAAGATCTACATCGGGTCCATGTAGGACCCGGTAGAAGCGTCCGTGAAGCTCCTTGCTCTTCCATACCTCCTTGCGGTCATTAGTATCCAATACAATAATAGGTTTGCGCCAGTTCTCGTTAGCCAAGGAGAGCGGGGTGAGGCCCTTGTCCACCGCTACCACATCTCGATGCATACCCACGTCGGTAGCCTGGAAGTATTCCCTAAGACTGCATACCTCGCGGTTGTGCAGGGTCTTAGCATTTAAAAAGCCACGACCTCCGCACTTCCGTGGGATATACAGTCTCATAACCGATGAACGTGGGTGATGCATACGATTTGTGGTAAGCAGCGTGCGGACTCTCCTATCCAGGGCGTCAAGTTCTGTCTGAGTCCATTTGATTGTGCCGAAAGAGTACATCAACACCAGCATGACCCAGCCGTTGAAGGCGCGCACCATGTTTCCGCCCGATAAAAGACTATTTAGTACTTTATTCAGGCGGCCAAAGAAGCGTTCCTTCAACGACTGTTTCACATCACTAGCATTGATGCCTAATGCTTCCGACATACCCAAATACTTGTAAGTTTCGGTTGAGGAAAGGGATCGAAGGTATATGGAATCCGAGAGTTGTATTCCCACGGATTCCATAATCTCCCCTCGCTTTACATGCATGACTGCACATTTGTCCACACCAAATTCCATCCTGATGGCGTCACTGAAGGTTTCTGTCACCTTCAGTAGCTTCATCAGTTGCAAGTTGTTGGGGGCAAAGAGCTTCAGATCATCCATGTATAGAAGGTGTGATATGATCAGATCACCTCTTCTCAACCGATAGCCCAGGCCCGAACCCTCCAGCAGTGAGGTACAATTATTATTATATGATCAATTATTTTAAAATTTTACAATTATACATTGAACATCATTCATAGTTAAAACAGATTTCTTTCCTATCTTATTTACATTATCCAATGATTTATTATTTATTTTACTTGTACAGATTACAATTATCACAATGAAGATTTACATCACTTTAATAGGCATTCAATCATAATGAAATGTATAACATAGGCATATCTAAGTTCGCCACTACTACAAGACCATAATTACCACAATTTTAGTTATATTTATAATAAACACCATGAGTCGTCTAAAAAATCTGCTATACTATAATATATTTTTTGTGCCAAAACAATTTAATTGTTTCTTTAAATTTAGGTATAGTTTGCTCTTTCCAACTTTTAGGCAATTTATTGTAGACAATTGGTGCCATGCAAAAAACACTCATGCGCATAAGTGCAGTTTTTGATGTATGTTAATATAGTTTGCTATCATCACGCCTTTTTCTTGGAAATTTGTCTGCCATACGAGGAAACAAATGTGGTATTTTCTAATATTGAAATTCCATACTTGGTGTAAAAAGGTTGGGTCTGTGTGTACGTCCGCGATAACATTTGTTGTCGTCGACTCCGTTGCTTTGAGAAATCGGGCTTTTCTGCCATATGGCTACTTGTGGACACTGGCGTGGAGAAATCTCTCTACATCAGCGTCTACCGATCGCACGCCGGTGACCAGGAGACGACAGCGCTTTTTAATTGCCTCGTGGTGTCGGCTGACATAGCCCAGCAAAGGTACCCAACAGCGAAGCTTAATTTTCTGGGGGACTTTAACGCCCATCATAAAAAGTGGTTGTACCCGTTCCGGAAAACTGACCATGCTGGGTTAGAGGCGCGCAAGTTTTCTCTATCGCTAGATCTAACCCAGCTGGTGAATGTGGCAACGCGGGTACCGGATGTTGACGGCCATACACCCAATTGCTTAGACCTTCTCCTGGCAACTAATCCGGGCAGTCATTCGGTGTCGGTCTCAGCCCCGCTGGGAACGTCTGACCACTGTCTGGTGAAATCCGTGTCGACTTGCTCTTCTCCAGATGAGAGCCCTAGAGGCACGAGGCGAGTATGGCGATACGAGTCAGCAGACTGGGATGAGATGCGGCACTTTTTTGCGTCTTTTCCTTCGCGGCATGTGTGCTTATCGTTGCTCATGCTGAGATAGGAGCCTTTTTGGTCTCGCACGGGGTAATTTATTTTTATTTTTTATTATTGTTTGTGTTTTTCTTATCTCGTGTCTCCTGTGCGGGTCACAAATAAATATTTTTCTTTCTTTCTTTTTCTTTCTTCTCCTCGGGTGACCCCTCGAGCCGTGCAGACGCGGTTGCGGATGTGATTCGGCAGGGAATGGAGTGTTTTATTCCATTTTCCGACATTCCGCTCGGTCACAAATCCCGCCCTTGGTATAATGCAGAATGCGCCCACGCTGAGGTCCGAAAAGAGTCTGCCTACCAGGCCTGGGTCGGGGCCCGTGACCGCAAAGTTAGAGCACGTAGGGTTCGCGCGAGGAAAAGAGCCTTTAATTCTGCCACCAAGTTCTGCAAGCGGGTTCTGCGTCGGGCACATTTTGACCATATTGGACGTATTGGGGCCAAGCTGGCATCGCACCCTCCGGGTAGTAAACAGTTTTGGTCCCTGTCTAAAGCGGTTGAAGTGAATTTCTGTCGGCCCACTTTACCTCCAATGCTGAAACCTGATGGGTCGCTGGCAGTGAGAAAGCAAATTTATTTGCATCTCTCTTTGCTAGCAATTCGCGTCTGGATGCTGGCTCCAAGCAACAACTTACTGTACCTCATTATGACTCTTCGATGCCAGAGATCGCTGTGCACACTAAAGAGGTCCGGAGAGTATTGTGCAGTCTAGACGTGAACAAGGCCAGCGGGAGTGCTGAGGCAGTGTGCGCCTGAACTGTCTCCTGTGTTGACACGCTTGTTCCGCCTGTCTCTTGTAAAAAGAACGGTGCCGAAATCCTGGAAGCTTGCAAATGTACAACCAGTGCCCAAAAAAGGCAACCGTGCAGACCCTGCCCATTACCGTCCGATCGCCATTACCTCCATTATGTGCAAAGTTATGGAAAGGATACTGAACAGCAAGTTGCTGACCCACCTTGAAGACAGTAATCTCCTCAGTGACCGTCAATATGGCTTTCGCCGGGGACGGTCAACTGGCGACCTTCTTGTGTATGTCACGCACTGCTGGGGCGAAGCCATCGAGAGACACTGCGAAGCACTTGCTGTATCGCTTGATATCTCGAAGGCCTTTGACAGGGTCTGGCACGCGAGTCTACTCAGTAAGATTCCTGCTTATGGCATCCCCGCTGGTTTTTGTAGCTGGATATCAAACTTCCTCAGTGAACGGTCGATCCGAGTAGTCATTGACGGCTGCTCCTCAGACCTTATGGCTATTGATGCCGGAGTTCCTCAGGGGTCTGTTCTCTCTGCAACTCTTTTCCTGCTGCACATCAATGAATGACCTTCTTCAGCCTGGTATTGTTGGGTACGCAGATGACAGTACTGTTTCAGAGAGATACTTGTCCAGCGCTAAAACCAGCGTGGATGAAGTTCGGTCCTTGAGAGATGCTATGGAGGAGCGGACAGATTTGACCTTAAGCCTTGTTTCCCAGTGGGGTGATGACAATCTGGTCTCCTTTAACGCCACCAAAACACAGGCGTGTCTTTTTACCGCTAAAAGGAGTCTTTTCGATCAAACTCCTACTTTTCGGGGTGCGTCTGTTCCTGTGACTGATCGGCTCGAGCTCCTAGGCATGGAGTTGACATCCAGTCTCAACTTTGGCGCCTTCATTAAGTACAAAGCCCAAATTGCGGCCAAAAAACTAAGCATCCTAAATAGCACGAAGCGATACTTTACTCCTGGACAGCTTTTAACCCTATACAAAGCGCAAGTCCGATCCTTCATGGAGTATTGCAGCCACCTTTGGGATGGCTCAGCTAAATATCAGCTTGCCGCGCTTGACTCGGTGGAACGCAGAGCCAGGAGGCTCATTGGCGAAGTTGTACTGGTGGATGCCAAGCTTCACAGCTTGGCTCATCGCCGCAAGGTTGCCTGCTTGTCGGTCTTCTACAGACTGTACTTCGGTGAGTGTGCTGAAGAACTCCACAACCTCATCCCACCAGCCCTCTTCTACCATCGGACATCTAGACGCACTGCAAGTTATCATCCTTACCTTGTTGCCATTCCACCAATTCGCACCAAGCGCTTCCAAATATCCTTCATAATGTGCATAGCGAATGAATGGAACTCGTTACCTGCGTCAGTGTTTCCGAACGCATTCAACCCGAATCTCTTCAAAGTTAGAGTGAACAGGCTTCTTCTGGGTAAGCTCACTCCATCGTCGACTCTGTCTCTGTCACCTCAGACCTAGACTAGAGTCAAGAGCAAACCCATCACAAATTAAAAAAAAAAAAAATTGGTACATATTTTATCTTGATACGCAGCCTAGAAGTCGAGTTATATATAAAAGAGGGTTTTCCTTTATTGGTTTAGTACGGGTAAATCGGAATTCATAGGCGATACCAGGAAACTGTCAGAGGAAGCTTAGGTGTTTTGTTGTGAGAAATAAATTTCTATAGTATTTTTTTTAATCAAGCGTGAGTTTTCCATGATAATTTCGATTTTTCTACATTCAACTTCAATATTTCGCGAAATTGACAAAAGAAGCCAAAAATGTTACAAAATTGTAAACTTATACGGGTATACCATATAAATTATTATCACAATGCTATACCATATGGAAGCTAAGCAGGAAATCATCATTAAGAAAATCTATTTTACAGACATTGTCAACGGAAACCGTAGACTGGAGGAGTATAGGTCTACCTTCCAAACCGTACGTTGTAGGTTCGATCCATAATTTTCTCAATTCTGTTTCACCGTATAATTAACTCATTTTTATGTTTTTTTTATACCTATGTAATATTTCCAAATAATAATTTTCTATTTTCAAATCTAATTAACTTTTATTGAATTTTCTATAAACTTTTTATACAGGTATGGTATAATAACATAGGTTTATAGCAAGCTAGCATAATCGTGAAAGTTTGTAAGGATGGATGGATGGATGATTGTTACTCTTTCACGCAAAAAATACTAAATTAATTTTGATGAAACTTTACAGAAAAATAGCTTAGCATCAGAATTATGTACATATTAACTATAATAAATACATATAATAAATCTGTAGAAAAGTCGTTTTTGTACTACGAACATATTTCCAAAAAAAAAGGAACCAACAGTTAAAGGAGAACCAACAGAACCCATTTCCAGGTTTTATTTTTTTATTATTGATAGGTTCGCGCTTGACCACTATCTCACCTGATGGTAAGTGATGATGTGGTCGACGATGTAGCGCGCTTACCTAGAAGAAACCTATTCACTCTTGACTTAAAGACTCCCAGGTTGTAGCTCTCAGGAAATACAGACTCCGGCAGGGAATTCCACTCCTTAGCTGTACGCATAATGAAAGTATTCCCAAAACGTTTGGTGCGTATGGGTGGGATGTCCACCATGTACCGATGACACATCGCCGTACGTCTTGTATTCCGATGATGGAAAGGGCTAGGAGGAATTAGTTCATGCAATTCCAACGCACACTCCCCGAAATGTAACCGATAAAAAACCGACAGACTGGCAACTTGGCGCCGATGTTCAAGGCTCTGGAGCCTAGACTTGACCAATATCTCATTGCCGATGAGCCTCTTGGCCCGCTTTTCGATCGACTCTAGTGCATCCAGCTGGTACTTGGCAGATCGGTCCCAGAGGTGAGAGCAGTACTCCATGCATGGCCGAACTTGCGCTTGATACAAGTTGAGCAGCTGTTCTGGCGTGGATTTATGTCTGTTTATCTGTTTATTTGTGCACGCATAACGTAAAATGTACGAAACTAATGTAGATAACTTTTATACATATAAATTGTGCGTAACTTGAAGTATAACAAATTGTGTATATAACAAATGTTTCATCGCAATCGGTTCACTCTATCAAAAGTTAGATGAATTTAAAGTATTCAAGACGTACATCGCAACATACGCAATTCAGATACTCGGACTGTTGAACTCCGTTTTCGATAGATGGCGTTGTGCATTTCGCGTCATATTCTGAATGGCAGGTGGTGTTAAGATTTTCCGCGGAAGAATGACCATAGAATAAAAAATTGGTAGGTAGTCAGGGTCCCTAAAACCCACCCGACGCGCAGTGAACCAGGGGGTCAACTCATTATGTCGAACCAACGATATACCTTCAAATGTGGCCAGAGTAAAAATAATAATTCGGGACCTAATCCACGAGACTATCAGTCTCAGCTACGGATAGGTATTATAAACCGACTTTCCAAAAAGGAGAAGTTTCTATGTTCTACATTATGTTTCTAGTTTTTTGGTTGGAAATTCTTTTTTGTGATGTAGATGATGATGGAGATAAACAATAGAACTCTTCAATAAATGACGGCAAATCTCTCGGAATTACTGCAATCGCATGTCTGTTTATTGTTTATACCATTTCATAACATAACATCACGCCAGTACGCTCTAAAAGGGTAAGCAGATGTGTACAGTTCACCTTGGTACAACCTGATTTCACCGGTTATGTTCAAGTTTCATTGATATTCGGGTAATCTTTTCTGGCATTATAGGTATCTTACTAAAGAACTTGCCTGTTAGATATAACAAAAAAGAGTTTTTTTTTATTTTTTTAAATACTACCGTATTCCAAATAAAAACTTTACAAAGTGAACAATAACTTTCTTTTTGGAAGTCGGTGTCCATAACGAAAAAAAATGGTACCTGACAAAGACGACGACTTCCAAAAATAAAGTTATTGTTCACTTTGTGGTGTTTTTATTTGGAAGTCAGTAGTATTTTTTATAAGTTTTTGTTAGTTTTCGTCTCGGTGTGGTGTTCTGGAGTGCTACTAGATGGCGCGCTGCAAATCTGTCTTTACTTTTTTGGATGAAGTCGATATTCTTCTCCCTAGAGTAAATTCTAGGTAGGTAGGTCTAGGTAAGTAGGGTAGATACAGGTAGGTAGGTAAATAGAGTAGGACAGGCAGTTAACGGGAGCGAAGCCGTGGGCACAGCTAGTTTATAAATATATTGAAAGAAGTACTAATACAACGCGGGCATAGCTGCGGCCGGCTAGCTGCCAACGTTTTATATAAATTGACGTCTATCTGACCCTTACACAACGCCCCTGCAGTAACTGGGTAACACTATACCCCTTGGCAAAATTGGTGTCACTTTTTTCATGATGTAATTGACACAGTAAGACACGCAGTCGCTATTTAAAAATACAACCGAATTCCAAATAAAAACACTACAAAGTGAAAAATAACTTCAATTTCGGAAGACGGTGTTCCTGTTTTCGTTTCTTAGTTTTTTGACATCGCCTTCCGAAATTGAAGTTATTTTTCACTTTGTAGTGTTTTTATTTGGCAGTCGGTTGTATTTTTTTATAAAAAGATTTTTATTTTTCACTTTTTAATGGCACCTAATGGACAAGTTTTATAGTAAGTTACCTATAATGCCCACAGTGATGCCAGAATAGATTACCCAAATAACAAATTACTTGAACAAAACTTACGTGAACTACTACCACTAAGTTAGTGACTTGTTACTGTACCTATATGTCATTCGTTGACTTGTTTGTGCCCTGGCAGTTGATAGTGTTATTTTTTTTTTTAATTTATATTCACATAATGGTAAGTAACTTATAAACTAAGCACCACAAAACCGTAGTAATGGTTTGACTGTGGGATCGGTGAGTCTCTATACACTAATTATTAAATTACATACTTAAAGCAAATT
This sequence comes from Orthosia incerta, assembly GCA_948252205.1. NCBI lineage: Eukaryota > Metazoa > Arthropoda > Insecta > Lepidoptera > Noctuidae > Orthosia > Orthosia incerta. The sequence continues at coordinate 19,528,623 of OX411766.1, read as the reverse complement.
ATTACTTGTTCCCTGATAGCTACAACCTTGGGGACTTTAAGTCAAGAGTGAATAGGTTTCTTCTAGGCAATCGTGCTTCACCGTAGACCACGTCATCGGGTACATCAGGCGAGATAGTGGTCAAACGCGAGCCTATAGATTATAAAAAAAAAGAAGAGAGAGAAAAAAGAAGACACATTTTTAAATAATATATTTTTAAACGATTTTTAAAGCTGTTTTTATTAGTTTCACTCCTTATATCTGCCGGCAGACTGTTCAAAAGATATGGTATTCGGTTTTTTAGGGTTCTGTCACCAAAGTAATTAGTGACTCTGGGTACATATTGAATCTGCCAGCAGCCATAGATCGTTTGCTATGGTTGTTGATAACGTAAGTTAAGTTATGCTCTTGGGTACCATGGTGGTTAACTGCTAAAAGATACTTATGTTTTTAACTGATCGGTAGAATTTTACATATTTTGAATAGTTTTCTATAATCTCCTTTACATCTGTTTTTAGTTTTTTGAGTTACAAGTAGTTTCAAGAATCGAATTTGAAGAGCTTCTAATTCATCCAAGTTGGTTTTGAATGTTAATCCATAGCTGTCAAGATCATAACTCATAATAGAATCCACTAATGACATGTATACACATCTTAATATATTTATAGGAACCTGAAAGCTTAGGTGGTTTATTTTACTCAACAATATTCTTAATTTACTACAAATATAGTCTATGTGTTGGGACCAAGAAAAGTTCTCATCTATTTTCATACCAAGGTAGGTTACACAGTCAACTCTTTCAATAGGATTACATTTACAGTCCAGTAAGTTATTATGGTGGCATACATAATCGTGAGCAAACAAAGGTGGAGTCGCACAAATAGGTCGTAAATATGGCGAATGAATTAACAATAATTTAGTTTTATCAGCGTTTAATATGATGCCATTGTCGTGCGACCATTTTACAAGAGCGTCTATATCTTGTTGAACTAGCTTGTAGGTATCTTCTATGTTAGTGCCGGAGCGAAGTATACATAAGTCATCTGCAAACATGTACGATGAACAATGCTTTAGCACTCGGCACAAGCTGTTAACATGCATGAGATAACAAATTGGCCCACATCCCGAGCTCTGTCACTAAGCACGTCCTCCACCTTCACACGGTAGGAGCGCGCGTTGAGGTAATCACGGAACCATGGGTTCAGTGTTTCTCTCACCCCGCACTCCCCCATTGCTTTGAGTATGGTATCGGCTTGCAAAGTGTCAAATGCTTTTTTATAGTCAAAAAATATTGTTACTACAAATTTTTTATCATCTAGGTAACTGTTAATTTCGTCTGTAAATTTTGTTAGTAAAGTATTTATACTTTTTCCTTTTAAAAAACTGTGTTGACACTCGGTAATTATGTTATTTTTTTGAAGATAGTTACTTAATTGGTTGACGATACACTTTTCTATAATTTTATCTATACTAGATAAAATTGATATAGGTCTGAAGTTTGATACATTTTTGCGATCCCCTTTTTTTGTGAATTGGGCGTACCGTTGCCTCTTTAAGCTTGTTAGGAAATTTGTAGTTCTTGACAGTTAGCTTTATTAGTTTAGCTAAAAGAGGCTCACTTTATCAATAATTATTTTAAGGTTGGACATTCGCACAAGATCGGTACCCGGCGATTTATTTGTGTTCATGTTTTTTATTATGTTTTTAACATATTTAGAGCTTACTGGTTGCCACCTCATGGACAAGTCCATAGCTTTTACATAGGTCTGCCTGTCCAACCAAATTTCATGACAGTTGTGTTTTATATTTTCTATTTCTTTAACGAAGGTAGACGCAAATGTATTACTTATGTCTATAATACTTCCTTGTCCGTCCATGTTTGATATAATTATTTCATCTACCGTTTGTTATGCTAGTATGTTATGCTCTCTCTAATGTCTCTCTGATGGTGGCACATATGTTGGATCAATCGGTTCCCTTCATGATGGTTGAACTGAGTGGTGGTGATCCATGTGTTATGTTCGTGGACGGGCGCGATCACTAAGGATTGGTCATAACGTAGCTACCTTGGCCTGTTTTTAATTACCTATTTATTGTATTTTTTAATTAATTATTTTACTCTGGACGATTTTACGTGCGTATCTTTTTACATCGTTCTCACATATGCATTTTTCCAACAAGAATGATGTAACCTATATTAACTTTAAAACTTTCGCGTTTCATAATTGAAAAACAATATTATAAGCAGAACTTATTTTTGGTAGTTGTGGTACCTACCGATTAGTAGTAAAAGCGTGCGCTCGAGCCAGTATCGGCCCTTTACTCCTGAGTCGTCGCACGGTAAGGTTGTCTGTACCTTCGCTACTTTGCAGTAAGTTCGTTCCATATTGTGCTATTTGGGTTTTTGTGTTATTGTTTCTCGTTTTGAATAACAACCATTAAGTTTGTGATTGCTCGAATTTTAATGATTAGTTGAACAATTGTTATAATTAAGTCTATTCTGAAATAAATTCGTTTTACTTTGTTCGAATTGTTTTTTTTATTTGTTTTTCCATCCTGGTCGCTAAAATCAGAAGTGGGATTCATCCCATTTGCTTATAATTATTAGCCTTGTTATCTTGACAAGCAGCCGTTGAATTCAAATAAAAATGCCACTTGAAGAGCTAGTTAGAACGCCGCTTCGCTCTGAGGGTAGGCGTAGCCGTCGCAGTGAATCGCGAAACATAAGCATGTTTCACGATCGCGCCATAGTAGAAATCGTTCGCATTCGCGTCGTGACAGGACTCACTCGCGTTCACGTAATGAAAGAACTCGTTCACGATCACATCGCAGTCACTCACGTAATGGTGTTAAGCGAAGAACTTAAGGTTCAAATAGTGGTTCACGGTATCGGTGATGTACAGGTACGTGCAGCCGCTATCAATGCTGACCTAACGTTAGAATGCCTAGTTTCCTTCTTAGCTAATTGTGTAAAGCCTATTCGTAAGTCTGATAATCGTATCCCAGATAAATCAGCGTCATTAAGTAATATGTCTAAAAGGCATAAATAAGTCTAACGGCCCAAGTAAATCTGAAAACAAATGTTTTATTTGCGGCCAAACAGGGCAATAAAAAGAGAAATGCACCAAGAGGCGTAATGTCAATGATAAAGACGGTAGAAATAATAATGCTAGACAGATTGGTTCTTTCTGTAAGAAGGTAGGGCTAATAAAGATTTGAATTTTGAATTTAAATCAGCGGTAGTAAATTACTTTTCCGGTCCGCGTAAACAAATGAAGTGTTCTTTGAAAGAAATAAGTGATAAAGAGTTTGTTGCTCGCGAATAAATCAGTTTGACTGTAGAGTTAGTAATATCGCGCTTGAAGTAGATTTTGTCATAGTACCCGCGTCGTATATGAATAAACCCATTATCATAGGGACTGACGTACTAAATCGCGATCGTGTCACGTTTATTCGCACAAAACATGGACAGTACTTGACTCATGTATCGGATAAGGTACGAAAAGTAAACACTGAGTGTTGTATTGTGTGTGTGTGAACCTGACAATAATAAATACACCTCTCATAGTTATATTAGTCGTGGTCAGGTAAGACCGAGCTGTAATAAAGAGAGAGTGTTACTTGATCCTCTATCAGAGTGGCAAAGTATGAGATGAGTCGACAAAGAGCTTCGGGGCGGCTTAAAAACAAAAATTACTCTTTTTGATAATGCGGGGAGTAAGCCTCTTCGTACTTTTAACCTTGATCCAAGTTTTTGCAGAAAACAAGCCCAGCCGACCGGCAAGTTCTAGCTTGCGGGGCCCGCCCGTGTGGCTCCTTCACTGCGCATTGAAGAGATGTGCTGCGTATGAGCTGCTCCTCCTGGCTGGCACCTGTGAACTGCTGCCGCACCTGGTTGGTGCCTGTGCACTGTTGCACCTGGTCGGTGCCTGTGCACTGCGATCCAGCACCTGATCGGTGCGTGTGCACTGTTGCACCTGGTCGGTGCGTGTGCGCTGTTGCACCTGGTCGGTGCCTGTGCGCTGTTGCACCTGGTTGGTGCCTGTGCGCTGTTGCACCTGGTTGGTGCCTGTGCGCTGTTACACCTGGTTAGTGCCTGTGCGCTGTTGCACCTGGTTGGTGCCTGAGCGCTGTTGCACCTGGTCGGTGCCTGTGTGTAAGTGCTAGTCGCTGTGGTACTAGTCACTCAGGCGTTCGTCGCTTGGCGTTTGTCGCTACACTTGATCCTTTTGTCATGTATGGGCATGGCCTGCATGTTGGACAGGCTTGCACGTATGAATACGGTCTGCGTGTCAAGCAGCTTGACGTATGAATACGGTCTGCGTCATGCATGTTTTACCTTTTGCTTAAGTGTAAGTGCTAGTCGCTGTGGTACTAGTCACTCAGGCGTTCGTCACTTGGCGTTTGTCGCTACACTTGATCCTTTTGTCCTTTTGTCATGTATGGACATGGCCTGCATGTTGGACAGCCTTGCACGTATGAATACGGTCTGCGTGTCAAGCAGCTTGACGTATGAATACGGTCTGCGTCAAGCATTGTTTCAGATAACTAAGACTGGTCGTCAAGGACAGTCGGCACGAGGTGCAGGGAACTGCCCCGAGAACAACGGAGACCTTCAAAATAAAGGGCTCAGTCAGGTTTAAATTTTTAAAACGGAGAAACGTCTCTGTATAGTTTTAGAATGATGAATGTGAGGTTGCTGTGTGAATCCTTTGATAGATGATATGTGAATTAATTAAAGATGATGTAGAGAAAGTTGTGAATGGTGAAATGTGTTCATTTAGTATTGTTGAATTGTCTTCTTAATTTAATTTTGTATCCAGGTGAGCATGCGGAAGCAGATGAGACTGTGCCTGCAGCCGGATCACAGCGTGTGGCTGACCCGTATATGCCTCTACGGGATGACGACTCTGGACGATGTGGGTGAGCCTTCAGGTGCATCTGGGACCAAGTCTGACGAAAGCGGCGATCAAGCTCTCGCTGTACCTGGCAGTGCTTCCGAAGAAGAAGTACAAGGTGCAGCCGAGGACGGTGCAAGATCAGGAGAGGCCGTATAAGCAGAACTTATTTTTGGTAGTGGTGGTACCTACTGATTAATATAAAAGCGTGCACTCGAGCGAGTATCGGCCCTTTTCTCCTGAGTCGTCGCACGGTAAGGTTGTCTGTACCTTCGCTACTTTACCATAAGTTCGTTCCATATTGTGCTATTTGGGTTTTTGTGTTATTGGTTCTCGTTTTGAATAACAACCGTTAAGTTTGTGATTGCTCGACATTTAATGATTAGTTGAACAATTGGTAAAATTAAGTCTATTCTGAAATAAATTCGTTTTAGTTTGTTCGAATTGTTTTTTTTATTTGTTTTTCCATCCTGGTCGCTAAAAATATATATATCACGGGAATTTAACGCGATGATTTCGATTATTTATTTACCTCTTTAACCCGACGTTTCAGCCGTGTTGCAACGACCGTGGTAGACTGGTGTCTCGGTGTACTGGCTCTATTGGGGCAGAAAATTCTTCCTCTACCCTCACATTTCTACACACAACACTGACAGTCTCCTTATTCTGTAAGTTCGCCGACTGCACAAAACGAGGTAATGTTTTTTCAATCACTGGATTCCACGCTGCGGATAATTTGTAACCGTCATCCCGATTTAACGTTTTGTGTTTTTTAATTTCAATCGCTTCACGCACAATTCTTGAATATAAGTGGTGTTCCGTGGAGAGGACTTGTGGACGATGAAATTCGATCCACTGATTGCTGCCGCGTGCACGCATCTAATAGGTATTCTAGTGTGTTGGCCGACTTATTGAACAGATTTTTTTTTTTTATCTGATACAGGTTCGCGTTTGACCACCATCTCACCTGATGGTAAGCGATGATGTGGTCGACGATGGAGCACGCTTGCCTAGAAGTAACCTATTCACTCTTGACTTAAAGAACCCTAGATTGTAGCTATCGGGAAACACAGACTCCGGCAGGGAATTCCACTCCTTAGCTGTACGCATAATAAAAGTATTCCCAAAACGTTTAGTGCGTATGGGTGGGATGTCCACCATGTACCGATGGCGCATCGCCGTACGTCTGGTAGTCCGATGATGAAACGGGCTGGGCGGAATTAGATCATGCAATTCGACAAGCTGGCAACTCGGTGACGATGTTCAAGGCTCTGGGACTTGGACTTAACCAATGCCTCATCGCCGATGAGCCTCTTGGCCGGCTTTTCGATCGACTCTAGTGCATCAAGTTGGTATTTGGCAGATCCGTCCCAGAGATGAGAACAGTACTCTATGCATGATCGAACTTGCGCTTGATACAAGCTGAGCAGCTGTTCTGGCGTGAAGTACCTTCTCACCTTTGCAAGGATCCCCAGCAGTTGGTTTTTTACTGCGGCGATATGTGTCCCTTTCAGCTATAGTCCACTTAGTCTGGCCTATGTAGGAACTACGGCAGCTGCAGTTGATTTTATGTATACCCGGTGATTGAAACGGCAGTACAACCTTTGGTGTGCCCACTATGCTGTTTACCTTTTGTCCCGGCGCGATAACAGTGTTTATGGTGTACTTCTTTAATCGCCGATAAAGCCGATCTTGTCCGTTATTCCACTGATGTAAGGCAGGTAGGCAGGCTGTATATTTACCTCATGATGTTTGCATCTTGGAATGGGCCGTTTCATTCGTCGGCTGACAACGTATCCGTTATGTTTTAGTACCTCCTGAACATGGTCCAATTCCCCTTCCAGGTCACACAAGTCATGAGCTCTGTTTTTTTAGGGACGTCATAACAGCTTGTAAGTGGCGTGTGTGGTGATGCGATGTTGCGTGCAGGTATCTATCGGTGTGTGTGGGTTTCCGGTAAACGCAGTGTGACAGTGATCCATCAGGTCTCGCAGTGACTTTGACATCCAGGAACGCTAACGACCTGTCTGTCTTCACCTCTTATGTGAACCTCATGTTTGGGTGAATGGAGTCGAGGTGACCTATATATTTTTCTACTTTCCGTTTACTTCCTTTTATAATACAAAAGATGTCATCGACATATCTCTTCCATAGTCTGATGGTTTTCGGTCCTGGGTTCAATGCCTTTTCTTCAAAATGTTCCATCCAGATATTAGCTAGTACCGGGGCAAGAAGTCTACCCATGGCAACACCATCAATCTGGAGGTAATTTTGACATTGGAATAGGAAGTAATTGCCATCTAAACAGTTTCTAATTAGATCAACATAGTTTAACTGCACTCGCTGTCCTCCACTTTGCCTTTAATGACGTCCAGACATTCCTTAATTGGCACATTGTTGAAAAGTGACTCCACGTCAAAACTCACAATCGTGTCATCCGGTTCCAATGATAGAGACTGTATAATCTGCACGAAATTGCGCCGGTCCTTTTTTTTTAGACGATGTTTTTCAACCAGTGGCTGTAACACTGACGCAACGTGCTTGGTAAGGTCGTAAGTGGGAGAAGCAATTTGACTTACGATTGGACGCACCGGCAAGTTAGACTTATTTATTTTAGGCAGCCCATATAATTTTGGTGGTTGATGCGGTTTCGGGGCGTAAAGTTTTTTAAATTTGCCTTCTGTAAAAAGGTCTTCATTTTCATTGATCACAGTTCGTATTCGTTGCGTTACATCTGGCCGTAGGGTTGTATGATACCGGTTTATATACCTTATCATCACACAACAACTGCCGTACTTTGCTTTGGTAATCAGTAGTGTTCATCACAAACTCACCATCATCATCATTCTGCTCAAAGCTCTTGTCTGGACGGGCGTGTGTTCGATTTTATATTTTTGAATCGAACTATTGTTTTCGCAATCGGTATACGGTTATATGCTATACGGTTGTTAATACACTGTCAAGACGTTCATTAAACTAGTGAGAATTCTAATTGTTTATTTCCGTCGTGCGGTGAATGTAAACGTTCGTAATACGTGGGAACGGGACATCCATCGTTTCGTCCTAATCGCTGCTTGGCGATAGCAGTCAGTTAGTCACTGATACTTCCAACTTTTCTCAAGATCTACCTACTTCTTGGATATTGTCTGCAGCGTCATAATGATTGCCCGAAAATCTCCTCCCATGGTAAGCGCGGGATCACAACCAGACCTTTCCAAATTGCGTGATGAATCCATTGGCGTTACGTTTAGAAAGAGAAAACATACCGAATGTAACTGCGATCACTCGGAGGTATTACTTGCATATCAAAATAAAATTATTCAGACGATTACATCCACTCTTGAAACTCAAAATCAAAACATAATTACCACTTTGGAAGTATTGCGTCAGGATGTAATCGGGTTTAGACATGATTTTAAGACGGTAAATAGCAAAATTGTTATGTTATCTGAAGACCAAGCATGCATTAAAAAAGATGTGAGCGATTTAAAGTCAAGAAATACTGCCAGCAATAGTAAAATACAGACTATATCACATGATCTTGTAACACTTCAGGCGACCGTTACAAGCTTATCGGATCAGCTGCGTATCAAAGAACAGCAAGGAAGAATCAATACCCTTGAAATAGCTGGAATTCCTGTCACAAAGGGTGAAAATTTAGTCAGTAACGTACATAACATAGCTAAAAAGAATAATTTCCCCATTACAATGACAGACATAGATTATATCTACCGAGTTCGACGCTTTAAAGCAAATATCTCTGGTGAAGATATCGGTGAGTCAGCTTCCAATGTTACACCCATCTCGAATGACAATTATGTTGGCTGCTGAACGCGCGCGACGAGGTATGACAACAGCTGATGCTGGATTGGACGGTCCGGCGAAATCCATTTTCATAAATGATCATCTAACTCCACAGAATAAGCAATTATATAAGCAAGACCGTCTTCTTGCAAAAGAAAATGACTAAGTGTGTATGGTTGTCAGAGTGTATAATCCTTATACGTAAAAACGATACGTCCAAAATCATGTATGTGATACTGATTTAGCTAAAATAAAATGACTACCACTACACAAACACTCATACTCATTATGCCTGCATGTTTATTTTATTACTTACTATGATATTACTTGTAGTACTTTATTGTAGAATACTTTTTTGATTTGATATTAGGAATGAATGTACATTAATTATTAAAACTCATTGCCGTTCGTCCTTAACATTTAATATCCTTAAATGTAATGTTAGTGGAACTTGTTTACTCATAGCGGTCATAATTATCAATATTCCATAACAATAACTTGTCCATATACTACCAAAACGTGAGGGGATTACGCAATCCCCTCACGTTTTGGTAGTTCGTTAGTGCGTACTAAATCACACGAATTCTTTCCGAAATCTTGCGGAACAATTTTGACGTCATAAGTATGGCTTAGTGATAACTTTTACAGTTGCGAATATGTTGATAGCCGATATGAATTATCACCAAGCGACCGGCAGCAATCGCGACGGAGGTGTTATGTTTGCCGTGCGTCGCGAGCTCTGTCCCTGGCAGCGCAGCAACATGCGTGCGTCACCGTTGTCGGACGAGGTATCAAGGTATGGGTTTCTCTGCCTAGTTTGCGCACGCATTCGTCGGCGGGCTAAAATTATATCGGTTCTTCTAACTACATACATGTTATAGCTACCTATATACCGCACGGTACAAATCATGAATCATTGCTAGGATCCTTTTACTAAAGTGTTTACTATAGTACTTTTACGAGTGAGTGAATTTATTTTACGTTACCATAATTTATTTATTTATTTATTAAAACTTCATGCAACATAAAAGTACATAGGCGGACTTAATGCATAATGATAAATTTCATATACTGGGTGACTTTAATGTATCCCACGCTAGTTGGTCTTGAAATTTTGACTCAAATTCTATGGATATATACACTAATAATGAAAAACTAGCTAGCCTCACCGCCGATTTCATGAATTTCTCTTCCTTTTTATTCTTTGTACAATAAACAAGACATTACATTAAAACAAGTTGATAACAAATATATACATAATTTATTGCGTTGAAAGGAATTGCTTCTTAATTTTCCTCTTGAAGACATCGAGAGAAGTGCTATCGCGTATGGAGTGTGGAAGAGAGTTCCAGAGATGCACTGCAGTAACAGAGAAAGAGCCATCGTAGCGGCTAGAAGTGTGACGCGGAGTACGAAGGAGAAGCGAAGTGGCCGTGCGACAAGGTTTACACCTCGGGACGAGGTACTTAAACCGTTCGCGAAGGTATTGAGGAGAATTAGGATTGTGCAGGATAGTATAGAGAAGGGATAGGATATGGGTGTCTCGCCGACGCCGAATCGGCAGCCACTTCAATCTGGTCCGAAACTTCGACACATGGTCGTACTTTCGGAGGCCAAAAATAAAGCGGATGCACAAGTTCTGCAATCGTTTCTACTCACATCAGCGATATGAACCTCCCAAGAGAGATTAGTGTCTATATGGACGCCCAAGTTTTTCGCACTTTTAGAATAATATATGGGCATTGAATTATACAATACTGGCGGGAGAGACTGGGGATCCAACAGATTAAGCATGTATTTGCCACCAATAATGAGCGCTTGAGATTTAGTTGGATTCAGAAGAAGTCCAAAGGATTTAGTCCACTTGTTGATATTTTCAAGGTCATCATTGATGGCAGCCACAGCTTCAGCGAGTTCATTCACTTTAAAATGGCGATACAACTGCAAGTCGTCTGCATAGAGATGAAAGTTAGAAGTTAGGACCTTAGTGATAGCATTTATAAAAATTGAGAAGAGAAGAGGAGAGAGCACCTTGAGGAACGCCCGCTGCCAAGTCACACCATTCAGAGGAATCCTCATCGGATCGAACAGACTGCTTCCTTATTACAATACAATAATCAATTAAACCATAATAATAGAATATTAGATGTAATTTTTAGTAATGAATTGTGTTTTATCTGGCTGTGTAAACATTCAATTTTTCTTTCGTGTTAACGCGAAATTCATACCTTTAGCCAAGATGCTGATGGTTGCTTCGTCTAAACTCGCATTTGATAAATTTATAACGTACTTTCCCTGTTTATCGCACTCCGTGGGAACTTTTTCATCGACATACCGTCGACTTAACAACTGCGAGAATTTTCGCTTATGTTGGGCACTGCATAGATCATAAGTGCGACTAGCTTGTACATAAGTTATACGATCACAAATATCGTAGTCTTCGTGAGATAAACTAACACAACACTTATTATGTAACACGTATAACTTTGTGTGAACACGATCAAGCTCACTACGCTTATTCCTTATTAATTATCAATCAATCAATCATTTATTTGCAATAAGTATTGGTACAGTGTAGGTGTTTAAGTAAGTTATAAATAGTTTCCTAATACATAGTCAAACATTTGACATGCAAAACATTACAATATAGGTACTTAATGCTAGGCTATAGTGTTTGTGTCCAATGGCATTTTTAATGATCAACAGTCGCTCATTAGGGCAACCAAAATATTGTTAATTTTTAAGTTTTACCATGACGCAACTAGATGGCGTTGGCGTCGAAATAGAAGTCGCAAGGGAGATTGTTTGCCGATTTGGTATAGGGTCTTGTGAGTTTGAGCAAAATAGACTTACATTACTTAGTTCAGTATACAGTTTGGTAGTTTTATTTATACCTTCAATCCTGCTATATACACATTAGTTCAAACTTAAGTACTGAGTACCATTTTAGTGTTCGGTATTTAACAGGCATGCATGATTTTTCTATTATTTTACAATTATACGTTTATTTATTCATTGTTATCAAATTAACCATTATGTATTTATAAATTCATTTATGGAATAAAATTGTTTTTCTAGTAGCCATAATTTTAACCTTGTAAAAAATAAATTGTTGGGCAACTCTTTAAAGTTCTTTGGTATTTTGTTATATATAAATCCACACATATAATAACAGTTCTTTTGGAACGAAGTTCCTTATCGCGCGTTACGAAAGGGGGCTGGACGGAAAAAAATCTAACAAAAAGTTGTAACGACACTTTTTGCTATAGTTGTAAGCCGTGCGGCGTGCGCGTGTTTCGTGCGTGTTCTAACCTATACGCTGTTGTGTTTACAAAGTCGAGAGATTATATATACATATATATATGTGTATACATATATATATATATATACTAAAGGAACTTCGTTCCATCCGGGTGTCCCTTGACACCTCTGAAGTTTTTTATACAGAGAGGTCTTCAAGGAATTATATCAAGAGGAATTGTATCAAGAGGCGTACACTCGCATTGTGTAGAATCCTACCAGAAAATGCAATATAACTACGCGGTTTTATTCGAGCACAGGTAGGTAATAAGTCCTAATAGCGACACTTAATTAAAAATATCAACGATGTTTCTGTCCTTGCACGTTTTTTTTCGTAAGGATTCAAGATCACGCACTTGTTTTTCAACATCCGACCCGTATCAGTTTGCAATATTAACTTTAAAACTTTTGCGGTTCATAATTGAAAAACAATATATCACGGGAATTAAAAAACACAAAACGTTCAATCGGAATGACGGTTACAAATTATCCGCAGCGTGGAATCCAGTGATTCAAAAATCATTACCTTCGTTTTGTGCAGTCGGCGAACTTACAGAATAAGGACACGGTCAGTGTTGTGTGTAGAAATGTGAGGGTAGAGGAAGAATGTTCTGCCCCAACGGAGCCAGTACACCGAGACATCAGTCTACCCGGGACCACGGTCGTTGCAACACGGCCGAAACGTCGGGTTAAATAGGTAAATAAATAATCGAAATCATCGCGTTAAATTCTCGTGATATTTGAATCAGCACGAGAAAAGAAAAAGTGTGCGTTACTTTTTCTTTTCTCGTGATATTTGAATATCTTATATCTATTTGAATAAAAAGAAAAAGTAAACACCAAGTAGTCACGAGAAAAGAGTAAGTGTGAAGTTTCTTATCAGTTCTTCATAACAAGCTACTTTTCCGAACGGAAGGTAGAATAAATTATTATTACTTTTAAATTTTAATTTTTGACGTTCGAAAGTGTCACTTTATGGCCTAATTGAATGAAGAAATTTTGATTTTGATTTTGATTTCGACTGGCGTAATGGTATGTTATGAAATGTTGAAAAAATATACATATATGCGATTGCAGCAATCCCGAGAGATTTGCCTTCATTTATTGAAGAGTTATTTTGTATATCTCCGAAGTTCTTCACCAAATTTAAATAGGACCATTTGGGAAAAACTTCTTTCGAACAAAAAATAATTTTACAAATCCGTTTATATATATGACAGAGTTATGCGCGAAGATAGATTAAAAAATATACATATATATAAACATCCGAATTGAGAACCTCCTTTTTGGGAAGTCGGTTAAAAATATGACAATAATGATCCAATTAAAGGGATTTGATATATGTTTAACGAAATTACCAGATTATTAAAAGGGTTTTAGTTTAATCACAACAAGACCTTGACGTAAATTTTAAGTTTAATTAATTAAGATCAAGATTCAAAGAGAAATGAATTCGCCGCTATCAACACGGTTGTTCTCTTTTTATGATGATAAACATAATAATTATTTATATATCTATACATTTATTAAAATACTGATTGAATGTTAGGTACTCACTGTCTGGAATTATCAAGGGTAAAACAGTTAGTTATTTTAAAATCCACTTAACAGGGATTCGGACTCGCTCAGCGAACTCTCACTCAAGTGAACTTAACATTTATTTTGGGGTATGGTTTCGGATAAGTATTTTAGTGTCCCAATATGGATGTACCCGCAAAATACTCTCTAATGTTAAAAAAATTCGGTACCTTTCTTTCTTCTACTTTCTAAATGATTTCTTCATTTATAAAGTTAACAAATAACTGTCCAAAATCGACATTTTTTTTTGCATGTTTTCCGTTATTTCTTGATATAAATATTCATTGTCAATGATTTGTTAGATTGTGTACGTAAATATAAAAAAAATAAGTAAAAGGAACCATTGTAGCGATTAAAAATTGCCAATGCATATGTTAGCGACATCTGGCATCATCCGTCAGACGCATGTTCGATATTGAAGTGTCCCAAGTTGAGTATCTTGTTGATGATGATGTAGATGGCGTTGATGTATGTTTGACACTATTTAAAATGTTAATAATAAAATGTGTATCTTATTTGTGTGAAATCGTTTAATACAACAAACACACAAATTCAATACATATAATAATTAATTGTAGTCTTTTCACATTGGTTACAAAAAAATGATAATTTAGCAAAAGGCCTATGGCTTAAAAGCAAAGTATTCAAGGTCTGTGGTTGCGATGACTTGAGCCTTTACTACGAGTGAACTTGCGTTGAAAGGACGGTGTCCAAAAATAACCTCAAAGGCAAGGATCCAAAAAGATACGTGATGTTATATGGGGCAAGGCTGGCTAGCGTCAAGATGAAAAGCTCATCATAATCAATGTTTCAGTAGGCGCTGTGAGTATTAGTTTGAATTTGTCTGAATGCCCATTTTCATGACACATGTGCGTTTGATCTTAACATGCAATTTTCTTCTCCTTGGCAGGGCTCCAAATGCCTCTTTAGCTATAATTTTTATCTACATAATAAAGCTAATGGTCAACTAGCTGTTCAAGCTACAGCAGTCTCCTCTTGCAAAAGGTTCCGAGCATTATAGTTATCATCTGGTATCCAGCAAGCTCACGGACAGCTACACAGAGAACGATGCTGTTTGAGGAATCATATCTCCAGCATTGAATATTGTGGGTAAACTATATCCCTTCAGAAAGTTAGTGGTTCATACTTTGTTAACCTCAAGATATTGTATTGATGGAATGTGTGCTTGAAGAATTAAATTAGTTGACCAAACTTAAATGTGTTTTACTTCAGTCAGCTTCATGTGTGTTAGTCCCTGCAATTGTCTCAAGTTACTTGCTACCCATGAGTTAGCCGGTTGGGTAAGGAAAAGCTGCCTTACACCATAAACTATTTTTTTTTTTTTATGAAGTAATGAATAAAATTTTTATAAATTGGAAGTTTGTCGAAAATAATGAAAATAAAATAATTATTTTTGGCTTTATCTGCAAAAGTGTTTTTTTCTAAGGATCACTTGAAGTTTCATAATTTGATGCAACGCTCCTCACTGCACCTTATCAGCTGACACACTTTAAAAAGAACGGGGTCCATGCGTTTCGAAATCATTTTTTAAAATTTGTTTCTTCAAAATATATCATCTCAATCGTCTTTCCAATCATATATTTATTTAACGAGATATCAATAATTATAAGCACGGTAAGTGTTTTTATGTTTTCATGAAGATGTATTCGAGAAACAAATATCGCGAAATGCTAACTGCTTAAAATGTGTCTAGGCGAGAACTTTTATTCTTTATAACAATGACGAAATATAGTTATCAAGGAGTATATTTTGAGGACCCTTTCACTCCATCAGGGATGATAGACAAGTGACATTCTATCAACGAAAACGTCCTGATAGTGATTGGAAAAACGCCAAATATGTATGGGATTGCCAAGCGCAATCAAAATGTTACGTGATCAATCCATTCCATTTCGGTATGTCGACCATCTCCTTCGTTTCTGGAATGACACTTTGTCTAGAGCATCAAGTGTCATTTGGCAAAAAAAACGATAATATAAACAATGGATTTTGCCCACAGTTGCCCAAATGTTTCGCCCCAATTTTATCTCAACTAATGCCAATACCAATGGTTTCATTCAATTCCGTTTTTTCATCAATTATTAGCCTAACAAATGGCTTAATAAGTTGGAGAGTCAATTATTTTCCCCGTATCCACTGGTATCCACAGTCAAAATTTAACCATTAGTTGCAATATACAATGGTGGGAGATCAAAATACTAAGCTTAAACGACGCGATTCGATTTATTGCAGGCATAAGTGATTTATTAAAAGACGAAGTTATGAACCACCCTTGCATATGACACACACGACACCGTTGTTTTATTATCATCAACATTATTACTATCTTAATTTTTATCACACTTATTAAATGTTGGGTACTTACTTTCTGGAAATTTCAGGAGCAAAACAGTTATTTAAAAATCCGCATTAGAGGGATTCGCACTCGCTCAGCAAATACCCGCTCAAAATAACTCAGCAACGCAACATTTAGGGTCATTGTTTCGGGTAGGCATTATTAAAAAGAAAAATATTCTTAAATCAATAAAACAGATGTTGTTGAGCCCCTTTTTGAGATTCATTCACATTTAAGAAATATTGACAAAAAACCGGCCAAGTGCGATTCGGACTCACGAAGAAACGGTTCCGTACCATTATCGCAAAAAACGGCAATAAAATCACGTTTTTTGTATAGGCGGCCCACTTAAATATTTGTAGGGAAGACAGTGTATTTGTCAGGAAAAGCTATTATTGCATGGGTTCTTTTCGGGCTATAGTTAACAAACGAACTTTTTTGCTTGATCTTTGAAATGTGTTGGAGAATAACGTAGACGACATTCCACCAAGCATCTAGTTTGATCTACACGAACAATCGGTCACTCTCACTGTATTTCTACATAGGTTTTATAACAAATTAACAACTCAATCCAAACCGCCATCTCCTTCCTCGATCTGTCTTCTTCTCTCTTGTTCGAGCCAAAAACTAGTGTTATGTTAAGTTGACATCTGTCAGAGTCATTCGAAACCATACTTCCGTAGATACTATTCTCTTAAAAACCAAATCTTTAGAAGTATCGACACGGCCTCCTGACTATTGCGAGGCCGCGAGCATTTAACAAACAAATTTGGGCGCACGGTTGGTGCAGTGGTTGAGCGATTGACTGCTGCGCGGTGTTGTATATGTGAGTTTATATGTTTGTAAACGTACCCACGATACAGGAAGAAATTGCTAGTGTGGGGCATATATTTTTTTTTTTTTTTTATCCTTATATTTGCCAGTCATATCTTACACACCAAAGAAAGTAACATTCCATTTGGATCCGCTCGTCCATTCCTGACAAGCATACACTGCGATATCATACAGTGTAGACCGTGCGCACAAAATCCTTTAGATCAACCAACAACTCATCATACCACGCAATGTGGACCGAGCGCACTGGATCCTTTCGACCAACCAACTACTGACAGCGTGGCATGGACCGGGTGTGATGGGCCTCTTCGACCATCCACGTGCGCAACGCGTGGCGTGGACTGGGCGTGCTGCGCCCCTTCGACCACCCACCTACTCTCAGCGTGGTATGGACTGGGCGTACTGGGCCCTTTCGGCCATCCAGCTAGACAACGCGTGGCGTGGACCGGGCGTGCTGGGCCCCTTCGAACACCCACCTACTAACAGCGTGGTATGGACCGGGCGTGCTGGGCCCCTTCGACCATCCACCTGTATAACGCTCACGTGGACCGGGTGTTCTCGGCCCCTTCGACTACCCACCAAACTAACTAACGTACGGCACCTGGCTCGCAATAGATGTCAGGTCGGTCTCGAAGCACCAAGGGTGCCAGATACTTTCCAGTTGCTTAAAACACCATACTATGTCACATACAGTAATGGTAATGTACACAAAGTATTGGCGGTTCTCATGTCATATTTAAAAAACAGGAAGATGTTTGTGGAGATCAAAGCTGTTGTGTCAAATTGCTCAACAAAAAATTGTCCAAGTGAAGTAACATACAGGTCCCAACTGTCTCCTGTGCATACTGGCGTACCACAAGGCTACATACTGGGTCCGATATTTTTTATCGTGTTTATTAATGACCTTATACAAAGCATGAGGGAAAAAGCTGCGGGATCTATCCAGCTTGTGGTGTTTGCCGATGATACCAATACCGATGTTTCGGCTGGCAATATACACGCACTTAACTCCATAGTTAATCAAACCTTAGCTATCTTCCATAGTTGGTTTGCTGTTAACGGTCTTAAAGTTAATTCCAGACTAATGTAATGCTTTTTCGTTCCACTTCCAATAATAAAGATACCATTAACTGCGTCATAAATTGAGAAACTGAAAGTGATCAAGGTGGTTAAGTTTCTGGGAGTTCATATTGATAGCCAGTTAAAGTGCAAACAAGAGCTAACATACCTGGAGAAAGCAATTACCTCTGCATGTTACGTACTTAGAAGTCTAAGAAACGAGGTAACCATAAAACATTTAAAATGGTCTATTACGCATTTGTAGAGTCAAAACTGAGATACAGCATACTTTTCTGGGGAGGAAGTTATGATTACAACACTTAAAAAGCTTTTGTGATTCAGAAAAGAGCCATCAGAACCATAGTAAGAATTCAACAGCAAGAATCATGCAAGCCTCATTTTAATGACTTAAATATATTGACAGTCCCAAGGAAAATCTAGCACAAACTTCTTGTAAAAATATTGAAAAAGTGACTCATATTATGTACCTAGGTGTAATCGTTGATCAGCGGTTTTCTTGGCATACTCATTCAGATATGGTCATGGCCCGTATGAGAAAACTTATCTGGATATTAAGAACCTAAGACATGTGACAACAAAAAAAATCTTAACTGAAATCTATATCTCTCTGGCTCAATCAATTATTACTTACTGTATACCCGTGTGGGGCGGTGCGACAAAAACGAAGTTTCTTGAGCTGGAGCGAGCACAGAGATCTCTTATCAAGGTCATGTATACCAAACCGTACAGATTCCCAACCAATGAGTTATACTCTCTTAGCGGTATTCTCACAGGCCGGAAATTAAACATTATCCATGCTGTCTTATAATTACACAAAGTCCTGCCCTATGACCCTCGCCATCAGGAAAGAAGACGAAAATACAGTGTTGCACCAGTAAAATTTGTTAAAACTGCATATGCCAAAAGACAATTTAATACAAATTGCGCTATCGGTCGGTGCGTTGGAACGAGTGAATGAGGACCGGTAACCTTCATAAGATCTCCGCGGCTACTCGGTTCACGATGACCAGCACATTTGAATTCCTGCTCCGGGCGAAGACGCACGCATTCACTTGATCACTGGTGGCCTTACATGCGTAGTCTTCACAATTATTTAAGCCTAAAGCAAGCAACAGTTTTTATTGACTCCTATTAGTCAACGTTATTAAATTCTGTGTTTTCGTAACCCCATCCTGGGTAAGTGTTGAACAGCTAATTATATTTTATACTATCTATACCTACCTATCTAGGTTATCTTAGGGCGTGCGCCTATTTGCACTGAAACTGCTATATTCTTGTGCCTTCTGTTTTACTATTATTGTACAACCTAATTGCCTTTAGCTCTGCACATTTAATGTACCTACCTACGTAACTGTCATGACTCAAAATTTGCAAGTCATGTCGTGATTCTCACTTCCATTTTCAACATGTAAACTCCGTACTGATTGTGACAACCACACATAACCTTCATTAGCGCATTAGTACTTCTCGCTTTGCTTATGCCTTGGTATCACAATCAGCGGAGATGACCATCGGCCAATTTGTGACACGCTGGACGTTATTTCCAGGGACCAAAGTTCCGGCTACCAACTCGACCAAAGTACCGGTTAATCCGGGTTCTCATCAAGCTCCGTGCCGGGTACTTTTATACCCGCGTGGTCACGTCGAGCATCCTACGGATATGGCGCGAACATATTCACCGACCGTCACCATCCCTGGCGTCAGCAGCGTGACACAACCGCTGATTCATCGTCGCACCAGGCTGAGCCAGGAGTACTGCGCGACTCACAGGGGAATTGGAGAAATTTTTGTGCCCATAAACTTACCTACCCCCTTTCTCTTATTTTTTTAATATATATTATTTATGCTGACTTGGATACGTGGTCTTGTTTATTCCCCCACGTATACCCCCCCGTCACAAGTGAGATGAACTTATAGTTCTTATTATTATTATGTTTATATTTCAACGTTCATAAATGTATGAAATGGAATTTTTCAATAAAAAACTTTTTTTTTCTTTTTTAAATAAAAAGAAAAAAGTTAGGAAGTAATTAGTATATTATATTATTTCCCTTAATCTATACTAGATATAATATAATCTATACTAATATTATAAAGAGGAAAGATTATTTGTTTGTTTGTTTGTACCGAATAGGCTCCGAAACTACTAGACCGATTTAAAAAAAAAACACCATTAGAAAGCTACATTATTCCTGATTGACATAGGCTATTTTTAATATCGAAATTGGGTCCTGTGGGGTGGTCCACGGGAGCGAAGCCGCGGGCAACAGCTAGTAACTTTATACTTACACGAGTAGGTTAGTGCTATTAAATGAATATATACTGATATACTTGTACTTTTTTTACAATTCTTCTCTGTTACTTTGTGATTGTTGTGTTGTGTCTATGTCGAATAAATGTTTTCTATTCTATTCTATATTTTGAAAAAAATCATAATAACGTAATATTTAATAAAAAATGCAAATTATTTAGAGTTATATACTTATTAATAATTTATAAACTTTATACGGCGTGTTTTTAATCGGGACTACAGGTTGACCTCGAATGATACTCTAAATCACAACATAGACGATTTTAAAAAGGGCTTTTCTAAAAATATTACATGTAAAAACATATTATACGGTGAACGAATACCTAACTGACACATTATAATTACATATTATTATTTTTTGTTTGACATTTTAATTGACTGTAGATACTAGAATTTATTATTATTATACTTTATTGGAATGTATTTTTTTTTAATTTCGACTACTTAATTTATAATTATTTAATAATGTGTGATAATTTATTATAATCAGCATGTTTGTACCAAATTAATATTTGTACGCCGATGACGGCTAGACATAGCGTTCTTTAATAATCACAACATCTGTACCTAATCTACCTATGTTCAACAAATAAAGATATTTGTAATAATTAGTTAAACATTGCGCGCGCTCTGTCCTCTATCTCGAAAATGGTTCAAGATAAAAAAAAATGTGTATACAAAAGTTGTAGAAAATTTAATCTTCTACAATACTTACAAAACATACAAATAGCAAAAAACCCATAGGAAACGAGATATTTGCAATCAAGGTGTAAAAAATCGTTTTTTGACCTTTGACCTTGGAATATCTGTAGACGCGGACATTCTACGATAAGCAAGTTTTGAGACAAGTGTTATGGTGTCAAAATAAAGGTTTGCACAAGTTAATAGCCGACTATCTCTCATTCCGAAATTCTTGCCCTAATTTGACTAATTTTCCTGAAAAATTCTCAGGACAACTCAGTTGGAACAAACCTGTCCAGTACAAACCTGTCCAGTATGATTCTTAGCTTGGGGTTAGTTTCGAAAAACTTAGAATGAAAACCTTTATTGTTTACATAGGTTGGTATTTATGTCAAGTTTCAATCATCTTTTGGCGATAGATTCGAAAAGCTAATAATGACAACCATTGTTGTTTACTTCTGTTGGTATTTATGTTTTTTTTATTTTATTTTTTTATTTGTGATGGGTTTGCTCTTGACTCTAGTCTAGGTCATAGGTGACAGAGACAGAGTCGACGATGGAGTAAGCACACACAAACACGTTAACACCCCCTAAATCGTCTTTTGTGGGTTGTTTCAAAATACTAGTAATGATAACCTTTATTATTTACTGAGCTTGATATTTATGTCAATTGACATGTATAATAACCCAAGAATCAAGATTAAAAAAAAATAACAACCCCTGAATAAAAAAAAACGCGGACGCGGGGCCACGCGACCGGCCGCAAGTACGCGTGGAGGAAACCCAGCGCGAACAGCGACCGGACGCGGACCAAAGCGAGCGGAGGCAGGTACGCGAAGGGGCAACCCAGAGCGAAATGCCTTCGCAAATGACAGAATCTGCCAGGGCCGCAAACCGACCCCAAGACACGGACAGAACCCACGACGGACCTAAACCCAAACACACCACGAGCAAGCGCGATGGAGCTGCACGCAAAGCAAAACAGACCGTGCTAAGCTAAACAAACCCGTAGCCTGGACCAAGTGGGACAGCGCCACTGAAAAGGGTGCACCCCTACGACATGGCCTCACCAAGTACACTTCAGGGGGACGCCAAGCGGATGAGAATTCACTCCGCTCAGGGCCACGCGCCACGAAGGATATTCCTGCGCGGCTGGCGGTAGCAATCTGCCTTCCCCACCCCGGCAGAGAATTAACCAGACAAGAAGCCGAGCACATAACGACCGCACTAGAGGACAGAATGTTGGACACGGACTCGACGACACCACTCCCGGCTTTCCGCAGATACCCACGGGTAGCAGAAGGCACGGTGCAGTTGTGGTGCGAAGATGAAAATGCTCTGACCTGGCTGACCCAGAATCTTCCCCATATCAAACTCCCCGACAACGACCTCGACCACGACGGTACTGACACAGACTGACGTGCCCACCCGTGTCCGAGCCTCGCTCTACATCCCTCGTTACAGAGGTGACGTGGGCAAGCTCCACGGTATTCTGATCCGTCAGAATACCTGGTATGACATCAGTAGGTGGTCATTGTATACTCTGTCTGGGTCGCGGATAAATTTGAAAGAGAGTTACCGCAGCCCTGGCACAAGCAACTGAAGGAACACGAGTGGGTTTTAGTCAGTAAAAGTCTGACATGCCCTCCCACTTCACCCAAAGCGGGAGAAGTCGTTGGATAATTACCCAGCCAAAAAAAAAAAAAACGTGTTCACTATACAGGGCGACAACTATCGCTGGCGACCAACACGGGACTTACCTGACCCTGGGGTTGCCACCGGAGGAAGCCGAAAAGGTCCTGGGGCGAGAGCGACGGATATCGTACCTCTTAGGGTCGATATACGTGCGCTTCTGGCCCACAACTCGACCCTCCGACACCCAGACTGACAACACAGATGGAAAACCATCAGAACAGACGACGGAACCGACAACGACTTTGACAAGCGACACGGACATTGTCCGTCTCGAGGAGGAGATGGCCCGAGCGGCAATGGCCGATGAGGCCGCCAGCTTACCGCCTGCGTCACCTGGTTAGAACGAGCAGCTCCTTGCCTCGTTGCCGGTCGACCGACATGACGACAATTACAGAGAGGTAAGATAATTCTCGACACACGCGGCTCAGACAAGCCAAGAGCTTGCATGTACATACCCAAATAAATTCCCTTTACGACGCTAATCCAATTCTGTTCCAAAGACCTGACAGCTGTCAGGTTTCGGACCGAAGATAGCGTTTCATATGTTGTACTGGCCTTGGCATACATACCAGGCGAGGACCCGGACTTCCCGCCACAGGAGATGGCCGACCTAGTGCAAAACTGTAAGCGCACCGGTTTGGACCTGATAATCTGCACTGACTCGAACGCCCTCCATCCGCTCTGGCCGCACCGAACTACAGAGGAGAGGTATAATCCACTTATTTATTCTCAACAAAAGTACACTTTACAAAATTAAAATTAAACTAACTACTTACACTATATACAAAAGAAAGGTACACTTAGGCGTCGAAGTACTATTATTATTTATTATTCCATTTATTTATTATATTTACATATTTTTACATTTTTAAATATCATTCTATAAAAAATAAAATAAAAAAACATTTAAAAATACAAAAATAGTAGCCCACCGGTATCGGGAACAGGGTCCAAGCTACCGGTGGTCAGGGCTCCTGAGAGAGGAACCTCCTAACAATACGAGCCGTGTCCAGGAGTACCGCTTTCTGGATCAAGCCCTTGATCCAGCTGCCCAACGAGAGCCTCCTAAAATGTTCGTCGAGGCTCTTGGCTATTATACCATTGGCCGTCACGACTATCGGCACAATGACTGCTGTATTCACATCCCACATGTCGACAACCTCGCGAGCCAGATCAAGATGCTTACTTTTCTTATCTCTCTCCGCCTTCACGAGGTTCTCGTCATGGGGGACCGCAATATCAATAATCATTGCGCGACGCTCTAGTCGGTCTATCACCACTATGTCAGGCTTATTAGCAACAACAGTCCTGTCAGTGATGATAGACCGATCCCAATACAACGTGACATTGCAATTTTCGTGAACTGGGTCGGGCACATACTTATAGTAAGGCACTTCCGATTCCACAAGATTGTATTTAAGAGCAAGTTGCTGGTGGATAATCCTGGCTACAAGGTTGTGTCTATGCAAATAGTATCCGTTAGCCAGACTAGAACAACCGGAAATAATGTGTCTGATTGATTCCCCCGGCCGGTGACATGCCCGACAAATGTCAACCGTGCCGTCCTTCACAATATATTTCCGATAGTTGTTTGTCATCATTTGTTTTTATTATTTATTATTATTAGTAGTATTATTATTTTTATTCTCTACTAATCTTAACATTGTTAACCGTGGTTCAGAACCCACTTGGGTAACGGTCCGTGGATAAACGAATATTGATCTAACACTCGCTACAGAAAACGCGACAAAACTTATCACAAACTGGCATGTGTCGGACGAGCCTTCTTGCTCAGACCACAGAAGGATCAGTTTTACACTAACTACAAACACTAAAAAACCCCCACCGAGGCGAAACCCGAGGCGTACAAATGTGCCCGGATACAAAAGCCTTCTGGCTTCCCTTTTAGCTAGACATCTAGCACTGGTAATCATAAGGGACCAAGCACAATTGGAATACACCGTAACAAAATTATCCGAATACCTAACCGAAGCTTACCACGCATGCTGTAAATCAAGAGCGCCACAAAACAGGAACGAGAGGAACCCCTGGTGGAACGCTGAACTTGATAAACTCAGAGAAACGCTACGTAAGCAATTTAACAGAGCAAAAAACACGAGACTCCCGGAAGACTTGGAGATATACAAAAAGACCCAATATGTATACAAAAAACAGATTACGAGTAGAACCGCCAGGAGATCGGCATGGTAGAAATTCTGTGAATCCATTGAGAAAAATAATGAAGCCGCCAGGGTACGGAAGATACTATCAACCGATCAGGACCGAACCCTCGGCGCGCTGAAAAATCCCGACAACTCATACACACAAACTGATTATGAGACCAGCAAAGTCCTCCTCGAAACTCACTTCCCGGACTGTCAAGTCCTGGAGGACAGGACGTGGGAGGCTGAACCCGAATGGACCCCAACGGAACAAGACTGGTCAAGAGCCCACAGTATAATAACAGAAGACTGAATAAAATGGGCTATCAACACCTTTCAGCCATACAAGGCATCTTCACGGCCCTGCTACAGTGGGGGGTAGATTATCTAACACCATGGCTGATGGCGATCTATCGGGCCAGCTTAGCACTCAGATACATACCTCTCGCATGGCGAGAGGTGAAAGTCATCTTCATACGCAAACCTGGAAAAACTGATTACACACAACCCAAGGCGTATAGACCTATAAGCCTCACATCCTTCTTACTGAAAACCCTCGAAAGACTCTGCGATAGGCACATCCGTGATGGGCCTCTTCGAGTAAAACCACTTCATAAACAACAGCATGCGTACTCCTCAGGTAAATCAACAGAATCCGCGTTGCACAACGTGGTTTCTAAAATTGAATGCGCAGTGGACCATAAATGCGGAGCTCGTGTCAATGAAGGCAGCCTTCATTGACACGAGAGCGCTTTTGATAAAACCACTTTCAACAGTATAAACACGGCTTACGATTAACGACAGTACAAGGGCCGTCGTCGCGAAGGGCTGTCCACAGGGGGGCGTCCTTTCGCCACTCTTGTGGAACTTGGTAGCAGATAGCCTCATCAAAACACTCAACGACAAAAGCTATTTCACTGTTGGCTACGCGGATGATATAACAATAATAATAAACGGGTCCCACGAAAACACTCATGTAATCTCATGCGTCAAGCCCTAAACACACAACTTTCATAGGCACTACGACATAACACTTACAGAAGAACAATGTGACTACTCAGGCCTGAAGGTGATGAGAGTATACATCGACGGTCCAAGACGGACTCCGGTACCGGAGTCGGAGTTTTCTCACACGACCTAAATATAAATATATCCAGACCGCTAGGAGGATTCGACATCGTCTATCAAGCGGAGTATGTGGCATCATACTGGCGGTCCACGTCCTAAAAGCCAGGAGGGTTACGGACACCCGCATACGTATACTCTCCGACAGCGCCTCAGTCCTCCCATCCTTACGGAAAAAATATGTCGCATCAAGGCTGGCCGATAGATGCAAACCATCGGGAAGTCAGGATGTATTCCCTTAGGTTAAGACATCGTGTGTGGGCAGGTCGGTGGGTACAATCGTGCAAATGAAATCACATAAGTTATTCGATACACTGGGTTTATTCAAATAGACACAAGTTACATTCCTGCTTACTAATATTACGGATCGACACTGATTCTACGACGTCTTAGCTCTACGGCTTAACTGTACTCAACTGCTCTATTCTGCACCGCGCTAGTGCTTATAAAAGCGCGCCAATGCGCAGTTGCTCTCGATTGCCGCTAGGGGCGTGCTTGTGTTTTGACTTTACGTTCATACTATTGACTAAACCCGACACGGCCATCCTGCGAGACAGGCGTCCTCGTCTGTTTCTCATTGTCAGGTTTTAACAGTGTATCGAATCATGTGGAAATCCTCAATGGATGTCCTCAGCCCTTGGGGAAAGCTGAGGGGTCTGTCAGACTCCTACTGACTAAAACCACATGGTGTTCTCTAGGCCGTAATTCCTATTGAGAGGCGAACGTGGAACACACACGTCGCCTTCTCGGGCCTCTCTCAGGTGACAGATCCCCAAATCTATCACCCGCAGGCATCATCTTCTTGTCCTTGCTCCATGCCATCTCATGGTCACCTCGTGTTGCACCACACGTCATCTTAGTCCACTCCATCCTGGCAATCTCCCATCAAACAAGGGATGTTCTTCTGAAAAATACAAAATTTTCAAACAGTATTTGCTCGTCCAATCCTGACTCAAACTCTAGAGTGAGGAAACATTTTGAAACAATCAAACATGATCATTTAAATCTCTCTGTTCACTATTGCAAGGAACAAGTAATTCTATTTCCAATTTAAAGAAAATAGCAACCTCATCGATTTGGTACCTAAAAGCACCCAATCTTCGTGATTACAAAGTTCAAGTACCACTGATAGTCATTAATCTCAAATTGAATCAAACAAAAGAAACAATACACCAGGTTTCTTATTCACGATCTTTAGCCATCACATAGCTCTACTAGCTATCTCATAGCTCTCTTAGTTCTCAATTGCTCTACTCGCACATCTCCACGATGTCGAGTCAACTCGACTCTCTGAACTCAGAACTTGTTCACACAGAGATTTAGTACTTACTACTTTATCTACAATCTCAATTGGTACTTGAGCTTTGTGTGTCTTACAAACACAATCTACGAATAGTAATCAAAATTCAATTTTCGTAATGAGGACTTGACGATTCGAACGTCATCAACATTAACGTGGTGATCTCATCACAAGCGTGACAGCGAGTTTACTTTATTTTAACCTCATGACTCAATAGGAACTTTCTTTAAGGTTCCTAACACAAACATGATTTTTCACACCAGACAGTGTCACACAGACTTACAGGTGCCATACAGGCCAACAGTTGCCATACAGGCCAACAGTTGCCACACAGGCCAACAGCTGCCACACAGGCCAACAGTTGCCACACAGGCCAACAGTTGCCACACAGGCCAACAGTTGCCACATAGGCCAACAGCTGCCACTCAGGCTCAAAGTTGCCACACAACGCTCGGCTACTCCTGACCGAACTAGATTATTGGGTTCGTTAAAATAGGGAAATTTTAGAACCCTACTTTTTAACTAAATCATTACCCTGGGCCATGTACCACTAGTCGCTCCAAACAAAGTTTAAAACTTATTCTGCAGCAAAAACTGCCAAGCTTATAGAAACCCTCGAGTAAAACCTCCAACGCCATGGCTCCCTAGCCGACCAGCAATTATATTGCTCTCACAATGGTCTCTCGGTCTCTCTCTAGACCCCGACCTCCACCAGAATCCACTGGTACGGTCAAACATAATACGTTCGACAGACTGAATTACTCGACACCTTAAGCTTGCTCATCATCATCAAATCCATTTGACATCAACATCGACTGGTACATGACCCGCTGGCATCTGCCCTAACCTACCTTGTGTATACTTGTAGGTTCTAAGCGTACTTATTTAAAGCTTTCGGTGTATAACGATCAGCGTCCTGTCATAATCACCTATCGTGGACTTAATTCAGGTCCTATTTAGTTTTCGAACCAGAGATTCCCACACAATACTTCATTAGAAAAAGGTCCAACGATCAAAAAGTTCAACAACTATACAAAGTTATTGTAAAAATTCTCTTACTCTTTACCATAATTCAAAGGCAATGCATACTCAACTCAAATCTCTTCGTAAACCCATCGCCACATGTTACTCATGAGGTGCGGTCCGGAGCCTCGAGTATGAGTAGACATGTCAATCATATTTGGTCTCACTACCAATGTCATCAACTATGACATCCAATTCCCGAGGAACTTGGTGATCCGGGATCCTTCTCACAAGATTCACGCTTTCTACTCAAAGATCTCGGAATATACCGACTGTTCATATCAGGGGAACAATTAAGCCCGATATTATTTGCGTCTTAATAACTCGTGTGAAGGCGCTTTACGAATTAATTCGGATCAATATTCTTAAAATCTCATCATTAACAGTAAACCTTTACTATCGTTCTCTAACTCAGTCTTTATGTAAGGAAAACGATCGCGAGATCCACTGCTATCATAATATTACTTTGAAAGTAAGCAATTGAATTCGGATCTGAAGACGGTGGTTGTAAATCGTTACGCAACATGTTTGTTCTGAATACACGTAAATAACCAGTACCTAACTCGATACAAATGCATTGGTCCAACAACATTACTAACTCGCTTTGCCACTGAAAATGACTAGTTGTTAAGTGACTTTGGATAGATGACTCATCTTCTTATGGGATATTAAATCCTAAAGTTCGTACTGAACCAAATGATGAAACTACCGCCAATAGGAAACTCACTAACTACTTGCTTACAAGTGTGTCTTAATTACCTAGTTATAGTGCTAGATGTAACCACGACCAACTCAGTGGTCAAACAAGAATACTGTTATAACTCGAAATAGCATCTCTTCACTAGAGAACATTCGACCTCACTATCGAAATAAAATAGAAGCGACTCACCGAGTATTCCATTCGAAACTTGCGAGCCCCCGACTTCATAGCTGTGGTCGTGATGTTTGGCTACCACCTGCGAACTGCTAGCCTGCCGTTCCTCTTAAGCTCTCAGATGTTGACAGTCGACCTTCACATTCAGAATTTGAACCGCTAGCCTGCAGCAGAGGCTCCACTTCGACGAAATATGGTATCTGAAACGTGAAAAACATTACGAGAGTATATGTTCACAGTTATCTTAACTACACACAGCTTACACAGCTTTGATGGAAATTAACCAGTGCAGCGGTGTAGTAAACAAAACTGGCACAGCAAAATGGGTTATTGTGGACATGAACCACACATTACAGGGTCCTAAGTGTCCTGGTAGGTATATGGGCTTTAGAGAATCCAATGTATGCCATAACGTCAGTGGCATTTTAAGTCTCAATTAATGAGGCCTGGTAGGGTTTACTAAGTTCCAGATAGTTTGGCTTCCAAACTCGAAGAAGAATACCATGCTTCTTCTCAAACTAAACCCTCACTGCATAAAACTATCACATTATCAAAACTACTCAAAATATTTCATTTGGTATTATCATAATTTCCAGAATGATGTGTTCGGTACGGCATTGCTACTATATGGCTCTTAAGTCCGAACAATAATAGTCAACTAAGGACCATTACCAGTGACAGTAGAACAATAACACTTCAGCAACACTAAAACTTGCTCAGTGACAACTAACATGAAATTACGACCTGACACGGGCCGCCCCGACGATCCATTGACCGCCATACCGTACACAAAATCAGAATTTTGAATAATGAACACACTTGGCCATAGTCATAACAAAATGAAAACGACTCACCAGATTGGCATAAAGATCAGTGTGTATGGACCATTTCACACGTCCACGCGCTCCTCCTTGACCTGTCCAGCTCCTTGGTTGTTGCTAGCTTCCTTGCTGCTCCGCTCCAGACTGGTTTTTCATTATTCAATAATGAGGGTAGTCGCAACTGACACCACGATTTTTTTTTGCAAGAATGTAACCGACATTTTCACTAGCTTTGTTTTTACGTGTGATCTCATTAGCACGATCGAATCCCACTTCTGATGTCGCATCAAGGCTGGCCGATAGATGCAAACCATCGGGAAGTCAGGATGTATTCCCTTAGGTTAAGACATCGTGTGTGGGCAGGTCGGTGGGTACAATCGTGCAAATGAAATCACATAAGTTATTCGATACACTGGGTTTATTCAAATAGACACAAGTTACATTCCTGCTTACTAATATTACGGATCGACACTGATTCTACGACGTCTTAGCTCTACGGCTTAACTGTACTCAACTGCTCTATTCTGCACCGCGCTAGTGCTTATAAAAGCGCGCCAATGCGCAGTTGCTCTCGATTGCCGCTAGGGGCGTGCTTGTGTTTTGACTTTACGTCCATACTATTGACTAAACCCGACAAATATATTACATCGAAATTAATACTAGAATGTCACAACGCACTAGAACAAATAACTGTATCTAGCCGTAACACGGTGACACTGCAATGGATAAAGGGACACAGCGGATCGCTAGGCAACGACGCGGCTGACGAGCTTGCGAGACGCGGATCCAGCACGGCGGTCTATGGTCCCGAACCTGTCTTACCCATTCCCTTCAACCAAATACGTAGGCTACAAGAATTCACCCAGACACAGGCGGGAAACTGGTGGGCCTCGGCACCGGGCTGTAGGCAGTCCAAAGAAGCTCTGCCATCTTTGGGCAGTAGTCTTACCAGACGTCTGCTACCTCTGGACAGGAATGGTCTGCGCCTGGTGATGGGGACCATCACGGGGCACTGCTCACTTAACAAACACTGCCACACATTAGGCATAACGGACAGTCATCTGTGCAGGGCATACATGGAGACTGAGGAATCCGTCGCGCACGTTCTTTTTGAATGCACAGGGGTCTCACAGATATGAAAACAAACCCTCGGGTCACCCAGATCGTACACGGACGTTCTAAGAAAACCAGGAGCCCTAATCAGCTTCTGGAGGGAGGTGGGCTGGCTGGAATAATCCACCCAACGGCCGCCATGGCCCACGCTCAATAGTCCATCTGAAGGACTAAGTGCGGAAACCAAACTCCATACCACACAGAACATAGAACATAGTCATTTGACGTTTAACGTTAAAATGACGCACCCGCAACTTACCAGCCGACACGCTCTAAAAAAGACGGGCTCCGTGCGTTTAAAGCAGATTGTTTTTAAATGTGTTTCTACAAGATAAGTCATCTCAATTGTCATTCATACGAGTATGTCAGGTTTAGTCAATAGTACGGTCGTCATAACAAATCGCAAGCACAACAACCACGGTTTGGCGCGCTTTTTCGTGGTGGGGACAGTAGAATATTGGTTTTTGGGGGCGAGTCACCAACATCCGTAGGAGTGTACCCTTTGATTCCCTACACGTGGTCCCCGGGTGGTACAAATCAGGTGACATCTGTTGGTAGGCTTCGGCTGAAGGCTGCGTTGCTTGGTGTTGCCACTAGAGGAGTTGAGTCGAGACAGCTGTTCCACTGCAGGCTGACCAGCCTGACGTGCGCTGTTATGGACGTATCGGGAGACTAGTCGCGGAGGGTAGTGGTATTCGAGGCACGGTGCGCCGCTGGCCCACCGCAGGTAGGGGGAGGCCCAAGTAGTGTGCCAGCCACACACGAAAGGCTGCCCGCCAACTGAAGAAAGATCCCGGAATGCCCCACCGTGCTGGTTGGCGACCAGATGGGCAGGGCCCGATGCACATACCGAGGGGGGCTCGGGCGTCCCCGCAGTATCCGGACTAGTGCCCCAATGATGGCGTCCTTTCAGTGCGTGTCTGCAGGTTAGCAACGTGGAACCTCGTCTCACTTCCTTCTCCTCTCATCCATTCACTCTTTAATCATGATCATGACAAGGAAAAAGAATACTGGATC
The DNA here is from genome assembly GCA_948252205.1 of Orthosia incerta. Classification (NCBI taxonomy): domain Eukaryota; kingdom Metazoa; phylum Arthropoda; class Insecta; order Lepidoptera; family Noctuidae; genus Orthosia; species Orthosia incerta. The sequence continues at coordinate 19,496,672 of OX411766.1, read as the reverse complement.
AAAACAGCGGCTGCACACCCTCCCCCACAAAGTGCACCTTTAGTGGTCTGCACTCAAATCTAAAATCAAAAAAAAAAAATGCCAATACTGCCCGAGTGACATGTCAAATTTGTACTCCGTATTTTAAAATTATATTTAATTAGTATTTAAGTGTAATTAGGATATAATTAGTAGTAAAAACTCAACAAAACGCTATAAATACTCAGTATTATTGTTTTACTGGAAAAATATCGAGTTATACAAAAGTTTGTGACACGGAACCGGTAACCAGTTTAGGTAAATTAATAAATGGCAATCAGAGTCATTCCACTTTTAATTATTGCATGCCCGGGTCATCATACAAGCAAATAATGGAATCTGTGACAAAGAATATATATAAACCAGATACCAATATAACTGTATTTGTAGGTAATAGTATAAAAGTAAAAAAAGATGACATCACTGAGTGTGTAAAAGAGATGTTAAAGTTAAATTACAATAAAATTATTTTGTGTGCCTTCCCTTTCTTGAATAAATTGTCAAATAGACAAAATAATCACATTCACATGCTAAATAAGCATCTGCACTTTCTTGTGAGTCACTATAGCGATAAACTAGTTTTTTTTGACATCAACATTTTTTTTGGTAAATTAAAGTCGACAGGCGATACTTTGTATCTGCCTCTTAGGGTAAGACATCAAATAGCTCGGCTATTATCTTATACAATAAACTCAGACATAAGTAGTATGTCGAAGTATCCAGTTATTATTGATATTAGTAATAGTACTAATTTAAATATGGTCAATACCTTGAATAACGTTAGCAAAATGCTATTAATATTTATTCTTTAAACTAGTTGATAGGACAAGGGAGGGTACCAATAATGGAGTAGTTACGAGTATATCCACCATCAAAAAGGTACCTTCTTGCTCGCAAAAAATTAATTTGAAAAAAAGGTCTGAGCAGAATTCTCTGAAATTATTCCATCAGAATATTCAGGGTTTTACTTCGAAGGAATTGGAAATCGAACTGTTTTTAGAAAAATCTATGTTTTAAATTGTTTGTTTCACTGAGCATTGGCTGAAAGATTATGCAATGTTAATCAATTATGAAAATTATTCTGTGGGCAGTTGTTTTAACAGAAATATTATGTTGCGTGGGGGTTCACTTATATTAATTAAAAATGGTATTAAATCAAAACCTCGTAAAGATATAGTAGACCTATCAGTTGAACATAGTGTTGAACTGTCCTGTGTTGAGCTGGATAAGCATGTTGTAGGGTCTTTACACCTTTTAATGATGGTAGTTTGATTAATACGCAAGAGTACGTAATGACAGAATTTAATTGAATGATAATGAGTGCAAGCGATTTGAGTGATAATTGTGTACTAAAGTATAGACCGCGCGTAGCGAGTAAAGTGCTGACACAATGATGTCAAATTTGTGCGTGCTTTGCACTGTACATGCTCCGGGGCCCGAGAAGATGTGAATGAGATGAAGGATAATGATTTACAAGATGATAATTAACAATTTTGCTTACAAACTTAAATAAACTAAGCTTAAGGTATTTCATTGAATTGAGTCCGAACGGATGGCGAAGACCCTCTGCTCGTTGTGACGATGGTAGGGCGACCCGCAGCGGTGGCAACGGGAGCTACATAGCTCACGCTAGCCTCTGCCTGCTCCGTTGTGGCCTCTGCTCGCTCAGCTGTCGGAGGTGCGGGCGCTGGATGCGGCTGGCGCGCTCGTACACGTAGCCATGTGTACAAGATGATGCAAACCACGACGACTCCAGCCAAGATGTAGATGGCGACGTAATGATGAATGTCATGGAATGTTACTTGATCTGCCAGTTCCTGATTGGATTTCATTTCTTTGAGTGCTTTTTCAATCGCCTTTATGTCTTCCCGTTGTTCGGTGATATCGTCTGTCTCATTCAGTGGAGCGATGAGAGGTATAGACAGATTAATTATGTGGTTTATTGGTGGAATTTCTATGTTCATGACATCGACCTTTGTTTTAATTGTGTTTGATAATGCTCTGTGTGCATAAATCGTAAACATTCTGTCTTTGATGACGCAGCTGTCTCCCAGTGTAATGACACCTGTTTTGCTGAGTTGCTCGATCGTAAAATCGTCATCGCATATGACTCGCACACTGCATTGTCCGCAACAAAAGTAAAGATATGAATTAATTAAATTCAAGTCAATCCAGGTATCGCGACATTCTCTTGTTTCAGTTTGACATTGATTAGATGCTTGATGTTTCAGACATAAGTTGTTGTCTGACGTCATTTGATAGACTGGCCTTTTCAGTGGGCAAATGTACTCGTCGGTGTCGTAAGGAATACATCTTTGTAAGTCGCTTGTAGACACTGGTATGTAAGAGTCTTTATGTGTATTGATAGCCAGGTATTTTGCTACAGGCACTATATTGACCATGCTTGCGTTGACTTGTTGTGGAATCTGTATGAGGTTGTAAAGCTCATAATCTTCCCTGCTCACAAGAGGAATTCTTACTTCGAAAATCAGGAACTTTCTGGTAGCTCTTGCTTTCACTTTCAATAGGTGATAGATCTTCGCCAAGTCAGTCTGAATATTATTAATCGGTAAGGCTAAGTCCTTTGAGATTTGTCCGGTTATAACATTCAGTTCGTTTTTCAACTGTGCCGGCGTCAGCAAGTGAAAGTTGAACTTTTCATAGAAAATGTTAGCCACTGTGTCAACTAGTGTCTCCTGGATTTCTTTAAGATTGGTCATGATGTTATTGGCTATGAACGTTGATAATGTGAATTCCGCTTTGTTGTCAGTGTGTTGGATTTCTTCTTTCAGTTTGCTTATGGCCGCGTTGCAATTGGTAATGTGTTGGTTGATTATTTTGTGCTGCTTGTCCAGGGTATTTTCAATCCTTTTGATGACATTTAGTTCAGCCTCCACTACTGAAGTTTGGTTTTTCCACAGATTACTGAGATGTTTTTGATTGCTTCTGATTAAGGCAATATCCTTCTGATATTGTTCGGCGAAAGTTTCATCCAAAACTCCAAACAAACTATGTGCGATGTAGCCGATGCCGTTGATAAGCCCGCGACGTCGGCGAACTTGACCTTGCTGACCAAGTAAAACATTGTTGTAGTGTTCAAGTTCGTTGTACCCGTGAAGCAGTTGTAATCGGACTACGTTGCATTGTGGTATTTGATCCCTTGAACATATGTTGTCCAGATGAGTGATAAACTTGTCCAGAAGGTTAATTCCTTGCCAATACGGAGCCATGTCGCAATAAACGACGAGTTTCCATTCTTCACGTTCCAATTTCATATTTGCGAGTTTATCAAAAAATATGTTTTTATTTTCTGCAACATTGGAAATTTTGTGTTCGCACGTTCCTGAGCAAATAAACATCAGAAGTACGAGTGTTGTAATTATGAAGTTGCACAATTTTGATGAGGTTGGCTTGGAATATTTATTGTTTGTTGCTTGACCTTCTTTGTTTTCCTTTTCTGTATCGTGGCTTTGATTATTGTCGTTGATCGGCAAGACGGATAATTTCGTAATTGGTCTCTTGAGTGAACCATTTTTCGTCCGTAGGGTCACTACTCTGACGTATCCGTCTTTCCCTGGATGAAGTTCAATAACTCTGCCCATGGGCCATTTTCCCGGGGGAAGATTAATGTCGTGAATGATGACGATGTCATTGATCTTCAAATTCTGATGAGGTTTGTGCCACTTACTGCGAGCTGATAGTTGGCACAGGTACTCAGCTCGCCATCTCTTCCACAGATCATCAAATATTTTTTGTGTGAGCTGCCATCTTGTTCGCAAGTCTCTCTCTGTCTCGATGATAGTTAGTGTCGGACCACTTGCCAAAAAGTGAGACGGTGTGAGACAGTCTAAATCCTCGGGATCTTCGCTGAGTGCGCACAATGGTCGGCTATTCAAACATGCTTCTATTTGAGCGAGTAACGTCGAATATTCTTCAAACGTCAACTTCTGATCTCCTATGACCCGCTTGAGATGGTACTTCAAACTCTTGACGGCGGCTTCCCAGAGGCCTCCGGCACTAGGCCAGGAAGGGGCATTAAAATGCCAGTTAATCTCCATACTGGTAATAGCCTCGAAAAAACTGTCATCCAAAGTGTTTTTGATATTCACGAACTCTTCGTTGAGTATTCTACTCGCTCCAACAAAGTTCGTGCCATTGTCACTATAGACATGGCCTGGGGTGCCTCTCCGAGCTGCCATCCTCCGCAAAGCTGCTAAGAACGATGATGAGGTCAGGTCCGATACTAGCTCGATGTGTACAGCCTTGGTGGCCATACAAACGAACACGGCGATGTACCCTTTTGTGGTTTTGATACCTCGGCCCTTGCTTGCTTTGACGTCGACAAACCCAGTAAAATCAACCCCTGTATGATAAAATGGTCGTGTTGGATTGCTGCGTGCAAAAGGAAGGTTGCCCATGAGTTGTTCGTGTTTGATTGGGTCGTGTTTTCGGCACTTGACGCAGTTTCGTAAGCGCTTCTTGACAGCTCGGTTTCCTCCCAGAATCCAATATTGTTGACGCAGCCATGCTTGAGTAACTCTCGCTCCCCCATGGAGTGTCATCTGATGTCCTTGTTCGATCAATAAGTCACTGAGATGGGTGTTGTTGGGAATGATGAGAGGATGCTTCATGTTCTGACTCATCTTCGCGTTGTTCAATCTGCCACCGACTCTCAGTAGGCCGTCTTGATCCAAAAACGGGTTCAGCTTTAGCAATTTGCTCTTCGCGTCTATTTGCTTCTGATCTCGGAGACTAAATACCTCTTCCTTAAATACCGTCAGCTGTACTTGTTTGATAAATAGATGTTTAGCGATTTTTATTTCGCTGACAGTCAGATACTTCGGTTTGTGTTGATTACGAGATATGGCGCGCAAAGTCCAAGCAAGAACACGCGCTGCTCGGTCGAAGTTGCTGAATCTGCTCAATAATTTTAAAATAATATCTTCATTTTGTTGAACTACATTACTTTTTATTGACTTCCTGATTTCTTCATATGTAATGTAAGTTGGTATGTCTTGATTGTGGTTTACTTTGAATGTTGATAGCCAGGTTGGTCCGTGCCACCAAAGAGGATGATGATGTAGTTGATTCGCTGATAATCCTCGGCTCGCGCAATCAGCTGGATTTTCGGCCGATTTCACATATCGCCAGCTTTTTGTTGGTATTATCTCCGTTATTTGTGCTACTCTGTTAGCCACGAATGGTTTCCAGCGATTCGGTTCACCATTGAGCCAACCTAGTACTGCTGTCGAATCGGACCAACCGTATATTCGTAGGTTATGGGTTGAGAAACAGTTCTGGACAACTTTCATCAGTTTTGACAACAAGTGCGCAGCGCAAAGCTCCAATCTAGGCAGAGATACTGATTTGTTGACAGGCACGAGCTTTGATTTCCCTGCTACTATGACCACAGGGGATTGACACTCCGCCTTTTCCTGATTGATAATTCTGCCATAAATTACGCATGCATATGCCTTTTCTGATGAGTCACAAAACCCATGCAACTCTATGTTTGCATTTTTTGTAGTTTGAAGCCATCTTGGCACATTAATATGTTCGATTTGTGGTAACTCCTTTTTTATTTTAAGCCATTCTTCATTGATGTTTGTAGGTACTGCGTCATCCCATTGAAGATTCAACGACCAAACTTTTTGGAACAAAAGTTTCAGTTTGGTGGATACTGGAGACAGCCAGCCGAGCGGATCAAATATCTTTGAAATGTCAGATAATAATGATCTTTTGGTGGATGGTGTCAATGATGATGTGTCTATCTTCATCTGGAACTTGAATTGATCGTCCCGGGGGTGCCAGCGCAGTCCCAAAGTTTTGGTTGATTCTTGATGCCTGAATTCGAATGCTTGTTCCTTGTCTGATATTGATTCTTGTATGTTAATGTTATTTGATGACCATTTTCTTAAATTAAATCCACCAGACTTCAGTAAATTAATTAGGTCATCCTTGAGTTGTTTGGCTTCCTCTATACTGTGGTGTCCTGCCAGAAGATCATCCATGTAGAAGCATTGTTCAAGTACCGCTGATGCTGTAGGGTATCTTGAGCGTTCGTCTTCTGCTAACCGTTTCAACGTCATCATGGCCAGGAATGGAGCTGCTTTGGTGCCATAGGTGACTGTAGTCAACTCATATTCTCTAAGCAATTTGGTAGGTGAGTCACGCCAGACGATTTTCTGATACTGAAGGTCCTTTTCACTACATAAGATCTGTCGGAACATTTTCTCGATGTCGGCTGTGATTGCATATTCATACTGTCTCCATCTCAGAATCAATGTAAACAAATCCTGTTGTAAATTAGGACCGCTGTACATTAAATCATTGAGACTGTAGCCCGTGGAAGTTTTCGCTGATGCGTTAAATACAACTCGCAGCGATGTTGTTGCCGAGTCCGGGCGTAAAACGCATAGGTGAGGTAAAATACAATCCGGCAGAATTTTCTGTGCGCACTTGCGCATGTGACCCAGTTTGATATATTCGTTGATGAATGTTTTGTAATCTTCGGAAATATTTTTATTACTTGAAAACTTTCTTTCCAGTTGATAAAATTGTGCTACGGCTCTTTGTTTTGATTCTCCCAATTTTTCTTTGATATCTGGCTTCAGTGGCAGTCTAACCACGTATCTACCATCATCTCGTCGTACTGTTTCCGATTGATATTGTTGAAGGCATTGATGATCCTCAGAGGACATATTAGTATCGGGTTCGGTGACATCTTCAATGCTCCAAAACCTTTGTATGTCTTGTATATTGTTCATGATAACGTTGCATTGATAGGACTTGACATTGCCGCTCAAAATCCAGCCAAGTTGAGTCTGTTGTGCTATTGGCAGAGATGAGTTTTCCTTGATTATGCCAGACATGATGATTTCTGAGTAAACTTCTGCTCCCAACAATAAATCGATAGGACGACAAACGTTGAAATCTGGATCTGCTAGTTGAATGTTTTGAAGATATTCCCACGATGGTTTTGCAAAACTGTGGTTTGGCAAGTTGTTAATTAATTTCTTCATAATAACAACTTCTGTTTGGAATATATAATTCGAGTGTAATGATGACGCTACAAGACTGATAACTCCCTTACAGTTGGTTTGATTGGCACTGACTCCAACTATGACGCCTTTGCATGCTCGGCGCGGCAGTTTCAGTATTTGAGCTGCGTTCTCAGTGATGAGGGAGGCTTGAGAGCCTTGATCTATGAGTGCCCTCATTGTGTGATATTCCCCATTAGCTCCTTGTATACGGACAAGTGCTGTGGCTAGCAGAATTTCAACAACAGATTCCTTGGAAACATGTGTCACATTGCTTTGTGTGTAGTCTTCACATAACGTAGACGGTGACATATCCATGTTGCTGGACACTGCGTTTGTCTGTAGGGCATCGTGTAGTACGGTGTTATGAGTTCCATTACACACCCTGCATCTTGATTCAGAACGGCATGATTTATTTTTGTGATCAACCAGGCAATTTTTACACAAGTTGAACCTTTGCAATGTGTTTCTCTTTTCTGCTGACCCCGATTCTAAAAATGGCTTGCAGTAGAAAAGTCCGTGGCTGTCGTCTTTGCATAGTGGGCAATATTGTGTTTTCGTTGCACAACTTTTTACAGCTGAACTACGCAAAAACGATTTGTTAGAATCGTTTTTGTTGTTTAAATTATTCGATTTTGATTGATTATTTTTGCTGAATTGATGTCCTGAATCCTTGCTTCTACTCGGAGATGACGACGAGGTTGATTTGGATGAATAATGTTTTCGCCGTGTTGACTCGAGAGCAGTATATTTGTTCTCTAAAAATTTCAGAAAGTCTGCTAGAACAGGCAAGGCTCTTGGATTTTCTAATGATTGAGTGTGTTCACTAAGCGTCTGAGTATCCAGCTTCAGTGTAAGTAAATGCACAACCATTGGTCCCATGGCGGCTACATCTATACCAAGATTTTTCAAGGCGTTCATGCATTCATTGATAGTGTCGAACATGTTCTTGATCTGTGTGTCGACTTGGTTTTGCATTGTAGGTAATGACAGGAGTATGTTCATGTGTGAGGTGAAAATTAGCCTGTCATTGTTATACCTGTGATTCAATATGTCCCAGCAGATTTGGTAATTTTCGGAACTGATGTTGAGATGTTGAATGATCCTTTCTGCTTCGCCTTTCAGCTAACTTTTTAATAACTGCATCTTCTGGGCGCTTGGGATGCTTTTGTTGTTATGGACAGCCTCTTGGAATAAGTCCTTGAATGATATCCATTTGTGATAGTTCCCTGAGAAGGTAGGAATATCTATTTTCGGTGTAAAATTTTCCCGATATGAAACGGAATACATCTTGCTATTGACCAACTTTTTGATGTCAACGTACCGTTTTTCGTAGTTGCTATATTCCTGTTCATACTCCTCATCTTCTGAGTACATCTCACTATCAATTTCCCAGTGCAGGGAATCGATGGTTGACCATTTTGCTTGAATGGTTCTGAGCACATCTTCGAATTCCCATTTTTCGGTGAGGCTCTCTATATCCACGCTCCTGATTGCTCGTGATAAAGCCTTGAAGTTACTCTTCTGCTTGCGGAGCATTTCTTCTAATTTACTGGCATTACCTCGAGAGACAATCTTCTTGAACAATGATGTGGATGGGGTGCCAGTTGGCTTGATATTTGGTTGATCTGGATCAACTGACAACATGTCCGTTTGCTGTTGCTCATCCGCAGCTTCTTGATTGCGAGTATCTGATATACGCATTGATGTAGCGCTAGGCAACTTATCCCCATGATCCGTACTAGTAGGCGGTTTGTAATTTTGAATGATTTCCTGAGCTTCATTGTAGAAAATTCTTGCTTTATCGTACATGTTCTCCGAAAAGTAGGTATAACCACGATCTTCAAACTCACACAATTGAGCATGATTTTCTTGAAACTCCCTCCAGTATGAATCCAGGATTTGCAAACGTTTTTTGATGTTAGCCGGAGTTTTTCGATCCGCAGAATCCTTCTTGAAATTCCGCAGTTGCTGCTCCATGGCTTGAATAATTCGATCTTGATTGGCCAAAATGTTTTCCATGCTGGTGCTCATGATTGTTGTTGTATGATAGATTTTCAGTCGTTGTGTTGCAGTAGACGGATGTTACTCTATCCACCGGTCGTAGTCGCAGGAGCTGTACTTCCGTGCTCACAGTTTAATCACACTGTTATGAACGCGAAATAGTCCCGCATATACGGATGCTCGAAGGACCAAAAAGATGTAGGGTCTTTACACCTTTTAATGATGGTAGTTTGATTAATACGCAAGAGTACGTAATGACAGAATTTAATTGAATGATAATGAGTGCACGCGATTTGAGTGATAATTGTGTACTAAAGTATAGACCGCGCGTAGCGAGTAAAGTGCTGACACAATGATGTCAAATTTGTGCGTGCTTTGCACTGTACACATGTCATAGTGTGCGTTTACAGACCCCCAAATTATAAGAACTACTCTATATTCGAGTCAGTGATGGAAGATGTTTTGGCAAAACTTGCAATGGGTAATAAACTAATAATTTTCTGTGGTGACTTTAATATTAATATTCTAGAAGATAATTCAGACAGCAGTAGGTTATTAAATCTCTTTAAATCATTTAATTTGTCACATGTGTTTATGGAACCAACCCGAACTACACTGACTTCTGCTACATGTATTGATAATGTTTTTTGTAGCATCAACTACTTGGACAAGGCCATTATAAATTCTCTGCCTTCGGATCATAGTGGGCTACTGGTAGCCTTTGAGTCCATTATGCTAATAAAACAAGTGCAGATTCAATCCAGACCAATAACATCCGGTAAATTAAATAAATTTAACAGCACTTTAATCAGTAAGTTAAGCAACCAGGACCTCACAGTGAATGATGGTAATATTTTGTATGACGAAGTTTTCTCAGTGGTTAAAAAAGAGTTCAATAACACTTTTAAGAAGAAAACTAAAACTATATGCCCTAAGTTTTTATTCAGTGACTGGGCGACTACAGGACTTAGAAAAAGTAGGGAAAGACTTTACGAGCTATATGGGCTTAAGCCTTGTATTAACACTGAAACGTTTAATAAGTATGTTGCTACTTACTCAAGAATTTTTAAAAATTCCTGCAAGGCAGCTAAGGTCTTGTACATTAGCAATAAGGTTAAATTAGCAGAAAATACAATCAAGACGGTTTGGAAAATTATAAACAATGAAACGAATAGCAATAGAAGAAATAGTAGTGATTACACGCTTGAGACCACACACGGGCTTATTAGAGATAACAAAAAAGTTGCGCAAGAATTTGTTAATTTCTTTACCAACATCCCAATTAAAACTACTGAAACTTTAAATTCTTCGCCCTCGCTTGCTTTTGGATTATTAAACGCGAACGTTTCAGCCTGCCCGATTGTATTTAATTTTTCACTTATAAACCCCATGACAGTAATAAAAGCTTTTAAGCAAATCAAGATCAAACCGACTGAAGATCTGTGGGGAATGTCCATCAAAGCTTGTACCTCCATTATTCAGACTATAGCGCCGTACTTAGCGTTGATTTTCAATTTGTGTGTGGATCAAGGAGTTTTTCCGGATCTGATGAAATATAGTAAGGTTATACCACTTTTTAAATCCGGGGACAGTAAAGACACAAATAATTATAGACCAGTATCCGTGTTGCCGGTTTTCAGCAAGGTATTTGAGAGGATAATGCTAAATCAAATGCTCATTCATTTTAATACGAATAACATCTTGCAGAGGACGTTGTACAACTGACGCTGGTGTCGCTCTATTAAAACACATCTTTGATGCGTGGGAAGATTCGCAGGATGCCATAGGTATCTTCTGCGACCTGTCGAAGGCGTTTGATTGCGTTAACCATGAAACATTACTTCTGAAACTTGAGCATTACGGGCTAGGTCAATCAGCGTTAAGTTTGGTTAAATCTTATTTGAATGATAGACAGCAATTAGTTCAAATAAACGGTGTGAATTCGTCCGGGTTAAACGTTAAAATGGGGGTACCCCAGGGCTCAATTTTAGGTCCTTTCTTATTTTTAGTATACATAAACGATTTACCCCGTTTATTGGAAAACAAACTTTATATGGTGTTATTTGCTGATGACACATCTTTAATTTTTAAAATAAATAGACGTACTTGTCAGGTTGACGACGTAAATAACGCGCTACGGCAGGTTCAGGATTGGTTCACTGCCAATAATTTAGTTTTAAATGGTAAAAAAACCAAGTGCGTAAAATTTTCCTTGCCGAATGTCAAAAGTACTGATTGTGACATTATATTAAACAAGGAGAAGCTAGAATTCGTCGATAAAACGGTTTTCCTGGGGATCACGCTAGACTCAAGGTTGCAATGGGGTCCTCATTTGGTATCCCTTGCGGGGCGGCTGAGTTCGGCGGCTTATGCTGTTGGAAAGATTCGTCGGTTAACGGATGTGGATACCGCCAGACTAGTCTATTTTAGTTATTTTCATAGTATAATGTCTTACGGTATCTTACTATGGGGAAGGGCTGCAGACATTGAGTCAATTTTTATTCTGCAAAAACGAGCCATCAGAGCGATATACAATCTTCGCCGGCGCGATTCTCTAAGGGAACTGTTTAAGGACATTAACATCATGACGGTTCCTTGTCAACATATTTATGAAAACATTATGTACGTGAGAAAGAATTTACATCTTTTTAGTAAAAACGGCGACAGACATAATTATGTTACTAGAAATAGGGACCAATTAGTTCAACCAGGTTTCAGACTGGCTAAAGTAGCCTCATCTTTCATGGTACACTGTACAAAATGTTACTGTACAAAATGTTACAATAAAATTCCTCCCCACATTCTTGAACTGAATGAGACGAAATTTAAAACTTGTATAAAACGTACACTATGAAGGCTGGCATATTACTACATAGGCTCAATTTCATTCATCAAGGTATGTACTTATGTACCTAAATATTGTAAAAAGTTTTTTTTTTAAAAGAGTAAGTATGGAGTTTCTTGTGCATTCTTCTCCATTACAAGCTACTTTGCGAATGCACGGTAAAATCAACTATTATTATTTGTAAAATGTAACGTTCAAAAGTGCCGCTTGGTGGCCTACTTGAAATAAAATATCTTTAGTTTTTTTTTAAAAGAGTAAATATGGAGTTTCTTGTGCATTCTTCTCCATTACAAGCTACTTTCCGAATGCACGGTAGAATCAACTATTATTATTTGTAAAATGTAACGTTCAAAAGTGCCGCTTGGTGGCTTACTTGAAATAAAATATCTTTGTCTTTGTCTTTGTAATCTCTATGCAGTCCTAGTGGACACCTGGAGCCTGAGAAACCGGCGCTGTTTTTTCTTACGGAGACGCAGATAGCGAGTCTTTCAGGCGTCTCGTACTTACCTTACCCAGGGTTTACCCTGGAGCACAATTATAAAACACGCGCGGGTGTGTGTATGTACGCCCGTGACGACACTTGCTATCGGCGTCTCCGTTACCTTGAGGATTCCAGATTCTCTACGCTTTGGGCTCTGGTGGAGACTAGAGATGAAGCGTATATACTAGAACAGATCTAGGGATTAGGTATTTAGCGAGACTAGGCTGCACCTATTCTAACTTTTAAAATACTCGATCCACCTAGTCTCACTGTGCCTACGCAGTGCACGGCACCCGCGGCTCGCACGAATCAAAGTACCGACGACGCGGCTAAGCGAGATAGCAGCATAGTCATAGCTCATTCAAGTTTGCCAAAATCATACGTGTGTTAGTCACTTGAATTTGAACCATAATTCAAAGAGCATAAAATTAACGCGACGCGCACTTGTGTTTACATAAATAATTCGTGTGCCAGTCATTTTAATTTGAACCATATTTCAATGGCATAAAAGTAATGCGACGCGCAGTCATCATCATCTGCCTAGCCTTTTCCCAACTATATTGGGGTCGGCTTCCAGTCTTACCGGATTCAGCTAAGTACCAGTGTTTTACATGGAGCGACTGCCTATCTGACCTCCACAACCCAGTAACTGGGTAACACGGTACCCCTTGGCAAGACTGGTGTCAGATCTCATGCTTCTGACTATCCGTAACGACTGTCAAAGATCTTCAAATAACAGCCGGGACCAACGGCTTAACGTGCTTTCCGAGGCACGGAGGAAACTTGGTATTTTGAAATGGTCACCCATCCACGGACCGACCTCGTCAAGCGTTGCTTAACCTTGATGATCGACCCGTGCGGCTGTTATTATTTAGCCACGAACTCCTCGCAGTGTGTGCTAGAATATATTCTGTCCTTTTTTAACTACACTATTCCGCAATCCTTCCATCCTTGTCTATCAATACTCGAGACTCAAGACTAGTCGGGACTAGGCAGACTTTATAGAATAGGTACTTTGACAATACTCGAGACTCGAGATTAGTCGGGACTAGGCAGACTTTAAAGAATAGGTACTTTGACAATACTCGATGCGAATGAAGACTTTATGATGCAGTCTAGTATCAAGTACGGACTCATGCGAATGTTATCTCGCTTGACGAATTGATATCTACTAGTCGTTGCAAACACGTACTATCGGACATATTTAGTGTGATCGGTTTTCGTAACGAAATTTTGATAAATCTTTAAAGAACATATATCTATTTTTATTACGACATTAATTCATGTGTTTATTGTTTAAAAAATGGTCACCAAAGGAAGTAGTGTATTAAAAAAAAAAACAATAACAAAACTAATTAAGTTCTCTGAAAAATTAATAGAAATCTTTTAATTACGCCAACAATCTTCAACGTAGATAAATCTTTACAAAGACAGTCAAGTCCTCGTAAAGTATGAAGGGAAGATTTCATTTCATTACTGCGTACGTACGTATCTACACGTTTCGGTGGTACGCAAAGACTAAGCATCTATAAAGTATGCGTATTTCATGGACTAGGTGGACTAGGTGGAACAGGTATTTGGATCGAGTATTTGTACGGACTTGGACTAGGTGCACCTAGTCCAAAATTCACCTAGTATGACCCATCTCTAGTGGAGACAGGTTTGGATAAAATAATCTACGCCTGTGTCTACCGTTCGCACAGCGAAGATCAGGAGACAACCAGGCTCACAGAGTACCTCAGTGAGGCAGCTGATGTGGGACAGCAAAGGTACCCTTCCGCAAAATTAGTGTTACTGGGGGACTTCAATGCCCACCACCAGGAGTGGCTCTTCCCATACCATTGCTCTGACCATGCTGGACGGGAGATGCGTAAGCTTTCGCTTGCGCTAAACCTTACCCAGCTGGTCCAGGGAGAAACGAGGGTGCCAGATGTTAATTCACACACGGCCAATTGCTTGGACCTTCTGCTGACAACAGATCCAGATCGATACTCTGTGTCGATAGCTTCACCTTTGGGTAGTTCCGACCATTATCTGGTGAAATCTGTGTCCGTCTACTCCCCAGCCCAAGAGGCACCCGGTGGGTTTGGCGGTACAGGTCAGCAGATTGGGATGGCATGCGATCCTTCTTCGCTTGCTATCCTTGGCAGCCTACTTGCAATTCTTAGGCTGCTCCTTCGTCCTGCGCGGACGCCGTAACTGATGTGTTCCGTCAGGGAATCGAGTACTACATTCCGGTCTCTGACATAACGATTTTCAGCGTTGACCGGCTATGGTTTGGCGCCGAATGTCATCGCGCCGACTAGCTTAAACATGAGGCGTATCTGGCATGGGTCGACGCTCGATCGCGCAAAGCGAGTGACGTGGGTCTGAAGAAGAAAGCCTAAAACAGGGCTGCCAAGTACTGCAAGAAAGTGTTGCGAGAAAGCGTTTTGGTCACTGGCTAAGTCGGTCGAGTCAAACTTCTGCCGTCCCTCAACACCACTATTGAAACCCGATGGGTCGCTGGCCCACACCGCTGAGGAGAAGGCAAATTTATTCGCCTCTCTTCTTATCTTACCATCATTCGCGTCTGAATCCTGGTGATTCGCGGCCCCTTCCTTCTCCTGCTGGATACGAGACGAGTATGTCGGACATTCGCATCCAACAAAAGGACGTCCGGAGAGTGCTGCGCAACCTCGACGTGAACAAGCCAAGTGACCCTGACGGCATACTAGCTATAGTTCTTAAAACCTGTGCGCCTAAACTGTCTCCGAATTTCGACACGCCTATTCCGCCTTTCATATGAGACTGGAAAAGTGCTGAATGCTTGGAAGCAAGCCAACGTACAGCCCGTGCCCAAGATCAGGGGCAATCGAGCTGACTCGACCAACTACAGACCCATCTCTTGTAACGTCCATATTCTGTAAGAGTATCACATATGGAGTGAGGCCATCGAGAGGCACGGGGAAGCGCTTGCCGTCTCCCTCGACATCTCGAAGGCGTTCAATAGGGTCTGGCACGAAAGCCTTATTGGTAAGCTTCCTTCATTCGCTTTGTCCGGTGGTCTGTGTGATTGTATTGCAGACTTCCTGAGAGATCGGTCCATTCGAGTGGTTATCGATGGCTGCTCATCGGACCAATTGGATAATAATGCTGGGATCCCTCAAGGGTCGGTACTCTCAGCAACATTATTCTTGTTGCACATTAACGATCTGCTAATACCTTGGGCATGCAGACGACAGCACTGTTGCTGAGAAATACCTGTCCAACGCACGGGCTACCGGGCCGCAAATCCGGTCTCTCCGTGAGGCCATGGTGGAGCGTTTGAACCTGTCCTTGCAGGCAGTCTCCGAATGGGGCGATGCTAATTGGTCAAGACAAGTTAATGCTGCTAAAACCCAGGCGTGTTTTTTTTCCGCTAAAAAGAGCCAATTTCACCCGGCTCCAACTTTCCGTGATGTAACCGTGCCAATATTGGACCATCTTGAGCTTCTTGGCGTTACGTTGACATCGACTCTCAATTTTGGGTCATACATTGAGGCTAAGGCTCAGCTGGCTGCCAAAAAGTTGCGGATCTTTGCGAAGGTGAGAAGATGCTTCACGTGCGAACAGCTGCTCAACCTGTATCAAGAGCAAGTTCGATCGTGCATGGAGTACTGTTCTCATCTCTGGGACGGATTGAAAAGCGGGCTAAGAAACTCATCGGCAATGAGGCACTGGTCAAGTCAAAGCTCCAGAGCCAGATAAGAAACTCCCTAAGTGTTCATTTCAAGGCGAGGACGAGGGATGAAACACGACCGCCGGCTGATGAGGCAACGGTACGCTCATTTACTGTCGGGCAGAGAGTGCAAATACGCAGCTACACAAACGACCAAATTAAATGGGAATTCGGAACCGTTTTAAGGGTTTTAGGCCAATTACACTACCAAATAGAAACGGATTCAGGTCAGATATGCAAAAGGCATATTAATCAGATGCTGGGTACCCGAATACAAAGATAGGAAAAGTAAAACCCTGGAAACGTGTCAACAAGATGATTTGGGACGGAGGTGTTATATATGTGGCCTTCTTTGTACCAACTTACATTTACTTCTTTTTGATTGTCATGTCATCCTGCATGTCATCTATTTTGTCAGTGTAAGAATAATAAATCCATTGAATTATAATGAATATAATTATTATATGTATAGTACATAATAATTGCCTTAATTCTTTTGACGGTTCCACTCCATATGCTAACAGTCAACTATCTCGTGATAAACAAACATCAGAAAAATATAAACGCTGTTGGTATATTCAAAAGAATGATCGTATTATTCATTATTGCCCGAGTTTCAAGGCGTTATGCGTCAACGACCGATACAAGGCCGTGGTGGAAAAAAGAATGTGCAAACGCTGCTTAAATCACGATGATAATAAACAATGTGTGAGTACAGTTTATAAACAATGTGAAATTTGTCAACAAGAGGGACAACGCATTATTGCATCAATCTAGGCCGTTTCAAAATGGTAATAGGTAACGCTAAAAAATACATATAAAAAAATACAGGGACAGAGAAACAAAATATAGCAAGATCAAACTTGTCTGCAACCAATTACGACGCAAAAAATACAACTTCACTAGCTACTGCCATAGTAAAAACAATATACGATATGATGGAATGCCACAGATGTTGAGAGTATTATGTGATCAAGGATCAGAAGCATCATTTTGCACTGAAGATGTAGCACAATTGTTGTCTTACCCACGACAAAAATCCAAGCCCAAATAAAAGGTATTGGAGACGGAAACCAAAAACGTCAAATTGTACAATCAACATTACTTTACAACCATTACTTTACCAACCAACCTTTACCAATTTTGTACTCTAGCGATTACAAATTGCCGGTAACGCTAATAGTACTACTAAAACTAACAAGTTTATTACCAAGGAATGATTTACAACAACTACAAGAAAAAAGCTTGGATAATGCACTTATGGCAGACCCAACTTATTATAAAAAGGGACCAATTGACATCATATTAGGTGCTCAAGAGTATAGCAGAATATTACTACAGGGTTTCGAAAGAGTACGGGTTGGGATAATCGCACAAAACACAGAATTAGGGTGGATTTTATTTTTATCCCAATGACACGAAGAATGGTGTTAAAATACTGAGTATGGTGCCTTGCACCGAAGAGGTACGACAACTGACAAAATTTTGGGAACTAGAAGAAATTCAACAAAACTACAAACTTATACAGGATGACCAAACCTGTGAAAACGACTATAAAGAAACAAATATAAGAAACGCAGACGGAACTTACACTGTATGACTTCCTTTCAAGGATTCAAACATAAACCTAAACTTAAACGGCGAATCACGCAGAAATGCCGCTGCACGACTATTACAACTAGAACGACAATTCGCAAAAGACGTCTCAAGAGGTCTGGAACTGGAAAAACCTGTCAACTATTATTTATGGTGGAACGGTCCACAGTGGCTAAGAACTGATCAGATTCCCACCACGAGAAGTTTGCCGCAGCCGAAGGAAGAAATCAAGTTTTGTCATATAAATACATCTGATATTGAGAAGAATGATCTCTGGAATAGGTTTTCCAGTTTAGATAAAATGATAAGGGTGTTAAAAAAGTAGTGTTGTAAAAAGATACGCAAACAAACAAACAATAAATGAGCCAGTATCTTGTATTGAACTGAGAGTGGCGACAAAACGAATACTTAGGAAAATACAACAAGAAGAATTCGCAGATGAATTGCAAACTATTCAAAGTGGACAACCGTTGAAGAAAAAAAAAAAAACTATTCACTTTAGACCCATTTATCGACGAGGATGGACTACTAACAGTTGGAGAAGGTTACAAAATTCCGAACTGCCTTACAATCAGAAACATCCAATACTTTAACCATATAATAATCATGTAACGTCATTAATTATACAAGACGCACATTTAAAAACGTTGCATGGAGGTAAAAAATTAACTTTAGCTTATGTACGACAAACATATTGGATCGTTAGCGGCAAAAGGAAAGTGAAGAGTATAACTAACAAATGTGTGAGGTGCATACGATACAAAGCAGACACAAACTCTCAAAAAATGGGAATACTACCAAAGGCACGAGTGATGCAATCCTACCCGTTCAGTTATACTGTTGACTATGCGGGATCAATACAAACAAGAACTATGAAAGGAAGAGGTCACAAGTCCTATAAATCATACATTGCTGTTTTTGTATGTTTAGCAACAAAAGCTATACACCTAGAATTGGTGGGAGATTTAACAACCGAAACTTTTATCGCAGCGCTACGCAGATTCATGGCACGAAGAGGTCATGTGTCACACATGTACAGTGACAATGCAACAAACTTTGTAGGAGCAGCCAACTTCTAACATCAGGAAATATTACAAATCACGCAATCATCGCAATTTCAAAACGCAATAACAAACATAGGAACCCAATGGCATTTTATTCCTCCGTCATCACCACATTTCGGTGGCATCTGGGAAGCTGACGTAAAGTCAGTGAAACATCATTTACGTCGAGTAATCGGGGATTCGACACTAACATACGAGAAAATGACAACCTTCCTCCACCAAATTAAAGCGTGTTTGAATTCAAGACCATTGTGTGTGCAAACCGAGGATGTTAATGGCAATACAATATTAACTCCAAGCCATTTTATTACTGGCCGTGAAGCAGTAGAAACACCAGATCCGATAGAAAATATTAATACTGACCTAGTAAACAGATGGAAACAGATACAAAAAATGAAAAAAGATTTTTGGAACAGCTGGACAAAATAATACCTACACCAACTTCAACAAAGATACAAATGGAAACAAGCACATAACAATGCAAAAATTGGAACTGTTGTACTAATAAAAGACGACAACATAAGTCCAAGTAAATGGCCGTTGGCAAAATCAAAGAAATTCACCCGGGAGATGATGATGTAGTTAGAGTTGTAACTCTTCAGAAATCAACAGGCGCTTGTCAGAAAAGATCAATTCATACGTTGATCCCGCTCCCTGTAAACGAAAACAAAGATATTGACACGATTGACACAAACAAAGAAATTACGCCTACGCAATGTAACATCTCAACTGCCATAATAAACAAAAAAGCATACGCACACGCACACCAAAAAATTGGATTCAGAGATTACTATTACATAAAATAATTATTCTATTAATTGGCACGGTGTCTAGTACACCCACATATACATTAAAAATAATAAATCCAGGACTATATGTTGAAAAAATAGGAACCACAAAAATTAACCGGGGAACTTTTAGAATAGAAACTATAGAGAGAGAACAGATTGAAAAAATAACTTTACAATTTCAACAACTTTGCAAGGATACTCAAAACATCATGTACGAGACACACTGCAATAAATTTTATCACCATTAAAACGATGAAAAAGCGAAGTTTGAGACAACAAAGGAATACCTAACAGAGGTAAAGAATACTAGGAAGAAACGAGGCATCTTGGGACAACTTTTAAAATCGGTGTTTGGAGTTAATGATGAAGTATACAGAGACATAGGTACATTAAATAATAATCAACAGAAACTTATAGACGCTGCCAATCATCAAACAAAGATAATGATATCTACCATCGCAGGTGTAAACCAAACTGAAGAGCAAATCCAGAAAAAGATAGTAAAGTTTCAAGCAAAACTAAATGAAGCAATATCGTTTATGAACAGAAACAATGTTTGGTATAAATCTGTTGACAAAAATCATATTAAGATACAAGTGATGCAAGCTTACGAATTACCAAACAATTATATAAATGAAATTATGGACTACTATACAGGTTTACTGGAAATTTATTTACAAAAAGCAACTGTGTATAGTATTATAACGCCAAGATACATCAGCAACATAATAAAAGTAGCTATTCAAAAGCTACCATCAAACTTAAAGATTATTCAGGGTCAAATAATACAGACAGAGATGAATGTAAATAATACCCACATAAGAGTGTACGCATACTTTCCAATACACGATGTAACAAAATATACTCTTATACACATTACGCCTATACCAGAGAGGAAAGCTGATGGATCATTCAAGTGTTTGACTATTCAGCAGACATTCATGGATTTTGATTATAACAACGAGCGTTACTTTGAACTAAGTCAATAAGAATTTAAAGACTGTCTTAATAGTAATACAGAGTTTGTCTGCTATCCTGTGGCTGTCAAGAACATGCAAATAAATAAAAATGCATAGTTGATCAACAATTTCAAACTGCAAACTACACCCAAACTCAATGCACGTCAACGACCTACAAATTATCGACATATGTTTTATGGAAGCAATTATACATGCAAAACACTTGGCTTTTCATTACAGCAAAATCGGTTACCGTATCGATTGTGTGACGGCCAAAGAAAAGAAGTGACGATTCAAGATGTCGGAGTTCTACATATCTCCGAGCATTGCGTCATTAAAACACGTAGTAACATACTTGCTGCAAAGAGAACAACAACAATGAGAATGCGAACTTCTCCCTTAATACGCAGATTGTACCGACAAACTTAAAAGAAATATCCAAAGAAGAAATAGTGTTAGACAGGTCAAAGGGAGTTTTCGACCATTTAGTCACATCCAAAAGAAACATACAGACTAAACTAGAAAACACGATTTGGAAACAATTAGAGTCACATACATACATAGCTAGCATCAGTATTTCACTTATATTTGTGACTTTAGCTGTTATTATAATTTAATTCGGTCCACAGGCATTGAACCGACTTCGAGCCTACATTGCAGCAAGAAGAAGCACTGCATCACCTGTACGGCAACCAACGATCGTCAGCAGCACAGCACACAGGCTACGACCGCAACAGCCGTACGGCATACCACGCAGCGTGCCCGCTCAGTCACAACAACCTGAACAAGGCCCGGCCAGACCATACGAGATCATCGAGCTGTACCAACTAGGGTCCTGTTCCTGAGAGTCGCCAGAATGTTCAATAATAATGTTGTTCTTGGGGGCTGAGTCACCCACGTCCGTAGGAGTGTACCCCATTCGATTCCCTACACGTGGTCCCCGGGTGGTGCAAATCAGGTGACAAACTGGTGGTAGGCTTCGGCCGAAGGCTTGCGACCACCCACCGGGCAAAGACGTACCGCCAAGCGGCCTAGTCGTGTTCCGGTATGATGCTCGGTGCAGCCACTAGAGGGGTTGGGTCGCGATAGTTGCTCCACTGCAAGCAGGCCGGCCTGACTCGCGCTGTTATGAACGTATCGAGAGACTGGTCGCGGAGGGTAGCGGGATCCGAGGCACGGTGCGCCGCTGGCCGACCGCAGGTAGTTGGGGGCCCAAGTAGTGTGCCAGCCACACATGAAAGGCTGCCCCGCCAACTGTCGAAAAATCCCGGAATGCGCCATCGTGCTGGTTGGCGACCAGACGAGAGTGCCCGATGGACATTCCTGGGGGGGCTCGGGCGTCCCCGCAGTCTCCAGACCAGTCCCCCAATGATGGCGTCCTATCGGCGCGTGTCTGTAGGTTGCAAGCGTGGGACCTCATCTTACTTCCTTCTCCTCTCCCTCCTTTTTCACTTAAAATGCCAAGGAACAAGAGAAAAAAAGCTGAACAGCGGCAGCACTCACTCTCACATAAAGTGCACCTCAGCAACATCCGAGGTCTGCACTCTAACCTTGTCGCAGTCCATCACCACCTCGAGACTGAGAAACCAGCACTTTTGTTCCTTACGGAGACGCAGATCGGATGCCCGTCAGACGTGGCGTACCTATCCTACCCAGGGTATACCCTGGAGCACATGTTCAAGCCACGCGCTGGTGTATGCATGTACGCCCGGGACGACATCTGCTATCGGCGTCTCCGTGACCTTGAAGACTCAAATTACTCTGTGCTATGGGCCTTGGTGGACACAGGTCTGGATAAGATCATCTATGCCTGTGTCTACCGATCGCATAGCGGTGATCTGGAGGCAACCAGGCTCACACAGTACTTGAGTGAGGCGGCTGATGTGGCTCAGCTACGATACCCCTCCGCCCAACTAGTGTTACTGGGGGACTTTAATGCCCACCACCAGGAGTGGCTCTTCCCATACCAGTGCACTGACCACGCTGGACGAGAGATGCGAAATCTTTCGATTGCGTTAAATCTCACCCAGCTGGTCCAAGGGGCTACGAGGGTGCCGGATGTTGATTCACATACAGCCAATTGCTTGGACCTTCTGCTGACAACTGATCCAGACCGATACTCAGTGTCGGTATCATCACCTTTGGGTAGTTCCGACCACTGTCTGGTGAAGTCTGTATCCGTCTACTCCCCGCCCGATCCAAGCCCAAGGGGCACCCGGCGGGTTTGGCGGTACAAGTCAGCAGATTGGGATGGTATGCGATCTTTCTTCGCATGCTATCCTTGGCGGCCCACTTGCTTCTCTTCGGATGACCCATCGTCATGCGCTGACGCAGTGACCGATGTGTTGCGTCAGGGGATGGAGTATTACATTCCGTTCTCTGACGTAACTGTGTCCAGCGTTGACCGTCCATGGTTTGGTGCCGAGTGTGACCGCGCAAACGTGATTAAACACAAGGCGTACCTAGCATGGGTCGACGCCCGTATGCGCAAGGCAAGGGGCGTGAGTCAGAAGAAGAGAGCCTTCAACAGGGCTGCCAAGTCCTGCAAAAAGGCGATGCGAAGGGCACGGTTTGACCACATTAGCAGGATCGGGGACAAACTTGCTTCACACCCCGCAGGTAGCAAGGCGTTTTGGTCCCTGGCTAAATCGGTTGAATCAAACTTCTGTCGCCCCTCACTACCACCACTGCTGAGACCCGACGGGTCGCTGGCCCACTCCGCTGAGGACAAGGCAAACTTGTTTGCCTCCCTCTTTGCGGAATCTTCGCGTCTGAATACTGATGGCGCGCGGCCCCCTCCTTCTGCTGTTCGATGTGAGACGAGTATGTCGGACATTCGCATCCATCAGAGGGAGGTCTGTAGGGTGCTGCGTAACCTTGACGTGAACAAGGCTAGTGGCCCGGACGGGATACCAGCAATTGTACTTAAAACTTGTGCGCCTGAATTGTCTCCTATCATGACACGCCTATATCGCCTTTCGATGGTGACTGGAAAAGTACCGAAGGCTTGGAAGCAAGCTAACGTTCAGCCCGTGCCCAAGAAGGGCAGTCGAGCTGACCCAGCCAACTACAGACCCATATCAGTAACGTCCATCCTCTGTAAGAGTATGGAACGTGTATTAAATAATAAGCTCCTGGCATACCTAGAAGACACCGACCTCCTTAGTGACCGCCAATACGGCTTCCGCCGAAACCGGTCAACTGGGGATCTTCTAGCGTATGCCATCCACATCTGGAGTGAGGCCATCGAGAAACACGGGGAGGCGCTTGCTGTCTCCCTTGACATATCGAAGGCCTTTGATAGGGTCTGGCACGAGAGCCTTATTGGTAAGCTTCCTTCCTTCGGTCTGCCTAGTGGCCTGTGTGACTGGATTGCAGACTTCCTGAGGGATCGGTCCATCCGAGTGGTAATTGATGGCTGCTCGCCCGGTCAGTTAGGTATTAACGCCGGAGTCCCTCAGGGGTCAGTGCTCTCGGCAACATTGTTCTTGCTGCACATTAATGACCTGCTAAAACCCGGAACCTTTGGGTATGCAGACGACAGCACTGTTGCTGAGAGATATGTGTCTAGCGCACGGGCTACCGGGCCTCAAATTCGGTCTCTTCGGGAGGCCATGGTTGAGCGCTTGAACCTGTCTTTGGAGGCAGTCTCCGAATGCGGCAATGCCAATCTAGTCAGTTTCAATGCTGCTAAGACCCAGGCGTGTCTTTTTTCCGCAAAAAAGAGCCAATTCCACCCGGCTCCATCCTTCCGTGGTGTAACCGTGCCGATAACGGACCACCTCGACCTTCTTGGTGTTACGTTGACATCGACCCTCAATTTTGGTCCTTTCATTGAGGCAAAGGCTCAAGTGGCTGCAAAAAAGTTGGGGATCCTTGCGAAGGTGAGACGGTACTTCACGCCTGAACAGCTGCTCAACTTGTATAAAGCGCAAGTTCAGTCATGCATGGAGTACTGCTCTCACCTCTGGGACGGATCTGCCAGGTACCAACTAGATGCACTTGAGTCGATTGACAGACGGGCCAAGAGACTTATCGGCAACGATGCGCTGGTCAACTCAAAGCTCCAGAGCCTTGAACACCGACGACGAGTTGCCAGCCTGTCGGTATTCTATCGGTTACATTTCGGAGAGTGTGCGATGGAACTGCACAATTTGATTCCGTCTAGCCCTTTCCATCATCGGACTACAAGACGTACGACAATGCGCCATCAGTACATGGTGGATATCCCACCCATACGCACAAAGCGTTTTGAAAATACTTTCATTGTGCGTACAGCTAAGGAGTGGAATTCCCTACCGGCGTCTTTGTTTCCTGATAGCTACAACCTAGGGGTCTTCAAGTCAAGAGTGAATAGGTTGCTTCTAGGCAAGCGTGCTTCACCTTCGACCACATCATCACTTAACATCAGGCGAGATAGTGGTCAAACGCGAGCCTATAATAAATAAAAAAAAAAAAAAAAAAAAAAATGTTACCTTTGGACATTGACTCAGCACTCGGCCCGGCTGACGCGCGGCCCAGATAAAATACTGTGTGGTTACATCCTACACGCATAGGACACAAACTCATTTGTGCATTAGTGTGTATTAAGACGAAATAGTATTTAAGCTGTACAATATTGTAAATAAATCAGATTAGAATTTATATTCTTGTCTCATTACCCCTCGCTGTGGCCAAGACACCTTTAGCCATCTCTGATCAGTCCTGTGAGTCTGCTGGACTGGCAGTGAGTGTACCCTTCCCGAACCTGTAATTCCTGCCCACTATCCGTCTGTAACCTTAGGTCGCATGGTGCAGACATCCTGAACTTATCTATATATTTATCTATCACACACTAGGTATATGGTAGGTTAGGGCTGTAGGGCTTATAGGGCTTAGGGTCGTAGAAACTGTTAGGCTGTAAGGTCTTAGTAGGTCCTCTAACTAATCATATATTTTCATGTACTGTCACACCCTTAACATTACTGCGGCCTCACGTGACGTATGTTAGGGTGGGCGAACAATATATACAAATGAATATTCTAAAAAAAACAAAACCTTTATACAAATACAAAAGGGAGATGGAAAAGAGCTCATTGTGCATCAAAAAACAAATTCATCCACATCGAAGTAAATGGGAAACGTGCTCAGAACGCTGGCAGCATTGATTCTCTGGTCGACGAAAAGGCCAGCCATCTGGACACGTGAAGAGTCGACGAGCTTTGTGCTAATTTCTCGAAAAACTCGATGCGCACTCGGACCCCATGGACCTAATTTTTCAACCCCAAACGGCTCAAACATATAACTTCCAATAAGGTTGTTATATTTGCGCTGGGCATAATATTTAAGCAACAATGTCGACGGAGCCCCGCTAACTATTTTCAGGTTCCAAAGTAACCAATCCTTGCGAAGCGAGCTCCAGAGCAGCTTGGACTAATTGGCTGAAAGATTATGCAATGCTTATTTATTATGAAAACTATACCGTGGGCAGTTGTTTTTACAGAAATATTATGTTGCGTGGAGGTTCACTTATATTGGTTAATGTTTTGATGCAAAATAAGCGTCTATTTTAATTGAAATGAGATGTCTAAGAAAACAATTTTTTTTTCAAACTATTGTATGCCTAACATGGTGGAGCAGTGCAAATGCACACAAAAATAACTCAATAACAACTCTGTAACCGCTGTCTCACAATAAAGATTATTTGACTTTGACTTTAAAAATGGTATTAAATCAAAACCTCGTAAAGGTATTGTAGATCTATCAGTTGAACATAGTGTTGAACTGTCCTGTGTTGAGCTTGATAAGCATTTTATAGTGTGCGTTTATAGACCCCCCAATTATAAAAACTACTATATATTTGAGTCAGTGATGGAAGAAGTTTTGGCAAAACTTGCAACTGGTAATAAACTACTCATAATCTGTGGTGACTTTAATATAAATATTTTAGAAAATAATTCAGATAGCAGTAGACTATTAAATCTCTTCAAATCATGTAAATTGTCAAACGTGTTTAAGGAACTAACCCGAACAACTATGACTACTGCTACATGTATTGATAATGTTTTTTTTGCTGGGACTACTTAGACAAAGACATTATGAATTGTCTGCCTTCGGATCATAGTGAGCAACATACCAATACAACAAGTGCAGATTCAATCCAGACCAATAACATCCGGTAAATTAAATATATTTAACAGCACTTTGATCAGTAAGTTATGTTATCAGGACCTCACAGTGAAAGACGGTAATATTTTATACAAAAAAGTTTTCTCAGTGGTTCAGAGTTCAATAATACTTTTAAGAAGAAAACTAAAACTATATGCCCTAAGTTTTTATTCAGTGACTGGGTGACTAAAGGACTCAAAAAGTAGGGAAAGACTATACGAGCTGTTTGGCCTTAAGCCTTATATTAAAACAAACTTTTAATAAGTTAACCCTCGTCACAGCGATAATTTTCTCCAATTATCTGCTACCACTAATTGTTTAAGTATATTCGTGTATTTATTTATATGTTTGAGTATCTATTGTATGTATTTATAGTATGTATGTATAGCTTTGTATTTGAATAAACCTACCTTAGGTATCACGTTTAACTTTAAATATTGCACCTACCACTATTGGTCTCTGCATCACCCAAAGGTCGACTGGTAGAAAATGCCTAAGGCATTAAGTCCGCCTCTGTACGTTTCTGTGCATGAAGTATTAAATAAATAAATAAATAAATAAGTATGTTGCTACTTACTCAAGAATATTTAAAAATACGTATTGCTGATGATACTTCTTTGATTTTTTAGATAAATAGACGTGCTAGTAACGTTGCCGACGTTAATTAATGCCTTGCGGCAAGTTCAAAATTGGTTCACTGCTAATAATTTAGTTTTAAATGCTAAAAATACTAAGAGTTTAAAATTTGCCTTGCCTAATGTCAAAAGTTATGATTGTGACATTATATTAAACAATGAGAAGCTAGAATTCGTCGATAAAGCGGTTTACCTGGGGATCACGCTAGACCCGAGGTTGCAATGGGTCCTCATTTGATATCATTAAGCTGATATTTGGCAGATCCGTCCTAGAGATGAGAACAGTACTCCGTGCATGATTGAACTTGCGCTTGATACAAGCTCAGTAGCTGTTCTGGCCTGAAGTACCTTCTCACCTTCGGAAGGATCCCTAGCTTTTTGACAGCCAGCTGAGCCTTTGCCTCAATGTTTGGGCCAAAAGTGAGAATCGATGTCAACGTAACGCCAAGAAGCTCAAGATGGTCAGTTATTTGCACGTTATTTGGGGTGGGTATGGGATCTACCTCCTAGCGGTCCATCCCGGGCAACGGCACCACAGGCTTGCCTGTGGTACGGTTGAACGATCCCACTTAAGCGGTGGTAGGCTCCGCAAGGGGCCGCCTGGCTCGCGACCACCATCCCACCGGAGTCCGGCGCCAAGCAGCTTGCTGTGTTCCGTCGGTGTGTGGGACTGCCAGTGCCTTTGGGGGAAAAGGAGGATGTTAGTTGCGCTGTGCAGAACCGGTCTTGGTCTCTCGGAAAAACTGGCCGGATAACTCATTTTGGAGAGTAGCGGGATCCGAAGCACGGTGCCAGCCGTTGGCTGACCGCAGTCAGGAGGGGGCCCAAGTAGCACGCGCCAAAGGCTGCCCCGCCAACTCGCGAAAAATCCCGGTATGCTCCACCGTGCCAGCTGGCGACTGGATGGGTGGACCCGGTGGCCATATTTGGGGGGGTTCGGGCGTCCCCGTAGCCTCCAAATGAGTTCCCCATAGGTTGGGTTAGCTCCAGTTTTCCACTTGGTTCACTGAGCAGCGCCTCGACAGTTCGACTTCTTCCCCAGCAAACTCTAACACAATGACCAAAAAAAAGAAGAATAAGGTGAAACAACGGCTGCACTTCCTCCCACTAAAAGTGCACCTCACTAACATCAGGGGGCTGCACTCTAATCTCGATCCGGTCCAGCTGCACCTGTTTTTCCTAACGGAGATGAAGATAACAACCCTGTCGGACGTGGCGTACCTCAACTACCCGGGTTACTCTCTTGAACACAAGTTCAAGAAGCAGGCTGGGGTCTGTGAGTACGTCCGCGATGACATTTGTTGTCGTCGTCTCCGTTGCTTTGAGAAATCGGGCTTTTCTGCCATATGGCTACTTGTGGACACTGGCGTGGAAAAGTCTCTCTACATCGGCGTCTACCGATCGCACTCCGGTGACCAGGAGACGACAGCGCTTTTTAATTGCCTCGTGGAGTCGGCTGCCATAGCCCAGCATCAGTACCCAACAGCGAAGCTTAATTTTCTGGGGGACTTTAACGCCCTCTTTGCCCCAACGGTCGAATGGTTAACATACGTGTGAATTTGCTCTTTGGTTAAATGCAAATAAAAATTAAATCTGGACTTGCCTTGGACTTATAATCATTCCAAGTTATATAGTATTCCATCAACAAGTGTTATTCATATTTAAAACTATCTAAAAGAGTGTAAACAGAACGATTTGTGGTGTGAACTGCAAAAAAAATTTGAATCTCTGCTGGTCAACCGGTGAGTGCATGACAAGTCATTTTACGCACAGTACAAGCTACTCTCGCGGTTACGCTGCGAACATAGGTAGCATATCGGCGTGCGCCCGCGTTGAGTGACTCATGAGAGCGCTCGCACCAAAGATTATTTATTGAAGATTGCGCAGTGTTTCCTGCCTACTTTACACTGCCTCAGGGAGGCTAATCAATATTTTCTGCCTGGTTTTTTTGTTTCTACTTTACCATTATGGCCAGTGAAGCGGAGCGATCTAAAATATTTACTAACGACTCCACCCCTTCCCGTAATGTGCCTAAAAATAGGGGAAATAAGAGGCAAGCCAGTGGATCTCCATCTCCGCCATCACCTTTATATAATAAAGAAGATATTCGATCTATTATCCAAGACATAATTAAGGCGGAATTCAGCGATATGTTGGCACAATTCAATGAAAATTTGGTCAGCACTATGAACAATGAATTGGAAACAGTTAAATCAGAAATGAGGGAAATAGTAAAATCTATGCAATTTATGAACAAGCAATTTGAAGACTTTGAGAGTAATCAGAAGGCATCAAACGAAACCATAAAGAGGCTAGAGACAGAAAACATGGAAATGAAGACATCTATGGCGAATATTAATGTGCGAATTAATAACTTAGAGCAGCAGTCTCGATCAAGTAATTTTGAGGTACAATGTATGCCTGAAACAAAAAACGAGAATGTTTACACTATTGTCACCAAACTCGGGCAAGCTGTCAACTGCGACGTTAAAGAAAAAGACATATTGAATTGTACGCGAGTTGCCAAAACCAATCCATCCAGTGCACGTCCGAAATCCATAGTAGTTCAGTTGGCATCACCAAGGCTGCGCGATCAACTATTAGCATCCGTTATTAAATACAACCAAAATAACCCTCAGAACAAACTTAATTGTGGACATCTTGGATTTGCCGGTCAGAAAGCGCCTGTCTATATTGTTGAACACCTTTCACCCAGCAACAAAACTCTTCACGCCGTGGCTAGGATTAAGGCTAAGGAACTGAACTACAAGTACGTTTGGGTCAGAAATGGCAAAATATTTGTGAGAAAGGTAGACGGAGCAGAATACATACTTATCAAAAACATGGATAGTCTAAGTAAAATCAAGTAATTTGTCTCATGTTAATGTCATCAGTCATGTCTTAGTACCTGTCTATACTTTAAAATTCACCAATTTAACAATTTATTACCAGAATTGTAGAGGTCTGAGAACTAAAACTAACACCTTTTATATTAACCTTTCTTGTACGAATTATGATGTAATAATTTTAACCGAAACCTGGCTAAATAGTAGTGTACTCAGTAGTGAACTATTTGATGATAGATATGTTGTTTACAGAAGAGATAGGGAGACAACAGGTTTCCATCCTAATAAAGATGGAGGCGGAGTTCTTATTGCTGTTTCAACCAAAATCAGTTCAAAGTGCATTGATAAATGGCACAGTAAATGTGAGGATCTTTGGGTTACCATCGATATTTCGACTGCACTTCAGTCAAGGCAGTTGGCTCTCTGTGCAGTCTACCTTCCGCCACCTGTATGTCTTCCAACAATTGACCATTTTATAGAACATTGTAATAACGTGATTGAAATAGCAGATATACCAATTTGTATAATTGGAGATTTTAACTTGGGCAAAATAGATTGGGCTCCGAGTGCCGTTAACAGCTCACTACCTAGCACTAGTTTGAGATTATTGGAATTTATGAACGTTAGTAGACTTTCTCAGTACAATTTCGTAAAGAACTGTTCTGCGCGTACTTTGGATCTGGTTTTGTCAACCATATCTACGTGCACTGTGAGTGAAAGCAGTTGCTCTTTAACTTCTATTGATAAACTGCATCCTCCGCTTGAGCTTGTTGTGTCATATTTGAAAGAATCCAATCTCCGATACAACAGTCTCAACAAGAGAAAAAACTTTTACAAGGCAAATTATGAACTTATTAAAACTTATATTAACGAACATGACTGGAATCAACAATTTGCTAACATTAATGATGTAGACAGTATGTTGAAGGAGTTTTATGAAGTGTTAAATAGTGCAATAGATGCATTTGTCCCAAATTGTAAGTCTATGACTTGCCGTTACCCTCCATGGTTTAATAAAGCAATTATAAGAACACTCAAAGAGAAAAATAAACTAAGATTACGCTTTAGGAAATATAAGAACCCGTTAGATGAATTAGAACTAAAACTAGTCTCAAAACGTTGCCAAAACCTAGCAAAAACTTTGTACAGTGAATATATGGAAAACTTAGAGTCGGAAATTAAATATAATCCTAAACTATTCTGGACTCATATAAAGGCCAAGCGTGGTGGGTCTAGTGCCTATCCACTAACGATGACTGACGGCCAAACTATAACATCAAATGGTTCGGATATTTGTGATCTCTTTGGCAATTATTTTGCATCTGTTTACACCCCTGAAGAAGGAACGGCTATTAGGAGTGAGTCAAATTTTCTTGACACACTAGAAACTAATAGCCAGTGCCTGACAATACCAGAACTGGATAGTGATGGTCTGCTCGAAAAACTGCAATGTGTTAACATCAAGAAGGGAGCAGGTCCTGACGGAATCCCACCCTTGTTTATTTCTGCCTGTGCATCTGCCCTGGTTACCCCGCTATTAAAAATATTTAAGGTTTCGTTAGCTACTGGAACCTTCCCATCTGAGTGGAAAAAGGACAAGGTTGTTCCTGTATACAAGTCGGACAAGAGAGACGTAATTTCCAACTATCGTCCTATCGCGATTCTCTCCACGTTTGCCAAAATATTTGAGGCAATGATCTGTCCTTGCATCCAACGCCATTTCAGACTTTATCTCAGTGATCACCAACACGGCTTTGTTGCCTCAAGGTCTACTGCCACAAACTTAGTGGCTTTCTCTGAGTCCCTAATTGAAACCATCGACTCAAATAAACAATATGATGTATTGTACACCGACTTCAGCAAGGCCTTCGATAGAATTCCTCTTTCCATACTGATTCACAAACTAGCAAAGTATGGTATCACTGGTCCCTTGCTGAAATGGCTAACATCTTATCTGTCAAAACGTGAATTTTATGTTGTTGTTAACGGTTTTCGATCTGCCAGCAATTATTGCATGACTTCCGGTGCCCCACAGGGGTCACACCTTGCTCCTATATTATTTATCATTTATATTAACGACCTTCCCCACTGCTTTTACTTTTCCGATTGCTTTCTCTACGCTGATGATTTAAAGTTTGCTCGAAGAATTGAATCCTCGAGTGATATTGCGCTTCTTCAAAAAGATCTTAACAGAGTTGTCGAATGGTGTAAGACTAACAAAATGGAACTTAATTTAAAAGAATGTTACCATTTGTCATTTTCAAGAAAGTCTCATCCAATACACTCGGAGTACTTCTTAAGTAATAAGAAAATACAAGAAGTGGATACAATTAGGGATCTGGGAGTACTTTTCGATAAAAAACTAACCTTTGTCCCCCACATCGAGAACATTATTAAGAAAGCATCGAAAATGCTAGGGTTTGTGATAAGAAACACCAGGGGCTTTAGACAGGTTGGTACCAAAAAGATGCTGTACTATAGCCTTGTACGAAGCGTCCTGGAGTACTGCAGTGTTGTGTGGAGACCACATTACGCCACACATAAGTTACTTTTGGAAAGAGTTCAAAAACGGTTTCTGTGGCACCTTGCATTTTCTAAAAGAAAAGGTAAACAGCTGCTCTCCTATAATACCCGTCTCAATTACTTCAACATGCGGTCGTTATCAACTCGGAGAGAACTTATTGATACCATGTTTCTCTACAAGTTGCTTAGAAATAAAATTGACTGCCCAAATCTATTAAGTCTAAAATTCCGTGCCCCAGCCCGATATCCGCGTAATCCTATTACACCATTGTACCCTCCCTCGCGCAGAACAGTTCTGGGTGCCAACTCACCGATTTCACGCCTGTGTAAAAATCTAAATGGTTGCAGTGATCTTACTGATATTCACCATGACAGCATTGGACAATTTTGTAAAGTTATAATTGAGTACTATTCTCACAACCAATAATTTCACGATGTTTTGAAATAAGTTATGTTTTTGAAATTTTTAATGAGATTTTTATTATTATTATTTAATTTATTTTATTTTAAATTATTGATTAAGATTTTTTAATTTATTGATTTTGATTTTTTAATTTATTGATTCTATTTTTTTTTTAATTTCAATTTTTTTTTTTATTTAATTTGTTTTTTTTTTAATTGTAATTTTAATTTTATGTTCTTTAATTTGTTAATGTTATAAATCTGTTTTTGATTAATTATAATGTAATGTTTTTGTTGATATTATTATTGTAAACAGCCAAAAATGTTTTTGTATGTATAACCATAAGGTGCATGTTGTGTTAGCCTGTAAGTAATTGTTGCACTTATAAATGTATTATTATGCGAGTATAATTTTAAATGTTTTGTGTAAACAATTGTTGGCTAACCTAAATAAATAAATAAACACATGTTCAAGAAGCAGGCTGGGGTCTGTGAGTACGTCCGCGATGACATTTGTTGTCGTCGTCTCCGTTGCTTTGAGAAATCGGGCTTTTCTGCCATATGGCTACTTGTGGACACTGGCGTGGAGAAGTCTCTCTACATCGGCGTCTACCGATCGCACTCCGGTGACCAGGAGACGACAGCGCTTTTTAATTGCCTCGTGGAGTCGGCTGCCATAGCCCAGCAACAGTACCCAACAGCGAAGCTTAATTTTCTGGGGGACTTTAACGCCCATCATAAAGAGTGGTTGTACCCATACCGGAAAACTGACCATGCCGGGTTAGAGGCGCGCAAGTTTTCTCTATCGCTAGATGTAACCCAGCTGGTGAATGTGGAAACGCGGGTACCGGATGTTGACGGCCATACACCCAATTGCTTAGATCTTCTCCTGACAACTGATCCGGACAGTCATTCGTGTCAGTCTTAGCCCCGCTGGGAACGTCTGACCACTGTCTGGTGAAATCCGTTTCGACTTGCTCTCCTCCAGATGAGAGCCCTAGAGGCACGAGGCGAGTATGGCGATACGAGTCAGCATACTGGGACAAGATGCGGCACTTTTTTGAGTCTTATCCTTGGCGGCATGTGTGCTTCTCCTCGGGTGACCCCTCGAGCTGTTCAGACGCGGTTGCGGATGTGATCGGCAGGAAATGGAATATTTCATTCCAAATTTTTGTCGGCCCACTTTACCTCCGATGCTGAAACCTGATGGGTCGCTGGCTCACTCTGCGAGAGACAAAGCAAATTTATTTGCATGTCTTTTTGCTAGTAATTCACGTCTGGAAGCTGGCTCCAGGCAACCACCTATTGTACCTCATTGTGACTTGATGCCGGAGATCGCTGTGCACGCTAAAGAGGTCCGGAGAGTATTGTGCAATCTAGACGTGAACAAGGCCAGCGGACCTGACGGCATTCCAGCAAGAGTACTGAGGCAGTGTGCGCCAGAACTGTCTCCTGTGTTGACTCGCTTGTTCCGCCTCTCTCTTGTAAAAAGGACGGTGCCGAAATCCTGGCAGCTTGCAAATGTGCAACCAGTGCCCAAAAAAGGCAACCGTGCAGACCCTGCCAATTACCGTCCGATCGCCATTACCTCCATTTTGTCCAAAGTTACGGAAAGGGTACTGAATGTGCTTACGTCTAACCAAGGACGTGGCTTGAGATAATTATTTTCTACAAAAAAAGGCTGAAGGACATAATGAGGTATTAAGGTTACTTGGATACTAGGATACTTACAGGATACTTGGAATACTGCTTGGAGTTGGGTGATCACCACACTTGTCCATTTAGACTTATTTCACGATATTTCCTTCGCGCACGTGAATTTGAGCCAGCCGGCTTTGATTTTGAGTTCGAACTGTATTGTTTTATCACCCGCCGTCAGATGGTGCCGTCGAGGTATATAGTATTTGCCGCACTTGCAGATGTAAGAGAGCGTTTTGGCGGTTAATTCGAAATTCGAAGATAAAGGAAAGGACGGGACTAGGGAATTCATCCTGAAGCCTGTTCATATCCCCCCTTTTGAAATCAACCAGGAATTTCATAAGATAAAATAGATAAAGTTCGAGACTTACAAGCCTATGCGGATTCATAAGTCACTATGCTGATAAGATAGATTCTGAATTTTAGTTTAAGTTAAGGAATTACGAACTAAAAAATGGTGCAAATGTAATATTTATAAATGTGAAGTGTAATATATATAAATGTTAGAATATACGGTTCACGGTTGGCGCAGTGGTTGAGCGATTGACTGCTGCGCTGCGTGTCGCGGGTTCGATTCCCGCACGGAACAAATATTTGTATGACCTACAGATAGTTGTTCCGGCTCTGGGTGTTGTGTATGTGAGTTTATATTTTTGTAAAAGCACCCACGATACAGGAAGAAATTCCTAGTGTGGGGCAACGTTTTATATTAAAAAGAGAAAAGAGAGATAATTAATTATTTAGTTCGATGGGAAGTGGACATATTTTGACGGCGGGTCTGAAAAGTAAGCCTTCAGATTTTTTGACTGTCACCACACGAGTAATATTATCTTTGCCCGGATGGAGCTGTACAACGCGACCTAGTCTCCATTCGTTAGCAGGTAAGTTAGGTTCAAAAATGGTTACAAGATCGTTCATTTTTGGCTGACGGTTGCCGTGTTTAAACCACTTCATTCGCTGTTGCAATGTATGCAAATAGTCCCTTTGCCAGGTGCGCCAGAAGCCTTGTGATAGGCGCTGTAATAGCTGCCAACGAGTACGTAAAGTCTCGTTTTCAGCAAAAACCGGTTCAGGTAGGGAGATTAAAGGTCGACCGATGAGGAAGTGACCAGCTGTAAGAGCATCAATCTCGCCGGGATCAGAAGATAGTTCCTAACGGTCTGGAGTTTAACATGGCTTCCACCTTTGTTAGAATAGTATAAAATTCTTCAAAAGTAAGAATCTGCGATCCGATGACACGCTTGAGATGGTATTTTGTTGATTTTATACCGCTTTCGAAGATGCCTCCGAAGTGAGGACCGGAAGGAGGATTAAGCTTCCACGTGATACCTCGAGAAGCGAGCTGGCTGGAAATACTACCGCTTTCACGGTTGAGCATGTCGCTGACTTCCGACATATAACGCTTGGCACCCACGAAGTTAGTACCACCGTCTGTAACTATGGAGTGGCAAAGCCCTCTCCGTGATACGAAACGATCTAAGGCCGCGATGAAAGCTTCAGATGTGAGCTCAGTGACTAGCTCGAGGTGAACGGCCTTAGTGGCGTGGCAGACTATGAGGCAAAGATGAGCTTTGTAAGTTTTAGCGTTACGACATCTACTTTCTTTTACGAGATAAGGTCCTCCAAAATCGATGCCAATTGTTTGGAAACAATGACCCAGGTGTGTACGGGAAGGTGGAAGGTCACCTTGTACAGGTTGAAGTGGAATAGGTTTAGTTTTAAAACAGGTCATGCATTTCGATAACCGCGATCTGATAAGATTTCTAACGCCGAGTATCCAAAATCGACGCATAATTATAGATTGGAGTAGGCAAGGCCCACAGTGAAGATAAGTTGTGTGCAACGAGGTATGGATGTTTTGCGCGACATGGTAATGACGCGTGCTTTAAACGTCCCCCCACTCGCAAGATTCCGCGAGAGTCAAGATAAGGAGAGAGTTTAGATAAATGTTTGGGTATAGTATTGTTGGAAGTTATTAAAGATATGACATCATTAAAATTTTGATGTTGAACATATTTTGTTAAATGATCTAAATATTGGCTTAATTCAGTGGCTGTCAGGTAAGGTAATAAGTTACGCTCAGAACATTTAGCTTTCGCGTTTTTAATAAAACGGGAGATCCATGCAACCACTCTTTTCACTCGAAAAAGAGAGGAGTGGCGTTCCATGAGGGATTCAAGCACGTCAGCTTCGGGTGTCACACTAGCATGACACGCGCGTGATGTTGGCTTGAGTTCGGGTACGTTATCTGACACTTCTACTGCTGAAACAGGCCAGTTGAAGAGTTCGTTAGACAACCACTGAGGACCAGACCACCAGATTTTGAAAGAAGGTAAAGATAAGCAAGATAAGCCACGACTTGTTGGATTGTCATGGGTGGACACATGTCGCCACTCATTAGACATAGGACTGTCGTTAATTAGGACTACTCTATGCGCCACAAAGGTCTTAAGTTTGTGTGGCTCAGTATTCAACCACGACAAAACAGTCGAGCTGTCTGTGAATAAAATAGATTTATTTAAGATGAGTTTTGAACTAAGCAAGGAGTGAATGCGATTTATTACTTTGGACAGTAATACAGCACTGCACAGCTCTAAACGATTAACTGTCAACACTTTTAGAGGTGCTACCTGGGACTTAGCAATTAAAAGATAAACCTGTACGTCGTGAGAGGTAACGATACGAAGATAGACACAGCATCCGTATGCTTTAGTGGATCCATCACAAAATCCGATGAGCTGGAATTCTTTAGATTGAGAAGGTATAATCCGACGTGGGATTTTGATTAGTTTTTTCGCCATTCTTGAGCTATGTTTCTGGGCACAGGTTCGTCCCATCAAAGGTTAAGACGCCACAGGTCTTGAAGGAGCAATTTGGCTTTTAAGATAAAAGGTGTGCGCCACCCAAGAGGGTCGAAAATACGAGCGATGCTGGATAAGATGGAACGCTTGGTAAATTCACCGTCCTCGATTGGGGACTGTGAGTAACTGAAATTATCACTCACAGGATCATATTGGACTCCTAAGATTTTCAACGTTGATTTATCACTCTCTTCAGAGAATAGTTTAGGGGTTTGACAATGATCTACTGGCAAAGTTTCAAGAAAGGATTGTGAGTTGCTACTCCATTTTCGGAGCTCAAGTTGGGCACAACCTAACAAATGAATAAGTTCATATTTTAATTCCATGGCTTCACGTACAGAGGGCGCCCCTGTCGTAATGTCGTCGACATATGTCTCGTGAAGAAGCGCTTCGGCTGCGCGTGGATAAAGTACTATTATAAGATTCACCCAAAGAACGATTGCCATCCTTTAAGAGGATAGGTACGACGTATCGTCCGTTAGGTTCACGATAGGTTAAATCAGTGTACATGCGTTCACAGATATCATTCTCAGGGACAGTGATGTCCACGCGCGGTGGTTCCTCAACTTCCCAATTTTTTTTAATTTGCTCATCTAATGTGAATGTGGTGGCCACTAAAGAGCACGCGGTGTTTAAAGGCACAGAGTATGCGTTTACTGTCCCGGTGAGAATCCATCCGAAAACGCTGCGCAGAGCGGTAGGTAAACCTGTATGCTGATGATCTCCAAATTTATAACCAAGCCCCTCTCGGAGAGTTATCTGACGCTATTGAGGCTATTAATACGGACCTGGCTCGAATAGGTGACTGGAGCACTGAGTTTGGGTTGAAGATCAATCCGACTAAGACTCAAGTGGCTGTTGTAGGTAGTTCCCGAACTGTCTCTAGGATTGATTGGGCGTCACTTCCTCAGGTTACTTTCAACAATACCATTATTCCTATAACTGACACTGTGAAGAATCTGGGGATTTATATCGACGGCACTCTTTCCTGGACCAAACAGTTGCAGGAGGTTAGTCGTAAACTATTTGCTTCTGCTGGTTCTCTGAGACGCCTTCGTAATTTTCTTCCCATGACCACTAAAATTGCGATAGCCCAATCCCTACTTCTCCCTATTCTGGACTATGCTGATGCCAGCTATCTTGATCTCACCCAAGACCAATTGGACAAGCTTGAGCGACTTCAAAATCTCTGTGTCAGGTTCATATTTGGCTTGCGCAAGTATGATCATGTTTCTGAATTTCGAACCAAGCTCAAATGGCTTCCTATTCGCCTTCGCCGGAATGCCCACATACTTTCTTTGCTATATAATGTGCTCTTTAATCCATCTAGTCCCTTTTATCTTAAAGAACGCTTTCAGTTCCTTTGTGACACACATTCTAGGTCCTTGAGATCATCGGAGAATCTAAAATTAAGTATACATATGCATTCCACATCCTTCTTCGACAAATCCTTTACAGTTCAAGCAGCTCGTTTGTGGAATGCATTACCTATTGAAGTGAGACGTGCTCAATCCTTACCAACATTCAAAAAAATGGTGAAGGAGCATTTCCTTTCACTATGATTAGTCTTCTCCTTTCTCTGTGATATTTTTGTTATTTATTAGTATATTATGTATTATTGTATGTATGTATTTTATGTTATTATGTCTAAGTATTATTATTGTACACTGACAACCCTAAATTCCGTTCCTCTCGTTCAGTCCATCCAAAGGTTGTCTGTAAGAGATTGCCCTGTGCGATAAGGCCGCCCATTGTACACTTGCTTTTATACTTGTTTGTCCTGTATATATATTTTTGTGGTGTACAATAAAGAATATAATAAATAATAATAAATAAATAATAAACCGGGCCCCAGATTGATACGTTGACCGTCATAGATTTCGGAGAATAACTCCGCCCCTATTAATAAATCGATTTTCGCGGGTACATCGTAGTCGCGATCAGCTAACACTAGATGGTTACAACATTCTCGAACGACTGATGGTACTTTAACACTAGGTAGGTATTAGAGTATATCACAATCACTAGGGCGCAAAAACAAGTGATATGCAGAATATTATTGTTTTGAAGTATTGTTGGACCTGCTGAAGACTGTATGAATATATTTGTATTATATAAACTCAATTTCTTTTAGTATTATATAACTGCACAGCACGTATGTGAGTACTATGTACCCAACTGTAAATCTATCATTTGCTGTACCTTTGTGTCGTTCGTTGACTTGTGTGTGCCCTGGCAGTTGAGTCATCTCTCTCAAAAGTTTCTCTGATGGTGGCGCATGTGTTGGATCATTCGGTTCCCTTCTCGTTTTACCTTTATTTTATTTTATTTTTATAATTTCTTACGACTTATTGTCGGGCCTACTTTGTCCATATCTAAGTACAAATGTAATATGGAAATATTGTAAAATCAAACCATTTTTTTAAAAGAGTAACCGTGGAGTTTCTTGCCGGTTATTCTCCATAGGAAACGACTAACCCAAACCGTGCACCTTTTGTCGACGTAAATGCCCATGTAGGCCTAAATAAAATAAAATAAAAAATGATTTTGATTTTGATGGTTGAACTGGGTGGTGCCGATTCATGCGTCATGTTCGTGCTGGGGGCGCCGTTAGTTGGGATTTTTCGTAACTTTACTGCTTCGGATGTTAATGTTTTTCTAGTAACTATTATATAACTGCATAGAACATGTGTGTGTACTTTTAATACTTTGTACCTTTACGTAGTATAGTGTGTAGTGCTATTCTGGGTGCATTGTCCTCACATATATGAATTTATGAATGTATGTACTTATATACCTAAATATTGTAAAAAACTTATTTTTTTTAGAAGAGTAAGTATGGAGTTTCTTGTGCATTCTTCTCCATAACAAGCTACTTTCCGGACATTATACATAGTGCATTGGTTAATCAGTTTTGGTCCATGACATAAGCATACCTAACCTCCACAAACCAGTTACCGGGTAACACTATACCCCTTAGCAAGATTGATGTCACTTTTTATTAAAATAATTATAATTTCGCAGCAGACGAAGTGGTGCTGACGACAATTTGCAAAATTTTCTTCTTAAATACCATATTCATAGTCTTTGGGTCACTAATACAAATATATATAAGGAATCAAAACCAAAATCTAAGATGGCGACAACGAAAAGCTGCTAGTAAGCGTTTTCGGTCTTTGAGCCTAACATGTGTATAACGGAATGGTTAGTTTATTTATGGTTGGCGCAGTGGTTGAGTGATCGGCTGCTTCGCTGCGTGTCGCGGTTTCGATTCCCGCACGGAACAAATATTTGTATGGCCTACAAATAGTTGTTCCTTATCTTATGTATGTGAGTTTAAATTTTTTTTTAAGGGAGAAATTCCTGAGAAGAGAAGAGAAAAGAGAGAGAAGATAAGAATATTTCAGTTAAATTACAACAAAACCTTGTTGTTAGGTTTATGTTTTTAAAGCTTTGGTTTGAGTCATTAAATATAAATAGTATCTATATGAAGCAGTCTTTTTCGCACTTTAACTTCAAAAGGTATTAT
Source organism: Orthosia incerta (assembly GCA_948252205.1). Taxonomy (NCBI): domain Eukaryota; kingdom Metazoa; phylum Arthropoda; class Insecta; order Lepidoptera; family Noctuidae; genus Orthosia; species Orthosia incerta. The sequence continues at coordinate 19,455,533 of OX411766.1, read as the reverse complement.
GTTTGTATCCTGCTTTCTATAGTAACGAATCTCAAAACAGACGAAAGTATGAACGATTCGACCCTATCGACACTGTTGTCTTTTTATGATTACCAACATTATACCTAAGTTATAAATATTAGAGTTTTCTATGTTTGCCCAAATTTTTCCACCCCGATTTAAATTTATAGAAAGTTTTCCTGAATTTCTTGAATATAATTCAATACAAATGATGTTGTGATATTAATGCAAAAAATTAAATAAAACTCAAAAAAAAACTCAAATTAAATTTATTACTTACCAACTAGAAATAAAAAAAACACTTTAACATTGTGCCATTTAAAAGTTGTTGGTACCCTGCAACTTTAATATACTAAGGCGTTTTTTGATCCGTAGTTAACTTAACCAATGGTTAAATATATGCTAACCAATTTCGTATTACCACAATTTTTCAGTTGATGGAATAACAAATAATCAAACAAAACTGTGTCCGTCTATTCCCCGCCCGATCCCAGCCCAAGAGGCATCCGGCGGGTTTGGCGGTACAGGTCAGCAGATTGGGATGGCATGCGATCTTTCTTCGCTTGCTATCCTTGGCAGCCTACTTGCTTTTCTTCGGCTGATCCTTCGTCGTGCGCGGACGCCGTAACTGATGTGTTGCGTCAGGGAATGGAGTACTACATTCCGTTCTCTGACATAACGATTTCCAGCGTTGACCGGCCATGGTTTGGCGCCGAATGTCATCGCGCCGACGCGCTTAACATGAGGCGTACCTGGCATGGGTCGACGCTCGGTCGCGTAAAGAGAGTAACGTGGGTCAGAAGAAGAAAGCCTACAACAGGGCTGCCAAGTCCTGCAAGAAGATGTTGCGTGGGGCTCGATTCGACCACATTGGCCGAATAGGGGCCAAACTTGCTTCTTACCCAGCAGTTAGTAAAGCGTTTTGGTCCCTGGCTAAGTCGGTCGAGTCGAACTTCTGCCGTCCCTCACTACCACCACTGCTGAAACCCGATGGGTCACTGGCCCACACCGCTGAGGAGAAGGCAAATTTATTTGCCTCTCTTTTTGCGGAATCTTCACGTCTGAATCCTGGTGACGCGCGGCACCCTCCTTCTCCTGATGGATGCGAGACGAGTATGTCGGACATTCGTATCCATCAAAAGGACGTCCGTAGGGTGCTGCGTAACCTCGACGTGAACAAGGCTAGCGGCCCTGACGGCATACCAGCTATAGTTCTTAGACAGTTCAGGCGCACACGCCTGAACTGTCTCCGATCTTGACACGCCTATTCCGCCTTTCATATGAGACTGGAACAGTGCCGAATGCTTGGAAACAAGCCAACGTACAGCCCGTGCCCAAGAAGGTCAGTCGAGCTGACCCTGCCAACTATAGACCCATCTCTGTAACATCCATACTCTGTAAGAGTATGGAGCGTGTACTTAACACTAAGCTCCTAACATACCTAGAAACTAACGATATCCTTAGCGACCGCCAATACGGCTTTCGCCGAAATCGGTCTACTGGGGATCTTCTAGCGTATGCCATTCACATATGGAGTGAGGCCATCGAGAGGCATGGGGAAGCGCTTGCCGTCTCCCTCGACATCTCGAAAGCTTTCGATAGGGTCTGGCACGAAAGCCTTATTGGTAAGCTTCCTTCATTCGCTTTGTCCGGTGGTCTGTGTGATTGTATTGCAGACTTCCTGAGAGATCGGTCCATTCGAGTGGTTATCGATGGCTGCTCATCGGACCAATTGGATAATAATGCTGGGATCCCTCAGGGGTCGGTACTCTCAGCAACATTATTCTTGTTGCACATTAACGATCTGCTAATACCCGGCACCTTTGGGCATGCAGACGACAGCACTGTTGCTGAGAAATTCCTGTCCAACGCACGGGCTACCGGGCCGCAAATCCGGACTCTCCGTGAGGCCATGGTGGAGCGTTTGAACCTGTCCTTGCAGGCAGTCTCCGAATGGGGCGATGCCAATTGGTCAAGACAAGTTAATGCTGCTAAAACCCAGGCGTGTCTTTTTTCCGCTAAAAAGAGCCAATTTCACCCGGCTCCAACTTTCCGTGATGTAACCGTGCCAATAACGGACCATCTTGAGCTTCTTGGCGTTACGTTGACATCGACTCTCAATTTTGGGTCATACATTGAGGCTAAGGCTCAGCTGGCTGCCAAAAAGTTGCGGATCTTTGCGAAGGTGAGAAGATGCTTCACGTGCGAACAGCTGCTCAACCTGTATCAAGAGCAAGTTCGATCGTGCATGGAGTACTGTTCTCATCTCTGGGACGGATTGAAAAGCGGGCTAAGAAACTCATCGGCAATGAGGCACTGGTCAAGTCAAAGCTCCAGAGCCTTGAACATCGTCGCCGAGTTGCTAGTTTGTCGGTATTTTATCGGTTACATTTCGGAGAGTGTGCGATGGAATTACATGATTTAATTCTGCCCAGCCCGTTCCATCATCGGACTACCAGACGTACGACGATGCGTCATCGGTACTTGGTGGACATCCCACCCATACGCACAAAACGTTTTGGGGACACTTTTATTATGCGTACAGCTAAAGAGTGGAATTCCCTGCCGGAATCTGTGTTTCCCGATAGCTACAATCTAGGGGTTTTCAAGTCAAGAGTGAATGGGTTTCTTCTAGGCAAGCGTGCTCTATCGTCGACCACATCATCGCTTACCATCAGGTGAGATAGTGGTCAAGCGCAAGCCTATAGAAAATTAAAAAAAAAAAAAATAAACAATATGGAGTGTTAATTTGTGTCAATTTATTAGACTAAGAATTGACGATTATACGCGTTATACAGAAATTTTAAACCATTAGTTAGTATATTTAACTATTGGTTGAGTTAACTGCGGATCAAAAAACTGAGCCTTAGGCCCAGTTTTTGACGTTACCTAGTAACAACTGGTTTTAGTAAAATCCGTTTTTTCATCAATTGTTAGCCTAACAATTGGCCATATAAGATGGAGAGGTAATTATTTTCCTCGAATCCACTCTCTTCTTCTACATCATCTTCATCTACACTTTTATTATTATTAACCAAAAGTTGTGCTATAAAATGGTGGGGAATCGAAATACAATGCTTATACGACGCAATTTGATTTATAGAACAGACATAAGCGATTTTTAAAATGACGAAGGATGAACGATTCGATCCCATCGACACGGTTTTTTTTTTTATTATCATCAACATTATAATTATCTTAATTTTTATTACTCTTATTTAAATACTGATTAAATGTTAAGTACTTACAGCCTAGAAATTTCAAGAGCAAATCAGTTAGGTATTTAAAAATCCACTTATGAGGGATTTTCAGACTCACTCAGTGAACTCTCGCTACCAATAACTCGGCAACGCGACATTTAGGGGCTTTGTTTCGGGTAGCATTGAAGGGTTTCTAAATGAATGTCCCCGCAAAATACTCGCCAATATTAAAGAATTTCTCTGTCTTAATAAACAAAGCAGATATTATCGAGCCCCTTTTTGAGATAAAATCACACAAAACGAAATATTTACAAAATTGTCACTTTTGTGATATCGTCTTTGTATGCTTTTCTTTATTTCTTGGTATAAAATATTGATTGCCAAAGATTTGTTAGAAATATTATTTACGAAACAATAAACTACGAAACAACAAAATAAATCAAGTTGACAGGACAGAATTCCTTGGCTTAAAGTTGCCCTAATCGAACATTCTTCCATACAAAAGTAGTCTGGCGATTACTCCACTGTTTAACAGTGTACGGTCAAAATAAAAATTGATGTCAATTTTTCTCATAATTATCTAACCCTGTATGGAAACAAAAATGTAAAAAAAATATACATTTGAATGTTATGTTCGTCGAAATTTCCATATTTCAACACAAATTTTAACGCATCTTTGGGCGCAAATAAATACCATAAGAAGAAGGAAAATTGCAAAACAGTCACAAAAAGGCGATAGATTAGTAATTTAACAATGCAAATAATTTTATTTTATACGGATACATTTAGTCGTTTCGCGCGCTAGTTTTCGTCCTAATACATTATCCATTTCGCTACAAATATGCAAAATTGTGTATTCGTACGCGAAATAGCTTCTTACTGATCATCACAGCATCTATCTCTTTCGCACGTGTTGTCGGATGAAATAGCATGCATTTTAACCCCGCGCACAAAATAGTTCATGCCGTCGACTAGGGCAACCTAAACTTTAGACAGAAGACTAGATTGGAAGGCACATACGACAGATTTTGCAAAGAGACTCAGCAGATCTGCGTATGCTTTAAGTAAACTTGCGCCGGTCCTATGGACGGACGCTATTGTTACAACATACCATGTCTTTGCTGGTTATATATTGCGATACGGGGTTATTTTTTGGGAAAACTCATCCAATAGGGAACTTATACTTCTTATTTAAAGTTTTTTTTTACTTAAAGCTCAAAGAAATAGTATCAGGGCAATATTGGGTTAAAATGTACAGAGATATGTAAACCTTTTTTTGTTAAATTTAAAATACTGACATTGCCCTGTATGTACTATCAGGCTGTGAAGTGCAGTCACAACGCCACGAAATTATAGCATATCCAACCAGCCGCACTTACGACCTTCTAGTATAGACGTTATAAAATGGTGGGGAATCGAAATACAATGCTTATACGACGCAATTTGATTTATAACAACAGACATAAGCGATTTTTAAAATGACGAAGGATGAACGATTCGATCCCATCGACACGGTTTGTTTTTTATTATTATCAACATTATAATTATCTTAATTTTTATTACTCTTATTTAAATACTGATTAAATGTTAAGTACTTACAGCCTAGAAATTTCAATAGCAAATCAGTTAGTTATTTAAAAATCCACTTATGAGGGATTTTCAGACTCACTCAGTGAACTCTCGCTACCAATAAATCGGCAACGCGACATTTAGGGGCTTTGTTTCGGGTAGCATTGAAGGGTTTCTAAATGAATGTCCCCGCAAAATACTCGCCAATATTAAAGAATTTCTCTGTCTTAATAAACAAAGCAGATATTATCGAGCCCCTTTTTAAGATAAAATCACACAAAACGAAATATTTACAAAATTGTCACTTTTGTGATATCGTCTTTGTATGCTTTTCTTTATTTCTTGGTATAAAATATTGATTGCCAAAGATTTGTTAGAAATATTATTTACGAAACAATAAACTACGAAACAACAAAATAAATCAAGTTGACAGGACAGAATTCCTTGGCTTAAAGTTGCCCTAATCGAACATTCTTCCATACAAAAGTAGTCTGGCGATTACTCCACTGTTTAACAGTGTACGGTCAAAATAAAAATTGATGTCAATTTTTCTCATAATTATCTAACCCTGTATGGAAACAAAAATGTAAAAAAATATACATTTGAATGTTATGTTCGTCGAAATTTCCATATTTCAACACAAATTTTAACGCATCTTTGGGCGCAAATAAATACCATAAGAAGAAGGAAAATTGCAAAACAGTCACAAAAAGGCGATAGATTAGTAATTTAACAATGCAAATAATTTTATTTTATACGGATACATTAAGTCGTTTTGCGCGCTAGTTTTCGTCCTAATACATTATCCATTTCGCTACAAATATGCAATATTGTGTATTCGTACGCGAAATAGCTTCTTACTGATCATCACAGCATCTATCTCTTTCGCATGTGTTGTCGGATGAGATAGCATGCATTTTAACCCCGCGCACAAAATAGTTCATGCCGTCGACTAGGGCAACCTTAACTTTAGACAGAAGACTAGATTGGAAGGCACATTCGACAGATTTTGCAAAGAGACTCAGCAGATCTGCGTATGCTTTAAGTAAACTTGCGCCGGTCCTATGGACGGACGCTATTGTTACAACATACCATGTCTTTGCTGGTTATATATTGCGATACGGGGTTATTTTTTGGGAAAACTCATCCAATAGGGAACTTATACTTCTTATTTAAAGTTTTTTTTTACTTAAAGCTCAAAGAAATAGTATCAGGGCAATATTGGGTTAAAATGTACAGAGATATGTAAACCTTTTTTTGTTAAATTTAAAATACTGACATTGCCCTGTATGTACTATCAGGCTGTGAAGTGCAGTCACAACGCCACGAAATTATAGCATATCCAACCAGCCGCACTTACGACCTTCTAGTATAGACGTTATAAAATAGTGGGGAATCGAAATACAATGCTTATACGACGCAATTTGATTTATAGAACAGACATAAGCGATTTTTAAAATGACGAAGGATGAACGATTCGATCCCATCGACACGGTTTGTTTTTTATTATTATCAACATTATAACTATCTTAATTTTTATGACTCTTATTTAAATACTGATTAAATGTCAAGTACTTACATCCTAGAAATTTCAAGAGCAAATCAGTTAGTTATTTGAAAAACCACTTATGAGGGATTTTCAGACTCACTCAGTGAACTCTCGCTACCAATAACTCGGCAACGCGACATTTAGGGGCTTTGTTTCGGGTAGCATTGAAGGGTTTCTAAATGAATGTCCCCGCAAAATACTCGCCAATATTAAAGAATTTCTCTGTCTTAATAAACAAAGCAGATATTATCGAGCCCCTTTTTGAGATAAAATCACACAAAACGAAATATTTACAAAATTGTCACTTTTGTGATATCGTCTTTGTATGCTTTTCTTTATTTCTTGCTATAAAATATTGACTGCCAAAGATTTGTTAAAAATATTATTTACGAAACAATTAACTATGAAACAACAAAATAAATCAAGTTGACACGACAGAATTCCTTGGCTTAAAGTTGCCCTAATCGATCATTCTTCCATACAAAAGTAGTCTGGCGATTACTCCACTGTTTGACGGTGTACGTTCAAAATAAAGATTGATGTCAATTTTTCTCATCATTATCTAGCCCTGTATGGAAACAAAAAAGTAAAAAAAAATATACATTTAAAGTTATGTTCGTCAACATTACCATATTTCAACACAAATTTTAACGCATCTTTGGGCGCAAATAAATACCAAAAGAGTCACCATACAGCAATAGATTAGTAGTTTAACAATGCAAATAATTTTATTTCAAACGGATACATTTAGCAATTTTTTCATGATATCCATATTCCCAAAGTTCTATTTATAAAATTTCGCGCGCTCGTTTTCGTCTTAATACGAGTACATTATCCATTTCGCTAAAAATTTTCAAAATTGTGTATTCGTATGCGAAATAGCTTCTTACTGATCATCACAGCATCTATCTCTTTCGCACGTGTTGTCGGATGACATAGCATGCATTTTAACCCCGCGCACAAAATAATTCGTGCCGTCGACTAGGGCAACCTTAACTTTAGACAGAAGACGAGATTGGAAGGCACATACGACAGATTTCACAAAGAGACTCAGCAGATCTGCGTATGCATTAATTAATCTTGCGCCGGTCCTATGGACGGACGCTATTGTTACAGCATACCATGTCTTTGCTGGTTATATATTGCGATACGGGGTTATTTTTTGGGAAAACTCATCCAATAGGGAACTTATATTTAAAGCTCAAAGAAAGTGTATCAGGGCAATACCTATATGTAGTATAGTAGTGCTAGGTGCATTGTCCTCACGTATATGAATTTATTAATGTATGTACTTCCATATTGTAAAACATTTATATTTTTTAAAAGAGTAAGAATGGAGTTTATTGTGCGTTCTTCTCCATAACAAGCTACTTTTCCGAATGCACGGTAGAATCAATTTATATTACTTGTAAATTTTTATTTTTAACGTTCAAAAGTGATGGCCCAATTGAAATAAATACCTTTGACTTTGACTTTGAATGATTGGGTATAGTTAAGGTTAAATGAGAATTTTTATTTATTAATAATCTAAAATTTACATAATATAAAATACTTAATTAACTACCTATAAATACACTTAAATAAAAATAAAATAAAACTACGAACGCGTATAAAAGGGCAGGGGTCATAGGGCGTCAAAAAATTCGTCCACATCGCTGTCAACGTGAAAAGTGCCCAGAACGCTGGCAGCATTGCCACGTTGAATGGCAATGCTGATTCTCTGGCCAAGGAAAAGCCCAGCCCTCTGGTCACTTGAAGAGTCGACTAACCGTTTACTTACTTCTCGAAATACTCGAAGAGCACTCGGACCCCATGGACCTAATGTTTCAACCCCAAACGGCTCAAATATATAACTTCCAATAAGGTTGTTGTATTTGCGCCGTTTGAGGTTTTCCGCACCAGCAGCAGCTGCCCCAGCACAGCCCGCCGTGCTAATAAGATAGGATGGCGCAAAGGTGTCGACACATGTTGCATCCCACACCAAAGGCCTACCCACCTTCCAAGGCATTATGGTCATCCCATCTGGTCTCTTCCCATCGTCGCGCGCCAAGCCATTGGGTTCAAAACAGCTGGCACCCCGGCGGTGACAAGAGCCCGACGTATGATGTCATTAATGCTAGCGTGCCGTGCTAACCGACCAGCGCTCCTACTGCAGGATAGGCCATGGTGTCCGAGGCGGTCGACTGCTTCACCACATTGACAACGATGTGGAGCTCCGCTAGGAGCACCCAAACGCAGACATGTAGCGATCCGGAAGGTATTGCCACTCAACATAGTACCTATGTTGGGTGACGGTAGTGCCTGTAGCCAGAGGCCCGACTCCCATTCTCCCACAGCCAGCAGGCGCGCACGCTCAGCAGTATTGGTGGATGTATCTATAAGTTTATTCCGTACGAACCTGCAGAGCGGCTCATCCCACTGTCTCTGGGAAAAAGGGGTCTCGGGCAACGCTGTATTCGGGCAAGCCACTTTCCAGGCATTCACTGCATCGGTCGAGTACGGCACTTCACAGTTAACCAGTGATGGCAACAACATTTTTCTGGTTAACTTTTCAGTGCTGTGGACCGAAGACAGGAACGTCGGTAGGCTTAAACTAGAAATTTTGCGGATGCCGAGCCCACCGAAGCGAATGGGTAGAGTAGCTTGCAGCCACGCTCGGTCATCCAGGGCCACATTTAGGATAGATGATAGTGTGCGACGAATAATCTGATCAATTTTGTCCAAGAGAATTTGTGTATGCTTCCCTAATGGCGAAGCGCGATGAAAGTAAAGTATGATTGGGTTAAATTGTACAAGAGATATGCAAACCTTTTTTTATTAAATGTAAAATATTAACGTTGCCCTTTATGTACTATCAGGTTATGAAGTGCAGTCTCAACGCCACCAATTGAAAAACAATATATCACGGGAATTTAACGCGATGATTTCTATTATTTATTTACTTATTTAACCCGACGTTTCAGCCGTGTTGCAACGACCGTCGTAAAGCGACTTTACAGACAGACAATTTTTTTTTGTTATTTGTTAGCCTAAAAATTCCGTACATGGTTGACAAGTAAACTTGCATCTAATTTCAAAATTTACCTAATCCCAATGACACATTTGCCCAAATGTTTCCACCCCTATTTACATTTTATAAAGGTTTTTTCCTTAATTCGCAAATGTGACTCAAATCTAATGTTGATGATATTATTGCAAAGACATCTCAAATAAATTTTATTACTTACCAACTAAAATTAAAAAAAAGCAAATTAGCAATGTGGCATTTAAAAGTTGTTGGTACCCTGCAATTTTAACATACTGAAGCCCAGTTTTTTTATCCGTAGTTATCTCAACTAAATGCTTAAAAATGGTAACCAATAGTTTAAAAGGAGAATGCCCATTTTGTATGACGAAATGTTCTGACCGAAACATCTGCGTGTCCTGATAAAAAACACCTTTATTTGATTATATTACCTTAATTAATTACAAGTACCCACTTTAGTCAATTTTCATTGCGGGAGTTAAGAGATATTGAATAAAATATGTTCCCTTTTTAGGTTATAGTTGATGCACAGCAATATGGTCTCTATGTTAGTATATTTTAGATTTGCATTCGTTAGACATTTGTTCAAGTGCTGGTAAGATATATAATGTTATTCTTACTTACCAGTTTAGATCCAAGATAATGCTCAATATATTATCAGGAATCTTCAACAAAATATTATGTCTGCGCATGAAGTTTTAATAAATAAACACTAATATATTCAAACACCATCTCAATACTATACAACCTCCTTGCGCAAAAAATACTTGAAACCAACTCCTTGTGCAAAGAATACTCGACATAGAAACTCTTTGTACTTTTGGCTTAAATCTTTATTTTTCTTGTAGTCACGGTATAAAGGTATAGTATGCAACTCTTGAATAAAACGGATTTATAACAAGGACCATGAATCACTCGCGTCGCTCAGGATTCTAACAATGATTGAATCACGAGCATAGTGAGTGATTCAAGTCTTAGAATCCTTCACTTGCTCAATTCATCTACGGACCTCGCTTTAAATCCGTCCTTTATTCACTAGTTGCATAATATACTATTATTACTTACCGTCTAAAATTAAAAAAATAAACAAATTAACATTGTGACAATTAAAACTTGCTGGTACCCTGCAACATTAACATACATGCTTAAAATTTATAACCAACGGTTTACAATTTTGTTAAAATGCGTTATTTTTCTTAATTGTTAGCCTAAAATTCCGTACATGGTTGACAATTAAACTTGCATCGAATTTCAAAATTGACCTTATCCCAATGGCACATATGCCCAAATGTTTACATTTTATAAAGATTTTTTTCCTTAATTCGCAAATGTGACTCAAATCTGATGGTGATGATATTATTGCAAAGACATCTCAAATATTTTTTTTACTTACCAACTAAAAAAAAATAAAAAAGGTAATTAGCTTTGTGGCATTTAAAAGTTGTTGGTACCCTGCAACTTACATACTTAGGCCCAGTTTTTTTATCCGTAGTTATCTCAACTAAATGCTTAAAAATGGTAACCAATAGTTTAAAAGGAGACTGCGCATTTTGTATGGCGAAATGTTCTGACTGAAACCTCTGCGTGTCTTGATAAAAACACCTTTATATGATTATATTACCTTAATTAATTACTCATACCAACTTTAGTAAATTTTCTTAGTTTAAAATTTTTTTGGAGACCGAGTCACCCACGTCCGTAGGAAAGTACCTCATACGATACCCTACACGTGGTCCCCGGGTGGTGCTAATCAGGTGACAAAAACTGGTGGTAGACTTCGGCCGATGGCTTGTGACCACCCACCGGGCAAAGACGTACCGCCAAGCGGCCTTGCCGTGTTCCGGTGCGATGCTCGGTGTAGCCACTTCAGACGAGCCACTACGACCCATCTGGTCGAGATGGCGGTTCCATTGCAGGCAGACCGGCCTTGCGCGCGCTGATATGGTCGTATCGGGAGACTAGTCGCGGAGGGTAGCGGGATCCGAGGCACGGTGCACCGCTGGCCGACCGCATGTAGTTGGGTGCCCAAGTAGTGTGCCAGCCCCACACGAAAGGCTGCCCCGCCTACTGACGAAAAATCCCGGAATGCGCCATCGTGCTGGTTGGCGACCAGAAGGGAGGGCCCGATGGACATTCCCGGGGGGGCTCGGGCGTCCCCGCAGTCTCCAGACTGGTCTCTCAATGATGGCGATCTGTCAGTGCGTGTCTGTAGGTTAGCAGCGAGGAACCGCATCTCACTTCCTTCTTTTCACCTTACTTTACTAAAATATGAGAAAGAGGAAAAAGTTCAACGTTGAACAGCGGCTGCACCCTCTCCCACTAAAAGTGCACCTCACTAATATCAGAGGTCTGCACTCCAACCTCATAGCAGTCCATCATCACCTGGAGACTGATAAGCCGGCTCTCTTTTTTCTTTTGGAGACGCAGATCAGATGTCCGTCAGACGTATCGTACCTAACATACCCAGGGAATACCCTGGAGCACTATTTTAAACAACGCGCGGGTGTATGCATTTACGCCCGAGACGACATCTGTTATCGGCGTCTCCGAAACCTTGAGGACTCTAGGTTCTGTGCTGTGGGCTATGGTGGACACGGGCCTGGATAAAATTATCTACGCCTGTGTCTACCGCTCGCACAGCGGTGATCAGGAGACAACCAGGCTCACAGAGTACCTTAGTGAGGCGGCGGATACGGCACAGCAGCGGTACCCTTCCACCCAATTAGTGTTACTGGGGGGACTTCAATGCCCACCACCAGAAGTGGCTCTTCCCGTACCAGTGCACTGATCATGCTGGGCGTGAGACGCAAAAGCTCGCACTTGCGTTAAATCTCGCTCAGCTGGTTCAAGGGGCAACGAGGGTGCCGGATGTGGATTCGCACACAGCCAATTGTTTGGATCTTCTGCTGACAACAGATCCAGACCGCTACTCGGTGTCGGTATCTTCACCTTTGGGTAGTTCCGACCATTGTCTGGTGAAGTCTGTATCCGTCCACTCCCCACCCGATCCCAGCCCAAGAGGTGCTCGGCGGGTTTGGCGGTACAAGTCAGCAGATTGGGATGGGATGCGTTCGCATCTTATCCTTGGCAGACTACTTGCTTCTCTTCAACTGATCCTTCTTTGTGCGCGGACGCCGTGTCAGATGTGTTGCGTCGGGGAATGGAGTACTACATTCCGTTCTCTGACGTAGCAATGTCTAGCCTTGACCGGCCATGGTTTGGCGCCGAGTGCAAGCGCGCCAACGCTTTTAAACACGAGGCGTACCTGGCATGGGTCGACGCTCGGACGCGCAAAGCAAGCTACGTGGGTCACGGAAAAAGGCCTAAAATAGGGCTTCCAAGTCCTGCAAGAAGGTGATGCGAAAATCTCGGTTTGACCACATAAGCCGTATTGCGACCAAACTTGCTTCTTACCCAGCGGGTAGTAAAGCGTTTTTGGTCCCTGGCCAAGTCGGTTGAATCGAACTTCTGCCGTCCCTAACTGCTGAAGCCCGACGGGTCACTGGCCCACTTCGCTGAGGAGAAAGCAAACTTGTTTGCCTCTCTTTTCGCGGAATCTTCACGTCTGGATTCTGGTGACGCGCGGCCCCCTCATTCTCCTAATGGATGCGAGACGAGTATGTCGGACATTCGCATCCATCAAAAGGACGTTCGTAGGGTGCTGCGCAATCTTGACGTAAACAAAGCTAGTGGCCCCGACGGGATTCCGGCAATTGTTCTCAGAACCTGTGCGCCTGAACTGTCTCCGATCCTGACAAGCCAGTTTCGCCTTTCGTATGAGACAGGAAAATTGCCGAATGCTTGGAAGCAAGCTAACGTTCAGCCTGTGCCCAAGAACGGGCTGACCCGGCCAACTACAGGCCCATTTCAATAACGGCCATCCTCTGCAAGAGTATGGAACGAGTTCTCAACTCTAAGCTCCTGGCATACCTAGAAGCTTATGACATCCTCAGTGACCGCCAATATGGCTGCCGCCAAAATCGGTCAACTGGGGATCTTCTAGCGTATGCCATTCACATCTGGAGTGAGGCCATCGAGAGGCACGGGGAAGCGCTTGCCGTCTCCCTCGACATCTCGAAGGCTTTTGACAGGGTCTGGCATAAAAGCCTTATTAGTAAGCTTCCTGCATTCGGTCTGCCCAGTGGTCTGTGCGATTGGATTGCAGACTTCCTGAGGAACCGGTCCATTCAAGTGGTATCCTCCAGCCTGCTCTCACTGTGGTGGCATTTTTGAAGCCGTTGTATTAGTAGCAAAAACGCATTTCCGCCGTGTTATTGGAAAAACATGTTCTATTATATATTATACTGTAATTGCATAACCTTGTATATCTTGCTTGTAGCTATTTAGTATAAGTTTGTTTTTTCTCACCATCTGTACCTTTTTGATCAATAAACAAATTTATTATAATATTATTAATTATTTTAACATTTTGAGGAACTCGCTACGGTATTTTGTAAAATTGAGGCCGTCCTCAATTCGCGACCTCTCTGTCCGATCTCCTCAGACCCAAATAACCTGGAAGTTTTGATCCCTGGTATTTTTTTTATTGGTCAGCCCCTCAACGCCCTGCCGGAGTAACCCTTCAGGGAAATTAAATCTCGCGATTGACGCGTTTTGAGTTGCTCCAACAGACGACCCAAAGTTTCTGGCATCGTTGGTCTTAAGAATATTTGCATATTTTGCAACAGCGCGTTAAGTGGACTGACAAAACTGACCCTCTCAAAGTTGGAGACCTTGTTGAACTTGTTAAAGAATCTAATTTGTTTCCTTTGTATTGGCGTCGTGGACGCATTGTAGATTTATTTTATGGGTCTGACGGAGTTCCCAGAGTTGCGGAGGTCACTCTCGTAGATTCGGTTTTAAAGCGAGCAGTGGCAAGATAATCACGAACTAATAAATTTAGCGGTCATAACTCTTTATGTCCGAGACGGGGGGATGTTGCGAACGAAACGTTCCGTTTCTTTGTTGTTATTTTGTTGCAACACTGAGTCAGCTCGCTGTCATCGTTTTTGACAGTTCTTGGTTGAGTTGACAGTTGACACTAGACCTAAAAGAGTGATTTGACATGGCTGGACGTAAAACCGGGTTCTTGTTTTGATTTTATTATAATTGTTGAATAATCAAAGCATCGTCGTTGGAAATTACGTTCGCCATTCGCGATTGGTATTGTGCTCCTCCCGTGCTGTTGTATTTGTGTATATTTCGCGCGCAGCGAGGTATTTGTGTCGACAACGTGCCTGGTGGATGCCGAAGCTTCCGGTCCAGGAGCCGTCGGTTGTCCCTCATTTTCTCATATTATACATATATCTTTTCCCTATAACCCTCGACCGGACACGGGACCAGACCACCACGAGGACAAGGGTAAGTGCATAGTTGTAAGTAGCACTTTCCACCTGTCAGACAGGAATCAGTATCTCTCAAGAACAGACCCCTAGCTTTCCACCGCTGCGCATCGCGGTTTCGCGGGTATAGGCCTGAGGTTTAGTGTAAATATATTTTTACATGTTTATTTCAGTACTTATTAGTAAACATTTTCATGTTTTTTTTAATTGGTAATTTTTGAGTCCATTTCGTATGTTATTTATTTGTGAGAATTTTGATTAAGGTGGCGCCTGTTTTAAAAATACTGGCTTCATATTGTCCATAAATTGATTAATTCAAAATTCTTCTACTTCCATTTAACTCGGTTACCCCAACTTCAATAAATAACAAACCTGATGAAACACGTCTTTTCTTTTCAATACAAAATTACAACATTTACTTTAATGTTCTGAAAAAACGTGAGGTGGACTGATCGATTGGCTTCAAACTCATGACATCAAGGAGACCACGGACCTTCTGTATCTAATTTTCTACTGTTTTACGCAATAAATTACCCATAGATTTTTCCACCGACGCTCTGTAGCAGGACCTGGCAACTCTAACGTATTTAACGCAATGGTAACCGGGCCACCGGTGACCAGCCTATCACGAGTGGTCTTTGTCATTACACGCAAAAGCAAGCTAAAAAAATCCCAATTCGCACCTTTACATTTATACCTGAAGTTAACAATGACATGTGACGTACTCTGAATAAAAACCGGCACAAATTCGTACATGATCTAAATGATCACTACAAGACGCGTCCGGTAGGGCACGCCACCTATTCAAGCGTACGTCTGCACTAAAAAGTGTGATGTCAACACAAGATTCGAACATTTGGCTGCAAAAAGTTGGTGGTGCATCAGGGGTATTATGAATAGTTATTATTTCAGCAACGAAGTCTTCACCAGCGCAGCGTCATTCGTAGACCGAACGACCTCCGCAACGCCACAATGGGCCGTAATAAGGTTACGGAAAGACGTTACTATGAAGTTAGAAGAATGCGCCACGTAAACTTCAGCTCGTGTTTTGCCATACAACTGTTATACTTTGTAACGTAAACGCGCGTTTTGATATTGGTCTTGAACAAGCAATATATTTCTAGTTATTATCGATCATTAAGTTTGTCTAGTTCAGAAGTCGCCACGTTATTGATGTGTAGATTTAATTGTCCTATGGTTAATCTCTCCATAATCTTAGTCGTTGGTGTTGAGGATAAGTTGTTCGAGGCTACAGTTATAACTTATCGTCTATTGAGAGATTTTCCGTTTTGTTGCAACTGTATAGGAAATACATGAAAATCATTCTGCCTAGTATTTTCGCAACAATAAGTGGGTTGGTTTCGAGTCTAACCAGATGCAGCTTAGTATCAGTTTTATATAAAACGCCAATCTGACCGCCACACCACGCCACTACAGTAACTGGGTAACACTATACCCCTTGGCAAGATTGGTGTCACTTTTTTCATCATGTCATTGACACAGAAGAGACACGCAGTTGCCAATTAAACATATGACAATAATAATCCAATTAAAATAGTCCAATTAAAGTACATTAATGACTTTCCAAGGGCAATCAAACATCCGATGACACTGTTTGCGGATGACAGTACAATAACAATACCGTGTATTCAAAGAGAACTTTATAAACAAGACATAAATAAAACATTACATGAAACTATAGAATGGTTAGCAACAATCATTTAAAAATTAATTTAAGTAAGACCATGATAATGCATTTTAGCCAACGCACACTGACTAATTCCAATCTTGACATAACATATAATAATATTGCAATTGACACAGTTTATACAACCAAGTTTCTAGGACTGACAATAGATCGTAATTTAAATTGGAAGGCACATGTAGAGACCCTAACTAAAAGAATATGCAGTAGTGCTTACGCCTTGTACATTCTGTCTCGAACGGTTAATATAGACGCGCTATTAACGGCTTACTATGGGCTAAGTGAATCTGTTCTTAGATATGGGATTATCTTTTCGGGTAACTCAACCGATAAAGAAGTTGAAATCATCACAAAAGACCTGCCTTAGAGCGATGTTTAAGTTAAAAACCACTGATAGTTGTAAACCCTATTTCATCCGCTATAAAATATTAACATTGCCGTCTCTTTATATATTAGAAACGGTAATGTTTGTTAGGAAAAAATCTTGCTTATTTTAACGTATGCAAGATAAATTTCCAAGAAACAGGCGTGATCAAAATCAGCTCTGTCTGCATAGTAGTAGAACGGCACTTATGCGCATAAGTGTTTTTTGCATGGCTCGTACGATTTATAATAAATTACCCAAATGTTGGACGGAGCTTAATAATGTAGAATTAAAGAAGCAACTAAAGTCGTTTCTAAATAAAAGGGCCTACTATAATATTAATGAATTTATGGAAGAATCCTTTGTTTTGGCATAGATCTTATTGCAATTTTGACATTTGATAATTTTTACATTGATTTGATTTGTACTAATTTTTTATTTGACATTTTCTTGAAATTTTTATATAGATTTTCTAATTAGACATTATTCCTATTTGACATTTGATTGATATCTTCATTTCGACATTTGAATTACTTTTATATTTGACATGCATTATTTTATTTTATTTGACATTTGATTTATATTTTTTGCATGGATTTAATAATTATACCTTATTGCTATTTGACATTTTTTTAACTGATATTATTATTTTAATTTCATTGATATTTGGAGATAAATATTATTATTAATATTGATTTTCACTTTGTTTTATTTATTGTTGGCTTGATAATAATGGAATTAATTTATAATTAAACTAAGTCATTGTTTTTTGTTTAAAGTTTAACTTGCATAATATTTGCACGCCATAGAATGTGGCAAACATGTCGGGATCTTTTGTTTCTTTTTTTTGTTATCTTGCATGCATATTGTATGTGTTACCCACGTTTGAGCAAATAAATCTTATCTTAAAGGGATTTGATATATTTATAACGAAATGGCCAGACCATTAAAAAGGTTTTAGTGCAATGACATTAAGATCTTGATGAAAAGATTAAGGTTTTTTAACCTTCAAAGTAAAATTTGAAAAAGTTATGATCGATTCGACCTTATCGACACGGTGTTGCCTTTTTACGGTTATCAGCATTGTAAACATCTTAATTAATATCTCACTTATAAAAATTCTGATTAAATGTTAGGTACTTACTTTCTGAAAATATCAAGAATAAAAAAGTTAGTTATTTTGAAATCCGCTTATCAGGAATTCGGACTAGTTAGAGCAAAAACTATATTCTCATCATTTATATTGGCATTACGAAATTCAGCAGTATATTCTTTAGGGACGCATAATATTATCAGGCATAAATGTTTTGCGATAATGTAATTTGCCATAAATACTATTGGAATAGTAATAATGTTGCATATTTTGGTAAAGTATAATGTTATAAAGGCGCAATGATATTTACACAATGTTCTTTGGAATAAAACAAACATGTTCGCGGCTCACTTTAACCTAATTAAATTGAGTCCCTTTATCAAATATATTTAATTAAATTAAAATATATCGAATGTCCTAAATATCGATATTAATACACTTTTAGTCAAGTTCAAGTTGCTTCTGATACTTAAAAGTTGCTTCTGCAACTTTGCTGACGCTGCGGCAAGTGCTACCCCTACGCGCTTACTTAACAAAGTATAGGCACCCATGCACCTCCGTAGCATCGGCTTGCTGGTTGCTTCCGGCAACCAGCCTCAGCCGCAACGGTTCGCACGGGTGTCTAAACTTGGTTACAGCGGACGGGGGCTGACCTCCCTTCGCGCCTCTGGTTTTTTATATACACTCTAGGGGTAGAAGCCAAATGACTGCGTGCAGTCGGAGTGCCAATTCGGTTTTGGTATAGTTTCGGCCTATTTTAACTTATTAACTTTTTAATGAGTTTAATTTGTATTTCTAACGTTAATAAAATGAACTTCAGTTTATTAAATGTTAACATTTTGAACTTTATACCTATAATTTACCATCGACATTTTTAATCATTCGATATTTAAATCACTCGGCAACTCAATCTTAGACATTTTACGCTGACTCCTGGTGCGCATCCCTTCCGTTTCTTCCTTTGATAAAACCGGCATAATTTATCCTGCACTTCTGACACCAATTCGTTACGAGCTGGGGCTCAGGGATAAATTATTTAAACAGCAGACTTCAATTAATCACACTTTATTACAAAAACACTTCTTAAACAATTCTATTACTTCGCACTAATTTCTTTTTCTGATCGCTCTGTGGCGCTTCCGAATCGAAACTGACTCACGACGAACCCGACCGCTCTTTATATAGCACCGAAGATGTTTCTAGAACATTCCATACTGTTCTAGATAATTCGAGAAACTGCCAGAACAATCGACTTTCGAACTCACTGTTCCCGAAGCGACTAGAAACTTCCAGAATGTTCGGTTCGAACATTCTGGAAAATTCCATTCGACACGAGGAGATTAGTTCCGCTATTCGATACTAGATGGCGCCACTAATAACTACTTAGTTCTTCTACTCGTCACTAGATGGCGTTGCCCTATCTTGTAACAATATTATATAATCCCTTAGTTTTCTTTTGTAAATATTAATACTATAACACTCTTTAATTTCATTTGGCAGTTTAGCCGGTAAGAGGTAAGAGGCACATTGAACATTAATATTAAGCTTGAAAGATCTCGACTGATGAAGTCCACGCTCCGTCCAGCACAGATCCAGGTCCAAATCCCCGAGAGCTTTCAGCTCGAACTCCAGAATCGTTTCGAGTGCCTAGGGAGCTCCGTGGACGAATACAGTGATGGGTTCGTGGAAGCTGTCCATCCGGTCGGGTCTAAGTTTTTCAAGACCCGTCGTACAGATAGAAACAAAAAGCTCTCTGATCCTACCCTCAAGCTTATGAAGGAGAGGCGTGAGATGATCCTGCAGTCTTCAGATGAGGCGTGCAAATACGGGCAGCTCAATAGACAGAATTCTTAATCCTTAAAAAGAGACCGCCACCGTTTTAATACCGATCGTGTTAAAGACGCGATCGAGCGAAATAAAGGCTCCAAGGTTTTTTCAAGGGATCTGGCTATCGGGCAGAGTCAGCTCAGGAAACTGAAGACCGACGATGGCAGGATCGTATCCGCCAAACCGGAGCTTCTGAGGGAGATCGAGACATTCTATGGGCAGTTGTACACATCAATCACCAAGCCCGTTGCGAGTCTAGCAAACGACGCAAGAGCTAGATTGACCCGACACTACACTGAAGATATTCCGGACGTCAGCCTGTACGAGATTTGGATGGCTCTGAAACAGCTTAAAAACAACAAGGCGCCGGGTGATGACAGAATCACGGGTGAACTCCTGAAGGCGGGTGGAAAACCGGTCCTTAAGGCCCTTCAAAAGCTGTTTGATTCCGTCATACTCGCGGGCAAAACGCCACAGGCATGGTGCAGATGTGTGGTGGTACTCTTCTTCAAGAAGGGCGACAATGGCCGGCTGAAGAACTATAGGCCTATCTCACTTCTTAGCCATGTCTACAAGTTGTATTCAGGAGTCATCACGAATCGTCTCGCGCGCAGGTTTGACGATTTCCAGCCTCCCGAACAAGCCGGATTCCGAATAGGCTTTAGCACCGTAGACCACATACATACGCTGCGGCAGATTATATAGAAGACCAAAGAGTATAACCTGCCTCTCTGTTTAGCGTTTGTGGACTACGAGAAAGCCTTCGATTCGATCGAGACTTGGGCTGGAGAGCTTGGGCTGCTTGGCCGTTGGAGAGACTGCAGTCTCTCCAACGGTGCCAGATCGACTACCGGTACATTGAGGTGTTTAAGTGTTTGTACAAAAACGCCACCATGTCAGTCCGTCTTCAGGATCAGACCTCGAAACGAATCCTTCTCCAGCGCGGCTTGATACAGGGAGACGTCATTTCTCCGAAACTGTTTACTGCTGCGCTGGCGGATGTCTTCAACGTTCTGGATTGGAGAGGGCTTGGCATCAACGTTAATGGCGAACACATCAATCACCTTATACGACGATATAGTGCTCATGGCTGAGACCATGGAGAGCCTCAGTAAAATGCTCGATGACCTCAGTAGAGCTGCCGAAAGAGTGGGTCTTAAAATGAACATTGGCAAAACCAAGGTCATGGTGAATGCCCATGTTACACCCACTCCTATCAAGGTCAGAACCTACACTCGAAGTTGTGGGCAAGGGGTTGTTGGGTAAGGCCAACTTCGAGAAAGAAGTCAACCGTCGAATCTGACTCGGCTGGACAGCGTTCGGGAAGTTGCGCGGTATCTTCTCAGACAACTTACCACAGTGTCGCAAGACGAAAGTCTATGACCAGTGTGTGTTGCCAGTGATGACATATGGCTCTGAGACGTGGTCGCTTACAATGGGCCTTATCAGAAAACTGACACTCACTCAAAGGGCAATAGAGAGGGCAATGCTCGGAGTTTCCTTGCGTGATCGAATCAGGTGGGCAGGACACATTGCTCGCAGAACGGATGGCCGACGGGGCCGAAAAGTTCTGAAATGGCAACCGCAAACGGGAAGACGATACGTTACTCAGGTCTAGTCCCTATATTGCCATCCGCACATTGTTGGAATTGGCCAGCCGTGAACAGCTGAAGTATCCACGTGCGGCTGCTATTTTGAAAGACTCCATGTTCGTCGACCATGTGTGTACGGGGGCCTCTACAGTGGAAGAGGCCTTAATTTTGCGGGATGAGCTAATTGGGATCCTGAAATCAGGAGGCTACGAATTGCGTAAATGGTTGTCGAATCGTCCTGATATGTTAAGTGATCTACCAGCAGAACATCAACAGAATCCTCTTCTTTTCGAAGATGTGGATAACCCTGATGTGATCTGGCGTCTAGGATATCTTCACCTATCGAGTTAAATTGGATAATCCCCAGACCTGGACAAAACGCTTACTTCTATCAACTGTTTGCCGGAAATTTGATCCCAATGGATGGATCACTCTGGTCATATTCTTGGCTAATGGTTTTTGCATAAACTTTGGTTAGCCAATATTACTTGGGACGAGGCTCTACCGTAAGATTTGATGAGAGAATGGTTTGCGATTGTATCCTCACTTCCGGATGTAAACCGGATTTCCTTGCCCAGACTCCTTCTACCAGCTGGTAAGTGTTGAGTGAGTCTCCACGGGTTTTAAGACGCATCCCAGTGAGGGTATGCAGCCGTGGTATTTTTACGGACTGTAAGTCCATCCGGTTCTGTAGAGGTCCATTTGGTGATGGCTAAAGGTAAGGTGGCGCCTATTAGGTTCAGGTTAACCATTCATAAATTGGAATTGTCTGGAGCAGCTCTTCTTACTAGGCTCCATCATGTTTATAGCACTCTGGGTCGTACAGTTGATTTCTCAGACGTTTTTGCTTGGACTGCTAGTGAGATAGTTCTTTGTTTGTCGCCTCAGCTCATACTTTGGAGGTTTTTATGGCAAATAGAGTCTCACAGATTCAGAACTCTGAGATTAAACTGATCTGGAGACATGTCTCAGGAGAATTGAACCCCGCAGACTGCGCGTCGCGTGGTTGCGAGGGTCCTGTCCTTGTCAACCATTGTCTTTGGTGGGGATCAGACTGGTTGACGCATCGCGAGTCATCCTGGCCCCAGAATAGGTTCTCCTCTCCAGAGGTTTTGCCAGGTTTGCGTATTGGAATTGTGGAAACGCAATCTGCCTACAATTAGGATTATCTTTTGGACAAATACAGTTTTTTGTCGAAATTGTTAGGGGTTACCGCTTGGATCCGGCGTTTCATCGTAACGCCTGGAACCCGAATAATACATTGTTATCATCAGTTTTGTCGCCTCATGAACGTCAAGAGGCACTGATGTTGTAGGTTCGTGCTGTTCAAGCCGAGCACTTTCACCAGACTATTGAAGCCCTGAAGAGATGCTCAGCTTTGAGAGGCTCAATCGCTTATCCATTCTTGGACCAATCTGGTTTGCTCCGATTCGGAGGACGACTTCGGAATTCGAATATGCCTTATGGTGCTCGCCATCCTTTGTTGCTCCCTAAAGGAGGAGCGTTGGTGAAATTGTTGGTGTCCGATCAACACATTAATAATGCACACGCCTGTTGCAACGGCCTCGTAGCCATTTTGCAGCGTGATTTTCGGATTTTGTCGGCCAGACGCACTTTTCGTAGCATCATTTTCAAAGGTATGCAGTGCTGTCGTTTGAAGGCTACTTCCACTCAACCCATAACGGGTGAATTGCCATCCGATCGAGTAACCGAGAGTACGCCATTTGCTTCTGTTGGAACTGACTTCGCTGGCCCCTTCTTGGTGAAGACTTCTCAACTTCGTAATGCTAAGGCTGTCAGGGCCTATTTATTTTTTCTAATATTCTACCGCGGACATGTGGCAGTCCGCGCCCTTTTTTTATCGTGATTATATTTTGTTTGTTTTTTTTTTTTCATAATAGTTACAATTGTTTGACTCCTACGTCAGACATTATTTTTAGGCTAACTTAACTAACTTAAGTCTACGTGAGTTCATCCCTCACTAAATACCATATATATATATTACACACTGGACTACAAATTGGACTTGGAGGAGTATATACCGGGGTATATCTCACTCAGTGCAAACGCCACGTCCATTGGATTGCGGTGTGTGCAGAGAAACTCCTGGGTGATACCAGCCACCAGGTCTGGACGGGTATTTAGGTATACCCGTCCAGACCTGGTGGCTGGCTTGAAAAGGTTCTCTCTGTCCAAAAATGGAAGCTGGTTAACGTCTCCGACGAGGACAAGCTCGCTTGCTCCAGACCACTTTACTGCCATGACTATGGCCCCAAAGTGGTTCATAAGAGCCTCGTCTACCGTAAGACGGTAGCATTTGTCTTGGCTCTTGAAACCGTTTGCTAGGATTGAGGCCATAGTGCGCAACTTGGTCTTTGCTCGATCTTCCAAGCGTCGCGCAAGCTTTTCCCTGAGATCTTTGGCAGCTTCTGTTCTCGTGGTGGCTATCACGTCCCTGTCCTCGTCGAAGTGCTTTACCAGCCAGGTTGTCTTACCGCAACCCGGAACTTCGTTAATCCACCTTATACTGGGTACCGCCCAACATTCCTGCGATGCCGGAATACCTGAGGTCCCCGAAATGGACTGTGCCATTTCCAGGATCTTATCATCCGGCATAATTTTGGTACATTTGGCGGTAACCACTGTCGGGTCGTCATTTGGCACACTGAACTTGAGTTTGCCCGAGCGCTCCGTCTCCTCCTTGTCCAGGGCCACAAAACCACTCCTCGCGCTGTAGGCTGCCATATACGACCCCGTCATTTCCCCTTTGATGACTTGGGATGTGACGTTGTCGTACACCGATGCCCCTGCTTCCTCGAGCAGTAGCCTTAACAGACCCTCTGCGTCTCTCTGGAAGGTCTGCAGGATCTTCCGGCATGTTGTAAGATTGACCTCTCTGGTCGCTCTTACGATTGCTACGTACTCGAGGAACGCGCTCTTTACGTGGTCCGTGGTACCTGACTTTACTGCGAGGGTCGGCGGGCTGACTTGCCCTTTGTCGGCTCGTGTTGACTTAGGCTTTTGCTGGGTTGGTTCCTTTGGTGTTTTTCTGAAGAACCTCTCCAGTGCCGTCTCCTGCTTGTGAGATGGTGATGCGTGGCTGGTGCTTGGGAGCAGTGCACTGAAGAAAGTGCCAAACGCTTTCAGGCGACTCCTCGACCGGGCCCGGTCCTCCGGGTTTATGGTATTGCACTGCTCCTTTGCAGCTTTTTCGGCTGCTGCCTTCTGCTGGGCCCTTTCCGATCCGCTTTGAGTGGTGGGGCTTGTTGATGGGCTCGTCGCGCTGGCTGCTGGTTGTCTAGGGGCTTTAAGGAAACTTAGAGTTTCCCCTCTGTCCTCGTAGACAACGACTTCATGATGTTCTGAGGCCTTTAGACAGCCAAAGTGGTCTGCGACGTCTCCTCTCTCTCCTCCCACCACCATTGCGTCCACACTTATGGTTCGGACTGCGGCTGACGTGTAGTCTCCTGCCTCCCTGATCTTCTGAAGCAATGAGTTTGCCTGAGCAAATGCAGTAGCCTCTCCCCACTCGAGTAATGCGATTGTTTTCCCTTTAAATCGCATTAGACGGCATCGGTGAGTGGCCACTTCCACTCGAGGTAGTGCAGCATACTTGCTGCCTTTTATGCTCGTTTTGGTGGTGCTTCCGTTAATCAGGGCGGCAAGGCCCGGTGAAAGGTGTATTCGGGCCGCAGCTCGACTTGAGCCTCTGCAGAAACCTATGCCTTACTTCTCCTGTTCCCTGTTTATGAACAGAGCGACGCCTCGCAGTCTGATGCCAGGGACTCCGTCTTCTCCGCATGCCAGGAATTGTGTGGTAGTCATGCAAGGGACTGGTTGTAGGCTGATGGTTGCTGCTGCTACCGTTGGTAATGGCCGTTGGTTAGAGTGTGAGTATGTAACTTGTGTATCAGTCAATGGTGTGCTTGTTGTTGTTTGTGTAGTTGTGGTTGTTGTTGTGGTTGTGTGTGTTCGAATGTGTGGTCGACTTCGCAAGGTTACGTCTGTTTTGTTGGCCCTTGCTGCGATTGTGGCGACTTTGCTCGCGAATGCCAAGAATGGAATCCTAGTAGCCGGTCTCCCCATGATGGTGTGGAGTGTGGACTGGCTAAGCTGGGTTTCGAATTTTACTTTGAGCTCCATTCTGTCTTGACTGAACCTTGGGCATTCAAAGAGCAGGTGCCAGACTGTCTCTTCACAACTCGGGTCACAGACGCACGAGGGACTATCTTTGAGATGGAAGCGGTGGAGATACGCTGAGAATCCGCCGTGTCCTGTAAGGACTTGTACGTGGACCGGTGTGAGCACTGCGTCTCTGAGTGTCCTTTTCGCCGCTAGGACGTCTGAAAGAACATTTTCGTGACCGATCCTGTACTTGAGAACTCGTACCGCGCTTGCCACTTCCTTATAGTCCCCTCCCGTATCTTCCTCCTCACGAACGAAACGGGGACCTTGCTGTAGTCTGATGTGAGCTTTGTTAGGGCTGCCTCCTTGGCCAGCTCATCCGCTCTCTCATTACCGGCAGTTCCCACATGGGCCTTGAGCCAAAAGAGCCTCATTTCTCTGCCCTCCTCTCTGATTTCACGGACGCTTCTCTTGATTTGGAGTGCCAGGTGGTGAGTGACAGACGGTCTCCTCAGCAGGTCAAGTGACGATCTCGAGTCACTTAAGATGCTTACGGAGGCCGCCTTGGATTCTCTTGCCATCCTGACAGCTCTGAAGAGAGCGTACATTTCCGATTGAAAGACTGTGTTGTGAGGTTCCAAACCGAAGGTGCTGAACCTTGACTCCGTCCCGTTTTCCCACCAAGTTAGGGCAGCTCCGACTTTCCCCTCTATCTTGCTACCATCGGTGTATATTTGGTGGCCAATTACTTGGTGGGTCGCCAGGGTATCGGGAGTCAATTTCTCTAGGCATTCATACTCGGTTGTTGTGAGTTGCGCTGGGTGGGGATTTTTGGAGTGGTGCACGTTGCACTCCAGCACGCGGCCCAGCGGTATGAACTCTTGGGAATATCCCTTTTTGATCTTGAAAAGAGTTGCCGCTTCGATTACCCGGAGGTCTAGGGGGAGTTGGCCTGACAAGATAAGTGCCGATGTCAGAGACACCGTGCGGAAGAAGATCTGCAAGGCATACCTTGCAGATCTTCTGCGCGAAGCCCCTCTGCATTGAGTAAAATTTTTCCTTGTCATCAGTTTCTCAGCTGCGGAGGCCCACGCACTCGCTGCATGCATCACGATGGGCTCTATCACCGACACGTATATCGTCCTGATTATTTCCCCGTTCAGACCCCAAGTCACCCTCGCCGCACATGCCAACTGCTTATAGATGTAGATGCAGACACGTGCGCATTGAAGGTGAGTTTGGAGTCTATCGTGAGATCTAACAGCTTCACTTCTTCAACCAGGTTTAGTCGCGTGCCTGACATATGAAGTACCGGAACTTCGTACTTTCGCTTCCTCGTTAAAAACATCGCATTGGTCTTGTGCGCGGCGAAACGTAGCTTATTTTGGACGCCCCATTCCGATACTGTGGCTAGCGTGCTGTTGGCTGATTGCTGCAGGGGACCAGCTGTAAAGTCAGAGAAAACCAGGACAACGTCGTCCGCGAAGGCTTGGCAGTATACCCCCATACTAGCCATTTTGTGTAGGAGTGAAACTAGGATAAGGTGCCAAAATGTCGGTCCGGCAATTGAGCCCTGGACGCATCCTTTCGTGGTTCCCTTCTCGCTAGTCGCTCTGGCGTAGTTGACCCTGATGTTCCGGTCTTCCAGGTATGAGGCGACGAGAGCGTAGATATTTGCTGGACAATTCTTGGCTACCATCTGCTTCTTGAGTGCGGGCCACCATGCGTTGTCAAAGGCTATGTCCAGTGATATCAAAAGCACGATCTTTTTGGCTTCGATTTCGGCTCGTAAGTGGCCCACTAGAGCATAGAGAGCGTCCTCGGTTCCGCGCTGTGGCATGAAGCCGTATTGGTTTTTGTGTAGTGTTGGGAGGAAGTGCCACTGTAGTCGGCCTACTAGAAGTTTCTCGACGATTTTTCCTAGGACCGAGAGCAGACCTATAGGCCTCTACGACTTAGGGCTGGCGTAGTCGTCCTTTCCTGGCTTGCGGAGAATGCACACTTGGGCGACCTTCCACTGCTTCGGGAAGTGTGACAGCGACAGACACTTGTTTGTTATCGCAACAGAGCCTTGAACACCGACGACGAGTTGCCAGCCTGTCAGTTTTCTATCGGTTACATTTCGGAGAGTGTGCGATGGAACTGCACAATTTGATTCCGTCTAGCCCTTTCCATCATCGGACTACAAGACGTACGGCAATGCGCCATCAGTACATGGTGGATATCCCACCCATACGCACAAAGCGTTTTGAAAATACTTTCATTGTGCGTACAGCTAAGGAGTGGAATTCCCTACCGGCGTCTTTGTTTCCTGATAGCTACAACCTAGGGGACTTCAAGTCAAGAGTGAATGGGTTGCTTCTAGGCAAGCGTGCTTCACCTTCGACCACATCATCACTTAACATCAGGCGAGATAGTGGTCAAACGCGAGCCTATAATAAAAAATAAAAAAAAAATAAAAATTCTCTCTCGGTCCTGCTTCGTGCAGAACGCCTTCCAGTTGGCTGTGGCTGCTTCCGTTGCTGCTGTCGTGTTAGTTTGTTTGGCCAGCACGTATTCTTGGATGGTGAAGTGTCTCCGGGTTGCGGCTGCGTTCCGGATCCATCTCTTCTTCGTCATGGCGTCTTTTTTTAGACGGTCTAGAGAAGGGTCCACCATGGGGGCTTGGCGTTGTGTTTGGGCGACACCAGTTTTGGGATCGCTTCCTCGCATGAGTGGTGGATGTTCTTAGTATAGTTTGAAATGATTGTCTCCAGATCTTCTGGGTTCGATGCGTTCGAGACTCCGATTTGAGTGATGCCACTATCTGCTAGGCTGGTCTTGAAGTGGGTGATGAAATCGGACCACTTGGCCTTCTTGGTGTTGTAGATGCGCGTCGAAATTGGCCTTAAGGGTTCCAGGGCCTTTTCTAGGCGCATCAAGAAGGTTATAGCGTTATGGTCTGAAGTTGTTAGACTTCTTTCTACCCGCCACCCTGTCCTGGTCACCCTCAAAATAGACCGATAGTACTCCAAAGCTAAGCTGACCCACCTTTAGCAAGACGGCAGCAACGTTCTCGGTCACAAGCTGGGGGTCGTGGATGACCTCCAGGTTGTTACCGAAAACAACAATCGCTGCCTTAACTGGCTTTTGGCGGTTGAGGCTGCACTGAATGACTTGTGTGCCGGGGTTTTGTTTCATCACACCTGTTCTTCCTACGTAGGGCTCTTGAACAAGTGCTACTGAAATTCCCCTTGCCTGGGCTGCCAAGTGGAGTTCTTCTGTGGCCAGCTTGGAGCGGTGAAGATTTGCTTGAATGAATCGCAATCTTGCTGTCGGTCTTGAGGAGATTTCGGGGGTGACTGGTTGGTTTGTTGGTGTGTTTTCGTTGCCCTCAGCAATAGGATACACGCGATCTGGCTATGCCGTCCCACTTTTGGCGTTCCTGGCAGTCTTCGCTGAACGCTGTGTGTGCCAGGTCGTTGCCTGTCCCGTGTGCTACCTTGCAATTTGCGCATGTGGGCGGTTTGCCGTCCGCTCGAGTGAGGCAGTCCCTGATATTGTGCGGTCCACTGCAGTAGCCGCAGACTTCTTTTGCAGCCCTGCATATGGACTTATTATGTCCATATGCAAGGCACTTTGTGCACTGAACTAGTGGTGACTGATCCTCAATCGAGCATCGCCTGATGCCCACATGGACTTTCTGGACAGAAGTGTAGGATTTTCAGAGCTCCGGGGAGAGCTCCAGAACGGGGTGGCACTCGTGGGGGTTTCTCGCGCGCTTTCTGTAGCGCATCTTGATGGTCCGTCCCTCCACAGCGACGTTTTGCAGAAGGTGTTGGTTCTGCGCTTTAAGGAGAACGACGATCTCCCCGTCACTGTAGCTGGACAGCATACCTCTACCATCAAGGCCTATTTGTGTGTGTTCGTTTGTCTGGTCTCCAAGGCGGTTCACTTGGAACTTGTAACTGCCCTCAGCACAAAGGCGTTCATTGCAGCGCTAGGTAGATTTGTTTCCCGCTGAGGACTTCTATCTTTGACCCGTTCTGATAACGGTACTAATTATAAGGGCGCTGATAGATATTTAAGGGGAATTTGTAATTATCTAAATAAGGATAAGCATAATCGTAGATTTGCAATGTCCCAGATAGGAATTAATTGGCAATTTGATCCTCCAGCCTGCTCTCACTGGGGTGGCATTTTTGAAGCCGTTGTAAAAGTAGCAAAAACGCATTTCCGCCGTGTTATTGGAAAAACATGTTCTATTATATATTATACTGTAATTTCATAACCTTGTATATCTTGCTTGTAGCTATTTAGTTTTGTTTTTCTCACCATCTGTACCTTTTTGATCAATAATCCATTTTATTATTATATTATTAATTATTTTAACATTTGAGGAACTCGCTACGGTATTTTGTAAAATTGAGGCCGTCCTCAATTCGCGACCTCTCTGTCCGATCTCCTCAGACCCAAATAACCTGGAAGTTTTGATCCCTGGTAATTTTTTTATTGGTCAGCCCCTCAACGCCCTGCCGGAGTAACCCTTCAGGGAAATTAAATCTTCGCGATTGACGCGTTTTGAGTTGCTCCAACAGACGACCCAAAGTTGGAGACCTTGTTGAACTTGTAAAAGAATCTAATTTGTTTCCTTTGTATTGGCGTCGTGGATGCATTGTAGATTTATTTTATGGGTCTGACGGAGTTCCCAGAGTTGCGGAGGTCATTGTCGTAGATTCGGTTTTTTTTTTTTTATTCTTTTTTTTTAAGGACTTTTATACTACATGTATATGTCAGTCCGGTTAGTCTTATTATTATTCACTAATACTACATCACTAATTTTACTTAAGATGATAATAATTGAAACAAAAGACAAGCTCCTTCACTGTTAGGGTTTGAGAGTATAGAATTCATGATTCCGACCTGTAATTTGTCTAAATCTAATTTTTCTACTAATTCCTCTCTCTCTGCCTGAAATTGAACACATTCCATCAATAAATGGTATACATCATCTATTACTCCACATGTATCACATTTAGGGGAAGAAATCTTTCCCATTAAAAAGGCAAAATTATTTGATGGGATATGTCCGGTTCTGATTCTGTGCGCTATAATAATCAGTTTCCTACTTAACCAACTATATGTCCACCAAGGTATACGAGGAGGCTGACATTGAATAGTTTTATACCATATGCCCTTTTCCAATGATCTCTGATTGAAATATTCCTTCCACAAATCATAACACTGCCCATTATATTTTGTTAATATTTCAGAATAATATGGTTTTACATACATTTCTTGACCTTCTGTACTTCCAATTTTCGCTAATCTATCCGCCTCCTCATTACCGCGTATCCCAATGTGCGAAGGAACCCACTGCAACCTCAGATCCACTCCTTTCGCCGCTAATTCCTTTATTTTAGAGAGTATATCGTATGCTATCGGTGTACCTCTGCGACCAGAGGCGCATCGAGCTATATGATATAGGGCACTCTTACTGTCTGAACATATAACAGCTTTGTTGTCATCAATTGTAATGATATATGATAGTGCTTCTGAGATCGCAATAAGCTCCAACGTCATAATACACACATTTCCAATTACTTTAAAAAATCTACTAGCGTTTTCTTGCGAGCGAACATAAAATGAAGCTCCCCTACCTTTCTTGCTCAAAGATCCATCTGTATAAATTACTACCCAATCAGCATATTTCTCCATTAATTCTTTCATTACAGCGTGTTTCAACAGATTTAATTCGTAAAAATCTTTAGCTCGATGCATGCTATCTAAATCAACCAAAATTATATTATTCGCATCAATGTAAGTTAACCATGTTGTTAAGGTATACATCTCCAATGGAGAGGACGAGGCAACCTGAACATCTTCAATTTCATTTATAACCGTCGCAAGTAATGGAATCTTTTTGCGTCTCCAATAACTGTTAGCAATAAACGTATTTAGTTCTTTTAATAATTTAATCGTTACATTGTTAGTCAAGGATAAGGATTTCAAGCAATATTTGTAGGCTAGGAATTTTCTACGTATGTGCAATGGCGGAATACATAGTTCACTCTCCATGGCGTGTATCGGCGTTGACTTTATAAAGCCACCTATAATTCTCAATGCTTGATTCTGTATTTTCTGCAATTTATATAAATGTGAATTCGCACTGTTGTCGTAAATAAAACAACTGTAGTCTACACGACTTCTGATTATCGCTATATATATTCTGCGTAAATGTTTGGGGTGTATACCCCAAGATGTACCTGCCAGAACTTTGATTATATTTAAGTATTTCTGTGACTTTCTGACTACCTCGTTGATATGACGTCCCCATCGTAGCGATCTGTCTAGCCATAACCCCAGATACTTATAACTATCCACTAATTCTAAGGCATGATTGTTTATTTTCAATGTAATATTTTGTCTCCTAAAACCCCTGCTAAAAATACATAGTTTTGATTTATTATTCGACAAACACAATCCTAATTCACTTAGACAGGACGAAAAGGTATCTAATGCTTCTTGTAATTTAGTTGTACTATCTGAAAGATTTTTATCTGTACTATACAAAACAAAATCATCAGCGTACTGACACATATGTATATTGTTGATTTTTGAGAACAATTTAAATGTTACAACGTTAAATAATATTGGTGAAATAGGGTCACCCTGGGCTAATCCTAAACTTGTATACCTAATCATCGTGTCATTTTCATTAAATTCGTCAATTATTTTAAGATGTCTTTCATTCAAAAAAGTCCAAAAATATGAACATAATTTGTTACCGATCCCGATTTCATTTAATATCGATAACATTTTATTAATTAATACATTGTTGTATGCACTTTCAACATCTATAAAACACGCAACAGTTGAATAACCTTTCGAGAAACCTAATTGAATTTGTGTGGTCAATCTCGATAAGCAGTCCTGACATGATTGTCCTCTTCTAAAACCCGACGTATACGGAGACAAAATATTGTTTTTCTCTATAAACCATTCAATGCGCTTTGTCAGTATGGAGTGGAAAATCTTACACAAGCATGATATTAAGCATATAGGCCTTAATTTTGGATTGCTATCTGAAGGTGTAGTTGATTTTGGAATAGGCATCAATACTATGTCACGCCACTGCACAGGTACCACACTATTATTTAAAATATCATTATACAAATTTACTAAAAATATTTTTGCAACGGTTGGTAAATTAAATATCATTGAATAGGAAACTCCGTCCCCACCCGGTGCTGTATCCTTAGTTTTTAACGAATTACACAGTTCATGTAATGTTACCGGGATTTCCAACTGTGTGTTTGATGAAGTAAATGTCGGTTTCTCATAGCATACATAATCAGGAGCTAAACCACAGATTAGGGTAACTTTCTGGTCCCTTGACGGGTATGATTTAGTTGAGCTACATCCCTTCAACCATCGCATTCGCTTCCACATTTCTGAGCTCGTTGTTGACTCATCAATGCCTGTATAAAAATTACGGCGCTCATTTGTTGTGGCCTTACTAATAGCTTTCCTAGCAATTACTGTCTTTTCTTCTAGGATGTTTAAGTTAAAGGGGGTAGGATTTGACCTAAACTTACTTAATGCTAACCTTCTTTCAGCTACTAATTTAGAGAATGCTTCATTCCAATATGACTTTGGTTGGAAACCCGGTTTATAGTTTGTACACTGTTTTGTATACGGTACATATTTATCAGCCACACTATTAATGATGTTTATGAAATAATCATAATTTCGTTGAGCATCTATCTCTTCACAATATGGTAACATAACTTCTTCTAACGTTTTGGTATATTTTTCCCAGTTGGCCGATTTATATTTACGTTTTTTATTTATATATACAGCTTCCTTATAATTACTTTTAATTTTAATACACATATGATCACTGCCCAGATTTTCACTCAATACATGCCACTCAAGTTTACAAGCTAAGTCAGTGGTAACAAATGTAATGTCAGGTGAGGTTTTTTGTAAATAACCATTGACCATTTTAATTCGCGTGTGCTCATCTGCCCCTTTGTTTAGGGAGATGTATCCCGCATCCAAAGCAGCGTCAAAAACCATCGTTCCTCTTGTATCCGATTTACATGACCAATTATAGTGGTGTGCGTTGAAATCACCAGCGATTAAACATTTACTATTCAATTTTGTGAAAATTAAATCCCAGTCAGACTGCATAGTATGTATCGAGGAAGGGCAATATACCAAGATAATATTCCTAATCTCCTTACAGTTTAAAAGTTTAACACATCTTATTTCTATTCCTGAATTACTAGTATTTAAAGTTTCTAGCTGTACTCTAATTGACTTGTGTATTATAATAGCGACTCCCCCGTAAGAATCACTTCGGTCATTCCTAAAAATATTGTATCTACTTATATTTAATGATGAATCGGGTTCCAACCAAGTCTCTGATATTAAAGCAATATGAATTTTCTCCTGACTTAATAAAGCTTGAAATTCTGGAATTTTAGGTCTTAAACTCTGAGCATTACACTGCAATATGTTTATAAAATAGGCACTGTTATTATGATTATCCATTAGTGGAGAAAGAAATTAATTGAGTGAAAATATCTTTACCATTTATTATTTTTAAACATAATGCAATGCAATCCCGAACAACTATTTTAATAATTAATCCTAACTTATTAGAAAAGCTATCTCTCGACATACATACATCCTTAATTTTTTTATATAGTCCATAAAAGAAATCTTCGCGTTCACCTGGTTCTCTTTGTTTATCACCTTTGTTATTAGTGTCTTCCACTTCACTTAATTTTTTTTGTAACTTTTCCTGACCATACGGGTCTACTTTTGTTTTCTTACTTCGTGATTTCTTCTTTTTTGATTTTTCACACTGTGTATTAGTTTTATTATCTAAATTCTGACTGTTTTCTGTTTCCGATTCTTCAGATACAGTCATTTCTTCATGTATAACGGCTTCTGTAACAACCACATCTCTATACGTTCTTCTTGTATCTGTGTCCTGAGTGCACTCTGTGTGCAAATACTGTTTATTTGTTTCATTATTCTTAAACATATCCACATTTTGTATTGTATTATTTGCCAGCATCTTTCCTTTGGATTTATATATTTCTAATCCTTCCCGATAACTGCAGTTTTTTTCCGACATAATTCTTCTAATTTCTTTTTCTTTCAGAAAAATAGGACATTTTTTATTCATTGCCATATGTGGACCTTTGCAGTTTATACATTTAAAAACAGTTGTCTCACAGTTCGCATGATTACTCCCACACTTAGGGCATATGACTTTTTTCGATGGACATGTCCTTGAAAGGTGTCCATATCGCCAACATACTGAACATTGGGATACAGGGAAAGTGTAGGGTTCAACTTGGAATTTGCACCCAAAACCACATACATATGACGGTAGGTAGTAATTTTTAAAACATAGGCGGATTGTTTCAGAGTTTACCCATTTTCCATCGCTATCCTGTCTTTTTAGACGTTTTGCAGATGTAATCTCGAAATCACATTTAAGGTTTTCTAATATTTCTTTATCTTCCATTTCTAAGTCCACCTGCCGAAGTATACCATAGCATAACGATGATTCACCTACTATATTAACATTACACTCTAAGTTGCCTAATATTTTCTCACAATTTAACATCTTTACTGCATTTTCTTTGTTTTCAAAATATACTAAAGCCCTATAAGGGTTTTTGTACACTAATTTAATTATATTTCCTATATTATGGGCTCTCAAACGTTTTGCCATGCCAAACTGCCTCGGCAGTGTTTCTTTGGCCGTAATACACACAATATGTTCTTTGGGTTTCAAATGATTACTCGAAAATCTCAATTCTAATTCTTCATAGTTTATTGAATTTCTTCGTGCTGGTCGTTTACTCCCACGCTTTATAGTTATGAATCCATCATCAACTTCAATTGTTTCTTCATCATCCTCCTGTCTGACTCTCTTCTCTGGTAATACTTGTTGTTCTCTATTTAAATCCGTATTTTTCTCACTCTCCATCCTTAAATTAACTTGTTGCTCGCTCTCCAACTCAAGATCCTCTTCCATTATCTCACTTCCACTTGAGTCACAAAACTCTACATTTTCACTCATCAAGTAGCATTAATTAATAAAAAATGAGGGTAAGCGAAAAAAGTTACAATCGCGTAAGTCGTCAACAGCTAAGTCGACCGCTCGCTAAGACTGCGCGCGCGCAACTGAGATTCGGTTTTAAAGCGAGCAGTGGCAAGATTATCACGATTGCCCATTTATTAGCGGTCATAACTCCTTATGTCCGAGACGAGGGGATGTTGCGAACGAAACGTTCCGTTCCTTTCTTGTTATTTTGTTGCAACACTAAGTCAGCTCGCTGTCATCGATATTTGACAGTTGTTGGTTGAGTTGACAGTTGACACTAGACCTAAAAGAGTGATTTGACATGGCTGGACGTAATACCGGGTTCTCGTTTTGATGTTATTATAATTGTTGAAAAATCAAAGCATCGTCGTTGGAAATTACGTTCGCCATTCGCGATTGGTATTGTGCTCCTCCCGTGCAGTTTTATTTGTTTATATTTCGCGCGCAGCGAGGTATTTGTGTCGACAACGTGCCTGGTGGATGCCGGAGCTTCCGGTCCAGGAGCCGTCGGTTGTCCCTCATTTTCTCATATTATACATATATCTTTTCCCTATAACCCTCGACCGGACACGGGACCAGACCACCACGAGGACAAGGGTAAGTGCATAGTTGTAAGTAGCACTTTCCACCTGTCAGACTTGAACCAGTATCTCTCAAGAACAGACCCCTGGCTTTCCACGGCTGCGCATCGTGGTTTCGCGGGTATAGGCTTGA
The DNA here is from genome assembly GCA_948252205.1 of Orthosia incerta. NCBI lineage: Eukaryota > Metazoa > Arthropoda > Insecta > Lepidoptera > Noctuidae > Orthosia > Orthosia incerta. The sequence continues at coordinate 19,419,317 of OX411766.1, read as the reverse complement.
TAGGATCCAGGAGTAACAGCATTGCTATGGGTCCCAGTACCTGCCTCTTGGCTTTGTGGTCCGAAGGCCTGTATTAAACAATATAGATACCAGATATCACTTTATTAGAGAAAGGGAATAATATTAATAATAATTTAATAAAATGTTTATTGGTACAAAAAAAGATTACAATAATAAGTGCTCACATAAGTATACAGGTATATTGTAGGAACTACATTGTAACCATTGTTTAATGAACCCTGCCTCTCAAACTAGGGCAGCCTCTATCTTGAATGATAATTCGGTAAACTTAAAATATACCAAACCAAGTTATATGCCCGCTGACATCTTAACCAAGCGAATGCAGCGTGTGGCACATGGTGGATGTGTACTAGGCTTAGGTTTAGTGTAAATATATTTTTACATGTTTATTTCATTACTTATTAGTATACATTTTCATGTTTTTTTTAATTGGTATATTTTGAGTCCATTTTGTATGTTATTTATTTGTGACAATTTTGATTAAGGTGGCGCCTGTTGTAATAATACTGGCTTCATATTGTCCATAAATTGATTAATTCAAAATTCTTCTACTTCCATTTAACTCGGTTACCCCAACTTCAATAAATAACAAACCTGATGAAACTCGTCTTTTCTTTTCAATACAAAATTACAACATTTACTTTAATTTTCTGAAAAAAAGTGAGGTCGACTGATCGATTGGCTTTAAACTCATGACATCAAGGAGACCACGGACCTTCTGTATCTAATTTTCTACTATTTTACGCAATAAATTACCCATAGATTTTTCCACCGACGCTCTGTAGCAGGACCTGGCAACTCTAACGTATTTAACGCAATGGTAACCGGGTCACCGGTGACCAGCCTATCCCGAGTGGTCTTTGTCATTACACGCAAAAATGAGCTAAAAATTTCCCAATTCGCACCTTTACATTGATACCTGAAGTTAACAATGACATGTGACGTACTCTGAATAAAAACCGGCACAAATTCGTACATGATCTGAATGATCACTACAAGACGCATCCGGTAGGACACGCCACCTATTCAAGCGTACGTCTGCACTAGAAAGTGTGACGTCAATACAACATTCGAACATTTGGCTGCTAAAAGTTGGTGGTGCATCAGGGGTATTATGAATAGTTATTATTTCAGCAATGAAATCTTCACCAGCGCAGCGTCATTCGTAGACCAAACGACCACCGCAACGCCCCAATGGGGCGTAATAAGGTAACGGAAAGACGTTACTATGAAGTTAGAAGAATGCGCCACGTAAATTTCAGCTCGTGTTTTGCCATCCAACTGTAATACTTTGTAACGTAAACGCGCGTTTTAATATTGGTCATGAAAAAGCAATATATTTCTAGTTATAATCGATCATTAAGTTTGTCTAGTTCAGAAGGCGCCACGTTATCGATGTGTAGATTTAACTCTCCATAATCTTAGTCGTTGGTGTTGAGGATAAGTTGTTCGAGGCTACAGTTATAACTTATTGTCTATTGAGAGATTTTCCATTTTGTTGCAACTGTACAGGAAATACATGAAAAACATTCTGCCTAGTATTTCGCAACAATAAGTGGGTTGGTTTCGAGTCTAACCAGATGCAGCTAAGTATCAGTTTTATATAAAACGCCAATCTGACCGCCACACCACGCCACTACAGTAACTGGGTAACACTATACCCCTTGGTAAGATTGGTGTCACTTTTTTCATCATGTCATTGACACAGAAGAGACACGCAGTTGCCAATTAAAAATATGACAATAATAATCCAATTAAAGGGATTTGATATATTTATAACGAAATAGCCAGACCATTAAAAAGGTTTTAGTGCAATGACATTAAGATCTTGATGAAAAGATTAAGGTTTTTTAACCTTCAGTTCAACTTATTAAGTTCAGTTATTTATGAATCAGTCTGCTTGGAACTGTAATTTTAAAGTTATTATGCATCCTGACTCAAAGTAAAATTTGAAAAAAATATGTACGATTCGACCTTATCGACACGGTGTGGCCTTTTTACGATTATCAACATTGTAATCATCCAAATTAATATCTCACTTATAAAAATACTGATTAAATGTTAGGTACTTACTTTCTTAAAATATCAAGAATAAAAAAGTTAGTTATTTTAAAATCCGCTTATCAGGGATTCGGAATAGTTCAGGGATTCGGACTAGTTAGAGCAAAAACTATATTCTCATCATTTATTTTGGCATTACGAAATTCAGCAGTATGTTCTTTAGGGACGCATAATATTATCAGGCATAAATGTTTTGCCATAATGTAATTTGCCATAAATACTATTGGAATAGTAATAATGTTGCATATTTTGGTAAAGCATAATGTTATAAAGGCGCAATGATATTTACACAATGTTCTTTGGAATAAAACAAACATGTTCGCGGCTCACTTTAATCTAATTAAATTGAGTCCCTTTATCAAATATATTTAATTAAATTAAAAAATATCGAATGTCCTAAATATCGATATTAATACACTTTTAGTCAAGTTCAAGTTGCTTCAGGCACCCATGCACCTCCGTAGCATCGGCTTGCTGGTTGCTTCCGGCAACCAGCCTCAGCCGCAACGGTTCGCACGGGTGTCTATACTTGGTTACAGCGGACGGGGGCTGACCTCCCTTCGCGCCTCTGGTTTTATATATACACTCTAGGGGTAGAAGCCAAAT